>JAHYIQ010000021.1:0-1400000 GCA_030673865.1 Melipona bicolor
GTAAACACATGCACAGCAGATGTATTTGTACAAACGCAGTGGAGAAGCATATTCCTATTTTTCTAGAAGGTACACATTCTTCAAATGTTGCGCTCGCGTATACAGAAACAGAAACATATTTCGTTCAGAGAAAAATCTCTGAAGCGTATATCGAGACGCTGGTGATTTTTTGAAGTATTCGATTCTCTTTCTTTAATGTATTAATTAATTAGGAAAGAGTTACATAATTCCTGTTACTAGAATTCCAACCTTTGCAATATAATAATTACTCTATTTATAGATTTATTATTTTTTTTAAGCTGTCATATTATTTCCATTAAAAAGATCACAAATCGATTTATTTCTATCAATTGCTAATTTTATAATTACAAAGTCTTTGACTAAGAAATGACTTGGTAAAAATTTCACTGAATCCTACAATAATAGGTGCTTTTGGCTAATTTTTTCTCAATTTATTTGCTATTTAGCCTCGAGTGGACGAGCCATAAGCTCTTCATTTGCCAGACAATACGAGTAATGCGACAGTAATTACTGTATCGTGTACAGTGGATTATTGTTGCGTCCGCTATAACGAGATCGTCGGTTTGAATCTTGAAACAATGGTTTAACATACAACGAATGGTTTAATATTCGTTCGTCAAAGCTTTTTAATAAATAAACAAATTACCCGCGGCATGCGAAACGTTTCACGAAAGTCTGAGAGAGAACACAAAAGAACAGAAAATGGAATAAAGTTTGCGTTTGAAGAGGATACGTGTGCGAATGAACCGCCTGTGTTTCATTATAATTGGATCTATTAAGAGCAGAGACAATTTGCCATCGTCCGGGGGAGCTGAAGAGGATCCACGAGGATAAAAAGGCGCGCTGAAAGCTTGGGTATTTGGGGATTCGGCGAGATATAGGTCTCGTCGAAATCTCTGTTCCTCTTCTTTCCAGCTCTTCTCAATCGTTACGGTTATTTTGTTCGAAACACTTATATCTATCTATTGTATGTGTATTCTACTGCTTTTGCTAGGCACTTTGCTAGGTGGATCACAAACTACCTTTTATGCTGAAACTACCGGTCTCTAATACGTACTAAAATATTCACGATCATTATAATTTAAACGATAGTGATTGGAGTAGATCTCTATACAATCGTGTCTCTGTTTAAACGGAAATCAATATTAATTTTAATAAAAGTGGAAACCCGTGGAAAAAGAAAATCCGTCATATTAACATCATATTTGATAGTGTGAAATTCGAGTGGCTCGTTGCGAGTATTAAAATTGTGTTATATTTGCATAATTAATGAAAGAAACGACTGAAATGACTTTGTAGCGTAACTCGGATTTTAACTTTTAGAGTACAAAACTGTGCAGAATGTGCATAACATAAATCTTCAAAAAAGATAAATTATCTAAAAAAGATAAACTTTTTATCTTTAATTATATCCTCAAAAATATGAATTTGTACAAAAATCTAATCATCCTGATATAATTAATATTTATTTCTTATTTCAAAGTACAGTACTTTTTACATACGTTAGAAAAATTTGTGATACTTAATTGTAATATTTATTAAATTATTCATTTATCGTTGTTTTAATGTAATACGATACGTTCAACATTCTTTTAATTCATTTTTCACATTATAAAAAAGAGGGGACAATTTCACTAATTGAAGTATTTTTATAAAATCATTTGCCATTTTAAGTAAACTTAAGTTTTTTAAAATGATTTTTGCTGACAGTATTAATTGTTCAAATCGTTCAAATGAATTTTTCTCCCTCACACAGATCTCAATTGAAGCTCTAATCATTGAGATATTGGCTCGAAATGAAGCGTCGAAATAGAATCTCTACGCGCATGAAATCAAATAGACGAGCTCCGAATCTGGTGATCATTTGTTCCAGAGGAACGACGAACAGACGCGCGCTGATTTTACCTATTTACGATTCGTCCTTTGTAATCCGGCCGAAGAAAAGACGTACTTCATTCCCGCGGAGGGAAACGCAGAAAAGCTGCGGGGCAAATCGATTCTGTTCGCTCGATGAACCTAGTTCCGGTGGAATTTTCGATATGTTCGCGACGGAAAATAATTTCTAAAATGTAATGCTGTAACATATTCGTCAAACGTCGAGATTCTGATCGGTCAATGATACTGATTAACGTTTTTTTTTTAGTACACATTTTTATAAATCGGGAAAATTACAACAGTACAGAAACTTGTTTTTTAATTTTGAGTGTAATAATATTTCTATAATTTCTTAATTTTAATGAAAGATATCCATGGCAAACAAACTTTTTTAATTTCTTCGTGCTTTCTAGAACTTGGTCTTTTGTAACATTCATAAATATCATGTATTCAACTGAAGTAATTATGTACTTCTATACATAGTGCACATTAATGCATTTTTTTAGTGAAAAAATTCCAAAATTATAGAAATTAACAATTTGAAAAGTCAGTGATTGTTAATCGATAAATTTAAACTTCGAAGAAACATTTTATATGCGTCTACCAATATGACATAATATATTGTGACAGAATAAAATTTATTTTTGGATAAAAGACCATTTAGACCGCAGTGTACGTTTTGATTAACAGGCAATAAATTATAGAGATGATACATTCTCAAGATATACAACAATATCACGTATCATTTACGAAAACAACAAATGTTCAAAGCGAATGAAACGATTTCTAAAGATTGTACTCCTTTCTCCTTGTATGTTTAACTCTCAGTTCTCTTAAAAAATTTGATCGATTTCGAAAATATCAGTTTTACGGTGATTTTGATTTTGACACGAAAAACAAACGTGGCGCAAATTAAATAAAGAAACGAATAGATATACGAGTCGAGTTGCACAAAAGAAATTTCCAATAAAACCGCAAGCTGGTGAAAGCTTTGGCTACCGTTTCACACGAACTCTGAAACGATTTCACGGGTCTAGCATCCACAATGACCAAATTTCCGCCAGAGATTTACACAATTACCAAAAGAGCACGAGGAATCTAATTCAATCCTTTGGTGTTTCCGGCAATGTTGTTTCCAATCCGCTTTTTAGTTACACTATAAATTATTTGCCCAGCTTTACGTCGATAGACGAACAGTAATAGGATCAAGCATGTGCTTGGTATAATAATTATTAATGTGCGATGTCTTATAAGTATTCAGAAAAATAAAACGTATCGATATGATCGAATTCCTTATAGCAGATTATATCTAAATCTTTTGTCTTAGCAAGTCTCTGTACTTAAATAAAATAAAAAGATTACACATGAAACATAACTACTAATAAGTATATCTCAATACATTAATTACAAATGAGACGTGAGAAATTATTAAATTAAATTGACGGATCATCATCATTCTCGACATTTTAATCTCTTTATTTATCATGTATTTATTCTGTTTGTTTTTAATAAATAGTAGAAACAATTACTTATAATTATAACGTAATAGCAACAAGATATCATTGACGACGTTTCATTTCGTTTATAACTTTCATGTTTAATGATAATAGTTTAATTTATTATTTCTAATGTTTTAATATTTCCTGATTTTAATTCCTATATTACACTAGTAGCGCTGCGGTGCGAAACCTGTCCGAATCGATATGGTAGGGTATGATACGAAAAATGGTAAGAGGGTCAGGCGACTCCCCAAAACATGGGAAACGAAAAAGCATTGGATGTCCGGTATATTCCAGTTAGTCTGATCTTCGGTTGCACAAACGAATATCAATAAGTCTCTGTTGGTTTCATCTTTCGAATCTTTTTAAATCTATTTTGTTTTCAAAAGGGATCCCATCTTCGTAGTTTCTCTAACAAGTTTCCTGGATTTCCCAATCCTATTTTCCAAGCTAAACTGAAATATTTATGAGCGATACCAGTCGCTTGTTCTCATTTGTTTTGACATCTTAATGACAAAATACGATAAACCTCAGGAACAATATTTTATGATCAAATGTCTTTTTTACAATACATATATTTGAAAATATTTCATGAGTCTTTCTGTGCGTATATACACGAGAATTATAAGATTAACGATAACTGAATACTTTATTCTTTGGTACACGTGCCTGATTTTTCTTATCAAGGTTGGTAATTTTAAATTTTCTATTAACATCAGATGATCATTAAATTCATGACATATGTACAATATATTACAAATATATATTATTAATTAAATACTTTACTTACTAACACCATCGTTCAAAAAGAGATACAAGATTAAGCAAATCATATTCAAATAACTACACAGTATGAATGTTTACGCAATTCTAGATTGTTTTTAAAGAGTTTTATTTCACATACTAAGTATTATTATACACTTCGAATGTTTCATATATAAATAATAAATAACGGTAATATGTAATTTATACATAACTAAGTATATAGTAAGTATATACGTTAAATACACGCTTTCACATGTATATTTTATACAACTATAAACTTCCACAAAATATCTGCAGTGAATTGTACAAATGACTTTCCGGTTTAATCATCCGTTCTTGAAAAAACGACACGAACTTCATTCCTGAAATTCCGAAATAACCGCAAGCGTACGGTCGTTTGCCATTACAACAATTCGGATTATAAACGGTCGTGCACGAACTTTCCCTATTCGATTTCGAAAAATTCCTCCGCGAGGAATTCACGCGGATGAACTAACTGCTCGCTGGCTGTCAGCTGCGGTTAATCCAGTTCAAACTTTTGATATTCCAACGAAAATCGCGCAAAATCGATCGGCGCCCAGCTGCCCGCCTTTATCCCGAGCGATCCCCAAATCGAAAGGTCAAATGCAAATGATCAAGACGGCCAGTATGCATCGCATCATACTGATCCACTTTTAAACCGACCCTTTGAACATCGTCCAGCCGCTTTAGATCGTCGACTTTAGTCGAATCTAAGCGACAATCTCAGGAGGAGCGAGGTAATGAGTATGGTTAATGGAGGTTGCGAAGGGAAAAACGGCGAGATCGATTGAAACCGCGTCACCGGTGAATTATTACTCGAGCCTCTTTCAACGGGATGGCCGAACTAGGTGTTGGAAAAACGTGATTTCCGATAAAACGTTGCATCTCGAGGAAATTGTAAGTTCCTCTCTCTAGTGGCACTTGATTTCTAATTACTAACGAGCATCACCTTTGTGAAAGGAAGTTCCGCCCTGGCACGATTTTGATTTCCGCGGCAGCGAGTATCGAGGTTAAGTGTGTTTTTCCGTTTATTGATAAAAACATGCTGATGGAACGGCAATCGACGAGTTTCGTGGACGATGCTGGCTGCCCCGAATATTATCGATGGCAGATAAGAAATGTTGGAAATAGTTTCGCTTTCTAACGTTTCGTGGAATAGTCGAGACCGGAGTTAAATAATAAAAGGAAAGTTTGACTTACCGAAAAGTTACTTCATGTATATTATGTATGTACCTTTCTCACTTCACTGTGATGTATATAGTTTGTTTTTAATATGTAGTTACAACAAATGAGAGATTAATTGAATGAATAAGAGAGCTCCAAAATCTATGAAATTGCATTAAATAATATTTATTTGCTCAATTTCAGATACTAGCACTTGATGAACCAGCTTGCAGTCAGTACGTAAGCTAGTTATTTCCATCCCACTTTCATGACGGATATTAAAACTTCAACTTCTGTCAACATTATAAAAAAAGTCTCTATTGATGGACAATCTGTTGATCAATACTCAAACACGTAAGTGATGATGATGAGTACATACTCACACCAGCAATAGTTTATAACAGACTATGAATATTACATATCACACATGTACACATATATTATTTTTCATTTAATAACACATAATAGATTTCAATAAAGTACATAGAACAATACCAGCTAGAAAGCCTCCAAACCATTTTTTGGCAGGAATATTTCGAAAACCAGAAAATATTCCTAGCTGAAAATTTAGATTTCGTATCAGCAGCACAAGATGCTCCACACGTAGCAAAATAAAAGCCCCTGCTAAAAGGTAACACATCATCGAACTTTTCGTCCCTCTGATCCAAAAATTTTAAGAAAAAATTAAAAGATAATTCTCGCTGAAAATTCGGAATTTACATCAGCAGTATATAACTCAAGAAGGCGACACAACAAAGCACTTTCAACTTTAAGAGAAAAGACCGCATCAAAAAGCATTTCTCGAAGGAAATTCCTATTTCCAGAACATAAGACCCGAGGAGTTGCCACAATCACCGAAAAATGTTAAAGTGGGAATATATCCAGAGCAGAAAAACATTTCGTAATTTGTATCAGGAGCACAGGATATCCAAGGAAGTGGCACGAGAAGAAGCCACGCCCATCGGTGCTCCTGATACAGAGCTATTTCGAAAAAGTTTCAAGATGTAATATCTAGGGAACCAGAAGATTTGTCTCGCTGAAATTTCGTAATTTGTATCAGGAGCACGGGATATCCAAGGAAGTGGCACGAGAAGAAGCCACGCCCATCGGTGCTCAAAATACAGAGCTATTTCGAAAAAGTTTCAAGATGTAATATCTGCGGAACCAGAAGCTGTGTCTCGCCGAAATTTCGTAATTTGTATCAGGAGCACAGGATATCCAAGAAAGTGGCACGAGAAGAAGCCACGCCCATCGGTGCTCCTGATACAGAGCTATTTCGAAAAAGTTTCTAGCAGCAATTTCTGCGGAACCAGAAGCTGTGTCTCGCTGAAATTTCGTAATTTGTATCAGGAGCACAGGATATCCAAGGTAATGGCACGAGAAGAAACCACGCCCATCGGTGCTCAAAATACAGAGCTATTTCGAAAAAGTTTCTAGCAGCAATTTCTGCGGAACCAGAAGCTGTGTCTCGCTGAAATATCGTAATTTGTATCAGGAGCACAGGATATCCAAGGTAATGGCACGAGAAGAAACCACGCCCATCGGTGCTCAAAATACAGAGCTATTTCGAAAAAGTTTCTAGCAGCAATTTCTGCGGAACCAGAAGCTGTGTCTCGCTGAAATATCGTAATTTGTATCAGGAGCACAGGATATCCAAGGTAATGGCACGAGAAGAAGCCACGCCCATCGGTGCTCCTGATACAGAGCTATTTCGAAAAAGTTTCAAGCGGCAATTTCTGCGGAACCAGAAGCTGTGTCTCGCTGAAATTTCGTAATTTGTATCAGGAGCACAGGATATCCAAGGAAGTGGCACGAGAAGAAGCCACGCCCATCGGTGCTCCTGATACAGAGCTAGTTCGAAAAAGTTTCAAGATGTAATATCTAGGGAACCAGAAGCTTGGTCACGCTGAAATTTCGTAATTTGTATCAAGAGCACAGGATATCCAAGGAAGTGGCACGAGAAGAAGCCACGCCCATCGGTGCTCCTGATACAGAGCTATTTCGAAAAAGTTTCAAGCGGCAATTTCTGCGGAACCAGAAGCTCTGTCTCGCCGAAATTTCGTAATTTGTATCAGGAGCACAGGATATCCAAGGAAGTGGCACGAGAAGAAGCCACGCCCATCGGTGCTCCTGATACAGAGCTATTTCGAAAAAGTTTCAAGCGGCAATTTCTGCGGAACCAGAAGCTCTGTCTCGCCGAAATTTCGTAATTTGTATCAGGAGCACAGGATATCCAAGGAAGTGGCACGAGAAGAAGCCACGCCCATCGGTGCTCCTGATACAGAGCTATTTCGAAAAAGTTTCTAGCAGCAATTTCTGCGGAACCAGAAGCTGTGTCTCGCTGAAATTTCGTAATTTGTATCAGGAGCACAGGATATCCAAGGTAATGGCACGAGAAGAAACCACGCCCATCGGTGCTCAAAATACAGAGCTATTTCGAAAAAGTTTCTAGCAGCAATTTCTGCGGAACCAGAAGCTGTGTCTCGCTGAAATATCGTAATTTGTATCAGGAGCACAGGATATCCAAGGTAATGGCACGAGAAGAAGCCACGCCCATCGGTGCTCCTGATACAGAGCTATTTCGAAAAAGTTTCAAGCGGCAATTTCTGCGGAACCAGAAGCTGTGTCTCGCTGAAATTTCGTAATTTGTATCAGGAGCACAGGATATCCAAGGAAGTGGCACGAGAAGAAGCCACGCCCATCGGTGCTCCTGATACAGAGCTAGTTCGAAAAAGTTTCAAGATGTAATATCTAGGGAACCAGAAGCTTGGTCACGCTGAAATTTCGTAATTTGTATCAAGAGCACAGGATATCCAAGGAAGTGGCACGAGAAGAAGCCACGCCCATCGGTGCTCCTGATACAGAGCTATTTCGAAAAAGTTTCAAGCGGCAATTTCTGCGGAACCAGAAGCTCTGTCTCGCCGAAATTTCGTAATTTGTATCAGGAGCACAGGATATCCAAGGAAGTGGACGAGAAGAAGCCACGCCCATCGGTGCTCCTGATACAGAGCTATTTCGAAAAAGTTTCAAGCGGCAATTTCTGCGGAACCAGAAGCTCTGTCTCGCCGAAATTTCGTAATTTGTATCAGGAGCACAGGATATCCAAGGAAGTGGCACGAGAAGAAGCCACGCCCATCGGTGCTCCTGATACAGAGCTATTTCGAAAAAGTTTCTAGCAGCAATTTCTGCGGAACCAGAAGCTGTGTCTCGCTGAAATTTCGTAATTTGTATCAGGAGCACAGGATATCCAAGGTAATGGCACGAGAAGAAACCACGCCCATCGGTGCTCAAAATACAGAGCTATTTCGAAAAAGTTTCTAGCAGCAATTTCTGCGGAACCAGAAGCTGTGTCTCGCTGAAATATCGTAATTTGTATCAGGAGCACAGGATATCCAAGGTAATGGCACGAGAAGAAGCCACGCCCATCGGTGCTCCTGATACAGAGCTATTTCGAAAAAGTTTCAGGATGTAATATCTAGGGAACCAGAAGCTTTGTCTCGCTGAAATTTCGTAATTTGTATCAGGAGCACAGGATATCCAAGGAAGTGGCACGAGAAGAAGCCACGCCCATCGGTGCTCAAAATACAGAGCTATTTCGAAAAAGTTTCAAGATGTAATATCTAGGGAACCAGAAGCTTTGTCTCGCTGAAATTTCGTAATTTGTATCAGGAGCACAGGATATCCAAGAAAGTGGCACGAGAAGAAGCCACGCCCATCGCTGCTCCTGATACACAGCTATTTCGAAAAAGTTTCAAGCGGCAATTTCTGCGGAACCAGAAGCTGTGTCTCGCCGAAATTTCGTAATTTGTATCAGGAGCACAGGATATCCAAGGAAGTGGCACGAGAAGAAGCCACGCCCATCGGTGCTCCTGATACAGAGCTATTTCGAAAAAGTTTCAAGCGGCAATTTCTGCGGAACCAGAAGCTGTGTCTCGCCGAAATTTCGTAATTTGTATCAGGAGCACGGGATAACCAAGGAAGTGGCACGAGAAGAAGCCACGCCCATCGGTGCTCATGATACAGAGCTTTTTCGAAAAAGTTTCAAGATGTAATATCTAGGGAACCAGAAGCTTTTTCTCGCCGAAATTTCGTAATTTGTATCAGGAGCACGGGATATCCAAGGAAGTGGCACGAGAAGAAGCCACGCCCATCGGTGCTCAAAATACAGAGCTATTTCGAAAAAGTTTCAAGATGTAATATCTACGGAACCAGAAGCTTTGTCTCGCTGAAATTTCGTAATTTGTATCAGGAGCACGGGATATCCAAGGAAGTGGCACGAGAAGAAGCCACGCCCATCGGTGCTCAAAATACAGAGCTATTTCGAAAAAGTTTCAAGATGTAATACCTAGGGAACCAGAAGCTTTGTCTCGCTGAAATTTCGTAATTTGTATCAGGAGCACAGGATATCCAAGGAAGTGGCACGAGAAGAAGCCACGCCCATCGGTGCTCCTGATACAGAGCTATTTCGAAAAAGTTTCAAGCGGCAATTTCTGCGGAACCAGAAGCTGTGTCTCGCCGAAATTTCGTAATTTGTATCAGGAGCACGGGATAACCAAGGAAGTGGCACGAGAAGAAGCCACGCCCATCGGTGCTCATGATACAGAGCTTTTTCGAAAAAGTTTCAAGATGTAATGTCTAGGGAACCAGAAGCTTTTTCTCGCCGAAATTTCGTAATTTGTATCAGGAGCACGGGATATCCAAGGAAGTGGCACGAGAAGAAGCCACGCCCATCGGTGCTCATGATACAGAGCTTTTTCGAAAAAGTTTCAAGATGTAATGTCTAGGGAACCAGAAGCTTTTTCTCGCCGAAATTTCGTAATTTGTATCAGGAGCACGGGATATCCAAGGAAGTGGCACGAGAAGAAGCCACGCCCATCGGTGCTCCTGATACAGAGCTATTTCGAAAAAGATTCAAGCGGCAATTTCTGCGGAAGAAGAAGCTTTGTCTCGCTGAAATTTCGTAATTTGTATCAGGAGCGCACGACCTCCTAGGAGGTGGCACGAGAAGAAGCCACGCCCATCGGTGCTCAAAATACAGAGCTATTTCGAAAAAGTTTCAAGATGTAATATCTAGGGAAACATCAGCTGTGTCTCGCTGAAATTTCGTACTTTGTATCAGGAGCACAGGATATCCAAGGAAGTGGCACGAGAAGAAGCCACGCCCATCGGTACTCCTGATACAGAGCTATTTCGAAAAAGTTTCAAGCAGCAATTTCTGCGGAACCAAGAAGCTGTGTCTCGCTGAAATTTCGTAATTTGTATCAGGAGCACAGGATATCCAAGGAAGTGGCACGAGAAGAAGCCACGCCCATCGGTGCTCCTGATACAGAGCTAGTTCGAAAAAGTTTCAAGATGTAATATCTAGGGAACCAGAAGCTTGGTCACGCTGAAATTTCGTAATTTGTATCAAGAGCACAGGATATCCAAGGAAGTGGCACGAGAAGAAGCCACGCCCATCGGTGCTCCTGATACAGAGCTATTTCGAAAAAGTTTCAAGCGGCAATTTCTGCGGAACCAGAAGCTCTGTCTCGCCGAAATTTCGTAATTTGTATCAGGAGCACAGGATATCCAAGGAAGTGGCACGAGAAGAAGCCACGCCCATCGGTGCTCCTGATACAGAGCTATTTCGAAAAAGTTTCAAGCGGCAATTTCTGCGGAACCAGAAGCTCTGTCTCGCCGAAATTTCGTAATTTGTATCAGGAGCACAGGATATCCAAGGAAGTGGCACGAGAAGGAGCCACGCCCATCGGTGCTCAAAATACAGAGCTATTTCGAAAAAGTTTAAAGATGTAATATCTAGGGAACCAGAAGATTTGTCTCGCTGAAATTTCGTAATTTGTATCAGGAGCACAGGATATCCAAGGAAGTGGCACGAGAAGAAGCCACGCCCATCGGTGCTCCTGATACAGAGCTATTTCGAAAAAGTTTCAAGCGGCAATTTCTGCGGAACCAGAAGCTGTGTCTCGCCGAAATTTCGTAATTTGTATCAGGAGCACGGGATAACCAAGGAAGTGGCACGAGAAGAAGCCACGCCCATCGGTGCTCATGATACAGAGCTTTTTCGAAAAAGTTTCAAGATGTAATATCTAGGGAACCAGAAGCTTTTTCTCGCCGAAATTTCGTAATTTGTATCAGGAGCACGGGATATCCAAGGAAGTGGCACGAGAAGAAGCCACGCCCATCGGTGCTCAAAATACAGAGCTATTTCGAAAAAGTTTCAAGATGTAATATCTACGGAACCAGAAGCTTTGTCTCGCTGAAATTTCGTAATTTGTATCAGGAGCACGGGATATCCAAGGAAGTGGCACGAGAAGAAGCCACGCCCATCGGTGCTCAAAATACAGAGCTATTTCGAAAAAGTTTCAAGATGTAATACCTAGGGAACCAGAAGCTTTGTCTCGCTGAAATTTCGTAATTTGTATCAGGAGCACAGGATATCCAAGGAAGTGGCACGAGAAGAAGCCACGCCCATCGGTGCTCCTGATACAGAGCTATTTCGAAAAAGTTTCAAGCGGCAATTTCTGCGGAACCAGAAGCTGTGTCTCGCCGAAATTTCGTAATTTGTATCAGGAGCACGGGATAACCAAGGAAGTGGCACGAGAAGAAGCCACGCCCATCGGTGCTCATGATACAGAGCTTTTTCGAAAAAGTTTCAAGATGTAATGTCTAGGGAACCAGAAGCTTTTTCTCGCCGAAATTTCGTAATTTGTATCAGGAGCACGGGATATCCAAGGAAGTGGCACGAGAAGAAGCCACGCCCATCGGTGCTCATGATACAGAGCTTTTTCGAAAAAGTTTCAAGATGTAATGTCTAGGGAACCAGAAGCTTTTTCTCGCGAAATTTCGTAATTTGTATCAGGAGCACGGGATATCCAAGGAAGTGGCACGAGAAGAAGCCACGCCCATCGGTGCTCCTGATACAGAGCTATTTCGAAAAAGATTCAAGCGGCAATTTCTGCGGAACCAGAAGCTTTGTCTCGCTGAAATTTCGTAATTTGTATCAGGAGCGCACGATATCCTAGGAAGTGGCACGAGAAGAAGCCACGCCCATCGGTGCTCAAATACAGAGCTATTTCGAAAAAGTTTCAAGATGTAATATCTAGGGAAACATCAGCTGTGTCTCGCTGAAATTTCGTACTTTGTATCAGGAGCACAGGATATCCAAGGAAGTGGCACGAGAAGAAGCCACGCCCATCGGTACTCCTGATACAGAGCTATTTCGAAAAAGTTTCAAGCAGCAATTTCTGCGGAACCAGAAGCTGTGTCTCGCTGAAATTTCGTAATTTGTATCAGGAGCACAGGATATCCAAGGAAGTGGCACGAGAAGAAGCCACGCCCATCGGTGCTCCTGATACAGAGCTAGTTCGAAAAAGTTTCAAGATGTAATATCTAGGGAACCAGAAGCTTGGTCACGCTGAAATTTCGTAATTTGTATCAAGAGCACAGGATATCCAAGGAAGTGGCACGAGAAGAAGCCACGCCCATCGGTGCTCCTGATACAGAGCTATTTCGAAAAAGTTTCAAGCGGCAATTTCTGCGGAACCAGAAGCTGTGTCTCGCCGAAATTTCGTAATTTGTATCAGGAGCACAGGATATCCAAGGAAGTGGCACGAGAAGAAGCCACGCCCATCGGTGCTCCTGATACAGAGCTATTTCGAAAAAGTTTCAAGCGGCAATTTCTGCGGAACCAGAAGCTCTGTCTCGCCGAAATTTCGTAATTTGTATCAGAGGAGCACAGGATATCCAAGGAAGTGGCACGAGAAGAAGCCACGCCCATCGGTGCTCATAATACAGAGCTATTTCGAAAAAGTTTCAAGATGTAATATCTAGGGAACCAGAAGCTTTGTCTCGCTGAAATTTCGTAATTTGTATCAGGAGCACAGGATATCCAAGGAAGTGGCACGAGAAGAAGCCACGCCCATCGGTGCTCAAAATACAGAGCTATTTCGAAAAAGTTTCAAGCGGCAATTTCTGCGGAACCAGAAGCTTTGTCTCGCTGAAATTTCGTAATTTGTATCAGGAGCACAGGATATCCAAGGAAGTGGCACGAGAAGAAGCCACGCCCATCGGTGCTCCTGATACAGAGCTATTTCGAAAAAGTTTCAAGCGGCAATTTCTGCGGAACCAGAAGCTGTGTCTCGCCGAAATTTCGTAATTTGTATCAGGAGCACACGGGATATCCAAGGAAGTGGCACGAGAAGAAGCCACGCCCATCGGTGCTCAAATACAGAGCTATTTCGAAAAAGTTTCAAGCAATTTCTGCGGAACCAGAAGCTTTGTCTCGCTGAAATTTCGTAATTTGTATCAGGAGCACGGGATATCCAAGGAAGTGGCACGAGAAGAAGCCACGCCCATCGGTGCTCAAAATACAGAGCTATTTCGAAAAAGATTCAAGCGGCAATTTCTGCGGAACCAGAAGCTTTGTCTCGCTGAAATTTCGTAATTTGTATCAGGAGCCACGGGATATCCAAGGAAGTGGCACGAGAAGAAGCCACGCCCATCGGTGCTCCTGATACAGAGCTATTTCGAAAAAGTTTCAAGATGTAATATCTAGGGAACCAGAAGCTGTGTCTCGCTGAAATTTCGTAATTTGTATCAGGAGCACAGGATATCCAAGGAAGTGGCACGAGAAGAAGCCACGCCCATCGGTGCTCCTGATACAGAGCTATTTCGAAAAAGTTTCAAGCAGCAATTTCTGCGGAACCAGAAGCTGTGTCTCGCTGAAATTTCGTAATTTGTATCAGGAGCACAGGATATCCAAGGAAGTGGCACGAGAAGAAGCCACGCCCATCGGTGCTCCTGATACAGAGCTAGTTCGAAAAAGTTTCAAGATGTAATATCTAGGGAACCAGAAGCTTGGTCACGCTGAAATTTCGTAATTTGTATCAGGAGCACAGGATATCCAAGGAAGTGGCACGAGAAGAAGCCACGCCCATCGGTGCTCCTGATACAGAGCTATTTCGAAAAAGTTTCAAGCGGCAATTTCTGCGGAACCAGAAGCTCTGTCTCGCCGAAATTTCGTAATTTGTATCAGGAGCACAGGATATCCAAGGAAGTGGCACGAGAAGAAGCCACGCCCATCGGTGCTCCTGATACAGAGCTATTTCGAAAAAGTTTCAAGCGGCAATTTCTGCGGAACCAGAAGCTCTGTCTCGCCGAAATTTCGTAATTTGTATCAGGAGCACAGGATATCCAAGGAAGTGGCACGAGAAGAAGCCACGCCCATCGGTGCTCCTGATACAGAGCTATTTCGAAAAAGTTTCTAGCAGCAATTTCTGCGGAACCAGAAGCTGTGTCTCGCTGAAATTTCGTAATTTGTATCAGGAGCACAGGATATCCAAGGTAATGGCACGAGAAGAAACCACGCCCATCGGTGCTCAAAATACAGAGCTATTTCGAAAAAGTTTCTAGCAGCAATTTCTGCGGAACCAGAAGCTGTGTCTCGCTGAAATATCGTAATTTGTATCAGGAGCACAGGATATCCAAGGTAATGGCACGAGAAGAAGCCACGCCCATCGGTGCTCCTGATACAGAGCTATTTCGAAAAAGTTTCAGGATGTAATATCTAGGGAACCAGAAGCTTTGTCTCGCTGAAATTTCGTAATTTGTATCAGGAGCACAGGATATCCAAGGAAGTGGCACGAGAAGAAGCCACGCCCATCGGTGCTCCTGATACAGAGCTATTTCGAAAAAGTTTCAAGCGGCAATTTCTGCGGAACCAGAAGCTGTGTCTCGCCGAAATTTCGTAATTTGTATCAGGAGCACGGGATAACCAAGGAAGTGGCACGAGAAGAAGCCACGCCCATCGGTGCTCATGATACAGAGCTTTTTCGAAAAAGTTTCAAGATGTAATATCTAGGGAACCAGAAGCTTTTTCTCGCCGAAATTTCGTAATTTGTATCAGGAGCACGGGATATCCAAGGAAGTGGCACGAGAAGAAGCCACGCCCATCGGTGCTCAAAATACAGAGCAATTTCGAAAAAGTTTCAAGATGTAATATCTACGGAACCAGAAGCTTTGTCTCGCTGAAATTTCGTAATTTGTATCAGGAGCACGGGATATCCAAGGAAGTGGCACGAGAAGAAGCCACTCCCATCGGTGCTCAAAATACAGAGCTATTTCGAAAAAGTTTCAAGATGTAATACCTAGGGAACCAGAAGCTTTGTCTCGCTGAAATTTCGTAATTTGTATCAGGAGCACAGGATATCCAAGGAAGTGGCACGAGAAGAAGCCACGCCCATCGGTGCTCCTGATACAGAGCTATTTCGAAAAAGTTTCAAGCGGCAATTTCTGCGGAACCAGAAGCTGTGTCTCGCCGAAATTTCGTTATTTGTATCAGGAGCACGGGATAACCAAGGAAGTGGCACGAGAAGAAGCCACGCCCATCGGTGCTCATGATACAGAGCTTTTTCGAAAAAGTTTCAAGATGTAATGTCTAGGGAACCAGAAGCTTTTTCTCGCCGAAATTTCGTAATTTGTATCAGGAGCACGGGATATCCAAGGAAGTGGCACGAGAAGAAGCCACGCCCATCGGTGCTCCTGATACAGAGCTATTTCGAAAAAGATTCAAGCGGCAATTTCTGCGGAAGCAGAAGCTTTGTCTCGCTGAAATTTCGTAATTTGTATCAGGAGCGCACGACCTCCTAGGAGGTGGCACGAGAAGAAGCCACGCCCATCGGTGCTCAAAATACAGAGCTATTTCGAAAAAGTTTCAAGATGTAATATCTAGGGAAACATCAGCTGTGTCTCGCTGAAATTTCGTACTTTGTATCAGGAGCACAGGATATCCAAGGAAGTGGCACGAGAAGAAGCCACGCCCATCGGTACTCCTGATACAGAGCCATTTCGAAAAAGTTTCAAGCAGCAATTTCTGCGGAACCAGAAGCTGTGTCTCGCTGAAATTTCGTAATTTGTATCAGGAGCACAGGATATCCAAGGTAATGGCACGAGAAGAAACCACGCCCATCGGTGCTCAAAATACAGAGCTATTTCGAAAAAGTTTCTAGCAGCAATTTCTGCGGAACCAGAAGCTGTGTCTCGCTGAAATATCGTAATTTGTATCAGGAGCACAGGATATCCAAGGTAATGGGACGAGAAGAAACCACGCCCATCGGTGCTCAAAATACAGAGCTATTTCGAAAAAGTTTCTAGCAGCAATTTCTGCGGAACCAGAAGCTGTGTCTCGCTGAAATTTCGTAATTTGTATCAGGAGCACAGGATATCCAAGGAAGTGGCACGAGAAGAAGCCACGCCCATCGGTGCTCCTGATACAGAGCTATTTCGAAAAAGTTTCTAGCAGCAATTTCTGCGGAACCAGAAGCTGTGTCTCGCTGAAATTTCGTAATTTGTATCAGGAGCACAGGATATCCAAGGTAGTGGCACGAGAAGAAGCCACGCCCATCGGTGCTCCTGATACAGAGCTAGTTCGAAAAAGTTTCAAGATGTAATATCTAGGGAACCAGAAGCTGCGTCTCGCTGAAATTTCGTAATTTGTATCAGGAGCGCACGACCTCCTAGGAGGTGGCACGAGAAGACGCCCCGCTCTGCGGTGCCCCTGATACAGCAGATTTTCGAAAAACTTTCAAGAGGGAATATCTATGGAACCAGAATTTGTGTCGCGCTGAAATTTCCCATTTTGTATCCGGATCACATGGGTGTCGAGGAGGTAGCACGGCAAGGTCCCCCGTTGAGCGGTTCTCGTGGTACATATGTTTTTCTCAGAAGATTCGAGCGGCTGTATCCCGCTATTCAGAAGGAATTTGAGGCTGAAATTTCGTACTTTGTATCAGGAGCACAAGGGTATCGAGGAGGTGGCACGACAAGCCCGCTCGTCGAGGTGTTCTTCTGATACATAATTTTTTTGATAAAACTTCGAGCATGAAAGAGTACAGAAATGTAACTATCAGATTGTATCATCTAAAAGTGGATACAAGTACAACACAACTGATGGCAATTGTGCTCTTATTTGTCCCGTTATCAACTAATTGCACGTACAGTTCAGTTTGTATTGTAGAATAAAGAAATTTTTGGAAATAAATTTTCTCAATCTGGTCTTAACTGTAGGTTGCGTTGTTCTGAGCTTGATATCATTTCAAAAACATTAAAATTTGTAAAATTATATCAGTTACCAAGCTGAAGTGACTACGCACGGGTCTCACTATAGTGTATTGCTAATCAGTACCTTTTTATATATTTATCACACGAGTCACGAACTACGTTTGTATTGAATTTAAGTAATTTGCTTGAAGGAGAAGTGAGATTCGAAAAATAAGGGATAATTGCTTGATAAATCTAATAACTAATTTAAGATATTAAATGTATATTCTTGTTTCTCAAATTGATAGGAAAACACTAAATTACTTTCCTAAAATTAAAGTGAAATATTGAAAATATCTAATGATATTTAAATAGCAATAGTATTGTTAGACTAATATTACCTATGTTATGCAGAAATATAACGTATTAAGGAATGGTGGTACGGTACAAGTCATGGCAATTAAACTCGTATTCAAGTTCAAATAATCATGATTATGTATTAACTCAACACTAAGGAAACCAAACCATTCGACTTACCGACCGTTACACTCAGGATTGCAAAATAAAATTTGGTTGTATTGCACTTGATTGTGTCCAACTATTGTATTCAATTTCTTATTTATTTCTCTGCAACATTGTACGCTTTTAAACATAATCCATATGTTCACTTGTATCTCACTTTTAACAACACTTGTGACAATTTTTAAATATTAAATAATGTTTAAACATGTAAAATATTGAGAAATATTACTTAATTATTCACTTGTAACATTTGGTTGATGTGCACGCGACAAATGTTTAATTTGTTAAAAAGTTTCTGTCTCGATATCGATCAAAGTCAACCCAATCTTTCGGTCGTCAGTGATATGGAAATTAATTCTTGGAAATCTTTAATACTTCGAAATACAGTTTTTTTATTAAAATAATTAATAATTTGATCATTTTTCGATTTTTGTTGTTTCACAGCCTCCACTAATTTAAGGTAACAATAAGTACTGCAATCTCCATATTTTAGCTATTTCTTTTTTGGCAGAAATATCGTAGGGAGTACTTCTATTAATTCTAAAACGACGAGTAAAACAGATTGGTCTAAATGTATCCATAGGGAAATATTGCTTTTAGTATTTCTCCAAATACGGTATACAGAATAGAATCGTACTCGTAGACCGAAATTTTGTGCAAATTTATATTTTTAGAGATATGATTTAAAAAACGGAATTGTAAAATAAAAAATGGAATAATATTTGATAGCTCTAAATATTAAATTAAGGAAACACTAGTAATTAAGTAAAAGAGACACTATTTTTTTGAATGTTTTACATGTTTTTTATTATGTGTGATATTTTACAATCCTTTGACTTACTACTTTTCAAATTTCACCATTTCTTTGCGTTTTAGTGACTCGCAAGATAAAGTGAGAAAACACGTTCGTGTTAAAACCCTTCATCTTGTATTTACTAGGCAAGAAATGAGAAAATGCTACACATTATTCTGTAGAAAAAATTCAGTGAAAGAAGTACAACTAAACCGACAACCGTGTAATGTAGTATCTTCAAATTTCGATATTTCTTCAATGCGGCGGGAGTCGGTTCTAACGGTTCCTTTATTAATTTTCGCAGACCTCTGTTACTCACTTGTATGAGTTTATGCCAGTCCATCGCTGATAAATCAAAGAAAAACTCTTTCATGTCGGCAGAATTAGCAAAATTTAAAACTCCTTTTAAATTATCTGTTTTTAAAATCCGTTTAGGACACAGATATCGTCTTAGCGTCGCGTAATTTAGAATTACACTCTTTAGTATAGGTACAATCCTGTGTATAAAACAAATATATCGGTAAGTGTACAAATGGTATTACATCAAAATTATCTTAAAAAGTCAAATTTTCAGTAAAGCTTCCTTAAAGTTGGAAACTTACATTGGTTTCTTCCACAGAAGTAAGAAGACTAGATCTGCCAGTATACCAGGAATAATACTAAATAGTGTAAATAATATAGAAAAAACGTAGAAATTATTAATCTGTAGCAGGAACGGATACCAAACCATTCCAGTCAATGGATATGCGTGTGCTACTTCCAATTCATATTCATGCAGTTTTTTATTGGGAAGAGGATTCCAATCACTAGATCCATAATTATATACTCGTGGTTCGTGTGTTTCTCTTTAGAAAAGAACGAAGAATAATAGAATAGAATAGTAGGATAGTTCATTGTTACCTTACTTACTTCAGTATGCAGAAATTGAAAGAAATGCAATTTTTGTCAATCTTTTGATAAAAAGTTTTGATAAAATAATGTAATACCTATGTGCAACATAGTCCCATATCGATGCCAAGAGACCATTAACTGTCATGTCAACCGGAATTAGATCCATATTGCTTTCACTCTCATCAGACTGTAACACATGCACGAGACCTGCTCTTATTGCTCTAAATACTAATACAGTACCATTTTTGTTTCCGACCCATCCTGGAGTTGGTTCGCTGTACGCTCCTACAACTATTGAATATACACGCACATAATTGTAATGTGTAAGCATTTTACTACGGATTGCGTTAATATTATTATTAATAAAGAGTGAAATGATTGCGATTTAATTTGTCTGTAATTTTGTTCTTAGGGAATAAAATTTCGAATACTTTTGTATCGTAGTGTAAATATCATAATTGTCATACCGATGGAAGGCCTGTACACGATACAGGGAAGAGATCTTTTTCTGCCGTAAGCTTCGACTAGACCTTCAGCGGTGGCTTTGCTAAAAGGATATAAGTTCCACCAGTCTCCTATGATATCGCGTATCGCTTCATTTGAAATTCCACCTTCATTCTCTTCATCGGCTTTTATTACGTCTTCGATGAGCTTCAGATCAGCCGGAGATGCGTAAAATTTTTCTTCCTTTATTATCTTTGAAGGATGACTATACGCTGTTGAGACGTACGCGAATATCTCTAAATGAGGGCACTCCGTTGCAAGTTGCAGTAATTTTTCTGTGGCAATCACGTTTGTTCGCAAAAGCTGGGACGGTTTTACATCAAACCGCACGACCGATGCATTGTGAATTATTATATTCACGTTCTCTATCAGACACCGACGATTTTCGGGTGAGAGACCTAAGTCTTCTTTCTCTAGATCACCGTAAATCAGCACGAGCTTTTCCATATAATTCGGATTTGACTCACGTAATCTATCAAATACCTGATAATAATACAGAGCTATAAATTATGTTGTAATAAGAAAGTATAGAGCGAATATTTTAACATTTCGGTATTATAGACGAGATATCTCGCCAGATATCGGTTGTGCAAAATCATTGACGAGATATCGCATCGTAGAAGCGAGAGTTGTACGATCTTGTGAACTTTATCTTACAAGTCACTAAATCGTAAAGAAACGGAGGATGAGATGTCTCGTCTACGGTATTGAAAGGGTTAATAAAGCAGTAATATAATTTTTTATCCGTTAATATCATAATTGTATTTTGTTGTCACATTTAGTATCATATCTTCATATTTTCAGACTTACCTCATTTTCAAAGAGTTTTTTCATTCGGTCTTCGATTGCCACGTTCCTTTTCTCTCGAACCAGAATATAAAGTTTACTAATTTCAGCACATGTGCGCAAAATTTTTTCCAAAATAATAGTGCCAAGGTAACCGGTACATCCTGTAAGCAATATATGCTTGCCGGCGTAAAACTTCTGTATTTGACTTTTACAGTTACTCTCTTCTTTAGTCGATCGTCTGGCTTCTTGTACTTCACTCATCTTGATACTTTTTCCCTCTTCGATTTTATTTTATTCAAATTGTTAAATGTTGTTTAAATTGTATAATAATAATTACTAATCAGATAAACTAGTTGAATTACTTTGAAATACGATGGAGATGTTCCATTAGGTACTTCTGTCGGTAAAGTAAATGAAAATGCATATTTTCGAATCTTTTATACGTTAATATTTACAAGTATAATGATTACATTAATATTTATAATCATAGTGACATTGCGATATTCTGCGATTTTAGCAACTAAAACTATTCTTTAAAATTTATTCTGAGAAACCACACTGCGCATAAAATGAACATGTAAATTTCAAGTCTCCATTGCGTAAGTAATTTTTGTATATAGAAGAAAATTTTAATTCAATAGCTTGTACGCAAAAATGTATAGAATATCAGGAAGCAGAACGCGGATTTTTGTGGAAATTTTTGCAAATAAAATTTAAAAAGGTGACAATTGCTTTCTCTGTGAATTATTACACAGAGTATCGCACTTGGGATATTTTGTATTCTTTCGCATATTACATGCGTTACTGTGTTATCTCTGCATCTTCGAGTTTCTTCAAACTTCTCACAAATGCACAAAAATCCGCTGTCTGGTTATAATATTTAGCAACAAAAACAAATTTCCGCCAAAGCTCCAGTTCTTTAATTATATTACAAAAAAAAAAAAAAAAAAAGAAAATTGGAAATTGTACAGAGATCCGTCAGTCTAGTTATAAAAGTTAATAAAGTATTCTCACGCTTTTAAGCGGTAGACCATCTCGCCTCTGGAGCGCCTCCTATTTTATAAGCGTTGATTCACCCCTTTCCTTCGTATTCGAACATCGTTAATCGCGAACAGCCGAATGAATTTCGCGAATTTGAAACTTGTACAATTAGTCGACGCGTTCTTTTAAAGCCAGCTGAGATAGGTTCGATAAAAGTTGTTGGTTGTATTAATTAAAATCGATCAAGCAGCTCGTTACTTCCTCCGTTAGTCTAACGTGCTCCGTTTGAAATATTAATTCGAAGTTGAGACGCGAATCTTCCTTCTATATTTCTGGATTTTTGTTCCAACTAACAGAATGTATTTCTCTTTCGTGAATGCCGCAGTTCCAGTCAAAATTTCCTCGCGATTAATCGCCTCACGATCACTGACGAGATATCATGCGATGCAACGTCATTCGTACAATTCCACAAACGAGTTATTTCGTGACGCAATATCAGTGAATGTATTCGCGCCATTTCGAACTATTGTTATTTTGCGAACAGAACAATCATCGGACGTGCGAACATTAATCGGGATGTGTTTCTTTGCGCTCAAACATTGAGAGCATTCAGTGGTACAAAAAAATATAATTCTACAAAGTTACTTATGCTAAAAAGCCAAGAAAATACAATTCCATTTGAATATATCTAACATTTAATACGAGAAAATTTTCCTAATATTCGAAAGTTCCATTTGTTCTTTCCTTTATTTTAGTTATAGTTGGTTGGCTCCGAAGTAATTTGAAAGGCGCGTGTTTACCTTGAATAAAAGATAAGACTAAAAGACATTTTCTTCGCCAGCAAGTAATTAGTGGAACATTCGTCTAAAAGTTTCGCAGGGGATTTTCTAAAAATTTTCCGCTACCTCTTCAAAATCATTGTATCAAAAGTGAACGTTTTTTTTTTTTTTTTTTTTTTTTTTAAGGAAATTATCTAGAAAAATTTCTTGAACATTTTCTGCCAAATACTCGTTATCGTCACTTTTCTATCACGTAGCCGATTGCATCACGCACAGTGAAAAGTATAATTCAATGACAATGGAATTATATAACGCAACTCTCAATAATGAAAAATTGTCAATACTTTAAACTGTTACAACTTCAACGTAGAAGAAAATCGGTTCAATTTTAAAATTGAAACATTTCATCCATTTTGGGAGTTCGTTTTTTTCGAAAATGCTTTCAAATAATGCTGTAGCAGTTGGAAAAATAGGGATTCTTCCGGAGAAAATTTTTTTCACTGTTGAAATTTCCTCTGTACAACGATTCTTCGTTACAACGACATTCAATCAGGGCGATAAAAATTCATCGAAATTGCTAAAAAGGACCATTCTTGTTGCAGGATATTGGCCATTCGGAGTGCTCTGGTGCAACGTCTACGTAACGTGGGACGTGCTAGCGTGTTCTGCGAGCATAATGCACATGTGCTTTATCTCGCTAGGCCGGTATCTGGGCATTTGAAACCCGTTGAGAACGCGGAACACATCTACAAAACGGATGGTCGGCTTCAAGATCGCGGCCGTGTAGCTGCTCGCCATGTTGGTCTCCAGTTCTATCACAGTGTTAGGTAAAATAAATTCTAGCTGACTGGAGATTAGCTGAAAATTAGCGGCCTTTATATTTTTAATCCTTTGTATTACACATGGTAGACTACGACGAGATATTACAGCAGAGTACGACATATTTGTTTCGCACTACTGCTTGCAAGTTTTGAAAAAGGTCGACAGCTGAGAATGTTAGACTAGATATTATACAATTTTTGTTTCCCTGTATTTATTAATTTAACTGCAGCTAATCATAACCAATCTCAGCAGCACCTACCGTGTTTCAAAGTTAGAAAAATTGAAAAGATACTTTATAAAACAAAGAATCTGTAATGTCTATTTAACTTGACTGAACTTCTCATTTCGGAGCCGTAGACTCGATTAGATTAGCGTCGAATAAGACGCTAGAAACGCATTAAAGGATCGATTTTGCTTCGTCGACACTGCTGCAAATCCTCAACATCATCGGTAATAAAAATACCGTGACGTGAACAAGTGCGGTGGAAGATAAAATTTTTTCAAAATACAATTGCTTTCGATCTTTGCATCGTGAAAACGATTTTTGATTTTTATCTTGGATATATTCGATGTATTTTCGTTCGATTACTTTAACCGCACTGCTCGCGTCAGACAAACTCAGAGACCTGTGAGCAATCACGCTGTCGAAAACCGATACCCTGTTCCCCCCGCTTCATTTTGTTTGAATAATCGCTTTGCATTTGTTTCCTTGAAGCTGCATGGTGATAACCGTGCTCGTTCTGAACGCTTCCTTTACGATTTCAAGGAGCCGAGACTATTCCTGTCCTAACTACTACCTGTACAGTATGTTCGTACTACTATATTGTTCGTCAGAGTATTCCTTTGTGCTGAATATTGATCGTTGCTTTTTGATAAATTCCAACTGCTCTGCTAATTGTGCATGTTTCGTTCGAGTTGTATCGAAAGACGAGACTGATGATTGTCCGTTTTGTGATCCGCAGTGTGGTAGATCCCTCGCAGCGGGAGAACCTTGGGATTATCGTCCAGTACAAAGTGAAAGTAAAGCTCTGCCTTGGACGCCTCGGAGGGTAAGTTCGACGTTATAATAATCGAATGTAATCAACAAATTCTTTACCGCCGATAACAGTTCTAAACGAATCTGATTCAATTGGACACGTACGTGATCAATATTTCAATAACAATTTCGAGCTATTCTCGTCAATCGGAGGACATTTCGGTGAAATCGTTGACGTATATACCACTAACAATCTGCTTCTTACTCGACAAAATTAATAGAACCTGTATGTAGAACCTGTGCCATGTTTGAACTAATAGGAAGATTGAAGTTTGATTAATGAAATTTCCGGATAATGGAGTAATCAGTTTTCTCTATTCAATGATATGCATCCAAGTGCATCTAATATCTAATAATTAATATCTATTTATATTAAGAATTAAATTACCTAAATGAATTAATTTTTTTGACACAAGTAATTCTGTAGAATTTCATTCTTTCTGTGCTTTGAATCATCGAAGTCCATTTTTTTGGGGGTGACGGGGGTAGTAGACTCATTCCCATCATTTTTGTTGGCTCATTAACAAAACGTTGATTTAGCACAGAATTAGAAACTATATTGCATTACATATGATAAAATAAATCAGTAGAAGAGAAGGTATCTATTACTATTAAAAACCCTGTTACGAACATTCGGATAATGGAAGTACTATATTTTATTCCGTTATTATCACCACGTAACATAATAATTAATATATTTGTACAAAACAATTGTACAAAGTTCCAAATTTCTTTTTAAATTTTCCAGTTGCCAACGTTTACTTGTTAGATACTTAGTAAATACAAATAGAGATCGTAGATGATTCTTTAATTTCAGAATTTAATTTTAAAATTCTCTCTGCTCGTTTCAGGGAAGCGGACTGCGACGATGACATAATCTTCGAGGACTTTGCCCGTCTGAGGCTAAAAGATGAGCCGGATGTCTGATTACATAGTTCCAACTCGATCGACCTGTTCGAGACAGGCAAGTGGTCGATCGACCGTCGTCGCTTTAGGTTCTCGTAAGGATCGGCCAGAGATGAAGTCTTTCGCATCGTTTGAACGGACTGATCGAACCGTGTGGTCAGTTCATCGCAAAATTTCTACATTCGACACGGGATAACATCTCCGGAATATGGTACTAATCATCGCACAGAGAGAACAACAACACGCACTTCGAGAAGCGCTTACCCGAGAGAGAAACGAAACATTGAGTATTTTATCCAGGCGAAATTTATGCATTGACACGTTCGGCTTGACGAGGCATCAAAGATTGAACGCATCGTCGAAAAAGGTTATTCCGCAGTCATTAAAATCATCAAATAACTACCGAGTATTTGTCACTAACAAGAGGCGACTACGTCTGTTTCTTTGGAGATGGGACACAGTCTTCGACGAAACTACCAGCACACGTTTCTGTAATTTTTAACGAGTTGTGATTTCTGTAATTTTTAACTGTAATTTTTAATGTCGAACGAGCGAGAAATATCTCCACAATAATTGTACGTCAACTGAAAGTGTGAATTAAATAACAATAATCTTTGTGTGTTGCGTTGATCGTAAAATATCTCTGCGTATATATATAGTGGTCTGTAACCAGTACAATTGGGTAGATGGCGAAAGATTGCAAACAAAAATAAGATAAAATTTTTTCAAATACGAAGGTTTGTTTTCGAAAATTTACCAACTGTGCTCAATTTTGACTAATTCTAGACTGGTCAGGAATGAGTAATACACAGGAGGCTACTCTATTTACAAAAATAAGTAAAAAATGTAGAGTAGAATTTTTTCATAAGACGCTCGAGAAAATTACGTGAACGTCTATTAAGCCAATTGTGAACTGAGTATGTTCAATGTCTATTTTTTCTTAAAATGGAAAGATTTTTTTACATTTTCCTTTTTTCCTTATTTTCAAAGACACAATAATCTCCTGGCAATTATTAACTCCTTTCTAGAATTAATCAAATTCAGCTCTGCTTGATAAATTTTTAAATCCAATTTTCCCTGAAACAAAACTTTGCGCAAAATAGTCATATTTCACATTTTTATCTTATTCAATTGTAGCACCAGTTACGGACCACCCTGCATATTCCACGTCATGCACGCGATCGAGGTTCGTCTATTGACGATGTTTTTTCCGATTAATAAAGTATCGAATGGAATCGCTTCGGATTTCCTTGCAAAACATCGCAACAAATTCAACGAATCCTACTTAAATATATATATATATATGTAAAGATAGATATATATACACACGAATACACGTATTGTGAACACATGTGCAAACTTTGCATTACACGCTTAACGATAAATTAACCGTGGATTAAAAGAAGAAAAAAAAAAAAAGAAGAAGAAGAAGAGGAGGAGAATTAAGTAAATTTCAGCAGTTTAGCTTTTACACGTTTATACCGATATCGAGAAAGTATTGGGTTATTTGCAACACTACTAATTATACGATTTTTCTATTCCTTTTTTATGTATCACGTTTTTTACCGAAACGAAACGTTCTATAGTGCCATCTTGAATATTTGGATTGTACTGTCGGGGGAAAAAATTCATTTCTTTGCGAAACAGTATTCAGAGATCGATCCAGTTCGTTATTCAGTATCGTTTTAGAAAGACCGTCGATGGGAATTGAATCGCCTGTATATCGATTCGATATGAGTTTTTCCAAATCCATTTACGAATTACGTTCACGAAACGGCAAGAAACTTTATGGATTTAGTAGTGATTTAAATTAGAATCGGCAAAATCGATGCAACCGTTTAAACATTCATTTTCTGTGAGAAATTAATGTAAATATACTGCAGAAAAAAGAAAAGAAATGTAATTAAAATTTAACATGCGAAACAAACATGTAGGAATTGTGTAATTCATGAGGGAAGAAGGTTCATGAATTACAGCTTTCTCTCCTATTTTTCTGAATTAGAGTTGCATAGGAGAGAGAAGAAATTTTTATAATTTTTTAAATGTGGTCATTTCATCGTAGAATAGTTCACAAACCTATTCGTTTATTACACACAGAAAACTTTTGCATGTATACTGTGAATTTCATTGGCATGATAAAAGACTCGATTCCATTAGCAAAATTTTAATTAAATCTGAAAGTATAGTAATATAGGAGTTACGAGTGTATGTTTCATAAAAACGCCAGTCACAGCATGAATAACTATTTTAAACATACAATAAATGTTAAAAATAATTCCACTGAATATTGAGATTTATTAATATAGCAAATAATTGACTGTCTAAATATTTTTGTGATTTCTGTGAAATATATCTATATATATATAAAAGTTTTATTTTCAGATTTGTTTCAAACGTTACCAATGTAATCGTCATATTCGAGTCTTATAGAAATGATAATTAAAATTCATGTACCACACACGTTATATTATATGTTTATAAGTGACACTTGTACGACAAAGTCACAAAAAGTTTCATTACAGTTCTGTAAGAACATGCGATTTACTACTGGGGGACTTTCTGCGAGAACATAAAAACTTTCTAACACACTTTGTGCTTAGAAAAAAATTTAGGGGAATAGTAATAACTGTAATAAAAAAAAAAAAAAACTAGCAATATGACAGATAAAGTTTTAAGTCAAGAGAAAGATAAATATTGAGATATTCTGTGGAAACTTGAAGAGTAATTCCATATTCAGTTTCTACGACTCTCGCAATAAAAATGTGATAAAAAAATATCAAATTAGAGAATTTATATGAAACAATATAACACTGAAATCAAGTATTGTATTTGTAATATACGTTATTGTTGTAATAACGTAGAAAAATTCATGTCCATCTATCATCTAAAGTGAATCGGATCGTAAGAAAATAAAACCTTTAATTACAATTTGTCACATCTCTAAAACGTGAATAAAATCCGAATTATTATAGACGGTGATTTCAATCTCTTCTTTTTATTCGGGCCGTGTTCGAACTTTCAATCTCGGGGGAAAAAAAGCAAGGAAATATCTTCGAAACTTGTCGAAAGAACTTTAGACAGTTTCAATTACACCAAGACACAGGACGGGCGCGTTCGTGTTTCGCTTTAGATTAAATACAGGAGTTTTTAGCGTTCACACGGTAACAAGCACCGTAATTCCACGGTAGTTGAATTAGAATGATTCCTTTCATTCGGCTATATTGAGGCTCGATTCCGTTTACTTAACGTCTGCGCGAAAATCGAGTTTAAACGCGAGTTGTTCGATGCAACAACGCATGCATTTTCACGTTAATTCGTCTGTATTTTCAAACAAACACGGTCCATGGAAAGTACATTCATCTTGTGCAATATAATTTATAAATCGAACATGTTCGCTCGGTCGTTCAATTTCGGAATATTCGAAAATGGCTGAAAAACAGTATTTAAACGAAATTACGCTGTCCTTCGCGATCAAAACGCAAATTGATATTCTAGGCTGATAAATGACTATAATAATTTGCATTGTATATATGCATTTAATAATAATGCATACGTTTTCAAGAAGAAATATATAAACTAAGAACGTATTAATATACTATATTTTACACATTGAACACATGTATAAATTTATAGAGACGAGCATTAAATGATGTATTCGTTAAAAGCATTTTGATTGAATAAGAATAACTGTTATAGCACTCGTTCGTCTTTATATTCTCCGTGATAATAATAAAATTCAATTAAATTAAAAATTCTGAAACCGAGTAATTTAACTCTAAATTGTAATGATCCAAAGTTAACAATTAAGAGTAAAATATTCGGAAAGCTACAGTTTGTTCTTCTATTATTTTGTTTCATAGTTTGACTTCTATATTTCGAACTCAATGAAACATATTTAATTTTGTTTCTTATTTCGTTATACCAGCTATAGCTCTTTAATTATATGATATATGTTATCTAAAAGCAAAACATGCAAGAAAGATTCGAAGAGTTTAGTTATTTCTTCAATAAAAAAAAAAAAAAAAAAAAAAAGTTTTCCCAGCTGCAACTCGTAACGCGTACAACACCATCATTTATCAACGTGAAAGAACAGAAATTCTTGACGCGAGTAATGAGTTGTGCAACAGTTCAAACGCGTTCGAATTCTGACGGGAATTTATTTTCACGTTTAAACAAAGCTAAAATGCGAAATCCTGGCATTTCGCATCCATACCCGCGAATAAGCAAGCCAAGAGGCATCGAGTGTTTTCATGTCGAGTGTATTTCTGGCCATATCGTGTGAACGATACGTTCGTTTTGACGCTGACGATATAAGCGTATGAAATGTAAATGATATTTCGTGTTCAACTAAATGGAAAATAATTTTTGCGTTCGGCAATGGAGTCACGAATTTGATAGAGATTCTTTCACTTGTGAGACTAAAACGTCATTTTTAAACTCAAATTATAAAATACGATGCAACGTTTGCAACAGTAGAATGAAATAAAAGAAGATTATAATTAACTAAATAAACGCTGTTGCAATGTTACTTGTTATTTCAATCGGAAATGGTTGACAGAATTCAGTTGTTCCACTAATCTAAATCGTAATTTCATAATATGGAAAGTTGCGTTAAATGATGAATTAAATGATTATACCGTTCGATGATTTGAAATTAACTATTCCTTAAAAAATTAACACAGGATAATGTATTGAAAATATGAGGTCGTAGATGAAATAATCAAATTCTTAGAATTAAGTCTTAACCCCGGAAGATATTTATCCGAAATAAAATAAAATTTACAATCTGAAAAAATTAGTATAATTACATCGAACATTCAGTAACAAACATTTGTAATTATGTTTGTAGAACTGGTCATTTCATATTCAATAATCTAAATCATATCATTCTATTCTTAACTAATTCTAATTTTCTATTGTAAAAACGGACCTCTTCGTGTTTCTTTTTTTTATTTAATGCGAACATAAAATCTGACTGAATCTAATGTTCAAGTTCGATTGGATCCGCGAGATTTTTTTTTAATGTAATCCATTTTTGTCCAGAAAGTAACGTATTACGAACGGCAATTATAAAGTATTGCGAATTGGCAATTATAAAGTATTACGAATTGACAATTTCTAATTGTAAATCCATTGGGAAAGGTTGAAACGTGCTATTTGATGCTGGACAGAATTTTCGATAGTTATTGATAGCACTGCTCGAGTATCCAAAAATGAATGTCGTTTCTCAGCTTAATACCAAACGTAATTCTATCGGAAATGTCAGTTCGCGAATTCGACGCGAGATTATCGATGATACATGGTAACATTTCTCATTATTTTTTTTTTTTTTTTTTTTTCCTTACCAACGCCAATACAACAGGTCAATAGAGATAAAAACGAAGACAGCTCACTCGAAATAAGTTGCATTATGGAATCTTTGAGTAATTACGGAGCACGTTGTTTTTCCTGTGATTTATTGCAGTTTAAATTTTTAATGAAATTCGTCAAATAAAAAGTGATAAAAGGAAACATCGTCTTCTAGATTCTCGCTCGTTCATAAAGACACACACACACACAGAGAAGTGTTAAGAAAGGAAGGAAAATAAAAACCGCGGCGATTCTGGTCAATTTCACTTGGAAAAAGCACGAGATAAAAGTACGAAAATTAAATGTAAAACTAGCATGACTTGAGAAAATCGCTAAGAAGATAAGATAACGCGTTAAAGATATAGAAGCAGAACAAATGACGATTTCAGCGAAGAAAGAAAGTAAAAACACCACGTTACGAAAAAGGTTGAAACGAATGAAAAAATGAGAAAATACGACGAATAAGATTTGGCTAAACAGATTGTATTTTGTTTCTTTGTTCGGAAGAACAAAACTGCAAAAAGAAAACTGTCCAGAGAAATTGTTCCCCTTATCAGCACAGAAATGGAAAGCTGTTCATCAATGCGTGAAAAATTAAACATGCCCATTACTTGTTTATTAATTAACAATTACGCTCAGTCTTCTCATTCATGAAGTAGGTACAACATTATCCGTCCACAGCATACTAAATATGGTTGCAATATCGATTGCAAACAGTACTTCATCGTAATTATTGCAATATAAATATTATTACAACCAGTTGAATTATAAATGCGTATCGTGCATTCAGCACGTACTGTACTGTTTATGCATTAACCTTTGTTTATTACGAGTTTTATTAAACAGAACTCTATACAGACGTGCAAATTAATTCGCAGTTAATTCACTGTCAACTTTGTTTTAAGTTCAGTTCTTACCAATGTGTCAAATTAAATAACTGATAATTAGATTGCGGATTTCTAATGGAACATTTGACAATGCAGAAATGCAGGCAAATGTATGCGTGAATATATAGAAATATGTGTATAAAATATCTAAAAGAAACAAATTTCTATTCTATGTTCTATTTCTTTAAACAAAAATCCAAAAATATGTGAAAATCCGCAGTCTGTTAATAACACGAGGTGGATCCTAGGTCCATAGTATAAATTGGGTCACGGTGATTAATACGAAAATCAAGAACGACGAAATTGCATTGGGTGTTTCACTTTTTTCGACGAAAAATGCATTTAAAAATTAGACGAGTGCGTAAAACTGATAATTGTCGGATTAACTGTTACGAATAAATTATTACGAGTTTCACTACAGACCGCTATTGCAACTGTCTTTGTATTCGATTATTTCGATTATTTTATCGAAACTTTGCAAAACAGTATCGACTTCAATCTCGTCTGATAAGCAAGACAGATACTGCATTTTAATTTGTGTTTCATTTTAAAAATACAAAAGCAACGGAAGAGATGACATACTCGTTAGATTAGAAATTTGTCTTTTTTGACTCAGAACTACCATCTTTTTTCAAAGATCATGACTTCTAAAAAGAAGCTACCATGAATTAATTTGCAAATCTAACAATAGAAAATAAATAAATAATTGTGACATAAATGTTCAAGAAAGATGCGATTAAACATGCAATGCAAATTTCGATAATATATGTAGTTGCATTTAAACAATTGGAATGAAACATCCTTTGGGACTCGATCAGCGAGTAAGTTTTGGCGCGCATCTCGCGGTCCCTCTCTCTGTCTTTCTCCCACTCCTTGACGTAAACCAACGTTACCTCTGCCGAGTCACGGCGCCTTCAGTATGATCCACGCGGCCAAGCCGTGAGGGTGCGTAAGAATGTACTTTGACATTACTCTTGGAAATATTACGACCGATATAAATTATTTCTCGTCGATTCTGTGACTGTGGGAAGTGCTAAGTAATCATGTTGTTCGGTGCACGTTTAATGTATACAAAGTGAACTGATCTATGCCGATCTCGTCGAGTCAATGTAACAACAGCGGGAAATTCTTTCAAAACTTTGGGAACACGTATCGCGTAAGAACGCGTTGGTACAATCACGTGAAAGCTTCGAGTCAATTTTCAGTATTATTTTAAATTGTCAAAGTTCTTCACGTTCTTTTCGGAACGATCGTTCCAATTAGAAGTGCAAAATCGAATTAGAAAATTATTATTTAGAGGTTGTAAAATCGCGATCTGTTTGGTCCACGAGTTGTAATCGTTTCTTTCGTGAGGTTAACAAACGAGGACGCAAATAGCCGCGATTAGTCGAGACATATATCGTTAAACGTAAGATAAAAGAGAAGTCGTTTATCGTCCGAATTATCTGCATAGAGACGGGAACCAGAGTTCTCAGCGAAGCGAGATAGGGTTTCAGATTCTCACGGATCGTTCTAGATTACTGGTAAACACAACGTGTTTACGGCCACAGAATCCGCGTGACGCGGTAGCAGAAGAAACGCATAATTCGAATCCGTTAAAAAGTTCAAAAGATGCCTGATACCGGGACGACATCTCGCGGAGTTATTTCACGCGCCAATAGACAGCAATAAGTTTCAAACTCATTCTTTCGTTAACGAGTAACGAACGAACATTTTTTTTCCCCGCGAACGCACATTTGTATATTTTATCCGTGACTTTGATCTTATTTCATTCGTAGGAACGCGAACGCCTCACGAGCTTGTAGAAATCGACGTATCGAACTCGGGCATCGAACGTTCATAATGCTCCACTCTCATTACTGATGAAAACGTTCAACAATCCCTCTCGCCGGTTCATTTATCTCAATCGAGGTATATTTCGGTCGATCGCGCTTTCCCTCGCGGAGGAGCCAGAACGATTCGACCGTGAATTTTATTGATCGAACCTCTGCCGTAATTCGAAATCTAAGACGACGCCGCGCCGTGTCGTCTCGCACTCCCGGACACTAATCGTCTGACGTTGGCCGCGAGACGTAATTATTGCGCGAATCGCTTCGCTATCGATTATCGGGGATCCCCGTTCGATCCCCGGTTCGATCCCCGTTCGATCCCCGTTGAAGAATCTCGCTACTGTGAAAACCGCGAGTGACGTTCGAATCCGATAACGGTGGAAATGATCGACGTGAAAGTACGTCAGTGTGAACGAGAAATTGTGCCATGACAATGGAGAATTCGAGCAAGAAGAAGAAATTGAAGTTCGGGAATAAAAATTCCGAAGAAATTGCCCCAAGAAAGAAAAAAATGTAAGTAAAAAGTCCGTCAGATATTTTAGATTAAGAAAACTCGAAGTCGTTCTTCTCGTATTTTGAGTCGACGTTGTTTGAATTTTTCTATAAGCGGGGTAATTCCGAAATATTTCCTTTTATATAAGGAAATGCAGCTTGAACATTTATTTAATGTACGGAGATTTGGCTAATTCCCGGCTGAACACGAGCAAGCAATTAAGGAGAGATTATTCTAGCTGCGAAGATGAATGAAAAATAAAATTTATCCGCTCAGACACTTCATTTCCTGTAAAAAAAAGTAGCTCGTATACGTTAGTTAAGAATTAGCCTGGTACAATTTTCGAACCCCACTTCAAATTCAAATTAGAAAACTGACATCGAACAGAAAAACTCATTTGATATTTTCTGCTTGTTTTTGCACGCAGAATAAACTCGCGCGGACATTATTCCACTTCCGTTCATTCCGGTATTAGTCAAATTCAAGTGTGTAAATTTTCAAATTCCATTTTCTGGAAAACGAAGCGTTACGAAAAAAATTTTGTTCTCTATCGATCTATTTTTACGCAATAACTATATACATGTAGTTATTGATCTCGTCAAATTTAAACTTTAACTAAATTAAGCTATAATACCTAATAATGTTCGAACAATATGAATGACATATTTATAATTGAACTGCAGATTTTTATGCACTTACAGGAAATTTTGCACACAATGCACATGATTTGAACAAAATATTTCAACTATACTGCTTTTAATAATATTTGATACTTAAAGTAATACTTATTTTCCATATATTCATTTATTTTCTACAAATTAAATAATTTTTTTAATTCTAAACTTGTCATTTCCTATTCTTCCAATTCAATTCTAATTCAAAAATACGAGTGTGCGTAAGAAAATTTGTTTTCTATTTATAATATCATTCACATATAGTTTGTATAATGAAACAAAGTTGAAATTTTGTTGAATTTACAACTCGTTTTAAACGAAGCATTATCCTTGTAAGACTTCCAAGAAATTCAATCAATTTTAATCATGATTGAAATTCAGTCTTATCTACGCCTACGGTCTAAAGTATCCATTCTATTTATCGTCCTATATTGGGATGCAGATTCTATCATAACGAAGTGCAGCACCGCGAAAACGAATCTGTTGCCCCTTTATAACCCGATTTGGCCCGGAAGTACAAGCAATTTATACCATCCTGTCGTTTATTCCTTTTTCGTACTCTTGTTGTGCTCTTGTCGATGGAAAAGCACAGTATTAAATCTTGCACGTGGCCTAAGCAATTTTGCGAAAACCTACTTGTAGGCTCCATTACCAGCTACATTTCATTAAAATCTCTCTTAGCAAAGATACGTTTCCCCCGTGAAATTGAACAATAAAACAGATTCAGTCTCGTTTCTTCAACGATATCAATCAAAGTCTATGAAAGGGATTTAGTAAAATAAAAACAGGTTAGTTAGGGTGTAATAAATGAAATGTCTGATTCTGTTGTATCATTATTTTCTTACCTTCTCTTCAGTGAATATATAAATCTTTGGAGATGTTTTAAATACAATTTATTCCTTCCTTGAGCAATATTACATTAAGTTATTTTGTAAAAAATTAAATACACATTTTGACGTCGTTGTGAAATAAATTTGCAGTTACTATAGAAATATCTAGTTGACCATCGTTCTCGATATTTATATTTCCCAGTCTAAATTTTTTTTTACGTCAGTGACAGGTAATCATTTCCTGCGTTGTATCGAAATTTAAAGCTTCATAAAAATGTATTGAAATTCGATGTTGGCTCGTGACTCGCTTTGATACACAATCTACCTTTAGCTAACAAAACAATTGACACAACACATTGATCGTGTTACATTTGGTTAGGATCAAACTTTAAATCAACATTTAACAAATGTTGTGCATTAGTCAGTAAATTCTGAACGATTTTACATGTTTGCGGTGTCGGACATTTCACATACAACATATATATAATAGGTGAAATGTAGGTGTATCTGATAGTAGGTCTATTCATAGATTCTGTTTATTTTGTCACAGTGATTTCGGAAAGTTTCTATACGTTCAAATTAAAGTTGCAGATATTTTAGATTCTTATAACTTTGTGAAGAAAATATCGTACAGGAAATTTTAAGAGATCGCTGGGAGAGACCTGAATCTTCAAGATCGTGATGGATTTAATTCTCTAGTGTCCGTAAAAATAAATTAAAACTTGCGCAATTTTCGAAAGATAAAGTGTCTTTATTTCATGTAAAATTATGTATAAAACATTTCTGAATCTCAGGATTCAAAATTTTGAATCTCACGTTTTAAAGTGAGCTTAATCGGATTGTTCCGCAATCTGTAGTTTTCTTGCAATCTTACAGCAGTTGCAGAAAATTCATCGAGTACAAGGAACGCCACTGTTTGTTAACAAAAATATGAAATTGCGTAAACGTAACACGTACAATTTAATGATGTATTTTTTTCTAATCGGAAAATCGTTTCTCTGTTCTGGTTTATGCATCTTTGTGTCATATAGAATTGATCATCTGCGAAAAGAGAGAGCTTCGAAAAATAGTCTTTCGTACACCGATATGAGAGATTTAATTCTATCTCTAAAAAATTTTATTCCCCTCGGCGAAAAATCGCGTTAAAGTCTGTATAACAATCAACTATGTAACCGACCGAGAACTTTCACAAAATTGCATCATATCTCTTGTCTAATAATATTTTAGCAAAGATAATTTTCATTTTCTAGCGATTTTTTAGTACTCGCAAATCTTTTCTTTCCTCCTCTCTAACGTACAGTGAGTTTTATTCGTCGAAATAGAATGTAAATTCTCTGAAGAGTACATTTGAAACCTGATTTCAGATTTTGAATTAATCTTCTCGGTTAATAAGAATATCGCTTTTACAAATATTGTGATTTATTGCATATGAATTTGGCAAGTGTCCACAAAACTTTGTGATTTCTGTTAAATAATATTTATCAAACATTGAAGTTTCAAGCTTATCGAATTTAACATGATCGATCGATATAATCTATCAATTGTTTTATTATAAAAAGATAGATCATATCTATCAAGATGAACCGTGAATGATTGTCAAATTTTAACAAACTTCTTATAAAGATTTGTGACTGTAATGACCTAGATTTTCTGACTTTTGTACATTTAGGAAATGTCAAAGTGAAAGAATGTACATAGCATGAAAAAATATGTAAAATATCTAAAATATACTGTTCTTTTTATAGTATTTAAAACGTAAAACAGTTTTATATCCAAATTCTATTTTTTAATTAATAATTGTTCTCAGAAATATGAATTCACATAAAAATCCGCTGTTTGAAAGTGATGACCATGAAACTGTTTTACAATGCACTGAATGTACCTAGGGATTTGAAATTTGATTAATATTACTTTAAAAAGAACCTACAGACGTTGAAACTTACATTATAAGTTTCACTATTTCGTCTGCATATTTTATTAAGTAGGATTGCATTAACTTTGCCCATGATTTGATATTCAAGATTCGAACGTAGAATAGTTCTTTATGTTGGATCGCTAAAGAGAAATAGTATAACGATCACGTAAAGCTCGTAAAATTATAGATTAGACCAAGTCACTGGTTTCAGTATGCAACAACTTCACTCCGCAAGGACGTCAATTAATTTCCTGTCACTTCCGTATACGTGTAATTGTTACAGCTAATTATATAGTTCAACAAGTTGTTATTCAACTTCAAAATGTCACGATTAATCATGTTCTAATAAATTCAAGACAGAATTGCTAGAATAAGTCGTAACATAAATGTGAAAATATTTTATTTGTTTATTCTGCTGTCAAGCTTGTTAATCCTCATCCGTTTTTCATTTTTTTAATTAAAGTTATCCCTTGATAGTAATGATAGAAAAGTTAGTATAATGAAAAGATAACTGGTTTATATTTGTAACTAGTTCTGTTATTAACAATAAATGAACTTAATTTCTGTTCAATCACGGATGAGATCCACACAAATTTAATTCTTACACATAGTGTTATTATATAAATCTAATGTCTAACATGTAGTGTAATTCTTTATTTTACATTTTCTCTGGATGGAACTAAATATCTATATCTGCTTCAAAATAGTAGTATAATAGTGAGAAAACAATGTATTCTGTTTTCTAGTACTCTGAAAATGAATATTATTTTCAACTCTGACAGCATCATATCTTATCATCAAAAATGTGTGCTATATATTAGAGAAATAGAAATCATAAAGCTTCATTTTCTTATCTGTATTTGTGTGTTGCAAATAAGAAGAATGTGTCAAATTGATGCAAAGAAAGGACGAGGGCTAATTGCTAATGCCAACAATTCAATTGAAATTATCTTTGCATTTTTATTTATTTATTTTCTGTTATTTCGTGGTCATTCGAAACATTCTTATTTAAATGTTCTTCTCGCATTGTATAAATAAATAAATTTCAAAGTAAATTTTACTTTTCAAAAGGAGTGTAATGCACAAAGAAAGAACAAATCCGTAGTCGTGACAGGGAAATCTAAAAACTTTTATTATTCATCGTTTAAAGCATCTCTTTCTCTGTTCGAGCTTTTATGTATGAAAGTTTTGAATCATTCGAAATCGAAAATGATAACGACAAAAGTAATCGAGGAAACAGGATTCCCTTGTGTTAGATATTGCGTAGGATACTTTTCGTTTTGTTAAAAGTTATTCCATGTTTTGTCATTGCTGCCACAATCCTTCAATTCTAAAAAGGATTTTTAATTTTTTATTTGAGAAACGTACGTAAATGGGAAAAACTCAACAAATATCTTAATAACGTAGACGAATTAAATAAACTTTTACGAAACTTAAACGTAGATAAAAATTTCTTTTTTGAATTACTTTTGAAATGGAGATTCTACATTAATTCTAATTAAACTGGATTTCATATTTTTATCAAAACACGATCAAAAAAATGGGACTTGAGCAAAAAATTCGTTTCACTCGCCATATACTATGGCTGGTTTTTATGCATTTATTAGAAATTTAAATATACAAAAATACATGATGTGATATCTATGTAAAATATCCGTGGTATAGTTCTCGTATAAATGTAAAAATGTACATATGTATACATGTAAAAATTTAAATGCATAAACATTCACAGTTTAACTATAACGACTGCTGTATTTTGAATTTTTCATGCAGTTTTGCGTTAAAATCTGCAGAGTAGTCATTATTATGTTGCTATGTTCTGTTCATTCAATTTTCCAAATAATTCTGCAAATACGTGTACCTCGTTTAGCCATCATTTTGTGCTGGTAGAAGAGGCTAAATACTACGACAAATGAAGAGGAACAGATAGAAGACAGGAATAGGATAATCCACTGTGACACGAAACGCTGTCATTGGCCTTAGTAACCTGCTCTGATGTGTATCGTATCTCGTTATCGAGTCGTATTATTTTCCATGCAGCTCCGTTAACAAATTACATCCGTATCTCGTTCCCATCGGTCGATGTCCAATCAGCTAAATTCAAGCTTTGCCCCCTACATACATCACCGACACAGAACGGCCGATGCACTTTGCCCGTGATAGCGTGTCTGCTTGTAAGCCTGCACTTTTCTGAATCTACTCGTCGCGGTTTTTACTACTTTGCGACTCTTTGTTTTTCTCCACTCGTACCGGGTTACCGAAATCCGTCTTACTTGCGAGAAATACGTACCATTTAATAGCTGGTTAATAGCAGTTAAGAATTCTCCTAGAACGTATTTAATTGGATTTATTAGATCGATGCGTACGAAACGTCAGCGTTTTCTATTATTATTAACTACGACGGATAGTCAAAAATATTCGTTAGCGCTCGCATGAAAAATCTGAAGTAAGGTAGGATCTCGTGCAACGCGGTACTTCTAGAACACGAATTAAAAATTGTGCTACTGACGCGATTAAAAAAATTGCTGAAAAAGACTCATTTGGGACGTGAAAACGTATGCAAATTTTAAAATTGACGCGATCGTTACAGTTTTGCCTTGGTTTTTGTGCGATTGAGAGGCACTTGTTTAAAGCGTTTATGATTTCTACACAGAAACTCGTTTAAAAAAATTATTTCAATTAAAATTTATCGATCCATTATGTAAGTTTTGTTTTCTTCAATCTTTAATGTCAGAAATAAGATGTAATATTTTTTAATCGTGTCTCCAAAGATCTTCACAGAAATTAAGTTGGTTAGATACAAGAAGAAAATTTAGAAAATTTAAATGTCAAAAATTTAGCAATTTTTGACATCTTGTCTATATATTTATTTTCAAGAAATTTGACAAAAGTTGGAACTTCTGCTGGGCCATCTTTAGGTTTAAAGAAATCTCCCTGTACAAAAGATTTTTTACTAAGAAAAACAGAAAATTGTTTAATTATATGAGTAGAAGAAAAGTTTCGTCGTGGTTCAAGAATTTATGCTCAAAATGTTATTTAAATTTAATAAAAGAGATTTTTAATCTGCTCTAAATAAGTAATTTTCACTTTCAGCAGAGTTTATGCCACTTTTCTTCATATATAATAATATTCTTATTGGTCAATAACGAGATTCTAATATTCTCTCATTAGATATGAATTTTCTTGGCATTAAACTGATTTCATGTTTTTAATAATAATAATCATTAATTGACCATGAGATAAAATTTATCAAGTGACATTGAGACTTCAAATAAACGACATTTCATATACATCAAACCAACAATCCAAACCAACCCCAATATTTAAAAAAAAAAATATTGCATAATTTTTACAAATCTTCGACCTGCTATTATAAAGACATCATGGAATTCTTAGGGCCATTGATCACGATTTTATCTATAGTTTTTCCACAAAACTCTTTCTTCCTTTCAATATTAATTTTGCTCAAACATCCGCTATCTATTTTGCTATTCCCATGACCATCGGATTCATTGTTTATAAATGTTGCTTCTACCTAGTATTATCTCTCCTGCCGTCGTTGAAACAAAATTCAGATATTTGCTCGCGCCATATCTCTGACAGGGAAGTAATAATAACATCGCAAGTTCTCGCAACAAGATATCGAGAATTGTAATGCACACTGTCTCGAGTCCATCGCCTCGAAGTACCGGCGGGATGTTTTTGCAAACCTGGAGTTAGGAATCTCGTTTACGTCTGTGTCCGTCGCCGCAGTAATTACAAAGGTAATTAAACATGACGTGGCGAGATGCTCCGACGTTTACGAAGTGGCTAACTCGAAATGCGTTTCTTAATTAGAAATCTTCCAGATGAGACATTGAAGAACATGCCCCGCAAGTCCTAATAGATCGCGAAAGCTGCCGGTTATGTCGTTGGAAAATTGCAATCCCTTAAATTTGCAAATTTCTTTTTTGAAAGTACCGAAGTTTAATCCTTCCTTCTAAAGAGATTTTTAAACGTACATTTCCGTTCATAAGTCACCGGGCACACTTGCGTTCTGTTTTGCACAGAATTTTACAGATTACTACAACACTAATATAACCCTCTTTTACGATTTTTATTATTATCTTGACACGAAATTAACGATATGTATGTATATATAATTTAAATATCAGTTGACGAAATTTCAACTGTACAAGTTTCATTACAAAATAGATGGAAGTATTTTAACGAAAATTGAAAAAACTTGAAAAAAGAACAATATACTTGAATATTCTATGCAATGCCTTTTTAGCAAGACATTATATTTGTACAGAACAATGATCCAAAACAAATTTGAAATCTATATAAATTATTTAACCCTTTGAGTGTTGTCAAAAAATTATCAAAACTTTGATACTGAATCGAGGAGCATATAACAAATTACTATAGTAAAATTACCAAAAATTTTGAATATTGAAAGACGAGCATATAAGAAAATAAAAATGCATTCATACATGTATCTTTTGATGTATTTATTCAACACACATATTGCAGTATGTTATTCTCTTTGAAGTATTTTTTTATTAATTTTACAAATATAAAAAACTCTTATGAAGTACACATTCAAAGGGTTTAGAGAACGTAAGAAAATAAGGGTTTAAAGAATATAAGAAAATAAAAATGCATTCATACATGTATCTTTTGATGTATTTATTCAACACACATATTACAGTATGTTATTCTCTTTGAAGTATTTTTTTATTAATTTCCAGTATAAATCGCAGCCGTACCTTAAATTTTAATTTCATTAAATGTCCGATGATGTATGAGAAGTGTATACCAGATACAAAATAAAAAATATTGCTTCTAGAACGGGCGGCCGTAGTTGATTATCCACGAGATACGTTCAACGTATCAATTTTTGAGGATTTCCTACTTTTGGGGGATGCTTTTCCTACAAACTGGAACAATTTGTTGCTGTACAGACCGTAATTCTTCCGGCGTTTGTCTTGGCTGTATACGGGAATGAAAAATGGCGTGAATGTAGAGAGAGAATGACTAAAGTTAAGGGAACGCAATGTACCCTTGTGTTATCGATAAGACAGACGACGATTGTAAAATTGAATTTGTTTCTGGCGTAAAGTCTTTTGCCTTAAAATTCTTTCGGCCTCTCTTCATCTCCATCTCCTCGTTTCTTTACTTTTTATGATCTCGCTGTGATCTCCAGCATGTTTATAACAATAGCAACAACAATAAGAATAACACGAGCGTCTGCCAACCATGGCTCAACCTATTTTTACTCTCTCTCTCTCTCTCTTTCTCTCAATGTTTTCATTCAATTTCGCCCCATTATCTTATTGCCCTATTTATTACATCCTTTTTATTCTATTAAATTCTCTTTAGCCTTGTCAACTACTCTCTTTCTATTCTTCAATCTTTTTATTTTGTCTTTCGCTTTCTATATTTTCCATTCTCACGCTTCTGTAGGTATCCCTACTTAATTCCTTCTTACATACTCCAGTCTTCCAAATTTATTTCCGCGCAGATTTACAAATATATTACAGATTTACAGATTGCTATATTTTCAAATTTCTGTGCAGAACTTTCATACTTTCATTAGCTTTAGCTCTTAACTGATAGGACGTTGGACGTTGGAAAGCGATGAAAATTTAGTTAGAGATAAGCAGAGATAGCAGAGATGATATAAAATACAAAATAAAATTAAGCATCTTAAACGTTTGTGATAGAGTACAGGTGACTGTGTAATAATCATTTGTGATCTCGCAATGGCTATCACTTGAGAGTTTTCGTTATTATTTTATATCCTTCGCGTTTGATTTTGTTGTACACTATATCTCACCAGTCGCGACGATATTTCGCCAGATCTTTCACCACCTGTACACGTATGTAGTTTAATTGATTTCATCGGCCGAATGTCGCGTTGCCCATCTCGTTGTCGAACGAGAGTCTCGCGGACCGTTTCGTTACCGTACAAATTAATGACAACGCGTCGATACGCCCGAGCGATTTATCGATGCTCGATATTAACGACACTGATACAGAGGTTCCACCAGCGGCGAAATTCGTCGATTTCATTAGCGCGACACGTTGTTTTTACCCCGATACATCCGGCGCGGCGATTTCACGCGTACATTTTAACAAAAATTGATGGCCCAGCTAATGTTCTAACCGCGCGGCAATTTCAGAAACTCGCGTGTCGTGCCACTGCGGTGAAACACCGCGCCGACGCATTTCACGAATTAGAAAAACATATATATATATATATATATATTTTATAAATTTTTCTCGAGAGATCGTTCGAGAGAAAATAACGAAAAATTCAGATAATTAAATAAATGGACCGAACGGAATTTTTATCGACGTGCGGCGTCCCCTCGTATAGTATTTCTACTTCGTTCGAATCACGGCTCTCAAACATCGATCAAGCGTTTCACTTCAATTAGAAACGTAACTTAAGCGTGAAACAGACAGGTTTTCGGATTTCCAGCTGTCTTCCACAGAATCTGATCGCATTAATTGCTGGAGGACGCAACAGATTCTAATTTACGGAGCGAAATGAACAGGCGATATAGTGAATAGACGTTAAATGGAGGATTTTGCGAGGGGAGATGGAAAAATTGCTACCTGCGACAGCATTCAGTAAACTTGTTTCAATCGAATTAATGATATATTAATTGACGTTTCTCGTCCTGACGATTCTTAATCGATATCAAATTGTACGATAATAATAAATTATCGTAATTAATTATCGTAATATTACTACATTGAATATTATGTAAACATTAATTCGATTCATGATAAATTCAACGTAATGAATATCACGTTATATCAGAGTATTTCGATATTGTCGTATTAAAATACAATATGTCGATGTATTAAGAACTGCTTAGAAATTAATTAAAGAAATCTAGATCGATCGATATGAAAATTGGGTGTCTCTTGAAAAAGATTCCAAACGAAATGGAGCCGATCTCCAATCTGCTACCAAGGGAGCAACTTTACATTCGAAACAAGGCACCTTCTAATTAGGCACCTTGATTAACAGTAGCTAAAAATATCATCTCGGATGGGATCAAAGAAATGAAAAGCCGATTCTTCCTCTTGCTGTTTCCAACGTGAAAGGAAAGATCAGAGAAGTGCTTCGTTTGCCCAGAAAAGAAAGGCGAAGAATTCGAAATTAGTCGGATGCTTTTCGCAAGTTCTCGAACGAATAATTAAAAATGACAATGAAAACGTGCATCCTGTACCTCGATAATTATCTTGTTGTCTTTTTAATTAGAATTCACACACATATATATATATATATCATCATCCTACACTATCAATTCTTTTTTATTACTGCCATTGGAATTAACGGTGTTCGTTGAAAGAGACTCTCTAACCACGAACAAATAATTTTTGCTGTTCCGGGGGTGAGATCTTTACGAGACAATGGCTCGCGTGTGAGATTCATAGATAACATTCTGTCGATCCTTTGGAAGAACGAACAAAAGACTGATTCGTAAAGGTCTTTGTGGCGACGCATCAATAATAGTAGAATTACGCCGATGTGTAATTTATGTTCGTGCCTTTCTCTCGAATGTAGGGGAGAGCGAGCGTCGTCCTCGATAGAAGGAAACTTCTAACAGTGAAATACGAATGAAGAAATACAAAGCGAAGACGGGGGTTGCACGATATTGCGCGATCAATCTTTGACGAAGTGATACCGACGCAAGAATATTTACGGTATTCGCGAATCTCATCAAGGTGTATTCATTGCTAACAGCAATAGCACGTCGTTTATGGGCGAACGCACCATAAAAATCATTTAGTTTTGGAATTTTTTAATTTAATCCGTTTAATATCTGCAAAGAATGTAAAATGCAAAATGAAAAAATGTTAAATTTTTCGAACACGTGAACAATGTTATTGAATGCGCAACTGTATAAAAATTTATCGTTCATTTATAAAAAAAACAGAAATACATTTTGATCCGTCGACGCCTCGTTTATCTTCGTTCAGATAACTTTCGAATCCTCTTTCCAAAAAAGACGACGAAAGTTCTGTAAAAATAATGAGTATTTTAAAGTGGATATCGATCAGACGATGTTAAAGTGATCCGAGGGTGTTAAATTTGATGAACAAAATGCAGTGATAAAGAAATATTAAGCGAATCTTTGAAATTTCGTTTCATAGTTGCAATATCAAAAGATATTGACGTCGAAAGAATTTTATATCAATATCAAACGAAATGTTGAACGCAATATATTTTTCCGTGACAGGTTAATAGCATTCGTTCGTTTTATGGTTATTTGGAATGTTCTGAAACAAAAGAATCCGGAGACCGTGGCGAGAAGATTTGAACTCAGTGATTCGAATAAAGTTACAATTGATTAATGCTAGAGATTAGTGCACATGGAATGACGGATTTTGCAAACTTTGCGACTAAAATTACTGATCGAATAACATTTGTTAAACTCTGATTTAAAGCTTAAAGCTTACCGAATTCAATGTGACTGATGTTTTGTCAATCGATTTATTATAGAAAAGTGGAATATGTATCGAACGATATATAACAAAATTTCGAACTAACAAAGTAAAAGTTGTTGCTCGTGTTGCACTGATACAAGCTCTTACGAAACTAATTAAGGAAACAGGCAACCTGCAGAATTAAAATGCACACACGAACGATGGATCGCAAGATCGACCAAAGATGATTACGAAGTCGTAAAATTACGTAGAGTGGGCGAAATGCATCAGAGTCGAAATTTATTTAATATTACTTTCAAGAAACTTCGGGACATTGAATGAACTTGTATTACACGAGGGTTAAGCTCTAGAAGTAACGAGAAGGGTGGATGAAACAGCTTCCTCGGCACAGAATTTCAAGAGTTCCACGGCTTAAAGCTCACGTTCCGTGGCTCGATTAGTTTCTCCAATTTCTGCATCTTTGTTTTGTATTCGCCAAGTCGATCAATCGATCGGACAACAGAAAAATTGTGGCGGCCACTAGCATGCAAACGTAAGGGAAACTTCTCTCGAAACAGGAAAACTTTGCAGGAAATTGTTGATTTAATCATGAGGATTCACACCGTCTGAAATGAATGGCGAGCACGTGAAGCTAGTCTTCTTTGCGAACAAAGTAACTTTTCGTAACTTACCGAAGCATTTTCTCAAGTACCAAGCTGAAATATAGCGACTGATATTTGAGAAATAAACTGCGTCGAGAAAGCGTGTCTCTCGATATTTGGAGCATCCGTTCTCAGCGGAGCACGAACGAGATCCGTGGAAAACATGATCTACGAACTCCTGAGAGAGAGAGAGAGCCACGCTTTGACACTGAATGTAAAAATAATTCGAATAATTAGAATTAATAATAATCGATCTATCAAATGATAGAATAATAGTTAAAAACTGCTTGGATATTTATTTTGGGAAATTTAAGGATGCAAAAATATACAAAATACATGGACCGTTTGTTTGTTGAACGTAGCGTAAATCCATTTTTTAAGAAAATTGAGATAAATTATCGATAATTTAAATCTAAAAATATTCGTTTCTACAATGCTTGTCTACAACGATTAATAGATGTTACAGATTTCTGGGCAGGTTCCAACAGTCCGCTGTCTGATAACGATCAAACGATACGAATTAAATATTAAAGGAGGGGACGATAGTCTGAGATGATTTAAATTTTATGTCTTAATATGTCACCGACTTAATACACACAAATGGAACAAAATGAAGCAAAAGATCGATCGTTTAATGATTTATAAAATCAGAACACGCGACGTTAAATAAATAGTAGCATAATTTCCGAGATTCAATCAAAATGGCACTGAAAGTAAGTTACTAGCTTCCAGAAATTCCTGCTGTCCGAATCCTGCTTTGAATATTACATTTTCAGAATAAACGTTTTTTTCACAAAACCGTGTTAAAATTGCACCGTCAAACTCTCACGCTGAATTTCACGGCAACTCCATGCATCTTTCACGCACGCTTAGAATCTCGTATCTCCCGTGACGCTTCGGCTTTAACGTCTCCAATCATATTTGGAAACATATTTTCGTAAATTCTTTCGCGGAGAATTCAGCTGCCGATCTAATAAAAATTCCTCGCATCATTTTCAATTACGTATTCCCCGGTTCGAGCGTTATGGATTTCAGGAACCGGTTATTTACGAGAGGCTTCCACGGGCTTCCACTTCATCGTAATCCGCGTATATATCGTTATTAAACTTCATATATGAGATGTTTTGAGAGCACGACAGGGTATTCCGAGTTATTCCGCGAGTTATTTACCATCCTGAAGAATAACCTCGTATTAATCGACTGCCCATGATGACGCTCGCCACGCTGAATGCTTTCTACGAAACGCAAACCAGGACGAGGTTTAAACGTTTCTTTTTTTGATACTATTTTTATTGATACAGTTTCGTTGAATCTCGCGCTTCAATCTCGAACAAGGATCGCACCTTGACTTGTTGTGCGTTAAGTCGTTTCACGAATCGCGCAAGAGATTCGAATTGTTTCCCAAGCGATCGTATTCCTAACGAGCGAATGTCACAACGGGCGTTAATTAGAAACTGTTTACACGCCATCGCTAAGAGGCTAGATTCGCCGCTAATGCAATATTCTGTAGCTGAGCCCCCGTTTAGTTAAATTCCAAAGCTAAATTCCTTGTATTTTGTATACATACATTCGCAAAAGTGAGTATATGTATACTCCGACAGGACGAAATTTGTCCAATATTTCCTAGAAATTTTCTATCACATCTGAAAGACGCGAAGAACGGGAAATTCATTGTTTCTGTAGCGACCAATTTTTAAGCACTTGGACCTCGATCTTGTGGAATGATTCACGAACGCGGCAATATTGAACTTTTTTGTAACGCGGTTAAATTTGGTTTTTGTGATATTCAAATTTATTTATAGTACAGTGAAACTCTCGTTCATACAAACTCCGTTTATTTGATCGAGACTTCTGTCAGTAATCGATCAACTCTTGTTGGTTGAATCCGCTTATTTGAATCTGAATTCCTATTAAATGTGGACGATAAATCACTAGTGAAAGAAAAAGGGAAAAAATCATCATTTGTCTACTGACAAGTTCACACTGTACTGTACTGTTAATAAAAAAGGAATATTTTAATAACTTTTACTACCTTTGTCATGTTACTACATTTGTCAAACTACGACACTATTCGCATTATTTCGAATCGCAAAGAAAATAAACGTATCTAGGGATCCATGTTATTAAAATGAAGCTAATTCACACAGGAATATTGCTCTAACTGCACAGACGCGAGGATCGATTCAGTATCCGCAAAGAGAAATGCACAAGAGGAAAACAATATCCTTTTTAGCGTATCTAGCGAAATTCATAAATACGATAGGGTGACATATTGCCGCCTACCACCGTCTTTTTGCACCGAGCATGATTTATCGAACGGATTTAGGCGAGATGCACATCGACACCCATGTCACCTTAAACTCGTCTCATTTCGGATCGATGTAATATCATCGTATCCGTTTCAATCCTAACCGCAGTGTTTCCCGAATAAAAATTTATCGTCGAGCAGAAAAAGAAAAGAGAAAGAATCTCGCAGCAATGCGTTTTGCTGGTACAATCTCCGAGGCTCTCGGTTAGCTTTGCACAATCCCCGATAAATATTCTATTTTTGCCGTCGAGGGCGACATTGGACATCTCGACGAAATGCGTGAAAAAATAATCGACGGATTACGCAAGTTATTTCCGCCTTGAAACGATATTCCCTTCTTGGCGCAATGAATAACTTGACGATCCTTTCTCGCTGCTTAACCTGAACTGTGCATTGTCGTCGCGTTTCTGCTCGAATCCGCTTATGTACATTTAAAAAACTGTGCCAATAATATCTCGAACGGAGCAACAAGGCAGTTTGAGAAATAAAAAAAAAAGGGGAAAGAGAGAGAGAACGGAGGACCATTCAATTTAGAGACATTCCCACCATCCGAAACGATAAAAGTCGGCTTCGCGTTCCCAGCGGATCAATGTCGAGAGCGAGCATTCCGATTTCGCCGTCGAAGCAACCGCCTCCCCGATCCAATTTTTCTCTTCCCCAGCAAATATTCTCCTTTTTCGATCCTGTGTTTTCTACTTTTTTTTTGTTTTTATAATTTCGACGAGGAAACGTGCTTTACGAGGAGAGCGAGTTAGAAATCGGAATTCCTCCGGGGAGAGCTTGAAATCGTCATCGTCTGTTCCAGGTGAAGAAGACGAGAACGAGCAGGTCGAACGAAATCTACAGCACGATCCCTGAACGGCGAAGTAGCGCAACCGGTCGTAGCGTAAAGCCAGGCTCGAATCCACAAACTCACCAAGCCACGGAGGATCCTCACCAGCCAGCCAAGAATCCCCTCGACGCCGCTGCCTCCGAATAAACATCCGCTACCTCGTGATCGTGTTCCCTAATCCTAATTCGATTCGGAAGCAACGCCAAGACACACGTCGATTTTCGCGTTTCACGTAGCGTGCCTAACTCGTAGAGCAAATTCTGGAGCTTAGCTCGTGCCTCGTTCCGCCACCGCTCGAAGTGCTGAATGGTGAACGGTGAAAACGGTGGTTTTTGAGAAGCGTTGGTAATTATGCCGGTTGGAAGACAAAGCGGTGAGTCGCGAGTGAAGAGGATCGCGCGGCGTTGCTCGTTCGTGGATAAAGTGCCCTAGTTCGGGCACGATGACTCGGTGCTTGTGATCTGCACGTTTAACAAAGGACAGGACTCGACGATGTTACAACGTGAATGTACAGAATGGACAACGGGATAACTCTCTGTCGATAGAACTTGTGACGGCGACATGGAGGTAAACCTGACAAGCAACTCCTGGACGAGCAACTTGACCGCGATGCTTCACCAGCTGCCTTGTAACGATAGTTTCCTCGGATGCATCGAGGAGTGCGGGGTCGGCTCGTCTGGCTTCGATCACATGTGCACCGTGGAAAAGGGGACCTTCACATCGTCGATGACACTGCTGTGCAGACCGTGCGACTACTCCAATTGCGACGTGAACGTGTCGTTGATTCTCAGCGGGCTGGAGAGCATCGAGGGTGTCTTTTTGTCGAGGTTGCCGAGGTTGTTCAGGGAGTGCAACGAGACCAATTTCCACGATCAGGTGAAGACACTCGGGACACTTGAGATTTAAACTTTCGGTTTGCAACTCCTTCTTCTTCTTAACGCTTTGTTAACGCAGATTTTGGAGTGCACATCGGCGGAGAACGCAACAACAGCGGAGGAGGACCTGACGATCTCTTGCTCGCACAGAACGAAATTGAGCTCGGCGACGAGAGGCCGCCGTTTCGACTGGAGTTTTCTCTTCGTCGCAGTGTTCATCGTGGCTGGCGGCTTGGGAAACATACTGGTCTGCCTCGCTGTGGGACTCGACCGAAGACTGCACAACGTCACCAATTACTTCCTTTTGTCCCTCGCCGTTGCCGATTTACTCGTCAGCCTGTTCGTGATGCCATTGGGTGCGATCCCAGGATTCTTGGGTGAGTTTTCTTTTTTTTTTTTTTTTTTTTTTTTTGCACGAAATATCACAGCGCTGGGAAATTTTCATCATCTCGATCGATTCCCATGTAGTTTTATAAACACACGCGGTAACTCGAGCTATTATCGTTTGCTTTAGTAGCAACGAATTATTATCTCTTGATTTCACCACGACGTGGTGTTTTCTTACAAGAGGAATATTGTACTACGGAGATTTGCATAGGAGGGATGTATTACGTATTCCGAGATTACGGCCGAACGAATCTATCTTTCTTTCATTTTTAGACACTTCGAAACTCGTGATCGTACACGATTGTGCCATTTTCTCTTTTCTCTCTCTCTCTCTCTCTCTCTCTCTCTAATCGAATCCGAACGGTGGTCTGGGACTGTGCCAACGTGGCAAAAACAAAGGGAACGCGACTCGATCGATTAAATCGAAACTAATTAAAGCCCCGAGAAAGTTCTACGACGATCTGCTGATCCATTAACCGCATCCCGATCCATATATCCGATTCCCTGTCGTTTCGCGATCATCATCTATGAAAAGACTACCGTTTTGCAGCTTGGTGTTGCAACAGGAAAAGCTTATTCGTTTACGGAAAGATATCTTTCTCTACGTCTCTTGGAATCGTGATTTCGCAAACAATGAAAGGTAAACCGTTCCAACAACTGTATGTATATACAGGGCGGTTCATCTAAATATCTGCCTTGTTTGTTATTGTATGAAAATACCTCTCGGGATTATTTCAGAAACTATGGTAGAAATAACTTTTTCTCGAGATCTGCGAAATTTTTTTATTCAAAATGTTTCAGTATTTTTGCGAGATTTATTAAACGGAACCATACACTTTTTTTTCAATATTCTAATAGAAGATGAAGAAAATCAAATTGAGCGGTCCCAATGCTGTGCTATACCGTCCAGGCTACTTATTAATTTTGGAAAAGTAACTTCAAGTAGATCATTTGCAAATAACCTTTTATTTCAATTAGTTAATTAAAACAGCATATAACATAATATCCGAGCAGAAAGTGAAGTTTACACGACAGAATCAGAAATTATAACTCGCAGAAACTCGTTATTTAACAACCAAATAATGAAATAATTTAAAAAAATTAAGTCGCAACTTAAATTGTAAATTATAGAACATAGAATTATTTCGAGATGACATGTAGACAAACAAGGTAATGTATTATTTAAATGCATGAAATATTTTATTCAATATTTGATCTAAAGTTATCGGTTATGTAAATATTAGGTAAATTAAATTAACAATGTACAACATGGACATACTTACACATGATTTGAATCTTTAATATCTGTTTTACGATTTTGTATTACAACAAGTAAAATTATTCGTTTTTTCCTATTCCAAGATTGTTAACTTAACAAACAATCAATTGAAGTGAACTGATTCAAGGAATCTCTAAAACTTGTCTTGCCGTTTGCTATATATCGTAATAAACTGTTCGTTTGTACTTTGAGCTGGTAATTTGACAAACAGATATAAATTATTTAAAGAACCTTTGTTACGGTTGTTATCGATTGATATCTCGAAGAGTCTTGTCTTACGAGATTTAACGAGCGGTTTTCCAATCGAATCGCCTCGAAAGCTTTCCTTAATCGTTTCGACTCGTGACAAAATCGGGTAAATTTCGTGTGACGGAAGCACGGCTAAAACAGAGCATCGGGAAGTGCACTTTCATCGGTGCAATTTCATCAACGAGCTTTCACGACTCGAATCGCTGCTTTTCTTCTTGTTTCCTTCCGAACCGCGATACGCTTCTCGCGTTTTCCGCTACTCTGGTCGCTGCTCCGTAGAACGTGGTTCACACCGAGCTACAATGAAAGCGGTGCTCGTTTCTTCGACACGCCGACGATAAGAACAGCGACGAGGAGGAAACTCAGATTTAAAGGAAACCTGAACAACAAGTTGCGGAACTCGACAAAAATTGAATGTAATTCGCGCTGCATTGACGCGAGGAACGCAGGCAAATGGAACAAACTCGCGGAAGATTGTTCTTAACGAACAAGTTCAGGGCGCGTGCGTTTTAACAGCTCTCTTGGGCAGTTCTTCGAAAGTTCTTCTTCGTGTCACGAGAGAGTGCAAAAGTTTCAGCTTTCAACGATGGAGGGAGAGGGAAATTATAAAGCGATAAAAACTGATAACTCGAGCCGCCGACGGGAAAATCGACGGTGAAAAAATTCGACGAAAAAATTCGACGTGTTTACGAACTTTCTTTCGCATTTCCCCCGGGAGGAATCACATCGTTCGGCCATGCTCGCGCCCGACTTTTTTCGAAAGTTGCTCGAGCAAATAAGGACACGCCTGTGTTCAATTCAACGTTCGAAATTCAAAGTCTCAGGCCGCTGAGACGCAGTAATTAGTCTCGTTAAAGCGGCCAAAAGAAAAGAAATAAAGCGATTCCCGCGGCTCGTCTCTTTATGGTCGTAAACGATCCTGTAATTCATGGAATTCTATCTCGCGTTCGATTTTATTCCACGCAGAGGAGAGTCGCCCGTTTTAACGAACAGAAGCTGATCGAAAATCGAAAACAAAGGACAAAGGTTCAAGGAAGGTTAGCGTATTGTCGTCAAAGGGTCTTCCGCCTCCGCCTCTTGAGGTTTAAAGGAGAGCTTTCCCGTTCGACGCGACGCCGAAATTCATTCTCGCGGCAGCTTGTTCCCCTTTCCTATCTTCTGTTGCTTAAGGAAACGACGCAGCACGTATAATCGCCCGTGAAGATTCACCCGTCACGGAAGCGGAAAACGAACTACGTCTACGTCTCTCGCTCGCTCGAGATCCCGCTTTTCTCAGATTACGTTTGCAACACGATCCGCGATGATGAGACAGAGACCCGCGGAAATGGGAGACGATACGCGAGATGTACAACGGTTCGCGTCATGTGATCAAGGTTGACGGGAAATCTCGCATTTTCAAGCGGAGACAACAACCCGCGGTATCATTCGTCTCATTTATTTTTTTCTCTTTTTCCCTCTTTTTTTTCTTTTCGCCGAAGGACCAACTTCGGCGAAGTTCCGCCGCGTTAGCGATTGTGAAATTGGTTCGTACGAAACAGGTAACTTCGAAACATTTCAGACGGTCCACAGTTCCGAGAAAATCTATCGAGGGAACGAGAATTCCGAGATAGTTTCTTGCATACCGTTCGAGAAATTTACTCGCAAGTATATACGGGATATCGCGTCAGTTAAACGTTTCCCCAGAGGTGTTCGTACTCGTCCGTGAAAGACGACGAAAACTTCTGCGATAAGTGCCGTAATGAATAGACGCACGAAGCCCGTACTATTGTAACTTTGATGGGAAAAAGAATTCCGTGCAAGGAAAGTGCGATCAAAGAATCATATAATGCATCCGACAGTTTAGTATTTGTTCTTTTTAAATTAATATTTCATGAATTGTCTTCCATTCTGGCATACGAACCTCGCCAAATTCCCTCAACAATTTTCTATAATATAATATCGAAGTCCGGAGACTTGGCTTTTTCTTTGTTTGCTGCTTTCGTGGTGTGCACGACGAAAAATATACTTACTTCCGGCAATTTGCGTTGCACACGTGTTATTTTGTTCGTCAATCATTTCAATGTACTTTTTACTATTTAATTTCCCAGTAATACATTTTATTTCCCTCCAAATCATCATACCGCCGTTTTCCATGGTTCGATGACTCGGAAGTTGTTGCTCCTTTCGTAGATCACGACAATAGAAGCGGAGGCCATCAAATACGTTCAAATTGTAGCTCTTTTCATCGGTAAACACGATTCTTCCTCATTTCTTCTCACACTTAATTACAAACGGAATGTTCTTGCAATTTTCGTCGTTTCAGATATTTGCAATTCTTTGAAAGACGAACATTCCTGACGTTTGTAGTAACTTCATCTTTTTCTGCAATTTGTCTCGCAATTAATCTTGAATTTGTCCCTGTTATAGCACGTTTATCCCGAGCTGTTCGCAACTCTTTATTACTTTTATCAACTATTTTGGCTATCTTTGTATCACAAAATAACATTCTTCATATCGTGTGGATTTCGCTTTTTCTGGTGAGCGACTTTTATTACAAATATTAATGCACTTTTAAATTTCTTATAAATACATAAAAATCCGCGGTCTAATTATAATTGTAACTAGATTGCGGAGCAATCGTGTACTTTGTTGGTAACGTATATGATAAGTGTACGAATACTTTTGCGAGCCACTATGTGTGCAAAAAAATAGTCGCAATACGATCTTGAACATTAATTGCCATCCATCATCGTTTAGCGGACTCTGTTAATAAAGCGGTAGAAAGTCCCTTTTCCGGTAGAAAGCAAAATCGCGGGAGTTACGAAGCAACATCGTGGAATTGTTCGATAAACAACGTGACGACCAAACTGAAGATATGCTTGAAAATTCGGATCACGTGCTTCGGTTCGCTATAGTTCGCCGTGTAAATTCGCAATTAGGCGACACACCTCGATCGCACGATCGTCGAAAACGGAACACACGTGCGCGACGTGTGCGATACATTTTCCTTCGCTGACAGTCAAACAAGATTAAACGTTGCGAGCGCGGTTTTTGACGATTTTCGAAATATTGCCTCGAATCAATATTTAGCATACCGTGACTGAAAAAATTAAAGCACGACCTACTCTCTCTCTCTCTCTCTCTATCGTTTCTACCACATTGTACATACATATAATATACAGATGCCACGGAGATTGTGTGCAAACAGCGTGACACTCGATTCTCAGACGTTCAAACACAAGCGTCGTATCAGCCAGAAATCTCGGGAAATTTGTTTCTCCCGATTTTGTTTGAACTGGCCCTTCCGTTTGACCAAGACGGCTTCGATTTCGATTTCGATCCTTATCTATGCACACGTGAGAGCTCGGTCCGCGGCCAGAAACACATGGCGCACGTCGGGGGCACAAATCCCCGCCCGGAATTTATCGTTTCCGCAGGGGATTCGAGAAACTTCGCGGCGACTTGATAAATGGACTCGTCGAAAAAAAAGGGGTAACTATGATATGGGGTGAAAATGATCATCGCGCGTTGACCACTATTGAGATATATTTCGTTTCGGCGCCAGCCGGTCGAATATATCCATTTTACGCTTGTTAAAAATGGAAATTCGTAACGATCAATCGGCGAAACCGAGCGGCGCGTAGTTCGGCAATTAATTTTCCCTATTCGACTATTCTGCCGTTCGATTATTTAGGTTCGATTATTTCGGTTGCGCGAAACAGGCAGTTCCAACGGAACGGCGAACTTTCGCTGAAAATATTTTCACCCCTCTAAACGCCCTTTCTGCGTTTTTATCGGAGTAATTCGGAATATTCCAGAAATAAAGAATATGTTTCTGAGAATTTTCAAAAACATCTCTGAAATTCTTCTACCCCGAGTTATTTTCTCCGAATGGATTTCCAAAGTTCCGCGTTTCACGAGTTGGTTCGTGAAATAATACCTACCAGGCTTCTCCGCCCCTTTAACTTCTTTCGCAAAAGTCCAAGTTCTCGGTATTTATAGTGTAGTGTAGTTGTTCGCGAGTTTGTATCTCGATGCAACAAACAAATCAGACGTTAATAAAAATTTGCCAAGGGAGTGCGTGCTACCATGGAGATTGCCAAGTCCATAGACAAAATCCGATTGATGAATCGTTGATGAAACAGAGGAACATGGCGCTGATCAAACATGTCCACATGCTGTGATTGAATGAAATCCTAGACACTTGAAACGTTGAGAACGAATGTTATTTCTCTTAACGATCGAGTGAAACGCGAGCAGAAGATACGAAATTCTATAAAATTAATATTCTATAAAATTTGACACTGACAATACTACATTTATTTTCTTCTAAGATAAACATAATAATCTGTTTGTAAAGTTTCTTTAAGATTTTTTGAAAAATTGAAAAAGAGTTGCGCAATCTGGGGGCAATCGGCTAAAGACGATGAAAATCACAACTTGCAGTATAAATGAAACTTGAGGAAAGGAAGAAAATTATTTTTGCAAACTCGAATAGAAGAATTATGATTCTCAAAAATAAGAAAGATTTACGATTTATAGGGAACGAAAAATTGTACCGATTAAATTTGTAATTTTTAGATCTAAATGATTGATAATGTTAATAAAAACACATTTGATTTTTACTTTTATTCAAGCTTTATTTTTATTTACAAACATTGAAAGTAAAATTTTTGATTTATGCATTCAAGGTGTTTCAAATCTGTTCTGTTTCAGAATTTTATTTATTTTAGACATATTTTTGCGATTAAAGATAGGAAAAAGACTAAATAAAATACATATTGTTATTGAATTTCAATTGCCAATGGATTAAACTTACAAAAAGGTCTTTTATCAATCGATACTGTATTACAAATACAAAGTATTAAAGTTTCTTTATTACAGTCGATGCTTAATAATGTTCAACTGGAGATGGTACGCAAAATAAATTTTAATAAAATACATTAAATCTTATCAAAATAGACGCAGAACGAGAGATCATTTACACGTTTGAGAAACAAAGGATCAGCTTTAAAACAAATTTCAATTCATGGATTATCAACGTATAGACGTATGTATACATTTAACACCTCGATTGATTACTCAAACAAAGTGCCAACTATTTAACGGAAGAAACGAGAATTAACTTTAATTGAGTCTGTACGCTGCTCGACCCTCCCTCAATTCTTTCTAAATTAAACACAAATTCGCAAATTACACGATCCAATATGTAATTACGTTCGCTCTTCGAACGTACAAATTTCACGGCTCGACTCACGAATCTTGTTTTGCAATTGCAAAACTTCTTTCTGCGAATGAGCGAATTACACACATTTCCGCGTTTGTATTTTCATAATCACGGCGATGTTCTTTTGCGTTGTTCCCACCGAGAAAATGACGTTCGACCGCGATGCTTCCTACAGCCATTTCGCGGCTACGACAGCGCTACATTACGCGGCAAGGGAAAAAAAAAGGTTATTTTCACTTCTTTCTTTTCGGACGGTGGCCAAATAAGCGAGCCTTAAATGCGCGTTTTATTACACAGTTTGCCTGGTAATATGATTTTTCTCGCGCAAAGCCGGGGCTGGGAATTTCGTCTCTAATTACCGGGGAAGAAAAACAGGGGAAAACGTTGAGAGGATGAATACGCCGGGCAACACACCGTGATTTTAGGGTTTGCTAATTAATTAAACCCGATGTGGTTGTACGAATAATAAACCCTTTTAAGCACTGTGGTCATTCTATTAACGTCAGGTTAGACTGTCTCGAATGTCACTCGTGCTGTTTGACCGAGGAATTTAGTTAAATATTTAACCCTCTGCGATGACTGTGTCCACCCTCCGCAAACTGCAATTTCACTTCGCTTTCGTCTGCATCGCGACACTCTGCAATTTCGTGGTATGATTTAGTCCAGATTATTTTCTACAATCAATTATCGCTCTTCGTTGTCGGCAACGTTTCAGCTTTTTTGCTGAATTTCTCACCCGTCAATATCAGGGGGGGGGGGGGGGGTTCTACTTGAACGTCAATAATCGTGTGAGCAATTCCTGCGCGATGCAGTTCGAGCCACTCGCAGTGTATTAGCATGAAATTTCACGATGGACAGATGTCACTTGGATCTGTTGGAGATGTTCGAGGTTGTCATCGCCCATATTTGATGCTTACAATTAGCGCACCGCCGTAATTAGAGCTCACTGGCGAATTTCACTCGGGAACCGAGTGATCAACAGTGAAAAGAACTCTCTCGTTGATGAGAGAAATTCTCACTGGACCTCGAGTGAAATGTATTTTACTAAAAAAGTGTCTAAGTGACATTTATCTCGATGATACATTTTCGGTAATGGCGCATCGATAAAATTGCGTCTCTCTGCGAATATACATTAATCACACGTTGAAATTCTCGGAACAGGCGTAGGGTTTGGGAAATGTATTTCCTCGAATGGATATGTGTATATATGTAGAGTTTGTTCCAACTGTTTAGGTAGGTTCGTTGTATAATTAAACGACCCAGTTTGAAAAAAGTTTCGTCGGACCATTTCCTATGTATCGTTTCTGGCCTGAAACTGTCCCTAACATTGGTTGGCTAGTTTTACGCTTTTCTTTACGACGTGCAATAAAGAGCATGACCGAACTAATAATTATAGCTTTCGTGGAAATGACGACAACATCAAGGTGCTGTCGTGGTTCAACAGAAAATGAATACCGTGGAAGCATTTTGTACGTCAAGGTGATAATTTAAATAATTTTTTCAAAGTTGCTAGTATTTCTCATTTGTCTGTAACAAGAAATATTCGCTGATTCAGTTGCGTTTCACGTGGTACGAATTAAGATTGTGTAAATCTGTTCCTACATTGAATGAATCGGTGAATCTGAGATGATAGAGTAGAAAATACGCCTTGAAGAATACATTTCTTAAAGAAATTATTATATCTGAACATGATCGAGATCTTAAGTTAATACAAAGTAAAATTACAATAATTGGTCAGTTATAATGAGTCAAATTTCTTGTGCTGTTTGAAAAAAAAGAAAAACGATTCGTTAGCTAAAATTCTAAGAATATCGACAGTACATCTATTTAAGAAAAACATGTAAATAAATCGAAAATCTATGTACAATTACTTATTAAAGAATAAAAAATTATTTGAAATTTTGCGCAATAATTGCAAAACAATGTTTTTAGTATTTTAAACGAAAACATCCCTCTCAAAAAAATCCCAACTTTTTATATTATCGTGAATATTTATTGTAAAATTGTATGAGATATTTACGAAGAATGGGAAAAAAGTAGCAATTAAAAGTTGCATTGTTTTCTATCGTATATATGTTGTGATGGTGCAAAATTTTCGAAAATTAGAAAGAAAATTTACACTGCGCGACGTAGAACAATGTTGTTCAACAATACAACTTTTAATTTCACTTTTTTCTTTCTGTATATTAACCTCCTAAAGTTCAACTTGGCAATATTACCCAGCGAATTTTACATGTACAATTTCTTGTACATGTACAGAAATAGAAATTCTTTCTCGAGAAATAAAATTCAAAAGGCTGTAAAATTAAAATTAATTAAAAAGCAGAATAATAAACTGAAAGAAGTTGTTTTGTTTCGACATAGTTTCTTAAAATTTAGTAAGCCCTTAAGGAATTCAGATGAAATTTTCTGTAAACACATGCACAGCAGATGTATTTGTACAAACGCAGTGGAGAAGCATATTCCTATTTTTCTAGAAGGTACACATTCTTCAAATGTTGCGCTCGCGTATACAGAAACAGAAACATATTTCGTTCAGAGAAAAATCTCTGAAGCGTATATCGAGACGCTGGTGATTTTTTGAAGTATTCGATTCTCTTTCCTTAATGTATTAATTAATTAGGAAAGAGTTACATAATTCCTGTTACTAGAATTCCAACCTTTGCAATATAATAATTACTCTATTTATAGATTTATTATTTTTTTAAGCTGTCATATTATTTCCATTAAAAAGATCACAAATCGATTTATTTCTATCAATTGCTAATTTTATAATTACAAAAGTCTTTGACTAAGAAATGACTTGGTAAAAAATTTCACTGAATCCTACAATAATAGTGCTTTTGGCTAATTTTTTCTCAATTTATTTGCTATTTAGCCTCGAGTGGACGAGCCATAAGCTCTTCATTTGCCAGACAATACGAGTAATGCGACAGTAATTACTGTATCGTGTACAGTGGATTATTGTTGCGTCCGCTATAACGAGATCGTCGGTTTGAATCTTGAAACAATGGTTTAACATACAACGAATGGTTTAATATTCGTTCGTCAAAGCTTTTTAATAAATAAACAAATTACCCGCGGCATGCGAAACGTTTCACGAAAGTCTGAGAGAGAACACAAAAGAACAGAAAATGGAATAAAGTTTGCGTTTGAAGAGGATACGTGTGCGAATGAACCGCCTGTGTTTCATTATAATTGGATCTATTAAGAGCAGAGACAATTTGCCATCGTCCGGGGGAGCTGAAGAGGATCCACGAGGATAAAAAGGCGCGCTGAAAGCTTGGGTATTTGGGGATTCGGCGAGATATAGGTCTCGTCGAAATCTCTGTTCCTCTTCTTTCCAGCTCTTCTCAATCGTTACGGTTATTTTGTTCGAAACACTTATATCTATCTATTGTATGTGTATTCTACTGCTTTTGCTAGGCACTTTGCTAGGTGGATCACAAACTACCTTTTATGCTGAAACTACCGGTCTCTAATACGTACTAAAATATTCACGATCATTATAATTTAAACGATAGTGATTGGAGTAGATCTCTATACAATCGTGTCTCTGTTTAAACGGAAATCAATATTAATTTTAATAAAAGTGGAAACCCGTGGAAAAAGAAAATCCGTCATATTAACATCATATTTGATAGTGTGAAATTCGAGTGGCTCGTTGCGAGTATTAAAATCGTGTTATATTTGCATAATTAATGAAAGAAACGACTGAAATGACTTTGTAGCGTAACTCGGATTTTAACTTTTAGAGTACAAAACTGTGCAGAATGTGCATAACATAAATCTTCAAAAAAGATAAATTATCTAAAAAAGATAAACTTTTTATCTTTAATTATATCCTCAAAAATATGAATTTGTACAAAAATCTAATCATCCTGATATAATTAATATTTATTTCTTATTTCAAAGTACAGTACTTTTTACATACGTTAGAAAAATTTGTGATACTTAATTGTAATATTTATTAAATTATTCATTTATCGTTGTTTTAATGTAATACGATACGTTCAACATTCTTTTTTAATTCATTTTTCACATTATAAAAAAGAGGGAACAATTTCACTAATTGAAGTATTTTTATAAAATCATTTGCCATTTTAAGTAAACTTAAGTTTTTTAAAATCATTTTTGCTGACAGTATTAATTGTTCAAATCGTTCAAATGAATTTTTCTCCCTCACACAGATCTCAATTGAAGCTCTAATCATTGAGATATTGGCTCGAAATGAAGCGTCGAAATAGAATCTCTACGCGCATGAAATCAAATAGACGAGCTCCGAATCTGGTGATCATTTGTTCCAGAGGAACGACGAACAGACGCGCGCTGATTTTACCTATTTACGATTCGTCCTTTGTAATCCGGCCGAAGAAAAGACGTACTTCATTCCCGCGGAGGGAAACGCAGAAAAGCTGCGGGGCAAATCGATTCTGTTCGCTCGATGAACCTAGTTCCGGTGGAATTTTCGATATGTTCGCGACGGAAAATAATTTCTAAAATGTAATGCTGTAACATATTCGTCAAACGTCGAGATTCTGATCGGTCAATGATACTGATTAACGTTTTTTTTTAGTACACATTTTTATAAATCGGGAAAATTACAACAGTACAGAAACTTGTTTTTTAATTTTGAGTGTAATAATATTTCTATAATTTCTTAATTTTTAATGAAAGATATCCATGGCAAACAAACTTTTTTAATTTCTTCGTGCTTTCTAGAACTTGGTCTTTTGTAACATTCATAAATATCATGTATTCAACTGAAGTAATTATGTACTTCTATACATAGTGCACATTAATGCATTTTTTTAGTGAAAAAATTCCAAAATTATAGAAATTAACAATTTGAAAAGTCAGTGATTGTTAATCGATAAATTTAAACTTCGAAGAAACATTTTATATGCGTCTACCAATATGACATAATATATTGTGACAGAATAAAATTTATTTTTGGATAAAAGACCATTTAGACCGCAGTGTACGTTTTGATTAACAGGCAATAAATTATAGAGATGATACATTCTCAAGATATACAACAATATCACGTATCATTTACGAAAACAACAAATGTTCAAAGCGAATGAAACGATTTCTAAAGATTGTACTCCTTTCTCCTTGTATGTTTAACTCTCAGTTCTCTTAAAAAATTTGATCGATTTCGAAAATATCAGTTTTACGGTGATTTTGATTTTGACACGAAAAACAAACGTGGCGCAAATTAAATAAAGAAACGAATAGATATACGAGTCGAGTTGCACAAAAGAAATTTCCAATAAAACCGCAAGCTGGTGAAAGCTTTGGCTACCGTTTCACACGAACTCTGAAACGATTTCACGGGTCTAGCATCCACAATGACCAAATTTCCGCCAGAGATTTACACAATTACCAAAAGAGCACGAGGAATCTAATTCAATCCTTTGGTGTTTCCGGCAATGTTGTTTCCAATCCGCTTTTTAGTTACACTATAAATTATTTGCCCAGCTTTACGTCGATAGACGAACAGTAATAGGATCAAGCATGTGCTTGGTATAATAATTATTAATGTGCGATGTCTTATAAGTATTCAGAAAAATAAAACGTATCGATATGATCGAATTCCTTATAGCAGATTATATCTAAATCTTTTGTCTTAGCAAGTCTCTGTACTTAAATAAAATAAAAAGATTACACATGAAACATAACTACTAATAAGTATATCTCAATACATTAATTACAAATGAGACGTGAGAAATTATTAAATTAAATTGACGGATCATCATCATTCTCGACATTTTAATCTCTTTATTTATCATGTATTTATTCTGTTTGTTTTTAATAAATAGTAGAAACAATTACTTATAATTATAACGTAATAGCAACAAGATATCATTGACGACGTTTCATTTCGTTTATAACTTTCATGTTTAATGATAATAGTTTAATTTATTATTTTTAATGTTTTAATATTTCCTGATTTTAATTCCTATATTACACTAGTAGCGCTGCGGTGCGAAACCTGTCCAAATCGATATGGTAGGGTATGATACGAAAAATGGTAAGAGGGTCAGGCGACTCCCCAAAACATGGGAAACGAAAAAGCATTGGATGTCCGGTATATTCCAGTTAGTCTGATCTTCGGTTGCACAAACGAATATCAATAAGTCTCCTGTTGGTTTCATCTTTCGAATCTTTTTAAATCTATTTTGTTTTCAAAAGGGATCCCATCTTCGTAGTTTCTCTAACAAGTTTCCTGGATTTCCCAATCCTATTTTCCAAGCTAAACTGAAATATTTATGAGCGATACCAGTCGCTTGTTCTCATTTGTTTTGACATCTTAATGACAAAATACGATAAACCTCAGGAACAATATTTTATGATCAAATGTCTTTTTTACAATACATATATTTGAAAATATTTCATGAGTCTTTCTGTGCGTATATACACGAGAATTATAAGATTAACGATAACTGAATACTTTATTCTTTGGTACACGTGCCTGATTTTTCTTATCAAGGTTGGTAATTTTAAATTTTCTATTAACATCAGATGATCATTAAATTCATGACATATGTACAATATATTACAAATATATATTATTTAATTAAATACTTTACTTACTAACACCATCGTTCAAAAAGAGATACAAGATTAAGCAAATCATATTCAAATAACTACACAGTATGAATGTTTACGCAATTCTAGATTGTTTTTAAAGAGTTTTATTTCACATACTAAGTATTATTATACACTTCGAATGTTTCATATATAAATAATAAATAACGGTAATATGTAATTTATACATAACTAAGTATATAGTAAGTATATACGTTAAATACACGCTTTCACATGTATATTTTATACAACTATAAACTTCCACAAAATATCTGCAGTGAATTGTACAAATGACTTTCCGGTTTAATCATCCGTTCTTGAAAAAACGACACGAACTTCATTCCTGAAATTCCGAAATAACCGCAAGCGTACGGTCGTTTGCCATTACAACAATTCGGATTATAAACGGTCGTGCACGAACTTTCCCTATTCGATTTCGAAAAATTCCTCCGCGAGGAATTCACGCGGATGAACTAACTGCTCGCTGGCTGTCAGCTGCGGTTAATCCAGTTCAAACTTTTGATATTCCAACGAAAATCGCGCAAAATCGATCGGCGCCCAGCTGCCCGCCTTTATCCCGAGCGATCTCCCAAATCGAAAGGTCAAATGCAAATGATCAAGACGGCCAGTATGCATCGCATCATACTGATCCACTTTTAAACCGACCCTTTGAACATCGTCCAGCCGCTTTAGATCGTCGACTTTAGTCGAATCTAAGCGACAATCTCAGGAGGAGCGAGGTAATGAGTATGGTTAATGGAGGTTGCGAAGGGAAAAACGGCGAGATCGATTGAAACCGCGTCACCGGTGAATTATTACTCGAGCCTCTTTCAACGGGATGGCCGAACTAGGTGTTGGAAAAACGTGATTTCCGATAAAACGTTGCATCTCGAGGAAATTGTAAGTTCCTCTCTCTAGTGGCACTTGATTTCTAATTACTAACGAGCATCACCTTTGTGAAAGGAAGTTCCGCCCTGGCACGATTTTGATTTCCGCGGCAGCGAGTATCGAGGTTAAGTGTGTTTTTCCGTTTATTGATAAAAACATGCTGATGGAACGGCAATCGACGAGTTTCGTGGACGATGCTGGCTGCCCCGAATATTATCGATGGCAGATAAGAAATGTTGGAAATAGTTTCGCTTTCTAACGTTTCGTGGAATAGTCGAGACCGGAGTTAAATAATAAAAGGAAAGTTTGACTTACCGAAAAGTTACTTCATGTATATTATGTATGTACCTTTTTCACTACACTGTGATGTATATAGTTTGTTTTTAATATGTAGTTACAACAAATGAGAGATTAATTGAATGAATAAGAGAGCTCCAAAATCTATGAAATTGCATTAAATAATATTTATTTGCTCAATTTCAGATACTAGTACTTGATGAACCAGCTTGCAGTCAGTACGTAAGCTAGTTATTTCCATCCCACTTTTATGACGGATATTAAAACTTCAACTTCTGTCAACATTATACAAAAAGTCTCTATTGATGGACAATCTGTTGATCAATACTCAAACACGTAAGTGATGATGATGAGTACATACTCACACCAGCAATATTTTATAACAGACTATGAATATTACATATCACACATGTACACACATATTATTTTTCATTTAATAACACATAATAGATTTCAATAAAGTACATAGAACAATACCAGCTAGAAAGCCTTCAAACCATTTTTTGGCGGGAATATTTCGAAAACCAGAAAATATTCCTAGCTGAAAATTTAGATTTCGTATCAGCAGCACAAGATGCTCCACACGTAGCAAAATAAAAGCCCCTGCTAAAAGGTAACACATCATCGAACTTTTCGTTCCTCTGATCCAAAAATTTTAAGAAAAAATTAAAAGATAATTCTCGCTGAAAATTCGGAATTTACATCAGCAGTATATAACTCAAGAAGGCGACACAACAAAGCACTTTCAACTTTAAGAGAAAAGACCGCATCAAAAAGGATTTCTCGAAGGAAATTCCTATTTCCAGAACATAAGACCCGAGGAGTTGCCACAATCACCGAAAAATGTTAAAGTGGGAATATATCCAGAGCAGAAAAACATTTCCGAAATTTCGTAATTTGTATCAGGAGCACAGGATATCCAAGGAAGTGGCACGAGAAGAAGCCACGCCCATCGGTGCTCCTGATACAGAGCTATTTCGAAAAAGTTTCAAGATGTAATATCTAGGGAACCAGAAGCTTTGTCTCGCTGAAATTTCGTAATTTGTATCAGGAGCACAGGATATCCAAGAAAGTGGCACGAGAAGAAGCCACGCCCATCGGTGCTCAAAATACAGAGCTATTTCGAAAAAGTTTCAAGATGTAATATCTAGGGAACCAGAAGCTTTGTCTCGCTGAAGTTTCGTAATTTGTATCAGGAGCACAGGATATCCAAGGAAGTGGCACGAGAAGGAGACACGCCCATTGGTGCTCCTGATACAGAGCTATTTCGAAAAAGATTCAAGAGGCAATTTCTGCGGAACCAGAAACTTTGTCTCGCTGAAATTTCGTACTTTGTATCAGGAGCACAGGATATCCAAGGAAGTGGCACGAGAAGAAGCCACGCCCATCGGTGCTCAAAATACAGAGCTATTTCGAAAAAGTTTAAAGATGTAATATCTAGGGAACCAGAAGCTTTGTCTCGCTGAAATTTCGTACTTTGTATCAGAAGCACAGGATATCCAAGGAAGTGGCACGAGAAGAAGACACGCCCATCGGTGCTCCTGATACAGAGCTAGTTCGAAAAAGTTTCAAGATGTAATATCTAGGGAACCAGAAGCTGTGGCTCGCTGAAATTTCGTATTTTGTATCAGAAGCGCACTACCTCCTAGGAGGTGGCACGAGAAGACGCCCCGCTCTTCGGTGCCTCTGATACAGCAGGTTTTCGAAAAACTTTCAAGAGGGAATATCTGTGGAACCAGAATTTGTGTCGCGCTGAAATTTCCCATTTTGTATCCGGATCACATGGGTGTCGAGGAGGTAGCACGGCAAGGTTCCCCGTTGAGCGGTTCTCGTGGTACATATGTTTTTCTCAGAAGATTCGAGCGGCTGTATCCCGCTATTCAGAAGGAATTTGAGGCTGAAATTTCGTACTTTGTATCAGGAGCACAAGGGTATCGAGGAGGTGGCACGACAAGCCCGCTCGTCGAGGTGTTCTTCTGATACATAATTTTTTTGATAAAACTTCGAGCATGAAAGAGTACAGAAATGTAACTATCAGATTGTATCATCTAAAAGTGGATACAAGTACAACACAACTGATGGCAATTGTGCTCTTATTTGTCCCGTTATCAACTAATTGCACGTACAGTTCAGTTTGTATTGTAGAATAAAGAAATTTTTGGAAATAAATTTTCTCAATCTGGTCTTAACTGTAGGTTGCGTTGTTCTGAGCTTGATATCATTTCAAAAACATTAAAATTTGTAAAATTATATCAGTTACCAAGCTGAAGTGACTACGCACGGGTCTCACTATAGTGTATTGCTAATCAGTACCTTTTTATATATTTATCACACGAGTCACGAACTACGTTTGTATTGAATTTAAGTAATTTGCTTGAAGGAGAAGTGAGATTCGAAAAATAAGGGATAATTGCTTGATAAATCTAATAACTAATTTAAGATATTAAATGTATATTCTTGTTTCTCAAATTGATAGGAAAACACTAAATTACTTTCCTAAAATTAAAGTGAAATATTGAAAATATCTAATGATATTTAAATAGCAATAGTATTGTTAGACTAATATTACCTATGTTATGCAGAAATATAACGTATTAAGGAATGGTGGTACGGTACAAGTCATGGCAATTAAACTCGTATTCAAGTTCAAATAATCATGATTATGTATTAACTCAACACTAAGGAAACCAAACCATTCGACTTACCGACCGTTACACTCAGGATTGCAAAATAAAATTTGGTTGTATTGCACTTGATTGTGTCCAACTATTGTATTCAATTTCTTATTTATTTCTCTGCAACATTGTACGCTTTTAAACATAATCCATATGTTCACTTGTATCTCACTTTTAACAACACTTGTGACAATTTTTAAATATTAAATAATGTTTAAACATGTAAAATATTGAGAAATATTACTTAATTATTCACTTGTAACATTTGGTTGATGTGCACGCGACAAATGTTTAATTTGTTAAAAAGTTTCTGTCTCGATATCGATCAAAGTCAACCCAATCTTTCGGTCGTCAGTGATATGGAAATTAATTCTTGGAAATCTTTAATACTTCGAAATACAGTTTTTTTATTAAAATAATTAATAATTTGATCATTTTTCGATTTTTGTTGTTTCACAGCCTCCACTAATTTAAGGTAACAATAAGTACTGCAATCTCCATATTTTAGCTATTTCTTTTTTGGCAGAAATATCGTAGGGAGTACTTCTATTAATTCTAAAACGACGAGTAAAACAGATTGGTCTAAATGTATCCATAGGGAAATATTGCTTTTAGTATTTCTCCAAATACGGTATACAGAATAGAATCGTACTCGTAGACCGAAATTTTGTGCAAATTTATATTTTTAGAGATATGATTTAAAAAACGGAATTGTAAAATAAAAAATGGAATAATATTTGATAGCTCTAAATATTAAATTAAGGAAACACTAGTAATTAAGTAAAAGAGACACTATTTTTTTGAATGTTTTACATGTTTTTTATTATGTGTGATATTTTACAATCCTTTGACTTACTACTTTTCAAATTTCACCATTTCTTTGCGTTTTAGTGACTCGCAAGATAAAGTGAGAAAACACGTTCGTGTTAAAACCCTTCATCTTGTATTTACTACGCAAGAAATGAGAAAATGCTACACATTATTCTGTAGAAAAAATTCAGTGAAAGAAGTACAACTAAACCGACAACCGTGTAATGTAGTATCTTCAAATTTCGATATTTCTTCAATGCGGCGGGAGTCGGTTCTAACGGTTCCTTTATTAATTTTCGAAGACCTCTGTTACCCACTTGTATGAGTTTATGCCAGTCCATCGCTGATAAATCAAAGAAAAACTCTTTCATGTCGGCAGAATTAGCAAAATTTAAAACTCCTTTTAAATTATCTGTTTTTAAAATCCGTTTAGGATACAGATATCGTCTTAGCGTCGCGTAATTTAGAATTACACTCTTTAGTATAGGTACAATCCTGTGTATAAAACAAATATATCGGTAAGTGTACAAATGGTATTACATCAAAATTATCTTAAAAAGTCAAATTTTCAGTAAAGCTTCCTTAAAGTTAGAAACTTACATTGGTTTCTTCCACAGAAGTAAGAAGACTAGATCTGCCAGTATACCAGGAATAATACTAAATAGTGTAAATAATATAGAAAAAACGTAGAAATTATTAATCTGTAGCAGGAACGGATACCAAACCATTCCAGTCAATGGATATGCGTGTGCTACTTCCAATTCATATTCATGCAGTTTTTTATTGGGAAGAGGATTCCAATCACTAGATCCATAATTATATACTCGTGGTTCGTGTGTTTCTCTTTAGAAAAGAACGAAGAATAATAGAATAGAATAGTAGGATAGTTCATTCTTACCTTACTTACTTCAGTATGCAGAAATTGAAAGAAATGCAATTTTTGTCAATCTTTTGATAAAAAGTTTTGATAAAATAATGTAATACCTATGTGCAACATAGTCCCATATCGATGCCAAGAGACCATTAACTGTCATGTCAACCGGAATTAGATCCATATTGCTTTCACTCTCATCAGACTGTAACACATGCACGAGACCTGCTCTTACTGCTCTAGATAATAATACAGTACCATTTTTGTTTCCGACCCATCCTGGAGTTGGTTCGTTGTACGCTCCTACAACTATTGAATATACACGCACATAATTGTAATGTGTAAGCATTTTACTACGGAGTGCGTTAATATTGTTATTAATAAAGAGTGAAATGATTGCGATTTAATTTGTCTGTAATTTTGTTCTTAGGGAATAAAATTTCGAATACTTTTGTATCGTAGTGTAAATATCATAATTGTCATACCGATGGAAGGCCTGTACACGATACAGGGAAGAGATCTTTTTCTGCCGTAAGCTTCGACTAGACCTTCAGCGGTGGCTTTGCTAAAAGGATATAAGTTCCACCAGTCTCCTATGATATCGCGTATCGCTTCATTTGAAATTCCAGCTTCATTCTCTTCATCGGCTTTTATTACGTCTTCGATGAGCTTCAGATCAGCCGGAGGTGAGTAAAATTTTTCTTCCTTTATTATCTTTGAAGGATGACTATACGCTGTTGAGACGTACGCGAATATCTTTAAATGAGGACACTCCGTTGCAAGTTGCAGTAATTTTTCTGTGGCAATCACGTTTGTTCGCAAAAGCTGGGACGGTTTTACATCAAACCGCACGACCGATGCATTGTGAATTATTATATTCACGTTCTCTATCAGACACCGACGATTTTCGGGTGAGAGACCTAAGTCTTCTTTCTCTAGATCACCGTAAATCAGCACGAGCTTTTCCATATAATTCGGATTTGACTCACGTAATCTATCAAATACCTGATAATAATACAGAGCTATAAATTATGTTGTAATAAGAAAGTATAGAGCGAATATTTTAACATTTCGGTATTATAGACGAGATATCTCGCCAGATATCGGTTGTGCAAAATCATTGACGAGATATCGCATCGTAGAAGCGAGAGTTGTACGATCTTGTGAACTTTATCTTAACAAGTCACTAAATCGTAAAGAAACGGTGGATGAGATGTCTCGTCTACGGTATTGAAAGGGTTAATAAAGCAGTAATATAATTTTTTATCCGTTAATATCATAATTGTATTTTGTTGTCACATTTAGTATCATATCTTCATATTTTCAGACTTACCTCATTTTCAAAGAGTTTTTTCATTCGGTCTTCGATTGCCACGTTCCTTTTCTCTCGAACCAGAATATAAAGTTTACTAATTTCAGCACATGTGCGCAAAATTTTTTCCAAAATAATAGTGCCAAGGTAACCGGTACATCCTGTAAGCAATATATGCTTGCCGGCGTAAAACTTCTGTATTTGACTTTTACAGTTATTCTCTTCTTTAGTCGATCGTCTGGCTTCTTGTACTTCACTCATCTTGATACTTTTTCCCTCTTCGATTTTATTTTATTCAAATTGTTAAATGTTGTTTAAATTGTATAATAATAATTACTAATCAGATAAACTAGTTGAATTACTTTGAAATACGATGGAGATGTTCCATTAGGTACTTCTGTCGGTAAAGTAAATGAAAATGCATATTTTCGAATCTTTTATACGTTAATATTTACAAGTATAATGATTGTATTTATATTTATAATCATAATGACATTGCGATATTCTGCGATTTTAGCAATTAAAACTATTCTTTAAAATTCATTCTGAGAAGTTAGTTTCTCGTACAATGTATAAAATGTGCATATCATAAATTTCAAGTCTCCATTGCATAAATTATTTATGTATGTTGGACAAAATTTTAATTCCAAAAAAACAATAGCGTGCAACGTAACTCAGTATTTGAATTTCAAATTTAATCTCTGTCCAATAACATCCAAGTCACAATAAAAATTATTTGAAGTAATCAGTACTATGTAACTCTTCCCTATAGCGCATCTCCGTCCTCGAACTTGTCGTTGGCAAAACTTAATTCGTATAGTTGGAGATACTGAATTCATGTTAAAGATATCCACCTCCGATGAAAAAGTACTCGTTTGATCTATACTCGAGAGCCTTCAGTTTATCCTCGAAGGCAGCAAAAGATCGGGGGAGTTTTAGTATCGACGATCGCTGACTCAGACAGGAGCGGAGAAATCGGCGATAAGATTCTGAGGTCAGGATTGCATTGAAAATTCCATCCTCGTGGCGGAGGAGGTATTCCGATCGTACGAAAGAGAGGCCTAGGCTTGTGAATTAGATCGTGGGGCGAATCATATTTTTTCTTTTTTTTTTTTTTTCAAAATTACGATCACGACTATGAGGGACGTTTATGAGAGAAGGCCGCTGTTGCTTTATTTGTAAAAAACTTTCTTACACATTTCCTTGACACGTAAAGTTCCTCACATTTTTCACCATAGAAAAACAAGGTAGACTTCGACTGGAATGAGACTGTAAAGAATTCATATCGTAACCTCGTGTTCATATGTAAGTATCGTACACTTGTGCGATATTAAATATTTTCTTTATTTACATCCACGGTTTCTTCCGATTTTAATCAATTTTAGTGTTCGTATTATTACAATATATTTCTTCGAATAATTGCACGTATTATCGAATTAAATATTTTGTCAAATACTCTTGAACAACAGTGTAACACGTATTTTCTATTTTCTGATATTAGTGTAGCGATCGATATGTATAAATAATATTTATAATAATATATTAATTTATCATAATATATACATATATTTATAAAATAATTTTTAATTACAATCTTAGAACGTAATTTCGTCGACGTCTTCTTCCTCTCCGGGATCTGTCTGTATATCCGGAAGGTAGATTCTCTTCTGCAACGCACACGATGTTTGCTGTCTACGGACGATCGTTCCGACAAACGAACGAAATTTTCGACACTTCGCGAGAAGTGACGAGACAAGTAAAGAACAAATAAACAACGGAAGTTTGACTTTTTTTTACTCTTAGAGGTGCGTCAATAACTTTCCAAATTAATTAATTCACCCGTACATTAGGCAGAAATTATCAAACTGCTCTCCCCTCCCCCCGTTTCCGGCCGAACGAACGCTTCGTATCGAGAAGTTTCGCTCAATGCGAGGAAATTTAATTTTTTCAACGACGAATTCGATAACCGGCATCACGTTAGCGGAACACACGGTTCCCTCTTTGCGCCCTTACGCAAAATTTCGAATTTCTTTGAGCGAATATCCATTCCCTCCTGTGACGGCTATCTCCGTTTCACTTTACCTTTGTTTTTTTTTTTTTTTTTTATTAATGAGCGAAATAAAAGAAACGCGCGTTTACACCTGTAATTTCACTCGAATTATCACAAATAACGACGCGTTCTTTAATTTGTCACCGTAGAATTTTTCTTCAACGTTATTATTCATCGTTGGATCGCGGGTTTTTATGCGTTCGCAAAAATGTATAGAATATCAGGAAGCAGAACGCGGATTTTTGTGGAAATTTTTGCAAATAAAATTTAAAAAGGTGACAATTGCTTTCTCTGCAAATTGTTACACAGAGTATCGCACTTGGAATATTTTGTATTCCTTCGCATATTACATGCGTTACTGTGCATCTCTGCATCTTCGAGTTTCTTCAAACTTCTCACAAATGCACAAAAATCCGCTGTCTGGTTATAATATTTAGCAACAAAAACAAATTTCCGCCAAAGCTCCAGTTCTTTAATTATATTACAAAAAAAAAAAAAAAGAAAAGAAAATTGGAAATTGCACAGAGATCCGCAGTCTAGTTATAAAAGTTAATAAAGTATTCTCACACTTTTAAGCGGTAGACTATCTCGCCTCTGAGCGCCTCCTATTTTATAAGCGTTGATTCACCCCTTTCCTTCGTATTCGAACATCGTTAATCGCGAACAACCGAATGAATCTCGCTAATTTGAAACTTGTACAATTAGTCGACGCGTTCTTTTAAAGCCAGCTGAGATAGGTTCGATAAAAGTTATTGGTTGTATTAATTAAAATCGATCAAGCAGCTCGTTAACCTACTTTCTCCGTTAGTCTAACGTGCTTCGTTTGAAATATTAATTCGAAGTTGAGACGCGAATCTTCCTTCCACATCTTTGGATTTTTGTCCCAACTAACAGAATGTATTTCTCTTTCGTGAATGCCGCGGTTCCAGTCGAAATTTCCTCGCGATTAATCGCCTCACGATCACTGACGAGATATCGTGCGATGCAACGTCATTCGTACAATTCCACAAACGAGTTATTTCGTGACACGATATCAGTGAAAGTATTCGCGCCATTTCGAACTGTTGTGATTTTGCGAACAGAACAATCGAGTACAACAATCCAGTTATTTTTATCTTTATTTTAAAGATCCGTGCTTTGATAAACTTAACCTTGTTTCTTCTCAACGATTTTACATCGTTTTAGTTGGTGAGCAAGTAAGGACTTTTCTGTTTCGGAAAATTATGAAAAGTCGAACGTTTCTAAAAATCATTGAATCGAATTTTTTTATATATATACATTTTTAAATTTATTTCGAACTTGATTAAAATGACCATGATTGTACGTGTCAAAGTAACATAAATTTTGTTACCATTGATTGTTAGCACGCGTGAGTAACGTGGCGAGATGTTAATTGCTGTGTAGACTGTATAATGATGAATGGATTGTATATTTATAAGTGTACTGTATGTTTGAACGTGGGGCTATGCCCTCATTAATAGCCTTTGTGTCGCAAAGATCAATATAATCGCTCGGATCTTAACCCCTTAGCTATACTATAGTAAACAAGAAAGTCGGTCGCGCGCCGAGCCATTCAGCTGTTCAGACTCGTGATTTTCGCCTATGGCACAAATTCGTTGCAGGCCAAAGGGATAAACCGATTCTAAAATCCAGAGTCGAGGAACGCACAGAGCTAACCTCGGTTCCTCTTCCCTTGGTCACGTGGCTCAAGGTGGGAACAGAGGCTCGCCCGTAGAGTTGGTTCTACGCCGCAACCCTGGTCGAGGGGGGCCCGGTTCCGGCAGACCAAAACTCTCGCGAACAGTTCTCTTGTATTATTTTAACTACTAAATGTGCGTTGTTCATACATGTATATATTATTCGTACAAATTTTTCATACAGTAACACTCTGTTTATTTGAACCAAATTTCAGTCAATGATCGATTAAATGAACTCTTGCTGGTTGAATCCATTCATTTGAATCTGAACTTACAAAGAGATTAAGATTCTATTAAAAATCAAATAAATCGAATTGCGAAATTATGTCACACATCTTGTGCCAGGCATAATTTTTCCATAAAATGAGACAACGAACGAAAATGATCGGGATGTGTTTCTTTGCGCTCAAACATTGAAATATAATTCTACAAAGTTACTTATGCTAAAATGAAAAAGCCAAGAAAATACAATTCCATTTGAATATATCTAACATTTAATACGAGAAAATTTTGTCTAATATTCGAAAATTCCATTTGTTCTTTCCTTTATTTTTTTAGTTATAGTTGGTTGGCTCCGTTGTAGTTATTTTCTACACGATATTACCAACCGAAGAGAGAAGAAAAGATTCACAGTGGTACCGCAGCTGCAGTGGGAAAATCAGCAGAGCAAAACTCAACATCGATATTCCTTTGCGTTATAGTATTTTGATATTTCATGCATAAAAATTACTCGTTATGGCATTCGTTCTTGTAACATCGTTCGTTGCAACGCCGCACTCCGCTGCGCTGTACGCGTTTCGATTTCCCGATTAACAAACGCATCGTAAAGCAGCGATGTTGCTACGATAAAAAAGCGAGATATCGTCGCGAAGAATAAACTTAAAAAGAGAAAAAAGTAGAAAGGAAAAAACAGCGAAGAAAATTTCTGTTTCCGAAAATGTCGATTTATCACAGAAAACGTGTCATCGTTTCAGGGACACGATCACAATCGGGGGCGAGGGCAGAAAGGAAATAACAAAGGGCGCGCAATTTCTATGTGAACGTCGTAGCCGAGCGAAGTGACGAAATTGCATTTCTGGCGCGGGTATCGCGTCGACGCGAATATGCATACCGTCCTCGTCGACGGAATTGTTTCTCCGCGACGATACGAGGACTCCGCCGATGGATAACCTCGAGGATAAGGATCTTTACCCCCATCGCTGTCTTTCTCCTCGAGCACATCGGATATCCTATTTTCTTCGAGAATCAGCTTCGCCAACTTTCGAACGATTTAGAGCCTCGAAACTGCTCGATTTAAGGGGGAATTTTCTGCCAAATGAAAAATATCTCGCAGCAGATGTTTCGCGCTCCTTCTTCGACGATTTCGTTTCACATCAACGAAAAATTTAACTTGTTTCATTGAGCACATTGAGTGAACGAGCAATTCATTTTTCCAATTTAATTTCTCCCTTGGGGTTAAATTGACACGGTGGTGAAAAATTAGTGTCTATAACGAAAAGATATGAAAATTAAATTTGACGATTTTGTTAACGATAAATAGATCAAGTTTCTATATTAAAATTTAAGGTTCACACAAATTCTATTCGTGATCTTACCTTCTCTGGTTTTGTTTAACGTTGATGATTAAATAATTAGTTCTTCTATTATAATAGAGTCGTTACTTAATTCTCTGAATATTTTCATGAAATGTTTTTCTGGCATAAAATTAAGTGAAATATCATGGAAAAGATGATCAATGAACGAAAAACTTCTAAAGGAAACAGTTTTATCATTGTTAAATACTTGAATGATAAATAACCTTTCGCTTCGAGCTTTCTATCTCGAACCTCACAATCACCTGAAAAATATTTATCACTCATAGTTGCACTCACGATTCCTTTGATAAACTGGCGGTTTAATCGAACTCAAAGGCTACCCGTTCGATACTTGAGAAGCATCGACAACTTTGAGTAACAAGAAGTTCTCCTCTTTCCAGCGACCCGCGATTCGTAAATATAGCGAGAGACGAAACGCGAATAATGAAATCGTGTATAATGCATCGCCACTTTGAAAGTTCAAAGTGTGACGAGGCTTTTTTTTTTTCAGAGAGATTCGTACAATGTCGAGCAACTTCTTCCGTTCCGTTCGATCGACCGAAGGTTTCCAGCGAAGGTTTCTATCTAAACCATTCGTCTGGAGGCTGCAATTAATCCAGCAGAAAAATGTCCACGGTCCCCTGTTATTAATTCGAGGGCGTCGCGACGTCGACGGCTCTACTACCAAGGAATTTCATTAGATACAAGATTATGCAAACAAGTGTACCGCTTTGTCTTCGCGCGTCACCTGCAACTTCGAATTAGGAAGTATCGTAATAACTCAGGGAAACGTTAGGCATACGACTCGCCAAGTTTCTGCACCTTGAATAAAAGATAAGGTTGAAAGTTATCTCCCCAAGTTAGCCAGCGAGTAATTAGTGGGACTAGACGGTTATCCGAATGTCTCGTGGCAATAACGTTCCGTTATCTTTTAGAATCTTTTTGAAGAAATTTGGTTCTTTGACTTTGCAACGAAAAAAAAAAAGAAAAGAAAATAATAATAATTGAATGGACTTGTTTGTTCTGTTTCTAATTTTAATTCCAACTAACCGTGCGGAATATATTCGTGTATGAATTTGTAGGAAAAGTCAGTAGTTTAGTAATTGAAGTAATTTGCAAGAAGCGTGTTTACGTTGAATAAAAGATAAGAGTGAAAAACATTTTCTTCGCCAGCAAGTAATTAGTGGAACACTCATCTAAAAGTTTCGCAGGGGATTTTCTAATAATTTTCCGCTACCTTTTCAAAATCATTTTATCGAAAGTAAACGTTTTTTTTTTTTTTTTTTTAAGGAAATTATCTAGAAAAATTTCTTGAATATTTTCTGCCAGCTTTTTACCGAAAGTTTCTCGACTTTGCTAGAAAATTTTCCAAGAAATTTTCTAAACATTTTCCTTTGTCTTTCGAAATCTTTTCTTTTTTTCAAAATTATGTTTTTTCTGACTTTAAAATTAAATTTTAATCTCAAACTTTATAAAACTACATCAGTTTAATCCGGCATTTTTAATTCAGAATTATTCTTCTCCATCAGAAGAGTTAATATTCGTTACAAAGCTTCGTGAATTCATTATTTTCGAGTTAAAACTCTCGTCTTAATAAAAAATGCACGCGAGATATCTCGTTCGTCGCGACGTATGAACGATATTAAATCACGAGATATCTCGTCAGTGCAGTGGTTGGAAAGCGGTTAATCAACTACCCGCAAAACACGAACCTTTATGACTGGAGCTTCTACGACAAAAAAAAAACCCTCCGAAATAAACTTGCCACAGAAATAAAGCTTCTGACTTTAATTTTCCGCGACCATTATTTAAAAAAATCTAATCTCAGAGGCATAAAGAACCTGTGGCAATGTTTAAATTTAGAAAGTATTTGTTTAGAATCCACGTCACAGTGAAGGTCTCCCCTTGCTCGTGAACTTCCAAGAAGGAATACCCGCGACTGCAAGGGAAAACGTCGCGCGTTACCATTTCAGAAAATTTGAAATAAAGTTTTGTCCACTGATCGAGTGTTTCAAACTACAGGAATTTGTCGCAGAAAGAATGCGTGGAACCAAATGTTATAAATAGAAATCTAAAAATAATGCAATTTAATAGACGAAACAACGCAGATATCCACAATACTTGCATGATCTACAAAACTTGGAGAATACAACGATCATTTGTATTTTTCCTTTGCGAGTCCATTTTATTTTCCATTTTTATTAATTTACTTGTGTACATACACGATGTGCTAAATTAAACAATTTAATGATATTCAAAACGGATGAAATACTAAATCAAAGCCTCTGTTAATCATAGAAATTATTCTGTCGTCGGATTGTTTTGAGAATAAATGATATATAAAGTAATTTTAAAAGAAGATGCGTTCCACGAATTGTAAATGTGCTTATAGAAGCACATATATATATAGGTTGAAAGATATAATTGCTTTTCATTATCATTAATGAAACATTTAATGAATTATTAGTAGAATATGTTCTCTAACAGGGTGCAAGCTGAAATGTACAAAACTGATTCAAATTTACGAAAGATTTCGTATTAAAAACAAATGTAAAGTACGTCGTTTTCTTTTTTCTTCTTAGAATCACGGATATTTCCTTTTTATTTCGTCGAATACAAATCCAAAGAAGCCAATTGTTTGTCTCCGAGGTCGACTCGATTTTGACGCGAAACGCGTAACTTTGTTAATTTTAACTCGCAACATCAAAGAACTTCAATCTTAACGGCCGGTTTACGTTCGTAGCGTTTTCCGTGCTTTTGACGAAAGGTCTCGGATATCCCTCGTGCTTCAGCGAGGTCGGACGAACATGTGCGGATCTTTAAAATGGCGGAAGACGGTGATGCATATTTAGGTTAAGGTAAACCGTTAATTGAACGCGCAACTTTCTGCAAATTCGGACGGAAAGTCGCGCGAAAATCTCGGAGATTCATCATCGAGCCACCAGACAAAAAAGAAAAGACAAAAGAAGAGAAACGAAACTGTGAAGATGTCGCGGTTTTTCCACTCGAGATAGGAAAAAGAAAAAGAAAAAGAAAGACGAACACGCGCGTTACGTGTTCGTGTTCGTGTTCGTGCTGGACTAATTGAACATGAAAGGAACTGGATCCTTTAATATCCGGCGACTCTCCCTCCCTCTTTCGACTTCCAGCCCCGTTCACAGCTCGCCGAACGATTAAATTGAATTATAGGTGAAAATTCTCGAACGAGAAACGCCACGCCTTTTTTGAGCTTGGAGAAATTAAAATCACGAGACACGATCGGTGAGGTGACGAATGGAAATCTCGAATTCAATTGAACGCGTCCGTTCGAACGTTTACGACTTCTACAGTAGCGAACAATTATTCGGAGTATTCGGCTGATGACGGGGGTCGCATCGAAATAAGTAGCTTAGGGACGACAGGCGGACAGATAGCCGCAGATAGAAGGCTGTCGTTTCGCCGAATTTCAGTGAGACGTAATCGAACGCTTTCCAATATGTTTAGAGAATATTGTTTTGGGAATATTGTTCCGAATGATCGACAGCGGAATTAAATTAATTAAACTAAACTTCAACGCTGAGAAAAATACTCGTTATCGTCACTTTTCTATCACGTAGCCGATTGCGTCACGCACAGTGAAAAGTATAATTCAATGACAATGGAATTATATAACGCAACTCTCAATAATGAAAAATTGTCAATACTTTAAACTGTTACAACTTCAACGTAAAAGAAAATCGGTTCAGTTTTAGGAACATTGAAACATTTCATCTATTTTGGGAGTTCGTTTTTTTTCAAAGATGCTTTTACATAACGTAGCAGTTGGAAAAATAGGGATTCTTCCAGAGAAAATTTTTTTCACTGTTGAAATTTCCTCTTTGCAACGATTCTTCGTTGCAACGATATTCAATCAGGGCGATAAAAATTCATCGAAATTGCTAAAGAGGACCGTTCTTGTTGAATGTTGCAGGATACTGGCCATTCGGAGTGCTCTGGTGCAACGTCTACGTGACGTGCGACGTGCTAGCGTGTTCCGCGAGCATAATGCACATGTGCTTTATCTCGCTGGGCCGGTATCTGGGCATTCGGAACCCGTTGAGAACACGGCACACATCTACAAAACGGATGGTCGGCTTCAAGATCGCGGCCGTGTGGCTGCTCGCCATGTTGGTCTCCAGTTCCATCACAGTGTTAGGTAAAATCTAGCTGACTGGAGATTAGCTGAAAATTAGCGGCCCTTGTATTTTTAATTCTAAGCGAAATTACAATATTGCGGTATTACACATGGTAGACTACGACGAGGTATTACAGCAGAGTACGACATATTTGTTTCGCACTCCTGCTTGCAAGTTTTGAGAAAGGTCGACAGCTGAGAATGTTAGACTAGATATTATACAATTTTTGTTTCCGTGTATTTGTTAATTTAACTGCAGCTAATCATAACCAATCTCAGCAGTACCCACCGTGTTTCAAAGTTAGAAAAATTGAAAAGACACTTTGTAAAACAAAGAATCTGTCAAGTCTATTTAACTTGACTAAACTTGTTATTTAAGGAAGAGAAATTAACCTTTCTTCTTTGTCTATGTTGAAATAACTAAAGTTTTACAACAGGCATGTTAATCATCTCGTGACGACAGAATGTATCGTTCAAAGTGCAGGTCGTTATGACGTTTATAATGTGTATCTTATTATCTGATGGTTGAATCGCGTATTCATGATCACTAGACTGCGAATTTTTTATGCATTTTTAAATTTTATGCATGAACATAATTGAAGAGATAGGAACCTAATTACAAAAAATCTACCTGGACTTATAATTAATAGCCTTCTTTGGGTATTTTATATATTTTTACACAATACGCACAATATGCACATACGCATAAAAATCTACAGTCTACTCCATAATCACTGCTATTATTACACCTCCTGTTCAACATATGTCTAAAAGAAGTAACTCTCGTCTCGAACATCTTTTGCAGTTTCATAACGTAAATTCGAAAAATAAGAGAATTTCCATCCTCTTAGAGTGAATTTCCGCAGTAAAAGAAATCGCGTAATACACACTCATGCTCTACGTTTACCTAAAAAAGTTTCATAATTTTCTGAATTCCCTGAGATTGGAAATCGTCTCTTGGAATCTCTCTTATGGGATTCGAACGGCGTAGAATAGTTCGAGTAGTTTAGCACGGACGTTCGTTCGAAACAATAATCAAAGCTCCTTTCGGGGAAAGATCATTGCACAAGAGGTAAATCGGACGAATCGATTTCGGGAAATCGATTTCCTTTAAGCGTTTCACCGAGCAACAGCGTAAACGAGAAAGTTGCCGAAGGCTGCTCTCAGATATTCGAAACTGTTCCAAATACAGTTCAATCGAGGTGCAAGTGACTCGATAAAAAAAATTACGGTTTTGCCCATACGACGCTCACGTTCGATTATTTGCGAATTATTTGCGTTTACTGTTTGTCCAAATTGCAATTTTACATCTCACATCTCGCAATCAGTGCATTTTTACGTTGCACAGAGATCTGTAAACGAGGAGTCGTTGTAAAAAATATTGTCAGTGCCAAATACGAAATTATTATACACAGGATATTCCTGAGATCGCGATACCGTCGAGCAGGAATTTGATTTCACGCGAGAAACAAAATTGGGAAGAAATAACAACTCGTTTTCATCGAGGGCTGCCTCAAGTTCCTGAAGAAATCGAATTCGATGAATTCATCGAGTGTAATCTTCGGCCAATTCTGTAATAAATTGAGAGAACAGAGAAGAGATTGTTCTGAATGAGAAAATAAATGAAAAATAAAAAACGTAGAGTGAAATTTTTTCACAAGACGCTCCGTTTCCCAAGAAAATTACATTTCAAAATCTACCTAATATGATACTGTGTTCCAAGCAAATTCTTAACTGACGAACTACAAACAGAATATTGTGTACTAATTGTAAGTCAATTTTTAATCAAATACATTTCAACTCTATTTTTGAAATCAAGATCGTGGAGGTTTATTCTACATTCTTCATTTTATTTCTCTCATATCGATTGGTCACTCCTGTTCATTTCACAAAATTCAGTATTATGTTATACAGTTGAAAAAAATGTTCGAACCCTATTTTCTCGAAAACGAAATCTTAAATGAAAAAATCTTATTTTTGGTTTATCTTTACTTGCAGAATCTTCCTTTGATTGGTTACGTGGTTACAGTGACATCATCTGTACTTTTGTGACACATACCGCTTGGAAATGAAGGAGAAACATGTTGAAAAAATATATTTTTGAAATAAAAATAATCTAAAAACAGGCAGGACTGACATTTGCAGCGTTTGAAAATTTCAATGAATAACAATTGAATTTTCTTTGTAACAGTGAAATTGCACAAAGTATTTTCTACAAATACAATTTTCATGAATTTGGGACAGATTGACACAAAAAGAAGAAAGAACGAAAAATAAAAAATTTTGCGATGCATTTGAATTGTTGTGTCCTCAATGAGCAATAAATTTAGCAATAAAAACGAATCGACTTTTGTGGATAGTTTGAATTTAGCAAACTTTCTCCTTTCTCCTGGAAAATTTGACGATTCTGTGTCACAAAAATGCAAAATTTGACACTTTTCGCAATTCCAAGTATTCCTTAAATCATAAACGTGCCGTGGATTTGAATTCGCGGTTCAAGTGAAATCAAAATGACTCTGCGGTTCGAAAACCAAAAAGAACGAAATTGCGTTGAAGGCTTCATTTTCGAAAAAAAATCGAGTTTAAAAACTTGTTAAGCGTACGCGAATTTGCCTAATCCCCGACTAGATAGGAGTCGAAAATCGATAGGAGGTTACTCTACGTGCGAAAATAAGAGTGCAGTTTGCAAGTTGCTTAAAATTCTGTTTTTGGAGAAAATGGAGATCAAGTATATTCGATCGAAAATTAATTCAGCACGTACACGTCTGCTAAAGCTTGAATTTTCAAATTCAATTTTCTCGAAGGCAAAGCTCGGGGGCAAAATATTTTACTTGGCATTTTTTTCGACCAGTTTTTCGCATGCTCGGTCAAAATTAATCAGGTACACGTGTACCTTACAAATATTAAATTCCTTTTTAAGTTTTAAAAAGCTCGCGCGCACAGTGCGGAGCAGGTTTTTAATAAAGAAAGGAAACTATTATTCGTTCTGGTGAACGGACAAAGGAATATAAATCGGAAAAGGGAGGAGAGCATAATATTTGCATATAAAGTGTGATGCAAGACTACGTGTTTGGATATGAAAATTAATAACATACGTCTCGTTTTATTATACTTACAAAAAAAATATGCAGCAGACCGAGACCTATGTCCAAACTGACAGAGAGACAACAGTGTTTGACTAGTGGAATTTTCGAATAATGGAACAATCACTTTTCTGATATTAAATTGCATTTGTCGTTAATTTCAATATTTAAAAATTTAAAAAATTAATTTTGTTAGCACAAGTATGTACACTTTGTACATATCGAATTATCTTTTATTTCGGTGAAGACGTATCCTCGTTATTTTTATTTGCTACTTTAGTTTGTGGAAAAAGTGTTTCTACATCCCCGTTTGATGTGTCATAAAATTAATTATATATATATTTTTTTTTTAGTAAAATCTTCAATCTCATATCTTCTTGTATGTCTAAAAAGATATCTATTTGTCTTTTGTTGTAATAAATTATATCTTTTCTGTTCAGATGAAAGAGTGTTTGAATATTAGAGTATTCGAATGCAGGAAACTGTACTGCAAATCACTCTTTTTTTTTTTTAAATAATAGCTTTGACCAAATTTTACTTTATATCACTTTGACCAAAATTTGACTTTTACTCTTTCGGCCACCCACCAGAAAATTGAGCTGTTCGTTAAAACGTAGACTGCGACAAACTTTTCGATCGTGTAAAAATAAACCCGTGTATTTTCGTTTCCCTCTATAGAATCGAAAATTGTTAATTAAACGAGTGCTAACGTCAACGTGCACACTCCACCATAATAAACAGGTAAAAAATAAATTTCACACATCTCGTGTGTGCCCTGATTTCACTACGCGTACACAGTGTTCAGATTTTACTCTGTGCCTCTCCTATAGAAAATTAAACGATCGATCGAGGTTATTGTTGCTTTTTCAGGTATAATAAATCCTTCGAACATTATGCCTCGGCCAGGAACATGCGTGATCAACAACAGGGCGTTCTTCGTATTCGGTTCTTTGATTGCCTTCTACATCCCCATGATTGTCATGGTGGCCACGTACGTTCTGACAGTGCAGCTGCTCAGGCAGAAGGCTCGTTTCGTTGCAGAGCACCCTGAACGGGATCAGTTTCGAAGGTTGGGAGGCAGATACTTCTCCACGAAGGCTTCCTCCACTACTTCGGTCACGGAAACCACCACGTCGTCGTCGTCCACGCGGTACACGTGGAGGACTTCCGGCGGTGTCGGAAGCGAAAGGTAAATAATCGAAATGCCCACTGAAACGATTAAAAAGACAGCGTTGTGACGGATAGCGTGTACTCTCAATTGGAAAATTACAGGCATCGAAGTTGTTAATTTTTAAAATAAGCAACAGTTCACTTGTGAGTTGACAATTTTCTGTTTAATTTCGAGTTAATTTCGTACTTCATTTTAACGACACAGTTTTAACAGTTATTCAATCACTAACCGCGCGTGATGAAATATATCGTCATGCCAAGAAAATTTACTTTCGAGAGAAGAGATTTATCTCGAAATGAAATGGAAAGAAACAAATCACGAAATAAAAATTTCGATATTCTGTAATTTGCTCGAAACAGAAAAGATAATTAATAAATATTAATGGTGAATGGTTTAGGTTTAGGTTAGGTAAGGATAGTAAGGTTAGTTTAGGTTGGTTTAGGTTAGGTAAGGTAAAGGATAGCCAATAATTAATAGTCAAAAAATTTCAACAGTTTCGTTCGATATCTGCGAAATTATTACCATCCAAGTTGACGATTTGATGTAAAATTATTGTTAGTTACCAGTCGTAATTATCGTTTCGTTAGAACTCCTAGCGTTGATAAAATTCGTATATATATATATATATGAATTTTACTCCATTATACCTTTGTCACTCTTTCATTTTACGAACTTTTGAAACTTTCTCTTCCACTCTTTTCGCTATCTTTCTCATTGTTAGAGCAGTAGGACCACACACGTGCACACGCATATAGCGAGTCGCAGCCGTTTAATTTTCTATTCTCTTTCAGTTTCATCTTCAGTCCGGTATCTTCGCGTACATTTTCTGGTTTTAATTTTCCTTTCAGAGCCCTGGCTAAAAGCTCGACTGTGTCCAAATCTTCGCGCATCTCTTCATTTTTATTTTCATTAGCTTTTTCATTGCTTCTCCTCCACATTCGTTTCTTCTTCCTTCCTTCCTGTGCGTACTTCTCCGCAGCAATTCCCATTAATCGCTCCTCTGCTTTCGTCTTACCATTTTTTCCGCTAAACTTATTCGCTATATACGTTATATACACGAATATGTGGGATATGTTCGCGGAAAATCAGACGTAGCTAAAAATTCGTTGGAACATCGTCGAAATCTTTAATTACGTCAACTACTTCGTTTGCAAGCTCGAGATGCAAAGAGTTTACATACTCTGCGTTACAATAAAAATTTTATCAATCGTAGAAACATTTTAGAATAATGAACGATAAAATAAAGAGTAAATTTTGAAAATAGCGGCTTCAGGCTTCAAAATCCAGAGTCCAGACTTTTTCTTTCTTTTGTTTTTTAACAAAATTACAACAGTTTAAATTTTTAATATCCGATTATCAATATTGGTGGACAGTTTCATCTCAATTACGTTCATCTTCGTTTCGAGCTACGCACGCAAATGTCATTAACGCGCGAACAGCCGAATGTTGCTGATCACCGCGGTGTTAAGCGAGCAACCGCGGCTCTTTAATCGCGTCAATTAACTTAATGCGGTGTTTTCGTCCTTCGTGCGCCACCGAACGTAATTCAACAGTCCCGCAATTCAACGGACGCACTAATGGAATTAAAAATCTTTGTTGTTAGCCGTCTCTCATTTCACACCGCGGTCCGCTAAATTGGAAGGGTTAGGATAAAATTAACGGGATACAAAATTGCGGTTAGAAAAACTAACCCGCGGAGAAAGAAGCCGGCGGGGTTTTAGCGTGGAAAATAAAAGATGGTGGCGCGATCGATTTTTCTCTTTTTCTATTTTATTTAATCCCACGGGCAAGTGGTTAGTACCGTGGTCTTCTGTTGGCAATTTGGCTCCCTCGGTGGTTTTCGTGCTTATAACAAAAATAATTGAGGGTAAACGGTGCATTTTTCTGCAGAGAAAGATGTCGCACAAAATTGCTAGTAATAAACGTAATTATCTAGCAGACCCCATTGTTCGAACGTTTCGCGTTAGAATATTTTCATTTAGTAAGAAATGCTTTTTCTTGCACTGCGTGTTTGACACGATTTTCGCGATTGCAGAAGAACTTGCTAAGATTTTGAAGATTTACACAAGATTTTGACCAAAAGAACGATAGACGTTTCGTTACAAACCTAATTTTTTCGCACGCTGAAACAGCAAACGAAAATGATGAAAATATGCCTTACGGAAAAGAAGTGCGTGCATTGTAAAAGCTACGATGTTTAGCAATTCAACAATTTAAAAATTATAAAAATACTCTTTCATAAATAACGAAACTCGACGTAATTGTATTACCAAAAAATTATTTCCACGACTTCCGTTAAGGGGAGTCCACGTTAACTGACAAAACAAATGTCAAAAAGAAATTAAAAACTGGTTGGGTGAACAGAAGACTGTTTAACTATTTCACTGTTCCGACGAAACTCTCCATGCACGGTTTATTAACGCAACGTGTATCGTTCGCCGTCCATAAGGACGTCCGTGCTCGTTGCAATTCACCGCGACCGGTAACTTGTTTTCCCGAAACGGCGGTAGTTTTGCAGTTTAACTGAATTAAACGCGGGGGCTCTCTGTTGCAAACATAACAGGTGCAAGAGCGCGAGGCAGAGCAAGCCCCGACCGCAGCTGAATTTCGCCGTGAACGGCGCGAGCAACCCGACCGGAAGTACGACCGGGACGAAACTGCCGGCGAAAGTGGATCAGGCCACACAAACGCCGGAGAACATAGCCCGCGAGACAAGGAACTTCACTCTGAGGGCCCTCAAGCTGCAGCTGAACGTCGCCCCCAACACCTTAAATCTCAGGTAGATTTCATTCTTCTCTGTCCTCTCGATCGTTGTGAAATATTCGGGGCAGAACGACGACGAACGAACTCGAAAGAAAAAAAAAAAAAAAAAAAAGAAACGCTCGCTTTGACGACTCGTTCGAGAGCAATTTCCCAAATTGAGCAATCTCGCGGGATTAACAAAGTTGGACCACGGAAAGTTCAGTCTTGATTGGGACTATTTGTCTTTCTCTTCGTCTTCGAGACCGATGCCACGTGTCCTTTTAATTTCGGGGGACGTTGAAAAATTACCGATACTTTGAATTCTTGTAACTTTGTGAAGAAGAATCGTATAATAAATTTTAAGAGATCTTATCAAGATTGGGTCAAGTTTATGAAAAGAATTTTTTAATGCAATTTTTTCGTATGCTTTTGCACATGTTATCCCGACCTCCATTCTGCATTTTCGTAAAGAAAAGACGTTTATAAAAATTAAAAATTTCCGAGAGGAAGTATCTTTGAAATCGTGTAAAAATGTCTTTGGAAGTGTTCGTTACATCTCGAATAAAACCAAAGTAGAATAATCGGGACGATGCGCGACCGATTTATCCGGAATGTTTGTCGGTCCATTGGCAAAGTTTAATAGCGAGAGCGACGCAGCTGGCTGTCAGATATCGTTAGTCCGTCAAAATCCTTGAAACAGGATTGCACGTGAAACGAATCACGGCCGCGAGAGACGCGAGAGGATTAGTCCTGATGGCACGAAAAGCCATTTGCATGTGCAAATGCTGACCGATTCGAGACGCGACCGTTTCGCGAATTTCGAATCAAACGGACAAACAGAGGAAATTTCCTTGTACTTTTGGGGGACTGCGCGTCTTGGAATGATACCTGTTTCCAAAGTAGTTCGAGGCATTCGGGCGAAAATCGTTGTCAGATTCCGGGAGGCGAGAGTCGAGTAAAAGCAACGCTTTTAAAATCTCGACAGGAGCTTTTACTCAACAGTTGCACGTTTAGAGTTGTCCCCGACAAGCGTTATACAAAGTTAGACCGAAAAAAGGGAACAAACCTATTGAGCTACTTTTACGGCTGATATATAATACATATAATTGTATTGTGCGTAATTAATTTCATTAAAAGCTTGATACTTTTGTAATATTTCGTTACTGACGTTAATTTTCTGCACCTTCGAGTTTCGTATTCATTTTTAATAAATAATATGTATGTATGTATGAACTTTTTCAATCTGATTCACGAAGAAAGTGATACAACTCAAAAGACGCGAATGATCGTTTTAAACATGTTACACAGATAGTCCTTGACTGATTACGAGAATCTTATTCATTGATCTTTATAATTTGGTAAAAGGGAAAATGATATCTAATTTTGTTCAAAATCAATCGCTTTCGCTTCTTTTAAAAAGTATACTTTCTCGAGATCTGTCGCTTTCTTTGCAAGGGCGCCATATTTCAATCGTTTCAAAATTTCAATAATGAACAGACACACGTAGAATCACTCTGCAGAAACTTCAGCCAGCTAATTATTATATAATAATATCAACTTTCTATTCTTTTATCGATATATTAATTGAAGATCATTAATTTAGTAATATATTGTATTAAATTAAGATTAAATTAAAGAGTACGAACAATAATATATATATATAATGCCGATTTAATATAAATTAAATTTAATAAATATATACTAAAATTTAAATCTTCTGCGTTTCAATTTTTCTTCAAAATCGGCACGAACTTTCCGGACAACCCAATATAGATATATTAATTTTTGGAAGAGGAGCTCGAGAAAATAATAACATGGAAGAATCTGGAGAAAAACGTGCAGAATGGCTAATATTTGAAAACAGTGATTATTCGCGATCGTAATTTGGCGTTTGCAAAAAATTGCGTCGGTGGTTACAATGGATTAATATCTAACATCTTGTCTAGGAGGAACTTTTTCCCAAGTTAATTTCAGTATCGATACTTCAACGCGTGATACTTCGACCTCCACCAATGCGAAAAACCAATCGCAATGTCAGCGAAAAACACTGGGAAAAAATTCCTTTTGGACAGGTTCGGTTTTTCACCCGGAAGCTTCGAACTTAGAAAACTTGTACCTCCAGGTTTCTCGCGGGACGAACGAAGAGAAGATCGTTGGCTGCGAATGCCGTGGCAACGGAGCAAAAGGCCAGCAAAGTGCTTGGACTGGTTTTCTTCACGTTCGTCCTCTGCTGGGCGCCATTTTTCCTCTTGAACATATTCTTCGCTGCCTGCCCCGAGTGCTCGGTACCGGTACACGTGGTCGACACGTGCCTCTGGCTTGGTTACGTGTCCTCCACTATCAACCCGGTGATCTACACGATCTTCAACAGAACGTTCAGGGCTGCGTTCGTCAGATTGCTGAAATGCAAGTGTTCAAGGTGAGTGGAAGCTATTTTGTGATTATTTCAGGTTGAATATCGAATTGACTCGAATACCTGGGGAAAGAAATTTTATAGTATTCACGCGAAGATATTGATGCCACTGATTTGTCGTTCGGAGCTCGACGAAAAGATCTGTCAATTTTTAAATTAATCTTCGAGTGGTTAGTTCAAGTTCAATTTTAATTTAATAGTTGGAGTTTATGTTCAATTTATACCGAATTGGATATAAAATGGATATAAAGTTCCCTCTGCAGAATCAAAAGCATAACGAGAGTGTAGAGAGTACATAAATTTCCAGATAATGATAAAAATTATATTGACGCATGGCATATAATTAGTAAAATTGGAATTAAATTTGAAATTAAGTGGAACTAAACGATCCTGGTGGTCCACCTAAACTATTTGGGAAGATTCTACAGCTACTGACTGTTGAATTAGGATCACTTAACATTTTTAATGTTTTACATGTTTTTAGCAGAATTGGAGAATTTGAGGAAAATTTAATCACAAGTTTTATTAATCATTGAGCGACAATATAATAATCAATACTAAAATAATTAAAAAATACTAATTAATATCTCATCACATATTATTATTCTTATTATTTATTACCACAAAATGTATAGTGGATACTCTGTTTGGATTTTTAAAAATGTATTATTGCACTGTAAAAAAAAAACACACGGTAGATCTGATAAAACAATGAAAGTACCTATGAGATGTATAGCTCAAGGGGTACATGATGAAAATAAACGAAAGAGACAAAAATTACTGACTTAAAACTGTGTAACATTTTGTATACTTTAGCAATTAACGAAACTTATTAAGCTAAAACTCTTCAATCTTACTAGAAACGCGCAAGACGTCGACAATCGAGAACGATCCTAATTCAGCGGTCAGAAAATTGTACCCTCCTCTCGTGGAAGTTGTCTTTTCACTCAGCGTTCCCTGATAAATTTTCAAGTCTCGACTCGACATAACAACCTGACTTCGTTTCTTGAAATTCCATCGATCTCTCTCTGTTTCTCGAAATTGCCAAGTTTCGCTCAAAGTTTCCACGTACTTCGTCAGGTACCGGAAAAAAAAAGAAAAAGGAAAAGAAAAAGAAGGAAACGAAATAAAGAGACATCAAAAGAAGATGGTCCACGCTTTCCTCGAAAAAATTTCTTTCTACGAGAAGTAAACCGATCTACGCGAAAATATCAGCAAAGGGCACAGACGACTGGAGAGTATGAGAGTGCGAGACATCGGGCCATTAAATCCCGCGGCACGTTCCACGATCCTGTCGTAGAGGGGACGGGCGAAAGCTCGGGGGACGTTTCTGTAACGTTTCCACGACCTTATTACTCTTCTTTAATGTATGTACCTGCAGGGAGAAATGTTTTCTAGGTCAGCGAGGCCGGCGAGATATCGCTCGGTGACGGAAGGTGGACGCAACGCGATGAGCCTGTGCACCCCGACCGCACTTCCATTGGTCATTAGTCTTCAGGGTACGCCGCTGTTGACGCCGACACCGAACCCAACGGCCACGCCGGCCTCAGGAAGCTCCTACGTGACGGTGATGCATCGCACGCCAACTTCCCTTTACCGTGACACTTTCCATCAGCACGAGCACGATCAGAATTGTTGAGGAGAACAAAGTGTTCCAGGAAACGCGATCCAGCGCCACTTGTGCGGGGGACACTCGAACGTCCGTGATTCTCTTTATCGAGGCACTTATTCCCCGACCTTGCTTCGCGAGCGCTCGTCGAAAGGAGCAACCAAGTCTCGACAAACACGGGTCTCCGAGTGCGTTAATTTCGCAGTTGGATATTATTTTTGTCAGTAACGAAACGTTATCTTTACGGCGTGTGGTAACGTTGCACATACTCGTCTCAGCTCTCGTGCGTACCGTTTCAGAATTTGAATGCGAGCGGACTACCATTAACGCTGGGACTACCGATGATTTATTTCCCGCTCTTCTTTCTTCTTATTTTCCTTTGCGAACGTTTCTATTCTGTACGTGCAAAACAAATTTGTATTTTTTTTGGCAGGTGCGAGAATAAGAGTATGGGATCAATCTTGGGGATTTCCGTTGGAGATGAATTGGAGAAATTTTGTAATACAATGGAGTGCACAAGCTCTCATTTGCGCGTTTTGCGAGGAATTATTTAAATCTCTAAAAATCTGTAAATGTAACGAAAATTACGAGCTGATCGTTTTGGTCATTTTGGTAGTTCTAGGTGTTAATGTTAGGAGATAATCACAAGTTACCTGCGAAAATACTAAGGTGACAAATATATACATCCTTCTGATCAAAATTGTGAATGATATTAACACGTATGTTTATTCGTACAGCGTTTGTACAATTTGAGTTTATATTTCTTTGGGTCGGTTTCAGATACAGAATAGATAGACTCTATTATTGCAAATTTAAAAAAAAAGAATGATTAACTACAAAATGAATGGTTGCTAGATCCACGTTGATTAAAATTTCTTGTTTGTTCTGATTAATGCTACATGCTCCTAAAGACAGAAATTTTTACAAACAGTCTGCGGAATTTAATCGAAACCTAGTCCAAGATCTTTGACTGTATCTTTTTGTTAAATTTTTGTAGTAAGAATGTTATTAATTTGAAGGATAATTTGGATGAGTTTAAAGTACAATAAAACAAAGATATTGTCAATTCGAAACAATTCTACTTGTGATAGAATGATTTCAATCAGATAACTCAAAATTCGATCCAACACTTTCGACTTAATTTTGACTGTTTTAGTATCATCAATTTGATAAATAATTAATTTTCTAATTATTCAACATGGACATTTTGATACACTTGATTTCTTACGTCAGATAAATAATTATTTATATCAAAAGTATAAATAACGATACACAGTTTAAAAATCCCAACTCAATCTTTTATGCTCTACAAATATTTTTTTGACAAAGATGTTTCCAAGAATATCCTCGAAATTCGACCCAAAAGTTTCGCCTAATGTCGATTGATCAAATTCCTCTGTCAAAGATATTGTCAAGTTGAGTTGGAACAATTTCCTCTAAAGAGACGAGTACGCGTACTCTCCGTGTATTATATGTGTAAAGAGTAGGAGTAAATTAAACAGGGAAATCTCCGCGGGACAATAGCGAAATAAAAATAAGAGATAAATACGAGAAAAAGGAAGAACTGCAAATCACTCGCAGCTATTTGTTTTGCTGTTTGATCGTAACGCGAGCGTTTGAGTGTTTTATCGTAGCCGCGAATAAAAAGCGAAGAAGACATTTTCAACTGACGTTGACACGACAATGGACGACATTGACGTTGATACCTGCCGCAAAATTTCTCTCCCTCTCGCCCCCCACCCTCACCCCTTGTGTCTTTTCACGCTCAAGCCAGAGAATTGTGTAATCCCGAATTACGAAGGATATATATTACTACGTGGATGTGATAAAACTCTTTGTATTCATTTTTTTTTTTTTTCCTTTTTTCTGTCCGAACGATGCAAACAGAGATTGACGTTCGGGTGTTTCGTTGAGCCAAAGATTATCCTTTTAAGTCGAAACGTATCCTGTAGCGTAAGTATGGTTGTTATAAAGAACTAGTAAGTAAAAACTGCATGGAATAAAGAGGGATATAGCGACGTACCGATTCTCTCATTGTAACGATCGTACGAATTCTTTGTTCACTGATCCCACGTTACTTTCTCTTTAACTCATCAAGGACCAACGTTACGTTTCCTAAGTCTTCTCAATCGGTTTGCATCATCAAACACGATGTTTCCAATATCGTAGCTGTGATAAGAAGTTCTGTGGACTCGCTTTTAATATTTTCTCATTACATCAGGGAATACTTGATTGAAATATTTGACCCTAAAAAAAAAAGTATTTTGTTATTGTTGTTATTACAATTATAATCAGGATATGTTTTATTCGTATTTTCGATTAAAACAAGAGTGAGTTTAGAAGTTTAATTAACAAATTAATCAAGATAAAATGTCCAAAATCTTTTTTCTGTTCTGTCTTAAATATTTGAAACTTGACAAAAATGTACGTATCCGTGACTGGCTGTAGGTTCTGCAGTTTTACAAAATTTCAAGAAATCGAATTGTTATTTATAACTTCTCTACAATTTGTAGCTTGGTTCTTAATGAGTCAATACGCGCCGATAAAAATACACACTATCGTCTGTGATATCGACGGAAAAGATTTCTTTACCCTGCTGTGGGCGTAGAAATTTGTCCGTAGAAGAGTTATTTAATTAATAAAACGATAGCTAGAACGAACAAGATGGAAAATAGCGTTCCGTTTGTCTAGAATCTCGTCGACTTCGGGAACCTCAAAAACAAGAAGAGTCGACGAAACCACAGTTCCCGACCAGGAACAAAAGTCATTCCCACTTTACTTTCATTTGTACTAACTTTTATTTGACAAATAAAAAGTATCCATTACAAATAATTGTAAACTGTATATCTTATATAATACACACATCGCGATACGAGCGAGATTACGATTTTCTCTCTCTTTCTCACACTTTCGTGCATATATTTTCATTTTAATTGTGTACACACGCCACTCTCTCCCTCTCTTTCTCTCTCTTTCTGTCTCAACTTTGTTCAACCCTGCATTGATTACAATTACAAACTTTCTTCCATCGTGTCTTCCCTTGCCATGCACACACACGGACACACACACCAGTTTCTCTCCCTCTCACGCATTTCGTGTGTGTATATGTATGTATATGTATGTATGTATGTCTCTCTGTTTTGTTGCCTGTTTCTCGTCTGTAACTCTTATTACGTAAGTCGGTCTCGGGGCAATGAAAAAGCATCCCGCCTCCCTTCCAAGAGAAGAAAAAAAAAAAAAAAGAAAAAAGAAAAAAAGCGCCATCAATTCGCCAGTCGTGGAAAAAAACAAATTTATCATCGAAATAAAAAAAAACAAATTGCACGTCGCGTGGCAGAAACTGCGAACGCTTCGTTCGGGAAATGCAACGAAACATTTGGGACTTCGAGGAAATCGCAATTCAATCCCCAGGTAAATGCCGATGGCTCGGCAGCGCGGAAGAAAAAGGAAGAGAAGCCGGCCAACGATAGACGTTTCTCATTTCCCCCGACACCGCGAAAAAGACGGTACAATCGATCGTGAGTCGAACGAAAATGCACGCGCCTCTCCTGTTCGAGATCACGCGGACGTAAATGGTTTCCTTTCCATTTCACACTTCTTCTCGTACATTTTTTTTTTCTTTTTCTTTCTTTCCTTTTTTTCTTTTTTTTTTCCTTTTTTCTTTGTTTTTGATCTTCGAGATATACACGACGCTTGCGAGAGTGGACCGTCGGAAAGAGGAGGGCAGCGGGGCGGGGGGTGGTTTCGGTCATTCTTATTAAACCTAAGAGAAGAGGGCGGCTCCGTGTGACGACCGGCGCCGGTCGTTTAGATCGAGATGCGTTAAAAAAATGCCCTTCGTAGCGTCATCCAAACCCATTTCTTTTTCTTTCTTTCTTTTCTCGGGCTCGTGACTTCGCTTCTTTTCTTCTATTTCCGTTTCGTTACGTGGCTAGATATACTATCGAGGAACGGAGAAGAGAGAGGGGGTATTATATAAGGGTGTGTTGACAGTGGATCTCCTCTGGAGGAAGGGAAAGAGGGCGACGAGTTCGTTCTAATTCGAGGGGCGGGTTTTCCTAGTCTTCGTCAACCTTGCTTCTCGTTTTCGATGGATCTGTCTTTCGGAGGTTCGCGCGCACGCACGCGCCCTCGTTCGAGTTGCAACCCCCTAAAAGAGAACAACCTCGTGTGACTCGTCGCTGACGCAACGTATAAAAGTCTCGGAGGAAACGTGATGAAATCGCAGGGGTTCGAAGTATCGCAAAGAGGACTCGTGACAATTTACAAGGAAATTTGGTTACATTGTTTTCTGCAAGACTCGGGCATCGGGCGCGCCACGCGGACGGATCATCACGGTGGTGTTCCCTCTCGGAAGTACGAACCTGATATTCGATGTTTGTCAAACCTTTCATTTGGATAGACTGGCTACCCACATAAACGCGGGATAAAATTTTCCTTTCTTCTTTTTCGCTTCGTTCGCTCTTCTTCTTCTTCTTCGTCTTCTCGCCGGTGATCATAAGATACAAAGAGACTTTTTGTACGTCGCGAAAAGTGACGTGTATGTAATATAATATATATATATGTATATGTATATATTATAGCGCATTCGTCGTTCTTAAAGTTCTAACATTTCTCAAGTATGCCTCCAGTTTCCATTTAAACGCGTTACCTATTTAGTTTCTAAGACGCAGCATCGTCAGACTTCGTTGCAAATTTCCCTTTTGATTCAACATCTCAATATTAATATAGCGATATTTCCCAATGGAGTTGCACCTCTCTAATAGTGTAGCTTTATCGCTCTCTATTATTAGAATTCTTACACGCTTAACAGTTATACCGCGGAGAAAATGGATCGCGAACACTCGTTCACGCGCTCGATCTGTGAAATTCACCAGAGTGTTTACGGTTAATGCAAAAATTACTCTTCTTAACCTTACGATAGTTAATAATAATGAAGTTATCGTTAGTTAATGCAGCAGTAGCAGATGGTCGTTTGACGATTGGAAAAAGGGAAGCGATATCGTTTGCGATTCTTCATCTCTCCTTCTGTGTTACGTTTCTTCTCGCTTTCGTTTTCGAAATGTGTTATGTACAAAAAATTTCCGCGCGTTACATAGCGTTTCTCTTCGGTCACGGTTCACTCGACGATCTCTCCCTCCCTTCGATCTTTACCGCTACATTTTCCAGATTTTTCAGCTCCTGTCTGATTTTTAATCTTTTACTGCCAGAAACCACCATCGACCTTGCGATATTTGCGAATCTTTCTCCAAAATAGAAAAGAAAATTTCTTCCTTTTTTCTCTTTTTTACAAGGTTTCTGCAGCAAAACAGCGAAGAACAAAGGATACAGAGAACATGTGTGCGTTTCGATCTTTGACTTCTACAGGGATTAAAAAAAAAAAAAAAAAAAAAAAAAAAAAAATGGAAATAAACGAGTGGGAAATAAAAGAAGAAAAAAAAAAAATGATTGTATCAAAGCTCATCCAGAGCCATGAAAAAAAAGCATACGATATAAAATGATTGGAAAAAATAACTAAAAAAAAGAGAAAAAATGCGTAAGATCGAGAACGATCTCAGGCGTAGAAACAGTGCTGTTCTTTGGCCTTTCTCGCTCGAGGAAGCTATTCCTCGAATGCCAATTCCAAGATTCTCAGCTCGTGAAGGCAGGCAGACGAGCGTTTCGTTACGAGCTTACTCGTAAGTTCGTATGATCAAGTGGAAAAAGTCCATAAAATAGACTGTCTCTCCTTGCTCCTTGCTTTTTAACCGATTAGTATTTATTGAGAACATTTTTTTTTTTTTTCAGAATTCATTTTCTTTTTTTTTTCTTTTTTTTCTTTTCTTTTCTTTTTTTTTTTTTTTTGTTGTTGTCTCGCAAATGCACAAGGAGAAACGCCAAGCATATGTGATATCATTTTGTTTTTCTTTTCTTTTTCGATGAAAAAAGGCTTCAAGAATTCTCGTCGTATTGTTTTTGTTTGTTTAATCGGTCTTCATTTTTCGCGCGAAGAAGTATCTCTAAAAAAATTATAAACGCATCTTTGGCTCCCCCCGAATGCTTCCTTTACACCACGTTTTAATAATGGTCTGCATTCTCGTGCACGCTGCAACAAAAGATCACCAGAAATATCTTATTAGTAACAGGTAACTAATATTCGTACAATCGGTTGAACCAATACAACTTAAATTGTAAAATGATTAATCGATATGTACACGCAGACAGAACTGATGAAAATTTTCGGTACACTTTTACTGCATTTGCATTATTTCACATCTACGTGTTAGTCTCTGAATACTTTCCCACCATGCTAGATAATTCCCTGTATACAATGTGCCAAAATATTGTAGGACAAAGAAATCACATAGATATTTGGGTCTACGTGTATCCCAATTTTTAATCCTTAATATATACACCATTCTTCTCATTTCAATCATCTTTCCTTCTCATCTATGCTATTTCTTACAACAAAAGTATAACTTGTAACAAACACACGGTATATTTGCTACATTTATTTCCATCTATCATTCAAACAACACACGCAATCCCTCATCTTATTTTAGCCACAGTCATATCCGGTTTGTCGTTGTTAAAAATTCACTTCAAATTCAGAACACGTTCCCTGCGACATCCACGCGTAATACAACAAATGAGAGATGTCTGCCGTTCGTACAAGCTTGAAAGAAAGAGAAGTTACTATTAGAGTAACGCGCAACGCGGAAGATGGTCGCGCGAACGATGGAGGCCGCCAGCGGGATTTGATGTTAGTTCCAGAAAAGCAGGAGATTCTTGGGAAGAGAAGCCGACGATCGCGAGCGCCTTTGTAGGATGATTAGTGATTCTTTGTTATATCGAAAGTAGAACAACAAAATCACTAGTCTTCCATGCAACGGCGCTCGATATTTTTTTCCCCCTTTGTTTGTTTAACTCTTGTTGAGCTTTAAGTGGTAGCAGTAGCAGTAGCAGACGTGTGTTTCTCCAATCTCGTGTCACGGTCCACCTTCGACTTCCTTCACCTTCGCGACGATCACACGCCTGTTCTCACTTTTTCTCACGTTTTTCTTCTCGGTTTTGGTTAGTTCGGGGACGTTTTTGGTTAGTTCTTCGTGCGGGATCAAGTGCGATTCGATGCGAGCACAAGCGGAAGTTAGTCTCTCCCTCTAACTCTCGGTGACGGTTTCGCTTGCCGGAAGTTGGACGCTCCTGGACGCGACGACAAGAAGCCGAAGATGTTAAAATGCGTGGTCGCAGCATGAGCGCGCGAAGAGCGATCTGTTATCGTTCCGAAAAACCAATTTTCCGCCTCGTCACGCACGAGACTCGATTGCAATTTACAAACACGTCCGTGCAATCTTTTCAGTTTGTTCGACGTTCAACCCCTTAAGGACTCGCTGAATTCCAACCCTTTGAGCGCTCGAAACTATCAAACGTTTAAAAGTTTAACACTGAACGAGAGATAGGAAACAAGTTAAGAATGAAGTAAATTCATTTTTAAACCTCCAATAACTAAACCAATTATTTTATTATACGATACTCTCGTACACAGACTGAACACTCAAAGGGTTAAACTGTGCCGAAAAGTAAGAGCTTCATTCTACAAATTTAATTGCGAAATATTATTCTTCGAAAAAGGACTCTTATTGTATATATAAGAAATGATACATTTAAAATTTGCTGCGTTGCACAATGGTAATAGTAGAAAGGTGGACCTTAAAGGGTTATAACCAGAATTTCTTTTACTCGTTGGAGGAAGAGAATTATCGATTAATTGTCATTTGATATTCTTTATAAACTTTGTAACTTTTGAATCACATGATGTTGCAGAGGATTAAGAAAGAACGCGCGTAAGAGAGTTTTACCCGCTTCAAATGTGTAAGATAGAAAAAACTTTGGTGGTATTTCTTTTTATGTACAGAGAAAAGCGACGCGTTAAGGGGTTGTTAACAGAATCGATTCACCGTGGAAAATTGACGAAATCGATACTCACGGTGGATATGGAACGCGTGTTTGCGCATTATAAGCTATCCTTGTGACGAGATAAAGCCATTGTGTTTGTACAGAAAGGCTCCCTATCGAACCTTTGCAAAGGCTTCGAACACGCGCGTTCACGCACCGCAGATTCGTTTGGAAAAAGTTACCTTACAAGCGAATTACACCGTATGTCGCCGGTTAAACAGAGTCGCAGAATTAAATGGTTATAAACTCGTTACAAGTGGTACACGCAACGAAACATACCGCGCAACAACGCCAGACGGAAGGTGTTAATCACTTGTTAAACCAACGTCAGGATTCGTGTTACATGTTAAAAATGTTTGAAGAGCTTGGCGAGCATAGCAAGGATTATACAGATTGAAAGAAACAAAAAAAGGAAAACAAAAGGGAATCGATGGGACAATTACCTCTGTTGAAGCAGGTACTGAGCCATTTGTATCTGACTCGGTAACCCAGTTATAGTGATAATGCGATCGTTACTACCGGACAACGGCTCGTCTATAGTGATTCCGGCGCCGCTGTCTGATCTCACTTTTCGGATTCTGGCACCTCCCTTGCCGATAATGGCCCCGGCGAGCTGTCAACGCGAAGAAGAACATTGAAGGTTACACCACTTTTAAATCGTCCATCGATTTAATAACGCGCTGCAGTTCTTTAATATTTTTCTCTTTTTAATCCACTTACGTCCTTGGGAATTGTGACTTGAGTGGTGGTCTTGTTTCCACCCATGTTGCCTTGATTTCCTTGATTGTTGCCACCCATGGGTGGACCGCTCATTCCCGAGTTAGCACCGCCACCCAAACCGTTTGGCGCGCCTCCTTGCATACCCCATCCATCACCTGTGCGAACACAATGATCATAGACTGACAAATGTTCTCGGGAGCAAAGCAAACGGTGCCGCTTGACACATCGCTGTTCGCCTCATTTGTTCGACATTTCTGGCCAAAGACTCGCCATTAAATCTAACCGCGGTCAAAATTATTTACAGTGCGATGTAATTTCAAGCCACTTTGCACGACACTGTCGTGTTACATAATAGGCGTATCCGATCAAAAGATGATTTGGGGGAAAAAGAGTTTCAGTATTTAATGATCAAGTACAAACAATCCTTAACATTAAAATCCCTAACCGTTGTAATTTCCAGCGTACGGTGGCGGGCCACCCCTGTTGCCTCCGTAGCCACCTCGTCCACCTTCGTATCCGCCGCCGGCGCCGCCTCCTCCGCGAGAATTGCCCCCGTAGCCACGATCCGGTGGCCCGCCAGACATTCCGCCGCCTCCGCTGCCTCCGCCGCGCGGTCCACCTCTAGGTGGCGGTGGAAAGCCGCGATTCATGTCGCCTGGCCCACCGGCACGGTTGTCGCGACGCGGTGGCATACCTCCACCGCCACCGCCGCCGCCGCCGCCACCGCCGCGACCTCCCGGACCGCCGAAGCCGCCACCTTTTCCTTGGCCACCGTCACCGGTCCCGTAACCGCCGTAATCGTCCGCATAGTAATCGTCGAAGTTGTGCGGATCGTAAGGATTGTTCACACCTTTCAGCGGAGACTGGAATAATCAAAGAGAACGTTTGTTATTGGATAACTGTTTTTTTCGTCCCAAAGAGTCGCTGTCGCGTGTTTCCAAGTTTTTTACAAGCGGAGAACATGCATATTGAGAACGAAGTCAAAGAAGTCACGTTTCATCAAAAAATACTTGCCATGCAAATAGTATCAAAATTTTCAGTTGATGGAAGACCTAAGTCATTATAATAGAACTATTAATTCAATTAATTCAGGAAATTAAATTAAATCTGTCTGTTTTACTATTTCGCGCGATAAATCGCATTGAGTTTCTCTATTTTCACGTTCGACGTAACAGAGTCTGTCTATTTGAAGAAGAAGAAAACTTATGTCATTTTAATTCCTAAATTTTTGAATCTGGAAGAGGAATAATGTAAGGAATTTATTATTTTACATTTAAATATTAACGAACTGGCATAAATAATCGAAACTTACGGTTTTAATGGTAGCGATCAGCTCGCGAATGCACTCGATGCACGTGGTCGGCTTGCCACAGATGCTGATCAGCCGGTCGGTGCTGTGAGGACAGCAGTGCGAGTAGATCTTGATCCTCGCTCCAGTCTTCTGCAATGTAGAAAAATGAACACGGTTAGAAAGAACGTGTACTTTGAGACAAATTGCTGTAGAGGGAACGAACAAAAACTCGAATACGGGGATGATCTCGCGAATACCGAGACCGATCGCGGGTTTGTCGCGTCGTGGCGATTCTTCAGGCGCCAGTGGTCGGATCGCGTGCCTCGAGCTGGTTAACAGCCAATCCTCTTCTTTCTCGAGACTGTGTGCTTTCAAACACAGGGTCGGGCTAAAAGCGATAAACGCAGCCATTTCGTCACCTTTGATCCGTCTCGATTCTTTCCCTCTCATTTTTATCGAGGAACGTAATTATCGTGCCAAGATACCTAGTTTCCCGTATGATACAACATTTTTTTTGACTCGATTTTCCACCATCACAAGTCGCGACGAGTATCGAGCAGTATCTCTCTTTTCGATTTTTCCGCAGCTCGAAACAAAGTTGAATCGCGTGAGAGAGCTTCGACGGAGTCAGCGCTATTACTCGCCGCGATAATCGGGAGGGGGTCGTAACGAAAGGAAAGCCGGTGATTAGGAACGAACTGACAGATGTAAAAGGTAATTGCACCTCTGTCGTTCGTGCTCGTCTAGGCCGATGGTCTTCAACGTCAGCGACCACGGCTTCCGAGCCTCTGGATTCTAACGAAGTGGAAAACTTTGCACCCTTTCGAGTCGGTTCGATTCCTGCACGGGGATTCGCTGAATTCGGCTAATTACCACTGCCGAAATCTGCCGTTTACTCCTTGAAAATTGTCTTGAAAGTTGAACATTCACCGCCGAGTGAAGATGGTAGAAAGAGAGAGAGAGGAGAGGGACGAGGGAAAAAATCGACGAAAGGCAATCCAATCTGCAGAGATACGTCCGCGGCGACGGATATTCGACATTGTGTGGAAATTGCACCGTTTAATTACGTAGATCAAAGCGAACGAAGCGTCGTCCGCTTCCCTCGCTTCCATTCATCCGTTTCCGAACGCAGACATCCGGTCACGTAGAACCGGCGGATCGCTTTCACCGGAGACAGAACCCCGGCTGATCACTCCCGACCCTCTGCCTCTCTCGGTTCCACTTTGTTTCTTTCCAGATATTAAATACTTCCGGCTATCAACCGGCACTTGGACGTTGGTATTTGTCCCCTGGCAGCGTTCGAGACGCTTTTCCGACCCGATCAGCTTCAAATAAATTGCCGGCTTTACGTATTTCCCGTAGAAAGGACAAACGCGACTATCGCTATGTTTGCAACTGAAGATGAACTAACGAAGAGGAGAATTCAACGTTCCGCGCGGCAAGATGTATTAATAACGGGTCGAATGTTGATCAAATCTGTATCATTTACAAACAAAAGTGAGTTTTAAATTCAGACACGCGTAAATTGTACGACAATGAGTTATGTAACGTACTGCAAATGTGACAAATTGGCTGAACGACGTGCGAAGAAGACATGCAAAAGATTCTTTTTTTTTTTTTTTTTTTTTTTTAAGTAATAAATTAACTTATTGTTCTCGACGTCTTGAGAACACATAAATATAGAATGTTTTTAAACATATCAGATTATAAAATTTAGAATGATGGAGAGCGATCTTTTATTTTCCGACATGGCGTCACGGTTATCGGTGTCTAGATAGACAGTCAGTAAGTGATGCTTACAAGCAAGTGATAACGATCGCTGCAAAGTCCAAATTTTACATGATTTACAAATTTTAGCACAATATATTATATATATTACGTTACAAATATTGTAACGTTGTAAGTTGTCACGTACACATGTACATAATATAAATATATGAATTACAAATTGTACATATAAATGCCTTAATTATATTATTCGTCACCAAGGTAATAGTCCCTCTAATAGTAAGATTTTCATAAACTGCAGTCTAATTATTACAATAAATACAACCTTCATATTCAACATCAGCGGATAGGGACACATTTGACGGATTCACTCATTACAGAGAGACAGTCTAAAATTTTTAAAGACAATATTTATAATTTAATTTTCCACGTTTCAATTTGCAAAGTTGATCAGCGTGGCTTTTCCAAATACACGTGTATAAAACGTAACGTCTTCGATTGTGGTGTAAGTGTATCATATCGACAGCTTTAAAGATATTCATGCAAAACTAAGGATATATTGCAATAACAAAAATGTGCACGTATAGAATAGAATTCGCTATCACTATCTGCGGATAATTCCTGAAACCAATATCCCATGGACACGCGGGCTCTGTTGCGACAATATAACACCGCACGAACAAAAACCGCTCTATTATTCGAAAAATCAACATAAAAACCAACCGACAGAGTCGATCGTGCACTCCGCGTGATTTCACTTTTGTTGCCAGATTTTCTCTACAGCGTAAATTTATTATTTATTGTTCCGCAGCTTCCCGAAACTGTGAAACGAGAAATAAACCGACACACCCGATATTAAAAACAATACGAACGAGACTTTGATATTTTCACCGAGAATTTATCGAGTACGTTAGTCCTATTGTGTGTAAATGATTGTGCAAAGCTCATGCATTTTCATCGAATAACTACGAACTTCGACACCGTAAGAAGAAAAAACATGCCAATTCAGTTGGTTCTTAGCTTCGACAACAATCGCTTCGAACATATACGTCACCGTTCACAGCAGGGAATCACAAATCGTGAATCGTGAATTGTGAATCGCATTGCTTGGAAACATTTTTTCGCAGGTAAGTCTGTCGATTTTAACGCTAAGAAGCGAGCAATAATTTATCAGAATATTATATTATATTATACTAATAATATTATATTATATTAATATTATACATACTTAGAAATTGTATAAAATTATGGAGTTAAATGGAGAACGTAATAACAAAGGAACATCTTTGCAAATCCTTGAAGTTTGCTTTCGTAGCGCCAATATTTAAAATCGAATTTTGTAACATGTACGATCAATTGATCGAAAAGAATTACTAACTTAACGCGCTTAACGAGTCAAATATTACTTACATTTTCATTGCATTTTCTTGCTCTCTTATCAAACACTTTCCGTAACCTTCGCTCAAACAAAGTATAAATTTCGTTTATCGCTTTGTAGAACCTCGAAATTGTTTCAAATAGCGAGCAACTAGATCGATAGTCATGACGTAACGCAATATTATCGTCATTGCATTATAGTTTCCGAAAAAGTGTTCGAGCTCTGACTCACGTTTAAACGAACGACCTTCGAATATGCATGAAATATTCGTCTTTCTCAAAAAAAAAAAAAAAAAAAAAAAAAAAAGTCTTTTCGCTTCGTTTAATATCATGTAACACGAGGAATAGGAAGTCGCAGCAAATGCGAACGAGCACGTGAAACTGAAAGATGACCGAGAAACCGGCTTTCTCGTAGTAAAAAAAAAAAACAAGAAAAGGAAAAAAGGAACGTCTGCGCGGCCGTCGACTTTAGTTGGAACGATCACTGTCTCGCGAAGAGTTGCTTCTCTCTGTTTCCTTCCGCAGAAATATTTCGCGATATCTCATCGGTTATTTTTTTTTCCTTCTTTTTCTTCTTCTTTTTTTTCACCTCTCAGGTGCGATGTAATTCCGTTTTACCATCTTTTAATAAAAATTTTATACAAAAAATTTTACTATAAATCTTTTAGAAGATCTGTCTTTACAATAAAAAGAAATAATTAAAAAAATCGGACTTACTTTTAAGAATTTACTGTAACAGTTCCATTTAGTGCGACAAATGAAGTATTTTTGTAAACCCAAGTCTACTTCCAATACAAAGACTCGCACAATTCGGGCTAATATCACTAGTGGAAGTTTACAAGTTACAAGCTGTTAGCAGCAAGTAAAATTTTCTTACGTAATTCGAGTTAAATTTGTCAGGCGCATTTTGCAAATTTCAATTCAACGAATTACTACATTTCTGTAATGTAGACCACGAGACTGTAAGAAAGATATAACCTTATATAACAATTTTACTGATCGAGTCGATTAGTGTTATTAGCTGATAAATTATCGCGCAGTCGTATTTAAGTGAAAAAAAGTTTATAACTTATAATTACTGACAATCGAGTAATATTACTAATTAGCGTACGATAGAGTCTTTTATATATTTTTCTTTCGTTTCAAAAAAAAAAAAAAAAAAAAAAAAAAAACGTACATGGAACGAACTTCTATTTTAACCAATGTTATTACAATGATATTAAATCACGGATTCTTGTTTGAATCACCGGTCAATGTCTTCTCTTAACGGAAACATCATTCTGTGCTATCAAGCAGAAAGATAGGAAGAGAAAACGTATCTCGGGTGTCGATACGAAATGTGAACTTTGATCGTACCTAAGACACAGTTTCGCGCGGTGTACGAACTTCAAATCGACCACACCAGATAACAGTACACTGACATTTCGCAGTAACGGGGAGGATTAATGGTGTGCCGCGAGGCGATTTTATTAAAATAGAAAAGCCAATAGATTCCGCAAGATTGACGTTTATGAAATTTCGACTGGCTCGCGATCGATCGATCCGCGCCGCTCCATTTTCTGAAACGTGCTTTCGCAGCATTTGCGTGCCGGGAATATCGAGAAAGCGATTCCACGCGCAATAAACGACCTAAACGGGATTTCCACGTTTCTATCTCTGCATGCGGGGTGGGCTTTCGATTTCATAAAAGACGAGGCAACATCTTCGATTTATTTTCTTTTTTAATTCCTCAGATATCAAAAGCTGCTAATAAACAAGATACATAAAATGTCGAAGACGTACACGGCGCAGGAGGTGGCGAAACACAATAACGCTGCGGATTTATGGATCGTGTACAAGGACGGCGTGTACGACATCACGAAATTTTTAAAGGAACATCCAGGCGGCGAGGAAGTGCTGTTGGATTTGGCTGGGAAAGACTCGACAAAATGCTTCGACGACATTGGACACTCCATGGAGGCTATAAATCTTCGCGAAACCTATAAAATCGGGACGGTGGTCGGTGATCTTTCCGGGACAAAAGCAGGTAGTACGATGCCACATACGTTACAATTAAATGAAATTAAAAGTTGCGCAGTTCGTGTAATTCATTTCGCACATATACATACACATATACATATATATATATATATGTGTGTGTGTGTGTACTGTAATTATAAGTGATAATAGACATGAAATATGCATGCCATTACATCTAGGAATGATATTCGAAAACTAATAGGCAAAAAAGAAAAAAAAAAAAAGGAAAAAAAGAAAAATGCCACTCAGTCATTCTTAAGCACTTTAACTTTATGCTTACGCATACACTTTGTGTGTATAATGCGGAATATTACGTAAAATGTTCCATTTGAAAGAAGTTTCGTTTTCAATTTTTCATTCGCTATAATGCAATGCCAAGTGAAAATATATTTATAAAAGTTAAAAGAAAGGTATTTATTGTAGATGCATTAACGCATTAACGCAAGCAACTATTTTAAATGTTCAATAAACGTTGAAAATAATGACGTTAAACTGTTGAGATATTATTATCGTAATGGATAGGATACGTAAAGTAGAATATATCGTAATAATTAGTAGATAAAGCAAATTTCTTGTAGGTTCCATTTCTTCAATGACGTTTACAAACATTTTAAAATGCTAATGAATAATTGACAATGAATATAAAGACTTTTGTGATCTAAAAATACACGCTTGAACTATTTTTTGAAGTATTTCCACGATAAGTATCGTTACAATGTTATTCTAACACACTGGGCAATGTATTCAGAAAAAGTCAACGCGAGTATTGGAATATTTTTCGCAAATCGTCGGTTATTTATTTATGCGTAAAAACGAATTGAAGAAACTCCGAAACTGCCTTGGCAGTTTCTCTTAATTATAGACCGATTTCTGTTCACCAGGCGTGCAAGACACGAGAATAGACGACGACAACTGGGAATACGAGCCACCAAAGTACGAACGGTCACCGTGGCTTCCGGTGACGATCGCAGTTGGCGTCGTCGTTTACGCATCCATATTTTATTACTTCTGGTACTCGTAAGGAAAACAAAATTAGGACAAATGTCAGATACTGATACTGGCCAATAAAACGTTCGTGAAAATTACACGTGGATCTTCTTTCCTTTTTTTTTTTTTCACTTCTGAACGAAGAAACAAAAATGGGACACGATACATTTATTTGACGCGGAACGATCGACTCGAGAAAGTGAACTTTAGCTGAACAAATGTCTCATCCGCTGAGAAACGTATAATATTATCTTATCTATGATATATATATATATATATATATATCGACTCGAGTTCAATTTCTTCGTTCTCCGTTCCAAAACGAGAATAACCAAATATATCTTGATCGTTTCGTTTTTTTTTTTCTTTTCTTTTTTTTCCAAATGCGACTGATCGAGGCGTTCCCATTTAATTCCGATCGCAATCTATTTTCCAATATTTAAAAATACGGAGCACGACGAAATGATGTTCTCCGACGTCTGATTCAATCTATCTCTCGATATTCTGGGGCACATCGCGCGTTTAAATTAAAATTCGTGTCACGAAAATTCAGCCGGGCAAAATCTGCTCCCGTATCCGGCCACGCGATCAATAAAACACGCTGTTTTTTTCTTTCTCTCGTTTTTACGTTATACTCGCCGACTGGCGTCGCAATAACCGTTTCGCGCCAACTTTCGCGGTCGTTCGTACTCTGCGCATCTCGATGCGTAATATCGGGCGATTAAACAGGCGATTCGACGTTGATTCGCAAGGTCGACGTTGTTAATGTTCGCCGTGGAAATTATTTCGAGACGGCTGCGAGTAACAGCGGAGAAATTTCGTTGACGTAGCGCGATTCGTCTAGCCTAACCGAGAGCACAAATTTCCTCGTCATCGTGACTGGCAGAGCCTACACAGCTGACTGTTGCCAACGTTCTAATCTGCGAGTCCGTTCCCACCGGCACCGATGTGGTCTCCCCCGAGCTGTGCACGTAATAAAAAAAAAAGAAAAAACCGTACAGAACGGCGTTTCCCGAAATTTCGTCGCCGGACGATCAGACAAACGGTGGCGCGTGGTTGTTCAAACGAAAGCAGGTCGTTTAAACAACCGAATTTCAAAGCGAAAACAAACGGAACATTTGGGAAATTACTAGCCACTACGCGGCGGCTGTTGTTACGAGCCGATCTAGTTTCATTTGCAAGCGTAATTGCGCAGAGAATTTCCCTCGGTCGATTGACGCTCGTTTAATTAATTGCTGTTATCTAATTTCATCGGTAATCGTCGACTTTGTCTCCATACGTATGTGTATATACATATATATATATATTCTTTTTCACACGGCTCGGTGTGACGTTCGTTCGAATTTATAAATTCAGTTCTTGAACACGAGTTGCTGTTTTTTTCAACGAAATCCACGTCGATTGGACGTTGAAACGTGAAAAAAAAATATCGAGCGTCTCGCGTCACGTTCGCGTGACACGTGCCTTCGCGATCCGCGCAGCAAGAATTAGCCTAATGTCGAGTCGCGTTCGCAAGAATGTACTCAAGTACTCTACGTGATGTCCGTCCGACGCATGACGAAGCAGTATTCACGATGGATATGGTCGCGCTACGCGGTCAGCGCGTAGAGAACTTCCATTGAATGCAGTTGCATGCGGTTTAATGCAGTCCCGCATGCGATAATACGATCAATATTCAAAGTGAGTTCGAATTCAGGCTGATTCTCCGCGGAACACCGGCGATCATCGATTCACAATGCTCGGCGAAAGTATTCGGGCAAGCCGGGTACATCGAGTGAAACAAGTTTTACGCGCGTATTGTTCACGCGTTGCCTAACACATTTTGAAATTTGATCTAACACGTTCTGCACCGCGTTGCTCACGCGTGTTTTTCAAAAAGAAAAAAAAAAAATTGAATTAGATAAAAAATAAAGAATAAATAAGATAAAAAAGTAAAATTTGACGTAATAATAAAATAGTGATTTAATGAGGGAACGAGATATGAAAATATTTGGGAAAGATTTGCATAAAATATTCCGGTGGAAAACTATGTTTACACTGTAACGAGAGATGACCGAACATAAAACATCGTAAAGCACGTAATAAATGTTAAAAATAATCCTACCGATTACTGAGATTGTGAGTTGAAATAATACTCTTTCTGATTTCCGTGAAATCTGCTGGTAAACTGGTTTTTAATATTTTTTAATTTCTACAAATATTTTCGAATTTGTTTCGTCATCAGGGTATTAGTGAAACTTCAAAATATGTATCCACGAAAAATTCTTCCACGCGATCGAATATTTTCGCGAGCAACTGTGTATTATCGTTCGATTTTATTGCGCGAGATGGTACGTTCGCGATAGCAAAAACTACGCGCAACATTCGATAGCTCGTTATCTCGAAAAGCAAAATGAAAGACACTGCTCAACCGGCAAATTAAAAAATGTCAGAAAGTACCGACCAAGAACCTCTAGCAGCGTGTTCTTCCAGCATTTCCGGAAGCTCGTTGATCTCACGCAGATTCGCCGCAAATACAACCGTTCCATTTTCATTCTACAGCTGCGTACTCGTGAAAATGCCGCTTAATGCCACTCCATCGTCTTTTTTCATAGAGATAAAGTAGCGTTCACAAAGCATGGACCAGGAAGAAGAAATGTTTTTCACACGATAAAGAAACGTCGACAACGTGATTTAAAAACGATTAACAATCGTGACTACCGATACAGTATCAAAACGCTGCATCACGATGAATATTAACTTTATTTCTTGATCGTTTGCGTATCAAAAATAGCACTTTGATTTCACTCCATAAAGATTGAGCTCGAGGGCATACTCGTCCATATTCGTCAAGGCGTTTCACGATAAATCTCAAAAATTTGATTACGATACGCGGTTGCGTTATCGTCATATCATGTGAACACGTTCTAAATTTTTTGTTTTTCCTTTTTGTCAGGAAAGAAATAGAGGACGAAACGACAAGGTTGACAGCGAGAAATCGTAATTACGTAAACGTAGGAAGATAATGTTATAATTTTGAAACGAACATATTTATAAGCGTCTCTTTTGTAATCGAACTGTAATGGCAGTACGTGATTAATGTTACGATTCTGAAGCGGATATTTCGCTCCGTTTGGTTACGTACACGATAACGTCAACCCTGATATGTTTATTGGTTGTTTCCATGCCGAGTATTATACACTGAGAGAAAAGAAATGCTCGAGAAAAACAAAACTTCTGATAAGTGTAGGATAAGAAACATCAACAGGACCTTCTAGTGATTTCTACGTAAAGTCGTTTCATGCTTAAAAAAGCAGCGCAAGAACTTTGAATAATAACAAACAGTCGCTGTTTATTTGCGAAACAATATATAACCCAATTCCAAAATCTTTCTACAATCCTACGATGAAATTACAAATTCTAAAAAAATTTTTTACGATCTCAGAATCATTCTGTACCAAGCTATGAAATTTTGCGCTTCACTATTTTTGTACTATTTTGCAGAATTGATACAAACTCTAAAATATGATACAAAATTTTTATAAACACCAAAATTTTCTACTATCGTGTCTCTGGACGAGGCGTTATTTTGCAGAGTAGATTCAGATTCCAAAATTTACCAAGATAACGTTATTTTTAGAAATTCCAAATCTAAATTTACAAGATAAGACTCCGAAGTTTCTTTATCGTGTAACAAACGAGAAACATGCGCGTCCAATAGACACAAGTTCCAAAATACATATGCAAAATTTACAAGACATTGTGTTTCTATAAACTCCAAAATCTTGACACGAATCTTACAAAAACGCTGTTCTTAGTTATGTCACGGTTGCGTTATTACTATTATTTCTATTATTTGTAATATTGCGTGTAAACTCCAACTGTACAAGTCCAACATCATTTTTTGTAAGTTCCAAGATCTAAGTCAATCATATCTCCAACATCGTCACGTTGTTTTCATATTTTATGTAACAGATGCAAATTCCCCATGCTGTGCTATAATAGCACATAAATATCATGATAGATTTTTAATAGATTATTATACAATAGTATATATAATAATATAATAATAGTATATAAATAGTAAAGTATAATAAAGTATAGTGGTATAGTAAAGTAAAGACCATACTAGAAAAATATAGTAAAGTATTTAACACGTCAGTCTCTGCGGACCGACACTTGCGATATTCGTTTGATTATAGAGTCTGACAAATACACTTGCTTTTTATTAACATAAAAAATACACGTAAAAAAAAAAAGAAACTATAATTTATAATAACATAAAAAAAATAGATGCTCGTCTCGAATGTGTCAACGCGTCATCTCTTGAACAGCTGTGGTACGCGTCCTCGCCTTGACTGTCGTTTGTTCAATTGAAATATCGACGAACCAACATTGGACAATTAGTATGACTAACTGCGTCATGTGTACGTAAGACCATAGGTAAATAAATTTAGCAAGTAATCCTAGTTGGTATCGACCTTCGTTACCATCAATTGCACAGCGACACAATATGGACGCACCTTAACGCTGGAGCGACCAATTCTGAACAACAGACCATCCATCTACGCAACAGTTTCAACAAGAAACTGACGAACATCGCGTATGCGAGTAACATCTAATCTTTTCAATGTTAGATCTCTCCGCACGGTAGATGGAACGAAGAGAGGAGCTCGCGAACGAGTGGGAGTCGAAAATGATAAAGGGCCCCTGGTGGGGCAGCATCTAGAGGGGGCAAGGATAAAGCTACTACCGGGCTGACCTGGTTCGCGGCAGTGTTTGTACCGGTGCAGTCTCGCGAGCCATCTCGTTCGTTCACGTTCTTTCCTTCGGACCTTTTCTCCCGTGGAGACACACACACACACACACACACACACATACATACACATACATAGACACACACACAGAGAGAGAGAGAGAGAGAGAGAGAGAAAAAGAAAGAAAAGAGTAGACATCGAGCGGAAGGCAGACACGCCACGCCACGCTACGGGTCGCAGAGAATCGACCAAGGAATCCGAAAATTGTGAACAGTGGTGAGGTATCGCTGCGATCGCAACGGGCAGCAACCGCGTTTCTCACACGATCGAAACGTAAGCGAGAAGGTACGTGGTTAGCGTGTTCCGCTTTTAAATAGTCAATCACGAACGAGGCGACCGGCCTCGATGGACCGAGGAAGAAACATAGGAGGAAGTGAACGAGTGTGATACGTGTGCCTCGTGAAACGTGCGATTTCGGCACGAGAGAACAGACATGGCCGACGTGAAAAAGAGGCGCTTCGATCGGAGCGCTTCTCCTCGGTGATTCTAATCCTCTAACGACGATCTACCTTCGACTATATACATATACGCGTGTATCTTCTCTTCCCTTTTGTCTCTGAGACCCAAGAACTTTCAGAACTTTCTCGCACGGTGCGCTTTTTGCGCGTTTTGAAAACGATTTCCTATAGAATTTCGCACGATCGAGTTTAAAATTGGAGCAGTTTTAGTTCTTTTTATCCGTCGATGCCGAAACTATTTTCGTATGTTTACAGCGGAATGGTGAATATAAAGAATGACGCAATTGCTACATATGTTTTCAAGGTGATCGTTATTAGCACTTCCCATTGAGCGTGAGTAAGCCGGCTGCGCGTTCCACGGGAGGCGTCGACATTTAATTACATCGCGGCTAATTAAATTGCTCGATCGATCACGCACACATTCGACGCTCGTTGTCTGGTGACTCTCGTTTTTATCGCGCGGGAGGAATTCGTCGCGGGCTCGTGGAAAGATCGATACGGCACTGCGAAAGTCACTAGAAAAAACAAAGAATCATCGCTAGTAATTGTGTAATCTCGATGACCTTCGCGCAATCATGGACGCGATGACGTCGAAAATCTGACTCCGGACAAGTTGGAATTTATTCTCCGAACGCTCCGAGAACATTCGGCGCTCTTGCTTCATTTTTGAACTCGATGATCGCGCTAGTAAAAAGGATCGTAAATTTTTACTTTGGATTGAATTTTTAAAAAATCTTGGTTCGGAATAGTTTTATTACTTTCGATTGCCATCTCTCTCGTTGGCAAAGTAATTTTTCTTGAACGTGAGAAAAAAGATTGAAATTTTTCAAAACGATACACTTCCAAATCTCGTCACATTATTGGCAGAATGGAAAGAGCGATTTCGAGATAATAACACTAATGAATGTTTCGCAGAAAGTGAATATTTCAACTTTTCGCTTTCTTTGCCTTTTCATAATCAAACACTCGGACCTTTTGTCCAAAATTCGCGAACGTAAAGTCTACGCATATATGCACAGCCATCGGTAGCCGCGATTTTCGTTATCTTCCTAGCAACGATCGATCGTTACGTAATGAAACGTTTCACGAGACGTTTTATCGTGTCGCGAGTAGAAGAACAATCAGCTCGACAAATAACGGGCATCGAGCAAACGGCACGGCGGGTAGGGTGTTTCGATAAAATCGTTATCGATTATCTGTCGGAAAAGAAACCGGTCTGCTGACTAACGAAACAAATCGCGATATCGTAGCTTCATCGATCGAGCTGTTTTGTCAACGTGAAATTAATATTTTTCACCGATGTTCTCGTCAATAAAATACCTGCCTTTAAAAAAAAAAAAAAAAAGAAAAAGAAAAAACGACCTTACAAAACTCGAGTGTCAATTTGTCTCGTACAGCATGACGAAGCTAATGTACTCGGCTGTTCCTACACTTGTTATTACAGCAATTAACAACCAATAATCATTCCACTAAACGCAACGTGACTACGTATTTAAAACTTGTTACGACGTTTCTACAAGATTCCATTTCAGTATTCAATTCGACATTGCAACGTCCAGCAAAGATGTAAATTGCATATTTTTACACAATGGAACGAATTTATAGAAAACCGTGCCCCGAGCGTCATAAATTTTAAATCGCTCGAAATTCATGACACGATGCAAATGCAAGTTCCGCGAGATACATAAATATTTATCACGCGACTCTGGAGCACAATGATTGAAATCGCTGACCCTTCTTTCATAAAGATTATTCATATGCCCTCTTCGCGTATTATCTAGCGACTTTATCGGGCTTCGCACGTAAAGAAAGAACTCTAATCTCTTTCGACGTATCTCTGAGACGAACCGAACTGACCCCTAAAATCTTTAATTTCAGAATTGCCCCGAACAGCGAAGATCCCGCCGAAAAGATGAGCAAACAGTACACGAGGAGCGAAGTCGACAGCTCCAACGACAACAGGAATCGAACGATGTTCATCATACACGACAAGGTGTACGACGTGACGAGCTTTTTGAACGAGCATCCAGGTGGCGAGGAGATCCTGCTAGATCACGGCGGTAAGGACGCTTCGGAGGACTTTGACGACGTCGGCCACTCCAAGGACGCGTTAGATCTGATGAACAAGTATCTGGTCGGCGAGCTGGTCGAATCGGAAAAAGCGGGCAGCAAGCCGAAGCAGACATGGACGTCGGACTACTTGAAGGATAAGCAAAACAAGGACAACCAAGGAATGTCGCCCTTCGTCTGGGTGTCGGTCCTCGCCACCGTGATGGCTGTCCTCTACTTCGTGTACTTATAATTGTAACTTCTGCCCCGTCCAAAAAAAAAAAAAAGAGAGAAATATTTCGTGTTCCATTGCGAAAGAAAGAAAATGCTGAAGGCGATCCGATCCGCCTCGAAGTATGAATAATTTTTCTTTGTAACGTGTTACACGTTGGCTGAATGGCTGGTACGACTTTGAATGTTAAGATAGCTAAGGCAGACCTGTTCAACTCTTGTACACCAACGACTTTCAATTTTTACTTGTAAAACAGAATAGATTATTATTATTATATATTATTACATATTACTTTCTTTTTTTGGAACAAACCCTGGTAATTTTCAAGAGTCGTTTTCAAACCGTTTTCGAGGAAATAAATAATCCCATTTTTGTACATAGGCTTCTAAATGACGAACACCTGTCGTTCCATCAGCTTCTCCCGCCGATCGTTCGATTCGATCAGACTCGAATTCAAGCCCGATTTCAATGCTCATTTACATAGACAATTATTCGCGTCCAACTATCCGAGGATACAGAAAACAGAAACTTCTCGTCGTAGCGAAAGAAGGAACCGATTTTATCTGTAATCCGCAGGGCGGAGAGAGAGAGAGAGGGAGAGAGATCGCGGTTGACCCGTAGATCCCTCTCGATCGAGTATAAATCGAAGTCGTCTCTGCGAGGACCGTCTCGAAGAAGAATCCCGGCGAGCATTTGCATTCGAATGGCTCGCATTACAAAAGCCTCGTTGCAAGTTTTCAACGAGAGAAGGTAACAGCCGAGATGGATAGAGACGCGATCGGATCGATCGAACCGTCCGTTCGTTCGTTTCCACGGATCTCGAGGAGGTGCAGCAGCCCTCTCCTCTCCTCTTCGATCGGCGCTCTGTTGAAAACCCGAAACCCCGTCGAAAACCCTGATAATTTCTGAAGCTTCGTTCAGGCGAAAACAAATTGGAGCATGCGGATCACGTAGAGCGCCGGTGTAAATTGAGTTCCCCCCTCGGCGCGACGACTGATCGCGCTCGATTTGCCCATATAAATCGTTTAACACGCGCTGATTTTCATTCGCACCGAGAATCGAATATATTTCCAGCAGCGACTGGAAATTCATAGCCGTTTTCGTTCGCTCTTCTGCGCTTTTCGTTCGACAATGTCAGCGACGATCGTACACGATTTCATTCATCGAGATCGGCACGATTAAAAACACGATCGTTGATTTATTTTCGGCAAATGCGAGTACGCTCGATCGGGTCGTTTCGATTTTATTTGCCGTCTCGGTTGATTGGCAAATAGAGCCGATGAATAATTTGGCGGACTAATTGGGAGAAAATCAAAGGTATTAACGAAGCGGACCGATTCTCTGTATCAATTGGAGCGCGTGAATTTAACAATGCGCGAAAGGTCGAAAGGGGAGGGGGGCGGTTGGGGAGAATGGAACATCGGAGGGCAGATAGAAATTACCCAAGAAAGGCTAGTCCTTTGCGTGCGTTTTCGCCAAATGGACAATTTCCATCGAGTTTATCTGGAAAATTCTGACGTGATTCTCGCAACGTGAACGTACTTTGCGAATCAAATAAGTACTAAGATTAGATAAGCGTTGTCTACGTGTAATCCTATTGTTGTTTCATAACAATGAGGTTTTCAAAGAGTCATCGTTCTTCTGCTCCTATCTTACTGATATGTTTAACGATATAATTATATCTCATGTATGTATGTATACATATATATGTAGTGTACCTATATATATATATATGAAAAACGAAGAAAAACGAAAAATAGTATTCTGTTATTCATAGACTTCTTGCAATAAGTTTTATAAAAATAAAGATAAAGTGTCTCTCTCTATCAGATTAATAATTTTTCGACATGGGTGAATTTTTAGAGAACTGTATCGATTAATGCATAAGAAGAACTCTTGTTGAGAAAGTTGATTCATATCTCTAAAAGTAACAAAGATACTCAAGAGGTTATTGTTTAAAATTATTACCCCCCCCCCTCAATACTGTATATTAAATATTTGTTTATTAATTTCGATATCTGAATTGATTTCCAACGTGCTACAATCAATCAATGCTACGTTACATCAACAAGAAAAATCAAAGACCTCTTCAGTCCACCGTCCTTTCTCGTCTGAACGAGCCAATAAATCTGTCTCGAGGATCAGTATCGTGAAAAAAGAAAAAAGAAAAAGGAAAAAAAACATAAACGGATATAATTCTCCGAGCATATTGTTTCCAATGGCTGATTTTTACTTGCAAACGAAGTTCAAGGGGATTAAGAAGCCACTTCATCTTTCGAATCGATGTCAAGCGGCCCGAGATACCTTCCTTCGTCAACGAAGAATTCTTCGACGAGTGACAAAGGGTTGAAAGGTATTATTAAATATTCCGTCGGTAGCCGGAGGAAAGCCACTTGATCGACATGGGACGAGGACTAATGCGGTTTCCAATCGATTCGCCTCGTTTCGAGCGGCCGCCGACTCCTTCCTCGAGCATCCTCTTATTTTTCTTCGTAATTCCCTTCCTGTTCGTGTTTACCGTTACTACCTTCGTCGTTCGCTACTCGCCTCTAATATATTCGAGGAAATTCAATCACTTATTACAACCTGCACGATCTCCTGCGTCTCGTGCGATCGTTGCCTTTGTCCTGCTCGTCATCGTTACGGCTTACCTTTGTTCCCCTCGTCGCCGTTACAGTTATACCTCGTACCCAGCGAATAACGAGTTCAAGGAATGATTTTAACAAGAGTGATCTGCACGAGAAAGTACCAGATTGTACGGCATCTCTTTAAGAAAGCAAACGTCGATTATCTTTTGCGCCAGACTTTTACGTAAGATCTATCTTTTTAATCTCTAAAATTCAATGACGCGAGTAGTAGTTGGCTCGTGAATCAAGAAACGATAAAACATTTTTAATATTCGTCAGTAATCTTTTTCACAAACGAATTTCACTCGTGAATTTTTTTTTTTAAATTTTCGCGTTGTTTCAAAATTCCCGTTCTCAAGAAATTTCACGTCGAGCTTCGGGTGCAGCGGACAACGACTCGAGGGGCACGAGGGAAACCTAGATCAAGCGCAAACCGGTAGAACTGTCTCCTTACGTAACAACGATCCCTTGTTCGCCGACTTCGGTAGCAAAAAGACGAAGGAAGCGGCAGAGGGGGTGGGCGGAAGAGCACCCGGCAGTACGAGAAGCAGATGGCGAGCCATCCGCTGGCCGATGGAAAGGATGTGCGGTTTTCCACATGTGTCAACCGGTCGTTCGGAGCCGTTCGGAGCCGTTCTCGCCGCAAACCGCGTCCCATCGGAAGAAAGCGAGCTTCTACCGGGGGTCAGCGCCGAGCCGGAAGTCACGCTCGCGACGAGTAGGAGGCACTTTCCGCGAGAAGAGGAGCAGGACACCGGCCACGACCGGATCGGTTAACGATCGCGCGGCAATTCAATAATTAACGTTAGCACGAACACGCACCGATGCATGCCACAGGTGAGAAGTTCCTGTGTGCGGTTATTCACGCGTCAAGAGCCCGTGGTAATTAGGCGAAAGCGAGCTCCTAACGCTTCGACTTGCTACCGTGATGACTTTGCAAAGTTTGCGGGTCGCTAATTTGGCGACGTTCGATCGTTAATCATGGACGTTCAGTCGGTTCAAGATGAACGTACCACTGTCTCGTTTCCGATGTTCGACGATTCGAATTGCAGCTGTTTTCTCTCTGACAAGAGTTTCCGCAATTAAATTTAAATATAAAAACTGCACGACTTGTACCCCAGTACGATTCTACGTACTCGCCACTTCTACTCGAGGTCTACCCCACGCCTCCTCGCGAATCACGTGACCCAAATCAACCAATCGCTAATTTTCGTTGCATTAGCGTTGCATTTTCTAGGTTACCCCCGCTAAAATCACTTTGATAATATACGTATATACTTGTAAAATATAATTTAACAATTTGTAACATAAATAATATAATGACAATTTAATCTGATTTTTAGTATTTTTTTCTATTGCCAATGAATAATATATTCAAATAGCTTGTTTGAGATGTCATATTCTTATTTTCTCTACTTGTCATGTTTTGAACAATATTTTCTTCTCTCTAACTTATTTTACAGTAGTAGCACAGATATATGATACGAAAGAATAAATCATTATAGTTAAATTTCTGGAAAGTCAAATGTTATATATGTGGATCGTCAGACTAAGCAGGTTGTCTCCTCACTGCCGAGAATATTTTTCACTTTACGTTTTATTTTATTTGACAAGTTTCAGATGATATCTCCCGTCTCGATCTTAGTTCACTCGTTTAAGTTAATCTGAAATTCTCGTTGCCTCTGAACTCTGATTGTAATGGGACACGATTCTGATATAAATACCGGCGACAATCGGTCAATGAAGACGACGCAGAAAAATAGCCGAGTAATTTTGTCACCTCTTGAAACGCGAATAGAAAGAACGTGGAAAATGCGAAAGGAGACGAATCGGATCTATGGAATAAGTTTTCCAGAGTTTTCTCCATCGCCTCGTTTCTCCAGCCTTGATATACAGTAATGACCAAAAGTTTTCCTTCACTTTTACTTCATACCGACGTTGTATCTGTGATGCGCGAGCGAAGGAGAATTGTCAGTTTCGTGGAAAAGTATCTAACGCAATGTTTAAACTTAAATTTAAAACAATGTAACGTAAGATTAGAATATACGTGAATGTCGATAACACATCTGTCGTTTTATTACACTTGCAAAATATATATCACTCTTTTGAAAATAATAAATGGTTTATATTATTTCGACTAAAATCTGAATTGTATTTCTTTTGTCTGCCCGTGACAGATGTATTAATTCATATTTTAAACATTTTATGTACACAATGTACTACTATTTTCACATCGAAATACATACGTGTAAAAGAATTTTTCGTATTAAAATAGAAAATCGCTGTTATGTTAAAAGCACGGGAACTGTTTAATACAAAAGCGGTGCAAGTCAATTTTTTTGCCTATTTGGTTTAATATCGTGTTTCGAAAGCTTAACCTCCATTCTCTCTCATACATACTAAAAGCGATAAAAGATATAACTTAACAATGGCTCCGCATAAAAGAGACATAACATTCTTTCTTTTATGTCATCCCGGCTTTTGCATAAAAGGCTCATCTATTTCGCACGTAGAACGCGTGCTCAAACTTTTGCCCATTAGTGTACATACTGACACATCGTTCGACGCGTTCAGGAATTTTTTCCCAACTTTTCCCCCTTTTCTCGCAAACGTAACGAACCATCGCCCCCCCCCCCTATCGCAAGTAAATTCGATCGGTGGATCGTAAAATAGTTTACAGCTATTCTTTGACCCAACTGCGTGGAAAATGTGCAATTTCCCTTCTCGTTTCGTTCCGCAACGAATTCGTGAATTTTGCAGCGAAAGAAAAATCGAACATCGTGTTCCGCCGTTTACGGAAAATGGAATCACTTTCAACTGCATAAACTAGTTTCTCGGAGCAGAAGCATTTTCAATCAAAATTCTCCTCCCTCCTTGACGAATATCGTTGCTGACAAATTAAGTCCAACGATATCTCCGACGCGGAGCGTTTCAATTTTCCCGCGTAATTTTTCATCTGTACCTACGATGACGAGTCCGGCGGAATTTCGCGGCGCCTCGCGTCGCCCGAAGGAGATTTTCCCGTGGACAGTCTAATATCGCTAAAAGCTTTTTAATAAACAGTCTTTCAGCACATCGGTGCGGCTGGTTGGTTGCGTAAGAATACGGGCTCGTGCAGGGGTTGCTTTCTCACGAGAATCTACCCCTCGCCCCATGGCTCCTCCTTCCGTTTCTTCTTCTTCTTCTTCTGGGATAGCGAAACGAAGACAGTGTGAAACATTCAATGGCAAACTTCCGCGCGCCGGAGGAACGCGGAAGCGAGCTAAGAGGAGGAATTTAGGGGGAACGCACGCGAAAGAATCGAGGGATGATAGAAATGGAATTAAATGGGAAGACGCGAGTCGACAATAAACGTAGGGAGGGGGAGAAAAACGACGACGACGAAAAATAAAAAAGAAAAGAAAAGAAAAGAAAAGAAAGAAAGAAAGAAAGAAAGAAACGCGAGTAGGATTAAAGCGAAAGAGCACCGTCAGAAGGAAACTGTATCTCGCGGAGGAAATAAAAGAGAGAAACGGAGGAACGGGACAACAAAGGAATTGCGTCGCAAAGGAGATATGGCGAAAACAAGAAAAATAAATAATGGAGGACCCGCGGGGAGAGAAGGCGGAGGGGTGGAAACGTGAGGGAGAGGAATTGAAAACGACAGGAAGAAAAATAGAGCGGGAAAATGGGACTAGATGAGCCAAACGCGAAACACAGCGTGCGACGTACATGCTTATGTGCCCGGTGAAAGGGGCGAGAGAGAAATTGCAGGAAATTACAAGTAAATGGAGGTGAGAAAGGACTTCGAATCGCAATTTTTCAATCTTCGATGAAACAGAGGTTTGAAGCAACGCGCCAGTGGGGGGAGGGATTAAGGGGGCGTTACGTAAGATACAAATAAACAAATAAACGAGGGAAAACACGACTGCCAGGGGAAAACGAGAGGACAGGGGAATAAAATGAGAAAACGATGTAAAACGTCGGGATGAAAGTACCTTTCGCCAACAATTGCTAACAAACGGGGTGAAGAGAAGGGGGTGAGTGCGGGTTGTACCGGCCAAGGGAGAGATCGAAACAACGTATGAAAATGCAGCCCAGTGACAGGGGGTGTGCGACGAAACTGGAGAGAAAGACAGTCGCTGTTTATTTTACAAAGTAGTTGAAACGTACGATATATCGTCCTCTGGCAAAGTACTTCCCTCCCCGTCGATCATTTTCTCAAATCATCCTCTGTTTTCAGTTCTCTGCTCCGCCATCTCCCCTCTCCCAATTGCCACCCGATTCCAGCAACTTTTCCACGAAAAGCATAAATTACCGTCAAGAATTATGGGGAAATAGCACGCGAGATCTCGTTCGCTTATCTCTCGGCTATGCGTCACCCTTCTCGCTGAGAGAAAGAGGGGGAGGAGGAGGGGGGAAAAAAAATAAGGGGTGGCGAGCAAGATCCGACTCTCGCGTGAACATTTTTTACGTTCGTCACCGCGCGACCTTACGTCTCACGAGGGGCGTATTACGTAATTACTGGAGGGAAACATCGACCAACAACGGCGATCTCGAGATTACACCACCCTCGCTGTTATTTCGCGCGTCGAACCGCGGACCCACGGAGCCGCGGTAAAAACGAGAACGACGTACGAGCAATCGAGAAACGTATGGCTGCGAATCTTTCTCATTTTCGGGTAGTAATTTCAGGTTGACTCTCCAACTTTCGTCGACAAAGTTACGGATTTAGAGGACTTGACAAAAAAAACTTCCATGACGAAGAAAGAAACTGTTCAGAATGGTTTGCCAGATCAATGCAATTTTATCCACCGTTTAATTATGATTAAGCATCTTTATATCACAGAATTGAAGAAATGGAATTATATTATATATAATAAATATATAATACTTAATAAATACCCTACTTCGGAAATCTTAATACGTTCGAATTTCCCACAAATAAAAACCAGCAATCTGTTTGCGATTCAAAGTTGAAAAAAAGATTGTCCAAAGTCCCCTTTTTCTTTCGAATAGAATAACGCGTGACTTTCTATTGATTCTTTAGTTTCGAGTTGACCATTCAAGAAACGAGCGGACACAAAGGTATCATTAATCACGGGATATTGATCCCGACGTGCCCGAGTGGAATTAAACTCGAACTGCCGAAAGTACAAATAACATGTTAATTAACGAACAGCGCAAACAGCATATTAATTAAAATACTCGAATAGGTTGTAAATGCAAATAACTGGATTAAAACTAACAGCGGTGAGGGGGGGGGGGGGAAGATTCGGGAATTCTAGCAATTTGCAAATTCACGCAAATAAGGTAAGGGAGGTACTACCGGAGGGTTGCAGAAATTGCGCAAGGGAATGTAAAATCCGGCGGAATTTCGTGGAAAAATACGCAGCTTGGGAACCGAAGCCTGTTTCCATCCGAACAGGAAACCGATAGCATCGAACCTCCCCCGCAAAGGTTGATCGTTAGAGGAATGATTTCGCTCGTTTTCTCCGCGCTTTGCCCGGAAATAGCAGGGATTCGTGTGGTCAGTCGCACGTGCAACTTCCATTCCCTGTTTTGTACGTCGAATCCGACGTACGTGTCATTGACTGGAATGACAAAACGCGATAAAACGTGGCGACGTTGATTTAAAAATAAACCGAACGAGTGTCAATTGAAAAGTACATTTTTCTTTGAAATTGTTAAAAAGCACGAAAAGTGAAAGAAACTTGGAGTTTCCTTTTTTCGTCTCTAATTTGCCACTATTGCCAATCTTAAAAGTAAGGCGAAAATTGAAACGACAACGAGAGGAAAGATTTTATCAAACTGAAACGGTAATAAAATTAATAAAAAATTAAGAGCCAAAGAACGACGACGAAAGAGAAGAGTATTATACAAGAAAAAAAAGAAAAAAAACTCAAGGCATACCTATGTTCTCCGAGAAATCCCACGAAATTGGAAAATCCAGTGTGCGTCGTCGTTGAGGCGGCACTACGTTTCTTCCAAAGAGAAAAAATAAAAGACACCAGAGCGAGTAATAATCGCGATACCGAGCGAGAGAGATCTATTGGATCGACAGGAGAGACCGGATGAAAGGAAGAGGGTCCCCGGAGGACGAACTCGAGGATCCTCGCGCGTGGACGATCGACCGAGAACTGAAAAGGCAGAGGGTTCGAAGGACTGTCATGCGCCCCTGATTCCGTTTCGGCCGCTGTTCAGACTCCACCCACCTTCATTCATTCACGAACGGAATTACCAGTCGCTGCTTTTCATTATTTCGGGTCTTACCCGTGCAGCTTTGCGTCGTGACCCGAACCGTCCCCGCGGGAAAAGGGAAAGTTGCGCGGCCTGTTCGAGAGCGCCAGCAGCCGCCTGTCGGCGAACGAGAGAGAGGGGGATAGACAGGCTGCGTTTCCGGGTGACTCCGAGTTCCTAAATTTTCCTCAACCTCTACCAAATTCTTGCTTCAACCTCTTAACATGTAACTCTTTTTCCAGAATTCTCATTCCAAGTTTTTTCAAAGGGAGTTCATTTTCAGACACTTGACTCTGCTGCTCTTCTCTTCATACGACTCGAAATGGGCACATCTCTAGTGAGCTGAATCTTCAAAAGGCTTCGATAAAATCATACGTATTGTTTAATTTTAAATTATCGTTAAATTACACGTGTTATCAACTTTCACGTTCGAAAAGATGTTCATATACTAGTCAGAATTTTTTCAAACTTTGTGCTAAACTTGAGATATTCAATTTTATAAAAATCTAACACTACGTATACTGTATTATGCTAAGACGTACTTTGATCATGGGCACAAGTAAAGTTCAAATAAATAAAATAGCTAAAATAAAAACGAATAAAGAATATTCACAGCTTCCATAGCTTCGTCATGATATTCTATCATAATCAGACTGCAGTTCAATAGATTTTTCAACCCAAAAAAACTCGTGCTATCTGTTCCAAAGAAGGTTCCAATTCTTTCAAGAAGCTTCTAGATAAATCGTCGATTCGATACAGAGGAAGATACGAGAACAAAAGAAGATGAAATAGATAGAAGTAAAAAAGAAAAAAAAAATGGGGGGAAAACTAGGGGAATATTTGTGGAACGAACGAGCGGGGCACACTTCGCAGGGCAAAAAGCCAACCGGAGGAAATCGAAGAGAGAAGGTAGTGGCACGTGAAAAGCTCTTGTTGCCCCGTGTCACGACGTCCGGGGAAGGCAGCTGCACCTGGCGTGGCAGCTGTTGGAAACCGTCCGTTACCTGGTTCGCCAGCACCTGTTTGGATTGCGTGCTGCGTGGACCTTCGAGAACTGCCCCATAGCAACACATGACGCTGCTAAGCTCCGGAGAGAACCCCACCAGGAAAACCTGAAGTCTAACTATTTGAGGGAACCGCTCGTAAATGGCGACCAATTTCGCGGTCTCTGTCTCTCTCGTGTGTTACACATCAGAATAAAATAAAATAAAATTATATTTTATTAAACTATCACGGTATTCCGAGGGAGAAAGATCGAGAAATTTTTTATACATCTTGATACGTGTGTTCACGTACGGTTGACGATGGCGGTGGTGGAGGAAGCCATAGTTGAACACAAGCTAGAACACGTTTGTCGAGAAGCGGTGGCTGAACGTATACATACCACTTGTCGTTTAAAATTTAAGAAAAAAAAAAGAGAAAGAAAAAAGGAACTAAATATTATGGAAAATTGAAGAAAATCTATTGACAGGAAAAATTCCTCTCTCGAACGAAATCAAAGATCGAGATAGGTAAAAGATTCAAAGAACCGCAGTAAATTTAATTCACCAAAGGACAAACGATCGACTTCGAGGAGCTCGGTGATCAATTTAATCAACGAATCGCAATACACGAATCGTCTCTCCGATTGTCTCCCACGCGATCGCTGACATTACACAGGCGATAGGTATTCACGAGGGAATTTCAAACTTGCAAACGACGTTAAAATCTTGAGACGTTACCCATACGCGTAACATTAATTCAATTTCCGTCTGTGGGGCTGCGCGAAACTTTCTCGATAAAGCAATATATCAAATACTTCGAATTCCCGTCAAACTGACTGAAACTGCAACGAGATCAAAGCAACGGAACCCGACTTTGACGTACTTCCTTGTTCTCGAGACGAGATCGTCCTCCTGTCATCTGAAAGCTTTTTAAACTTTTTCTTTTCTTTCCTTTTTTTTTTTTTCTTGTCCTTCTTTCTCCACCCTTCTTTCATTATCCGGCAGGAATTCGCGAAAGATCGACGTGGCCGTAGTCGATATAGCGCAGACAATAAGCCGGTAACGGGTAATAATAAAGGCATCGCGTGTGCGTAATTATCTAGCGTACTTTCCTGGAATTAATTTCGAGCTTCGCGAGGGAAGAACATTTTTACCCTTCGCTCGGCGATCCGCTGCCACCCCCTGCCGTGTCGCGCGGTTATTTAGGAAGCACGAGAAACTTCGTCGCCGCTGACGAAAAGGGGAGAGACAGAAAGTGAGATGGGGGGGGGGGGGAGAGGTTAAAAAGAAACGGCGTCGCGCCGTGACCCGGAATTCCACATGGTTTTTGCATCGCGCACTTCTCGAGACTTTAAAGCGGCAACTTTTCCCCGAGATTAAACGCTTATGGAAAACTTGCGAGTTTTGCAAAGTGCCATACATCGGCTTCGGTGACGCATAATCCGCTGTAGATACCAAACATGCGGCAGGGAAATCGGGGCTGCGCCGAGTTACGATCGCGGAAACTAAAAATACGGAGATTTATTTATCGACGGTTCATAAGTCAGTTTCGTATTAAAGAAAATTGTATTTTGACCCTTAAACGAACGCGGTTTTTGCGAATTTCCAACGTTTTGTACATCGTTAATTCTATATCGGTAACTTTGAAGAAATTCAAGAATCAATTCTACGTTTCTCGGAGTATTTTGTTCTAGTCTTCTCAGATATCTCAAGAAAAGATTATTTCCAATTCCAAAGGAATGAAATCGAAATGGAAAGATTCATTTGCATCGTGCGCAGAGTCTCTATTCGGTATGTTTTTGATTACTCCAATCAATACACGTAGCTCGATGACACATTTTTTAAAAATAATCCATTCAATACGAATGACTAAAGTACATTTGATGTGAGTCACATTAAAAATGAGGACATCTTTTTTTGTTATTTTATAAGACATAGATTAAAAAGACACAGATTAAAAAGAGATGCAAACTAATACATATTGTAATGTACATTAAAGACATTATTCATTAACGACCCCACAACGTCGTTTTAAAATTAAGATAATATTTTACACACAAATGAATTCAATCGTTAAATTTTTCAGTATCTAATTCCTTCTTCTTCAAATTAGATGACGATTAAAAAAGAAAAAGAAAAAAGAAAAACAGTGACGAGAGTATCACAGTTTCTCGACACACGACGAAGTTTTAACCGAACGCGTTAGATGGCGCAGTTGCTATCGATCTAGCTATCTTACCAGCTTCTACAGATTCGTTTTTTTTACTTTTCACATCGTAGGAACTGCTTTCGAAATTAAACTTAAAATTTTTCCATGCAACTTTAACGATGCCTGAAGAACGACTCGATTTAGATATATTAAAAAAAATTTGCAGGTTTGTTCGTTAATTCGTGCAGTTACTCTACTATTGTTACATCGTAATACTAATTTCATTCGCGATCTCGAGCAGCATGGTCTTTGTTAACCGACCAAGCTTATCAAGACGCCAATAAAATGGAGAGCTAGTTACGCGATCTTTGTTATCCATGAAACTCGCTTACGTAAGGATCCGTAAGGTTGGCTCCGAAGTACAAAAATTCATCATTCTCACATTCACTGATGCTATTATTAGATTACAAAGTCACATATTTGTGAGAGTAATTGAAGAAATTTATATCAAATAAATTTTGCTTCCATCCACTAAATATTAGAGTACATGGACATGTCTTCATTGATGAATTCAACAGATGAAAATAAGAAAAATAAAGTTCACTCACCGATTACTTGATATACACAGCGTTACTACGAATGATACAATAATTAATTTAGAAATACTACAAGGGAATTTTCTCACACGACAAAATATAAAAATCATACACTGATGCATCAAACGTTATTACAATTAAAAAAATTAATGTACCGATTACTTGATATACACAGCGTTACTACGAATGATACAATAATTAATTTAGAAATACTACAAGGGAATTTTCTCACGCGACAAAATATAAAAATCATACACTGATGCATCAAACGTTATTACAATTAAAAAAATAAATGTACCGATTACTTGATATACACAGCGTTACTACGAATGATACAATAATTAATTTAGAAATACTACAAGGGAATTTTCTCACATGACAAAATATAAAAATCATACACTGATGCATCAAACGTTATTACAATTAAAAAAATAAATGTACCGATTACTTGATATACACAGCGTTACTACGAATGATACAATAATTAATTTAGAAATACAAGGGAATTTTCTCTCATGACAAAATGTAAAAATCATACATGCATCAAACATTATTACAATTAAACAAAGATCTCAATTTGTCAGAAGAATTATTGAAATCCCTCGTAGAAATTCGATCAGGCGTGTGTTTAAATGTGTATATAAAATTCTTTTCCATCAGCGAAGACACGTTCTATGTACATTCTCTAAATTTTCGCACCTGAAAATATTCCGAGAATGCGCGCCCGCGGTCTGATTATCAACGGGCGATGATCGCGTAAAAACGATCGACACCGACGTTATCCGTGTTTCAGACTTTTCTCTAGATCCCCTAACGACCGTTCGTTACCCACCGTTTTAACGAAGAGAAACAAGGAGTTTCATCGTGGAACTAGTTCTTCACGCCAATTATCGCATCAGGCAACATACGCCGCGTCACGGGATTTTCTCTCGGCTGTTGTCCACTTTTGCGCGAAGTTTATTCGCGGAGCCCGGTTCTCAAACGCTCTTTATCAATCAAGCAACACGTCGTGCGCCCGGCGATTTCAGAAAGCCAGGACGTGCAAACGTCTGGCGGTGATGGATGGAAACGAAAAGTTTGAACGCGACCGCGGAATCGGCGAGTTTCCAATTTGTCCTTGCCGGTTAACGAACCCTAAACCAGAAGGGAAATACATTATTTTTTTTTCTTTTTTCTTTTTTCTTTTTTTTTTCAGAACGCGTCGCCGTAATTGAGCGAAGAGAAGAGGACAAAACAGGGGGGTGAATAAGTGTAATTACGAGCGGGGCGGCTCTCGAATGAGAAAAACCGGACACGACGCCACCGTAACTCTGTAAATCTGTTCAGCGTTCGAAGGAATATCCTGGAAATGACCAAACGCCGCTTCCGAACGACGTGCGAACCGCCGTGCAATTAACTGGACGCATTCTTTCACGCGTTTAATTACAACTTTTAAATGCAAAAGGACACGTCCGATTGAGCCGGTTGATTGACAAATCAATCAAGTCTTTTCTTTTGACGCTGTGAAAATTGCACTCGCGTGCAATAAATCGAGAACAGAATGTAGCTTCGTTGTAAAGAAATAAATAGTAATTATGATAATATAATGTAACTATAATATAATTATCATAATATAAAAGAAAAGCTACTTTCTTTTCGACAGTCAACTAATGACAAAGCAACGAACTTTATACGAAATAAATAGTAATTACGATAATATAATATAATTATAATATAATTATAATTACTACATAATAATATAATTATGATAATTTAAAAGAGAAATTACTTTCTTTTCAACAGTCAACTAATGATAAGGCAACGAACTTTATACGAAATAAATAGTAATTATGATAACATAATATAATTATAATATAATTATAATTACTACATAATAATATAATTATGATAATTTAAAAGAGAAATTACTTTCTTTTCAACAGTCAACTAATGATAAGGCAACGAACTTTATACGAAATAAATAGTAATTATGATAATATAATATAATTATAATTACTATATAATAATATGATTATGATAATATAAAAGAAAAACTTTCTTTCCAATAGTCAACTAATGATAAGGTAACTGACTTTATAATACATTATAATAATTACTATTTATACGAAATTTAAGGCAACGAACTTTATACGAAATAAATAGTAATTATTATAATATAATATAATTATGATAATATAAAAGAAAAACTTTCTTTTCAATAGTCAACTAATGATAAGGCAACGAACTTTACACGAAATAAATAGTAATTATTATATAATAATATAATTATGATAATATAAAAGAAAAACTACTTTCTTTTCAACAGTCAACTAATGATAAGGCAACAAATTTTATATGAAACAAATAGTAATTATGATAACACAATATAATTATAATATAATTATGATAATATAAAAGAAAAACTATTTTCTTTTCAACAGTCGATCAACTTTTGTAATAAACTCGTTTCTCTTAATTTTTCACTCGTTAGTTGGAGAACGAATGAAATAATGAACACGTAATAAAATTATTAATACACTTGGTTAAACTGACACTCTGCTTTAATAAAATTAAAGTGGAACACAGTGAAAGGCATCGATTTGCGTTCGATATCAATAGACGTCTTGATATTTATGATATTGGCATTGCATAAAATGCACGCTACGGAATAAGTATTAAATCGCATTATGCGACTAAGAAATAGAAAATTTCCGTGCCGACGTTAACGAGTTAACGTAACAAGATCCATCGGTAACTACCGTGTTTGCATTATTCAAAGAGATGAGAGGTATAAAGGCACAGGACACAAACGAGACCCTCCAATCGCAAGAAGTAAGAAGCGATTCCGAACGCGTCTCGTATCAAAAAATTAGGGGGAGCATGGGGGAAGGGTAACGCAGCGTGAACAAGTCGGTTTTATTGCTTCCAACGGGAAACATCCGGCGCCAGGATCACGGAAGTGTTACAATACACGAGACACGTCTCTCGAATCGAAACACGTGAAATATTACACACGCTGGGGGCATTGGAGAGTAACGAAATAGCATTGCTGTTGACAGAGAGAGAAAGAGAGAGGAAGAGAGAAAGAAGGAGAATCGCAAAGTCATTAAACTCTGGATCAAGTTCACACTTGAATGACAGATGCCAAATATGAGACCTGTTAACCTGTTAATTCTTTATTGAGATTCCAATCTTTTCTCCATTCTGTTATTTCTTTTATATGAATAAAATTAAGAAATGCTGTCTATTAACGAAACAAATCATTGCTTTCGTTAATCGTTAATTCCTTAATTTTAGAAATCTTTGAAACCCACTCACAAGATCAATGAAATCCCTTTATCTCTAAATGCCGATCGAACCAAATCGACATCACCGAGCGAGACAGTGCCGCGCTCCCATCCTCTCTAGATCGCGCGATTGACTCTCGGAGCAAATGAACTTTCCAATTCCGCACAAGTTTTCCGTTGGAAATTATTTTCCTTGACGGGGAAAATGTTCAAACAGTCGTCATTAGAGAGAGGAGAGTGTGTCAAGATTGACGTAATACGAGAAGGAAAGGAAAGGAGAGGAGCCGACAAAGCACGGAAAAAGAAAAGTTACGGCCGCCGAGTGGTACCGGGGAACAAAAGGTCCGCATCGGTTGGTTTTGCCTCTTGCGAACGTGAAAACGTAACGAGCCACTTGGCCACGTTGCATATTCCACCGCCTGGATATTCGGGCCCGTTGTTACGTAAAATCCGGCCACCGTTCCGTTAATTAAAAGCAGCATACGATTGTCGTATTCGGTTCGTTTATCAACCTCAACCTGTGTCTGCTCCAAATGATTCAATCCGTTCTCTTCAGACCCTTTAGCCTCTTTGGCGCAATCATCGAATAAAGTAGACGCCCGCCAAATTGCTTGTTCATATCTCTCTGCCCGTGTTTATCATCGACGCAATTAGTTTTTAATTCGAAACTTAACGACGCTTTGAAAACTGTTTTTCCTTGTACGAGCCACCTGACGTAAAAGAGTGTAAGTCGAAGGAAGAGTTCTGTGACATTTGATATAAAGATAGAAAAAAGAATGACTGTGATAATCGTGAGATTTTCCAAAATGCAACAATATCGAAGAATGTCGCGTCTTTCTCACGTGAGACATTGTAAAATTATATTTCATACTTGTTTCGTACATGACAGAATGACGACTAAGCTCTGAAAATGTAACACGTAAACTGAATAAACGAAAAAATTAATGGTCTATACCTCTTCTGCATCAAACGTATCGAAATCGTACATTATTTATTATACAGTATAAAAGTACAAGTGAAGTTATACTGCTGGTACTGAAAAAGTGGTATTGAAGTGCATTTCAGTTCGTATAATAAAATGAATAGAATTAACTATGAAATTGTCTATATGATTATACGACAAAACGAAGTAGGAGTAGAGAGACGAGTATTCAATGGAATGCGGCTGCTTATTTTCCTCGAGCAGAGGAGACGGCCTCGCGATTCAAGAAGGAGGTAAAACGACAGGAAACGCTGAATAATTTCCTCATTATCCCGATGGACGGTAAATTCCAGATTTATTAACGCCGGTTCTGCAATAGGCTATTCGAGTCGAGACGGACCAGCGACGTGAAATCGGTCAGCTGGGGCAATGATTTAATATCACTAATCTCGATTCTAATCCATTTGCGAGGGCCAATTTTCCCTCTCGTTCTTCTATTCTCTAAGCTAAACCTTTGGATTACTAAACACTAGAGTACTTTGGAACACTAAAACTACTAAGATGGTCAAAATGACCAATTTATCATTTGTATTAACCTAAATCTCCTACTCACTACTGAGTAAGTTAAATCTTCGAATTATCTTTAATGCTAGAACTACCAAAGTGGTCGAAATGACCAATTTATCATTTTTGTTAACCTAACCTTATCTAAACCTTCTACTCTCTATTCCGTAAGTTAAATCTTCGAAATATCTTTAATGCTAGAACTACCAAAGTGGTCGAAATGACCAATTTATCATTTTTGTTAACCTAACCTAACCTAAACCTTCTACTTTCTATTGCGTAAGTTAAATTTTCGGATTATCTTTAACAGTAAAACTACCAAGATGGTCAAAATGACCAATTTATCATTTTGGTTAACCTAACCTAACCTAACCTAACCTAACCTAAACTAAATCTAAACCTAACCTAACCTGATTTAAACCTTCTACTCTCTATTGCGTAAGTTAAATTTTCGGATCATTTTTAACAGTAGAACTATCAAAATGGTCAAAATAACCAATTTATCATTTTTCTTAACCTAAATTTTCTACTTTCTATTGCGTAAGTTAGATTTTCGGATTATCTTTAATGCTAGAACTACCAAGGTGGTCGAAATGACCAATTTATCATTTTTGTTAAATATAATTATATACAAGTGAAACAGTGTGCGTTTCAGAAATTTAAATGATCTTGAGATACATAAATAACAGCTTGCGTACTCTATCGCGTTGTAAAGTTTCACTATTTTTTACTTTAAACGTTTCTGATGGACATTTTAGTCGCCGATAGTTCGAGTGTTGAAACTGTCGGTGTGTATCTACCTAGGGAGACCAGAATATCATCCGGAAGGCGAGTATGAATGCGAGAGCAAACGAAATATCGATCGAAAGCGGCCACGTTCAAAAATAACGGGAACGGAAGCAAGTGTCAAAGCGTTTCGTCGGCTGTCCGCGACGCATTAATAAGGGGATCGCGCAAAAGAGCGTCGGGAGGACGGTTAAATTCATCGGGCGAGCACGTTGCACGCCGAGGCCTTGGCACGAAGTAGAACGTGACAATCGTAAAACCGAATGACAACCGCGTTTGGACGTATCAGCGTTAATGGCGTATGAACGTCTCTGACTCACCTCGCGAAGCTCCTTGATCTTTAGACCTCCCTTGCCGATTATGCATCCAGCTTGGCTCTGATGCACCAGCATGCGCACGTCGATCTCGTCGCTGCCGTGTCGGGATCCATTCTGAAATCATTTCCGGGATTCACTCTCCTATCCGGCTAGGTCACAAACGCGGATTTCTCACTACGCAATGTCTTTCGCCGCGATCGTTCGCCACTAACTGAAACGAACGATTTTGCTCGCTTAGATAGACCAAGTTAAGCGGAATTACGCGTCTTTCACTTTTGTTTTCTTTTCATTTTTTTTTTTCCCCTGACTTCCCTTTGCCCTACACGTTTGGAACGGTTGAGTGAGAAATTCCGAGTCGCGTCGCGAGAATGTTGCGTACACACGTTGCGCCATGGATTCGCGGTAAGAGCGGTTCTTGGAACAGCTGGTAAATATTCATAGCGCTGTTGTACGTTCTTCGAAAACGCGACTCAGAACCATCACACCGTTCTGTTTATCGTTCATTTCTAACCGAACACGCGGTTTCTCTATGTATTGCACTACACAGGGTGTACCACACAAGCGGACAAAATATTCGACGACACTGTCGTCGAATATTTAAATTATCTACGCTCTCTATGGATGATGCGTTCGTGCAGCTGTGGAATGCAATTGCCTGCATGTAGGACACCCTGTGAGCTGGAGCAGTGTACCAATTAGCACCCAGTGTGTTGTCCGTTGTAACAATCAGAGGACAAAATTAAGACAGACGCTGCCTGCCAATGGCGGCAGGAGATCGATCGATCAAGGTGCTAATGAGTTACCGGACCAAACCGTCGCACGACTCAAAGTCTACCGGCTTAACAAGTCTACTAAAGTAAGAAAAACATGTGAAAAGTCTCACGATTGAGTCATTTCTTTTCCCGTGTGATCCTCTTCTGGTAGCAACACTCACCTCCTCGAGATTAGGTACGACCTCGTTCAATACTTGGAGAACAGTGGGCAGATCCGAGCTGATAGTAAGCACCCTAGAATCAAAAACACTCCAACAATTACTCCGATCCTCGTCCAAGCCGTACACGACGATATATTACGTGCTACACACACGTTTGCCCTTCCTGGATCGAATCGTGTCGACGCCGAAATTTCACCCCCTTCCGCGGAAAATTAGCCGCGGAATATGCGAGCTGCGCTCGAGGCAACACTCAAACGCGGACCGATTTTAGAAACCCATCTCGTTTCCCGAAATCTGTAAACGTTTCTTACATTTCGAAACGATTCCACTGACTCGCGTTTATCGGTCTGCTCTACTCTTAAATCTCGCGATCGTTGGAATTCGCGTGGCACGTTTCACTCGCGAGCGAAACTTTTCAAAGGGGACCCCGTTTCGAGACGAATATGGAACTTTCGAAACGACGCCGTGCACGAATCAAACAGCACTTCCGGTCTGTTGCCGCTTTCTTTCCGTTTCTTCCGTTTTCGAATCCGCGAGAAGTTGCCCCAGGAATCGCGCGTTTTCTCCTCCGATCACCGATCGATATCGCGGAGCACAGGGCGCGTTACTTTGACGAGTTACGGAGCGGAATTAACGACGTTCGGCCGAACGAAGTGGTGATAATTTTCCAAGTTTCCAATACCTCTCGCGGTGTTGTCGAGAGAGATCGGGGGGGGATTTTTCATTCGCCGCGCGAATCCCCGCGTTCGTGAGCAGACTGGGATCGTATTTCCCCGATCGCGAACCGGATTTTGCAGCAGCTTTTCACCGCGCGCTCCGCTCTCGATCGGTCGACCGGCAAAACGAAAGTCGGAATTCCGCGCCGCGCGACTTACTCGCCGCCGCCTCGTGGAAGGAAATACGTTTCGTTCGACACGATTCGATTAACACAGTAATATATATTCAGGTGGTGCTTGAATGAAATACCGGAAGAAACTGCGTACGTATCGAATGAATCAATTCCCCCGCTCCGCGGATTTGTTTCCTCGGAAAAATCGAAATCCACCGGGTGGCCAGTAAATTCACCGTCGGATCGAAGCCTGGATTAACCGTTCCGAGGAAGAATTGCCCCGAGATTAGAGATTTCAATCTTCGTTTGGAGGAAACTTCGTTTCGAGGGAAACTTCTCCGTTCCCCGGCGAACGTGCAAGTCAATGCAACCCGAGTTGTACCGTGCGCTGCGCGCTGAATCATTTAACTTTTCGAGATCTTTTCGATTCGTGAATTTACTGACCATCCTGAGACACGTAATGAGAAACAAAAAATTAAAAAAAAAAAAAAAAAGTAGAGAGAAGGAAAACTCTCATAACTCTGTGAAAATGTATTCTTCTCGTTTCTGTTGCGCTATTGCGCCTTTTCAATTGCACTCTCCTTTCGATCCTTCGTCGACGAAATGACCGAAGCTTTCGAGATCGATTCTACGCGTTCACGCGTCGCAAGAAGGAAAGCTCTTCGATCGTCGCGCGATTGTTAATGTTAACCATCAACTGGTAGGGTGGAGTTAGAACGAGCAACAGTATAACAGTTCCTCGCGGAAGCTGACGCTTCACCAAGCGTGAGTGCGCGTTAATCTCAAGTCAGGCAAACGGAATATGATTTTGCGATCAGAACGACGCGTTGTTTAGTGATGATGATCCTTCCAAGCTCTCTTTCTTTTCCATTTTTAGAGACGATTTTTGTAATTAATTATATATAATGAGAAGTTAATCCAACGTTAGTACTGGTAGTCACACGTACGGCGAGAAGGAAACACGATGTAGAGCGAATCGCGCGAAGAAGACGAGTCGTGATCCCTCAACGTGATCTGTTCTTTATAAAATACACAAAATTTTCTTAGAAAAAAAAAATTATACTTGATAGCTTACGACGAGACATCGATAACAGAAAATTTTTAAGTTGAGTCGACTATTGGTTTCTAAGATAAAAAGTATCCATTGATACGTCAGTTCTTGCGTTTCAAAGTGACTCACATATCGGAGATAATTTGAAAACTTGTACCCAAGAATTCTGTTGAAACGTTAAGGACGAATTCTTTTAAATACACGCACCAAATATGCATTATATATACATTATTCACATAATAATTATTGAATTTTATTCCCTTATTACGTTTGATAAAAATTTCAAGAAGAAAGCAAATAAAGATGATGAAAAGAACATACTTTGGTCCTTGGATGATGGTGCAAGCTGTATGTTGAAATTATACTATACTGCACTGATACTACAGTACATTAAATATTTTAAATTTTGAAAATCTAGGATCATTAAGCAATTACAATTCTCTGGAAACAATTTTTCAAGTTATAACCGACCAAGATCGCGTTGATGGATATGAGCTGCTTCCACCCCTCACGCGCCCCTAGTGAAACGTTTTCAAACGTCATCAAACGTAAATAAGTCGAAACATGTTCAAAAACATTGAAAGCCTCTAAACAACAAAATGTAATTGTATTTATTTGCTACACGTGAGAAAATAAAGCTACAGAAATTGCATCTGAATTTGCGAATGACGCAATCGATCTCAATTTGATGCGAAAGCGTGTTGCCAGGGGTGCCTGTATCTCAGAAACTGAACAATCGTCCACTCAACTTGCAAATTTACATGCGATCGATGAGAAATCGATGGCATCGTAAGCTGCCTAATTTCGGTAGCAAATTTAAATTCCAAAATCGAGGAATCGAAAGCACCCAGAAAGAAAGCGCTCTTTTTTATATTTTAAATGGAGAACAGAGCAGCTCCGAGCAAAAGTATACCTACGCACGACTTTTCTCCATCGCGTGACCCGACTTGTGTCGCGCAGCTGGTATTTTTTTCTTTTTCCCCTCTCTTTCCGTCGAATTGATCCCACCCTACCAATTATGGGAACAGAACTAACGTTTCACCCTACTAGTCGAGGGTTAATCATGCGCTTTTCTCCTACGTAACGGGCGGCCGTCTCGCGATCACACCAGACACGAGATCGCTCGATACTACAGCACGATCGCGAGGGAACGGTTTTCGTCGGCCAGCAACCGTCTGAAACTGTGAAAACGGCCATCGCTAGCTACTTCTCTCCCTGGCGCGCGACACCTCGCCCGATTTTTCTTTCAGCGGTCGCGCACGATCGCGAACCGGAGAACCGAGTGCGCGAATGTCAGATAAAACGCATATATCGGTCGAAAGTCATCGCCTGGAAAAAACGAAAGCTCATCCACGGATGAACCCCGCAGGGTTCGCTTCTCTACGAAAACTAAAAAGCTTGTCTAAGAAAAAAAGGATTTAAAAAAAAAAGGGAAAAAAAAAAGAGGAACTACATCTCGTCTTTGGTGGAAAGAAGCTTCGATCGCCAGGCGATCGATTCGCCGTGAGTGGGATCTATGTGCGTCGATCGATGGATGGAATGAAAGAATTTGGAATGCGTTGGCTGGTCGTTCCATTGGAACCTGTTAGATCTACCAGAGCAAGGGGAGACAAGAGAGAACTGTCCCTCGCATTTGGAATCGTTGGAGATCGAAACATTCCCGCAATTGACGCGTACTGATGTGGACAGAGTAGGTCTAGCTGATTAGAGGTCTAACATCTGGATTTTTCTTTTTTTCTTTTTTCGCGACTTTTTAAACGTAGACGAAATAGGAGAGTGGTAGAAATCAAACACTGTCCGATTGTCGTTCGTACATTTTGCGCAACGTTATGACAATTTTCACGACGCAGTTGTCGAATTTTATTTTATTTATCGGCTGAAATGCTCGCAATAAAATCAATTGCTCGTGTGTGGATTCTAAAACGAGCGAGGCTCGGGCTCGGTTAATAATTCCGTTGTTACGAGGCTGTCAATGCGCATTTTAAAGCGACGTTAGTTAATATTCCTCGATCATAAATAATGAATGATTATTTGTCGCCGCGGAAATTACGGATGCGAAATTTAATTAGTAATCGCAGGTCCGAGCAACGTGGAGTTACAAGCGACTCCACAAATCTACTCTGCATAAATCAGGCACCGAAGTTGATAAGAAATTACTATCAAGAACTTTCGATTAAAGAGAACGAGGAGACAACAAAATGTGCGGAGGCCTCGTTGATATTCTCGGGTTATTAAATTATTTAAGTAAATAGTACTTAAAGTAAATATTCAAATTGCGAACAGAAAGCGGTTGTTAAAAGCAGCCTCGGGAATATTTAAAATACGGACAATAAACGTGATTCGCAGCCGTAACTCGTGGTCGCTACACGCCATTGAACATTGTTCCCACGAATGAAATTAGCGACAGATATCGTAATTGCTTGCAATTTTGCAATGACAGAAAAAAAGAGAACAACGGTGATGACGGTGACTACTCGTGACTACTTTGAAAGCAACGCTACAAGTACGTCAAACTTTATCAAACCAAAAGCAATTTTCTTTTTTTTTTTTATTTCTAACCTAATTTCTCAAACACGCTCGATGTATCTACCATTCTCTCGTGAGGTGCTTCGTATTTCACACTGAGTCGTTTTAACAACGCATTGTTGAGTGTGTTGACTGCTTTAAATGGAAAATAATCCGGTGTCAGCCGCGTTCGTTACACAGGCATTGATCTCGTAGTATCTTGAACTCTTTCGTTGCTGTCTTATCGTTTAGGAAAGTGTTTAGTTTAAGAGAAATTCGTCGATCTCTAGATCAGCGTTTCTTAATCTTTTCTGTCAAAAAGTCATACTATCGAGTATAAATAATTGAACATTTGGTGTAATCCTCTTAAAAGATTGATGACGTTCTACTGTCAATTTTCCACATCTTATTATAATTGAGTAAGTTATAAAAATGCTGAATTTAATCTGTATTATTCAAGTTTCATATTTATTTATAATAAATAACTGACACTTTATAAAATTTATACAAACTTTTTCAACGTGACTAAAAGCGGGTGTGTATTTCACATAACAACTCTTAAAATTATTTAATTATTTAATTTTATAACTAAGATGTCTCTGCGAAATTAAGCTTCAATCATGTTCAATTTATAGCTGACATTGGCTATTCCATATACATTAGATTTATTTTAATTATATTTTATGTATCTATCTGCAATAATCTTGTTGTTCAAACATTCACGCACAACAATCCTCCCTCTCAAGCTTGGATATTATTCAAATAATATATTTCAAATAAAACGTGTCCAGATCGGTCTTTTTTGAAAATCTCAGAATAAGAAACACTGATTTAGACCGTCATCCGATTTTTACCTAACAGAAGAACCGAGTACAGGCAACGAAACCGAGTCCAGCAACAAAAGGGTCGCGATCGAGACACACGCGGGTCACAGAGCAGGTCGGTAATGACTTTCGACTCGCGGACGGGCGAATTCTGTCAAATTAAATTAATCACAGCGGCAAATCTCTGCCAGGACGATGATGGTCAGTGGTGCGTTGATCAGTGGGACGTACCTAAAAAGTAAGCGTGACATATCGACGTTAAGCGTGGAATCGGTCGGATCACCGCCTCGTTCCACGGATTAGCATCCGTGTTAGCCACAAAAATTAGAGACAAAAAATAGGAGAGAAAGAGAGAAAAGAAACAGGAAAAGAAGAGAAGAGACAGACAGATAGACAGACAGAAAGAGAAAGAGAGAAAAGGAGAGAGAGAGAGAGAGAGAGACACAACACGATGTACACAATTACACTTCCCTCGGTGTAATCAGATCACGAGGTGTAGGTTTGCGCTGTGTAGTACTTATCGGACGCGCACGCGTGATAAACGGAAACGAACAAAGTGGAGACAGATCGAACAGATGTACAGAGAGACGGAAGGGCAGAGAAAATGGCAATACAGAGACAGAGAGAGAGAGAGAGAGAGAGAGAGAGAGAGAGAGGGATTCAAAGGAAACGGGGATCCAAGGCAAGAGAAGTTTCGCGGATCGAGAAGCAGAAGGACACGGCGGTGTCCTCGCGTCTCCTTCCTTCGGAGACAACTCGCTCGTCATTCGTGACGAATCTTGCCTTGAATTCGCAAAGCAGTACCAAGTCTTCCGGCTCAAACTGCGTTGCACTAAAGACGCATTTGCTCTGGCTAACCATATCGTTTCTAACGTCGTCGCAATTCCCAATAAAAACGGGAAGTCCTAACGAGAACAGAAAAAGGAAAGGAGAGGGCAGAGAGAGAAAAAGAGAGAGAGAGAGAGAGAGAGAGAGAGAGAGAGAGAGAAGTAAGACAGGGCTAACAAAGAAGCAGCAAACGAGAGGAGTGGTTCGCTCCGCATTCGCTCTCGCGATGGACCTTCGATTCACTCTGGCCGTGGAAAGAGTGGAAAGCTTCGAAGGTCACGGTGGATGCGAAGACAGAAAGAGGTGGTAGAATCCGGGACGCGAAGAGACAGAGGGCCCCCGAGACAATGCCCGAAAGGAGATCCAAATGGGATGGGGGGGAGTGGGGAGGGACAGAGAGGAGGACGGTGGAACCGCAGGTGACGGCAGGTGCAGTGTCACGAACACCGTGTGCCCAGGGTGGTGTCACGCGTGTCCCCTCGTACGAAAGCTCGCACAGACTCGGCTTTTTCGCTCCCGGTGCGATGAATCATCGCGCGATGATGTCGGAGACGCTGGCCGAGGACACGTACGTACGTACGTACAAGGCTGAGAGTGGCGAAACGAACGGAAAAAAGAAAGAAAGATTCAGACGGAAAGAAGAAGGTTAAAGGAGAAACTGATGTAACTGACTAAAGACTGTGTCGAAGAGGAAGAGTATTGCAGAGTATTACAGAGATAGAAGGAAGGAAAGAAGTAGAAAGTGATCGTGTGAGAGAAGACAAATAGATAGATAGAGGCAGACAGACAGACAGACAGACAGACAGACAGACAGACAGACAGACAAACAGATAGCTAGATAGACAGACAGACAGACAGACAGACAGACAAAAAAAAAAAGAATCATCAATAGAAAGAACGTCGCTGTCGTTCGATTTAAAAAGAAAAAAAAAGAAAAAAAAAAGAAAAAAAAACAGCACAGCGATCCATGTGTCGCTGGTCATTTTAGGTATTTGTTGTAATTAGAGACAAAGAAAAATAAGACATTAAGTAGTGGTGTTGGTCATTACCGTTCGGGTCCGGGGCAATCGGGTACAATGATTGAGGCTTTGTACTGTCGGGCCGTGGTGGTTGGTGGTTGGTTCATTGGTGGTTGGTTGGTGGTTGTTGTCGATTGTTGGTAGGGTGGTCCATTTGCCGATCGAGTCAGGGTCCGTCGTTCCGGGCAGGGCAACGGCAGGGCAACGGCAGGGCAACACCAGGGGGGCAACGCCAGGGTTGGGGCGGGGCCAGGGCACAAATCATCAACCAAGTTAGACATCACGTCTCTCACGGCTCGATTAATTTTCGCGGCTTAATCTTCTAACCCCTTCCCACTTTTGTCACCTACCGTTCGACGTTCTCAGGTGGCACGGATCAGGTTCGTGCGACCTAACTAACCACCCCGCGATTCTTTTCCAAATCCTACCCGTTGTCTGAATCTCTTTTTCGTTTCGCTTTCCTCGCCGAGATCGCGCGCTCGATCGGAGAAATATTTGCAAGATGTGAAGAAACGAAGAGTGGTGCTAACGAAGAACAAAGTTCTCGATTCGAGAAACAAGTTGAGGTCTCGCGATATTCGACGGGGAACGGAAGGAAAGGTAATCGCATTATTCGCGGCGGATCAACTCCGTTGTTATTATCGCGTCGCTCTAAATATTCTGAAATTCGGCGTTCACTCGAAGGTCGCTCGAGCGTGGCTAATTAGAGAAAGTTTTTTTAATAATTGTCGTACAATTCCACGATCTTCCTCCACGAGCCACTACGTGCTCGAATTACGAATCGATCAGTCCGCGTTCGAGTTGAACAAATGTAACAATAACCTCGAGAGAGTCGAATTTAATCCAGCCCTAGGCAACATAGAGGCAACACTCTCCGATCATTCGTTAACCCCCTCGCGTAACTTCGTTTTATCGTACCTACGTGTTAAACAGATGTTTTTTCGAACCAACTTGTCATTCGATCGAGAAATAGATGAAACAAAGGGTGAACGTACCACCCGAAGAAACGACCGCTTGCAAATATTTCTCCGCCTTGTTAGCGAACTTGGCGAAATTTTCGTCCTCGGAGCGGTCGTCAACCGGTTCGAAGCCGGCTGACGTAGTTGGAGCATAAGATTCCCCCGTTCGTTTAACGAGGGATACACGCTGCGGGGAACTCGCCGCAAAGGGGACGCAAACAACTAGCGGCGGATACACGTCAAACGGACGGTAAAAATGTTTCCCGGCGAAACGCGATTATCCCCCGAGATTCCTTTTTCCTTTTTTCTTTCTCTCGCTCCTCGGAGGTTACGCACCTCCCTCTTGGCCTTCCACCTTTTCGGGTCACGCGAGCTCAAAAACGAACGAACCGCCTCTGGCACGATTATAAGTCCGACCAAGTACGACCAGGGACAAGATCGAGCGGGGACGAGGGCTTAATTCGCGGTTGCTTAATTTTTTCGCCTTTACATCGGCGACGCTCGGAATTAGTCGTCGGGATGCCGATGTTTGCTATAGTTTGATTCGCTCCAGACGCTTTCTGTGTGTTCCTATGGAATGACGGAGAAAACTGGTTGACACGTTGGAGATAACTGCAACGAAGGACGTGTGTAAATCCGTCCTTGTTACCATTGATGATACGCAAGACAAATGAACACGGTGGAAACATCTTGTGTAATTAAGATCGACACGAACAATTTTTTTCGTCTTTCTCTAACGAGAGATATTAACAAGAAGAAATATTCATTGATCCAGTTTTGTTTCGTTTTCTGCAATCGAAGTTTTTGACTCGAGTAACTTTATCTTGTGTCTAAATCAGATATTTTATTCGAGTCAAGTTGTTAAAAATAAAATAACCACGTCACGAATGTTTGTGTATATTTTCATAAATATAATTAAAGAAATCGATTGTAAATATAAATAACATCACAGGTGTTCCGCTTGACATGTATATAACATGCTTTCTACAGATTTTCGGAATCATAAATTTCCTCAAAATACAAAAGCATTTGCAGTCTAAAAAAAAAAACAAATGCAAAATACAACATAAAATAAAAAATTATTTTATTCGTCAAAATTAACGTAAGAGTTAAACAAGACGATTTAAATAATTATTTTTCAAATATTTGAATTATATTTAAATTATGGGTGTTTGTACGAGTCTTGTACTTTCTATTTTAAAAATTCCCATAGAATCCGAATTGAGAGCGAAACTGTTTGATCCTGGATCGACACAATAAATTTTCACGTTCTGATTTAATTTTAAACACTTTTTACTGATTTAAAAGTGCTTAGGATCCCGTTGATCGCGTTGAAATAGTTTCTAGAAAACGAGATATTTTTGTCTGCATTCAATTAACTGCTCCATAAAATAGCTTTATATATGTATTTACCGATTCATTTTATCGTTTGCATTCATTCGATGTAATAAATCAACACCGACAACTTTCTATCGGAACTGAATCAACGAACGTTTCTTGTTGGAGGGAATAAAAAATATTTGACAAACTTTGATAAACTGTTTCAATTATCGATAATGGCGCAAAACGTTTCCTTAATGTTTCTTCTTAATGTTAACAGCAACAGAGAACAATTTACGTAAAATTTGTAATTTATAATTATTGATACAATTATGGCAGATAACAAATACTACCCGTGACAAAAAAAAAAGAAAAAAATTTCGATCAAACGCAAATGTTTGAAAGTATTTAGAAACATTGAAATCTCTTAGGTAATATTTTCTAAAATATTACTTTATTCGTTTGAAATACATAGGAAAGTGGAATCGACGATTTCAATTGAATTCTCTTACTTCAAACATCTCTCAACGTTTCCAAACACCCTCAAACAAGGTTTCCGCGGATCTAATCGGAAACTATTTGCCAAGAAATTATATTTTCTCTATCAAATTCCTCCGTGGTCTTTTTCGGAGAGACGACCAATCGGATCGAACCGAATCCACTCTATTTTGTCCCTGAGTCCGCGAGTTCTCAGCGTTTCCACGTTTCGTCGCGACGACGGCAACGTGTGCCCGGATCTGCGTGCATCGCTGACTTCGATTCATTCGACGAGCGTACGATCACGGGCTTAAACGCGCTTAGACGCAAGAGATCAAGACCCTCGTTCGCTTGTAATCGTGCAAGAGCGACGAAACCCGTGAGATATGAAACGTTTCACGATTCTGTGAAACTGTCGATTCCAGGCCTGCTTCATCGCGCGCCAAGTAACACGAAGTTGCGAACCATCGCCTCCGATCTTCTGGTTCGCGCGCAGGATGAGTCTCGTCGGCGTCTCAAGGTTGGTGGAAGAGAAAAAAAAAAAAAGAAAAAAAAAAGAAGAAGAAGAGGAAGAACACCGAGGCGAACACAATCGGCGTTACGCAAGAAATCGATCGAGAAACTCGCGAGTGTAATGCCTGTTACGTGCTTGACCGGATCGCAAATTGAAGAGTTGCAAGAGTTCAATTTCGTTGAAAAAGGAAAGGAAACAAACGTGAATAAACATAAATCGCACGGAGCGATAATACTGCCAATCGTGTTCTTTTTTTCCTTTTTGCAACCGCGAAGTTGAATCTTCAAACGAGATTTACATCGTATGCTGCAAGTCGATGTATCCCGGGTCCCGAGCCACTCGCACGGTTAATTAATCCTTTCGAGGTGAAATCGAAAGGGTTTCGATCGGGTGGCGCGTGCAACAGGCTTTACTCGACGGCTCGCGGCCGCGTCTTTAATCAATCGTTCAGGGTCGGCTATGGTAGTTTCACGCCCGCGCGTTTCCCCGGCTTACGATTAATATCGGCAACAATCGGCCTAGTCGATTCCCAGAGAGACTGTACCCCGGTCGAGAGAGAACCGGGCAAGAAATAAATCATCTGCCGGGTGAAGCGAACGCAAATCAGCGGGAAACGAGGGGGTCACACTTCCCAGTTCGAGAACCAAAATGCGTGATGAAGATATTTCGTACGTGTGTGTGTATGTATGTATATATATACTGCGATATCATTTTTGTCGGTATGTGGTAAAAAGGAACGGTTTCAAAGCCTTCTAAAAAAAAAATAATAATAATAACAATAATGATAATAATAACAACAACAACAATAATAATAAGAGTAACAACAGTCTGCTAGATATTGGCTAATAATTGAAAGAAAAAAAAAAACGGGCTGCTACGCTCGAGAAAGAGAGACAGAGAGAGAAAGAGAGAGAGAAAACGCTGTACCTCGGTGCTAACACGATTCTCGTTTGCACACACGTTTCAGAAATACGCTCATCGGAGCCTCCCTAAACATTCCAGCTAGTCGGAGAGCTCGATCGATCGACAATAGTCGTAGTTAACATGGTCGCCTCTAGATATTCGCGCGGGAGATTAATCAACGGAGAACGTGAAACGTACGGGTGATCTCTCTATCGAGAATCATACGTCTCGTCTAGATGGTTCAGCTAAAAAAGAAAAAAACTTTTTCGAGATTAGGTACTCCGCCGCAGTTTGTTTCGTCGTTGAAAATTCGTTCTCACGATCTTCTTGTCTAACAACTTTTCTTTCTTTTTTAATTTAATTTTATTTTTTTTTTCTTTTTCTTTCGGATCGTTTACTCGGCTTCTTCTGTCTCTCGTGCTTGTCCCTCGAAAACACGGACGAACGATAAAGGGAACGAGATCGAGGGGGAACGGAAACGACGGAAACGGAAGAAGCAACGGCTTACCTGACTTCGCAGTTTGGTGATATTCTGGCCACCCTTGCCGATTATCGAACCGGCTACCTGTAACATACAATCGTTTCTTCCATTAGAATCATTTTCACAACGACATCGAGATAGGAAATTGCAAAAGAAAATCTACTGTAGAAGTTAATTCTCTTCTGCAAGACTCTCTCGTATAGTCCCGGATAGAATGATAGACACACAATAAATGTATACAACACGTAACAAAAACTGCACGACTTGTACGATCCGTCTTACTGAAAGGCCCAGAAACAACTATTCTGACTAGGAAATGAAGACGACCTTTTTGCCATAAAATTTTATCGATACACAAACATTTGAATCGATACGAAACAAATTACAGGCGCGAACACTCAGTACCAGACAACGCCACTCCTACTCGAGGTCTACTCCACGCCCCCTCACGAATCACGAGACCCAAATCAACCAATCGCTAATTTTCGTTGCATTAGCGTTGCATTTTCTGGGTTACCCCCGCTAAAATCACTTTCAGTGATATAATGGATTCATTTTCCAGCATGATAATGCTGCAATTCATCGTGCAAAAGTTGTACAAACGTATTTTGAACAAGAAAATATATCTCTTTTACCATGGCCTGCACGCTCTCCTGATTTAAACATTATAGAGAATTGTTGGGGAGAGCTTGCACGAGCAGTTTACAAAAATGGGAGACAATACCACAACACAGAGGAGTAAAAAAAAATCCATTATCGCAGAATGGAACAATTTATCTCAAAATACAATCCAATGTTTGCATAAATCATTACGTCAAAGCGAATGATTGAGGTGATTGAGAACAAAGGAGGATGTACACATTATTAGTATTAATATATAAACATGTAAGTTTCATTTTTGCATTAATTATACGTATAAATTTTACGAGTGTGCTGTGATTTCGCCCTCCAAATTTATCTGTTTGTGGTTATTTATAGTGGAAATGAAAGAGAACGATTTCATTCCAGACCAAATTCCTTCCTTTTGTATCGTGATATTTATATACTACTTTCCGGAAATAATAAAACTTGAGCCATTTCTGAAAGATTAAATGTAGCACATGTGCGCCATCATTCTGTCCGGGATTGTATTCAAATTAATAATTCTGCTCGTGTAGGAAAATTTTGATATCAATTCTATTTGTAATTTGTACGAATATCTACACCTGCGTCTCGGTGAATGACATTCAATATACTACACATACATCTGTAACCAATTTATCTGTTTATTTAATTAATACGCACTTTATTTAATGCGCAATTAACTGATTTTACACGAATGTTACGCTTTCGATAGTTTCTGTACGACTGAGGAGCGTAAATATTCGACTTGTTCACTCTCGCGGCTGCGGACAATATTTATATTTTCGTTTCTCGGTAATACCCTCCGACACAATACACGTGTCAGGATAATCCACGCACAAGGATATTGATCTACGCATTCTTTTCACTTTGCGATACATACGTAATATATATATATATGCATATGTGTGTGTGTGTGTGTGTGTGTGTGTGTGTATATATATATATATATATATATATATATTATCCCTGGATGTATTAGAATAAAATCGTGCATATTAAAATAAAATCCAGTCACACAGTACATAAGATTGCAAAGGATTAAGAATCTACTCTTTTTCGATTCTTTTCAATTGATCGATATTATCAAATTTTTTATGTTTTAACCCTCTTGGTATCTCACGATTTTTCTACGTTTATCGTCACGAAAGGGTTGTGGGAACAGGTCGCGTGAAAATTTTGATAAAATAAAAAATATACATTGGTTTTCAGTATTTTTTATCATAAAGACTAAAATAAGATCACTACAAAAAAGCCGAAATATCGGCTCAAGGTATTCCTGGCAAAAACTGCGGAGCAAATATAAATACCAACTCTTGGGTATATTAAAATGTCAACACGAAGGCTGCGAAAAGAAATTTCAAGAAATTAAAATATTCGTAATATTACGTATATATATTACAATATTGCAACATCGATTTAATTTAACTCGAGTCCTTACGGCGTTTTCGAGAAAATTCATTATCCTATGAAATTCTGATACCGAATCGCTCAGATATCACGTATTATTAACATCTGACGAAAGAAACGGTAGAAATAATTTTATACCGCATCATTTCAAGTGAAACTCGACTCGAACTCTTTCGCTTGGCCATCGAGTAATTGGCCAACGATATTATCCGACCAATTCCTTCCTTGCGTCTCGCGCGAAATAAAGCAAAATCGACTCAAGTCCGCGACCTCGACACACACAGAGAGAGAGAGAGAGAGAGAGAGAGAGAGAGAGCCCAGGGATGTGGGAACAGGCGCGTGCTCCAATTTCGTGCGATTTTCATGGAAGCAGCGCGGAGAAGGTCGAATCGTTCCTCGATCGAGCCGCGGCTGGCCACGTTCCAGCGATCGGCGGGCCGATTGCGACACGACGCGGCGGAAAACGCAGCGCGCGAGAATTACGTTCGCTCTTACGCGACGCGGTGAATGAGATCACTCTCGAAAGGAGCGATCCATCGATCGACCCTGACACACCGACAGCCGTTTTCGCGGAGTCTTCGATTGCGTGCCGCGGCGATCGCAATCGGCATTGTGCCGGATCGTTGGTGCGCGACCGATCCCCCCCGGCTCGCGAGAAGGAGATCGAATGCCGGTTAAATTGACGAGACGCAGGCGAGCGCGGAAAAAATCCAACCAAAGAAGCTGCTCCTTTGTGACTTGATCGCCTGCTGGGACCCACGCTCGTCCTCCTTTCTTCGAGATGTAATCTGGGTTTATTAAGACGCGAGCGATTGCGCGGTGAATCTCGATACGGAACGCGATATCCAACGGGGTTCTCTTTTGTGTCCTTGGCCCTTTGCTCTCCGATTGCTTCGGAGATTAATGAAAGTGAAATTCTCGGCGTCCGAAAACGCACGAGTTTGATCCTTTGAAAACTCGCGCGAGAGTGCAAATTTGCTATAAAAATCTAACAACGAACATTATTATTATTATTATTATTATTATTATTATTATTATTATTATTATTATTATTATTATTATTATTATTATTATTATTATTATTATTATTATTATTATTATTATTATTATTTTATTATTTATTCATTTATTTATCAGAGAGTCAAATAGGATAACACATTGCGACATACTTTTATCATACATATTTCAAAATGTACACGTTCATTGCATTAAACTTTTACATATATTTGACAATTACAAGCATTTAAAGAGTTCAAGAGACAAAAAAAGAAATTCGAGACACTCGGGAGCTCTTTGGTAAAGGATAATTGAAAAAAATTGCAAGCAGAGATTCAAATTTCCGCTCGCCCGCGGAGGTACACTTGCTGGGAGCGCATCCCGCCTGGATTTCCCGGCGAATTTTCCCGAAGAAGAGAAAGCGGAAGGAAACCCGATAAGCGGGTTCGCCGAGCGCAGCGACAATGACCGGAAGAACGCGCGGTTCCGCGATTGCGAGCGTGCCGACGCGACATTGCAACACGTTACGGCACAGGCCGGGCTTTTACTTCGCCAGCGGTGTGTGTATTCGCGATCGCGAAAAAATCGCCGAGGCAAACCGCACACTGTGGGAGCATAAAACTTGGAAACGTGCAGACGCGTTGCGCGAAGCCGCATCCGATCGTTGGAAAAATACCACCAACCAACGCTCGGGTGGAAACGTCCGTCTTCGCGCGGAACTTTATTTGGAAATTCAACTGCGGTGGATAATCTCGTGGAAAAGCTTATCGCGCTCGATCGTGCCGCATTTCGTTCGTCGTGGCGCAAGGTGAAAGTGAAAGTCCCTCCGACCGCGGTTTAATCGTCGGCGTCGACCGTTTAACAGGGAAAAGTAAATTAACAATAGAGAATGGAACGAGGCGATTTATTTACTTGGGAAGTTTCTATTTTTAAATTTTGCATTATTCTATGTATGATTGTCCTGTTTAGATCTGCGCTTAAAATTGTATCATTGTGTTATATTTTGTATTATTCTAGTATATTGTAGTATATTATATTTGTAGTATATTGTATTATTGCAGTATATTGTAGTATATTATATTTGTAGTATATTGTATTATAACTTTGTATCATATTTGTAGTATATTGTATTATAATTTTGTATCATATTTGTAGTATATTGTATTATAATTTTGTATTTTATTTGTAATATATTGTATTATATTTGTAGTATATTGTATTATAATTTTGTGTTATATTTGTAGTATATTGTATTATAATTTTATTATTGTAGTATATTATATTTGTAGTATATTGTATTATAATTTTATTACTGTAGTATATTGTACTATATTATATTTGTAGTATATTGTATTATAATTTTGTATCATATTTGTAGTATATTGTATTATAATTTTGTATTAAATTTGTAATATATTGTATTATAATTTTATTATTGTAGTATATTGTATTATAATTTTGTATCATATTTGTAGTATATTGTATTATAATTTTGTATCATATTTGTAGTATATTGTATTATAATTTTATTATTGTAATATATTATATTTGTAGTATATTGTATTATAATTTTGTATTATATTTGTAGTATATTGTATTATAATTTTGTATTATATTTGTAGTATATTGTATTATATTTGTAGTATATTGTATTATAATTTTGTATCATATTTGTAGTATATTGTATTATAATTTTACTCCATCTTTCTCTTTGTTAATCTTCAATTATGAAAATTTCTAGCTGAGATATATCGTAATAAATTTACATCGATTAAAATTGAACCAGTTTCAATTCATTCCTCTCCATTAACGTTCAGTTTTATGATTATGGAAGTTTCCAGCTGGGAAATGATCCGGTTAATAATTTTTCTGTCGTGCCCTGATGAACACAACTTCATAAACGTATTTGTAAATTAATAACAGTGGGGAGATTGCTATAATAAGAAGAATTGGCAATACGCATGTCCTGTATCAACTAATTGTTAAAATTTTTAAGTCAAAATGATTAAGAATATTAAAAAAAAAAAACATTTGATTGTTACGAGGTTTCTTGTTAGGATTTTCATTAGAATTTTATTTTTACAAATGTCGGAAAAGTAAAATAAATGTTTCGCCTGTTTGTGCTTAAGTTTTTCTGTTTCGAAATTTCAGACATATTTTTACCGAGAAAAGTAAGCGAAAAGAACGATGATATGAACGTTTAATTTAATCACGTTCCTTCAAATAAAGTAGCAATCTCTGACGAAAGAAATTTGAATTAACTCTGGTTGACATACACTACTCGTATGAACCTTGCATTTGTTTCTCTTGCTTTGAAAAAGAGCTGTTGAAATTTTAACCTTTGACTGCGTACGTCCACATTTTTTTCATTTATGGAATATTTATACGTTTATAAATATAGGAAAATGCAAAGTATAATTATATACAGAACACGTGTACACAAATATAAAATATCCACAGCTGACTGTCAACACTAATTATAATATTTAACGAACAGAACAGATCTCCATCTAGAGTTCTGTAATTGCGTTGATCTGAAATTTGAAATTTCGCAAACTCGCGAGCTTTAATCATCAAGTACGTATTTTTTTAGATTATTTGGTAATTTTCTAAAAATCGGTAATTTGTTAGATCGCTGCATTAAAGAAAAAATTAATCCGTCTGTAGTTACTACTCAACTGGAAAATTCCTCATTCCATTCTACATTAGCGACAGATCGTAAAACTGAGAATTCTTTGCGACTTGATATCAACGCGTAATTGTCGGCCTTTAAAACGTTTTGAAAACCAGACATTTGAAAGCTGAGTCTACTTGAAATTAGAAAGCACGTTGGACAGTTTCTCTCGGCTTCTTGCGAGAGCTCTGACTCGCCAAGCTTTGACACTGAAACATCGACTTTCTCAAAAATAGCGGGTAATCTCGGTTCGATTTGGAAACTGGTAATTTTGCAAGATTAGATTAGAGAAACGTTGATGGAATCTTACCTTGCTGGGGATCAGAAGACGAAGTTCATCGTCACCCTGTCTGTAACGCTTGTGAGGACTTGTCGGTCCTCCGGAACCTGTCATAGCGCCTGCATCAGCTTCTCTCTTCATTATTTCTGCAACAGAAATATCGACCGAATCTTCAGTATATTTTTATTTTTACTCCAGATCTTCGTTTCATTTTAACGCGTTGCACGTGACTCTGTATACATATCACTATTTATTCTGATCGAGTAATATGTACCATTTATTAACAAAACTATTTGCTGTTAAACGTTTCGAAACAACGAACTCTGGTATCAAAGTATTTCGCTGTACAATAATTAATAATTGAACTCGAATAATTTATCGAGACGTGTCCCCCGAGTTTCTGCATCAAAAAATCACTGTAAAATCGTTCATCCTCAACGTGAACTTTTCTCTACGCACTTCCTTTTTCGACGAAACGGTACGCATCCACCGTGTAAAACGAGACCCAGGTGCATCATTATAATAATATACCTATCCTAACGATGCGATCATTCGTGTCTTCCGTAGCGATAAACTTCGTTCCTCGAATATCCTCGAAGAAAGCAAACGATAAAGTTAGACACGATAAATTAAATTTATCTCGCAGGTAAATTTAGTTAATGACAATTAAATAACTCGCTCTTGTATGCTACAAACGAGTCACAAAAAGAAAAGAAAAAAACTGCACGATTTGTACTCCAGTACGATTTGTCTCACTGAAAGGTGAAAATTTTATTGATACGCAAACATTTGAATCGATAGAAAACAAATTACAGACGCGATCGCTCAGTACCAGACAACGCCACTCCTACTCGAGGTCTACGCCACGCCCCCTCGCGAATCACGTGACCCAAATCAACCAATCGCTAATTTTCGTTGCATCAGCGTTGCACCTTTTCTGGGTTACCCCCGCTAAAATCACTTTCAGTGATGAAAAAATTATCGTTTTCGAAAATGAGCTTTTGAGAGTTTGCGAGCCACTGTCTTACCACACCGCGCGTGTAACGAAACTGGCGAGGCAATTCGAGAACGGAGGTAACGCCAGGTCACGTGCTCGAATTCACCCTCGGAACCCGAGGGAAACTGTGGTTCCCCTCGATTTTCAGCCACGCACGCGTCCCGGAAACAACAGCGACGACGCGGACCGCAATTCGTAATAAACCTATAAACATGCTTCGTATTCGCGTAACTGTTTGTTGGCGTAGGGGTGAGGCGGGGTAGGAGGGAGGGTCGAAACGCTATATAATTCATTGTCCGTTAAATCGGTTCGGTCGGTTTAATGACGTGGAGAGCATGGGAAACCGATGTAACTCGGGCACGTTCGCGATTAAACAACCGTACGCTATCCCCTGAATTTGTTTCGCGTTCGTCAACCTTGAACAGAGTCGCACGTAACAGATTCGCTTTATGCAACGTGCATGCGAGTCTCTCCCAGTTCAACCTATTAAACCGAGTTTTATTGGCAATCGTTTCACAATTCGTTTACGATATCGAATTCCGTTTCCTTTTTATCACCAAAGTCGCGAAACAGACGCTGTTTGGGTCAAGGATTCGTTTGATATTTCCTCTTTGGCAGTGTTTCGCTCTCTTTCGCTCTTCGTGTTCCACAAAGTTGTTTAAGATTCGAAGAAGTTGAAGTATTCACACGAATACCGATCCTTTTCTTTTTCGGATATTGAACGCGCGCAAGAATGATCGTACGTATAATTATTAGATTTCGTGATTTTCAGTTCAATTTAAAAAATACACTCTCGAAATATCTTTTTCGCTCGACTTTCTGAAAAGCACTGCAACCACGAATGTAATTAATTCCGGGTTTAATTCCAATTTGAATAACGCCGCGAGTAAAATATTTATATTTGCAAATATTTAACGGAAAAACAGAAAATATTCAAGGAAGTCGTTTTCTCGCATGAACGTCCGCTTGCTGCAAACATTCGAGTGAGCGAGACTCGTAGCTACGTCATACGCAGTATAATAAGTATAAATAGTTAGTAATTAATCATTCTACGTGATTCACTCGCAGCGGAGAACAAACGCATTCAGGAAGCGAAGCTCAGAGACAAGTAGAAAAACTGAGAATATTGCGTCGCGCCGGTCAAAGGGAAATTATCGACGCGAAAAAAAAAAGGCAAATTCGATTCAACGCGGAAGCATCGTCTATGTATATGCATGCATGCACGTATATATCGTGGCCAACGCTATTAGTTCGAGCAGGGCAAACGATATTTCCTTTCCACGTGCCGTGGAATCTTTGAAGCGCGCGAGTCTCCGAGTCGCTGAGATTCATGGCGCAATTAGGGCCTCGAAATTGCTTCCTTCCGACAGCAGCGAGCACCATATTACCAGCGATAAACCAGAAAAATCTCGCGATTCTGGCAATCGGGGGACACGTCAGATCTCCGTCGCTGCCAAGCGAAATTCCCCCGCCTTTGCGGAATTAGCTCCCTTTGGCTGAGAAACGACGAAACCGCCGTCGACACCGGACGAAACTAGGTCCTCTTTTCTCTACGCTCGGACACGTTCGTCCGTCATCGTTTAACATTCTCAAGATAAAACATGACCCTACATACAGAGAACAAAATGTGATGAAATAGTTTTGATTTAATTATTTGGGACACAAAGTCTGGCGATTTAAAGGCGGGACGAATAATGTCCCGTTACATAGATTTAAATTAAAAAAAAAGTGGAACATTTTCTTTATTACTATGCCAGAGAATTAAGGGAAAATCATTTTTTTTTGTTTTTACAGTTTGAGTATTAAATTTTCATGGCTTTACATACTGTGACACGTTCCAAACAACACGTTTGGAGCACCCGTCAATTTCATATTCAGGAGATAAACGTTGCGTTCTTTACAAATAAATCTCAGCATCTTTGATAACATAATCTTAGTTACTGAGAAAACTGGTTTTATCCAAAAATGACAAGATGGTCCAAACTTTGAAATCCAGAAGCAACTGTTTTGACTGTTTTTTGCCATAAAATTTTATTGATATGCAAACAGTCGAATCGATAGAAAACAAATTACAGGCGCGATCGCTCCGTAGCAGACAACGCCACTCCCACTCGAAGTCTAGCCCACGCCCCCTCACGAATCACGTGACCCAAATCAACCAATCGCTAATTTTCGTTGCATTAGCGTTGCGCCCGAAGAGGCTCGATTCTGGGTTACCCTCGCTAAAATCACTTTCAGTGATAATATGTTAATTACTCGATTTGAACACGCATATGCGATGCTGCGCTGTTAAAATAGACAGTTTCTTACTACGGACTAGACATTATATAATAATACATATGAAATAACGAAGGTATGAACATTATATATTATATTTGAATAAATGAATAAAAAATAATAGAATAAACAAATGAAGATGAAATATTATGCTTCTATATAAGTGTCATATGTTATATTACATTACTCTTGTTTACTGCGATATTTTTCAAAACATTCATGGGGACATAAATCTATCTGTTTCATTATCTGGAATATTACACAGCAGAGAGAAGAATATTTCATATAAATAACCGTGATTTTACGCTGTTGCTTGGTGAAGTTCACTAACGTTAAGCAAACAAAATGAAAACATTTCCAACGGTAAAACTCAGAGAGCAGAGAACTAATCGCATTTTAACATTAAACAATGTAATAAATTAAAACAAAAGAACGTGTTTTAACACCAGACTAGGCGTAATTATTGTAGGTACTGCACAGAAATATCCCTCACTAAAAAGAATAAAATTTCTCTCGTTGAAAAACACAATCTCCTTGCAATTCCTAAAACAACAGTGACTATTCTGTGTGAAAGAAACAGATTGTTTATATTATGGTCACAGCTATTATAACTAACAAAATTTCATGATACAATTCTACTATTTTAATATTTTCTACTCTAATCTCCATTATCGCGATATTACATTACATCAAACAATGCCGATGTCCGCTATAAATATCTCGCTTAATATCTTTGTTAAAAATAAATATTCAACACGGCGATGATTACCAATTACTAACAAACCACGAATAATACAAAAATATGCGATGCAAAGGAAAATAGTTGGTCAAACGGCAATGATAAAGAAAAACAGCAATAAAGCCTGTTAAAAATTTCAATGATCGACGAACGAACTGGACTCGATCAATCACAAGCCGGCGATTTTTACGACGAACAGTAAGCAGCGTGGAAATTGAAAGAAAAAAGAGGAAAGAAAGGAGGAAAGGGAAAAAAGAAAAGGGAAGAGGAAGGAACGAGCGGACAGGACGAATCGATAGTCGACTGGACGGCACGCGATGTTAATAATTTACCGAGGCGATTCGTAGGCGAAGGGTGACCGCGGTCCGTGCGCGCGATTCGCCGTTTCGATTTCGTTGCGGGCGACGGGAAGAGCCGGCGGGAAAAGCGCAAGAGGAACAGGAGGCGGTGGCGGCTCGTTAAAGAATCACGAGGCACGAAAACCTGCGTCACGAAAACCGGCTCGAGCAACAGAATACGCAATCGTTAACGATCGCTTCGTTAAAGAAAGCTAACAACGGACAGTTCAATTTTTTATGCTCGAGAATGGCTAACGAACGCGACCGAGGCTCTACAGGGTCGTCCAAATTCGGCGTCACGCGGAAGCAGCAAAGTGATTCGAGATCTCTTCGATCGTTTTTGGTAGATTTCGTTGATACGAGATTCGCTGCGGAGTGCAGGTTGCTAAAATTTGTTATCAAAAATCGAGTTTTCAATTTCATTGACCAACAAAATCGTGCGATTTACGATATCCGGGATGATTCTTGAAAAATAAAGAAAAGAAGAAGACAACCGACGAATTAAAAAACAACATCGGAGATTCCATTGAAAGATCGTAGAAAAAAAAAGTCGAGAGTAATCGAATAATATTGTAATCCCGCAATTAAAATCATAAACTGGATTTCACGTTGAGAGAAGGAAATCAAACAAATCTCGAGTGATCGGTTCTTTTTTTTATTTACGCTCGAGGAAGATGAAACGTCCAGCTTTTTCAACCCTGTACGAGCGCGTTTGACAATAATTTACAGAATTTGAAGCCCGTGTTCCGCTTTTAATCCGATTGACGATTTCCCAGGCACGGGACGTGCATTTTAATGAATATCGCGCAGCACCGTGAAATAAATATTGTGACCGAAGCGACAATAAATGCGACAGTAACAGCTTCAAAACCGGCGTTCAATAACGCGACTAAAAGTTACCAACGATTTGAAAACGCACGGACTTCGTGCAAACGTAACGATATTGAAAGCAGAGCAACGTGCAATCGCGCAACTCCATTTGAACGAAATGATTGTGACACAATTCTCTGACGTGATTCTATTGTTTAATTTTATTACACCTTGAGCGTAATTAATAAAATGTATGCATGCGTAGTTTTTTAAGTAAACTTGAAGTTGTCGATTCGACAAGTCGAATTTTGAAATCTTGGAAAACCAAGTGAGATAAATTTCCAATTTCACGGATTTTAATTAATCTGATGGTTGAAATTTTAAAATAACGACCGTATTTTTTGCGTTTGTTTAAAAAAGAACGTGTAAATAAATCCAAAACATGATCTTATAAAATTTTAGATGCAATTACTATATGTGTATAATTATAATTGTAATAATGGTAACAGCACACTTTGTACATTTCGACGCGCTCGCAGTAATTATAACTTTTATTCTGATTTATCTGTGTTTTCTACCAAACATCCGAATAAATAAATTAACGCAATTAAAACATTTCAAATCCCTACTTTCTCTCCGTTTGTTTGTAGGTTTTCGCGACTGACTGTAGAAAAGTGAGAAGAAGAAAAAAAAGAAACAAACAGAGAAAACGTTTCAAACCCGTAATTAGTAAATCGATTTCTTAATTGATATTCATACGAGGCGGTCGTAAATCATATTTTTTTTCCTCTCCGCTCAGCAAAAACAGCGTAAGTGAAACTTTTTACGTTGAGCTATAAATGGAATTGCAAATATCCCGGCCAGAAGAAATCACAGACTCGCAGCACAGTTAAAAAGTGCGATAGTATCGAACGATTTCGACGAAGTCGTTTCGTGAGGTTGAAACACTTTCGAGAGAACGCTGACACTTTTCTCTCTCTCTCTCTCTCTCTCTCTTTCTTTATATTTTTCATCGTGTTCGAGGAACGATGAATATTAATGTCTCCGACGACTCTTTCGCGAGGAATTCATTCGCTTTGACAATGTTGTTTGCCTTGGCGCCGCGGCCCGCGTGAATTTTTCGTTAAAAACACGGAAGCAATTTCCTGCGCTGTCGAACAACCGGAAACATTTTCGTCCACGCGATAACTCGATCAATTCCCGCCGTCTCGCGTGATGCATTCGATCTCGGCGAGCGAGTTCGATCAAACGATTTCAATCCCCTTCGTAGAAACGATCGGAAAAGAGAACGCGAGCATGAAATATCGTGTCGTTGATTCACTTTGAGAAACCTTCGGTCTATCTATGCTGCCGTGAATTTTTCTTAAGAAGCCTGAATCACGTTGAGACACGTTGCGACGCTTGGTATCGGTACATGCTATATCGGTTTCGTGATAGATGTTACAATATACAATATACTAACGCTCAAAGGTACGTGGACGCAATATTTTATCACTGAAAGTGATTTTAGCGGGGGTAACACAGAAAAGGTGCAACGCTGATGCAACGAAAATTAGCGATTGGCTGATTTGGGTCACGTGATTCGCGAGGGGGCGTGGTGTAGACCTCGAGTAGGAGTGGCGTTGTCTGGTATCGAGCGAACGCGCCTGTAATTTGTTTTGTATCGATTCAAATGTTTGCGTATCGATAAAATTTTATGGCAAAAAAGTCGTCTTCGTTTCCTAGTCACAGAACAATTGCTTCTGGGTCTTTCAGTGAGACGAATCGTACTGGGGTACAAGTCGTGCAGTTTTTTATAAAATCTGTTATAATTGAAGAGTATTGTTTCTTCCATATAGAATTGTAATTAACACTTTTCTTTGGGCATTTTATATAGTTTTGCACAATCATTGCAGTCTGATGATAATTGTGTAATAATGTAATGGATTGTTTGTTAAACACGAAACTTATTTTGTCATGGTTATAAGACAACGAGATATTTATTAAACATAAATGGTATTTAAAAACAAATGATTATACCACGACTTGTAAGTTATGATGATTAGACGAGGAGAAGATATGACTGTCTTTTTTTATTGTCACTGACGAAATGCTTGATAAATTGTTCGTGAAATATGTCATCTACAGTATAAAGAATAGAATTTCTGCATATGTGCTTTATTATCGGTCAACTGACGTCAGAAAACCTATATCGATGCAGAAATAAGAATCCCAAGTTGGAGCAAAGTTCGTTTCTCAACCTTCGAGCGAATTTTATTCAACGCTCTAATGAAAAACAGAATCATTTACATGCAGATAATTTCCACAACCGTTCGTTCATCTCAGTTCTTTTAAAAAGAATATTCCTTATGTTTCTTTTTAATCATTAATTCCGTATACTTTACGATTAACACTCCTCGTGTTATCGACGATAACACCGGAATTGAAATATAGTTCGACACGTATTTCCACGTGCAAGTGAAAAACTTGTGTGGGTTTCTCATAAGACCTAAACGTCGATGTGAACGACGTATAGGGGGGCCTTTAAATCGGGCAACTTTTAAACTCACTGCGAACATGAAACGTCGCGAAGAAATACGCGATAGCAAGTCGAGGGCTGTACCAACTGTTCCCAACTATGGACCATCCATTTCTCCTTGCCGCAAGATTTATTTTTACAAGCGCCGTCGTGTTTTCAACAAACAAGCAGCCTGCGTGACCAGACCGTGTCGTGACACGAACTCGAAAAGACCTCCTACGTTTCTGATCGTCCGACCATTACCGCAGGGGTGAAGTAGGGGTGGATCAGTCGATCGCCGCGCTCGAACAGAGGGGGAAGCGGATGATAAAATAATGGGTCGTGGGTAATTTCCACGTAACGCGTCGATTCCGAAGCACGTTTGAATTTACGAGCGTATTTATCGAATAAAATATGTACAATTAACCTCCGACTGGCACCGTTACGACGTCGAAGGCCGTAAAAAAATTTAGATCATTGTTTAATTTTAGAATTTTTCGTTCGATTTTTGAATTTTGTTATTAATCTCTAACAGAGAGGATACAAAGTACAGAATCAAATATAATAAAATAAAATTCGTTAAATTCGTTCGATAGACGGTCATTTGTACGAGTGCGCCACTCGAGGGTTAATTCGAAAGAGAAATTAAATTAATTAAGGATCGAGCAACAGTGTGTCATAAATACGACGTTCGTTAACATTAAAATTCCATTTCTTCGAAATTTAAGTTTATCAATTAGAATTAGGGAAAGAGAAGAAAAAAATCCGATTTTCAGCTTTAATTCAGTTTCTTGCCGACAAAAATCAAAAGTTTTATAAACATGGAATTACGACACTGCCTGAAAGATGGCAAAAGGTCATCGACACAAACGGACAATACCTAATTGAATAAAGTTATATTTTGAACTTTCCTTCTTATTTAAAATCCGCAATCACTTGGTTGCCAACCCAATAGATCAACTATCTACTCAAACAAATCCATAGCAAAGAGACATGTTTCAATACTTTTCGAACATGTGACCTATTCTACGAATGAAACGACTTGTTCAATTGCAACCTAATAACGTTCGTGTCGACGGCGCAACAGTCGCGTCGTCGATCAGTCTCCAACGGGGCGCGACGATCGTAATATCCGCACAATCCAGTTTCACCGCGAAAAAAAAAAAAAAAGGATCAAGTTCACGAGGAAATGGGAAAGTCGGCTGCACGTAATCGCAGTCAATCGCGACATTCGTTAATTATTCGGCAAAAAGAAAAACACGATCTGGCTTTTAACGACGCACGCACACGTGGTCGAGCAAATTAAGGGCCAAAAAGATAGGACGCGCGCGCGAGAGAGACAGAGAGGTGGTGAACGCACGCGGAGAAAAGGGATGAAAAGGGCGCCGTAGAGTCTGCGACGAGGGTAGCGTGAGGCGCCGAGGAGTCCAGTGCCGGGAGCAGTGCATCGACTAACCAGTCCATAACCAGTCCGCACGCCACTCTAAAGGGTCGCTGGGCTGATATATAGGGACGCAGGATGGAGGGCATCAAAGCCAGGTCGAAGGGGAGACCGCAATTAGGAGCTGGGAGCAGCTTAAATCCACTAAACTTGACGCGGGAATTTGAACTTGATGAACTTTCGATGCGTCTCTGAAACGCAACTGCGTGTACACCGTGTGACGTACGGTTTGCACAGGGTGAAGTGAAAGCGACGTGTTACAATGAATTCGAATGCTTGGAAGAAGAATTTGGACCGTTTCGTTTTGATAGTGGTTTTTGTCCTGATCAATTGGAATTCCGTTGGAATTTTGCTGAACAGAATGTAAGAATGTGATGCACCGTCGTTTCCCTTGCCTACCAAGCATGTTGTAACATTAAATAAACAAATATAAAAGTAAAATAAAACATAAATTTTGAATAATTAAAATTTAATGAATTATTTAACGATTCGCTGGTTTTGAAAATGATGCAAGTTCGTTATCGAGTTTGAAAAAAGACGTCGATCTAGTTATTAAAAGCGAGCATAAATCGATACGATGCGACATCAAATTATCAAGGTATGATACATTTTTATTCTCAAGATCGTGGTACACGTTATAAATTTAAATTCGAAACTTGCAGCATAGATAACATTTCGATACTTTACACCCAACGCAGTAGCTAACTTGCGAAGATTGAAAAGGAAATCCCAGGTGAAGGGGTTCGAATCATGGACACGCGTTGTTTCGTCCCCGAAATTTCACAGCCGCGCATTCAGAAATACCGTGCCGCGGTAAAAGGGAACGACGATTATTCAGGTCAAACGCGGCGAATCGATTCGGCAAACAAACTTCGTTCGCGCGCGGAGGATATTTCAAGGAACGAAGTCAAGTGGATCGATGGGCGGAAGGAAATAGCGAAAGAAGGGCAGCGGGCGAAGCCAACTCTCTGGAAAGAACCAGAGATATTCCAATTTTCGCGGATGTTCGATGAGAGAGACAACCGGCGAGCGAACAACCTCCCCGGTGGTACGCGCGGATCGAGAGCGGCCTCTTGTCGCGGTAATTGCGCCCCTAGCAGTTACGCGGTCCAAGTAATTATTTCGACGTCGCGCAGACGACGGATATCCGGGATAATTGCAGCCGGCGCGACAATGATACCGCGTCCCCGAAATTGCTCGGTGCCAGTAAAATATGATGTTTGCATGTCGTGTCTCTCCGCCCCCCTTTCCTCCTGCCTACACTCTCTGTCTGTCTTTCTCGCGAGCCTCGTGTGCCCTGGAACCCACCACCCCCCGTCAGATGCCAACACATCCCCGATAACCGACTACCTTTTTCCCGATGTTTCCAGCTTTTTCGAACGTCGCAACGGGGAGAATTATCGTACAATGCTAGACTCGGAGAAGCAGCGTGGCCTGGAATGCACGAACGCCAAGTTTCGAAGCTCTTTCTCGAGAAGATACGTCAAGGATGGAAACTGACACCGAATATACAGAGTGATGTTGGCCAAGACCGGAAGCTAATCGATTAATGTATCAAAAGATAATGATAAGATGCATTGATCCATTCGTCGATAAAGAGGCGTTAATTTATTTATATTGCGAGACCAATATCAATTTTGTAAATTGGCAAATGAAGACGATGCTTTTCTTATTTTGCACACGGTGGGTTTTACAAAATTAAAGAAATATCTGCTGAAGTGATGATTTGACATATTTTTTTTTTTTTTTAGTAGAATATTTATACGTCAAATGTATGATAATAATTAAAATAGATAATAATAAAATAATCTCCATACATCCACTACTCGTTTCCCTCCAAAATAAGTAATTACACATATACTATTTTAGACGTACTATAAAATTCTTCTCGATACAATTTTAATTGTTTAATTATTCAATTTTAATTTAAACGAAACTTAAACCAATTTCCAATTTCAGATAAACTTAATATTTTACTCTGACGACTCACTCAATATATATTCCAAATATAAAATATGGATTCTCTGGTGTTTCAATTTCCAGTCTCGAGCGAAACTCGAACCAATTTCCAATTTCAGATAAACTTAATATTTTACTTCAGCGACTCACTCGATATATATTCTAAATATAAAATGTGGATTTCATCTGATCTTTATTGCGCGCGAAATTTCTCGAAACGAATTTCGAAAACGTGAAAAAGCATCGCTATAGTGTAAATATGTATGGAACACATCAAAGGAGGAGAAAATATGGCTGAATGATTTATCGAGATGAAACGGGACGGGGCTCTTCTCAGGATCGCCAGATCGGCTTAATTGGGTCAACAAACAACAAACGAACGGCGTCGCGCTAATGCCAATTAAACGAATGAACGTAATTGGTTACGTCGACCTGTTACGTTATTTGTGCAACGAGAGAAAAACCGAGTTTCGTCTGTTAATCAACGAGACGAAAATACCGCCGTGCGCTGAACTTAATTCTCCATTGAACGTTAGCCCCGTTGTTTATCGGAGTAATTGTAACTCGTTTAAAGAAAAAGCCGCATCCCTCTCCGTTGAATCTCGTCAAAGAGCCACGGATTGCACATTCAAACGTCGAGGCAACCGCGATTCCCCCTCTTCCCTTCTCTCCGCGTTTTACCTTGCACGAGTAAACCAACTGCTAAACTTATTATCTTCTTCGTGATTTCCGTGGCAACTTCTATCTCACAATCCAGTAATTGCATGCCAATTTCCCTTCGCAACCTCGCCCACGCAAATTACTCTTTCAAGCCAAAATCCCCCCCCGGAATCTGGAACCTCAGAATCCAGAATCTGGTACCTTAGAATCCAGAATCCAGACTCTGAAACCCTAGAATCTAAAATCCAGAATCTAGTGCCTTAGTATCCAGGATCTAGAACCGTAGAATCTAATAATCCAGAATCTAGTATCTTAGAATCTAGAATCTGGAACCTTAGAATCTAGAATTTGGTACCTCAGAATCTAGAATCTGGTGCCTCAGAAACCAGAATCTGGTACCTTAGAATCCAGAATCTGGAACCCTAGAATTTGAAATCCAGAATCTAGTGCCTTATAATTCAGAATCTGGAACCCTAGAATCTAAAATCCAGAATCTAGTACCTTAGAATCCAAAATCCAGAATCTAGTACCTTAGAATCTAAAATCCAGAATCTAGTATCTTAGAATCCAGGATCTGGAACCCTAGAAGAATCTAAAATCCAGAATCTAGTGCCTTATAATTCAGAATCCAGAATCTGGTACCTTAGAATCCACAATCCAGACTCTGAAACCCTAGAATTTAAAATCCAGAATCTAGTGCCTTAGAATCCAGGATCTGGAACCGTAGAATCTAATAATCCAGAATCTAGTATCTTAGAATCTAGAATCTGGAACCTTAGAATCTAGAATCTGCAACCTCAGAATCTACAATTTGGAACCTCAGAATCTAGAATTTGGTACCTCAGTATCTAGAATCTGGTGCCTCAGAAACCAGAATCTGGTACCTTAGAATCCAGAATTTGGAACCCTAGAAGAATCTAAAATCCAGAATCTAGTGTCTTATAATTCAGAATCCAGAATCTAGTACCTTAGAATCCAGAATCTAGAATCTAGAATCTGGAATTATTGCTATCCAGAACACCGTGGAGTGATGGAAACTGCGGGAATCACGAACGAACAGTGGCCAACTAAAAATGCGAGACTATAAATTCAAGATGTCCCGACAACCACAAGGAGCTTGTTTACAGGTTTCACCACAATTTCTCATCCGTCTCGTCGTCATTTATCCACCGCGCCAACATCTATCTATCCAACGATTCTCAAGGAATTTTTCTCGTAATTTAGTGAATCACTTCACTCCCATTACACTTTGTGTTATCTTGCATTTCGACGATCTGTTATCTCGCCCATGTTGTAAAGTATTTCTCCGACGTTGATAATGTTCGTCGACGTCATAAAAGTCAAACGCATTTATCTACATTACATACATGGATCGATTGAGTCCAAGTCGTTTTCACGCTGTTAAAGGAAGTCATCAGAGAGTAACTATAATATTTCGTAATTTTCTGGAGAGATTTTACGATTTCACGATGGATTTTTGGTTCTTTTATTATTGTACATTATTATTATATAACTGTTAAATAATTTTGACGTGAATCTATTATTTTATTCGCATCATACGTGTGTTATAGCTTAAAGTATTAAATAAAATGAAGAGATATTGGAACGATAAAAAAAGAGAACTTGAGAGAGGAATAGTTGAATCTAAAATCTAATCCATAGTGAAAAATATATCAAAGATATCTGATACGAAAAGTTGTCACCAATATTCAAAAATCATTGATATCGATGAAATGTGTACAATTAATTACCAAAATTTCTTTTTCAATAAACAATTTATGACCGATAGATAAATGAAGATTTGTTTGTTCCCTTTGTATTAAATAATACATCTTCCTCTACAGGGAGTCACAAAAGTATCTGAACATTTGACACAGGCAAACTCTTATACATGATTAATGATGTAATGATTATTAACGATTGTCATGATTATATTGTCATGATAAAATTTAAAACCAAGCTGAAAATGTATATAGGAATTACAAAATATTTATCATTCAACGTACACATACGTAGTAAGACTCAGTATAGTCATCTTAATCGTATAACAAATGTTAAACATAATCCCGCAAAATATTAAGATGTGTCTCCTATTGATACAATGGTTTGTCTGAATACTTTTGTAACATCAAATACATATCTGCTTGAATTAAATATTATAATCTTACAACTTTCGTATATGTATTTCTAGGTTTGTTTCAAATTTGATCGATACAATCATGGCAATCCTGTCGTTAATGAAATTTCAAATATTCGAGTATCTTCGCGAGTAATTGTACATTTTCTACACGGTGTCTCTTTTCTTTCTATAAAAAAAGAAAAAAGGATACGGTGCAAAGAAAATAAATAAAATTAACGTGCTCCTGAATAGAGTAACGTTGACACGTCCCCTTTGAAGCGTATTTATTCAAGAAACACGAGAATCCAGGATATTTCTTATATCCGATCCGATTTGTATGAAAATTATACCGAGAACCGTTCCCATAGGCGCGAATCTACTCGCCGATCGAACGCGAGCTTCTCGCAAAGCGGATTTCGACGGGGGGACAGCGGGAGAGAATAACAGCGAGTGTACGGGGAGCGCTTATAATATTCGAGGTGGCAAGCGAGGATCGAAGGGACGTTGGCAGGTGAGATTACCGGCTTCGGCTGAGACTAAACGGAGTTGGCTTAGAAATTCGACGCCCTGACGTCACGCTTTCCATCGGCTTCTTTAAATAGAGTGATCAATGATATCGCTGATTGGACGGCCGAGCCTTTGCTCCAAATACCAGGCTCGAGCTTTGCCCACTGTGTATGAAAATGCAGCGCGCAATTACGAACGAATATGAATTGGAGATTTATCGACATCCGACGTCTCGCGTTGTACCAGATTTGTGTAAAAAAAAAAAAAAGACCAAACTTTTTGGAAATAATTTTGCAATTAATTGCAAGATGTGGTCGAAAGATCATGTTATATTATATAATAATTTCTTTTCTTTTTTGGGGGCTAAAAAATGTATTATTATGTTTGTTTTACAGCAGTATAGCGCAAGTGGCTTCTCCATTTTGTGGAATACTGTTGAGAACGCTCGTTTATAGTTTCATGAAGGTTTGATTAGGTTTTAGTTTAGTAAGATTTTCTCGGTATCTGCACGCTTTCTTTTCACGACTGCTTTCGATTCTTGGAAATATGAAATCAAATCTGACATATACAGCAAACGGTGGACTACTTTTAATTTGTTTAATTTTTTTGAAAAAAGACAAGACACTAACGGCCAACACGCAAAACTTATTTTGTAATATTCAAAATTTGCGATATATAACTTAGCTCTCATTGTGACTACTGAAATTGTGGCATTCAAAAACTCCAAATGCTACAACTCAACTTCTGACAACTGAGAATAACATCACGTTAAGTGAAATCACGTGCATATGTGGAGCGTATATTTTTCAATGATGAAATTTTTGTACAGATAATTAACTCTTTATTACATCCTCGAGTGTTTGGTCTGTCAGAATATTACAATACGTTTACCTGTTAGAGAGTCAAACAGTATACAACATGTTACAACATATTGGCTAAAGTATGTCAAAAAATACATGTTTGAAGATTTCTAACTCGTTATTAAACTTCCAGATACTTGGCAATTTCTTGTTTTTATTAGAAATTCGGAAATCTTTGAGACACAGGCCTCTCACTGCGGAGGAATGTGTGTCAGAGGAAAGGAGAAACGCAGAGGCAATATACCACTAGACGGGAAAAATATATTTGCTTGTCTAGCGTCGACTCAACGAGAAAACGTTTACTCGGCGATAACAAAGTTACGCTGAATTTCATTCGTCTCGTGGAAACTAAAATCCATTCAACGTCTGTCGGTTCGGGACTTGTGTCAATTATGATAAGAAACTACAGACTGCGCATTACCGCGTGTCTATCTCGCGATAGTCGCCAATAGTGTCGTTTCCCTCTTTACCGTCGCGTTACCATCGAATAACTTGTCGGGAACAAATAAAGTTCTGTCGATATCGATTCGGTCGAATTCACCACCGAACGAAGAACGAATTTCAGTCGCGGGAACTTCAAAAGGAATCCTCCGCAATTTCGCTCCTCCCTCCCAGAGTAAACGAGAAGGATAGAGCGAACAAGAGAATAGACATTTTTACTGGAACCATACTTGCAGCTAGTAACGGGACCAAATACACATGTATTAAAACATTGCAAGTCACGTGAAAATACGTTTTTTGTGTGGAATACGTATAAATACGCAAAATAGTAAATAAATGTTGGATAGTAGATAACTGTCAGAGTGATAGAAACTTTGAAAAAAACTGCACGACTTATACCCCAGTACGATTCGTCTGGCGGAAATGACGATTTTTTTGCCATAAAATTTCATTGATACGCAAACATTTGAATCGATACGAAACAAATTACAGGCGCGATCGCTCAGTACTCGAGTTCTATCCCACACCCCCTCACGAATCACGTGACCCAAATCAACCAATCGCTAATTTTCGTTGCATCAGCGTTGCACCTGAAGAGGCCCGATTTTCTGGATGACCCCCGCTAAAATCAGTTTCAGTGATAAAAAACTTTGGATAAAATAAAGATTGTTTGCAAGACAGCGAAATGCACTTTGATAACAGCGATGATGATGCAGTTAGACCAAGAAGCCTCCATGGGTTGTGCGCCGGATTCTGATTCAAATTCAAATTATTTAGGATCCAATTCTAGTCATTTTTACGCGGTTCAAATAAGACACTCTCTTAGATGTTAGAAAGATCAAGTATAATACACCAATTGATTGAAAATGTCACACGAGCCGAACAGACAGTTCAGTGACGAGTGAATGATAGAAGAAACTACTCCATCTTCTTATCTCTACGCGTGATTGCTTAGTAACAATCGAATCCCACCAAGTGTACTTTTTGTATTAGACTCGACTTGATTTCACGTCATCGTAGCGAACTTGACCTCTCTGAGAATCGCCAGAGTACTTTTTCACAGCAGTCAAAATTTGCTGTTCGTTTCGTTCGTGCCGTAAATCAAAGTCACGTTGCTCGAAAAGGGACGGGAAAGAAACGGGCAAACAGAAAGCGACGATGGAAAACGTGCCAGCGGTTGAAATCGAGCTCGAGTCCGTGTGGATTTCTTGTCCCCCTGGTTGGGGAACTTTCCGAGGAAGGAGAATGGTTTAAAGCGGATCAAGAGAGACATCACGGACTCGCACTTTCCAAGCAAATACCGACAGTTGTGTCAACAGGCAGCCGCGCTAATGCTTGTTAAATGTTTGACAACGTTTACGCAGCGAGGCAATAAAAGGCGAACCGGTCGCCTCGGTGCATCGGCGATAATGCAACGGAAGGCTACTGCGGTAAAAAAAAAGATAACGGCACTGCAGGAGTTTCGCGCTGGAATCTGATCGATTTGCCTTCCCCCGGCGTAAATGGGAACGAAAGAAAGAAAGAAAGAAGGTCGATGGACTGGCCGAGAGAAACCACTCCGCCGCAGGAGAGCCGAAAGACCCCTTTTGTCCGAAAGAGAACAAGTCGAAAAACCCGGCGAAGAACACTTTGAGCTGGATCGCTACGCAACTCTTACCCTGTTCGAAGTCGCGTTATTGTGAGAGCGATGGGATTTCGTCGAGCGAGCCAAGAGTATCAAGAGAGAAAACGACGAGAAAGACACGAAATCATGAATATTCGGTTTGGAGGTGTTTGAACCGAGATTCCATGGTTGTCGCGCGGACAAAATTCACAGACAGACGTGCTTAGGTGTCTTGTCTGTGAATTGTTAGAAAAATAGAAAGGAGAGAGCGTTTGATTAAAAATTGAGAATCGTGAGTCGGTAAAAATTGAATTTCTTAGAACCGTGGGAAAATGCTAGTTCTATACTATTAGAATCTCTGGACTCGGCTAAATCGATAAATTACCAATTTATTGTTACAGTAATATATTGCGATAGTCAAGATTTGCAACGATTATCCCAAATGTTTCAAGTAATAAATTCACAATATATATTGTTGTTGTTGAATAAATAAAAATGAAACGAAGCAACTTTTCATTTTGCATTTGTTTCTACAAATAATACCTCAAATAATAAACTTTCGGCTTTCGTTGGAATTATTATATAATTTCAATGAATTAACTCGAATGAAAGATTGTTTGCAATTTATTGTTTCATTTAATCAAATTGCTTTCCCAAAGTTATTCCTCCGACAAAAAATAATCAATTGGCGGAAACGACTTTCGTTGTTGCTACTTTTCGTCTTTATTTAAAAATAAAATAACGCTCGCCTCTGTTCTCGACTCCGAAACTCCGCGTTACATAAAAGAGGATGACGAGGCAGATTCCACAATTAGACTAGATCACCGACAGAAATGTTCATTAATATCAATGGAGGAGAGCCTATTCAACGTGTTTACGAGTGTTGGTTCAGTGAACAACTACAAGACAAGACTCGTGCAACTATGCTTTGTGCGACCACCGTTCATTTCTATGACCAAGGGAAGACATTTCACCGTGCTTTCATCCATTTATCGTGCTCACGTATAAAGACGTTCCGTTGAATAGTTCCTACTTCCTCTACTGGCTCGAAATTAGCCTCCGTATTCGACGAAACATCGTCCATCTGGATCGGACGCTGGATCGCGCCGTCGTCCGATAATTCGCCAATTAAACACGTTCAAACGCTCTTAAATTCTTTCATACAAGATGTACCAATGTCGCCTGAAACTCCTACGCGATCTCCATAAAAAGTTGGCAAACAAATTTCGCTCTGAGCGAAATTTCTATTCGTTTCCAAATCACAAATCGAAAAAAAAGGAAAAATTTGTTGCAATTTTGCAAAAAATTCTCGAATAATTGTCAATATCTTTGCCGCACTATGCAGAGTGTTCTAGAGTTTTCCGAGGTGTATTTTAGAAAAAAAATATAAATCTAGATTCGTAAATTCATCAAACGAAACAATGGATTGTTCCATTGTAGATGAGACAAGTATGTGTATAGAGATCCCATTTGTCAAACTATATTTATGAAATTTTATTTGCGTAAAAATCTGCAATCGTCATTATCGTTGTACAAACTCTTGTACAAATATTTGAACTTTGAATAGGAGTTCACTGACTCTTCTAGTAATTTTTCGATCGTCATGATAGAAGTTCAGAAGTAAAATTCAAATAAGTGAATTCAAGAGTTTACTAAATTCATTGGTTAAAATTCAGTTCAAGTAATTAAATTCGTATAAATTGTACTTTACGAGGCACCTTTAGAAATACAACTCGTAACGTCGTAAACTACGCAATACGGTCGTTTTCTCGACGTGACAAAGTTACTTCGTCACGGTCAATAAAAAAAAAAAAAGCTACTCGCTCTCTACCTTTCTGAAATCTGTTGCTTCGATCGTCCTGAAATTAGGAACAAAGCCAAACAGCGATTTTCCGCGACACGATTCAATCTCGAACAAAGACACACGAACGTGGTCTCCAACCCTTACTTCTAATGGGATCACTCCGAGCGTATCTATCCTCTCCGTTTATATCGCGCGTCAACGCAACCATAGACATACCAGTCATTGCCGCGCCAACATCCAATGCAGATTATTCGTGTAAATGGGATTGTTCAGCGAGCCAGCAATTTACAACCGAGCGAGCAAGTAATACACCGATTCTTCCCGCGTTTTCCTGATATTTCTGGCTTACGTTCCTCTCCCCCTCCCTCTCGCCCCAATTTGGGGGGCAGAGGGATTATTTCGTAATTTTTCGATCGTTTCCGAATATTCGCGGGACGAGCACAGCGGCATTCAATCGGACCAGATTTTTGTTTCGTTCGGCCGGGAGGCGAGAGCCAACTTCCAAATAGGATTCGCCAACTTTACAAACGCGTTCGCCCGAAACGTGTTTCGCGTTTCGTGCGAGTTTGTCAAACCTCGAAATCCTCGTTCGTTGTTGGTTAAAAATTCTGTTACAGAGACGAGGAAATGTCAACCGCAACGTTGAACATATCTTAAATAGCACAGGGTTTCTGTCGAGAAGATATCATTTCGACGTACCTATGTTTTCTGATAACAAATAATAATATTTGATGTTTTATTCAATATGTAACATTACAAGCGATTGTTTCGTTATTGATTATGTGCAAATTACAGCAAAAACTAATATCGGTTTGGTAAAGAGTTTAAAAACCCCTAAACTATTAAACAACTGTATTTATCTTTGGTTTTATATTTATACTTTCTCATCTTTAATATGTTTCAACTATATATGTATTTCAATAATATATTTCTGTGGATATAAAGAAAATTGTCATCCAACAGAAAGAGTACAATATCGTCTTTTGCCAATTCTAGTCCGCAAGAATCATTCCTTTATCGCATAATGATGACGACTATACTTCAAATATAATATGATATCAAATTTAAAACTACCAACAAACTTTCAGCGGCACAATAACGAACCTCATAAACATTTACGTTCCTTCACCATCAGCTAGACATCGTGCTTTATTCTACGCATCATCCTGTTCCTCAAATTTTGGTGACTCTGATCCTGTTATAAAAATTTGTAACGCGACCAACAAAATGCAATGGTTATTTATTTTTATGTTTGGTTTACTATAGGCAAGTATAATTTAGAAACAGCAAATAGCATTAATCGCTAAAGTCATATATCCCGCCCTTTTCCACTCGATATGAACACTATGAATCTCCTATATCTTTTAAGGCGTCTTTTTTCCCGTTAAAAAAATTAAATAAATTCTTCTCAATTCAAATTCAAATTGAAATTGGTTGAGAAGAATTTTGTCGACCAAAACCATCAGCTTCGAAACACAAAAAGGATAATATCGATCTCCGGTGACTGCGGTTAGAGTTCTGATTACTGTTATCGAGGCAGGCTGAAATGTCACCTGCGAAGCTAACGTAAACCATATTATCGCGTCTCTAATCGTATGAGCACAAGGACGATGTGAGCAAACAGGTATATCTCTGTACCGATGACGAAACGGTGGAAAAAAAAGGAGCGATCGATGAAATACGTAATGGGTGATTCAACGTTCGCCGCCTGCACGATGGAGGCAGTACTCTTTGAAAAACTACACGACTTGTATCCCAGTATTTGTCTCACTGAAAAGCCCAGAAGCAACTGTTCCGATATAAAGCAAATTACAGGCGCGACAACGCCACTCCTACTCGAGGTCTACCCCACGCCCCTTCACGAATCACGTGACCCAAATCAGCCAATCGCTAATTTTCGTTGCATCAGCGTTGCACCTGAAGAGGCCCGATTTTCTGGGTTACCCCCGCTAAAATCACTTTCAGTGATAAAATTCTTAGGCAACGCACACGGCTAGATAAAGCTTACACCTGCGGAATGAATATTATAACTGAAGAACAAAGGAAAACTAAACGCTCGCTATCTTTAAACCTTCTGCAACAGCGTGTCACTTCGAAGTTACATACATATTCATACATCTGTGCTTTTTAATCTTAGTTTATCTAGTACTCTTCCCTCGTATTATTCTTGCATTCTATATTTTACACTCATCAATCTATTTCTAGTAATTAGCAGTTATCAGGCTACACCGCCTATCGATAACTGGTTTTGAAATAAAAGAACTATGATCGGTCTTTTTGTAAATTTTCTTATCACACTGTAATTGCTAAACTCGTAGTTTTTGCGCACAACTCGATTCAAAAAATTGATCAAAGAAAGATAAATCATGTTTTATATGAATTATGTTTATTGAAATGAATACTAAAGAATTCTTCATGTGATTGATTGAAATAAAATCAGAAGAGAAATACAACTGCAATAAACAAAATTAATATAAAACATATACATTATAGTTACATTCGTAAAATTATGAATTTGCATAAAATATCCACAGTCTAACAATTGTAGAAAATTAATTAATTATCGAAATCTCAATAAAACGTCGATGAGCTGTCCCAGCTGTCATTCCGACAACCTAACGCGAATACGCAAATGGCGTGCAAATATAAATCCTGGCCGATTACACAACCTAAACTGCGGCAACGTGCAAGACAATCGGGGGCGTGAACAATGGAGACGATCTCGAAAAATTCCAATGGAAACTCCCCTCGCGAAAGAAGAGAATAGCACGAGCGAAGACAACGGCACAAAAGGCGCCGAGGTTCCTTTAAGAATTCTCGAGTGCGTAAGCCACCGACTGCTACTCTAATTTTGTCCAGCCACACAACGGGTTTCAAACGAGACAGAAATCGATATAGCGCGTACGCGTGTGCCTGACGGCTCAATTATTTCCATAAGACAACCGTCTCTAACGGCGATTTTTCATATGTCAGCGTCCGTCGTCGGCGTGCCCGATTCGCGACCGATCCGGTCCAGCTTCAAAATTAGACTCTACGAAACGGAAACTCGCTGGTGCGATTGAAATTCACGATCCACTCGGTTTGTCGCGACGATCAATGTAACTACAAGTTAGCAACAATGAAGAGTTCGAATCTCGCGTGATAGCAAAAAAAAAAAAAAATGTAGAATGAAAATTTTTCCCCGCGAACTTCTTTTCCGAGAAAATCGATCTTGATTACATTTTTAAGTAATGGTACAGATCAGACTGTGATTCGGCGGGAGTGAATAATTCATAGAATTTGCTCATAATTCGTACAATTATCTCCAAGAAAATTTACCAAGATTTTTTTTTTAATAAAACATTTTTTTTGAAGCCTAGAATTTTTATTCCACATTTTTCACTTATTTTTTTCACGTGATATATATCATTGCATATTAATTGTTCACTTCTGTATGTACGAAATTCGACAAATTTTCAAACTCGACTGTCTCGAAAATGTTATTCTTCCTTCTCAAGCTAATTTTGCTTGAATCATCGCCTGCATGTTGACGCAAAATAGAGGTTAATTACTTTATTACTTTCAATGAATCTCGACCTATTTACGTTGAATTCCCACGCAATATTTCATTAAATCTCATACCGTCCATAAACGTGCTAATTTCTTAATTTCAATTTTAATTTTGAAAGACAATGACTGGACATAGGAATCCTATTCTTAAACTAAAAATTACATTACGCTGACTGACGTTTATGCAATGTCGTGTTATAGTCGTTATCCCCTCGCATTTACAAATCTCGTCAAGAATATTAAAAAATACCGTCATAAAAACACTATAACGCGTATTTTTTAATAGAATATTAAAAAAATAGAATAGAATATTAAAAAATACACGTTGTAATAAAATCAATCATCGTTAAAATGAATTCAGGATTTGAGATTGTCATCGATTGTTCACTTAAAATATCTTCAGCGTCATTTCTGTCTTCGCCATTAGATCATCATTAATACGACGTGCAATTTAATTTCCTAATTTTACAGAAAATTTTGAAAAATCAAAGATCCTGTCAAAAGCAAAATATTATGAAATAATTTAGATTACGCTTTGACGAAACGTTATTTTTGCTAAATGCATCGGCAGGAGTTATCTCGCAGCACTGTGCGTTTGCTTCGCCTGGCACTGCAGTTCGAAAGATAATTAAAGAAATATACTCAACCAACCAGGAATTATGTATAATAATCGTTCGACGACAGAAAGAGAGGAGATAAAAAAAACGATAATTGAGAAAAAAACAATGATTGTTGTTGCAAGAACGGAGAATCTTTAAATATTCACACGACGATGATGCATCGACAGAATGAATGATGCAGTGCAATAAACACGTCAAGAATTCTTCTCCGGCAGATACTTTTCGCGTGATTTTGTCTCGTTTCGTGAAGCTTTGCCATAATCTATTTCAATGTCACGCAGGAAGTGGAAAGAAACGAACGAGATCTGAAAAGGAGCGGTTTACGTAACTCTGTAGTAGATCATGAAAACCTGATATAGAATACTTCGAGCTTCGAGCCAATAAAAAAAAAAAGGTGCGTCGTTACGTCAGAAGTTGCGAAATTTACCGCGTTCTTCGCAAAAAGACGCGGCTTTTCAAGGACTCGTCAAGTTTTCACAAACGTAATGGCTCGAGTATTCCAACATCTGTCACTGAAAATTTCAACAAATATTCCGTGACTCTGTGTCTCATTAATATTAAAACAAATTGTAAAAGCAAAAAGAAATATTTTTTAACAAAAAAAAAAAACGTTTATCTTTGCCAATGCACTTGTTTATAATTTTTCAACGAAATTTAATAATTTAACTCCGTCGAGGACTTGTTTTTATTTATACAAATTCTTTCGTATAAATTCGTATATTTTAATACCAGAGTAAAGAGACGGGCGTACGACAGTAAAAAAAAATCTAAAGTGAATTTTAATTCAAATCTGCAAGCTACAAAATACGCAAGTGTAATTGAAAAGTTACATTTATCCAGGACAAATAATACCAAAAAACAAGAAAATCTAAAGAGAAGATACTTAGGAGATGCTTAATTTTACGTTTCTTCACTTTCGTTGCTCGTACGTCACCTTTTACCTCGGTAAGGTAAATCCAACGTGGAAAAGGGGGAGGAGGAGGAGGAGAAAAAGAGGAGAAAAAATGGACGAAGCACGATCGCCGGAAACCTTTCGGCACGCGACGAAGCCGCGCCCTCGAGAAGGCAACGCTTTCGAGGCCCAGGCTCCGGCGGTGCAGCCGGAAAAACCGCGTCTCGATGTCTCGAGTCGATCCACCTGAGATTGCGCTAACGGTACGATCGATTTGCATAAACAACACACCGCGAAACCATCGGGCACACTATCGCTCGCGTTCTTTGACCCTGCGAACGAGAATCCTCGAGCGTGTAGCACGTCGAGAAGAGTCTTTTATCCGTACGCTAACCCTTCCCCTACCCGCGGCATTCCGCGCTTAGCTTTAGACTCGAGAGGGAGAGAGGTCCGACGACGAAAGGAAGACGAAGGTAGCGACGTTGGCTACGAGCCCGTGCTCTCGCTACCAAGGTGTAACGTCCTGGTACACCAGTCTGACCACTATTCCGCTTCCTTTGCCCTTCGCATCCTTGGCCGCCCCTCTCTCCTTCCTACTCTCTCGAGCCTTCGTTCCACGAGCCTCGAGGCTCCATGTTGGTCTTCGCCAAACTTCAGAACCGAACGCTATCGCGAAACTTTCAACCGGTTTAACGTGTATACCAGGAATAATGCATCACATTATCGCACAGACTTCGTATAAGACGCATACTTTCGTGCGCCAGTGCGTCGCGTTACGTTTTAACAGAGCGCGAAATGTAAGGAGCGAAATTTCAAAATATTTTTCATATATAAAAACAGGTTCGAGTGTGTTGTCAACGTCGTTTCGCGTTTCGGAAGAATGAAAATTTCAAAGTTTCGACCAAGTCGCAGCGTTGCGAAACAGCGACGCGCGCGTCGGATCGAAAAATACCGGCGAGTGGGTTGGGAGCTCGATTTGAATTTCATTCAGCTCGACCTCGGTCACGTTTGTTTGCGTTCGCGTAGCACGAGGAACGCAACACGACGTAACAGAGCCGCGCGTTTCACGAGCAACGAGTTTCCACGCCGAGTCGGGCCTCTGTCTGGTTACTCGACGACGAGCCATTTTGCGGTTCGAACGTCCGATCGGTGCGCGGGATTTTACGACTATCGACTACGAAGCGCGCCGCGTACGCGTGACGACGTAAAGGGTATCGGGCTGACAGATAACGCGCAGGATGTAGCGGTACAATCGGTTTTCTAAACATAGAGCGGAGATAAAACAACGGCAACGCGCCGCGAGGTCTTTCCATCTTAACCGCGATACGCGCAAGATCCAGAAATCTCGTTCGCCGCACGCGAATCGACCGTATATTCGTTCGATTAATATTCATTCAACGCTGGGACTACCAAAAATGGTCGAAACGACCAATTATTGTAATTTTTATTGCATGTTTTATCGCACGCGAAACGGTGTATCTTACAGAGATTTAAATGACTTTCCGTGAAATGCACAAATTAGAGCTTGTGCGCTTTATCGAGTCGTAAAGTTTCATTTTTTCAATTCAACATCCTCGATGGGAATTTTACGTTTTAATCGCTGGTAGTTTCTAGCGTTTAATTAACCGTTTAATTTGCAGGTAGAATGATCGAATTTTTGTACAATAATTTACGATAAAACGGATCATAATTAAGTTTCTGTCTGAATTCGTAAAGGCGAAACGTTCGAACGAGCAGAACGGCGAGTGATTAACATTCCGGAGCAACGTTGCTCGCAACCGCTGCGACTCAATTCCGTTTGTTCGAGCGAACTGATGCTCAAAAAGAATAAAATTTCACCGATAATTACACCGACTCGAGGATCAAAGCTCCAACGACTTGAAATTATTGTTTACAACCGCGCAACTATCTAATTGTTCGCGCGATCGACGCGGAACACTACAAAGAGTTCGTTTCGACGAACAAAACGTGAAAATTCCGCTGCGAAAGGGAGCCGAGAGGGAAAAAGGGTCGTGAAATGCAACCGATTCTCGAGTTCTTTTCGAGGCGAGCCGTATACGGGCCCGCTTATGACCGCGTATAAATCGTCGGCGACGAGCTCTCGCGGAACGGAGGAAGGGAGGGAGGGAGGGAGATAGGTAGGTAGAGAGGGAGAGAGAGCAGAACGGGGCCGGTCGCCGCCGATTGTCGTCAGTGAATTCCTCCGGGCGCGTGTTTCGCATGCGGAATGAAGCGCGGCTGCATTCCCGCCGCGTCGATGCAAAACTGTTACTCACCAATAACGATGCTCGCCGCAGTTGCCTCCGGAATGGATCGGCAGTAAACCCTGCACAGACAAGAAAAAAGACAAGCGTCGATTTAATCCACGTTATCGCTTGCTAAAAACCACTATATAATATACACACGCAGGCAAATCAATTTCGCCGGCCTTCTCTCCTCTACTACTCTCTTATCCTCGTCGACTGCGAAACGCTTTTTGTTTTGCTGGCTACTGACGTAACATTGTGCCACGCTCCTCTCTCATCAAGTGAAAGAGGTTTTCGCGGTTTCACTCGGCGCGAAATTTAAATGTACCCTACTTTCAACGAGCGTTGTAGAAGAAGAACGCTTTGCTGACCAACCACTTTGTCGACGACACGCCGCGTTTCATATTATCGATCACACGTTCGATCGTGTTTTCTCACGTTCTCAGCCTCGCGCATCGACGTAAATTCCGCGCAAATTCTATTTCGGATGCGATTCGCGAACGTCACTGGCTACTACTTGGTTTCCAAGCGTCGAAGAAGCGAGCCCTCCTCTTCGGCGGGAATAATACCTCGGACGCCGGGTAGGTCAGCAAAGCGTTCGAGCGTTCGAGCGTTCGAGCGTTCACGCGTCCCTCCCGTTACGCAATTACTCGTAACTCGATCGACGAGTCGATCGGAGCTGGCCAAAGGCGCCTTCCTCTCGATGCCTCTCGATTACGGTGATCCTACGCGGCGTGTTCGACGAAGCTCGATCACGCACTCACGACGATCTAATGTCACACCCGCGGTCGGTCATAGTTCTCACATCGGCACGTGCACTCGCCAACGACCTGCTAACTCGAACGCGGTCGATCCGACGAAAACGCCCAAGAACGTGCAAGGTCGTCGTCGTCGCGCGTGGCACGTGTTCCTCTCTGCTCAACGCCGAGACGCCGATTAATCCTGTCGTCGAGACCCGACAGAACAAACTGCTTCGTCCCAATTTCCAGGTCTGAGCGGAGACACCAGTCAAGGTTGCGAACATTGCGAACCAAAGCGATAGAGAGAGAAAGAGAGAAAGAGAGAAAGAGAAAGAGAGAGCTAGGTCATGGCCAGAGTTGGCCGTACCTTGAATATCCTTCGATCTGTCGCGATCCCGCGGTGGCACGACCAACGAGTCCAAGAGAAACGAAGAGGAGATGCGTGAACAACACGGTTGGTACAGGCGAGGAATGCCCGATGCTAGATGGAAGACAGAACACGAGTAACTTGCTAAAGAAGCAAAGCCGGCGAGCCCGCTTCTTCCAACGAGTAGTCTACTCCTCCTCCTCCTCCTCCTCCTCCTCCTCCTCCTCCTCCTCCTCCTCCTCCTCCTCCTCTTCCTTCTCCCTCCCTCCCTCCTTCTACCCCTTCACCACCAACGTCTCCTTCCGTTCTATCGGATCTTTCACTCTGCCTCTTTCTTCGCCGTGCACACACGATACAGAGTCGGAGTTTGGTGGAGGGGGGCGGCTCGGATCACGAGGGAGGAGGCTCGAGAGAGACACCGGGACAGACGCCGAGAGGAGCGAGCGAGAGGGCAGAGCGTGTGAGAGGTTTGGAGAACGAAAACGCACATGTGTGCACGTAAGTGCACTCGGCTGCGAGGCTACGACGTGAACGAATAATCCGGATGCATCCGAGGGTCGGTCGCGGGAGCTAGGAGGGGGGCGAAGTCAATGAACGACTTCGCCGCAATCGCCACGCGGCGAGAGAATTTCACGGTTGCGAGTTCCTCTTGCGCCCTCTCGCTGTTTTCATCAGACTGCTGCATATCCCACTGCTCTTTTATTTTTTTCAGAGGAAAGTCTCTGATATCATTTCTTTTTTTTTTCCTTTTTCGATCACTTGAACAAACTAAAACAAAAAACAATCGCTGGCGAAGATAACGTTTGACGTCTGAACGTGTTCAAAACACGTACAGCGGACACTCGATCTTGGAGCAACTTGGAACTCGAGCAGAAAATTCGAGGAAATTCAGTCTCGAAACTCGAAAGTGGAACAAATTCTCTCTAATTTAGATATATTTCCAACGTATAACGTTTGCTTGTACTTGAAGCGTTTGATATATAAAATTGGATAAATTTTCGGATCCGTATAATTTACATTATTTCGTAGGAGAATTTAACTCCGAAATTGAACAACTTCAAAGTAGAAGAACAAGTTTAAAACTAATTTCAATTCCCGATCCTAGGGATCCTCAAAAATTCACGAGGTGTGCTGGAAACGATGGAGTAATTCTACAGAATGTAGATAATTGTAAAATGTAAAATATAATGCAAATAATAAAGAATTTTCAAAAATAATGTTCGTAGTCGTGATCTTTCTCTATATACTTTAGTTTATGGAATTTTGCGTAAAAACGTACAAAAATAGCAAAACTTTAAAACGTATTCGTGCAAGAATAATATTTTTAATAAGCAATGTCCATGTATATATAATAATATATAATAAACTAATAATGTCATACTGTAGTAGCACTGATTAAAAAATAGCTCTGCGATGATAGGGTTCGCTTTTCCGCGATTAGAAACCGAAAGGTTCCCCCCCCCCCCCCTCGATCGTAAATCCGAACAAACAGGCGCAACGATATCAAGTAACGTTAACGCTGATAGTTTCTGCCGAGCTGGCGAGAAACAGGAGGAGCTCGTTACCGAATGAACTCGCTCGAAATTTCGGAATTAAATTTAAGTCTCATTCAACTTTATCGTTCACGCAGCCGAGTCGCGGATGTTGCAACACAGCGGCCACCGAAAATACGCTTCCCTCGCCCACTCTCTCGGCCACGAGAGAACGTTAATGCCGGCTGTTCGCGGGCGCATACGAGTTCAGAAATTATCCGAAACCGTGTTTAGGATCACTGAATAATTTATCCAGCCTGCTATCGACCCGCGACCGGGGGCCAACTTTTAATTGCGTCTGCCGGGTGTACCGCGTACTTTTGCCAAATTTAAATACCGTCAATTGTTAACGAACCGTTCGAAGAATTTAATTGCTCAAGTTTTTATCCTCGCGCGAACGAGACATATACGTGCGCCTCTTTGTTGAGCACACATCGACGTTCGAGAATTAACAACGTCAAGAAAATGTTTCTCCAAATGTTTCTCTCTCCGTCGGCACGTTGAACGAAATTGATCGTTCACCGCGAAAGATAGGCTCGTCCCTGCCATTAACGTTGTTGGCTAATTACTTTCCGCGTGTCTCGTCTATCTTGTACCATTCTCGACAAAGGCAGCCACCGAGAATGTGAGAAACGCGTACACGTGCGTCGTGTCTCTGAGACAATGGCTCTTCGCGTGCACGTCAGGTAGCCGACCAGGCGGTTCTTCTTTTCTTCGCGAGAGCGTTCTCGACCGCTCGGCGGTGAATCGAGAGCCAAGAACACGCGAGAATATCCGATAACGACGCGGAAAGCGCCTGGCAGGTTGCGGCATTCTGGCGACCACCGCACCACGCCGCCGAGAAAAATCTAGACCGCGCAAACGATACCGCCTAACCGGCTAAACATGAAACGGCGTAACTTCTCGCGAATCAACCCCAACATTTCCATCTGTATCGAAATTCTAAGCAGCGGAAGAAATAAAGTCGAGATAAAGATAAAGTAACGATCGACGCCACGATGCAAGAATTTCCATCGGTTCAGTGTAGAACATCAGTTTCCAAAGAAACGTGTAGCGAGATAGAAGAGACACGAGTTGAAATCCATCGGAATCTTCGAACAAGCGAAAAGAAAAATGGACCAAACGCACCTTTGATCAGTCAAACAGAGAGCCGAGTAAACTGATCGATAGGAAACGAATTCTTTCTGCCGCAACAGAGAGAATCGTTCTGACGAATATCACCACCACGCATCGCTCACCAACAACACCAACGACGAAACGAATCCGTCTGAGCTTCGTTTCTCCGACAATGGAAAGACGCAACGGCGTCCAATTTCACAGTTTCGGCACATGTTCGGTGGTCGTTGCCTCGTGGCGAGGTAAAGGAAAAAACCGAAAACACGAAAGAGAGAGAGATAGAGAGAGAGAGAGAGAGAGGGCCACCGATTCCGGGGAACGTACCTCTTGCGTCGTACGCCGATCCACCGCGAGTTCCCGTGTTCCTGGCGAGGTTCGCCCGCTGCTGAATCGGTCCCGGGCCCGATGGCCGCGTGCACAGCCGTTCGTGCACGTTCACACGTTCGCGGAGTGTTACACGCGTAACGGTTCGCACGATGCGTGACATGCGTGTGCCGCGCGTATGACGTGGCGTGTGTGCGGAAGTATATTGATCAGCTGATGGTCGGGTGGATACTGGGCTGCCTCGCAGAATTCACCATATTGTTGCGTCAGCGCGCATGCGCCGAACCCTCGCTCTTTCGTCCCTTCGTTCACCCTTCCCGTGCGGCGCCCCAACCCCTCCGTAACCCTTGCCAGGTCGCGGTGGCACGCCGCGCTTCCTCGGCTTTCGTTCAATGAAAAATCTTGAGAAAAAGGAGGAGAGCGGGATGCCTCCGAACGGTGGGAAGGGGTCAACCGGCACCTCTAGCGGGGGAAGGGGGAGAGCTAAACGGAGAAATAAAGTCGCAACCCCGAGAGAGAAGACCGAGCGTCGGGCTTGGAATACGAAACGAACGAGTCACCGGTTGTTTAATTGCGTGCGAATTTCTTTCGTCACGGGGGTTCGATCAATTTACGTACCGAGCAATAGCACTGCTAAATCGATGACTGGCGAGTTGCGAGTTGCAAACTTCTCTTTCGCGTTTTCACGATCGAGCAAGTTTGTAACGGAAAGGAGGCAACTTTTTCCACTTTTCGCGTATCCTCGCGTATTTTATTTAAAAAAAAAACTCCAAGAAACGCTATCGACGTTATTGGGTAAACGTCACAAGCTGATTTTTAATTTTTCTTTTTTCCGTAATTCAACAATTCGCACTTGATAAAAATTCAACGTCGTTCGGAACGTTCGTTTGAAAGATAATCTCATTTTCGATTGACTTTCAACCGGTCTGTGTGTTATTCGTTCGAATTACTGGAAAGTGGATTTGCCTCTTTGCGACAGCGACTCCCTTCAACTTCGCGTGAAATAATACAATCAAACAACTCACAACTTGCGTAATTTCATTTGTTTTATCGACAAAACTTGTAACATAAAACACGAGGGAATCTGTCAATGTTACAATTTACAGCTCGTAACGTGTGAATTTTGCGTCAAACAATATCGGTTCGATTGGCGAGAGCCCAAGTACACCGTTTATGTTATTCTTCGATATGAGCAAACGAGATTTCAATTTTTGCCGTTTGGGAGGATCGTCAAGGCCAGAACTATGGCCAGAAACGAATCTCAGATCCGATCTTTAAACCCAGAAAAAAAAAACAGCGCCCGCGAAATTCGAAAATGGGGAAAAGGTGTTGGTATTATTTCTAAATCTGCGAAAGCTTGAGTCGTTGTGTTTTACGCCGCTTTGGTAATCACGTTCTCCTTAAGGTGTAGTTAAACTCTCTTTAAATAAACTGTAACTCGGCTAATAACGTATCCGAGAGAAACGATGATTTTTTTCAGAGAAAACGATGCAACTCGATGTTTTTCGTTATTGTTCGATAAATAAACCCCGCTCCGTCGAAGGAAAACGCGTTTCCTAGCCTGTGTGTTTATTACAAATTGCTCGTTTGACTTTTGCTCCGACTGAAATTTGTGCTTGTGTTCACGTCGTTGCTAGTTAATAACAAATGAGCGCGAATTTGTCGGAGCGGAGAGCGAACATACGCGTTCGTTTGGTCTGAGCGCTCCGCAATGTGAGAAAGTTGAAACGAATATGATTCAAAGCGTGTGCGATCGTTTGTCTCTACTGAATAAAGTTGGCGCTTGGTACTGTACATCCAAACATGTACGTACACACGCGTATTTTTCGCCTGAATATTTTTCTACGTAATTATGTTTGTTTTTCAGCTCGTTGAATTCGCCCCGATGCCCATTAGTTGATGGGCAAAAAAATTATATTTTATAAGGAATTGAAAATCACAGAAAAAGACAGAAACATCAAGTGTCATCAGCTTGATTCTTCCAAGTCATAACGAAAATCATCGAATCAGGTTTAAATTCACTGATATCTAACAGCGATCAGACTTTTCATCTCTTTATTTGAGTCGTTCCTCCATAGACAAACATCGCCGCAAAATTGTTATAGTTTCACCTCGAAGCAAATCGCGTTACGAACTTGAGCTCGCATACTTTTCCATTTCCTTTATATAATAGCTACGCGTTTTTAGGAAAGTGAATTTTTCAACTCGTAACAAATTCATAGCTCGCCGTCTAATTTCTTGGTACGTGATATGAAAAAACAAATCTGCGCAGTTTGAATGTTAAATTCTTGATTATACAGCTGTGGAGTTGTATTTTCTCTCGAAAAATTTCATCTACCTCGAGGGTGGTAATGAATTCAGTAACTATAAAATTATTAGATAATTTGAATGAAATATTTGAAAAATGACACATGTCACCTTATTTGACTCGACATTGTCTTAAAATGATGCTAGTTTATTCGAACAAACAAATGATTTTACCTCAAATCGTTTCGTTACTTTGTTATCAAGTAAAACAACTTTTCATTTCATTTTTATATTTTGCATTCGTTCTTCAAATAATTTTTAATTCTGCTGTATAAACATACATTTAATTCCAGTGAATTCATTAAAATAAAAGATTATTTGCAGACGATTGTTCTCATTTGGATCCAAGATAAAAATAATCAATTAGTGGAAATGATTTAAACGTTATTTAAAACTATTTTACTTTTTTATTTCTGTTAGTAAATAGACTAATAAAATTTGTCTGCATTATGGGAACTCATTTTTATTAGTCGTGCCTCGATACTCGTTTTCGACTCTCACTGTATATACACGCGACTTTTCTTTCGTTTAATTCTTAATCGTCGATCGTTTCGACTCCCTTTCATCTTCGCGAGTAACGCGTGTTTCCAATTTCGTTTGTTCGCGAAGAACAGGCGAGGCTCCACAAGGGGAATTAGTCGTTCGGCGGCAGCCAAAAGGTTAACAAGATAATTCAGTCCTCCGTGAAGCCGGTGGAACATCCAAGCGAGTTCATAACCCACTTTCAGCTTAACTTCGCGTTTCTGTTGCCGGACAGTATTGTTTGAGGTTTCAGCGATAATCATTTGCACAACGAATCGAAGCAAGTGACTGAAACACAGATGGCAACTCGAACAGTCTGATGAACCTGTCAGCCGTTGGTTTTTTTAAATGTTTCAACATGTTCTTAGAACGCAAGACTTTCACTGACTCGGTTGAAACTAGTAGACTCGATGATTTTGTTTTATGGAAATCTTAAAATCTCTAATAATATTAATTATTATATTCTTATATGACACTGTGCGATTGTTAAAATTAAATTAAATTGAAAATCAGTACTTGTTTTACTAGAGAAATAATTACTTGGAATATTTATTTTATAAGAATTTATTTCCTAGGTCAAGAAAGAAGAAAAATGTCACTAAACGATGACACTGAATTATTGAGAATTCCAAATTAAGGAAATTCTCGATATAGATGGATGAATTAATTGAAAGAGTCAACGAGGTCGTTGATAGCCTACGCACAATGACTCACGAAAGCATTCACCACAGAACGTTCTTTTTACAACCGAACGAGCCTTTGACTCGCATAATTAGTTAATTACGTGAGGTTTGTTAGACCTCCATTACGACCTGTATTATACTATTTTGGATGTCCGCTACGATCAATACGCATAAATATTTTTCAAACCAAAAACAAAACGTAATGTATTATTTTTATTCTTAAATGCTTGCTGATTTGCGATGATTTCTATACATAAATCAGATATATAGATTTATTTCAAATTTGATCGATATGTAATGACGACAGTCGGGTCTCGTGTTACAGTTGTAACGAAATTTCAAAATGTTTCATCTAACAAACAGTGAGCAACTGTAAAATATACAATGTGTATAAAAAATGAAGAGAGCAGATTTTCTGCGAAACACTGAAACCCACTGCCACTTTCATTTATATAGAAACAATACACTCGAGAGTTATTCAGGCAAAGTTTAAACATCAACAAAAAAAATATTGTGTTATCAAGATTTATTAATCGCAAAATGAAATGCTCGAGCACGGAAGCACGCGAGAGCCAAACGTCTGACATCACGGCGGAAGAAAGCGTGTCCTGCGTTCAATGATCCTCGAGGAAAGAACAAGGACTGGCGGCTTCTTCCGCCGACAGTGACTCATTTGCCGGGAAATATTCGTCGAACGAACTTGTGACACAAATCCACGATCAAAGAGCTTCGTTAACAACAACGTGCGCGCCGGCCCCGCTGAATATTCGGAGCTCGAGGATCCGAATTGTGTTAACCACCCGGTGTTTTCCTTTCACATTCAAATTACTTTGGCCGAGCTTCGTCACCAGAATCATTTCGTCTACGTACGTAACATATAAACAATAGTGACGAATTTTCTCAAAGAAGAAGAAGAAGAAGAGAACTGTTTCGTACGATTTGTCTGATTGCTAAAAGGAAAAAAAAAGAATTTTTTTTTAGTCGTTAGAAAATGATGGTTTTAGAATAAGTTAGGAGAAGTTGAAAAATCGAAAAATTTTAAACTTTACAGACTGAAGAATATTTTTACCACTTTTTCTTTAATTGCATTAGCTACATTAACAAATTGAAAGAAAATGAGAGAATCATAGAGTCTTTGAAAGGGGATTTTTTGCCTTTTTTCTTAGTTACATCTGCTGTATTAATCAACCGATGAAAAGCGAAAGAAAATAACAAAATTAGAGTTTTCGAAAGACGACGAAGTCGCCAGTTTTTGGTTCGCGCGAGAGAATAAAGATTTTGAAATTGAAAAACCGAAAACTTTTGTAGTTGTTCACTGGAACTGAAGAACGCGGCCAATTTTCCACTCTTCTCTTTTCCCATAATTAAGTTTTCCGGGAAAATAAAGGAATACACGGTCTTCCAAAGGCGATGGTTTTTAGCATCGCAAAAGACTGAAAATTTAGTAAAACAATTTTACTGAAAAAATTGAAAGAAAACCACAGATTTACAGTCTTTGGAACACTATACATTTAACTATAAATTCAAATTCACACAAGTTTCGAGAACTAAAAATTTACTAAAAGCGAAAGGGAAAAAAAAGAATTTTCAAATTTTCCAGAGATCAACAAAATTGTCCTACCTTTCATTGAAAAGAGAAGCGATTTGTGAAACGCGCGGTGCAAATATTTTGCAGGTTGTTCCCTAGGTTACGCGTGAAACAACGAATCGTTCGAATTTTCGAGAGAAACGAGACGGCGGAGAGCAGAGGCGCGACGAAACAAACTCGTAAAACAGCCGGCGAAAAGGGAGCCGGCCGCAGTTGTTATTTCATGGTTGGAACTCGCGCTAGGATTCACAGTCACGCACCGTGGGTTCGCCTCTTGATTCACGGGGAAAGAAACGGAAAGCATTGTTTCACTCTCGCGCCGAAACTGGTTCGCCTCGTTTCGCGTTACGACGAATTGGATCGCGGCGCGACACGCAGCTCGCTCGAATACGCTCGACGCGCGTCCCCGTGTTAATTATCCCCCGCTGCGGACTCTGCGACAGAAGCTTAACTTTTGCCCCGGCGAGGGAAATTATCGCGCAACCGGTTGCTCGAAAAAAAAAGAGAAAAAAAAAATACAGGGAAAAAGAATTTCAGAGTGGACGAGCTCGAACGAGGAATTTTAGAAAGCTTCCCGTTTGCCCGTAGAAATATTTTCCGCTAAATGTCAAATTATCGTGTCTGTTCGTCGATACTCCGATTAACTGTAAATCCTGGATTTAACTTTGAACAATTTGACGCGAATTTCTGCTCGTTGGTTGAAACAAACCAACTTTTTCGTACACTGTGCGTTTTTATATCTTTCCTTGGGAAATAAAAGTGTATAACAATCGTATGAAATTGATATAATATTTTGCAGTTTCTTTTAAAATTAAAAGAAAATTTAACGAGGTCCAAAGGAATATTTGTGTATTTTCCTTGATTTCTTTTTCAAGATAGACTAAAACTGTCTTGATGTAGCAAAATTTCGCGCGTCCAAAAAATTTCTAGTTTCTCTGCAACATTTACTTGGACAGTGCGTAGATTAAAAAAAAAAGGAGTTAGTTTTTAAGGAAAATTGCAAGCTTCTGAATAGCAAGTCTCGTTTTTCGTGAGAAAGTTCTTTATAAAAAAAATACCTGCAGCAAAATTTCAGTCGTTTCATTCGCTCATTTGCAACAAAAAAAGAATGCAAAATTAACTCTTGTTACAATTTAACAGTTTAAAATATATAAAATTATTATAAATTTGCTGCGACTTGGTCGTCGCTCGAATTTTTTGCAACTAGTTTAATCTACCGTTGTGTAACAACACTATGAATACATTTAAATAAATGAATGATACATTTCTAGCAACCACGACAGACATTTTCATATCTACACATTAAAAAACAAAATTAATGCAACAAATAAATAGATATTATAAATAGATATAATAATCTCTCGAACAGTATGACGTCCGAATATTAATATCAATAAAGCTACGAGAACCTTTTTTGAACGTTCCAATACAATCCAAACTTTTCAGCGAAAGTGTAGGATCTCTGAACAGTGCGAACAAAGAAGAAAAAGAAGAGAAAAAAAACTCGATTGGCAATGGGACTGGCGGAACTATACTACTGGCTGCGCGAATCGCGTTTCGACTTTCCATCGGCGAACATTTGCAACTGGGTCCCGGAGCCACATTTCCGCACTTTTCCTTTCTCGGCTTTCCACGCGAGAGCCGCTCGTTTCGAAATGCTCGGCTTTGCCGATCACGTAAAGATAACGTGTCCGTTAGCCGAGCCTCGCAACCTGCATTCGAATGAACAGAAAAATGAGAGCCACAAGTCGAGAGATAACGGCCGCCTCCTCTTCAACGTTGCTCGCTCGCTCGCTCTCTCTCACCTGCAACGACGCGTTCTCTAGCCGACAAGGCCCGACGAATGAATGGAATGGCTAGAAAGTTCATTTGCAACTTCTGCTGCATTTTTTAAACCGGCCGCGACTACCCTCCTCCCCCTCTTTCTTCTTCGCTCTTTGTTCTCTCGCAAGATCGTCAACGCCTATCCGCCAAACTTAACATTACGTCTTGACCCACTTTAACGAATCGAGAGTGGAGCTACTATTCGATCTCCTCGGAGTTTAAGTTTATCAATTATCGATCGTCAAAAGGGACGCCATGCAAGAAAAAGAAAATCATGTAGATCTAATATAGAAAGTGTTACTATAGCGCTATTTGAGTTTGGTACTTAAGTATTTATAAAAATTTTCAAGTATTTATAAAAATTTAAATTTGTAAGTATTTATAAAATTTAAAGTAAATTTGTAAGTATTTATAAAAATTTACAACAAATTTTAAAAATAAACAGCTTCTATTTTTGCAATATCGAGATTTGTTTCTCTCATAGGTACTTGTAGCTATTTCAAAAAGGAGTAAGAGATACTTTTTCTTTTCTTTCACTTCAAAAGGAGTAAGATACTTTTCTTTCATAGGTATTTGTAGCTATTTCAAAAAGGAGTAAGAGATACTTTTCTTTCATAGGTATTTGTAGCTATTTCAAAAAGGAGTAAGCTAGGGATACTTTTTCTTTTCTTTCACTTCAAAAGGAGTAAGAGATACTTTTTCTTTTCTTTCATTTCAAAAGGAGTAAGAGATACTTTTTCTTTTCTTTCACTTCAAAAGGAGTAAGAGATACTTTTTCTTTTCTTTCACTTCAAAAGGAGTAAGAGATACTTTTTCTTTTCTTTCACTTCAAAAGGAGTAAGAAATACTTTTCTTTTATAGATACTTGTAGCTATTTCAAAAAGGAGTAAGTTAGAGATACTTTTTTTTTGGAGAATTTTGCACATTCCATGGACAAATTTCCCAACTAAGTCTTATACGTTATTTTATCACTACTAGCTAAAAGAATTTAAAACATGGACAATTCTTCGTTGAATATACAAATGCAATCACTGTGTGTTCACATATTAAGATTTGTAACAGCTACATTGAAACATTATTACTAATCTCCACGAATGATCAGAACTGAAATAACTATTACTTCATTTGCAATGTCAGAATTACTTTGAAGATTTCATTACACAGACTATTTGCATATTAACCAGTGCTTGATATTTCTGGTCTTGATGAACTTCGACTGGAATAATTGTCAGATGTACATTCTGTAGTTGATTACAGAACAATAATATTTCGTTCGCAAAGTCAGAATCATTTTGAAAATTTCATTAAACGAAATCGATCATTTTTCATTTTTCAAAAGTGACTTGCAAACATGTATCTTTCTTATCAAAATCTCCTTATCATTTTATGTATTAAACAGTTTAGTTACGACACCATGATAATTATATCAACGTGACTGACAAAGGATAAACACAGAGCACAAATTATTTTAAGCTCTCGATACACCGTATATGATGTTTGTACATTTGTTACGCGCAAACGAGGACTCGAGGTGAAAAGAAAAGTTGGAAATCTCCGTGCGAAACAATAGAGACGTTAATCGTTCTTATCGAGGGATCAGCATGAACGGGGAAGAGTGCGAAACCGGCGCGTAATTAACAATTACAAGAGATACGTGTCCCTCTGGCATGGTTGCAACTGGCACTCGTTTGCAATCTTCGAAGAGCCAGCGAGACAGCCTCTCCGCGTATCGTTTGAGGCACGGATTTAATTAACGATCGCAGAGGTAAATCGCCGTGGTCCTCGTTTTTCAATTACACGCGATTCCTCGTAATTCAATCTGTCTTTCAACGAATGGCACAGACGAAAAGAAAAAAAGAAGAAGAAGAAGAAGAGGAACGCGGAGGAGCTTCCTCTTAGTACGCATTTCGCTAATTAAGATTTCTCACCCTCTACGCGATCGTTATCACGATTTTCTCGAAATTACGCAGATGCAAGGACTGATACGTGGAACTCACCTGACTGAGCTACTGCCTACGCTTCGCTCTCACGACGACTCCTTTGCAACTCGAACCTTCTGAAACAAAAGAGCGCGACGTCTGTTAATTAATTAAAAGCAGTTAACAGACGATTAAATTAAAGCACCGTGAATTATTTCGGGGTACGTTAAATGACATTTTGGTAAATTTCTTTAAACTTTTTGGTAGATTTCTGGTTTAGTGGCATTTCCCAATTTTAACTGTTTCGCTATCGTTTATTTTATTTAACAAGAGGTTTTTATTTTGTAATTCTTGTTATTTAAAAAAAAAGTCACGCTGAGAAAATTACAAAGCAGCGAAATAGTCAAAAAAATTAAAATTCTGATTATCCGATTTTCGATTAACTGGGCTATTTGCACAAATTATTTTTTTTTGCACGACTGTTGCGAATCATATTTGTAAGTAGATTGCGGATTTTTAAGAAATGGATTTCTAGACAGAAATTTGTTTTATTTGCTGTATGTTATACTTTGCACCAGATGTTTTACATTATTTTGTTTATTATCCATAAATGCATAAAAATCCGCGGAAAAGAAAATTAAATTAATATCAATTAGGTACATGTGCATGTATTTTACATGTGTATGTATATCTACGTGTATGTATATTATATTTTGTCAATATATTGCATTTCCACACATAGTGAAATGAGAGGATTATATAAATTTTAAAGTAATAAAAATTAAATAAACTTGTGCTGTTGATATCAGTTTAAGTGATAAATAAAGTTTAAGTGATCTCGTAATTCCACTCAACAAGTTACGAGACTGCAGATTTTTATGCTTTTATAGAAAATTTAAAAACATGAAATTGCACAAGATACACATAACATGGAAAATTATATAAAATACCCAATATATAGCAGGTAAAACAATTTTCTGCCAAGATAACAACTAAATCAATTTTATCATTCCAATTATGCCCTCAACTAATTTCAATTTTTTTATCTTTCTCTAAAGTGCATTTCTAAAAGTATCGTTCGATTATTAATAATTATTGTCAAAAACAATTCCTCCGGAATTTGAAAAGGTTCAATCCTGGAAATGTCAACGTGTTAAATTGCCAAACAATTCCTCTTAACGAACCGTCGTATTAAAATCCAGCAGATAAAATTAAGAAACTTGAATCTCTACTGAATAATAAATTGAAAAAAAATAAAAAAAAAAGAAAGAAATTATTTTCTTCGTTTCGATATAGTTTCTAAAACAGAACGCCGCCCCCAATCCTAACTCTGGAGGGTCTGTTGAAACGGCGCGGGAGTAAAATATCGAGCAAAAATACCGCGCGCCGGTTTTTCGTTCGACTCGCGAAACTTCTTGGCGCCAAAACACCGGCGCATCTACGCGACCGGAAGAAGATCAGCTCGACCAGCGCGCGATAATGAGATAACTTGATTTTCCTCGGGCAAACACATAGATCAGCGCGTGTCTCGGGGGATGTTTTGTCCAGTGCGGGATCCGGCGCGTAAAATACGCAAGGATGGTACGCTTGTAATTCACTTTGCTGCCGGGAGAGAGTATACCCGACCTGGCAGCGGGAGCGCGTTTCTTTCTTTTCTACTGGACTGGAACACACCTCGCGTGCCTCGCCGAAACGTCGATGAATAGTTGATCAAACCCGACGACTTCCGGCAGACGCTTCATTTGCATAACGTTCTTCGATCCGAACACTATTTTCTTTTTTCTTTTTTCTTTTTTCTTTTTTCTTTTCGCGGAGAAGGCTGAGAAAACAGACAGACGAGAGTCGATTTCTCGCGTGATTCTCTCACTTCGATTTTCTGTTTTTTTTTTTTAATTATTATTGCTTTCGTAGAAAAGATTCGTCTCGTTACTCATCGAAATATTCGATCCGCCTGCTTTCTATTTGAGAATTAATTAGTAAGCCGTGCATGGGCTTAGAGTGCACGGTCAATGAGAAAGTCACCTGCAGTTTCAGTTACGCTAGCTTAACGGGATAAGTATAGTTGGTAAGAGTAAATACACGGCACAGCAAGTGTAATTTGTTGTTAACTTTGAGATACGAACAATTTTAAGCCGAAGAATGCGAGTAGAGTAGGCATTAGTGTGGAACAGATTTGAAGAATGACAAAGAACGACAATCTCTTTAAAAAAAAAAAGAAGCACGCAAGATCACGGAATTAAATTCCAATTGGACGAAATAATCTGAATTCAAAAATTGAATCCCAAGTGCCAAAAGGAATTATAAAAAAAAAAAAATGAAAAGCCGAAGCCTTAAAAAACGTAAACCTAGCACGAGATCTACGACGATCTGACAAACTACCGAGGGAATCTCAATGCTCTGCGAGCGAAACGAGCATCTCCGGCGTGGAAGCAAGTCCCGGGGAAAACTTTCCCGGACTGGAAAAGAAAATCAGCAAGCCGCGCGCTTCTTCTCTCTGGTTATCCAGTCTACGAGCCACGAAATTGGACGGCTCGTTGAAATTCGTCGGCGGAGAACAGTCCGTGGGCCATCGAGCTCTGTGCATAGCGTAGAAATGCAAGGACCGGTGGAACAATAGGTGCAGGATAACAAAGGGGCCATGGACAAAGCTGTACGAGGCCTTTCAAAGAGAGACCTGGCAAGGAGTGCGACTCGCGGGAAAAAATTGACTTCTAGTCGAAAATGGTATCGCCTGGCTAGGCATGGCCAAGTAGTAGCTGACCAAGAGACAACGACAACGACAACGACAACGACGAAGACAAAGACAAAGACGAAGACGAGGAAGAAAGTTAGTAGCAGAGAGATCGGTGAGTGACTCGCGGAGTGTGCAAAGAATCTACCGTGAACACGCCCGTGTGACCAAGGCGAGCTCGTGTTTTGCTCAAGTGCGCAAAGATGAAAGCGTGAAAGAGAGCCTTACACAAGAGAGACACCCGGAGAGACCTGACAGAAAGAATCCAAATCCAAAGTTGAGCGAGGATGATGATGATGATGATGATGACGACGACGACGACGACGACGACGAAGAAGACGAGGACGAGGAGGGCGCATCGGGCGACACGACCGACGAGAACAGCACCCTGTGGCCTTCTTATGGAACCGTGGACGACGACGACGACGACGACGACGACGATGCTGTCTGCTCGATGTCTCGACGTCGGGTTTGTGGGTCCGAGCGGCCTCGAACTGGTCTCTTATCCCCGGAATCGCCCAATCAAAAAACCGGCAGCACACCGTACGCCGATTGGTCGACTACGGCCACCGTGAACACTGTAATTGGTCAATCGGTCCGAGTCACCCATGGTTACCGTTTGCCTCAACAATATCTACGGTCGATATCACCACCTTGACTACCCTGCCGCCGCGCGTTACCTTTTCTCCCTTGCGCTTGCCGCTGCCGACTATTCGTCCACCCGACCACCACCCCCCCTCGCCCCTTTTCACGCACACACGCCGCGATTAGCGGCTGTAACCTCGAGCCAGAATACTCGAGGGTAACCGCTTCTTCTTCTTCTTCTTCTTCTTCTTCTTCTTGGTCATCCCCCTAGAGAGAAGATGATGTAGACACGGCAGCTCCCTGTGACCCGCGGGGGTTTTTTTTAAATCTGCTCGTCAGCGAGACGTCCCAGGTTTTTGAACAATTTCAATGGCATACGTAGACGGTAGAAAAATCTAGATAACGCCACGAGTAACTGAGAGACAGAGAAGACAAGAATATAGAGAGGGCGGGTAGAAGGACGTTAATATTCGAAGAGAGGGTAGACGAATGCTGATGAAGAAAGTTTAGCTTCGGCTGGAGCAACCACGAAGATGAAATATATAAAGAGACAAACAAGTGCAAGAGAAGAATATGTAAAATAGAGGGTTTAAATATATAAGGATACGAAGACCTGAATACCTTAAAAAAGAGAGAGAGAGAGAAAAAGGAACAAGTTAAAAGCTAGACGTAGGAACTTGAAGCAATATAACAAGTATTGGGAGGAAGTGAAAGTAAAAAAGCGTATCAGATGCAGGAGAGATATAGGGACAATGAAACAATCCACGTTGTTGAAGAATGTGATGAGATAGAAAAAACCTGGCCAAACCCAGTCTAAACCTGGCCAAACCTAGTCTAAACCTGGCCAAACCTAGTCTAAACCTGGCCAAACCTAGTCTAAACCTGGCCAAACCTAGTCTAAACCTGGCCAAACCTAGTCTAAACCTGGCCAAACCTAGTCTAAACCTGGCCAAACCTAGTCTAAACCTGGCCAAACCTAGTCTAAACCTGGCCAAACCTAGTCTAAACCTGGCCAAACCTAGTCTAAACCTGGCCAAACCTAGTCTAAACCTAGTCAAAAGAAGATTGGTTAAGATACATCATACACTTGAAAATGATAATTAAAACCGAGAATTAAGAATATAACACAAATAAGAATAATTAATTATCAGTAGTTTATCGATAATTTAATTCAGCTGTCTTTATCTTTGTTTCACTGGTATTTTATTTTTATTATTTATAGTTTAGGAGATCATCTATCGATGGTGAATGAAAAAGATCACTATAAACCAAACCATTTTCAGGGCAGTGATGCGTATACACTATCTACCGCAAACAAAAATATAGCCACTGCAACGTGTGTTTTCCTTTCGAGAAAAATTTCGTTTCTACCATCTCCTGGGTTAAACTTTCGACAATTTCCAGAGAAATTCGTACATTACGTAACATCGTCACGGATGAGGAATGCAAAAGGTACGAAAAGCACCCATTGATCCCCGACTATAGACGTTCGGCAAGTGCATTGAAATTCGACCGTGTTCGCGTGATAAATCATCCGCCGATAGCAGTCAGCCGAATCCATGACCATGAACCATCGTTCTATATCCGCGCGGCAACTATTTTCGATCGTCCCGGCGATCTTACCGGGCACGGGTTCTTGCGACTCCGTGAAGCCTCGAAAATCCCCGTGGAGCCATTTGTCACGTGGGGATGGAAAAACGTTCGCAGTGGGTTTCATCAAAATCCACTCAGAGCCTCGAAGCAAAGCCAGTTTACCCGTGGCTGTTTCGTTATTCGTGATCGATCTTCCGACTCGCCGATCGAAAAGAGAAACTTTGCGAGATCGTTTCTCAAAAAGTGCCGGTCGAATTTGCAACGTTCGAGAGTTTAGAAACGTCACTCGCTCGGGCTATTTCCGCTGATTCTCAATACAGATATTTATGTAACTTTTTACTTCGAACGGAAGATTCAATTTGCGGGGTGAAAAAAGCATGATTCGACCGACAGTCGAATTCCCAGTTACGAGAGAATGAGGTTCCAATTACCGATAATCGCGGTGTAGAGAAATTCGATAGCATTACGGAGTCTTTTTGGAATCGAAACGAAATTTTTGGAATCTTCCAAATTCAAAAGAAAATACATCAATTGCTCAACTTTAATTCGTACTAGAGTATCGTGTGGATAATCTTACGATCAATAATAAAATTGCCAAAATTTATCAGATGTTCAAGGAGGACGAGGTGTTACATTGAATAAGTATATCAAAGGACATGTATTTAACATTGGTCAAACGTTTGATTTTTTTCAAAATTTAAGCACTCGAAAAGTTAAAGAGCTTCCTTCACATGTATGCACACTCAGATTCAATTGAATAAAAAATAAACAGATAATTCGTTTATTTGAAACCAGATTAAAGATTCTGCAACACCATCCAACACAATGAAAGTTACATGTATTTTGAAAATTTTAGTCTGTCCACTAATGGTTTCAATGCATTGTACAAAAATTATTTTTATTGCTTCAATCATTCATTTATAATTATTAATTTATATTTATATTATTATTTAATTCATTTATAATTATTAATTTCTAGACTTTAAATTAAATAAAGTTTCTACTGACAGAACTTCTTACCATCTATTAAATTTCTAAATTACGAAGCATGCTCCGTTTGTTTCTTTTTCTGCACAGTGTTTCTCGCATAGAGTAATGAACATTTTTCAACATCAAATTTAATCATATACTACGACGATAAATTTCTCGGAGAAACGAGTAATTTTAATATAACATCATTAGACTTGTGGGTTCGAGGAAGGTCTTTATCTTTCCCCTAAGAGTTCCAGAATTAACTGATAATCTTTTTCTCTCGTAGTAAATAACTCTTTCTCTTTGATTATAGAGGATTGAAGATTCAAACACAATAACTTTAACCGCTTGAGAGTTTGCTGAATTTTAAGAAATTATATCAGAAAGAAACAGCGCTTTTTACTTTGTTATTATATATTTTCTTCTTTATTCTTTTATTCCAGGAATGTTTGTAAATTTGTATGAAATACTTTTTCGAAAACAAAATATTCTATTTTTATATACTTATACGAGATTTGGTCAAAAAGTTTGTACAATTTTTGAAACTATTTATATTCTCTCCATTAACAGTAAGGCATTTACGCCAATATTTTTTCCAGTCTTTAAACATTTCTTTCTGAAACATAGTTCTTCGTATAATTCTCAATTCAACAACTTTTGTTTCATACCTTCGATGCTGGCAAATGCTCGTCCTTTCATGTTTTATCTCGTTCTTGGAGAAAGAAAGCGGTATCGTTACAGCGTTCTTTTCAATTGATAATTCTCCAGCAAGTAACGAGATGTAAAGTGGTACATTCAATTGCAGTACGATTTTAAAAAGTCAAACGATCACCAAATCCTCAAGATTACTTAATTAATCGACTATATATCAAATCTGAATTGCACGTTCAGTCTGAGTATGAATTGTAAAGTTGATCAAAGGCAAACAAACGGTGATTCTTCAATCAAACACTTTTAGAACGAATGAAATCTCATAATTTAAAATTAAATCTCGTAAATTTGCTTCAGCAAACGTGATATTACGAAGGTGGAATCGAATGTATCAAAGAAAAAGAGATAAATAAAAAAAGGTGTAATTTCTTTCCTAATTCGGATCGCGTCTCGACGACAAACTTTTCGTGCTGCCGCGCTACTTGCGCGAAATCAGGCTGGCACGTCACCGTCGCCTTCGAGAAGGTCAGTGGAAAATTACGAGATTAATCGCGTCACGGGCCGAAGTCGATCGTAAAAGCGACGTCTCGACTTTCAGCGACGCATTTTTCAAGCAGCGGGGAACGACGATCCTGAGAAGAAATCGCGGAAGTGAACCGCGAAGGGATAACAATGCGATGGAAGAGCGGCCAGACCAGAGGCTGATGACCGGAAAAGGGTGAACGAACGGAAATCACGAGTAACTTCTGAGAGAAAGGGATGAGTTCTAGAACAGAGACAGAGAGAAAGAGAGAGAGAAAGGACGAAAGAGGAAGAAGGGATGAATTTATCGTTAGGCGTCGTGGGCGTTAGGAAAAATCGCGAATTTTGTTGTTATGGAAGAGATAAGTATTTGCAGTACCACGTTCCTAAATGAGAAGCAATTTCATCAGTGGACAAATTGTAAATTTTAATTCGAGGAGAGTGTTTATAAAAAAATTCAGCAGCATTTTAAATATCTAGTCAAAGAACAAACTTTACACATCCTAATTTAAATCTTAATTCTTCCTAAGTGGATCTTTACTTTTCAAAAGTAAACGTAATGATATAATAACTGTGAAAAAAATTATATATAGTCCCATCAGTCTTCCACGGTAATCCAACAGACTAGCAATGGCAAGAAATTAGAGAGAAAATTTTATTTATCGAACATGTCGAGAAAACGTACAAAGTCCAATACGTCTTTTCCTTTGGTTTCGTCGAACTGATACGTGGCCCTCGACACTTTCGTAGAAATACTTCCCATTTCACGATCTTCCGTCCAAGGAATAACTTTTACTCTCGCGTAAACTTCAAAAAAACAAAAAGCCAAAGGAAAAAATAAACTCGTAAATTATACGAGTATATCTCGACGTATTAATCGCGCAGAACGGCGGACATACGACAAACACGCTGTCGCAACAATCTCGAAAGGATCAAAGCGTTTGAACAGGTTCGCAACAGATTTCAAACGTTCTATAATTTACAACCGGAGAGCAAGCGATATATTTCGCATCGCCCGAGATGAGTATCTTCCCAACTTCCGCGTCGTTTAAAGCTACGTTAAAGTAAGAACTAACAAGTGTCGTATCTCATCGCGAACGTTATCGCGATTTCCCGTCTCGCGCAACGGGGGCAGAGAGAAAAGAAAGAAACGGCGCGAGGGAAAATTGCTGCCAGAGCCGATGATACAACGACGACAATAATACACGAACGTCTCGAAGAGAGAGAGAGAGAGAGAGAGAGATCGCGAGCGGATAGGTAGCTCTCGCGTGAAGCGTAAAGTTGCAGCAGCAGGAAGACGAACAGATCTATTGTCCCGCGCTAGAGTCCATCCTCGACGAGAGCCGGATCTCTCTCTCTCTCTCTCTCTCTCTCTCCGGAATCGAAAAAAATATCGGTTACAACGCGAGGGTGGGGACGCGAATTGACAGGGAAGAAATAGTGGCCGCGGTTGCCTCCCCTGGTCTCGCGGCTAGTCCAAGGAAAACCGTCTGGAGAGAATCTCTCTCACGGCCCGAGGGCACTCTCTGACCGCAGAATCGTACGATACGATTGGCCACGTGGATGGAGAGAGAGAGAGAGGGATAGCTCCACTATATTCTGTTCGGCTTTGTTCCTTTATTATCGGTTACTGGATTTACTTTGCGTGCCTTTCGATCAAGAATGCCGTGCTCTTATCGTCCGAGAAGAATAAAGCTACGATTAGAATATGTTTTAACAAGAGATTTTACGGTGTAAAATAAATTGAGATTGAAATTACCTGTGATACGTTTGCTAAATCGCCAAATTTTTGTGTCATTAGATGAGTTTTTGACGTGTTGTATATTATATAATATTCAAATATTAATTGTAATTAATAATTATATTATATATTATAATATTCAAATTCGTTATATCACTAGAATTGAATATCTACTAGGTGATTTAATTACTAGCATTAAGTTCCTGTGATACATTTGTTAAATCGCCAAATTTCTGTGTCATTAGATGAGTTTTTGATGCGTTGTATATTAATATTCAAATATTAATTATAATTAATAATTATATTATATATAATATTCAAATTTGTTACATCACTAGAATTGAATATCTACTAGATGATTTAATTACTAGCATTGAGTTCCTGTGATACATTTGTTGAATCGCCAAATTTCTGTGTCATTAGATGAGTTTTTGACGTGTTGTATGTTCAAATATTAATTATAATTAATAATTATACTATATATAATATCAAAATTTGTTACATCACTAGAATTGAATACCTATTAGATGATTTAACCACTAGCATTCAGTTCTGACGTTACAACATTCAAGTATGAAATTATTCCAAGGGAAACAAAGGTTTCTTCGCGTGTCGTTTGAAGAAATTCTAACAATTTGCAAGTTTATTTATTTTAGTTTACATATTTTCTCGAGTGAAATTATTGGACGACGAAACGATTCACATAACGGTACTTTCGAGTGAAAAAATATAACAGATCGGTGACGAGATATTCCCAAGTTATATAATTTGAAGGAACAACGAGGAAAAATTTGAATGAATTTCCATCGATTTGCGGCGATACCGCGTTCGTCGAGTAGGTAGGTGCTTAGACGCAGCGGTATTCGATATTTAAGTCGATTCGCCCCTTCTCACTTTCCCCCCCGCGATCGTTTCACGAAAGAGCTCTCGCTGGCTAATCGCATTTCTATCGTGCCCAGAAAGTTAACCAACCAACACCGAACACTGTACAGATTTTAAGTCAATTTCCTAGGTACCGCCAGCCGCTCCACCTCCGACCTCTATTTTCTTCTCTCCGCCTCGAATTCTCTTCCTCGAGCGAGCATTAATCGCCGAGATTCCGAAGCAAAAGCTACACGCTGATTTCAAAGTAATTTCCTCCGAGCTCTCGCCGCTCTTATCCCATCTTCCACTCTTTTTCTTTTTTCCCTCCCTTCTCTTCAGAAAACTAGCCCGCAACCCCACTTCGGAATTCGCTTCTTCCTCGTCTCTTGCGGTCCGCTGGACGAAACACGTTGGTCGATCGATCAACTCGATCCAGAGTCTGCGTTTCCTTCCAATTTTTTCTTTTTTTTTTTTTCGTCCAACTATTGACATTTCGTACAACCAAGTATAGAACAATTGAGAGTTCCACACACACACACGCACACGCACACATATACACGTACGTACATCGTGGATGAAATAACACGGTCGTAGTTGTTGGATCGAGGGTGGAAAATAGAGAACAGTTATGGTAGTGGAGTCTATTCGTGGTATCAATATTTTACGGGAGCACGTTCCTCCATCGATCGCAGCTTCTCTACATAATTAATCGCGCTTCATCCGTCCGCTCGCGCCACCCCATACCAACCCACCAACCAACCCATCCACCCGCCCCCTCCTATCCACCACCGAGTTCTTTTCTTTTCCCTCGCTGTGCACGCCGCGAATCGAATCTGCGACGGAGAGTTAAATGGATTTCGATCGAATCTAGAGGCTCCCCGAGAGGCAGGCCCACCCTACACACAACCTGCACAGAGGGGAGGGGGGGGACGTCGGCTTCGAAACGGGAAATAATAGGAGGTGGCCACTTTTATGGAACTTGATTCGCCCCGCGTCGTTGCGAATGCATAAGTTATCGCAGAGGCCGTGGGAAGTTCCTTCGGCGTTCGAAAGTACGCTCGAAAGTATTATAAACTAAAGGTGGTTAAGCCGGCTCCTTGTTCCCTCTCCCCCCCTCCCTGTGATGATCGGTGCACGTAGAACGGGAACGAGACGTTCCCCGTGGTTCCGATAACTTTGACATTGCTGTCCCCGTTGCTACTTTTCTCCTGCCCCCCCTGTACCCCTTTCTGTTGGAAATTACAAGCGCGAACGCTTGAAATCAGAAATCAGCCCGTCGGGATTTGAATAATATAGAAAGCCGCGAAAGAGGAGGGGGTGAAGAAAGGAGTTTAAAAGAGATCGATAGCCGCGGCAGATGCAGGAAGGAAGTCGTAAGTCGATCGGGGAACGTGACACAGGAAGAAAGTGCTGATCGAAAGGATGTAGGCGTTTCGCAAGCTGAAGTTCAATATTTAAACGCGGATAACCCGAAGGGGGATGGTGGCACAGACTCTAAAGGTCTTCCTGCAGGAGTGATGCCACCGAACGAAAAGCAATGAATAAATTGGATCCTCGGGTTCGATCGGTTCCAGGATTCGAGTGCCAGGCCCCCCGGCGATCGATCCGGCTACGACGACTCTATTTTATACCGGCAACATTGATTTCTCTTGCAAATACGCCTCGTATCCCGTTAAGGGGGCCGCGTGCGACGCACGCAATGCCCAAAATATAAATGAAATCTTGCGGACGAATTGCACGTTACCGCAATGCATATTCATCACGGCAAATTGTAGACAGTCAACTATATGTCTAATTACAGGTACGCCGATCGTGCGGTGACACGGTCGTGAGAGCCTTTCATTTTCCGTTGCCAATTGACGAAAATGCCACGTGCGCCGTTTCTCGGAGGGAAATTCTCGACTGACGATCGACCCCCGGGCTCGACCCGGGTCGAGAGAAGAGGCGAAAGAAACCCTTCAATATTAAATTAGAAGAAATAAAAAGGGACGGGTTATCTCTCTGACGTTAGATTACCACCTTTCGGAGTCTAATGCAGGTGTCGCGAAACGGCGGCCTGGCCGGCCGTACTTCGAGAGTACGTGAACTCTTGCGGAGCATGCAACACGCTGCAAACTAATTGCATATTGGCGGGGGGGGGGAAAAAAAAAAGAAAGAAAGAGAGAGAGAGAAGGAGAGAGCAGGGACGACACACAGGGGGCTTGAATACAGAGGGAACTTGAATACCGGTCGGAGCGAAGAAGGAGAAATGATAAAACAAGGTGAAGGAGAAAGGGAAAGAGAGAAACGGCCGAGTAAGAATGGCAAACTACTGTGGGACGATGCATCTGTCCAAGCATATTTAATATCCACCCTCTCCTTCGATTGCTACCTCCGCCTCCTCCCCTTCCTTCCACCGTCTATGCAACCCCTCACCTGTCATCCTCTCTTCCTCTCGGCCGCTTCCCTCCTCTCCCGTATCCACGATGTACAACCACCGACCGGCCTTAAGTCTGCGTCACTCTGTCGCAAAATTCACCCCCGGGGCGGAGGACAGTTATAGAAATGTATCGGGGGTAATTTTAGAGGAGGGTGAGAGCGCGCGGGCAACGCCAGGAGGAACGATCTTGCGCAGAGGGGGCCCGCGTATCAACGGCAGAGAGAGAACACGGGGGGAAATTTCAACTAATTTCCTTTCCGGTTGGAAATCGAACCGAATCGAGCAGAAAATTGCGTCCCCGGCGACTCGAACGCGCAACCCTTCACCTGCGTTTCTCTCGTCTCCCTTACGATTCGTTCGTTTCAACGCGAGAGAAAAAAAAGAGAAAGAAGGAAAATATTTGCATGCAAAAGCCTTTTCGTGTTTTATTTCAATTCTAATTTCAATATACGTCGTAATCTCATCGTTTTTATCCACTTCGGTAACTCTGGCACCGATGTAATTGCGTTTGATCAAGTAGTATGTAAATGCTGTGTAATAAATATTTTTTGTACGCATTTCGCACGTCACAATTCGATTCCACGGATGACAAACGATCCATTGTGAGAAAGAAGACGACGTAAACTGGGACTGTCTACTAAATGTTCCGTAACTAGCTAGATCGATAGCGCGGATGCAGCGTGATGACGCTGGTGTAACAACTGTGCGTTATCGAAATTATTATCGCCAAGTGCCACAGGAACGTTTCGACCGAATCTATTAATGACGAATTAGACGAAACACCGGGGAGGGGGGATCGCTTCTCTTATCGGCGGAAGGACGATGCGCAATCACGAGAAACGAGTCGCGATAATCCCCCCTCTCTCCGGTTGATTCGAGAGAGGCGGATAACAACAAAGCGGGAAATCAATGGTCGAGCGACAATTAAACGTGTTATCCCTGATTGCGTGAACGTCGAATCGAAAGAGCCAAGTGATTGCTGACTCTTTCACGATTGGCAACCCGTGCCTTTATTATTTATACACGATGATGGTGATTTATACCGACGGGAAATTTTATTAATGTTCGTAAATTGCGCTAAATGTCGCTCTGTGCAATTAATTGCGGATATTTCTTCCAAATGCCACGTTTAATTTCATTTGATCAAATGTGGATTTTAAACATGGTTTTGTTTTAGTGTTACACTCCAGATTTGCAGGGAACGAGAAATATTTTTGTATCTTACTGCGAAGAATAGCCTGAAAAATACAGCTGAGTTTAGAAAATATTTTTATGGTGCTACTTTTTTTTTAAAACAAATTTGGGAGAATTTTGGGCAACTGTACTATGTTGAAATAATTTCATCAGGTATAAAGATTTATCGATATTCTCAAGATGTGGCATTTTTAAAAAAAACGTAACGGAGCACACTTTGTTGACCTTTTCAAATGGGAATATGCCCTTAAGCAGATGCACGAAAATTGGAAAAAAATTTTTTTGAAGTTCCACGTGCACAGAATATTGTACCATGTGAGTTTTTTTGAAATTCACCACTGAAAATGACTTTTCGTTCGATCTGAGATAAATGTCAAGTTAAAAACTTGAAACGCGTTTTAATCGAAACCAGATTTTCCGTTCTGGCATCTATTTAAATCTTCAAGACTATACAACCATCCAACTTCAAATTTTTACAGGTTGATCCTTGTTACTAAATGTTACCTACCATTCAGCATACGAAGTAAGAATATTGCTCAAAGAAAAAACTTTTTTCTCCTTTCTCCTTAGTATTTATAAAAATAATATCAAAATAAACTTGAAATGAAACAGGTGAGCAATTGAAAGAAGCTAGTGTTCTCTTTAAGACTCAGTGGCTATGAAAAACGCCCCGATCCTTAAACTTGCACGGTGACACGTTTAAACAGCAAATTTTTGTATTTCAGTAACTTTGCAACTAAAATAAATCTGTATTATCACACGTGTACAAAGAAAAAAAATTTCTCTGCGTGTAGGAATCATTTTTCGTCTCGAAATCTTGGACTCGGACTGTTGCGTCGAGGCAAAATAGAAACGCAGTCGATAAGTGAAAATGTGATGAAACGATAGCCGAGAGCAGATAACCAGTCGAATATGATTTTCAATCAGAGCTGTCCATTTCAGCGCACATCGGCTCATTAATAAGCAACAGCCTATAAACATCCCGTAAATCAAACGCGCGTCGACGCCGGCTATTACTCAAGAGATCGCCTCGTTCTCCGCTGAAACGATTCGTTCGCTGCCGCAGTTTGCTCGTTACCATTACGAAATGGCCAACGGCAAAACGTTCTTTCCACGTTCGGCGCACATATCGCCATTTTCATCCAGTATTCGCGGTGTGACCGAGGATTACTTAACGCGATAGATTCAAACGGAACGCGTCCCTGACCATTTCTCTGCGTAATGTTTCTCTTCTACGCCCAGTCGCACGCCTATGCGCCCGCGTATCGTTTTCCATTTTCCCACGCGGCCACTTTTTGCCCAATCCCTCGGGAGCAAAGAAAGTTAAATTCTACCGTGGAAGCGCGTTTCATCGAGTACGAGCTCGTTCGAGGTTTAAAGAGGCTTCAGAACTCGATTATTGCTTTCGACTCTAGGAACGATGATTCATTCACGGACAACGTGAGCCACGTTGGTACAAACAAACTTAATTGACAAGTTTAGCAGATTAATAAATACCATTGGTATTGATTTATTTTTAGAAGGAGAGTAAACGTGGTGTTATACTGCGAAGAAAGATGCAAGTCAAAGTGTCGCAGATTTTTAAATTATAACATTAATCTTAATTCCTTCCATTGTACCTGTGACAATTTGTTGATTCTCCAGTGAACAATTTGTGCAAATTGGTGAAGCCAAAATTGGACAATGTAGGCTAATATTTCACGATATTGATACATTCGTAAAATAAATTAGTATTAGTGAGTAAAATAAAGTTAGTATTAGTTGTTAATTATAATTTAGTATGTAAAGTCAGTATTAGTTATCAATTATAATTTAGTATGTAAAGTTAATATTAGTTATTAATTATAATTTAGTATGTAAAGTTAGTACTAATATAAGTTAATATATAATTTAGTTAGTATATAATTTAGTATGTAAAGTTAATATTAGTTATTAATTATAATTTAGTCTGTAAAGTTAGTATTAGTATAAGTTAGTATTAGTTATTAATTATAATTTAGTACCTAAAGTGAGTATTAAAATTAAAATTCTCACTTTACATACTTTCAATAAACGCACATCGTATTAAATACATACATATTTTACGAATATACATGTATGGTTTTGAAACGAGTTATAGTTCGTTATAAAGTACCGCGATTAACAAGATAAAGTAATTTTTAAAGTTTCTAGATTGCAACCGTGAACGACACTGCACGCACTGAACCAGTCGAATTAAACGTTTCAAGTATCCCAACAGAATTCAACGCGAATAACGCGCAAGAGTTGACTTTGCTAGTTTGGGCAAGACGTATCTCGCAAACGGACTCATACACGTGCAAATCCCTCGAGCCTCCCGCTGACTCTCTGATTAAGGGATCCGGAATTAAGAGTACGTGCGAGCAAATCCGACAGAGCGCGCGGAAATTTGGAAACTCGCGATTTCCCGAGTAACGGAATTTTAACGAGAATGATGGGGAGAGGGGAGAGGAGGAGGAGAGACAAAGATGGAGGGGAAATGAGCTGGTATCGCGTGGAACGTAGACAGACGCGGCAAACATTTTAACAAGGACGTGCCCGTTAACGAGCTGTTCAATTAATGTCGATATGAGCGCAAGATGACCTGAAACGTGTGATTCGCTCGGTTGACGAGCAATGCCACCCACGTCCTTCGTGTTCACTTGCAAAGCCTACGATCCATTATACTATTACACCGCGGCTCGAACCATAAGTGGAGAACCCTGATGAAAAAACGGGACGAACGGAGTTTACTATCTTTCTGCCCTCGTCCGTTTACGGAAATTCGTCCGCGCTTTCTTTCGGAACAAAAATTCACTCTTCGTTTTGTGCCTTGTTTTATGCTTTACTGCGAATATAAATTATGACGCCAATTCGATGAAGACTGAACGTTGCATTTGTAATTAAATTGGTTTAAAATTTATTTTAATTACTTAATTTTATTTATCCAACGCAATGCTGCAATACATAGCGAATAATAACGCTAAATAGCAGTGAAAAAATTGAAAAAGAAGGCAAAGAGTTAATACGTTCGCTTTCTCTAACGCATATTAATTTAACAAAATAGGCCTTTACTGAATACAAATGTCAATTGAATCGTATAGAATCATGTAACAAAGAAACTACTAAAGTAGGGATAAAGTAGGATCAAATCCTTGTAATGAACGCTGATTGTTCCAATCACAGCTTAGTGGATGATTTTAGAAAAGTGCCAAACATATATTGGATCCAAACGAAAAGAAAAGAAACCATAATGAAATATTGTTTTTTTTTCAAATATGGAACATGTGATTTGATATATGCAATTAAAAGACTTATTAAGATAATAAAGATCATGCAGAAAAATTTTCATTTTTCTGTATAGTCCTCAATCTTTATACAAGCTTTTTTATGCTCTCAGAAAAATAAATTTTTTTATTAACAAGATGCACCACTTGATTCTTTACGATCAGTTTCAAATTTATCAATTCTATGCACACTAGAGCGAAGAATAATACTGTCTTTACATTCTGCTGAAAGTTTCCTATAAATTTCAATCCTCCATATTTTTTCAGACCATAAAAATTGAATAACAACACGCTGCTCTTTTTTTTTATGCGAACATAAAATAGTCCGGCCATTGATACTGTCGTGATAAACTAAGAGAACTAAGCTACTTGTCAAAACTTGTACAGCTATGACAATATGACAGATAGATATAGATCAATATCAGAAAATATTACTACGCTGCTGAATAAAATTATGTTATATTTACGAATACGTGTTTCTTAATTAGTATTACCAGAAATGCAACATTGCTACAATTGTAATTTTTTCTCTGTACTATATTCTAGTTTTACCAAAGGATAAATAAATAAATTGATTTATTCCCTAAAGTCGAAACGAAAATCGAAAAAAGACGAGACGATTGCTGCATCGAAACTGTTAGAACAGACGAATAAAATGAATAAATAAATAAAAAACTGCACGTCTCACTGAAAGGCCCAGAAGCAACTGTTCCGACTAGGAAATGAAGACGACTTTTTTACCATAAAATTTTATCGATATGCAAACATTTGTCAGTACCAGACAACGCCACTCCTATTCGAAGTCTACCTCACGCCCCCTCACGAATCACGTGACCCAAATCAGCCAATCGCTAATTTTCGTTGCATTAGCGTTGCAAAGGGCCTGAAGAGGCCCGACTTTCAGTGATAATAAATAAATAAAAAACAAAATAGAAAACGTGCACGTTGCAAAGGGACGTCAGGTGTCGGAAAACACGTACAGCAACCAAAGGAACGAAAAGGCGAAAAAACGTAAAAGTGGAGCGGCGTGCAATTGTTCGACCGGGTCGGGTAACGAGCCGGATTCGATTCGTTTCGCAGGAAACTGATCGTTTAATGTAACATTAAGACCCGTTGGAAACAAGCAGACAGACGGAAGGGCGTTCCTGTTGCGAGGACAGCAGACGAACCGCACGCCATCCTCAATTATTCAGCGAACCTTCCATCTTTCACGATCAGTCTCATTGCCATTGTGTCCTCTCTCCGAGAGAGCGAGAGATGCGCTCGACGAGGGCCAATATCCTGAGGGAGGGGTGGAAACCATCGGATAAACCATCGAGGATATGATGCACGATGCCGGCCGGAAACCTCGAATTATGCGAGCAAACGGACGGGGGGGATGACGATCGTTCGAGGGAAAGAAATTTCGACGAAACGGGGAACGATGCGAAATTTGAAAGGAAACGTATCGAACCCCCGTTGGGTTTGGTGATCGTCGATTTGTCGCCTTATTTGCGTACATATATCGGTCAGATGGGATTCGTTTAACCCCTTGACGATACGTCTGGGAGACGTCATGCGTTTCCTAAGCTAAAAGTCAACAATGACGTCGAGTGTTTTATAAATGACATACGCAACAGACTTCTAGTGCAACTGTGCAATTATTGTAAAGCAAAAATTACTAGAGATAATTGTATCGTTCAGTGTTAAAGTGTGAACCATAGGAATATTTCTACTTTGTGAAATGTCTGTTTCGAATTTTTGCAAATTTGAATTGAATTTTTACAGTGAAAGCCTATAGTTCAAATGAACTATTTAAAGACTGACATCGTTCAACGAATATTTCATAGGTTGATTATTCGACTGCAGAAGCAAGTGTAAGTGAGAGTAGGCCCATCCAACGTTCAAGACTTATATTTACGTACATGAAGCAGCGATGATTGTGATTCAGGAGATGAAGAATGGAATTTAACATTTTATGGTCATGTTTCGTTTAATTCGTACGTCAAGAGGTTAATAAATGCTTGAGAAAGAGAAAATACTAAAATCTGTTGCAATTGTAAATACGATGCCGACAACTGCGTCGAAGAGAGAAAAATTTTACAAAGTTTGCTGGATGCTCCAGGTTGGACGATGGTCAAGTGTTGGACGATGTACGTAACGAGATGATAAATGAATGTTCGCCACGGGCCAGAGAGATCACTCGAACCGGACGAACGAGTCGCGATCTCGACGATGGAAACAGGAGCCTCGAATCGAGCTTGCCGACCGATTTATGGACCTTTACGCTCTTTACGCTCTCGGTACGAACGTTCCCGCGTTCGTTTTCGTTTAATCGCCACTCGAATGGAAAACGAGAGTATCGGGAACGCACAACGAACGGTGGAGAGAGGGGAGGTTTTCTTCCGAAAAACTTGCAGCGCGAACCGATGGAGGAGATTTTCAGGTTTATGCACGGCGGGACGGTTCCATCGCGGTCAGATCGATAACGCGAAACCCGAGGATGGTGGAATTATTGCAAAGTCAGGATACTTCTGGTTGGATGCGCCGCTGGCCGTTCGAGTGAGATCGACGATCCGAAAGTGGCACGGAAGGGCTTAAAAGACAGACACTCGCGGCACAACCGACCTAAATTCCTCGAGAACACGTAGGGCTAGGTAATTGTTAGTCTTTCTCTTCTCCAGAGATACTAGCTAGCGGGGATCGTTCCGCGCGATTTTACGAATTCGTTCGCTTCGGTGTGTTTCTTCCGCTGTGCACTTCTGTCCCGCAAATATTTGCACGTCTAATACAATTTGATTCGGACAGAATACCCCTGATAAATATTTGAAGTCGCGATCGAGAAAAGCTTTCGCCACTGTGCCAATTCTTTCTCTTTCGGTGTCGACTTGGGATCGAATACACCCTGAAGCTAAAATCTCGTGTTTACCTGCTATGGAAATTTGTATTTTTGAAAATATGATTTTCGAATGAAAAACAGAACCTTTCTGGTAGAAAGTTTAATATAATTTTTAAAAGAGGATTCTGTTTTTACGCGCTGAACGTTATAGGAAGTATCATATTTTAGACATCTTTCCATATTATGAACATTCTATAGATCCACGAAAATCTAGCACTCTAGTAATGAATAATAAAATTCACATAAACTATTCTATATATCACAAAAATCTAGCATTCTATAGTAATGAATAATAAAATTCACATAAACTATTGCGAGAAATTAGAGTGTGGCGCGAAAATAGACATTATTTGAATCTAAAATTTCTAAAATTTCTAAAATTTTAACATTAAACAGGCACACTTAATCTTTAGTGGATATCGTTAAACCAAGAAAGAACAATTTAAACGTAAATTTAATCGTTCAATTTTGAAACTTTTAATTTTCGTTTTATCGTTGAATTAAAACTTAGAAAATGTAAAATGTAAACTGCGAGCATACATCATACTCTCATTATGATCTAACCTGACGTTTGACAGATCGCTTTTTTCAAATTATCATTTCCTATTAAAATGTATCTATTTTTAAATGCAACTATGATCTATCGCTCATAAGGCATTGAACTTTCCTCGTTCGCAAAAGAACAAATTGAGACAAATACGAAAAGTTGTGTTCAACTAACGATTATTATCAAAATACTTTGCATTTGCAATTTATTCTCGTTGATCAACGTCGATGCTTTGCTGTTCGACACGTAGGAGGATCCGCGTTCCGTTGCGAAACAAAAGAGAAAAACCGGGCGTAATTGTGCAGGAGCCCGGGCTGTGCAAAAGGGCAGAAGGAATTAAAACCAACTGGCTGGAACGCGTGCGAATCCACGGCCTCATTCGCGTCGATTGACTCTGGCATTTAAATGGAAATCTCAGTAGTACACGGTGCTGCGATGCAACACGAGGACCCTTTCGCGAGCTGGAGAGTTCCGCGTCTACGCAACGTGTAATCGAATTACGCGAGAGGCTAACATGGGAAAACCTGGCTTCTTCCTCGATCGAAGGATCAGGAATTTAACCCTCTGATCCTATCGAGCTAATCTAAATCTGCCGATTCCCAAACGATTACGGGCAGGGATCTACTTTTTCTCACTCGTTTGTAACATGTGTACGATTAAAGGTGGAAAGTAACTGCATTTACTTGTGGCGACTCGACGTATTTCTCCATGAGTAAAATATTCTAAAATGTATGAATAAATGATTTTTGGGGAACCTATGAAGAATAGAGTGATTCACGATCCAATGTGGAAAATTATTAAGGACCAACGAATCTATGTTAACGCAAGATATTCATTTACAACTTCTACCAATCATTTTATATTGCCAAATTTTACTTTCACGTGTATTTTCCTGTATTTTGCAATTCTACGGAATTTAAGGAAATTGATGTATTTGTACGATTGCGATAAATTATTATAATGGATTGAATACGATGAAATGGCTGAGATTCTTCTCGCTTTCGTGATTGATTTTAGCAATAGTTCAATGTTAATGACTCAACGCATCGTATAACACACCATTCGTTTTGCATAAGCAATTTATATTTCGTACGCTATAACAAACGTCTGTCCATTCATATATTTTGGTAACAAATCGATCAGCAGTAGCATTATTGAAATGAATAAACTGAACGAATTTAAACGTTTTAAGCTCAGCTCTGTTACCGAATAACACTGGTTTTGTCCAAAGAAGGCAACTCCATTTTTCACACAGCTAACATTTTTTTCGTTAAAAAAAAAATTTAATCTTTCCCTCAGTGTGAAAAGGAATTTTCTCTACGTAAAGGTTTATTAGTTGGCCATAAATTTATAGCGAAAATGAGATTAATTTACCTGATTTTTAATTACTCTTTTGAGTTGATTTAGTAAAATTACTTCAAAGTGAAGCTGCCTCTTTATTGTAGTAACCCTTTCAATTAGCAGAAAATATAAACGAGTATAAACTATACCAATACCTACAATAATAATAATAAATAATAATAACAATAAATAAACTATACCAATACCTACAATAATAATAATAAATGATAATAACAACAACGAGTGCATGCTAAAACAGAAACGAATGAAAAATACGGTGATTCGTCACAGTGTTCCACGAACAAAGATCTTCAAACTTTCTAACCAAAGCTCTATGGTTATCGACAAAAAAATGGGGGAAAGGAAAAATCTAAAAAGAAATCGAAAAGCATCCGATTCTTTTTTTACTGTGAGTCACATCTCGTCGGGACGTTCGCGTTTATAACGTTAATCCCCCGATCCCAAGGAAGCAATTGCTCCCACGAAATATGGTCAGAAATTTAAACAACCGTCGGACAATTTCCATTTAGGAGCTCACCGGTGGAGAAACTCCAGAGCCGGTTAGTTATTTATCCGCTCGAGACAGCTAAAAACCTCGAGACGAACTACCTCCCAGCGGAAGCTTGTTTATTCAACTGGCGAATTAGCTAAAAGAAAAAAACTGCTCCAATTAGGGAATTCGCGTTATCGTCGTGTGATTTCTGACATAATCGAGAGATATTGTTTATTGTTTACCAGATCTAACAAAGATGCAAAGATGTTAACTGTGTGGACGTGTTAATTACTATCGGACAAGTTCTTTTTGAAAAACGCTGTATTACCATGGAAAAAGTCAATATTACTCGTCTATGTTGTGCAGCAGCTTTGCGATTTGTCAAAAACATCGAAATATAAGGATTGAGATCTAACTACACCTGGGTTTCTTTTTACATGATTACAGTTGCACGGTGAAACGATATGATTGAAAAATACGTGTCGTGCAAGTTAGAGTGAGATAGAACCGAAAATACGTTCATTTCGGTAATATTAATATAAAATGATATTAAAAATATTGTAAATTAATATTATGTAATATTAAAAATATTAATATTAATATAAAATGGTATTAAAAAATATTATATTGATATTAAAATATTGTAAATTAATATTATATGATATTAAAAATAATAATATTAATATAAAGTGATATTAAAAAATATTATATTGATATTAAAATATTGTAAATTAATATTATGTAGTATTAAAAATATTAATATTAATATAAAATGATAAAATATTAAAAATACGTTACATAATATTATCGATAACATCGATAACACAAATTTCAATTCCTTTCAATTTTCCACAACGCTGACCTCGTTTTTTAAGCTACGTGCATCCACCTACGTGAAAAAAAAAAAAAAGAGTGACCCGAGTGTGTTTCAAAAACAGCAACATTCTGACAAACAGTTTTTTCTCCCGGCCGAGTTTCAAAGAGGCAAAACACGGTAGCCGGTCGGTCGAGTATGAAAATGAGAATCATCGCGTTCGCGAGGAATCTAAAATGGTCAGTGTGCCAAGATCGTGCATAATGATCCGGAATTAACATCTGAAAAGAGACTACGCGCTGCTCGGCGACTTGGGAACCGGCGGCAGAGGTCGATGCCAGTCGGATTTCTGAATCAAACGTTTTCATTCAAGCCGCGGAGGTCAACCCCCGAAACGTCGCAAACGGCTCCGCGCGGCCGGCCCGGCGAAACTATCGCTATCACCCGAAGAGACAGAAACCCGCATTGTTGATAAAAGGTATTGTGCACTTGCGCTGCAGGTGTCACGCACCGCCACACCGACGTGAGATCTGCACGACTGTTGCGCATTGTGCAGGAACGCAGGAGAATCGAGTTGCATTGTAACGACGACACAATATCCTTATTAGGGGAGTGTGCGACGTTCGAGAGCCCGGCAATTTCGCTCGCATTCTGCTTAGAATTTGCATCTGCAAACGCGCGCGCACTTACGTGTCGTTACACGTCGAAAATATAATATCAAATTCGTGGGAAACTAAGGTCAGAGACTACGCAAGTTCATAGAGAACTTAAAAGTTCATAGAGAACGTAAAAGAGTAAATCAACTTGTTACACAGTGGGAGCTATTATTGTCTTCTCCCGTTCGATCGTACAACGTCTGCCGTTTTCTACGATCGCATCGGCGATTCGAGAGTTTCACCGCTACCTACTTCGTGAGAAGAAACTGTTTCTAATTGAAACAAACGCTTTCGATCGATCTGTTTGTGCTTTCTTTTCCATTTGACGAAGTCATTACCACGCCGCGTGTATCTAAAACGGTACACCCTATAATGTTCGATATATTTGCGAGATCTGCCTCGTAAATTTATTTTTGGTATTTTCAAGCCTTTCTTAAACGAGGCTTTCTTTTTAAACAAAGCTTTCCAAGCGTTTCTCCTTATAGACAAGTGACGGACCTGCTGGACGACAGTATCGAACAAATGAACGAAGCAGAATTCACTCCTCATTTTATCTACGGGGAAGTTCCAAGAATGAAAGGTAAAAATCAAACAAATTCGATCCGAATAATTAATGAATTAAAACCAAAGTAAGTTAAATTTTTACCGCTGCCATCTTAGCACCGACAGAAATAATGAACATTTTGAGACGAAGTTGTAGTTTGTCCTCTGAATGCTATTAAATACGAGTGTCCCTGATCTATTCATACACTGTATAGTAATGACGCACGTTAATGACTGCGATACATTTCTTATATCATCGTCTTGTTACGACTTTGAAATTTTCTTAAGATATACCATTCACGCGACATATTTTTCTCGTGATCTTGACAGGAAAGAAAAAACGGAGACAATCTCTTTGTGTCTCCCATTTCGAAATCTCAATCGAAATCGACAGCAGCTGCGACTGTGTTCTCATTTCGCGATTGTTGCTCCATCCTCGATAACCTTGAACCTGCCACTGCACGACCTCGTCAACGGAGGGATCCTCTCGCTGAAACTTTCGCTTTCGCTTTCAACCGCGTTCGCTCCTGCTGCCCACGTGTCCTTCTTAACATACGCGCGAAAAAGAAAACGAGTCTGAGTTGTCGTCAAATTTACGTATTGTCTGGACAAATACCAATTCGTTGATACTTCGAGCGCCAGTCACTTTTCTCTTTTCATCCTCGTTCCCCGAGATAAACTTTTTTTTTTTTTTATCACTGAAAGTGATTTTTGCGGGAGTAACCCAGAAAATCGGGTGCAACGCTAATTATGCAACGAAAATTAGCGATTGGCTGATTTGGGTCACGTGATTCGTGAGGGGGCGCGGCGTACACCTCGAGTGGGAGTGGCGTTGTCTGAGCGATCGCGCCTGTAATTTGTTTTGTTTGCGTATCGATAAAATTTTATGGCAAAAAAGTCGTCTTCCTAGTCGGAACAGTTGCTTCTGGGCCTTTCAGTGAGACGAATCGTACCGGGGGTTTTACTTTCTTTTATTATTATTTCAAGTCGACTCAAAATCTGGGGATTCTTCGATCTAAGAAGACCAGAATACAATGGCCTGAACGCGAGGATCGGGAAATAGATCGTGAAAACGCACGCTCAACGCCATTCAAGACCGTTCCTTTTCATCCCATTCATCGATTCGATAAACATGCCCAGACAGTCATTACTGTCGGAAACCTTTAATTGGAGCTTGCTCGACGAGCAACGGTAAAAACCTCGTACGTTTCAGCCAACCCGCCGTTTCTTGCGCGTCTCCTCTCGCAAAAACCTCGCGCCTGCTCGCTAATTAGTTTTAATTACTCGCGTCAAGCAAAAAGGGTTGACATATTGAATCGATTAAAATCGCTTAAAGCCGTCATAACGTTTCAACTGTATGGTTTTTGTCCCCTCATCACGCGAGTAATAAAATTAACTGAGAATTGACAATCAAAGTCTCGCGAGACACTTGACGAATCATCAGAGGATTCGCAAAGGCGGAAACGTGTAGGAATTTCATCGAGTACTCTCGGCAGAGTGATCAATCTGAATCGCAAAACGCATTACGTTTTGCTAATAATCAGGCTCGGTAGTTAAAATTACCGAAACAAACTAAGAATCCATTTATCTTTGAACGCGTGCCTCTCGATATATATTTGTTCGATGAAGCTTCAATAAGTAAACCAATTATTTTACTATCGATTATAAAATTACTCGTACGATACTGACAACACGGACTGAACACGCTTAAAGGGATTAATATAGAAAATATCTTGCCATTTTTGATTTCACCTTGCTTTAAATAACACGGTTTATTTTTACAAAAGTATAGCAAGAATCTGTTTGCTAAGTCGATAATCGCGAGAGTCTGCGAGCAACAGCATTTAATCGAACGATAAGATAATCGATATTTCAGCCACGAAAATAAACAGAGTTGAATGAAATATTAACACCGACGCCAAAAAGCTAAACCAGATCTAAATCGACGCGATCGACAACCCAATTTTATCACGCTATTGGCTAAGGGAATTAATTAACGACGTACAACCTGCCAACAACAGAGAGCGGAATCTCGTAAATAGGAAACCTAGCAAAAAGTCAATTTCGCCAGACTATCTCCAAGTTTGCTCGATATTGTGTTTCCTTGGAGTACATTCTCAAACTATCCACTTTGAACGGACGTTTCGAAAAGTGAAACTGTGATACAACTTATAAAAATGAACAAATATATTGGATAACGTGTATTTCTTGAAAATATATCGTAGAAAGCTCGAGTCTTCGAAGCTTCGAGAGTCAATCTTAAAGGCTGAGTTTTTAGGATTATTATCGTAGTATCATACTCGTAGAGACTTGGCTCTCAAATTTTCCAAAGTCATCAATATGAGATAATTCAAAATCTATGATATTATTTGTCAAACTAAAATAAGCACTGACTAAGTTCTGAACACTAGAACTACCGACTACTGAAACACAAACGTTATAAAAGTAAAAAAAACTGCACAATTTATACCCCAGTACGATTCGTCTCACTGAAAGGCCCAGAAGGCAACTGTTCTGACTAGGAAACGAAGACGACTTTTTTGTCATAAAATTTTATCGATACGCAAACATTTAAATCGATAGAAAACAAATTACAGGCGCGATCGCTCAGTACCAGACAACGCCACGCCCCCTCACGAACCTCGTGACCCAAATCAACCAATCGCTAATTTTCGTTGCATCAGCGTTGCACCCGATTTTCTGGGTTACCCTAGCTAAAATCACTTTCAGTGATAATACAGCTTCGCCCTACAATAAATTACACTGAGCTTTGATTTATACATTTTAGGAAAAATCCTTTAAATCTAGACATGCGTTGTTTTACATGTATAAAATTTCTAAAAAGAAAAAAAAGGAAAATTGTAAATTTGACAGTTCCAGCTTCGTTTCAAGCTTCCGAAGCTCGGAGCCGCGGGACTAACTTTTACAACGTCTCTGTGAAAACTCTACTGTTCTCCTCTGTCCTTCCAAGCGTCACCGCGATTCCCATGGGCGAGAAAATGCGCGGAACTCGCCGAACGCGTAGCACGAGCCGCGCGCGCAATTTGCAAACGAGAGAACAGATGCATGCGTCGACGCGAGATCGCGACGTATCGCAGCGGCTTGATGCGATTCGACGGCGTTCGCGAGCGGCAGGCCTAGATCAGCGACACCGCTGGCAATCGCTGCATTCCATCGTTGTAAAAGTACGCGCGAGCGGCCTGCCTCCAAGGACTACGAGTGGCAGAGGGAAGAGGTGGCCAGAAGTCGAAAAGGGAAACTCTCCGCGCGGATGAGGGACACGCGAGGAATGCGCTTTCGCAATTTTCTTTCTTGCCAACCGCCCAACTGTGATCCCACGGCGGAATATTCACGGACAGTTGGAGGAGTTGAGGCACAAACAGATCGGTTGAAAATTCAGCGAGCCGTTAACTCAATTTAAATAGCAAATGAGACGAGTAACAACTAACGGGTTAATTAACACGTTTTCTATACACGCTGAATGATGTTTTTCTCGTTAAGAGATAAAGAGATAGACGATAATTGTTGATATCTTTTTCATATGGTCTATAATGATGTTTGTAACACTTTTTAAGCCTTGTACCGATATCGACAATCAGTTTTTTTCTCGACATGAATTAAAAAAAGACAATGGAATCCGGTAAAGAGGCATCGTTGCATTTCTTGCTATAAAGAAAAAATTTACTAGTTTTATAGTACAAAGAAAAAAATTACTAAATTTACTAATAAAATGTAAAAAATTTTAATTCAAGTAACATTGCACATTGGTACACTGCAAAATGGGTGACAACATTTCGCGATGATTGCTTCAACAAAATACATCGATTTGTTTCGCTACTCTATTTTTTTATTACTCTTGTGCTTTTTCATCACCAAATAAATTTACGGTACTGCAAAAAATAGGCAAATTTATTAAACATCAATTTATTACGGTACGTGGCTTGGTAAGGACAGTTTGTCAGCTTTGGCAGGGAACGCGTTAATAAATTTCAATGCAATATGCAACGTCTTCCGATTGAGACTCCTCGCTGGATAATCACGGTAGCGTTACTAACGCGCGTCTTTGAAACGCATTAAATTACTCAGAAAAAGCAGAAGTCGATCGGGTCTCTGCCATTCTCCGGCGAGCAACCGTGTCGTCCTTATCACGCTCGACTTGCGAAACTAAATTGCGACTTATGAGTGAGGATACACGGCCTCGACGAAGAAGTTCCAGGAGAGCAATAACATTCTAGACAACTCGCGCCGCTGAATAGTTTAAATTAGATCGAGGGTTCGCGTTGTTAATGAAGCGAGAGAAAGGCACCTGTAGCGCTTGATAGTAGACTTTTGCTCGACAGCTTGTGAAAATCAATGTGCCGATGCGCTTTAATCGCGTCTTCGTAAACTCCTGCCGCTTTTGATCTCTCTCCTCCTCTCGTTTCTTTGATCAATCTCTTTTTTTCTCTCTCTCTCTCTCTCTTTCTCTTTCTCCTTTTATTTTATTTTCCTGCCGATGCAAAAATAGAATCTATGATTTGTTGCTTCTGGCGCGACTCCAAAACAACTCTCCCCGCGCGAGAAGTTTTCAGTTCTGTCACTGACAAACTGCGCTCCTTTTTTCGCGCGTATCGATCGAGAGATGAAAAGGAAAACGCGGAAAGAGAAAATACCGCGCGAATGTTGCGGCATGCCCATTTTAGACGGTGTTAGTACACCGTTCTGCACTTTCGGAGGAAGCGTGGCAACGAAAATGAAACAACAGAAGGAATAATTTTCACTTATTACTTTCACGAAGAAGAATCAAGTCAATCACGTTCGAATCATTTTTTATCGAATTATATTTTACATTAAAAAAAAAGAAAAAAAAAGAAAAATGTGAAAAAATCGCTATTGACGTGTATAATTTTTATCTTGAAAGTTTTATGAAAAAATTCAATCTCTGGCGCATTAAGTAAGATCACTCAACTCCGTATCTTTTCTACATGGATGAACGCCAAGGATTATAATTATTATTCGCTCTACGTACTAATTTTTTATTGAATATATTTTCATCGCTTGTAATTGCATATGCATGTATAATAATGTAAGTATTAATTTCACGTAACCTAGATAAATATAGTAATATTTATATAAAATAAAACATTATTAATATAAATAGAAAATTATATAAAATTAATACAATAAAATATAGTAAAATTAAACAGTAAAATCATGAGAGCAAAATTCATCGTACAATCGTTTTGTTCAAAAAGAGCAAGTGTCTAGTGATTTATACGTGTGTTTGTAATAAATATCTTGTAATTTTTTGTAAAAAATCGAAAAGAAAATACATACTTTTCCTATTTAACTTAGTACGCCAAGGATCGAGCCTTTTCATTTGCCGAAATGAGAACAGCATCGAAATAAAAATTCGGAGACTGTAGCAGGGTTGAAAGAGATATTTCCAAATTAAGATCCCGTAAATCGAGGCAATCGATTAAGAACGTCAGAAAATTCCGATTGCCTAAATCACATCTAAATTTTGATTCGCTAACAATGGGTCGATAGACGAAGCTTTGAACAACGCACGTAATTCCGTAGGAATATCCGGTTGCATAACGCTTGCCGTACCATCGCGCTGTATTGAAAAAAGCACACACATACACACACGCGTATATACTTGTAATACTCGGAGCTTTTATCCTCTCTCAATTGCTTTTAGCCGGGTTACAAAACAACGATCGGTGCGAATTCTCGCCAAACAAATTGGCTGTCCGCGAATCGATGAGATGCAATTCGATTCGGCTCGGTGCAATTCCGACTAAGCAGCTGGCTGTAAAATTCTCGCGCGCTTTCGCAACGCGCCGATAAATACGCCGAGAATTTAAATATTTATCGAAACATCGACGACTACGTTCCGCAGCGACGAAAAACTCGCAATTATTACGAAAATTGCGGCGTGAAATAATGAGCGAGTCGAACGATTCGGCAAAGTGACTTTAAACGATAAATATCTCGAAATTGATCGGAGGATATTTGTATTAATTAATCTTTGTGATTCGGAATGTGATTTGTAAATCGATCGTCTCCGTAACGCGAGAAATTTGTAGGACTATAATTTCTGTAATTCATGAAACTATTGTATGTTGATAATTTGTATGATTTGAAAGATTTGCCTGCCGTTCAAAAATATAAATCATTTGTGAAATAAAAAGCATTATCTTTGCACTATTTTACACTATTTAACATCCGTAACACGGGACTATAATTTCTGTAATTCGAGAAACTATTGTATGTTGATAATTTGTATGATTTGAAAGATTTGCCTGTCGTTCAAAAATATAAATCATTTGTGAAATAAAAAGCATTATCTTTACACTATTTTACACTATTTAACATTCGTAACACAGGACTATAATTTCTGTAATTCGAGAAACTATTGTATGTTGATAATTTGTATGATTTGAAAGATTTGCCTGTCGTTCAAAAATATAAATCACTTGTGAAATAAAAAGCATTATCTTTACACTATTTTACACTAGTTAACCTTCGTAACACAGGACTATAATTTCTGTAATTCGAGAAACTATTGTACGTTGATAATTTGTATGATTTGAAAGATTTGCCTGCCGTTCAAAAATATAAATCATTTGTGAAATAAAAAGCATTATCTTTACACTATTTTACACTATTTAACCTCCGTAACACAGGACTATAATTTCTGTAATTCGAGAAACTCGTATGTTGATAATTTGAAAGATTTGCAATTAAATTTATAAATATTATAAAAAATTAATTTATTAAATTATTAATTTTATCAAAATATTATTTTAAATATAAAATACAAAACTAGCAAATATAAAAGCTAATATAAAACTAACAAAGTTTTACATGCTGTATATAAATATAAAAATGTGTCTGCGTTTTTTCAATTGCTGCAGTTTTTGAGAAATCTTGGAAAAGCAGAAAAGTAAGCGATGGGGAGGGGGAAATTTTATTCACATTTAGAGCACAAAATTTTGAACGATAAAACGTAAGAGGAGAAGTGGAGCTTGTAATTTCGCGAGATGAAGTGAAATTTTTAAAAATGGAGCAGACAGGCGGCTAATCGTCTCAACAGCCTTATCAGGGTGTAATACCCAGTTGGACGTTTCCTATTGCAGCGCGGATGTGTGTCATTTACGCGGTTTGACGCGCGCACGAGTTTCACTTCACCTGGCCGAGTGTTTTCCTCGAACCACGTGGCTAACTGGAACGCCACGAAAGTCAGCGAATCGATGACACATTTTTGCCAACGAGTCGTCCGTACGTATCCCCGCGCGAGCGTTAAACCCAGCGAAAAAAAAATTCTCTTCTCTCGTAGAAAATCACGTTCTCTCTCGAACGATCTTCCTCTCTCTTTAATCCCTCATTTTTTTTTTTTTTTTCGCGCGCGAAAAGCAAGAAACTAACTGCACGCGAAAAACCGCGAACACCAAAGAATTTCATCGAGGGCTTGTTAAACTATTTCGCGCAAAGCTCCAAAGGTAGAATTTTTCACGGATGGCAAGTTAATTGGGGACAGAAGGTTAATTTAAATCTGAAATCGTCTCTGGGAAGTTCCAAAAGACTAAAAATCGGTGTTTCGAGTACGAATCGATTCGGATTCCTTTGTAACAACTGTAGAGAATATTTACTGCATATACGAATTCAAATATTAAATATTTCATTTAAACGTGGCAATGAAGAAAAAAAGAGAAAAACAAGAATTAGAAAATGAATTAGTCGATAGTACCTTTGTCACGAGTGACCTAAATAAAAAGAACAAAAGTGAGAGAGAGAAAGGAAAATTTATTTCACGTCAAACATTAAAATAAATCTTAAATCTGGAAAATTTTATCACCGCTGAAAAAAAGAGAAGATTCGCGCGTTTGTTACTGATGATGTTAATACATAAAGCGTTCAAGTTTTATAATTTTCACCAAACTGTTCTACCATTCGCGCCAAGTTTCGCGATTAGGGAAAAGGTTACGTCGCGACAATAATCGGGACAGAAAGCGAAAAACATCAGACAGGCTAAAATAACTCGCGTTTCACGCAGGTCAACGATCAATCGAAATAATTAATTCGCGATGACGGCTGGCCAATCCCTGTACGTACAATTATTCCGACTCGCGCGTGCTGCGTCTCCGACCGAGGACCAAATTGAGGGGAAATACAGAACCTATTTTTTACGGATGGATTCTCATCGATTTACACCGGAGCCCGAGTACCGAATTCCACGGACGATAAAATTAATTGCCCCGAACTGGCGCGCATGCACGGTTATTCAGTTCGATGGTCTTTGAATCCATCGCGGCACGATAATGAAGATGCAAAAGTACTTGAACCGTTAATCGCGATGGACAAAAGGCTCGGTCAGTTTGTCTGTAATTACGTCAATATGCCGGATGATGCGTAATGACTGCGTTGGACGAGGTCAATAACGAGAACAATCTCGCGGAAAGCAAAGGGAAGGTGGGAGACGCGGGCGAAGAGGCAAGCGTGGATAATCACTTGTGAAAGCGGCGGATGAAACGACGATTTTGATACTCCATTGTTGAAAAATCGCACAGACCGTTAAACAATATAGCGGATTCTTTTCTAAAGTCAGTATTACGTCAGTTTCCTCGGATGCTAATACTATTGGGTTGTCCCCGGAAAGTTTGTGCCGATTTTTAGTAGATGGCGTATATAATTTAATAAATGTATATACTGAAATTTAAATCTTCTGTATACTAAAATTCAAATTTATAGTGAAATTTATACTGCGTTAAAATGTATACTAAAATTTAAATCTTCTATACACTAAAATTTAAATCTTCTGCATACCAAAATTTAAAATGTATACCAAAATTTAAATCTTCTGTATACTAAAATTTTACATTATAGTCTCTTCTTCTGTTGATTATTTTATTGTAAAAATACAGTAATAACAGTAGCGTACAAAATATATATACCAACTTCTAACAACAGATTATTGTAAATTAAATCTTTGGAGGGTCAAAAGTCATATGTATTCAAATTCAAAAATTCGAGTTTCGTGGAGAAGGATAAATTCTTAAAGACCGTCTTCGCGGTAACTTGTACCATGATTACACCATGGGCGCGCATTAAAAAAAATAAGGGGGCGCGAGTCGCGAAAAATAAAAAAAAAAAACTTGGGGCATCTTCTCCCTCTTGCCCCCTTTCCTTTGTTTTCCACGCCGGGGCGCACGGCGATGCGTGTCGCGAGCACGCGTGCTCGCGTGACGATGGGCGTGCGTGTGAACTCACGCGGCCACCTCCTCCGCGTCTCGTCGGTTTTCTCTCTCGATAACGCGTGTGCTAGCATTAATGTTTGCAGTCACAAGTTGGAAACTTTTGTGATGGCAACCTCGAACGGTCAGTTACCGGGGCAACGGTTTGTTGTGCCATTGTGTCGAACCCCACCGGGGTAGAAATCCACCCCCAGCCGCTCGCCACCCCTTCGCGAAGGATGTCCCTACCTGGAGCGCGACCTAACTCGGCTTGACCTAGCCCAAACTAGCTCTGGCTCCTCCGCTCTTACCACCCACTGACCAATCGGGGGGTCGCGTTTCCCTTGGAACCTTCCCGGCTCAATTTTCCGTGGAACGTTCTACGCGCTCGATTCTCCAATTATGAATGACGTCCGGCCGTATAATGCGCCGACATGAAAAGAAATTGTGAACCGTTGTCCACTAGTCGTCGGACGGCGGGGAAAGTGTTTGGACAGAACGAGAAGACGAGAGAAGAAGACAGAGTGAGAGAGTGGAAGGGTTGGAGGGGGGAAAGTGGATCAACAGAGCGCGGTGGGGAACGTTTATCGATGGGGGAACTCTGACTGAGATTTTAGGGATAGATCGTCGAGATTGAAAGCCGGCGAGAAAACCCTAGCTACGACTTGGAGAAAGAGAGAACGTGTGGCTAATCTCTCAAAGGAAAACGAGTAAATTTGCTACTCGAGTTTCTAATTTTGTTTTTTTTTAAAGTTTTTTTTACGAAATAAATTGTCTAATGTTGATTTATTATGTATATTAAACATTTGAATATGATAGCGACAATAATCAGAAGAATGTATATTTAGATATTAAAATTAGGACTCAAACGAGCAAAACAATTGATTTTTTTAAATTAACAATCAATCTAGAAAATATGTGTATTACATATAAATTCTATTTCCATATGTAAGACCTATATAATACAATATATATTATATACAATACATTATATACATTATATAATATTTTAATAATATTTCAATATATATAATATTATATATATCGCATGTAAATGTTAGTTTCGATGAATGTTGCGATTATATTAATAATATTTTAATATATATTATATAATATTTTAGAAATATATAATGTATATAATATTATTATTACAGTATAATATGTATTATATACATTATATGTGATTATATACAATATATATTATACGATGTAGTATATAATAAGTATGTGTGATATACATTAAAGCTTTTTACAATTAATCGCAACTAAAATTAATTTTTCCCTATTAACAATTTCAAGTCCGTAATTGTTTAAAATTTCTAGCCAAAGGATGACCCGTTTAACAAATTGATAAAAACGATAGGATTGCTCTTTAAACTTGCAACAAACTCTAATTTGTAGATTTAATAACAATTTAATGATCCATTACGCGTAATCTATTCCAAAGCTTGAACAGCTGAGAATCTGTAAACGTTCGAACACGTGTTCCATTCGAGGGAACTTCCTAGCCAAAAAAATCACGAACGATGCATCTAAATTAATTAGCCAACTACACTACTAGAAAGGAAAGCGCGCGCACGAATCGAATAGAATGGTACGATCGAATACTCGACAATGTAATCGGCGAATTAATTGCGGAGCCTGGCAAACACACTGTCAGAAGCAGTTAGCGTTGCGAGGAAATAATAGGTATTAAAGCTGGAGTTTACGGTGAAGATATGGCAATGAAGGACAAGGAAATCCTCGACACACGTGGCACTGTCGGATAACGAGCTGGTAAAATTAACTCGTATCGACTCGCTGATAATAGAAAAAAATTCGATACTTGTTAATTTGATACTTATTGTCCGCATAACTCACGGATGACTGAAAAATGGAAATGATGCAACTGATAAGTAAAAAGTAAGGTTATGGAATTATCCATCGACGATGTGACTAATAGAAACGAAATAAAATTCTTATCTAGATTAGTTCGAGATTGTAGTATTACGATGGAAACGGATAAGAGTGTTGGCTTTGCGATTAACATTTTTCGAATATATTGTCAAAATTCGAGTTATTTACCTACATACGACAGAAGCAGAAACATGAAATACATCTCACGAAGAAGAGTTAATCTTTGTACATATGTATATTAACAAGCTGTTTCTTGCTGTTTAATTTCAATTTTAGTATGGCGCCATCTACTTTTAGAGTCCAGCAATATATTGTCGCGTAAATATTTCTCGAACGAAGCACCGTACACAAACGCGACTCTACGTTCATTCAATAAATTTCCAATCAATAGATTCTCGATCGGATCGAAACATTAATCGTGTTGTTATATAACTTGAGACGACCACGTTTGTCATACGCAAAAACATTAATCTCTGCTCTTATATGATGAAATCGTGTCCGATTCACAAAGGGAGTATATATTTCGTTGTGAGAGAAAAAGAAAAAGAACCTATTTCAACTCTACAGATTGCTCAATTACACCGCGGATAATTATCACATTCGCAAAAGCATCCTCGACGACATTTAATCATTATTCGCGTATTATCTAACGTTACAGCGAATATTTCCGGAAAACATTATGCAAGTATACACGTGATACGCAAAAAATTATTGTATCATTCATTGTGAAACTTATTTTTTGCTACACCCCGCATTGAATAACGGATTAGATAATAAAGTTGTTGAAACGAATATGTAAAAAGTATATTCTTCCGGATTTTACTTATACGACAAATAGAATCACTCGATGAAATAATATGGATAGAGAATACGTGCTAGATGTTGTAAACGTGATATAACGTTACACGTACGACGTAAAACACCAAGTACGACATGTAAAGTTTGCAAGTATTCTTATCAAGAGTAAGAGATAAATTTAGTAAAAATACATTGACGCTCGATTGCTCTGTTTCATCACGTCGATTTGTCATTATGCGACACTGACCGTTAGAAGAGCCAATCGACCGAAAACCGGCACGCAAAAACTGCACGATATGCGCGCAATTACGTTATCGAGAGATACATAAAATTTCTACGGACATGTTACACGGTTGGTCGCATGGCCGAAATTATTGACTTAGCTGTCGATTCAAAGCGTCTAAAAGTTCCTAAGACGCAGAATTACCGTTGAAAAACGCCGAGTCCGTTATCGTATATCGCGTTCAACGTATAACCTCAACGATTCGTTCAACGCTCGACGTTGCACCTTTCGCGAAATTGTTGTGAATTTCAGATTCGAATGGGACTCGGAACGATCATCCTACGACTTGACCACGCGTACGGAAGAGGGCTGACGCGCGAGGGTCAGAAACTAACCCCCAAAAAAATGTATACGTCGTCCCTTCGGAACGAAACACGCTTTACTCGTCTAATCACGCGAAGCACACGAAATTTACAGACTTCGGTTAAGTAGCATTAGATCGTGATAAGATTTCCGACTTACCCAATGCGTAGAAGAATTCCAGAACTCGATAAACCGGATGAATTCTCACTCACAAACACGAAACTTAACAGCAATGCACGATACAATGGCGAACAGCGGGTGCGTAGCCAAGACTGAGCTAATGCTCTCGCCATCTGTCGAGCGTTTCTCCAAGTCGTCAGCAAAAACGTTTCCCATTGGTGTATCTCAACCAATGAGAACGCACCGTCGATTTACGCGGGAACGTTTTGGCGCCACGCGGCCATATTGTAGAAGCATTCAAATTGCTAACCAAACAACACAGTACTGAAAAAATGGACTGTAACAATCATAATGTCGATCAATCGTCATTTGGTAATACTAAATTCGTGTTTCATTTACCATTTCTTTTGCAACTTTGATGAATTTTCCAATATTATAAGACGATAAATGATGTAATACTTTTAAGCAGCGTTACAATATTCTGGAATTCAGGAAACCTGGAATTCAGATCAACTATACCGAATGGACAAGGAGACAGAAGATACTAAATCAAAATTATCAGAATGCCAAAAGGAATGTGAAGATACTGAGATAGAAATATATAACGTAAATCAACTAAAAGACAAGGGTACGTTTGTGCTGCAAAATGTAGAGAGAAAATGTAATAACTTGGATGAAGAATTAAAAGAAGTTCACCGTAATTATATGAAATGCAATGAGAAAGCAAATTTTAACGAGATCGTTCAACAAAGAATTAATTCCTTAATATCACAAAGAGATAACTTGAAAAGAGAATTGGACGAATTAAAGAAAGCAGCAGATAAGAATAACAAAGAACTAATAGAGATACAAAAAATGATTACAATTCAAGAAGTAATTCATTAAATATATTTCATTAAATACGTATTATATCAATAAATTATGTCGACGAATTCTCATATATATTTTTACTTGCAGAAGAAAAACATGGCACTGGTCCGAAAATTGAAAAATATGGTAGAAAATATACGACTAACGCCCGATTTATCTGAGAAGGTGAATATGATTCTAGCTGATCCCAGACTAACCAATATAAAAAATTCTAATTAATTTAAATTCTGTACAAATTATAAAACAACATATATACTATCTTAGTTGCTCATATCTTACAATATCCTATCTAATATTTATAATCTTATTATTCTAATAACATTAAACATTTTTCTACCTCCTCCTTTCTTTTTCTTATTGAATCCATGATACTTAATGACTTATTTAACGATTTTGTAATGTTATCATTCATGGTCATTATACTTGACCTTTTTTCTGCAATTTCTTTCATTAAATTTGCATTTTCTTCTTCTATCAGATTTATTTGTTCTTTCAATGATTCACTTTCTTCTTTAATCTTCTGGGCGTCTAGTGAACGTAGATGTAAGGATACGTTACCCGGTGGTCTCCTAAAACAAAACAACGTTAATAAATCAATGTTGATAAATTAACAACCGAATATCACTAAGCCTTACCAAGCATCTCCGCTCATGGAAGAATCTGCGTCTATTAATTTCGCAACTTTTTCTAATCCATTCTGCAAGCTTCCTTCAGTTAATATATGTTCTAAATCATCGTTCATGTTATCCGTAAGCTCCGTGCACATTGCCTTGTATAACTTTTGTCCAATACTCGGCTTTAACTTGAGAGTTGTAAGAATCGTAAGAATGTCCACGAAAGCATCCTCGCTGAAAGATTTTCAAACAATTCAAACATTTTCATAAAAATCCATTGAAACGAAGTGTAAATATTATTTTATTTAACGTTATTACATTTAATTAATCAATGTTAATTAGTCTTCATTTAGAGTCGTTTAGTATAATTACTTCGTAATCATACGATACATAAGAATGCAACCAGCAATTCATGTTTTCGTATTTTATTTCACGATTGATTTCATCAACGTCAGATCAAAATATATAAAATTAAAATATGAACAAGCATTGTAGCATATTTTAATTCGAACGAATAATATTCCTCGTACACTAACATTATAAACGTACATTCAATGATCGTTGCATGTGGTGGCTCTACTATCGCCGGGATCAAATTTTTCTTTCTTTACCATCCACAAAGGCTCGAGCGATTGAATAGGGAAAGAACCAGTATTCGGACAAACCAATCCAGTTTCCTACTACCATAAGCATACAATAGCAATTCGTAATCGCGTTGCATAATTTCGGGAATACATACGACGATTAAAGAGGAATTTTTTTTTACATAATTATGAAAATACATATGTATGAAAATAAAGGTATGAAAGTTGTTTACCTTTATTAAAAATAAATAGTACAGTGTACATAATCACACATGTTTTATAAAACAATCTTCAAAGAAGTCTTATGATTAACATGTAATTATAGAATGACGTAATGTGCGTATATTTAAATATAATATAGCAGCAGATATTACATTTCCTGTGATAAGTGCAGGAAATTGCCAACATAAGAACCACACCTTCGGAGTCTTCTTCCGCTGATTTATATGCGCACTCAATCAGGCCGGGACGGGTGCAATTTGATGTCAATACTACATATTTGCATTAGTCCTGACCTAATTGAATAGGCTTCGTGGCATGTTCCTTCATCTTCATTCTCAATCACACAATTTTCTCTTCACCAGCATGAGGTCATCCAGGAAAAATATTGCAACTTTTTACATAAAGAAAAAGAATCGCGCAATCGTTGAAAGTATCGTACAAACGATTCAAATAAACTAGAAACAACAAGAAGTTTGATCGTAGGGAATGAAGCACGTTTGTCACTGAATTATTCCTACGTGAGAATAACGGATGGCCAGAGGGACCCGTACGATCCCCACGACACGTACTGTACGAATGATAGAGCCGAACGATGGTGACCACACCAGGGACCCTTTGTTTCCTCGAACACTTCGTGGAATTCTTCGAAGGTCAACTGGTGTGTTGAGTTTCAAAGAGCGGGAAGATTCTGGGAAGCGGGAACCGATGCGTAACTCGATTTCGAAAATCGAGCCATCTTGCGCGTAGAACCGTCAAATAGCAGTGGACAATTGTTCTCGACCACGTGAACGAATCGACAAATTAACATGCGACTCCCACAGAGGCCAATGACATCGAGTAGCACCATCGCTCGTTTGAGTCATTGCCGATCCCTCCTTCTCCTCCGTCGCCTCCTCCTACTCCGTTTACCGCCGATAAACGAAACATCAAGCTCTCTAAAACATTACAACAACGCATGTCCTGATCGGGCCGTGCTGGGTTATGCGTGCCCTTTGACTTCCTTAATTAAAGAAGTATTCTCGACCGCCGCTCGTACTTGACACACATACGTTGGCAGTACTGTTGTCGTACGAATGTACACAAGAACAACATAACCTGAAATCCAACGAAAATCTGACCAAGCCCGATCTATATCTACAATAGAAGCATGTAAATTTCATGCGCTTCATTTATTTTAGGTGCTCATTCAGAATTTTTTCTCTATTTTTTTCTTTTTTTTTTTCTTTTGCTTCATTATTACTTTCATTGTTACTAATGTATTCGCAAATTTTGTAAAATCTTGCGAATATTATTTCAAGCCAATATATTCATTTAACAATGCAGAGTTTACAAAACTACATTCGTCGAGTTATTTATGTAACAACCAACGTACATATCGTGCTATGACTATTGTAAATAGTCATAGAAACATTGTAAACATATTTATGATACGTAAGCATAATTATAAAAGTATTGATAAATACAACGTAAAAGATTTGTTTGAATCTTAATTAATTGCGCATGCGTACGTACGTATAAAAAAACCGCGAACACCAAGCTATGACAGCATGCATAACCTCTATCGTATCATATTATATTCTTGTACAATATATTTTAATATAATATTGTAAATTCAACATAAATTGCAATAAATATTACGCGACTATGCATCTAATTTAACAGAAATTATATTTGTACTATTCGAAACTATTATATGCTCACCTGACTGATTCCGCAATACGTTTAAAACAATTCAAAATTGCCAGTCGAAATAGAAAGACATTATTCGGATTCTTCTGATTCTGATCGTCCGCCATCCCTGAACGTGAATAACGTGTAATTGCAGAGTTCTCGAATTTCAGTAACTGAACACTTCAACGAAAACTGGACGATATAACGGTTCCTCCGATTCTATAGAACCACTACATTCGCGTCTCTCGGAACTGTTGGAAATAATTCAAGTCATTTGAAAGTATGTCGAGAACTTTTAAATAGTTTCCAACGCTACGTACAGATGGCAGTTTCGTACTTAAAATCGTTTTCACTCGAATCGCCGTCTTGCTTCAATGTTACTAGCATTTTGTTAGGAACATCGACGACAATCGATATATCACCGATATAAATTTAAACAATTTAAAAATCACAGTGTAGAATCTTCTAGTTAACTTTAAACTGTGCGTAATAAACGAGTAAAAAATATTTTTTCTTTTAAATATGTGCTACGTAACTATTTAAACATGTAATATTTTATAATGTTCCAGGAAGTAACTTTAATAGCCAATGGATAACTTGAAGTTACCCAACTAAAGTGAAAACTATTTCGTGCGAATAAAACCAGTCGTAGAAATAGTAATAAAGACAAGATAATTCTACGTATAACTAGCAACAAAAACAGATGCTGCGTCGTAATACTCCAGCCTAATTAACATTCCGCTCAAATTAAACACGACTGTTACTCGAGTATCCTAATCACCTGTATCACTATTAATTAGACCTAACGTCAATTTTAATTAGCATGTATTTCTTACTAGAGAAATCTATCAAATAGGTAAGACACGACAGAACTACTATTACAAATTTCTAAATACGCATGTACACCGATGTTATAACAAAAAACAAAATATTCTCCTTCGTTTGCTGAAAACTTAAATATATTCATTTCAAGCATTTCACATTCAATATTATTGCGAGTCGTATCTCTAACTTCGTATTTCCATATAAGAACGATCGAATTTTTTACAATTGATTCGCATGCAGTCGTGCATCGTTCTGAATCGAAGAGGTTCGAAGAGCTTGCTCTTATATTCCTCAGTTTCCAAGGCGAACAGGTCGCGAGTCCGGGTGTCGGTATACAAACTACCAGACTAGAAATTAGATCATCTAACTATACTGCTCGGGGCTAATGGTTTACAGCATGACTGCACCCCTACCCTCGGCAAACATCGGTGTTACAAGCGTTCCGCTATACCTTCAGCTTCAAAGGTCAACGTTGAAAGAAGAGACGTTCGCCGCTGCCGCGGATTCTCAAAGTAGCTCACGTTGAGTCGAACTGATGTGATGCGCCTCCGTACCATTATGCAACCGGTTTGAACTATATTTTCCTTCCCCGTAGCCATAAGCTGAGGCTCACGGAGAGAAGTAGAGAAGGCTCGGAGCGCTACCGTGGGCAAGTGAGCACCCATTCACTCGCTCACCGCGGAGACGACCCTCTTAAGTCGAGAAAACTCTTCGTTTTCTCGGCGAGATTCAATCACGTCGATCGCGATCGATGAACGATCCCGGATCAAACAATCGCGATATCGTTTTCAAATTCCATTGAAACAGCGTTTCATCCGTGGCGATTTCTAACAAAAGACGACATTACGAACGTCTCTTTCTTCTCTCGATCCTCATCCTGGTCGATTATATCGTTCAACTTGGCCGTATATGGTTCGACTTAGCCCGAAGGTAGTCAGGCAGATGGAGAAATGTTTAAATTTCACATATTGCCACGAACGCGAGGCGATTATCGTCACGATGATGGTGCGCTCGGTATCCCGGATGAAAGTACCAGCACGTATTTTAAGAATTCCAATACACGAGAATCGTCCGACAGTTGCATCAGAATTGTGAGAAGATAGCTGCAGCTTGGACGCGGCGAACGTGTGCCCGTCTAACGTTTGTCATCTTCCTTGTTATCATACCATTCGCGTAGTTGCGTCAGGACGTACCAGAACTACCTAAACCGCAAATATTTTCATCCTTGGTCGACCTCTGTGGCGTGGCTCTTTCGAAATGGTACACGATCATCCATACTACAGCGAGATCGTAACAAGGCCCAAGAGCCAAGTAGGAGGGAGATATTATGCGTGCAATCCCTTCTATTCGAGATCATTATTCAATAACGACGTGTGAGCCGCTTCCGCAATTCGCGTTCGTGTCTTATTCTCTTAGAATTCGTATCGGGGAGAAAGTCGATTGGAATTGTCGTCCGATTATTTTGATTACGGGAATAGCATCGTGTAGCCACTAGGGCACGAAATTGTTTCTCTTTACACGTGCATGTACCACGGTGTGTGCACAACTGCAATTAGCCAATCTATCAAACCTGTACGAGAGTGTTTCTTAATCCATTAAACTGCAATCTTTCCAGATGAACAAACAGCGATATTTCTGTTGCGCAGCGTACACTGAAATCTTAAATAGATGGATGTTGATAGACGTTTCAACGAGGCGAAGATTCCGATATTCTTCTTACCAGGCAAGGCTTAGAATGACAATAAAGCCGATCCCTTTCCCTAAAACGAAACACGAGAGCGAAACAATGGAAGAAAGATTCCCTCGTCGTATTATAAGTATAAAAATCTTTTGTTCCTCCTGCAAAAGTATTCACGCAGCAGCGCCATATTCGGCTTTTACCGCGAGGATCAGGTGTCTCAGCTTGGAGAACGATGCAACGTTAGACGGGTTATTACTTGGCCAGGATCCCGTTTTCTCATGCGCGATCCTTTTTTGGCGACAGCGCCCACCGCTGAAGCGGCTCGACAAGCGTCGAGACCGTGGCGGAACAGCTTCTCGATGAAGCGTTTCGCCGATGAACCTCACCTCTGGCATAACACGAGCAGCAAGATAGATGAATGCGCGGATAGCGCGCCAAAGGGCTGGGTCTTCTCAAAGCGTATCGGTGTGTTCGGCGACTCGATCCGTTTAGAAAGCATCCTAGATCTATTCTTTCCGTAGCCGGGTATACATTGTCTCTCTCGAACGGCTGTGCTATCCTATTATCGAGTCTCTAGCTCACGATTGCCCCGTTTTTTGCGCCAGCCGCTCCCCTGTCTAATTCGAATACGCCGGCAACCCCGGACTCTATCGATCATCGAATCACGTTGATTTCTGTATTCTCTGTATCCAATGTTTCTCCTCGATTCCCGGATCAAGATCTTTTCTCATCCGACTCCGATCCCAGTGATCCGATATTCTACGAGTTGAATCTATTATCAGCGATCAGCGGCAGATAAGAGTATCAATCTCCATCCAAGTTCGTCGTACCAGTTTACTTGGTTGAACCAAATTTGAACTTAGTATCCGTGGTAGACACGGGTAGGGTCACTGGGTCACGCATCGTGTGAAAATTTCTTGAGAAACTTAACTCGTTTGCTCTTCAAGCTCGCGAAGCTAGCCAAGTAAAAGTTGAACGGCCATAAGCAGCTGAAAGAAAGATTTACGGTGTGATTTATGATTTTCCGATGAAGTTGATTTTACTTTTGCTCCGGTTACTTTACCGATTACAATCGTCAAAGGGAATCCGCCACAGCCACGGGACTATAAATCGATTTTAGAAATTAAAGAGTTTACGTAACTGCAGAGGAGCACTCTGAGATAACTCGTTGGGGGAGTGAGATGGATTACCTCATCGATTCAGGAACTTTCTTTCGCTTATTATAAGCATCGTATAGGAAGAAAGTACGACCGATTACGCAAGACATTTCACTCACCCTTCAGGCAATAGACGTCTAGTAGAGTAAGTACTAGACAAGATGTAGCGATTACATCGGAAGGACGCCATCCGGCGTTTCGAGTAGACCAGATCTAATCGCCGAGTCTCTTCTGGACCCCTCTCTAAATCGAAATTACCTTGCAAATTCACGCGAGATTCAGTTTTAGTTCTATGTACGAATGCATCTATTTTTTCTTTCCTCTGCGTGGCTTTCTTCCCTCTTACGCTGCGCTGCGCGGCGTACGCAAGGAGATGAACACATTCTCACGAGGAGCAATCATATCCACCAATACACGTTTCTCACCAATAACGCAACATCAATTAGCATTTCTATACCGCGGTAATGAAGACTGTCTGAGGGAAAGCTTTCTAATTATAAGCTTCAAGAGTAACTTTGTACAAAAGCGACAAAAAAATATCGTTCTGATCATGATCTATCGTTCGTGAGAAAGATCAAACGGACCACTCGATAATGAAGCGTACGGACAGCGCCAACGGAGGTCACCGTTGGGGTTAATCGCAGCTGCTGTGCTCGCGAAGAAACCAAAAATCTCCAGCTGGCAAAGATTCAGCCGATCTCTATGCACGTCGCGGTGAATCGACCCGGTAAAAGTGAATAAGGAACTAAACTGTTCGCGCCAGTTCGCTCCGAGGCAAAATCGAAGGCGACGTAGGCGAGAGAGGTAAAAGATGGTTATTGGGAAGCGATCACGTCGAGGCGTCTGCCTCAGAGCGTGAGTACGGTGACCCGAGGGGAATCGTTAAGCGGAAAGTTACGTGCCGATCGGTAACACCACAGAAACGATTTGGAGCGGCCTCTCGTGTACGTACACGCTCGCACGCTCGCACACCTACGTGAAATTACGTACCATCGGCACGGCTGATGCGCAACGCACCACGTTGCGCAATGATCGCGCGCGGTTGCAGATCGTGCGTTGCTCTCCATAAGCCATCCCATCTATCGCGGATGATGATGATGATGATGATGACGTCGCGCGACCCCGCACGATGTTCACCGCACGATGTCGAATACGAAATGACCGATATAATTACAAAGAGGGAACAACTCACACTCACCTGAAATCGTAGTTGGACGTCGCAATCCTCCGGCGTATCTAAGAAAGATCGTCGCGGTCATCCCCGTCAAACACCACCGCTCTTCGTTCTTTTTTCCCCCCCGTTAGCGATTGTCTCTTTCCAGTCAAAGTAGCATGGCACCTTAGCGCATAATCTTTCCTCTTCCATCAGCCATGTCGCCCCTTCGCTCGTCTATATTTCTTATACATGCCAATCTTACTTTCATGTAATGACCCGATTAGCCGACCTTCAGGTCCGACGAGAGATGCCCGCCGATCTGTATCACCTGGTGCTTGCGCAACCACCCCTCATTCTACATCTCTCGCCGAGGCTCATCTTTAGCCGCCTTCTCCCTCGGTTTCCTTCTCCTCTTCGTCCCTCCCAGAGCTCCTTCCTCGTCGCTCGTTCGTTAACCATGTTCGCGAACTTCGCCGAGGGACGCGGCACCGGGTGTTCACCAGAGCCGATGCTGTTTCCAAGAGTCTTCCTCTTGGGTGGGAGGAAGACGATTCTCCGGCCACGGATCGGTATATAAGCACGGTTGCTTCGACCTGAATCTGCACAGACCAATTATTGCTATCGTTTGACGATAGGACGTTTCATTGTGCGACCGGTATCATCGGGGAGGTTCGCTTTCCACACAGATCGAACGGTTCACCAGCGAGATGAGATCGGTACGAGTCGCATACGTTCGTTTTCACCCGCGATAGATGGCGCGATATCTTCCGAGCGCTTCCGGTTTTTCATTCCTTGAGGAATTCCGCGGGTCAGTGATGTCGAGCGTGAAGTTGCCGATCTATTTGTTAAATTTTATCTACGTCTCTTGGTATAATCCTTCTTTGATATTGGAAAAGAAAAGAAAAAACCAATCTCTGATATTCGTCCTCGCATTTCCTTCTCGATATTTGACTAGAGTCGGTGAACTAAGACCAAGTTAGTGCGCCCTTAGGAAAATTTTTTCAGTGACGCCCCAGACAAGAAAATTGCATTCTATCTCAATTTTCAAATAATTTTGAAAACTCGGTTATATAGTTACTGACAACTATTTTAACAGCTCGCTGTCGCGCTGTTGGCGGTCATTGGTACGTGTCGCTCGGCCCGACTAGACAACACTTACCTTCCCCCGGGCAATGCGGGCGCCGCAGGAGGTGGAGGATTAATACAAGCTCCGGGTCGTGGCCATGGTGGTCCTGGAGGACCCGGAGGACCTGGTAGACCAGGTGGACCAGGTGGACCGGGCGGCCCGGGTGGACCTGGTGCATATGGCGGTGGTGGTGGAGGAGGCAGTCCCTTTGGCGGCGGTGGCGGAGGCGGTAGTCCCTTTGGCGGCGGTGGAGGTGCCTACGCAGGACGTGAGTATTATTTCTTCGTTTCATTTTTCGACTTCACGACACAGAAAAAATAATAATATAATGTGTTTCCGAGAGATCAACTCATTTAATTTCAGTAAAAGACGACTGACTGATTTGATATGAATAATTTTAGATAATTAAATCGAATGATTTTGATTTGAGAATTTAGCAATTGAATGCGCAACAACCAAATCCAATAAAGTTCCAGCAACTTTTTAATTACTCGCACGTAACTTTTGAAAATGATTCAAAGCTGGTTTTCAATAAAGCCGACAGAATTATTGATCTTCCTATAATAAATTGTATCTTGCGGCACGAATAGCGCAACTAAATTGCAGCTTATAATACCGTAATAACATAGTTAGTGTGCCATGTTAGGCTTCAACGTCTCCTTACACGACGATATTATGGTTTATTGAAAATATCGTTGCCTCCATATAAATGAAAATTGAATTTTTTCGAATTAAATCCTAGCTACCGCTTTTTATTATCTAATCCTAATATCACGTTCCTGAGTGAAAGGCAGTAATAATGATTGCATTCCTTTTGCGAGAAGATATTGCAATTACAGTTATCAAATCAATACCAGGTGATTTTGATCGTACAAAATTATCGCAATAATTATATACAGAATGTACAAGTGATACTTCGTTGAAATCTTTCAGCAAAGTTTTAATTGTATGCAAGTAAAAAGCACGATGCTTTCAAGCTCTCTCATCTTCGATCTACGTAGAAGTGCAACTTTTTATACTTGCGCGTTACACAACCAGGAGAAAACATGTACTTAACCAGAGTACTCGTTCAACGCGTACTCCAGCGCTATATATTGTTTTTTTTTTTCTTTTTTCTCTCGTTAATCCACGACCAAGTCAATTACCTCTCGTCAGTGCGAACATTTCACACATCATTAAAATCATTATTGCCGTAAAACTCGTGGCGCGCGGGGAAAAAGTTAGGTGTAACAAATTACTCAATCGCGGAGGGAATTGCCGGGACATTTATCAGAGTTCGTTTCGGTAACACGTGCGTAGGGAAAATCGTTCGAACGATCGTAAAGCAGTCGTGTCGCGTTACGTCAGAAAATAGGGAAACACCGCACGGTGAAGAGAGGAGAGAAATCGCACGCGATGAGAGACAGTTGGTCGAGTTGCATCAAAATATGTAAAGTATGCTGTGAAACCGGGGTTCGTGCCACGGGGACGAAAGAAAAGTGAAAACCCACGTACAACGTGAAGCGCCTAATCACTTTATCCCTCGAGGCGCTCCTTTAATGAAGACACGTCAGCGCAGTCTCAGTAACGACGCTCTCGAATCCACTTACGTACGATTCGACGATGGTGAGAATCCCCGCTGGATTGCGAAAATAAGAACATCAAAGCGCCTCGCGTGTGTCTCCTTTTGTATAACGCGTCGTCGTCGCGACCGACCAGGTAATTAGACTCCATTCAGTTACGGGTTAATCTCGAGTGCATTCGCGGATTTCACCTGATATGATGGCGCAACCGTAGCGCAGAATTGCACGGGTACGCTGGATCGATAAAAAGTCGATTATACGCGACAGAACGGGAGACGCGTTCTACTCGAATCACTTGAGATTCTGACTGGCTTGTTGCTAGTTTTTTTGACTTCTACGTGCGACCGGTCGATCATCAACTTTCTCAGGGTTGCTTAAAAGTCAGTTGTACAGAAAGGGTACTCGAGTCAATCAAAGTCTGTGGTAACAAGTCTCGGTTATTTTTTCACGCATAATTTCGTCCGAATTAAATCGCTTTTTCATTTTCCAAAACGTTGAAAATTTACTCGGATCCATGCTTTAGCTAGTGGAGGCGGTGGTGGTGGACCAAGAGGAGGACCCGGAGGAGGCCAAGAGATACCTATCGTCTCGTTCAACAATCAGAATAGCGGCGATGGCAACTACCAATTCAGCTACGAAACAGGAAATGGTATCAGTGCGCAAGAAACGGGTCAACTGCAAGGTGAGATCAGGGCCATTCTAGTTTCCTAACAGCGATATCCCTCGTGTTCCTTTTCTTCGCGGTTCGTCGCTGCCATTTCTAGCCGTTATGAATATTCCTATCCATCATTGTGAGCGGCCTCGAATCGTTTCGTTTACAATAGAACCGAACCGGTGAACGCAATAACAACGCAACTCCTAAAATGTGACTTCCATCCAACTCGCTCACGGTGCTTCAATTTCCGCCGGTATTTTACTTGCAAAACAGAGATTTCCAAAATTGATAATATTTCAACATCTTCGTGGAAGATTCTTCCATGACGAGTCTTCCATATAGTAAAATGTTAAGAAGCTTCTCAAGAGAGATCATGCGGAGAAGCCGCAGGTCTCTATCTGAGTAACCACATGTCCCAATTTCGGTTAATTCAATTCGAGATGAATGATTACCGAAGAATGATTATTTCTAACAAGCTAGAAAGCCGCAAAAATGCTCGATACGTGATGCAATCCTGCCAAGCACGTTGTTGCGTCAAATATTTATACTTACGTACGTGTTACTCTCCTAGGTAACGCGGAAGCAGTGAGCGGATCATACTCGTACACCGGACCTGACGGTGTACAGTATAGCATCACTTACACCGCGGATGAAGAAGGTTTCCATCCTCAGGGCGCACATTTGCCGACTCCGCCTCCGATTCCGCCGGAAATTCAACGAGGCGTTGAGTTAGCGTTGGCAGCTGAGGCCAGAGGTGAAAATCAAGATACTTCCGGTGATGGTGGCGGCGGTGGCAGAGGTGGATACTCTCCAGGGGGTGGATACAGTGAGTGTTTCATCGATAATATCTTGTATCAGGAATCCTTATATATAAACAACAGAATTACGTGTGATAGGACATTTGGGAAGAAAATATTTCTTGGTTATTCTTATTTTGATTGATTGAATTACTGTTTTTTTTTATCAACAGCCGGCGGAGGTGCTGGTGGTGGCGGTGGTGGCGGAGGCGGATACTCAGGAGGTGGATATAGTGAGTGTTTCATCGATGATATGTTGTTTCAGGAGTCCTTATATAAACAGTAGAATTATGTGTAATAGGAAATTTGGAAAGAAAATATTTCTTGGTTATTCTTATTTTGATTGATTAAATTACTGGTTTTTTTATCAACAGCCGGCGGAGGTGCTGGTGGTGGCGGCGGTGGTGCTGGTGGTGGACGAGGAGGAGGCGGCAGCGGTGGATCTTATCAGGGTCCAAACTCGTACCAAACAAGTTCGGGCGGATACCATTACTAGACGACACCGCACAAGTCATTACGTATTACACGATCAGTCTTGTTCCATTGCAGTAATATCATTTAAAGGCGGACGTATGTACATAAGAGTATATCATTTATGTAACTTTTTTATTTATATAAAATATGAGAACTTTATTTATGATGTTTTTCTTGTTCCCTGTATTGTTCCAAGTTTACTTTCCTTTTCACAACCTTGCTATCGAATTCAATCCACAGAGAGTATTTGTTCGACGGCGCGTCCTTTATTAACATAAATAATTATTGTGACATAAATTACAATATTTTCGATATAACTTTTTAAAACATTTCGTTGGAGATCGAACGTAGAATCTAGAAAGAAAACTTAAAGAATTGATTATATATTAAGACACGATACACAGATTGCTATGTAAATCCACGCATTAAATTTGTACATTAGAAAAGAAAATCTTAGAAATATTAAAAATTTAAATAATTTTCTTAAATATCACATGGTATTTATACATCAACAGTTTGAGTAGTAGAATCTACAGTAGGTTTAGATAGTGGTTTTGTCATTTCGTTTCCTCTGGCGAATTGAATGAAAAGCTGTTCCAACGTAGCTGATAAAACAGCGTAATCTTCAATACAACTGTATTGCATCTTTAAATTATTCATTGTACTGTACATTTTCTCCCAGGTCGTACCAATATTACTCACATGATATGCGATAAGACACTGTGAATTAGAAAATGAAATCAATAAAAATTTTGTAGACGTAAATCTGTAAATGTTTCACGTTAGTTCAGAATTATTACCAAATTCTCATCCCTAATTTCACACGATAGAGAGGACTCCATAATTCTTTTTATAGCGCTGACATCATCGTTCGTTCGGCTGGGATTTAATTTAATGTGAATATCGTAACCAGCGCCGAATCGTTGCTTCAATTCCTGACTTGCACCGACGCAAACCAATTGACCTTTCACCATAATGACTAGTCTGTTGCACAAAGCTTCGCATTCTTCCATGCTATTACGAATATTTTTTTTATGCAAATGGGGTTGTACAATAATTTTCAGTAACATGTAGTATCCAGTCGAACAAAGTACCTGTGAGAAGTGAGTATAATAGCTTGTCCTATTGTCTGACAGGACTGAAGAATATTCCACAGCGATCTCCTAGCCGCTGGATCGACTCCCGTTGTTGGTTCATCCAATAAAACGAGAGTTGGATTCCCAATAAGTGCCATTGCAATATTCAAACGTCGTTTATTCCCTCCGCTATAAGTACCACTTGGTTGATGCATACAAGCATTTAAATCTAATGCAACAAACACAATTGTGAATCTATGCATGACAGTTATTTGAAGTAAATTTAGAAAACAGAAAACGGCTTACTAAGTCTATTGATCCATCTGTTAACTTCTAGATCCACCTTCTTTCTGGGGATACCGCGAAGCAATGCAAACAGTCGCAAATGATCGAACGAATTCAAAGAATTCAGTAATGCATCAGTTTGTGGACAATATCCCATTTGAGCAAGATACTACATGAAAGATTTACAAAAATATACTAAAAATAATATTAAAAAAGAAATGCAAAAGAAATTATGTATTACATTTTTTCTATCAGTATAAATTTCCGATTTTCCTAAGTACATTGTTCCACTGTTTGGTATTTCTTCACCAGTCAATATTCTAAATGTGGTGCTCTTCCCAGCGCCATTAACGCCAAGCAATCCGAAACACTCTCGTTGCTTCACTCGGAAACTAATTTCCTGTACTGCTATCAACTTCCCGTAATATTTACTTAATTCATAAACTAAGAACATGCTATCGTTGCTATTCTCTGGACTCTGCATGTAATTATTTTCAATACTAGGAACTGTTTTAGTTGACTCCTCGATGATTTTTTTCGCAGCACCTATATATCGTGTAAATTTTCATTTAATTTCTTCTTTCAACTTCTCTGAAAGAAATATTTTTTTCAATTTCTCTGAAAGAAATGGAAATACTATACCACGGTTTTTCAATTTTCTAATTTCTAACGCCACTGCATGCTTCTCCTTTTTCACTTGCTCATCTTGTATATGACATGGATTCTTTAAATTTTGTTTAAACATTTTAGCATACAGTTTATAATGTAAATTTTCCTCTAGAATAATAAGTATAGCAAAATATATTAACGGAGTAAGAGACAGGTATACGATGCAGTCCCTTAAACTCATATCGACATCGTTATTAGAAAAGTAAGGAAGTTGGTTCTTGCATACTCCATCCGCGCAATCCAAACCTAAGAAACCATCATAATTATATTACACATCGTTAAATTAAAAAATTTATTAAAATATATTATTAATATTAATCCGTACCACAACAAATATCCTTGGTACCCAGACAAACTACTTCTTGTAGTCGATTTGGTAATCGACGACATCTCGCGTTTTGTATAGCTACGTTAAAGAAAGATAATTGACCATGAAATAGGCTCACGTGAGGTATTAAACGGAATGTTCCTTTTTGAATTGAATGAAGAATTTTTAAATGATGAAACGTACAGGTCACTTGATGGAAAAGATATTGTAATAAAACTAGAATATAATAAAAAAAAAAATTAGTTTGGCCATTTTATATTTTTCATTGTTTTACGACTCTATTGTTACTTACCCAATCCAATTGGTACAAGAGTTAAAATAGTTATTACGGTATTTCTTTGTTTATTTATAAAACTGAAGATATATGATATAAACAAAGAATTCATGCCAAAAAGTAGCAGTAATAATATCATCGTCACTAAAAAGAAACAAGAATATATTAAGTTTCAATTTTCATCAATTTTCTATGTAATAATTTTTAATATTGTCTTACATATTTCTGTCTTGTAATACAGCCGTATATCCAAAATAATATCCATAATATAAAATCCCGTTATAATAATAAATACAGATATTGCAAGAACTACGAAATCGAAAGTAAACATAGTAAGCCAATATGAAAAAGAACTAACTCCCGTCATTCTTTGAAGTTGCTTCATTTTGCTTTCCATTTCCTGAAAAGGGTGAACAACGAAAAGCGCAACAGTTTTAAAGAAGAAACAACAAAAAATTAGTGTTCTCGTCAAAGAGTCAATTTCTGGCATCTTTAACATCGTTTCAGACAAAGCATTTGGTAATTTCTGACTTGAAAGATGAATAGAATATTCATCACCAGCCATGCTTTTAATTAGCACATTTGACAACAAATTCAAAGTTAAAGGTATACTATGAATTGCAACTCCAGAATAAAAACCATTGACAAACAAGACTTCGTCAGAAATATTAAATTCCGCAGAAACGATATAATTATTACGATACTCTGCGATATTGTCAATCGCCTCGTCCAATAAGGCTTGTGTAACGCTTGTATTTTGTACTTCTTTTGCGAATCCACCAAAATATTTTATTATATTCGCATACTTCGTGCTAATGGTTTCGTTTGCAGAAGAATATAGAGCTTTTGGATGTCTATACATACTGAGTTCTAGAGGAAATACATTTGTTGAATCATTAGGTGTGTCATAACTCGAACCTATTAATACAGCCGACAAAAGTGGCAAAAGCAATGTTAGTAATAGATTACTCAAATTCTTTTTAGTATATATCAATTTCTTATGATACAGAGCCAAAATTGATTGTATAAATAAGCTCCAGCCTTCTACTTTTTGTGATGGAGGGCAGAATAATTCGTTCAAATGTTTTCCAGTATCCTCATTTTTAATTACTTTTAGGAATACTTCTTCTAATGTGATAAGCGATACGCTAATCCCTGTAACTCCTAAATTCTTTTTTTCGTTTTCAACTTTATCCAAAGATTGTGGTAAAGTTTCAGTATTCGGTACGCTTAAGACGATCTTCTCACCATCAACGCTTATCTGTTGCGTTTTTGGATCAAATTTATTTATAACTTTCTCTGCATTGCACCATGACTTTGTTGACAAAGTAACTTCTATATGACCATAACCGTATTGTTTTTTCAAAAACATTGATGTGCCATAACATTTTAACCGGCCTCCATGTACAATGGCAATTCGATCTCCAAGTATATCAGCCTCTTCCATGTTGTGTGTGCTAATTAAAATTGTTTTCTTCCCTCTTATTTTTAATATAACATTCCATATATCTCTTCTAGTTTCAGGATCCATTCCCGACGTTGGTTCATCTAGGATAATGGTACTAGCATCACCAATAAGAGCCATTCCAAGACATAATCTTCTCTTTTGTCCTCCAGATAACGTACTTGGAAGAACATCCTTTTTTTCACGTAATTTCAGCTTCTCAAGTAGAGCATTAACATTATGTTTGATTTCTTGTCGCTTTTTATTTGCACCTTTCAACTAAAATATCATGTTTTTCAATTTTTAAAAATCGTTATTTATGTTTAATACTATTTAATTACTACAAAGTAAGTACTTACTAGACCAAAGAATTCCAATTGCTCAAATACACTTAAATAGGGAAAAACCATATTTTCTTGAGGGCATAAACCTAAATTGTTTCTAATAGATTGCAAGTTTCTTGCGATATTTTGACCATTTATGAGAACTTTTCCTTCAGTTGCACTTATTATGCCTATTATGAAATAATTAATTTAGAGAAATTGAATATACACAAATATTAAGTAATTAAATTTCTACCTGTCAGAATAGACATAAGTGTAGTTTTCCCAGCTCCATTATGTCCTAATAAAGCTGTAATTTGTCCTTTATATAAGTCCATTGAAATTCCTTTTAAAGCTTGGACTTCCTGTTATAGAATAATAATTATTAATCTAATCTAATTGATAGTTAACAGTAGTAGCTACAATAATAACATAGGAGTTAATAATAATTCACTAAAAATTTAGTAAATTAAACAACTTACTGATTTTCGTAGACAAATACTTTTATATGTTTTCTTAAGATTGCGAATTTGTATTCCAGAAGTAAATACATCTTTTGCAACTGGCTCAAAATTTTCATTGTCTATGTTTTCATAGTCAAACTCTTCTATATCATCATCAAAATTTATTTTATTTTTCTTTAAATACTAAAAACATGTGTTATTGTTGTAAACATAATTAATGATATATAGCAATTTTAGTTATTCTAATATAAAAATTTACCTTCAAAAAATAAAGCGGATTTTTACGAACTCCATATCTTCCTGGTAGTATGGCATTAATATATACAGCGAGGAAAAAATGTAATAAAGCTCCTACAATGGAGAAGAGAAGTATAAATCCAGTGCATCCAATAATATTATATTGTGAATCTCCAACAACAAATATGTTTGACCATTGAATACCAGTTACTAAAAATTTTACATATAGTTAATATTCAATATATTGTAAAATAATATAAAGTAATATAAATAGTAATAAAAAAAACTCTTTACACACATTTAGCCTCATACGCATTTACTTCTTCAAGAAATCTATATAACATTATATTAGGAAACAATATTCCCAGATATGGTATTACTGAGAAGATTTCTACTCTTATCAAATTTCCATGAAGTGAAAAACCAGCGATATAAACAATTGACAGTGTTGTTATCACAAAACGTGCTGAAGAAAAAATCTATTGTACATTATTCCTCATTTGTTTTAAGTGATATTTATTTAAAAAAAACTTACGTCTTGAAAAATATGCAGCAATGTGCATACCAAATGATATTAAATGAGTAACGTGTACTGTAAGTATTAGCCAAAATATAAAAGTATTGCTATAATACAAGTATGGTTCCACATTTGCAGAAAAGGTATTTTTAAATAATACTGTCATTGGTACTACGTAAAAAATACTAAATATAACGCCAATAACCAACCAACTTAATAAAGTTTGATATTCTTTTACTCCATTCATTGCCATCAAAACATTTACGCCAATATACTTCTCTGTTGTTGCATAGTTTATTTCTACACAAAGTGGAATTAAAAAAGCAATAACTGCAAATGTACATATCACCAGTCTTAATATTGTATCAAATTCATCTATTTTAACATATGGAGGATAAGGCATTCTTTGTATTGACACCTAAAATAAATAAAACAAATAATATAAGCTATTGACAATGTTAATTACTCAATGCTATGCAAATGCAATACCTTTGTATCCATTATAGGATGTGATGCTGTGCGATATATAAAAGTTTCATCAACGCACATTTGTAACTGTACAAATGGCATAGCATGTAAATATACAGTATGCGCATTATATATCATGTCACTAAATATATCTTCGTATAACATATTTGGAATTTTAAAGGAATGTCTGATTTTGTACGTTATATCAGTTGTATTATATTGTTCAAATACAAGCGCTATTACTTGTATAGTAGAATAATCAGTTTGTAACAAGGTATAAGCATTAATCATATCATCTTCAGTTAAAAAACCAACTACATTTTCATGTGACAATTTCAAACACAATCGGACATCTTCCAAAATAGTTTCTGTATACAAATTTTGTGGTACATAATATAAAAATGTGTAATCTCTGTTTATTACTGTCAATTCTTCTTTGGTTTCTATGGAATAATATGTACTTTCATTGACCACACGAGGTGGTTTCACACTAAAATCTCTTACAGCTTGTATCAACATAAATAAGGCAATTGGTATCAGACATTGTAAAAATACTGTTATTTTCCAATGCCTTCTTCTAACTATTAAATTTTTGTATAAAAGCAAGCCAAAAGTTCTGATGTCGCTTTTCATTTTTAACAAATCTCGAATAAAATCCTTTGTTTTAATGTAATCAATAATATGTTTTGCACACATAGACTGATAAACTACGCAATGTCATGGAAAGTCATAAAAGTATGATGAATAAATTATTAGAATTGATGTATGAATCAGCATACAACAGAATACAACAGACTCTCCTAACCTTGACTATGTAGTTATTAATTAATGTTTTTTAAATACATGTTTGGAAAATCTTTAAAAACTTTCTATCAGAGTTTCTTAAAATTTATTCTTTTCATTTTGTCTTATCAAGATTATCATAACAATTGTATCTGAAAAAGAAATAACTAATATAAAATCATAAGGATCAGACTGCAGATGTTTGTACATTTATAGAAAAATTAAAATTTTGAAGATGTATTGAATGTACATAACACGTAAAAATATATAAAATGGTCAAAGTAATATTTAATCAATAAAATAAAATTCTGGTTAAATTTCATTCCTTTAATGAGGTTTATAAAAACATATGCTGATCAATATGCGATGCCATTAATTCCAAGTAACGATATCATTAATGATATGATGAGTAATGGTATGATAATAATAATTGATAAAATAATAACTGATAATAAATGATAAAGTGATTATTAAGGAAAAAAAACATTAAACACCAAGAAAAATAAAGCCAATTAAAAGATGAAATACGTTTTATAATATTGTTTTCAGAAACACATCAATTGCAAATTACGAAATTTTGATTAATAAAATAGGAATGGAAACTAAATAAAAAGAATTGTGTATGTAAATACCTGACAAATGCCTTCTGTTAAGCCTGGGGCAAATATTTTATCAAAATAGTGGTATCACTTCATACATTTTTACACTTTTACTTTTATTAATTTTTAGAACGTTAGCATAAGGAAACGCAACAATTCGCTATTAAATACGCACAATATTATCATTGTTTCCTAAGCCGCATTGAAAATGTCATATGCAGGTACGTAGTTCCATACATGTCATTCATGGATTTATATGCAGCTGCGTTTAGAATTGTCTACACTTTCTCTGCTTCAGATAATGTCAAATAATATTATCTTTCAAGATACGAAATAACGAATAGGTAACTGGCACTAGTCTACATCCAAGATGATAATATTCATGAAAGTACGTAAGTGAGAAACAGCTTTAAGGAAGAAGCATGTGTCATCAAATTGTGACGTATACTTATACTGTTATGTACAGTGAACTGTGTTTCTGGTATCAGAAAATCAAAACAGATGCATCTGGATGAGAGCCAATAAATCATTAAAGACGTAAGTACGTTTAAATTTTCTGTACCCAATATGCATACAATTGTTTTTGGTTTTAATTTAAAACTTTAATTTAAAATATGAAACGTGATGTATAATATAATATTACGGTTAGATCAATGAAATAATAGATCACTCATTCACAATCAACTAACGTTAATTTCTATTAGTAAATTCTAATAGTAAATGATGTACATGTAAGATATATATACTTGAAGCAATCATGAAATATTATTATTATAATTTCACATTCAATTTTCTGCGGACCTAGATAATATATGCTTGTAACGAAGATTTCGTCCCGTATATAAAAATATAAAATGCAATTCATTTCAATATTAAAATACTACATTGTGTATTTAAATAGTAACATAAAAATGTAAATTAATACTAACGTAAAAAAGTTCTTATAAAAATATTAAAATTTTTTAATATTTTGATAATTACTAAGAAATTGTTGATTATTTGTTACATGATTGCATGTGTTTTTCTTTTTTCTTAACAGACAATGCCATGGATCTCAGCTATTTCAACAGAGATGTAAATCCTAAAATTGAGAATGAATCTTCAAACATCTCTAGTCCAGAAATGTTTGACAGTGACAATGAAGATGATAAAAAGAATAATGAACCATTAGCAAGTGAAAGATCAGTAGTAGCTAGTCCTAAAAAACCTTCTCAGGCTGATTTGATTACAAATTCTGATAATAACTTATTAGCCAAAATTAACAAACTATTAAGTGGTGTACCACCACCACCTAAGCTTACAATTTGTAGAACAGATTGTTCTGAATTATTATCACGTATTTATGAGAATCAACATTTATTTTGGACACAGTGTGTGTTACTAGAGAAAAACACAGAAGACATAAATGGGGAATCCCCAGAACAACAGAAAGAAAATATTAGTACAAATAATTATCAGCATACCAAAAGTACTTCTAGAAATTTAGGTACTGCTTTTGATGCTTGTGATCCAATAAATAATATTATTAATAATGTAGATACAATAGACTTAAAGAACACTTGCAGTGATAATTTTAGACTAAAGAAAGTAGTTCCTAATAATGAAAAAGGCATAATCAATGCTAGCGTAAGTGGAACAAAATTTTTAAATCTTAAAGAAGTACAAGAAAGTGCAACTGAGAATGAAATAAAACAACAATCTGAATCAAAACATTCATTACTTTATTACACTGTTAACGAGAAAGAAGCAATCACTTTAACATGGCCTGAAGCGTATTATCATAAATTTCATGGAATATAGTAAGTATATCGATGTACTTCTTACTGTTTATAATGTTTGTAAAAAGATATTTAATATTGCTTTATAATTTTAGTTATAACAGAAATAAAGTAGTTGAAGAATTTGAAAGCCTTACGTCAAAATTATGTAATAGATATATAGGAGCTGAAACTCAATCTACATGTACTGTATGGTTTTCTAAACCAGTACCAGGAAGTGCCAAAAAACGAAATCATTTAGCTAAACATAATAATGGTCAAAGTCCAACAAAAAGATTAAGTCATTTGACGAGAAGACGAAAAGTATTTTCCAGTGCGAACTTACAAGGACTAGCGCTCAACAACAAAAAATTTGTAGTATTAAATATCAAGTACGCATTAAATGCAAAACATATTTCAAGGAAAAATTTCATTCATTTAAAATATAGAATTATTTTTCTTTTTATATAGAAAACCCACAGTTAAAAAAGGCAAAAGTCCGCGAACTAAAAGTCCACGAGGCAAAAGTCCGAGGGGAACTCCCAGGAGTTCAACAAAGAAAAAAGTAGCTCGTCGGCTTATTTTAGATGGGACTAGTCCGTTAAAGTCTAAAATTGAAACGTCTAAACGTGCGCTCTTTCAAAGCCCTCCTCCTGATCGAGCTGGTCCAAGCAAGTTGTTTACAAATAGGCCGAATCCTCAAAATATTAAACGTGCCCTATTCACACAAAATACAAAGGAGAATGATTTTGAAAGAAGTCAGAAGGTAGCTATCGAACCAGAATCAAGAAAAAGGAAAAACGAAGAGGAATTAGAAGGACCAAAATGCAAATGGATAAAAAGTTTATCTTTCGATTGTTCTCACGAGTTACGTAATAATACGATATCTTCCTGGGAGAGACATTCATCTAGTAATATAATTGAAAAAAGCAAGGGATCTATAAATGAAGGAAAATGTGAGCTTAGTGATACTCATAGAAAGGTACGTGTAGTTCTTCTAAGCACTTCAAACGTTCAAAAAATTGGTTTTTTTTCTGTATAATATTATATTAATATCCATGTTTAGAAATTACTGTGGGCAGTAGCAGAGGCCTTACGAGATAAAGGAATAGGTATGACTCATCCACAATTTAAGCAGTATGCAACAAACTTAGCGCGAATCATTAAAAAATTTATGCCTGATCTCGAGAATAAGAATATTCCTCGCAAACCAGGGAGTACAAGTGATCGTATGTTAAAATTAGCAAAATATCACGTTTTGTTTGTAATTGATGCGAGACCAACTGACAATATTGACAATACTCATTGATATATAAAAAAAGATTGACTTAACTTTGCATAAAGTACATTATTTATCATATAAATATCAAATATTGATATTTATATGTCGAGGTAGCATATGTATGAACAATAGATTTTATTTATCTGAATATAGTGAGATATTGTATGAAAATGTATTATAACAAATCGCATGAAACAATTAATGTGTGATGTGTAAATGTTAGAACTATGGTATATTAATTGTTAAGATATTTTTTACTGCATAAATATAAACTAAGAGGTTGTTTTTAATATACCTATTTTTTATTAGCGATAAAATATTATATTATATATATAATATATATATATATATATATTTCACAACTTATAAATAATTAATAAAAGGTGCTTCTTTGAAAGAAAACATAATTTGTTATTAATAATTTTAGAAACAACACATATGCATATTGCATACAGAGTGCTATCGAAAGTTGAACTTGCACAAGGCGATTTCTTATGAAAAAATAAGGAAAATATAAGGAATAAAATTAAAATTAAATATTTATTGAATGTAATTAAATCTGGCTAATTTTAGAACTGAAATTCAATAATTTCACAAGTTTTATATGTAAAAATAAATCGAAAATATAGAATATGATTCTTGCTTACGATTATTTCGTACATTTTATTTGTCAGGAAATTAAATTTGAACATTTATCAAATATTTGTAATATGCTTGTGTTAAATCAGTTTCTCAACTAAATATATTCATAGTCTATTTTCTTAAACGAGAAAAATTTATTCTACATTTTTCAACATATAATAACAAAGTTGTATTCAGTAATTGACCAATTCCTGTACTTAAGAAATTTTCAAATTTGAGATTCTCGAAAACGAAACTTCAAGTAAAAAAATTTTATTGCACATTTTTCTTTTTATTTATAAAGAATCATTTCCTGTCTGCTTATAGTATATAACTTTCGATCACACTCTATCTAGCAATCACTGCTAGCACATGGTTGTGTCTAAAACATTAAGAGCTGAGTAAAAAAATAAAGACTAATCGCATTGCGTCTGCGATACTTGTGTATATCTCCGCTTTTTAATCCACATTTTGATGACCCACCCTAGCAATCACTTCGTCCAATATTTGCGTTAATTCCTTATTTTCTTTAGTTTTCTGTTCTACCAATTCGGCCAAAGAATTACTCTTTAGTTCCGCTTTCCTTACTAACGCATGAAGTTTTACCGTTTCATCTTCATGCTGTTTCCGTATAGCATCCAATTCAAAGTTAGCTCTGAAATATTTTGCAAATACATAACTTGTTCCTTTCATACTGAAACATTTTCTTTTTTTTCTTTTAAATACTTACTTCTCAAGTTCGGTTTTCGCATGATTCTTCAGTTGATCATATCGCGTTTCCAAACCCTTTATTGTTTCCATATTCTCTTGGATACTTTCTTTCAGTACTGTTTCATTACTTTTATATACGGATACGAATCCTTTAAGCCTTTCATACTTTTGATGAACATCGTTGAAAGCGGCCTCTGTGTTGCTTAAATGAACATTTGTAGCTTGCAATTCCTCTTGAAGTTTTGCTTTTTCTTGTTCGAAATTCGTACGATCTCTTTCTCTCTCTGTAAGCAGTCGGCTAATCGACTTTTCATATTCTTCGACTACGACTCTGTAATTCGATTATTTACATATTAACGATATTATGTAGATATTTGTATTAACAATACTATAAGGATAATTTAAAATGACTTACGTCATTTGAGATTTACTTTTTATCTCTTGCGCTATTTGTGCTTGTAATTTGTTAATTTTCTCTTGAAAAGCATTCTTTTGCTTTTCTAATTCGGCTTCGTATTCCTTATTTTGTTTTTCTAATTTTTCTTCTAAATGCAATACAGTTGATCTTACTAATTCTAATTCCTTACTCATATTAACGTCGATAATAAATGGTGTGTGTGATTCCGATTCTTCTGTAGGCTGGTCACATATATAGAATATAGAATATAGATATATACATATTCATCTAACAATATTAGTAAAAATATGAAATATGCTAAATGCATACTTTGTTTGCCATTTTTTCTTGAAGTTCATCTGTTTTCTGGGTCATATTTGTAGAAACAGGACTATAAAAAAGTAGCCTATCTATAGCTGCAATGGCAGGATTACGTTTAGAAGTATCAATATTCGCTGGTATGCTTTCACTTTCCCCGTTTCGTTCTTCGTTTGCCGATGGTGTATTTCCTTGGGGTAACATACTGGTATCCGCTACCAATTTTTATATACAGGGACACAGTCCTCAGACGACTGATAATTTCTAAATTACCGTAATTCAATAAAAAATTGAAGATCGTGGGATCTTGGAAGACTGCGATACAAAATCATTATTAATAAACATTTATTAACGGGAAATTTCTTTTAAAAATACTCACTTTCAAACGTCGCGCTGATAATAGGCTCGTTTTCTTCTGAGAATTCCAATAAAGATTTAAAAATATCATTGGCGAACTGTTTAGCAGCAAATTGCTGCTAGTATAATAGTAATGTCTAATGATATTTGCTGGAAGTTTGGGTTTTGACTCAATTCTTGTGTGTTCTGAAGAATATTATCTAAATAATAATTGTCGTTGTTTAGATATCTCTTTCCACAATCGGTGTTCTAAATTAGATAAGTTCGAGTTCACGTACGAATCGTCCAAAATCTGGCTAGACACGAAATCCGTACAGATACTCTTTGTGCTTAAAATGCTGAGACTCTGGAAACTGCTTGCAGGAGACAGACTTTCCGGAGTCGAGTGGGTGATCGATCCAACGTCGGCGAACTCGCGGGCGAATCGAATCTTCACCTCATGCTCCACACTTTTTGATACAGAGTTGCCGCCGTAACTCTATAAAACAGAAAGAACACAGTGTTAACGTTACATCAATTGCAATTCATTATTTTCTATTTCGATTACTGTTCACTTTGGTCACGATTTCAAATGAAAGATGAGTCGATGACCAATTACAATCTGAAAACAACTTCTAAAAAGGAATCAACGGAAACTGTTGGAAGATGTAAGGTCTAATAAAGAGACGAAAGTTAAATTCATACTCGATTTGAATCCAAGAGTACAATTACTCAAAGTCTGATTTCTGCGATTAATTAAGGCATCGGTTTATTACATCTCACTTCTAATCTCATTTAAGCTCAAATAGATCTCATTAGAAAGACGAATAAACATTTCATGGAAAACAGACGCATTTAGAAAGTAGAATATGTAAACCACGCACTAATCCGACATACTAACTATTATACATATACATATATGAACATATATGTGCGCATCTATCGTTGTTGCTGCTTCACAAAGTAATTCCATGAATATTAATAGTGTTTCTTTCCAGCATGTCGTTTTGCTTCTTTCGTAATTATATAATATTTACGTTATACGTAGGTTGTGTTTTCATATCGTTTAATTGCGTATATTTTAATAGCTATAACGATAGTATAAATAGAAATAGAGTGGCCATAAATATTTAGAATTAATTTAATATTTGTAATGAAAATATAGAGATGCAACTGATTAATCACACAATTAATTTATATAGCTGAAATGTGATAACAAACGATTGGAAGATTCAGTGAAAAAGTGATACAAGTGCATTTGTCGTGAAAAGCGAGATAACAGCAGGAAATGGTATATTATTCAAATTTATAGAAATACGTGTAATAAAAGTATTTTAGTCCCTTAGCAGACGAAATTTTTCCTCAATTTGTTTTATTGGAAACGACTAAATTTCTTTATATAACAAAAGATGACTAACAATACCAAGTGTAATACACTTTTCATGCTAAAAATAACTTAGATGATATGAATATATGCGTTAAGTACATAAATAAATCCATAGAGCTTTGTATTAAAATTTAATTTATCCACCGTTTTCTCAAATCAATAATTTTGTCACTTGTACCATTTTGAGATCCTTGAAAGAGATGAAAATCATCATCATATCCTTTTTTACATCAATTAAGATAAAAAAATTATCGTTTAAAAAATAGATAGAGATAATCGTGCTCGAAATTAGAAGATGACGAACCACGTGGTAACCGTAAACAACCATACGTAACATTGGACGAAAATTGGCAAGCAATGTGACAACGTTTAATGAGTCATCTTTAAATGCCAATTACAGATTCTTCGACAACATATTGATTTTATCAATAAAATCAACGACCTGACACGAAACAAATGAAACACAACGGTAACAATTGAATTTAGGTCAGTTCACACGCGAAACCTATAGACCGAAGTACTTAATTTATTTTTAATCTCGAGTGATTTTTAACATTCGAAGTGTATAATACATTGTTGACCAGCCATATTATTAATACTGAAAATTATTAACTAATTAAATTATTGATACTAAAAGTGTAGAGTAATTACGATCAATTCATAGCTCTTCGTAGAAGTTTTACACATCTGTTACGATATTAAACCTTTGAAAAAATTTTTTTTGAAACCTGTAGATAAAGACTTGTTTTTTCTGTTGTATTAAACATGTGCCTATTTTGTTATTAGCCTACATTTTCTTTTTTGGGGGGATTGATTCAAATCATTAACTGTCGATAGTTCGAATGTGAAAGTATAAAATTGTATGTCCATGATGACATATGGCATTGTTCATTATACTAAAAAATGTTTAAATTTTTACTTTATTTTGAATTTGAATTTTCATTATTGAATTTTATTCGCGTCACGCGTTGCTTTCTATATAAAACAGCTGATCATGAACAGTGTATTAAAATCTGTTGCCTATTCGGAACGCGTCCTTCGTATTCTCGCAAATGCGCCGCAAGGAAGTTCGATTACGGGACTCGCGGGAAATCGATTTAAAACATATAGAAACGTTCAAAGACGATGGTCTCGTGACATCTATAGAAATATCGAAACGTGGAAACGAATGTCACGATTTTACCAAGAAGGAAACACATTTTTCTAACGTAAAAGATATTACTTATCTTATATACGATAATTCAATTGAAGAAGACACACAAAAAAAAAAAAATAAAATATAAAAAAATTGGAAGTTCATGTTATTGTTTAATAAAACAATTTTGTTTTTTGTAACTCATCCTACAAAACCTGAAGCGATATAATCTACAATCTTCACAAACGTCGAATGCATCATTATCGATGCAACAATTACTCGAATCTCTTATCGTCTGAAATGACGAGGACATTTCCATGAACCGTAGCAAACTGTGAATTATTACTATACTGTAGGCGCTTTTACTCGTTAAACCTACGGTATAAAGTGAACGTGTTTGCTCGAGCTCACCGTACACGAAGCGTTCAAGCGAACCGATGTAATATCACAGGCAATTCCGTTCGAAACTCGAGAAGCTCGTACTCTCCTTATTCGGCGTATTCTTGACATCATCGAGACCACCACAACGCGTACTAACTATGACTCACTCCCATCTGGTCGCGATGACAGAGAGAATCGGAGACATTTCTCTCATCGGAGGGGTGTGTCTCTCTCTTTCTCTCTCTCATCCCTGTGTCTTTGCTCCATTTCTTTGACAACCGTCTTGAACATCGATCTCGAATCGCAAGAAAATGGGACATAGCTTGCCGTTGAACAAATTCTGTCCAACAACACTCGATGGAGAACAGCAACGATTAGGGACGACAAGCAACGTGAAACGAAATCTGAGACAACAGATCGCCTTCTTGCAATCTGCTTGTCTTTCCAGAATCGGAGAGATTCGCCGGAAGACACTCACCCGGGACCTGGCGATCAACGGAGGATATCTTTGGTCGAAATTCTAATATTAGCGCCAGCGCATACTCCAGTCGATACTCTTCACCACCACCACTGACCTGCTCGCGACAGCACGCGACATCGTATCTGTAAGCGTGTGTACGTATGAACGCACCACCACGGGCGTACGACAGAGCACGACGATGCTACCAAAATGTGAGCGCCTCACCTGAGAAACGCGAATCCGTCAGGTAATTTGTTCAGTCGGGAACGCTTGCGGCTAGAGCACGTCCAGCACGGAACGAACTGTTTCTAGGTCGTAAAGGATGATCAACAACGTGAGAGTCATCGCTACCGTCTCGCCACGATGATACGCGTAACTAACACTTGCTGCTTGTAGGCCGCTGTCGTAACGTCGAACCGCGCACACGCCGCACCAGCATTATGCTACAAAGATCACCAACTATGGAAATGGTGGGACATGATTCCATAGCACCGAACGGTGGAACGGCGTGGCGCTATCTGGAGTGACGTGTAAATACTCCAAAATCGTTGTTCGATTTGCTGAGTGGATAAAAAGTAAGTTGTTGTTGTTAAGTCGGATATATCTCGCCTGTTACACGTACATTATTACGAGCAATGACACGTTCCGAAACACTCATCGTCATTTTAAATACATACTACTCGATCCTTGGGACATTTTGAAGTATTGATAACTCGAACTTTGGATCTTGATAAAGTTTGGAATCTTGAAAGTCTCATGGCTATTAAACAATTTCGAATTGCTCCGAAATTAAGAATTGAACAACCATCATCACGTCTGCAATTTCCGAACGAAACAAGGAGAGTATGATCTGTAATTTTGTGACATTGATGAGAGAATTTTGAAAAAACAATATAAAGTATAATAATATAATATCATATTAATAATATAAAATACTATACAATTATTTTTGTGATATCATTGGGAGATGAGAGAATATTGTAGAAAATGTAGACAAGTGCTCACTTCACCGAAGTGAAAATTCACCCGAAAAGAAAATTCTCGTTTCAAAATAATCCTGGAAATTAAAAGTTCGTTTATAGGCGTTCTCAACAGGCGCACAACAAAGAGAATTTGCAATAAAAAAAGACATGACAAAACAATAAGAACATGAGACACGTTAATTTAAAATCCATTGTCATACGCACTACAAACGCGTTATCATTCGCAAAAAGAAGGCATAATGTATGTAAATACCTTAAAACGAAGAAATAACATAAGTGATGAATTATGAAGGCATGCAATGGTCTCTCGAAACATCACTTCAGCTTCTTCACGAACAGAGCTACCGATACTTCTTGGACATGACATTCTCATGATATTTTCGCAATTATTGTCACAAACTTGTTGATAGTTTTATTAAACGCAACAATTGCAAATACGACACGATATTGTGAAACGTCATACACAAATGAAACGGTACTGATAACACAATTCACATTGCATGTGTATGCAACAACACAAGACACGGCTTCTTTCAAGCATCAACTCGCATTAAATGTAAATTTCATAACACTACAACACTATAACACTAATAATGTGATACTAAAATAAATAAAATGACTTTGTTTCGTTGAAATTCCTTGTACGCCGTCTTTGACATTGCTCGTACAATGTTTAGCATACAACCGCTTTCTTAACGGTCGTTTAACATTTGACAACTTGAATATAAACACAACAGCCAATCACGATGCGTTAGCACACTAAGCCACAGGCAAGGTATATGAATAGATCAAGCATCTTACAAGATTTGAAATACCGACCTGAAATACCGACATAGTAAAAAATCACTGGTTTTTAGCGCACTCTACATTTAACAATGGTGAGTTGAGGAACTACATAAAGTAAAACCACAGACGAGATATATGAATAGGCCCAGCATACAATGTACTTTTTCGGCCCACGATTGGAGAGTACATGGGCCCATTTGCGTGTCACTTCCTGTCGTACCGATTCAGGCAAGTTTTGCACTGTGAACAAATATGGACAGTGTTTATGTGCGTATATACATTTTATATTAAAAATACATAATATAAACACAAATCTAACAACTATTGATTTAAATTTTTATTTCAGAACTTCTGGATACTTTCTTTCTACTTTACAGACGAGGTGTGCCTCTTTCCGCCATGTTCCCGCTTAAAAATCGATTCTATCGATTATGGTCGAGAATCGTAGCAAGTGTATTCCGTATTTCACCGTTGGCGCTATAATCTTTAATTAATTTAAACCGCACGAAATGTTAACTCAAAATAAAAAATAAAAATTTTTGGTCTAAATCAAATACACAAAATTCATGAAAAATTCTTAGAAAAGCACGAAAATATTCATACATTGAATGAAAAATTATCAATACTCTAAACTGTTATAATTTCGTGCAGAAAATGGTAGAACAGTTAACTTGATTTTATTTTAAAACGCAAAATCTTTACTTTAATAATCCTGAGTCCATTTCTTTCAAAGATATTTATTTTTACATTATGCAGCAAATGTAAAAGTGAATAATTTTCGAATATTGTAAAAACTCAAATGTCGCGCTAAAGAGAAGTTTTTTCTTCATTGAACAATTTTTTTTCATGATCAGATCAATCATGGCCTTGAAAATTGAAATCTCCTATTAAGTAACTACGATTATACCTACTAACTATACGATTTGTTTTCGCCATTTTACTGAACTTTAAACAATAATTCATTAATTTTTAACAAGTTATAACAATAAATAACCTCGCAAAAACTAAGTTTTGCATGACTTTTGTTCTCTTTGCCAAATAAAAAAATAGTGCTAACGATTAGATTTACAAATATTTATTCTCAAGTTTTTGATATAAATGTGTATAGAGCGCTCCATTATATGTAAGATAGTGTAAATTTCATCGCAAAACTTTCATTTTAAAAATTAGAAGTCTTACGCCTTCATCTTTTTATAACCTATTTTTCTTCTGTTTACAATATTTAATATAATATTAATTGTAATACGTGTACTATTATTTTATATTTACATAACGCAAAGAGCTTTCGAAGAAAAGCCAGAAGGTAGTTACTGAAGCAAAATCAAAAGAGAGAAAGATTTTAAAAGTCATAATGTAAATGGATGTAAAGTTCATCCTTTGATTGCTCTCACGAATTATATAATAATACGATTCATGGAAAGGATATTTATCTAGTAATATAATTGAAAAAAAGCAAGACATCCTTGAATGAAGAAAAATGCAAACTTCGTCGTGTATTTATATTTTTTTTCTTCATTTCATTTTAAAGTACGTTCAAACAATTTTTTATAATGTGTAATATTATATAAACGCATGTTATCTTTTATATCTGATCTCTGAAATAAAAATATTTCTCGCATCCCAGAGAGTACAAGTGTTAAAATCGTACATATGTTAAAATTAACAAAATATCACACTTTATTTATAAATAATGGGAGACTTAAGACAAAAAGTTAACTTAATTTTGCGTAAAATACATTACTCATCACATCAATGATCAAACAATATTTGTATATCGAGATAGTATATGTATGAACAATAAATTTTATTTATCTAAATATAGTAAGATATTATACTGAAATATATTATAACAAATCGCATATTAATGCGTAGTCTGTTTATGGAACATTAAGATATTTTTCACTGTATAAACAAACTGAAAGGTTTTTTTTTAGTATGCCTACATTTTTATTAGTGATAAAATATTATATATTTTCATATATATATATATATTTTACAATTTATAATAATCAATAAAAAGTGTTCTTCTGAAAGAACACATAATTTGCAATTAAGAATTTTAGAAACAATGCATCTGCATAGAGAGAGTGTAATTAAAAATGATGTATAAGCACATGAAACGATAAGTAAAAAATATAGAATAAAATTTTTTCCTCTGAAATCTAATTTTTAAGAGAATTTAGATATATTTAGAATATTTATTAATTAGTTAATTCTAGACTGAATTAAAATGAATAATTAACAATTAAATTATTTTAGGTAAAAATGAGTTGAAAATATGAAATAAGACATGGTTCGTAAAAAAATTAAATTTGAACATTACCAAATATAGTACACGTATATTAATTTATAACCAAGTACATAAAATTTATTTTCTTAGAAACGAACGTTTAAACAAGAAAAATTTGTTTTATTTGTTTTTCAACATAGAATAACTTTTTGTTAATTATTTATTCGTATTCAGTCGATAATTAGCACAAATTCACATGTATTGAATAAATATTTTAATTCGATCTTTTTGTATATAAAACAAAAGAACAAATTTTTTTTATACTTTTGTTTTTCTTTTTAGTAAAGAGTTATTTAATGCCTGCTCATACATAATTTTTAGCCGCACATTGTATGTATGTTTAAGAGCCGAATAAAAAAATAAAGATTAATCGCGTTGCATTTACAACTTTTGTTGAATTTTCCATTTTTCATTCTGGACTTTGATGACCAACCCTGGCAATCACTTCGTCCAATATTTGCGTTAGTTCCTTATTTTCTTTAGTTTTCTGTTCTACCAATCCAGCCAAAGAGTTGCTCTTTAATTCCGCTCTTCTTAGTAATGCACAAAGTTTTGTCGTTTCATCTTCATGCTGTTTTCGTATAGCATCCAATTCATAGTTAGCTCTGAAATAGTTTGCAGATACATAACTTTCCTTTCTACTACTTCTTACTAAAATATTTTGTTTCTTTCTTTTTTAAATACTTACTTCTCAAGTTCGGTTTTCGCATGATTCTTCAGTTGATCGTACCGCATTTCCAAACCTTTTATCGTTTCCAGGTTCTCTTGGATGCTCTCTTTCAATAGTGTTTCATTACTTTTATACACGGATACGAATCCTTTAAGCCTTTCATACTTTTGATGAACATCGTTGAAAGCGGCTTCTGTGTTATTTAAATGAACATTTGTAGCTTGCAGTTCTTCTTGAAGTTTTGCTTTTTCTTGTTCGAAATTCGCACGATCTCGTTCTCTCTCTGTAAGCATTCGACTAATCGATTTTTCGTATTCTTCGACCACGACTCTGGAAGTAACAACTCGATTATTTATATATTAACGTAATATTATATAAATATTTATATTAACAAAATTGTAGGGATAATTCAAAATGACTTACGTCATTTGAGATTTACTTTTTATCTCTTGCACTATTTGTGTTTGTAACTTGTTAATTTTTTCTTGAAAAGCATTTTTTTGATTTTCTATTTCAGCTTCATACTCTTTCTTTTGTTTCCCTAATTTTTCTTCTAGTTGTAATACGGTTGATCTTACTAATTCTAATTCCTTACTCATATTGACATCGATAATAAGCGGAGAGCCTGATTCGGACTCTTTTGCAAACTGATTCTGTACATGTAATATAAATATATTATAATATAAATATCATAATAATGTCTTGCAAATATATCTTCTTTAAAAATTCATCTAACAATATTAGTGAAAACACGAAACACAACGTACTTTACTTGTCTCTTTTTTTTGAAGTTCATTTATTTTCGGCGTCATATTTGTAGAAATAGGGCTATAGAAAAGTAGCCTATCTATAGCTGCTATGGCAGGATTACATTTAGGAGTGTTAGAATTCACTGACTTATGTTTAGGAGTATCATTATACATAATGCTTTCATTTTTGTCGTTTTGTGTTTCTTTCATAAATTGTATGTTTCCTTGAGTAGTCATACTGGTGTCCGCTACCAATGGATCAAATTTTACATACAAGGATTCAGTCCTCAAACGATTAACAGTTTTCGAATTACCATGTTTTATCAAAAAATCAAAACTTGTAGGATCTTGAAAAACTACGGTATAAAATCACTATTAATAAACATCCATCGACATTTAGAGTATTTCGTATTAAAAATAAATACTTACTTTCGGAAGTCGCGTCGATAAAAGGCTCGTTTTCTTCTGAGAATTGTAACGAAGATTTATAAACATCATTAGCGAATAGTTCAGCAGCAGATTGTAGTTCCTCAAAATTTGGTTGTTCAATGTTCAATGTATCTAACTCGTCTTTAGCTATTTCAGCTAAATTGTTTTCTATCGGACTAGGTTCCTCTTCCTTAGAAACATGTGTACTTTCTTTATCAGATGACAAGCACATCGTTAAATTTAAACTAGAATTCTCTGGATTGCGTGACACTGGAATCTCATCAATATCATCAATAACGTTGTTCTCTGTTGATCTAAATTCTTCCTTCTTAGGATCATTTGCAACTTTTTTATTAGGTGACAAGCACATTGTTGAATTTAAACTAGAATTCTCTGGATTGCGTGACACTGGAATCTCATCAATATTATCAATAACGTTGTTCTCTGCTGATCTAGATTCTTCTTTCTTAGCAACATTTGTAACTTCTTTATTAGGTGACAAGCACATCGTCGAATTTAAGTTAGATTTCTCTATGCTGCGTGACACTGGAATCTCGTCAATATTATCAATAATGTTGTTCTCTATCAATTTAGATTCTTCTGTCTTAGGAACATTTGTAACTTCTTTATTAGGTGACAAGCACATCGTCGAATTTAAGTTAGATTCCTCTATACTGCGTGACACTGGAATCTCGTCAATATCATCAATAACGTTGTTTTCTATCGTTTTAGATTCTTCTGTCTTAGGAACATTTGTAACTTCTTTATTGGGTGACAAGCACATCGTCGAATTTAAGTTAGATACCTCTATGCTGCACGAGACTGGAATCTCATCAGTATCATCAATAACGTTATTCTCTATCGATTTAGATTCCTCTTTCTTAGCAACATTTGTAACTTCTTTATTAGGTGACAAGCACACCGTCGAATTTAAGTTAGATTCCTCTATACTGCGTGACACTGGAATCTCATCAATATCATCAATAACGTTGTTTTCTATCGATTTAGATTCTTCTTTCCTAGGAACATTTGTAACTTCTTTATTAGGTGACAAGCACATCGTCAAATTTAAGTTAGATTCCTCTATACTGCGTGACACTGGAATCTCATCAATATCATCAATAACGTTGTTTTCTATCGATTTAGATTCTTCTTTCTTAGGAACATTTGTAACTTCTTTATTAGATGACAAGCATACCATCGAATTTAAATTAGATTCCACTATGTTACGTGATGCTGAAATTTCACCGACATCACCAATAGAACTGTTCTCTATCTTCTTAGAAACATTAGGTGACAAGCATACCGTCAAATTTAAGTTACATTCCTGTATGTTGCATGGTAATGAACTCTCATCAACGGGGGTATTTTCTATTAATCTAGGTTCCTCTTTCTTGGAGACATTTGTAATTTCTTTATTAGATGACAAGCACGTCGTTGAATTGAAATTAGATGTCTTTATATTACACGACAGTGGAATCTTATCAGTATCATCAACGGGGTTGTTGTTCGTTTGATGATCACCGCTGCTTAAGTCGCTCTTATTAGGAGAACCCGATCTCTGTATTGTCTCTAATCGTATAAAACTATTCCTTCTGTTTGATTCTATAATCGTTACAGGTTCCTTGATGCAGATGCTACCAAAAGTAGCTTCATCGTCAATTATTTCCGTAGAATTAATTGGCCCGGACAGAGATTCGCGTGTCGTCAAATTATCGTTGTCGACCTCCACGGCATTCTGAGAGTTGGTTAAGGAAATGTTATTCGAGAGATTTTTGCTGATATTGGCCGGTTGATCGATGGCAGATGCAAACAACTGATCCTGACTGAAATCTTCCGAGTTCTGAAGAGTCCTATACGACTGATCGTCGTCGCTGTTTAGATGTATCTCTGCACAACCGGAAATTACGTCTTCCAGACCCGATATGTTCGAGTTGACGTACGAATCGTTCGAATCCTGGCTAGGGCTCTGAATGATGAAATCCGGATAGATACCGCTACTGCTTTTCGTGCTTAAAGTACTGCTGAGACTCTGAAAACTGCTTGCAGAGGACAGACTCTCCGGTGCCGAATAGGTGATCGATCCAACGTCGGTGAACTCGCGGGCGAATCGGACCTTCACCTCATGCTCTGCATTTTTTTTTGATGCTGCGTTGTCGCCGCCACTCTATAAAACAGAAATAGTACACTGTTAAACGAAAACGTGTCACGTATCAACTGTAAGATTTATCTCCTTTACTTTGATTATTACTCGTTTTTGGTTACGATTTCGAACAAAAGAATTCACAAAAGAATTCACAAAATTCTAAAAACAACAACCTCCGAAAAGAGAAACAGATGGAAGTTGTTGAAAGATTCAAGGACACCGACGAATCTCGGTAATGACGCCGCGATCTTCCGAACCAACCTTGAACCCGAATTCTCAATTATTCAAAGCTCTCTGCATTCGCGTTAATTAACGAGAAATTTCTCGCTGCAGCTCACGCTCGGACGAGCCTAAAAAGACTACGTCTGCTCCTACCGATTCAATGACGCGAGAGATTAAACACGCGTTTAATCAGACTTTCGACTGGTTATACGCGAAATACCGATTGCGTGGGCGATGGCGATGACGTCCTTGGCGAGATCACGGTAGCTCGCTGAAGCAGTTTATTGATATATTCCATTTTCTCAGCAACAAACAGGTGAGCAAAGATGCGCGATCACAGTGAGCAGCCGTCGTCCACTGGGAAAATTCGCGTTGCCCGATATTTCGCAGCGGGGCTCGCGGATTTCTTTCAGAAATTGCGCAACTTCGTCGCTGAGACTAATTATAAAATATACCAGGGGCACAAGGAGAGGGAGATGGGATTTTGTTTTGACCGATCTCGCGCCAGTCTCGCTAGTCTCGCGAATCCATGCCAAGAACAGTTATGAGCGGGCAGTGGTCGTCCGACAAAAAAAGATATCTCGCGTCGATCGCGATCCCGCGAATCGGCGAAAAGAGGTAGCCGTCGATCGTTTAAATTCGAGTCTAAATTTACACGCAGGAGCGAAGATCGTTTGCGTGACGTTTCGAACGATTCGATCTCGCAAGATGCATTTTCGGATTAAAACTTTCGACGCTCGCGAGTTCTTTTTCTTCTCAATTCTTAACTACCGATTTTCCAGAATTTTCTTTCGAATTTTTCTAACGTACTAAGATTTATAGAGACGTGTGAATTATTCCAGTTATTTAAATCTCAAGCGCTCGAGATTCAATAATTCGACTAATTTCAACGAGTCTTTGGTTTCGTGAAAAAAACGAGAGTGATGACCAGTTTGGATAATGTGGTTTTTTGACCGATTCGATAATTTTGCGTTCGTACGATTCGGTATCTTCGCCAAAAATCCAGCGCTCGCGCTTATGTTTCTTTACCTAGATTTGCAGTCGGACGAAACGGATTTTTCATCGTGTTTTCACATCACCGTCGTCGTAAGAAAAGGAACGTGCGGCAAAGATTCGTTACTGTTAATTTTTACCGATTCGGAAGAAGATCGGTCGTCGCGCGTTGCAGAAAATTTTTCAATTTTTCAATGGAAAGTCAATGAAATGTGTGATTTTGTTATCTGGACAATTTGTGCAATTTGGGCTCGTTATTCGCGGATTTTTCGTTAGAAATCGGTCGTCACGCGTTGCAAAAAATTTTTCAATAGTAAATTGGAAAGTTAATGAAATGTGTGATTTCGTTATTTGGACAATTTGTGCAATTTGGGCTCGTTATTCGCGGATTTTTCGTTAGAAATCGGTCGTCACGCGTTGCAGAAAATTTTTCAATTTTCAATTTTTCAAAGGAAAGTCAATGAAATGTGTGATATTGTTATCTGGACAATTTGTGCAATTTGGGCTCGTTATTCGCGGATTTTTCGTTAGAAATCGGTCGTCACGCGTTGCAGAAAATTTTTCAATTTTTCAATTTTCAATTTTTCAAAGGAAAGTGAATGAAATGTGTGATATTGTTATCTGGACAATTTGTGCAATTTGGGCTCAGTATTCGCGGATTTTTCGTTAGAAATCGGTCGTCACGCGTTGCAGAAAATTTTTCAATTTTCAATGTTTCAAAGGAAAGTCAATGAAATGTGTGATATTGTTATCTGGACAATTTGTGCTCGTTATTCGCGGATTTTTCGTTAGAAATCGGTCGTCACGCGTTGCAGAAAATTTTTCAATTTTTAAATTTTCAATTTTTCAATGGAAAGTCAATGAAATGTGTGATATTGTTATTTGGACAATTTGTGCAATTTGGGCTCATTGTTAATGAATTTTTCGTTAGAAAGTGGTTTTTTTTTTTTTTTGAGAATTACCTTGTAGATGAAATTCCCCATGATTTCTCGAAGGACCTCCACTTTCGGCTGTCACTGCTGGCCGATATGAGGCCATACTTATCCGCGGGTTCACAGAACCCCACGTAGTGAACTTTCTTTCTTTCTCCCCGCCTATATATTCTCGGTCCCGACACGTTTATTTCCGACGACACGGCGCATCTTTCGTTTATCATTCACCCCTTTCGCGGCCTCGTGTATTTTTTCTTCCGTCTCTCGTTTAAGCGGGCCCCTTGCGTTTCGCCGACGAGAAGAAAGAAAACTCCCGGTGGAAAGGCTCACTCTCATCATTTTATAACCTCGAAGTAGTTCGATCGGCGAGATTGCGAGATTATTCAATTGAAAATCACTCGTATCAGATATATTCACGTATATTGAATGTAAGAATCAGCCAACCTCGAAAAGAATTCTGCTAATTCAACGATATTTTTCAAAGATAACGACCAACGCTCCTTACTATTCATGTAACATACTATTCAAAAACTTTCTCCATTCGCTATCTTTGTCTGCTCGCTCCTTACTCTGAATTCTATTACACAAAGTGGTCCGTAACTGATTGAAGTTGGACTCTACGAGAAAAAGTGAGATGGGGGGCTTTGATTTCGATTTGAGAAAGTCGAGTTTGAAAATTTATTAAATACAGTTGAATTTAAATTGTATCACCAATTACGAACCACTCTCTATAAGTGAATTTATAATATACTTGTATGTTGTTATTTCACGCACCTCGTGTTGAGAATGCATGTACTGTCATTAAATACGTATACATACACGTATATATGTAAAAATATCCTATAGAAAACGAATACTATAGTGAACAGGGTCTTGGAACGAATTCATTATATGATACTCCTTTATATATTTGAGAGTAATATTAATACTTATTTTTAATACAAAATATATTATATATATAATGTGTGTGTACACACACACATTATAAATTTAATTTACATTTACAATTTATATTTTCAAAAATATTATATATTAATAATAATAATATTATATAATTATATTTATATTTATAATTTATATATATAATATATTATATATTCATATATATAATTTATATTTTTAAATTTTATACATTGCACGTATGTATAAATTTATAGCATGCTTCCACTGTATTTTGAAACATACATACAAAATTGGTTCTTTGCAGAGCCACTATGATTAATACAAAGTCCGACCAAACAACCTCCTTCTGATACGTTGAGTACATATATTGAGTAATGCTTCATTCGTAGACGTGCCACTTTAGAATTTCTCATAAAACGGTGGTCGTATGTTTGACCATCGGCAAAATGAATCGACCACATTGCAAGCTTAATCTCAAAGAGAAAGCACCATTATTGCTTTTACTATTGATACGTCAAAAAAAGCAGCGTCGTAGAAATTGAATTTTGTAACTAATACTATTAACACATAGCGACAAATGTCGAAAGCAGTGGTCACTTTGAATGATTTAACATATATCTCTCTGTACAAGATAAATCATCCGAGAGTGGAAGTTAAAATATTATTGAAACAATCAATTATATCGAAAAATATATTTCAAATAAGAGTCAAATGATTTTAAGGGAAGTATTATTCGAATATATGATTAACATTTCTGTAACGAAAGCGTCTTTTTCAAACAGAATCATATATTTTTCGGTAGATTAATCAATTTATTTCAGCATTTTCTATAAGAAAAAAAAAAAAAGTATTAACCTATTTATATCGAGGAATCACTAGTTTAATAAATATTATTATATTATTAATATCATTATTTAATTATATTTATTATATAATCATTACCATTTTTTAATAAATATCATTAATATTACTAGTTTAATTACATGTTACAAAAATGTTACAAACCAGTGCTTTTCAAAGTGGACTATACTGTCCTCTAGTGGACATTGGAACAATACAGCAATAAAACGATTAGCCTTAGGTACAATTAGGAGCATTGAATAAAACTAGAGGGACGGTGAAAGAATAAAGGAAGAGAGAAATATAAAATTTTGTAAAACTGTGAATCTGTTATCTTTTAACTAACAACTGAGAACAAACAAAATGAGAAATTGAAATTGAAATTCAAAGACGGCTACAAAAGCAGATACCTACACTTCATCCTAGATTATGTTATAGTACAAAAGTGTTTAATTGAATTTTTTTCGTCACATTTGGTGGAACGTGGATTCAGTGGATTCAGTGATCACAAATCGAAATAAATCTAAATAAAGAAAGAAACCGATTGCAAATAACTAATCGTGGTGATTTAAAAATACTACTGACAAAGATAGAATCGAATTATTTTTAATATTATCCTTCGTTATTATTGTAATTTTCTGTGTGTATTGCGATATTACTATAATCGGTTTCAATAAATAATTTTATAATTATAAGCTTTAACGTGCCTTATTTACAACAATATCTTTTTTTTACTATGTTGGATGATATATAGAGAGATATAGATACGTAGAAATAACACAGACTTGTCATTGCATTTTTCTATTTGTTCGGCCACACAAGATAGATATTTTCAAAGGGACGCTAAGTAATGTTTTATTTGAGAAAGCGACAATAGGCCAAGTAAGTTTGGGAACCTCTGTTATAAAAACCCATCATATGCAAGACAAGGATAGACGCGAAGCAATAGCCAGTTTAGCTTGTCCTTGTCTTCAATATGTAAGTTCTACAAAATTTAAAATATCTGCCAAACCACTGCTTTTTTGACACAAATAGACTTATATCTTTTTATCGAGATGAAGCAGTGTATTAAAAAATATATGGATCTATTTGGAAAACCACATGCATAATCCGTTCATTTACAGAAATGAGGGTTATGTCATAATGCTCTAGCTTCGAAACCATTTAACATTTTTCAGTATAATCAACAGCTTTAATAATACTTTTTAATTCCTAGTCACAAGTGAGTCTCAATTCTTGTGTAACGTACAAAATAACTGTGCAAAATATAAACAAGTATAGATCCGTTTTACGCGCCGAGGAAAAATATTCCTACGCGGGAAGCAAAACTTATTTTCGTTTCAAGGTGCTCCTGGAGATTCAAAGTTTATTTATAGGCGTTCTCCGGCACAACTGTTTGCAATAAAAACAAAGGGAAAAGGCGAACGAGTTAAAAAAGGACATGATAAAACGATAAGAACGCGGGATATGCCAATTTAAAGTCCATTGTCATGCGCATTGCAGGCACGTTATCATTCGCAACGAAAGCATGTATGCATTGTATATATGTAAATACCTTATGGCGAGGAAGCTGGATAGGCGACGAATTACGAAGGGATGCAGTGGTCTCTCGAAGCACTACACGAGTTCCTTCGCGAACAGAACTATTGATACTTCTTGGACTTGACATTCTCATAATATTTTCACAATTATTGTTGCAAACTTGTTGACAGTTTTATTAAACGCAAGAACTGCAAAACACGACGCGATATTGAATTCAATTGTGAAATGTCTTGTACACAAATAAAACGGCACTGATTATTCAATATTAGCATTCACATTGAATGTCGTCCAACGACACGAACAAAAGACACGGTTTCTTTCAAGCATGCACTCCAGTTAAATGTAAATTTTACAACACTACAACACTACAACACTAACAATGTAATATTAAAATAAATAAAATGACTTTGTTTCGTTGAAATTGCTTGTACACGGTCCTCGATATTACTTCTTGTACAATGTTTAGCACACAACCGCTTTAACGGCCGTCTAGCATTTGACAACTTGAATGCAAACGCAACAGCCAATCACGATACGTTATTGTGTTTCTAGAGGGAACCTGTGGCGCTACGTTCCTATTTCTTCTCTGTCGGTAATGTCAGTTTCAACGTTTACTCCATCATCGTAAGTTGAGTAATTTACAAAGTTTCGCTACAAAAACCAAGTTCTGGATAGTTTTTATTGTGTTTATGGAAAAAAATTAGATTGATGATCAGATTTACAAATATTTATTGTCAAATTTTTGATATAAATGTGTATAAACAACTGCGGTTCATTCCATCTTCCTTTTTTTTTCAACTTTTAGTATTTGAAAATGTACATATACATAAAATTATTCATTCACCTGGCTTGATAACGCATTTTAATAATACGTTGCGTTAAAATAAAGCGAAATATATAAAAAATACTATTCACAATGTTTTCTTTAGCTCAGTACTAATAAAAACAGTTATTTTTAAGGACACTTTTTGCAGGTATTAATAATGTCTACAGATTTGTAATACAATGTATCATCAAATTTTACTGCATGAATATAATCACAGAAAGTAGCTATGGGCTTGCATGTAAGTTTACATTCCTCTATTTAAGGCACTTCTCTTAAAAATTCATAATAAAACAAGTAATATTAAATAAATTCAATGTCACTATGGACACTACTATAGAAAATAGTTAATACCTTGTACTGTAAGGCTTACTATTAGATGATAAATATCATTACGTAAAAAGAACTTATTTTTTACAGGAAGAGCCATATTATTTACGATAATGCAATGTATACTGCAATTATCGTGCACTCGTGCAATCCTGTACTTAACTCATTGTGCAATTTTACAAAAAGCAAAACTGTTTAAAGCAGGTAATGATATTTCTTGACAAACATGTACATTACTATATTTAATTAAAATCATTCACCAGCAATTAGTAAATGAAATATTGAATTAAAGACTATGAGGTATTTATAAATATTAAATTACGTATATGGGTGTAACTGCGGTGGAGGACGCGATGGTGTGGTAGAATTTTTTTGACTACTAGATGGTGGAGTTAAAAGACTACTTTCATTTGGACTCTGTCTACCAGATTCAATATTAGAATCTGATTCATTTGTATCAGTAGAAGGAGTTTCATTTACTAATCGTTGTTGTGCCCTTTCTAACATATTTAAATCTACAACATGAGTTTGTATACGATGCGATTCATCCATCACGATGTTAGGAACTGTTGCTTTAAGTCCAGATCCAGAATGAGACTCCAAAGATATTATAGTAGACCTTAAAAGACACTGAGAATCTTCTTCAGCTGCTGTCGTTGCAAAGGGAGTAAGCCATTTGACACAAGGTGCAAGCTGCTCCCACGGAATGCGTGATACTCTCAAGGCACATTCCCTTCCTTGTGTATGGTAAATTGCTGCTGCAGCAATGTGACTATAAGGAAATTTCAAACTTCCTTCGTCTAATGTAGCCAAATCTAATAGTTGAGCTGCTTGAGAATATTGTAAACCTCCATATTGTGGGTAGATAAATGCATTTGGCCTTGACCAATCGCCTGATTCAATTTGCATGTATATATTGAGCCAGCCAGGAGCAGTAACTGGGGATAAGTTCCATCCAAGTCCTTTTAAAATCACTAATTCTTTCCCTAAGATTTCTTCTTCTGTGCAGGCTCCATCAGTGACATATGCAAACTCTGCTATTTTGGGTGGATATATTTCTTCAACCTATAAAAAAATTATCAATTATTCATTTAGAAATGTCCAATTAATAAAGGCAAAAAAGAAGACAATTAAAACATATACAAACCTTAGCAGCTATAAAAAGGCATGTAATACCTATTAATTGTAATTGATTTTTGGGTACATTTTGATGAATGGACAAATATCTGTCTATGTAATCCATTGCAAGATAATAAGTTTCTCTATGTAGCTTGTACACTTCACAAACTTCGATCAACCAATCTAACAAAATTGCCCGCATTCTTGGTTGTAATGTTGGATGCCTTTGGAACATTTGTGGATTCCTTTGAGTAACAGTCTTTTGGTCTCCCATACACATGAGAGACCAGACTTGAGAACCATCAGCCCATGAAAACGATGGTAATGGACTTGGTCTGTTTGATACATTTTTAGAAGATGATGGTGTTAAAAAGCATGTTGCAGTTCTCAATTCAGACCATGTAGCTGGCTCTTGTTGCTCTTTCAGTGGTGACACTTGATGTGGTGTGCATGAATTTTCTGAAGGATGTACTGTATGACATGATTCTGTGTATGATACCTGTGATACAGTTGGTATTTTACTAGGCGGATATACATTTTCTGAATCTTCAGAAATTTCTGTTGCCCGTCTTTTGCGTTTTAAAGTTTGTGTTACTACTTTGCCTCCTTGCAAGTAAGTTTGTGATTTTTTTCCATGTAAACTGGATAAGGCAAAAAAATGACTTTTTAGTGACATTATTACGATGATATAAATGTTTTATTGTATCAAACAGAAAAGCTCCAATGTCTTTGTAAAACGAGTAAAAATATTTTTGAAGGATAACAGAGAATTAACGTCCTAATTAACGTCTAACTTTTTTTTACAGTTATATACATTCTATAAAAATGTTACAATTTAATGGGACAGTTTATAAAGTATTCACAAAACCGTATAGTAAAAATCCACGCATGTATTATTCACATAATGTTATTACAGTTTTTGAAAAGAAGATGCTGATCAAAGAAGGTTATACACGCATATTTCACAATTTTTTTTTCAATTAGAAGGCACAGAAAACCATGTACATCAGTCGAATTTATTTCAAATGAATTCCACAAGTTTCTGGCGAAATACAGCAAGAATTGAATGAAATTTTAAGACTAAATGAAAACTCGTTCGCTCACCTCGTCTGCGGCATTTTGTTCCGAAATTGTCGACGTGTTCGAAAAATATTCCGGACGAAAACAGGTCTTTTTAATATGAATGCAAGTTCCTTGATGTTTTAATTGAACGTCTGCTTAATTGCTACAGCATACGGTCAGCAATCGAACCAGAAAAACACGTAAAGTAAAAGAGCGCGCAAAGCTCACAGGCACCCGATCGCCATAATGCACGTATACTTGGCTGCGTTTGATTTCGATATTTTATGTCATAACTATCTTCTCGCAATATATTTCTCAGTACGGAAATCTCTCAAAGTCTTTTCCGATATAGTATCGAGCCTCGTGATATCATAGAATGGTAATTCTTCAAAAAAATACGGGACGTGGAACTCGAAGCGCGGGAGACCAGCGCGCGAAACAATGACCAACCCCTGCTTGCAATCTGCCACTGTCACGCCCTCTATATATATAACATAACCTCAAAGGGGAAAAAATTCTCAATTTTCGGTGGACACCTTCTTTGAAGTTCTATTGTTTAATTCCGGTCAATAAACACTATCGCTTTCGCATACGAACACTGAATTTACGGACCTAAACGAGCGTAGCGCAACGTTGGCATGCTTTGACAGACGCCCTGTTCTTATTATGTTTTTGCAAGATAAAATGTCGCAGAAGTTTGTAAACGTCACTGCCCATCAACCGTGAGGACTGTATTTTACTCATAAAACGCGGCACATTCACGTTGAAACTGTAAATATTGCGTACAGACAATTGCACAAATCCAAGAAGTCGGAGCACCCACGCGTTCTGTGTGTCTATTTCCCGCTCGATTTTACCGCAGCCTTTTCAAAGAATGTGAGAAGATATTATCACGCTTGAACGCACTGTCCGCGGTGTAGCTGAAACAGCTGTATAATCGTGCAAAAACAGATATATACACACAAAATAACACTGTTGAACGGAGGACGAAATGTTCGTGACTTACTTTCGCGGGAACACTGAAATCTGTGGTCACCGGTCGTGTATTTGCGGCGCTGCTGTGCAATAGTAAAAGCGATTCTTATTGGTCGCCGCGAAGAGCACAGCTGGCGCTCAGCTGATCTGTTGTACACACACAAACGTATATCAATGCACGCATGCACTTACGCCCTAGCCACGCGGGAAATGTGCGCGCGCAAATTATTTTTTCCTCAAGACAAAGACAAAGTCATGACTCGTAGAAATAGGAGTAAAAGGTATTTTGTCAGGCGTCACATTCCCGTGGATATTACCACCGAGATGCTAATTTCGATCTGTATCTTTCGTATGTATGAATTTTGTACTTAACTAAAGTATAAGATTTATATTTTAATATAAAGAAACATCTGCATATGAACTGATTGCTATATTGCTAGTATCTAATTTAATATAACAGTGTGATCACAGACAAAATATAGCATAGATCTAACGCATTATAGAACTTTGTGTTACAAATATATAAAGATGAATCGCGAAAGATTAATTATTTTACGCCATCTACGATTCAGAATAGTAATATTTAAGCCTATATTCAACCACAAACAAAGCAAAAAAAACAGATTTATCATCCAAAACATTTTTTATCTCGTGTGTCAAGTGCTTCTAGAACTCCTTTATCATATTGATGTCATTTCACCATTACTGATTAAATGCAGAATAGAATTACAACATTATTAACAGTTGATAACTTATTTCTGTCGGTACATTTTTAGTCCCGCTCTTTTTTACCAATCGATACCATAATTTTTCGTAGTAACTCACATACGGCGCTCTATTTGCACGTATAACTTTAAAAATCAGTTGATTATCTACCTTACGCATTTTCAATGCCATTCCTGTATATTTTTAAATACTTGTCATTTATTTTATTTAACATACGAAATAATAATTGAAATATATATTGTACTACAATTAAATATAACGGACCCACTTTTATCATTTTTAAATAATTAAATTATAGCTTTCGGTACAGGTATAGTAGTATTTAAAATTCTATATTAAAATAATATAGAATTAACATCAAATTAGTCTATATTTAAAATAATATTTTATTATTAAGCTTTCTTTTTATTCATATATTAGAACTGATATGTATATAATATTAAAATCTGCATATACATTTGTGCGTGGGTTCCATGCTTATAAAATCCGACACTGTGCTTGGTAGAGAATATTGATAATCAGTTGGCAATCCTCAGTGATAATATCACCGTGGGGTACTTGACCGAGGTAGACAGCCCTGGTTTTCTGGAAATCGTCAGTGGTCCGGGGCCATTAAACGCGTTATATGTGTATTGCAATTTGATCTCGTAGCGCTTGGTTGGAGAGTAATTTACACGAATTCCTGGGCATCCGGGTCTCCGCAGGTGGGCCACCAGGATATCTTTTCACGTCTGTTTTCTTCAGCGTCGCATTGGTTTATCGTTTCAGTATTTGCTAAACATTCAAGACCTGTCACACCGAACATCTTAGAAAAACAATCTTTGCTAACATTATTCCGCTGACCTTAGCTACGTGTGTAATTAAAATTTTGCGACTCCATCCGTTTGTTTCTTTCGTTTTATGATCGATTAATCATATGGGGACAAAAATTTCACCTATACTCTATCAATAATCATTTTTTTTAATCTAAAGTTTTTTTTATTTAGTCTACTCAGTCAAAATCATTTACTCACTTTTGTAGGAGACGTAAATGTACGTGAGTTTTTAAGAGGTGATGCAGGGCATAATGCCAGTTAAAACAAAATCTCGAATTCCTGAAAATATGGGTATCACAGGTGGATTAGTGGATGCTAGGGATAAACAAGTACTAAAAGAAGCTGTGGAAGCAGTCGTCAACAGCTTTGCTAAGCATACTCAAGGCTATGGAAGAGGTATAATTATATTTTTTTTTTGTCTTCCTATTTGATATTAAAGTTATTACATATATATTACCTTATCTTTTCTTATAGTAAATGTAGTAGAAGCTTTGCAAGAGTTTTGGCAAATGAAACAAAGTAGAGGAACTGAGCTAAGAAATGGAGCATTAGTTATTTATGAATCTGTACCTGGCACCAGCCCACCTTACGTGTGTTATGTAACTCTTCCTGGAGGATCTTGCTTTGGTAGTTTTCAGAATTGTCCCACTAAAGCAGAGGCCCGTAGATCAGCAGCAAAAATTGCTCTGATGAACTCTGTTTTCAATGAACATCCAGCACGTAAAATAACAGATGATTTCATAGAAAAAGCTGTTGCAGAAGCAAGAGCTAGCTTTGCTAAGCCCTCTGCAACTTCCAATAGTAATCAAACACAGGTATGTTTTGAATTTGATCCGAGTATACTTGTTATTATAAGAATTATATTAAATGAATTATTTATTTTTCAGGGAAGTGGAGATGAGAAAGAAGATCCAAATACAGGTATCGGAGCATTTCGTTTTATGTTAGAATGTAATCGTGGAAGAACTATGTTAGAATTTCAAGAATTAATGACAGTCTTTCAATTACTTCATTGGAATGGGTCTTTGAAAGCAATGAGAGAAAGACAATGTAGCAGACAGGAAGTAGTTGCTCATTATAGTCATCGAGCTTTAGATGATGATATGCGTAGTCAAATGGCATTGGATTGGGTAGCAAGAGAACATGAAAGTGGTGGCGGCGTTGTTGCTATGGAATTGGCATTGGCTGAGAGAGAACTCGAAGCAGCACGTCTAGCTGGAAGAGAACTTAGATTTCCTAAAGAAAAGAAAGATATATTAATGCTTGCACATGCTCAAGTATGCCCTCAGTGATTTTTACAGGATGAATGTGCATTTTACGCGGAAAAAAGATATAAAACTGGTTTTACAAAAGCTGGTATTAGGGGAATATTTATTTTTTAATGACATGCAATATCACTGTATTGTGAAATGCTTTATTGTTGTCTAGCATTGAGACACATAATCGATTCCGTCCTTTTTTTTATGAAGTATTTTTGGTGATAATAGAATACTAATGAAATTATAAATTTAATGTATTTTTAAGAATATTTTAAATGCGAGACTGCCAAACTGCGATAGAAAGATACATACAGGACAAATCGTTCAAATCAAAATTAATTATTAATTGTATATAGACATATTTTGATACAAAATCTTGTCTTCCATTACGGCTTTATGCAGTTTAAGTCATCCCCTCTATAATCAATAGCATTACATATGTTCAGCACATAGCGAGAATGCTTGGTGACATACTATTTGCCTGAAAAATAATATCAAAGAAATATGGTTTTTTTTTTTATCAAAACATTAATTCATATGTTTGTCATTTATGAGATCATCATTCTACGTTATATATTTACATGATATTTACAAAATATAGGCACATTTACTGTACCTAAATACAGTTATATACATGATATAAATTGTGTTAAAAATATTTTATTACTATTTTTAAATATTGATAAATACATGTTTTAATAAAATTTCATAATTTTAAGCACATGTGTTCTTTAACCCTAATATTAAGGTTGGGTGGTAACTTCAAGAGTAGCTTCTTTCAAGGGTAATTTTGTGCTTTCTACTTCTTCTTCTTCTTGCATTGGTTGAGATAATACCTTATCTATAATTCCAAATTCCTTTGCTTCAGTGGGATTCATAAAATTATCCCTTTCCATGCAACGTTCTGTAAAATTACAACGCATTATAAACATTTGTTTGACATAATTTTACAAATTGACATACCTATTTTTTCCAGGTCTAGACCTGTGTGTTTGACATATAGATGATTGATTTGCTTTTTGAGCTTTAATATTTCTAAGGCTTGTATTTGTATATCAGTAGCTTGACCAGATACACCTCCTGATGGTTGATGTGTCATAATTCTTGCATTAGGCAACGAATGACGCATACCTTTTGTTCCTGCAGCTAATAATAAACTTGCCATTGAACATGCTTGTCCTACACACCATGTTGCAACAGGAGGTAGAACGTATTGCATAGTATCATATATACCAAGCCCTGCAGTTACACTTCCACCAGGTGAATTAATATACATATGAATTGGATTTTTACTATTCTCAGACTGAAGAAATAGAAGTTGAGCTATCACTACTGAAGACACATTATCTGTAATCTATAAAATAATATACTCTTGATACTCTTAATTTTTTAACTTAAAATTTAATGTTAGATGAAGAATTCTGAAATAGTATAAATGTAATTAAGAGGAAGATAATACGTACTGGGCCCATTACGCATATAATCCTTTCTTTTAAGAGACGTGAATAAATGTCATATGCACGTTCTCCTCTACCACTTTGTTCAACAACAACAGGTATGAAATTTAGATATCTGTTGCTTATTTTTTGACCAGAACTCTGTAAAATTTTAAACATGCTGATATAGATCAAATTTTGGATAATATACGAACAAAGAAATAAATATCACGGAAATATATTGTTATAAATACTTACAAAAATTTGTAGCAAATTATTTACTCTCCTTAACAACATTTTGACAATTCCACGTTTATTATTTTCATTAAACTCAGATTACTGCAAACAATATTTTGTATAAACTAATCAGTAGTTTACGAGATTTTTGTTAAAAAAATAAAGAATAAAACATAACCTAAATAAGAGATTTATTATCACAACTGATTAAACGATATAAAAAAAAATTCATTTCATTAATTACATGAATTGTATCATAATTAAAATAAACTAATCCAAATATTTTATTTTTCGTACTCTTGTTTTTGGACTTGTTTTGTTGTAGGTTATATTTTATTTTTTTAATTTAATTTTTTTTTATACGAGCGAATATTTAATATATTCCATTTTTATCTTCGATTTTCTATTTAAAGAAACCAGTTAATTCAATTACAAAGAATTTTTTATGAAATGGCTGTCGAAACTAACTTGATTCAAGTGCGATGTGAATAGGGCATTTCTTTATACAATGTGTTTCATTTATTTGCATTCTAAGGACTTTTATAGAACTTTTATATACTGATTAACTGATTGCGTATAAAATATTACATTTATAACATATGAGTATAATTCTTCATACGTATATGTTTGTGTATTTAATGTAGTACATGTAAATGTATCTTTAATTTTTTGTTATTCGCTAAGTTTGATGTGTACCTTAATGTAAGCAATTTAACAAGATTGAAGTAAAAAATTTAATGGAAATTTACTTTTTACGAAGTATTACAGTTAAATAACATTTATTACAGTAAATAATTTACAAATTGTCGCAAACTTTCATTTGCAATATTATCGACAGCCTCATCGATATTTATTGGTTAGTAAAATCAATTTTACCTTATCTCAATTGAGGTTAACTTTATCTTTTTCGCATAGAACTTTTATTTTTTAAATTTGTACAGGTAAAATATTTTTATACAGGAGCAATGAACCTATATTCGTTATTCAAGACTAGCTGTCAAACAATAAAATATGCAACAAGTCTAAGATTGTCATCAGCAGAACAATTCACAAAAATTATAAATCGTAATATGCATCATGTATGTGATAAACAATATTCAAATAATTTATCAAATGTACATAAGAGCAAAATTAGTTCAATATTACTACAACCATTATTACCAATCTATAATATTATGTGTGGTTTGAAAATGAAAACTGTATTAAGACGAAGATGTAAACATTGTATACTAATGTGGAGGAATGATAGAGCATATATAAAATGCAAGGAAAGACCAAGGCACAATCAAGTGGAAAGAAAGAAAAAGGAGTATAAAACATGGATAGTAACATATGGTACGCAAACTAAAGTAAGAGAGTGGTAGAGCATTATATAAAATAGATATTACTGGAATTGTATTTTAAAATAAAATTATTCTAAGATAAAAATTTATATTTATTTTATATTATAATAAATGATTTTATAATATAATAAATTTCTAATTGACATACATATTTTTATATGTTCATGATATTTTGTATATCAATAATAAGCAAGTAAAGTTTTACTTAATTGCTTACATAATATACGTTGTTCTAAAAAATGTATTTAACATCTTTATATGCTAGATGTTGAAAACAACAATATTGTTATTTTTCACTTTTTTCTTTGTATTATGCTGTTTATTAGTTAAAAAACATATCTTACTATAAGGAGGACAGAAAAAAAAGTGCAGATATTACGCAGTGTTGTATATAGATAATATTTACTATAATAACACAGATGATATGTTTCGAGAATTATTTATTGAATTGAACTTGGTGGTACTTCATCCCTGAAGGAGTATAACGATTTAAAACAGCAATTAGTGGAAATTGGGATGAAAAATTTATTATATATTTAATTATTTACATCTATTTAAAAGTATTAGAAAGAAACTGACTGAAACATATTTTTTAACAACATAATTAGATATGAATTAGATATGACGTTTTTTACTTATTTTAATGTGCTTCAGAGACTGAATGAATGCAAACTCGATATTATAAAAGGCTGGACATATTAAAGAAGTTTTTATATTGTTTGGTATAAAGTTATAGTGTGTGGTATAAATTATTTTTTGCACACCGTTCGATTTCAAAATTTTGGAGTCAAATTCATTTTCTTAAATAAGATAGTTATTTTTTAAGACGAATTCAGTGATTTACATACGAGATTATTTGTTGTTATAACTTGTTAAAAATTAATGAATTATTGTTTAAAGTTCAGTAAAATGGCGAAAACAAATCGTATAGCTGGTTTGTCACTTAGCAACAGGATCATGAAAGAAAAATTATTCAATGGAAAAACTTCTCTTTAGCGCGATATTTGAGTTTTTACAATATTCGAAAATTATTCACTTTTACATTTGCTGCATAATGTAAAAATAAATATCTTTGAAAGAAATGGACTCAGGATTATTAAAGTAAAGATTTTGCGTTTTAAAATAAAATCAAGTTAACTGTTCTACCATTTTCTGCACGAAATTATAACAGTTTAGAGTATTGATAATTTTTCATTCAATGTATGAATATTTTCGTGCTTTTCTAAGAATTTTTCATGAATTTTGTGTATTTGATTTAGACCAAAAATTTTTATTTTTTATTTTGAGTTAACATTTCGTGTGGTTTAAATTAATTAAAGATTATAGCGCCAACGGTGAAGTACGGAATACACTTGCTATGATTCTCGACCATAATCGATAGGATCGATTTTTAAGCGGGAACATGGCGGATAGAAGCACACCTCGTCTGTAAAGGAGAAAATATTATCCAGAAGAATCATCCAGAAGTTTTCCGGTAAAAATATAAATCAATATCTGTTAAATTTGTGTTTGTGTTGTGAGTTTTTAAGATAAAACTGCCTGAACTCATCAAAATCTATCAAATGACCAAAAACAGTGCATAATTTTCAGTAAAGTTTAACCAAATGAGTAATTACACATGATTTTCAAGAAACAATAGTATATAAACATTTAAACATAACATACTATCATAGAAGTTATTTATAATTTTATACCAAAATTTAATTTCAGTTCTAACCAATGCAAATATTGTGACCTTGTAATATGATTAACTTATCATATATATAATATGATTTTATTTTTATTGTAACAGTTTATACTCATTTGTTGATTCTTTAACTTCATTCATAATGCGTAATTAACAATTCCAATACTAAATTCAACATTACATATTATATATTATATATTTAATAATTTATTAAGAATGTACGTATTTAATGGCTAAAATAATACTACTGTGTAGTATAATAAACTTTCTCATGTTTCAATTTAAAGTATTGACAATTTTTTACGAAATGTGTGAATATTTTTATTTTTTTTTTAAGAATTTCTCATGAATTTTGTATATTTGATTTAGATTACAATTTTTTATTTTTTATTTTAAGTTATTATTTCCTGTGAAACGGGCGATTACAGCGCCACTACACGATGAAATATAGAATACATTTCCTACGATTCTCGAAGGTCGATATTTCTCATGATCGAGTTTTAAGCGGGAAGCATGGCGGAACGAAGCATATTTCGTCTGTAAAGAAGAAAGTATTATCCAGAAGAATCATCTAGAAGAATCATCTTGACGTAAAAATTTAAATCAATAGTTGTTACATTTGTGTTTATATTTTACATTTTTAATATACAATGTCCATTTTTGGCTTCAATTCAAGGTAAGATTTAACCAAATAATTATTTAACTAAATATTATTATACACACAAGTTTCAACAAGGAGTAATAGCATATGAACATTTAAATATAACATACTATGCTAAAAGTTATTTATAATTTTATGCTAAAATTTAATTTCAATTCTAACCAATGCAAATATTGTGTATATTATATCATAACAATGTATATTATACTTTGCTACAATATACTTACATTTTTTGGACGCTGACGCGCAATTAAACGATTTGGAGCAAGATTTTTTAAATACAGTTATGATTTGTGCAATTTTCAAATATTTATACGACGTGATATATTATTAATGTGTATACTGTACTTTAATAATTAATAACATTCAGAGTACAATTTCAAATATTTTTGCAAATATTGAAAAATATTTTATAATTTCCAATTAATATTTTCAGTGCATACTCAAGTTTTTTTTCATTTTCTAGATAGTTTTTGCAATCATTTTCTAGAAAAATATTACTATTTTCTAAATGAACGTACTCTTTGTTCTTCCCTTTCTAATCAGTTTTATTTTCAGCAAATTTTTGTGACCGCGCGCAATGCGGTCGGTAGAATCAGTGTTTATTGCGCATTCAGTGTTTATTTTAATATTTTCCTAAGCAAAATGCTTAGCTCTCATTAAATTAGAATATTAATTCATTTAAATTATAACTCGCGAAGTTAGAGTCAGTGAGTCCGCCGATTATTACTTAAATGCGCGATGGTCTTTTATTTTTCTTTTTTGTATTTTTTTCTGTTCAATAGTTCGTTTTCGGTATATTAGAATCAGTGCTCAAGAGGATAAGGCCTCTCCAGGAGATCAAGATCATAAGTAATTTTATATATTGTACTTTAATTTACTCAATTTTTCAAATTTGACAACAAAGTATAATATTTGATGTTTTGTTACAGACGTTTCACAGCATCAACTTTTTGATACATTTTGGGGAAAATTCAACGGTGGTTTCAAAGCCCAGAACGTAAGAATATTTCATTATCTCCAACTTAAGATTCTGCTTTGCTTTTAAATATAAATTACAATGTTTTATGTTTTATTGCAGATTCTCTACAATCTTCACTTCCCTTTATCTCACAATGCTTCAAAAGCTAAGAATGTAAGTACTTTAGCATATTATATTTGAATTAACTCTATTTTTTATAGCTCTCTTTTTCTTGAAGTCGAATGTAAAAGTATAACTATAAAATAAAAACATTTTAAATTATCGTTATTAAAATTTAAATTTTTATAAATAACTGTGTTTTTATGCTTTTAGAAATTTGTCACTTGATGAAGGTCTTCATGATTACTTTTTCTGCTCCAGTGCAGCATCTGTGATAACGTTCTTCGCATCTATCCTGTGAGTCGCATGCATTTATGTTTCTCCGGTCACTCAATCATGTCGTAGGACGAAAGGTCCGAATCGGCACGGGTGATTGGTTGTATACGTAGAATTTTTGATGAGCACAGTGACCGCGGGTATTTTTTATACCCGTAAGTAGTAACATTTTTTTCAGATTTTTTTATGTATTAGATTAGGATAGGACTTCTTGCACATCGCGATTTTAACGATTATAATATATACATTTACAGTAATTACTTATAAAATCAAAATATGTTCAGTATAAATGTTTGTAAAAGTAAAATATCTCTATGAATATTTAATCAATAGATAAATTATAAATATTTATGCATAATTGTTATTAAAACGATTTCGTTTGAGCATTTCATAGTAGAGAAGATGGATATCCTTCGACTTCTTTGCTGTGAAAGATGCAGTTATTATATATTGATACTGGTGATATATTTTGTTACAATAATTAATAATTTTTAATTTTATCTTTTGAATTTAAATATAATTATAAAATATTCTTAATTAATTGAGTTTCATAATTATAAACTTCAGTACAATTTGAAATATAATAAATTAGAATTTTTAAAGAAAATGCAGAAAAATGTGTGAAATTGTGTGCAAGAAGATACTTCGCGACAGGCAGATTTTTAAATCAAAGCAACAAGATTGAACATTGCTTTCGCATTTTTAAAAATATGCTTTGATGAAGAAGTCGCCTCAGATTATTTCCATTTAGAGTTAGTTTGTTTAATTGTAATTGTTTGAGTCAATTATTAGATTTCATATCTTTTTTAATAAATTCATTTCCTTGTCTTTATTCTCTTGCAATTTCAATAATTTCTGAAAGAGTAGAGTTATTACAGTTTGAAATAGAATAATGCAATAGTCCGTTAGATACAAATTACATAAACTAACTATTTTTTTAGTTTAGGATTTTCAGGTTTAACTCCTCCCGTGTTCATTGTCAGGATCTCACTCACGTGCCCAGGTGCTACTTGGATGGGTGAAAGACATTGGGCATGATGACCATAGTTTGTAATTTTATAAAAAATTCTCAGCGACTGACAGTATGTTAGCGTATCGTGCACGACGTATTTTCCGCATGTGTGTGTGTGTGGTTAGGATGTAGAATTGCGTCGTTTCTATCCATTCATTATAAGTTGAACCATTTATAAAATATCTATACACTAATTTAAAAAATTATGCATTTATTATCGTAATACTTATACTATAATTATTATTATTATTATACCTATACTGTCAATTATAATAATGATTCCAAGTCAATGTGTAATTCCTGTAAAAGCTACATGTATTATTTCTCGGTTATTAATATTAGCTGTAAATATAAACGTGTTTTAATCACGTTTTACGCAATGGTCGCTAACTATTGTCAGTCGATTTCAGGAAAATGGTACGTAAATTAGAGTGTGAAAATTGTGTGTTGAACTCGGGTGTCGGAGGCGTCCCGGGATGTCCTCTCTAGTTTAGGTCTGCGCCCGAGTGGTATGTGTGAGAACCGTGGAGTGAGTTGTTGGTGTGCCTGTTTTGCCATTTTTTAAATATAGGGCGTCTGATTAGGGTAACTTACTTTCTGGCATGCCTGTGTTTAATTATAAGTAGGTAGGGCCGGGCAGGTTGGCACAGTTTCTGGTCGCGTGTCCCCTTTTCGCGTGTTCAACCTGTTTCAGGAAATCTAATTTGAAAAATCGACAGTAAAATTGGTACAAATGGAGCATGCCACTTGTTTCTAGTTTTACTCTTCGATTTTTCGAATTTAGTATCGTGGTCGCGGTCGCGGATAGGTCGCGAGTAGGTTCCGAAACGAACGTTTATGTAGGTATTGCTCGAGCACGCACGTGCGAACGGACGACGATCACTATGATCGATGGTCGTCCATGTGTATTAGGGTCAGTTTCCGCGGTTTATCTTTCTATTTCATCTTTGTCTAAGTTATTTTTTGGTTTGCGATTAGAAAGACTCGAGCTAGATGTAAGTTTCAGCGGGCATTGCGCTCGAAGAAAGAAGAGGCTAGAAGCCGAAGAGACCCGGCAAACTGCTACGAAGAAGGTCGCAACAAATGACTTTTCATCTTCTGGATCCTTTAAATAGTTTCAGAGCATGGGAAATCATTCGTTACTACTTTGTCACTATGCTCTTTTAGTATTTGTAGTTGTATTTTTTTTTCTTCTCCATCATCGTTTTGGGCAACTCGCGGTTTTTCTTGTTAGTTTTGCGAAAGATGATTACGGGTTGAACTAGAGTTGCGAAGAAATGATAATCGTGTTTGGTTTAGAGTTGCGAATTATGATACCGCGATTGTCTTTTGCAATTTTTATTTGAATTTTTATAGTTGTTTAGTGTATAATTTATCTTGCTTTTTATTGTTTTAAATTAAATTATAGAATCATTGCTTTTAATTAATTTTAGAGTGTTGGAATATTTGAAGTAGCTTTCTGTTGGTTCAGTTTTGTATTGTTTATCGTAATTTTCATTGAACTTAATTTTAGAGTTTCATTGCGATTTCCAGTTACTTTTATTCTTAGTATTGCGATAATAATATTGTTCCAATTAATTTTTCTCTTAGTGTTGCGATAATGAATGATCGCGTTTCTTGAAGTAGTGTTGCGTTTACAAAATGCCCAAATTCTTCCATTGGATTCGTGGAAGTCTGCTTCTGCTCCTGAAACACCTGATACAGCTACAAGAGCTGTACAGAGCTGGTAACACAATTAGTACTAGTGAATTAGTGTTGCGAAACAAGGTACGGTTTGTTGCTCGGGTTCATAATGTATATAATTGTACAGTAGCCCTTCTGGTTATTTTTTAATAGCCCTTAAGGCTATTGTATCGCGGTTTTCTTTTTAATTTAGCCCTTCTGGCTATTCATTTACTTTTTTTTTTAAATGTCCGGACTGTTTTAGTGGTGTGAAATTTCTGTGTTAAGTTTTTTAAACTACTAATCCAACAAATAAGTGTGTTACAGATTTATCAATAGATCCATGTGGTGGATAAAAGATGGAATAACATGGATTGTGGAATTTAAAGGGAGTGATGCCTGGATCCTGCCTAATGGTAATTAAATACATTTTATTTAATTTATTTTACAAATCCTTTTGACATCAACAAAAGAAAATTGTACGTAGAATGCATTAAATATAGAAAATTCTATGAAATGTCCAAAACAGAATGCTCGTTTCACAATATAGTGCCCACGTGTAAGATTACTGAAGTAAATTTTTGCTTAAATTCTATTTCTCTAATTCTATTTTAGAAAAATATGAATTTGTAAAAAACATTTGCACTTTAACAAATCTTTACAATTACATTGGTTTATTTGATCGATGAAATCAATTAGTAGTCTAGCGATTTCTGATTGACAATTAAAATATTTGACTTTAATTGATTCGGAGTAAATTTACTTTCATTTATTGTTGAAACTTTCGTTTCTCTCCTAAAATACTTGGCAGGGACTTAACGTAACGATATGCTAAAATAATATGTAATAATAAAATAATAAGTTTTAGAACTTTATTATAAATTTAAGATATTTACATATATGAAAGTGTAAATGATTTCATGTGTCAGGTGTGTAAAATAAAGTGAGGAAAGTATTGCAATAAAATATTTAAATATTATAATGGAAATTTCAAACTCTTTTTATAAAATAATAATAATGTAGAATATTAGCTTATTTTGAAATACGAATCATTTTATTTAGTCTGTGATATTACATTTATTTTATTATATTCATCACATAATTGAAATTAAGAATAAAATGGTTAAAGAATATATTTCGGTAGGGGAAAAGTAAAAATTATCATATTAGAATTATTTACATTGATTTCGTCCCACTTATCCAACATTTTATTTTCTGAAATTTCTCTCCATTTATCTGTATGTAGAGAAGAGATTCCACCTGACCAAGCCTAAAAATGTTTTAAAATTTTACTTTTTTGTACGTAAAATATAAGGAAGATGAATGATAAAAAAAGATATAAAGAAGATAGGTGATTGATTTCTACATAGAATATTTTTACTTTAATAAGACCTTTTCACAATGTAACGCCCACGTGTAAATCATTTTGTTCTCCATCTTTTGACACACTCTCTGTAATTTTTTTAAAAGTTTCATTGCCACATTTACTTGTGATCTTATCATCCAGTAATATGCTTTCAGTAACATGTATCTGTAATAGTACCAAATATTTCTGTTAGATATCAGAATTCAATCATTTAGAATTGAATCTATAAATACTAAAGTACCTAGGAATTGCAATTTCAACAATCTTGCTTATTTTCTTTGCATCTTTGAATATACTTTTAATCTCCATCATTGTGACAGCTGCATCAGCATTTCTACTATTTAATTTATGCACTATACATATGAAACTTTGATAAATTATCATGAAATTTTGTCTTGAGTTAAAATAGAAAGACCAAAATAGAAGAATGTATACCATAAAGAATTAGTAGACCTTCAAGCTTCTTCAACGAAGTAATTGTTGCTGCTACTATATGTTCATCCGTTACATTAGTGCTCTCAACCTTTCTACCACTCCATACTTTTGCAGCTTCCCATTCTTCAGTTCTGATACACCTTGAATATCATAAATTATTGTGCTTATGTGACAATAACAGTGACGTTAATCACTTATCTTTCAGTTTCCTATAAAAATTGAAACGAAAATTTCACTACATACCATAGCCACATAGATGTAAAATATCGTCTTTCCGCTTCTGGATCGTATAAACTGATCATCTGTTCGCCTTCCTGAAGGAAATATTGTTCGCAAGCTTGAAACGAGAGTATCGTTAAGCCAGTATCTAAATGAACGTCGGCGCAAAGCGCGTAGTACCAAGTACATCCAGATTTGTCCAAATCATGACGAGATACAAACTCTGCAGTTATACGAGACATTTCATCAAGAGTATCGTCAATTAAAATTAGATAGTTTATTACCCAATTCTCTTAATTGAGTAACCACTTCTGAATGTCGGCAAGAGATCATTAGCAAGTGAGCTAATCGTGGTAGTATCAGCAGTTTCAAAAACGTGGATCCGATCGTATTGGCCATTCTGCAACAAATGAAACCAATCTGGATAGCTTTCGAGAGCTGTCCCTTTAGCCAGCGAGAAAAGAATATTCCTGCGTAAAATTCAGCGATCACATTCAGTTCTTTAGAGTCAAGTGCTTCTCTGTTTTCGTTGCAAATGTTGATACCCCTCTGTTCCAAGTAAGGAATGAGGTATCTATAAAGTTATGTTATAGTTGTGTCACGATATCGAATGTTTGATCATAATCTGAAAGTCCTTACCTCTCTTGATACATGTGTGCTGTGATTATCATGTTGGTGTATGCTGTGCAGAGAACATGCAAATCTTTCTTAGAATCCAAAGCTGCGTTTAAACCCCAAATTGCTGCTAAACGAGCGTGTTTCTTCATCCCTTTAAACTGTACAAAAGAGTGTGAATGTTTTACGTTCAAATAATTCCAATTCCAGTTAATTACCCTGAAGAGTTCGAACATTCGTGCCAAGCATTCTGATAATTGTTTTGTGTAATCAACGTCGTCCCCCTCGAGATTGGTGTTAAGTTCATTTGTATCGTTGAAACAAATCAATTTTAATTTTAAGTTCACCAATTGCACCATCGAATTCAGATCAATCATTATTTCTAGCTTTGGAAATTTGTATCCTAAACTGTTTAATGCCATTTCAAGGGTTTCTTCAGCTTCAAAAATGGAGCCGCTTTCGAGAAAACATTGTCCCTGAAGGGTTTGTATCTTCGCAGTGAGATAAGGCAAAAGAACCATTTCGTCCTCGTCCGACTCGAATAGCTTCAAGTATTAGACATATTAGGTCAAATGGATATTCAATTTTTAGAAAAAAAAAAGTTCTTTTTTATACCTTTTCTAGAACAGTTTCGCTCTCAGATAGAAGCTTTCGAGTTTGCGGGATGTTAGAAGCAAGCAAGCAAATCTCTGCAAACTCTAGAAGAGCAGTTAGCGTCATTTCGAGTTTTCCTGAAATATTAAATTTAGATTTGAATTATGTTACGTTAAATTATAATTGCTGATTCGGCGAATGAATGAATTAATTAATCGAGGAAAATATATTTACCAATACCACGACAGTGATCGAGTATTTGAATATAGACTGTCATCAATATTAGATCGCACAGGCAGTTTGAAAAGTCCACGTTTGAAAATGTCAGCGTCGGCTTCTTCTCGACGCTCCGAAATAAATTCAGACAAGAAACTTTCAATTTACTTTTCTTCCTTTTCTCAGTGACACCTTCATCGTTATATTCCACCTCGAGAATTTCTTCTATGTCTGTTGGTCTTCTCTTTGGTTTCTTTGGTACCTCATTTTTAGTAGCGCCTACATCTTTATATGCCACGTCGAACGTTTCGTTTACGTCTATCAGTTTTTTCTTCCTTTCCTCTTTCTTCGCCACTTTTCCCAATAATTTTGCAAAGTGACCTTGCCCGCAAGAAGCGCAACGTCTTGTATGCTGTTGCAGATATTTCAATGCCTGGTTGTGCAATTCTATCTTTTGATTTTCCGTAAGCAATCTTCACGAACATATTTTTAAATACAGTTATAGTTTTACTTTGTTTTTTCTTTTTTGGAACAAAAAACTCTCAAGTAGTATCGTTGAGTTATGAATGACTCTAGTAATTACAAAAATTCAGGATTTAAAATAAAATTTCCATTTATATCAGAAACATCGTGAAATATTAAAGAATTATATAAATCATCAAATAATTTTACTTTAAAATTGGTTTACTTAAAGGTTAAAAATGCTAAAATTAACTTGGATTCTAAAGCCTTGTAATTATTACGGTCCCTAATGATACCACTTAAGAATTAATATTTGTACAGTTTTAATTAATTCAAAGTACTGATAAGTGGTATTACGAAACATGGACATCTTAAATCTCATAAAACCACAGGAAGCGTATCTTGGTAGGTCTGCCAGCTCATCTAAGAAAATATATCTTTTCGGTAGTTCAAATCAACTACATATATGTGTGTTCGATTGATATATATTTTCTTTGTTAATTAATACCTGGAATATCGAGACCAATACACTTGCAGAAGAGGTCCATTTCTGAAATATGATTTTGCATGTTTCTGATAAGTATTATAGGGCCTGTGTTTTTGATAAAGTCCCCGACTGCACAGCCAAAGACTCGTATTTCAAAGAGTTTCGTAACAGCTGACAAATTGCATAGCTCTAAGTAGTCAGTTAGACATTATCGCACGTATTAATCGTAAATAATAAGCGTGTTTTACCAAGTGCGATTTCTCTTTTAGAGGTGCCGGACATTAAACTTTCCAGCATGTGTCTGTTTACTGTTTCTCCGATGACAGAGGCACATTTCAAGAGGAGCTGATCAAGAGGTGTCAGCGAATCAAATAGCTTCAATATCATAACTTTAATGCAACGAGATATTTTCTGTTATTTATCAGTATAGTAGATGAATTATTCTGCTAATAGATGAATTATTATTATTTTTTAACCATCCATTGTAATTCCGGGTTCTACGTCCTCGAATACGAAACTCTCGGAAATGTTACAAACCGCGATCATGACCTCGTCGTCGTCGTCGTCGATCAAGTGTGGTTTGTGTATGCCGCTTATACTTTTCTCCAACAATGATATTGCACTGTCCTAAAACAAAAAGATCGCTATTCTTTTTAATGTAAACGATTCTTCGACTAAAAGGGAAAGAACGTACTTTGAAGCTTGTTCTGTATATCTGCCACTTGTCTTTTCGATCATCGTGATTAATTGCGTCTCCATTCGTTAGGTCTGCAGTATATCTGCAGATTTTAAATTCCGCAGAATTAGTACTTAGAATTAGTCCATTACGTTCGTATAAATATGTTCTTTTGTTCAGTAAACCTTTTCAACATGTATGTAGGGGGGAGCACATAGCCCTTTATTCTTGCTTCCTTTTTCGTTATATTTATTATTTCTAAATGACCGATTTGGAGAAGACTCACTAAATAACTCTCGATCCAGCCAGGATTTCCGAGGCTTTTCTCTTGTATCCGTCTTTAAAAATATTGATGTCAAATCAAAGATAGAATTTTGCGAAGTATTCAGGCAATTTGCAAGTTTATTCTATTTACTTTTCAAGCTCCGCTGGTAAACCTTTTACGTTAAGTATCTGACATACCAAGCCGGCGTGATACCATCTGTCTATTCCGATCAACTCAATTACCTTTTTAACAAACAATTCAAATTTTTATTGCCATTCGATTAATATCATATTAATATTACAAGTATCAGAGATCGAAAAAGTTGTGAAAGTTCTATTAAAAGTACGAACCGTGGAACTTTTTTAAGAAATGTTTTCACGTTATAAATTCTAATGGGAATAGATACAGGGGAGTTTTCGAAAATACACAATTAAGAATTAATGCCTAATAGTTTGCAAATTTTATTTATCTCGTGGAACTTTTTTTGATAAACGTTGTTTGATGAAACTTTTATTACACGAAATATATATTTGAATATTTATATCATGAGAACACTTTTTAAAGAAGTTTTTAAAAAGTACCATTTTTTTCTGTAAAAATTCCACAGGAACAAACATTTTCTTAAAGATAGGATAAAACAAACAAAAGATAGGTAACTGTTTAGATTGATCGTTGAAGAGAATAAGTAAATCAATACCTTCCCTCTATGCAAAAGATTGAAATATACTGGGAAATCCGTGCTCAATTTTCGACCAATGCTCAGTACAAAGAATATCATATCTTTCTTCGTAAAAACGTCAAAAATGCCCAAGGACTCCGGATCGCAGTATTCCGCATCGTCAATTATCACCACCCACAATTCTTGAAAGCAATTTTTCATCAATTTCAGTAGGAACTTTCTTAAAAGCTTTTGCTTCTCCGCATCAGTTAGCACGTTATAATGTTGAGTGATTGAGAAATGCACGTTGAAGGGTTGATTAAAAATACACAGAAAGTACGGATGCTTCAGTTTGCCCAGTCGTAAAAGCAATTTGTCTTCGCGTTCTTTTCGCGTGGACGTGTGAGTGAAACCAAGAGGCATTGAAAATAATAAATGTATCAGGTTGTACGGGGTCTGTGCTAAGAGATAAATGAAGTTTCTTTAAAAGTTTAAAAAACAAAAACATTAACACTTCAGTGAATGGAGCGTATCCTGTTCCTGGCGTTTTGATTATTTAAATTAGTGTATTGTTCTAATCAACAAATTATTATCCACATTAAATGAAGGGTAATTGAAAAGTCAATTAGTGTAAATCCAATTTTTCATCCAAAAAGCAATTTATGAAGTGCAATAGAAACACACCATCAATAAAGTGTTAATATTACTAACTATTCATTAAATTCTAAAATTTCATAATAATTGAAAAGTATAAAGTGTCAACCTCGCTGTGCTCCGCTTGTAAAGAGATATAATTACAGTGCGTTCCCACTGGAATGTTTTGCGTAAATTCATCTAATAACCTCGTTTTCCCTATCCGTGGCTCGCCTCTTTGAAGAATGCGTGGTTGAAAAATATACGAAAAATATACGAAAAATGGAATAATAAAAATAGGTACTTTATAAGAAGTGTGTTATATTTTGGTCGAGAGCTACTACTTTCCTTGCCTGCGTTGGAGTACTCTAATAATTTCATTAACATTTTTTTAAAAAGTCCAAGTTCTTTGTGCCGACCAAGCAGAGGATACTTAATCCAAACTAAGTTCGATACAGTATACCTAACGAATTAATTTCATTTTTTATTTAAGTGAAGGCGAAACTTTTTAACCGCGTTAGAATATTGTTGGAATATCAGAATAGAATTACTTTGGTTGTTCCTGAAATTCATATATCGGCCCGACATTGGTGATTCCCTTTAAATATCTTGGTTCTTGTAAAATGAAGTGCCTCGCCTCCAAGTGAGAATGAAGGAAACTCTCTCGATCACAGACCACCTAACAATTCTCCGTTTCTTTCTCTTTCCTCTGTGAATCAATGTCTGAAGATACGCTAATTCTCACCTTGTTCTTATAAGTTACCATAAGCCTCGCGGCCTTGTTCACTGACGTTCCAATCACGGTGTACTCCCTTCGTAAAATGTGACCTACAACTCCACAATACGTCATCCCCGTGGTCACGCCCACCGTTACGGATTTGATATTTTCAATCGCTGCGAGATTCGATCGTAACTTCGACGCGCATCTTAAGCCGATTTGCGACTCCAATTCATGTTTATCGCCACGTAACCCGAACACGCAGAGAAACATCAAGTCTTTGTCGAAGAGGGACGTTTTGTTCACGCAGCCGCGCATTCCACCGACGATCCTTTCCCGAAAAATCGGAGGAAAATTGATCGATGAGATTAAACAAGTCAGTGATGGGCATTCGAATTTCGTCAAGAAAAGATCTCCAATTTGGAAACTCAGAAAATTATGAAAATTGTGAAATATTAGGAACGTGTGGAGTGTGGTGTATATGGGTATGTAGGATGATTTGGTCCAATGGACGAACAATCTCGTAGAAAATATTTCGTACGCCATTGCGCTCTCTTTACATTGAAATTTACATAGTCCAATTTACATACCAAATCCACAAAAATTTCCTTCTTTCTCTATGTTCAATAGTTTTCCTCGTGAGGTTCCATAAGTTTAAGTCTTATTACTTGGCATCTACAATTTGTATCTTGAGATGCGTTTAAACGCTAGAACGACCGATGATTTAAAATAAGGAGTTTAAAATTCCTCGCAGAGACATTAAAGCAAAAAAGGACAAAAATTATACATTTTACGAATATCTAAAACTGTTTTACATTTATAAAATTTCTAACAAAAATTATAAATTGGTCATTTTGATCACTTTGGTAGTTCTAGTGTTAATAGTTTTATAATAAATTTGATTTTATGATTACATTACACGTATTGAATTTGTTGTTACATTTATATGTACAAAACGATCCAAAATACTTCGACAGTTCATTGTTACACTGCAGATCTTTATACATTTATAATTAAACAATTCAATGATGCATGCATACACATATCTAACATCCAAGAATATGTCCAATTATTATATTAACCACTATGTATTATAATATTTAGTGGTTAATACAAATTTGTATTTAAGTACAATTTCTTTAATTGTATTAAAAATTTGCATATAAATTCGCAGTCAACACCAGTTATGACAGGACGAAAGAGAAATAGACTTACTTGCACACTAGTTTATAAGTAGAATCCACCAAGGGAATTAACGTGTGTTTGTCTACGTTCGAGGTGATTACATTGATGAAAAGTATCACCACTTGTCTCATTTCGGTCAGATATTCCAACGGTTCGTCCATTTCGACAGATCGAATGACTGGTCTCAGCATGTAACTTTTTAAAGCTTCTTTCAAACGAGCCTTTGCTATTTTTATAATTTTAGGCCGTACTAAAAATATCATATTTGTTTAAACAATAAATTACTTAAAAAAAAAAAAAATGACAGCTTGCTTACAGCTGTAATCGACTTGGTTAAAATTTCCAGTCTCGTAAGGTTTGCCAGTCAGACTCATCATTATCGCTTCTGATTCACGGTCGATCATTCTAGGTGTTATTGTTGAATCATAAAAATTTGTGAACTGTCCATTTTCTTCATCTGTGCAAAATGTAAAACATACGTTTTTTCATATAGTTTATCCCTCGACTCATGTGTTACTTATACACAGTATTAATCGATATCAATTAAGTATTGATTTACGCGGTTAGAAAATATATTTTTCTACAATCTTCGTCGAATTTATATATAAGGTGTGTCCAGCATTTTAGTATGCAAATTTTGCTCAGTCAATTCTATAGATAAAAATAGAGTTAGAACTTTATGTAGTAAAAACTGAACAAGACAACAAATAAAATTTATTTTGTTCTCTTTTGGGAATTTTTATTATTATTCCTTTTTGTAAAAATATATGGAACAACTTATATAATCTTTCTCTCTAGTATTCTTTTTCCTATCGACAGATTCTATTTATGCGATTTCCTTCCATATAAAGGAAAGAAAAACTGTAATTCATGTAAATCGAGAGATGGGTATATCTTTTTGATTTAAAACTTTTGATATAAAAGTTTAATAGAATAGAATGATAGAACAGATCGCGAGAAATATTTTACTAGTTTTGATACTACCCTCTGTGGCAGCCATTAATTCCTCGTCTTTAGCCTGATACCACATGCCCGTGCAAGTTATAATAAGGGTGTGTATACCATCTGGAAGCGTTTCGTGGACGTATTCATTTGGATTTACCCACTGCCAGCTACTAGGAGCCACTAGGATATCACCACCCCTGATAAAAATGAAAATGATAATTATCGAATTTCTCGTTGATGCGAGGTTTCTCTGATTACCGGCAAAGGCCTTCGGCAAATTTCACGTCCCACACCGGTCTTCCGGTGATGATATAGTGAGACATACTCTCTTGATCTCCAATAGATGTGAAGTACGTTTTTCCAGAAGCAATGGCCAATTTTACTGTAAAAAGTATCAGAAATTTTTCACGAATTGTTCGAATCGAATGTTCGATAATATTTACTGGTTATATTTCTGACCAATATGAATTTTATTCATCTCGTCTTTTTTATTCGTCCTGTTTTTTGATAAGGATTTTATTTTAGGATAGGATTTTACTTTACTAAGCAACCATCGTTTTCGTGCAACAAAAATTATTACATTAGAATGCTTGAAAATGCTAAAATGATTAAAAATTACCGTTAAATGAAGTTCGAAATTTAATTGTTTATTTATTATGATGATGTTGAAACGATATTATTACCCATTAATTATTATTAACGACGAGACATAATATTATTAATATTAATATCAATTATTTACAATAATATTATTTTTCGCTATTAATACGAAGTTAATAATATTAACTTTACCAATTATAGTGCAAAATATTTCCCTTTCTCAGTGAAACCTTTCAAACAAACCTTTCAAAGTCACTCCAACTTCAGTATCGTAAGATCCAAAATGTTTTTGAATGACACATGCAGTTTGCATTGCTTCTATAGCTAAGTCCCGCATTATCATTCCTTCATGGAGCTTCCACATCACGATAAACGCATCTCCAGAAAATTTCAATACGTCACCGTTATGGGATAGTATTTCCTGTACCATAGCGCCGATGTAACTGTTCAATGTTTCTGTCAGTTTCGATGGTCCGCCTTTTCCTTTAGTGAATTTCTCGGTCAGTTCTGTGAAACCTTTATACGTAAATCGGGAATATCTTCGTGTTATTGTTAGATTACGCATTTATGAAAGAAGGAAAAGATTTTTATGCATTTATAAAAAAGGAAATACAAAATTTTCATGTGAAATTTTATATTCACATATTTCTGCATAGAAATGTCATAGTGTTATATCGTTATACCTGATATATCGCCAAGCATTAAAGTGGTGTAATACATTCTGGTTTTATAATCGTCATAATGATCTAGAATTTCGTCCGGACACATCGAGGCAAATATTTTCGTGTGATACTCGATTCGCAATTTCGCGGCTCGTATCTCGTTCTCTGAATAGTCCACGAGTTTCTGCTTTTGTATGACTGCTGCGTAATTATTTTTACGATTTGTTACAATAATTATTCGATTCTTTCGAGTTTAGATTACATTAACCTACCATTTTCATTTATTTTTCTACGACTTAGCCTTCGTGCAGCTCTAGCACGACTGTCCATATTTTATTCCTATCTTTTATTCCTAAAAATCTACTTCCGTTTAACTTGTCATTTATAGGTTTGATTTATTGGAGGAAATAATGTCATCCTAAGCGACCTTCTTTTATCTGAGGAAGCACTGGACAACTTCAGTGTAATTTATATTACGTTGTCAGTTACTACGTAATTTTTTAACTTTAATGTGATCGTAATTTAAATTAATGAGTTTCTAATTATTTATATTAATTAAAAGGCGAACAGTTAGAGCAAACATTGTTAAGCATTTATTAATTAATTTAAGTGTAATATTAGAAATTTATACGAATTTGAACTTTAATATTTTAAATAAATTTCTAACATTATATTTTAATGCAAATTTAATATATTAAAATTCGAATATTAATTTAATATAATTTTTTAATGTGTAAATACATGTAAACGAGTGAAATTACGAACGAATAAAATTTCAAAAAAAAAAAAATTTCAACTTTTCGAAAATTTTGATAATAAAAGGATATTTAGGCACATTATATAGTTATACAGCTTACTTATTAAAATACAGATTATTTTTAACGAGAATTTATCTAACTGATAAAATACTTTCAACAATCAGATAATTAAATATCGCGATAATATTTGTGAATAAAATATTTTTAACGTAATCGTAATTTTTTATAGCATTTTCTTAAAAGGAAAAGTAAACTTACGTTCTTTAATTTGAAATATAATACGATCATCAGAAACTATAGAAATAATTCATATTAATTTGAAATGATGAAAAATTTGTAAACTCAATTGTCAAAGAAGCTGCTGTATCGTAATATAATTATTGCGCGTGTGTAGCGTGGCGAGATCGTGTTTGATAAGTATGTGTGTCCGCGCGCTAAAATATCAGGAATTTTCGCGGTTTTGTGTCGCGAGAGAGTGACCTTATTTCTCGGAAGTCAAACTAATTCTAATTTGCAAGCCGAATAAAAACACGGACGCTCTCTCGGTTCCCCTTCCTTCGGCTCGGTTCCCCTTCCTTCGGCTCGGTCCCCCTTCCTTCGGCTCGGTCCCCCTTCCTTCGGCTCGGTTCCCCTTCCTTCGGCTCGGTCCCCCTTCCTTCGGCTCGGTCCCCCTTCCTTCGGCGCAGTTCCCCCGCTTCGAAATCGCCGGCCCAGAGTGGGGCACGAAGGGAAGGGCGGATGCCCGTTATCGTCTTGAGTGATCTCGCGGGCCCGTGTTTCGCCCGTGTTTCGCACGTGTTCGGGGAAAGTTGGTGGAAACTGCATGGAAACTCTCCCGAACAATTATACAAGGATTTGTTGCTCGAGGTTCGAAAAAATATGATACTATTTCATGTTCTTTCGTAAGTGTATTTATTTAATTCAATGCCAGGTCTATAATCGAAGTCTTGGAGAAGGGGATCAGCGTTTAACAATGAATACACTTCTCGTGACAATAGACAATATGTGTTTATTTAATAGTCTCGCTATATAGATACTTAATATGACTTGTCGTTCTAACAGATCGCTGCCTACAACGTGACGGCCGAATTTTATTGTGCCTGGCCCTACTAGTTCCTTATTGTGCTTGAATCTATGATGGGTCGACGTCATCTTTGGTTTACTTAATCACTCTTCCTCTCTTTCTTCCTCTCTCGTTCACTCTTTCTCACTTTCTCTCTCTTTCTCTCTGTTTCGTTCATTCCTCACATCGTCGTCTGCCAACTGACAAATTGGATAATACTCGCTATTTCTTTAAGACGTCGCGACACACGAAACCGAGTTTCGCAAATGTAGGAATTCGTTCTTGCGTGGGTCTCTAAGAAATTAATGACTTCTTCCCTATATTGATCTGTTCTCTTTTTTTTCTCTTCGCATTTTTCTTTTTTTTTTTTTTTTTAATCTTTTATCTGTTTTCACGCAACACATCAATGTCTAGAACGTGATCGATGAACACATTAGTCTTACGTTGTGTATGTGACGCGTAGTTCTCTCCTGTTAATCATTTTTACAAGTGATACGCACACGTAAAACGAGATAGCAATATTGTTACATATATATATAGTTTTGTAAACGACCGTCATTAACTGGCAACCACGCCGTTTAAGTGGAAAAATAAAGAAAGAGAGAAAATTAATAAATATGTACACGTTTCTTCGCAATCGATATGTCGACGAGATCGTCCGGTTGTTGAGATATACCAAAACGGCAATGTTAAAAAATTTTTTTATCAGATGCATGTACGCGCGTAGTTACCAGTTATACGTCGCTTCCCCTAAATAACGCAAGAATCATTGAAAAAATGAACGCTGCAACAATCGCAAAAAGGTTTTCTTAATCGAGTTTCCCACGATGTGCTATGTTTGTGTTTCGTTTTTATGCGTGACACTGCTCGGAACGTCAGTCGAGGAATCCCGACCTAATCGAGTGTCGCGGTATTTATCTCACGTTGCGAATGCGTTACATCGATTAAACGCGCATGCGATTAATTGTACATCGACGGCGAATACATTAAAAAAAAGTCTTTTTTTTTTTCGTTCTTTACGTTACGAATCCTTGTAAATTCGTACGCTGTTTGCCCGTTATTTTCTTTTTCCTTTCTTTTTTTTTTCTTTTTAATATATATATATTATTTTTTAATTGAAAAAATCTTCTTCGTCTGCGACAGAGACTCGGGAGGTTCGATGGAAACATCGTATACGTGCCCACTCGCGGTAACATACACGTACAATTGTCATATTTTTATATGGTGCTTCGGTCTTTCGGTTCGCATGGGCAGGTACACGCGGTACTCCTTCGAAATTGGCTTATGCAAAAGTGTTCCGAAAAGTGTTATTTTTTTCTCACACTGTTCAAGAAATTCATCGAATTTTTATTCCTACGGATATGCTAATTGCAAATTGTTTAAATTGCGTTTGAGATGTGAGTGTATATACAGGATTTCTCCTGCACTTTGTTACTTCTTTTCTTTTTTTTTTTGGTCGCATTACGTCATTCAGTGTGTTCGTAGCGTTTTGAAAAGCGCGAAAACGGCGTGTCCCGTACGCAGAACGAAGACTACGGGCCCTGATACCATTTCGAAGCGGTGTAACGAAGAAGTTCAGACAGATGGGAAAACGCGCACAAGAGATATTTCATTTCACATATTACACTGTTTTTTTTTCTTTTTCTTTTTTTTTTGTTTTTGCTTTTTACGACAAACGTGACTCGTTATATAATGGCACACAGCATGGCAGTTGCAACAATGTACTTCAATAAACGGTTTACTTTTTTTCTTCTTTTTGTTTTTTAAATAACTTATATCTTAGCTTAGTCGATAAACTTACTCTAGCCTCGTCGTTTTTTTCTCCTATCCCACGGCGATGCGTGTCTCGATCGAGGACTCCTGTCCACGTGCTTCGGAGAAACAAACGCGGAAAGAAACGGCACTTCCGATCGTTGTCGATCGTCGGTTCGCTCGGATAATTAAGCGTCGTATAGACTAGGCTTAAACACGACTCGTTTCGTTCGCACCAGTGTTTCTCCTAACATTTTCTTTTTTTTCTTTTTTTTTTTTTCGTTACTGCCTTGCAAAACGTTCACTCTTCTCTCTCTCTATTTCACACTCACGCATTATTATCGTTCTCTTAGGTATGTACACACGGTCGGAAATCGTATTGCGTGTTTCAATTAACGATCGAACTCGAACACGGCGTACGATACTCGATTCTATTCATCGTTTTCTTTCGCTTCATCGTCGTATTTCCCTCTCATCGTTTTTCATTTCTCTCTCTCTCTCTCTCTCTCTCTCTCACGTTTCACTCGTTGCACTCTTTCTGTTCCTTGTGTCGGCTGTTTTTCGCTTAACGATTAAACACGTAGAAATTGGAGAATAAAAAAAGGGGGCGGGAGGAGCGACGTCGTCGCAGCGTTGTTTTGCACGTGAGATTCGTGGCCCGCGCGTTTTATTCTTCCGATGCTGAATTAAACTTTGCCAATCGGGCGACTCACCGACAAGAAGATCGATCGAGATCGACTTCGGAGCCGAAATTTAAATTTGAGCACAGAGGTGGCCACGATTCCGACGCAATTCCGTTCGCGCTGCAACGACTTTCCTTACGCAATATTCACATAAAAACGTTTTTTTTTTTCTCTTTTTTTTTCATCGTAGATACTAAACAGTCGAGTCGAAAAATAATATCGAGACGGCCTCGTTCACGTTCTCTCACGATGCTCGCTCACCTCGTTTCGCATTCTCGCTCGTGTTCCACGGAACAGTCTCAGCTTAGGATCACTCGAGTGCGGCACGAACGATTCAAGCTGCAGGGCTGAGCAAGCCTGCTCGCTCCGGCTCTTGTCGTCTAGCAGTTCCTCGCTGGACGATCGATCGATCCTTCAAGTTCGGTTTCAAGAAACGCTTAAACTTCTATTCCCTACTTTTTTTAGAAACACAGATCGAACGTGGACAATTGTTAGCTCTAAAGATTTGTATCGCCTAACGAGTTATCCAAGTTGTACGATTTCGAAGTTTGGCCATCTTTTGCTCAAGATTAATGTTGCGGTATGTTTCTAGGGAATGCGATCTAAAGGGGATTCTTCGATTTGTTCCAACAATTGTTTTCAAATGGAGGGTCTGTTTCATTTTGTCAGTGATTTCTCTCTCAAGTTCGAAGACAGAAGAAAGGAACGAAACTGGCTCTTCCTAATCTTCCTACTTGAAGCTTATTCCGGTTATATATCGGTTCAAAAAAGATTTTAATAGTGTTTTTTTTTTTTTGAATCAGTAAGATTATTCTCGACGTACTGACTGGGAGGTTCTGCTCGTCGTATTAGTCAGTCGTTCTTTCTACATATCGTTCGTTTAACTATTGTATCTTGGAGGACAGACTATTTTTTTTTCTTTTTCTTCTTTTTTTTTAAATAGAACGTTGTAATGTCGAAGCTTTTCGTCACATTCGCCTGTTCATTTATTCGTTAAACAGTCTTAAAATTGAAGATGATTAATCAATTATTAAAGCGAGATTACATTCTACGGTTATAATCTTCTTTTTCTCCTGTTAAAGTCTCTAATAAAGACGATACGATGATAAATGTCAAAGTGATTGTTTTTATTACTGATTGAAGTGATAATAGTTGAATATTTCGGACAATAAAGAGTGCCAGTAAGAAGATGTTTAAGATTCGAAAACTTGCTCTCAATCAGGCCTTCTCAATTCTCGAGCGATCGAAAGAAAGACTTTTTTTGTTTATTCACCAATTACGCACACAGACACGCACACACACGAAATTCAGTCACTCCACGTTAACAATTGTGTCAATTAACGATAATATTAATTTCTTTCTGTTTAGCTATATGTATATATATATATATATATATACATATATATATGTATATATATATGTATAATGTAACACGATGATATAGGCTTGATATGACGGTGGCACACGTTTACTAATCTTTATCCCTTTTCTTCTCTCTTTTACTTTGTCTTTTATTACTTTCCTTCCTATCCCTCTCTCGACTCGATAATTCTCAGAACATTGATTAGGCGGAGAGAACGAAAACTCTCTGAAACGATTTTGCACTACGTCTACGTAAAACTTTCGAGCAAGAATACTTTGTGCATAGAAAAAATTAGGATTCACGGAAACGAAGAATATCAGGTAAGAACGAAGGTACCTTTGATTATCGTTATCGGTTCGTTTGGTCAGCCTCGTCGTCGTTGGATTGTCTGGATTTTCCATGAAACGTCTAAAACAGATTTACCAGAGAGAGAGTCTTCGTTCTTGACAACTTTCCTTTGTTTTTTTTTCTTTTTCTTTTTTTTTTTTCTCTCGAGAAATTTTAACGTTTACTTTGCATCTTCTCCATTGACCTGTACTTTTGAACATACTTTTCGAAAGAATTCGAGAAACGACGATTCCGTCGATGTTTGAGGGCCGGTGATTTCAACGGCCGCACAGGAAACGAACTAATTGTAAGAGGGGCTCCGTATCGCTACTTTCATCCTAGTTGATGACGGTCGAGTCGAGACGGACGAAAGAAGGACTTATTCTTCCGACTAAATGCATGCCAGTGACCGAAATTCCGACGCCGTTTCTTTCGATTGCACAGGGCAGAGAAGTTCGATGAGATATTGCTGCGCGTTTCATTCTCGCTTGTAATGTCGTTCTCGACGATTTTCTGCCCTGCCTACGGGGTCCGATACCCTTCGATTCCACTCCGTGATCTAGCTTCTAGGTCGGTAGAATTCGCGCGAGCGTTAAAGTCTTTCGGAGAAAGGAGGATTTTCTAAATCTTATTATTCGAAAGGTTCGCGTCAGAGATCGAACGGAGAAAAAGATGTGTCGTGTACTAGCAACGAGAAAGAGCGTTTTATCGACGAATCAAAGAGAGCATTCTCTTCTTCTTCTTCTTCTTCTTTTTCCTGCCCTTTTTTTTTTTTTTTTTTAAGTATTAACGATAAAATTTTACACTTTCAACATGTCGCTTAACTCTTCGTACGGCAGACACGACGATATATGTATACTTCATTTATATATATATATATGTATACACACACACACACACATATATATATATATGATATGTATACAGCGAGCGGACGCTGGACGAAAAACGCGTCGTTCGTATTTTGAATCCTCCGCGAGATTTTCCTTTCCCTTCGAAGCTCGAAACGGCGAACTTCGTCCACGTTGGTAGCTCGCAAAAATTCGTTTCTTTTCTTTTTCGTTTCATTCGCAACGCGATTGCCCGGGATATTCGCGACTCGAAGAGAGAATTGCACGTTCGCAGCGAAACGTTTGCTTCGATCGTTCGTCGTCTCTATCGCACGGTCAACGGCATCTTCCAACGTGATTTTACACGGATTTTCGTTGGACGTGCTCTCGCTTCCTTTTCTGGTCGCGTGTCCCTTCGAGTTCCCGCGTGAAATCGCGGCCCCGTTACGAATAATACGATAATCGTGCAAATCTGACGCTAGCGTTCGCTAGATTAGACTGTGCTGAATGCTCGGCGAAATTCGTTTAGCGAGATATAACTACGTACGTATAACACGTAATACAGGTATTACTTCTACACTAGCTGTACGCTTGGGAATAGGTACAGAACCAGCGGGGACCATAAGTGGGCACGCTTTTCCTTTCCTCGTCACCACGAGCAGGGCTATCGAAGAAACATCGACACGCGATTATAATACACAAACGGGGCTCGTCTTTAGTTTCTCTGTTCTCTCTTTAGTGCCTCCTAAAAGGTTTCGTTAGCTCTCCCGTTCCGTGCTCTGTCGGATAAGCCGTCCGAAATTTTTCTATTCGCGCTGTGCACGCTGAGGGGAAATACTCTCTCGAGAACGGGTCCTGCGAGTGTTGCGACGATTATCATAACGCGTTACAAACACGGACGACATGCATTTGCATTCAACGAATCTCAGTCCATCGCCGTTCACTCGTCGATCGTCGAGCTTATGACAATCGTCGCTGACCATCGACCATTGATTATCTGAGTTCACGAAGGGCTCGACTTTGTTTCGAAAAACGTGCGATTATATACCAGTGTCCCTTCCTTCCTCTAGGACGATCGTCGTAACCCTATGTATCCTGTGGATTTCGATGACGCACGAAGAAAACGCTCGATGATTTCGCACGAATTGTACATTTGGCTTGCGATCGAGAATTATTATTATCCTTTGGAACTAGTAGCACAGAGTGATAAATGGTAATAGCGTAGTTTTCATCTCAACAACTTCTCGATGGAAGATCGAGTCCGAAGTAAAATCCACGCGATTGAATTCTACTCAATCAACCCATCGTTAGGCTTTCTAGTTGAAGCTCGATTAGATACCGGTGCAATTTTCTCTTATACAGACTACCACCGAAGAAAACATCATCTTCTCAAACAAGTGACTCTCACGCTCGCAAGCGGATCGAGAAAGAAAGAAACGAAGTTATTAAATCGTTATTATGATTATCTCTACCTCAACACCGTGATCGATAAACTTTGTAAGAGTTGCAACAATATCGAAAGAATGTAGACGAATGGGACAGTACGAAGAAGAATAATTCGAACCGGAGGAAACAAATCGTGACCATACCTCGCACGAAACAGCTATAAACGCTCTAAAAGTCTCATCTATAGATATATACGTATCTACTACTCGTGACGTATTTACACGTGTAAAGATTTCATTTCAACAATATTCGATAAATGTCGTTCTATCGGGGGATAGTTCGTTCGACGAACGAAGGGCTCTCCAACAATTTCCATAAACATCTGCAATGGCAATGTCAACGTAAAATAGACAAGTGAATGGGGCTGAGAAACTATATGGAAGTCGTTCATGCGTCAACAGTTTTCTTTAGATTACTTCACTTCGTAATCGGCAGCTCTCTCGGCTAACACGTCAATGACACGTTTACAATAGTATTCTACAACTGTATACATTGCGTTCGTGGCGTAAATTCACGATTAATATGTACATCACACGATCCGGTAACGATGCCGTAAATTATCTATCACACGATACACACGCAGCCCAGTCGATGAAAGTTCAACTTTTGATTCTACGAACCTAGAAGAAAATCTCGTCGCACCTGACTTTCTCGCGAACAACGGTTTCCTACCGGAACCAAACAGCAATTCGCGTTGAAGATTTTGCAACGATAGATCGAGGGAAGAAGTGCGTTTTTTTCGCGCGTCCGAACTTTCCTTCGTGTCGTCCGTTCTTTTTTTTTTTTTCTGTTTTTTGTATTTTTCTTTTTTTTTCTTTTCTTTTTTTTGCATCGCAAGATCATCGAGCATGCACGAAACGTTCGTTTTATTGTCATCTGAAAGCTAATCAACACCACGGCTCGAGTTTTCCTTCCACTTGTCCTCGTGTATTTCATTAAACTTCGAAACAACCTCACGGCCTATTCGCGCACGTCAACATTTCAATGGCAGTTCACAGGTATTCGCGTTTCTTTTCGTTCTATTTAACTATATTTTCTGTTTTATTTCCTTTCTTCCTATTTCTTTATTTTCGCTTCCTTTCAGCTAGAGTTCTAGCGCGAGTTTTGGACCCGTCTTTGGACAAAAGATCCTAAGAAAAAGAAAAAAAAAGTAAAAAAGGAGTGAAACTGTTTGTATGCTCGATCTTTCTTTCAATTGATTGCCCTTTTCTGCGAACGATAGGGAATTAACGAAGGAAGGGAGTTTTTCAGAGTTGATCAACAGAGTGATTGGCTTCACGTTCCTCCTAATTATCTAAGAACAGGGACACGTAATTTCTCTCAAATCAATATGTCGAAAGTGTGAGATATTTCCGAAAGGGTGATAATTCTGTTTTCCTTTACTCTCTCTTTTTCTTCTGCTTGATACTCGAATTGCAGTCGAATCCAAAGGACGAAGAACGAACTGCTACCCTTACGTCGTGTGTTCATTTTTTTAAATCCTTGCGGATAAAAAGATCGATGCCCGAACGAAACTCGACGTGGGAACCGTAAAAAGGTCGATTTCAATCGACAAACGAAAAACGCGTAGTAAATTTTGTATCGGAAACAGAGCATCCCCGGATGATTCTAGGACACGCAATCAACACTACTGGAAAGCTATCTAAATACTATCGTAACAAGTGTAACCGATCTTCCATTGACGCCCTGTTTCGATCATCTTCGTTCACGAGCATCTTTGTTCCTCTGAAAAGAAACCCTGTTGATTTTCGCGGAGCGTTATAGTTCCCGCGCTTCGATCAGAGTTGCGCATTGCTCGCAGCGAATGAATGACAAAACGATTACGAGCACGTGCGTCTTTCACAGTGATTTTTCCGATCGATCGAACAAACGATTCTGTCGATCGATCCCTCCTTGTATTTTTCAAGGCGAAAATGTAGCCGCGCTTTAATTTGATTAAACGAGGCTACCAGCCTTTCACTGAACAACGATCCTTCTTGACCGATTCCTTGGAATTGTAGCAAGGGCGACGTGGATGATTGTACTGTGGATGATGAAAGTGATGGATGACGATAATGACGACTGTCGTGATGATTGTAAATGACGATCGGTGAACGACACGGGGATACTGTCTGTTGTATTGTCGCTGTCGATGTCGATGAGGTATCTCGGTTGCCTGTTTGACGATTTTTTCTTTCTTTCTTTCTTTCTTTCTTTCTTTCTTTGCTTTGCTTTGCTTTTTCTCTAAGGCTCTAGATTGCTTCTACGGTTGCGTGTATGTGTGCACGTGACAACATCGAAGAAACGAAGAAGATCGATAGCACTTTCGTTTTCTACGTATTACGATCGTGGCCTGGTCTACTTATCTGCTGTCCAGTTGCTGGCTCTTGCTCGCCTCGTCTCGTTTGCTTCCCGATTCCAGTTCCTTCGATGTCTCGTTTCTGCGGCGAAAAACAAACGCGACAACTTCGTGGAGAATTCGTCTGCACAGTTCTCGAATTAACGTGATAACGTTTCGGTGATTTTAACGCTGTCAAAATTATCTCGAAAGAGGAACTTACGAGTCGGTGCAACTGTCGCCATTCGTCGTAGCCGGTCTCGGGGAATTCGAGTCACTGCGACGATCGTTCGGTGTTTCCTCGTCATCGTCGTCGTCGTCGTCGTCGGATGTATCCAACACTTTCGTGAGTAGTTGCGGCGTTCCTTCTGAACAAGTCGGACTGGATTCCACCGACAGTTCGATGCTTTTCTCGTCCTGCAACGGAAAATTTCCATCTCTTCTTGAAAACAAGAAAACTTCACACCGACCTGTCGTCGAGAATTGAAAGTTACCTCTTTCTTCAGTGTCTCTAATAATCTCTTTCTGTCTGCTGTTAATCGATCCGCTTGCTCGGACTGAGCGACAGTTTTTATCCCGGAAAGTTCCAGCAGAGCCAGATGCGCGTCTTTCTCGGAGACCGCAGCTTTCAAAGCTTCTCGTCTGTCGAGAAAAGAAATAATAATTTTAGAGGGAACTGTACTTCGACCACTTTGAAATTGCTCACTTCATTTGACGGAGATCTTCGAGTTGCGCGTTTCTCTCTTCGGTGAGACGTTGAAGTTTCTTCTCGTACTTCTGCAGTTTCGAAAGAAGGGGTTGACAAGTGATGCACTTCAACGCTGATGCTGTTTGCATCGAGGCGATTCTTTGTTCCAACTTGGCTACCTGAGAGAAAAGAAAGGAAGAAGAAATAGCAAATGACAGTCGTGATCTTTTTCCTTTTTTACAAATAGTTTTTCAGTCAAATGTATTTTTCTTTACCTTTTGAAGAGTTTCCTTCTTCAGTTTCTCCTCGTTCTTCAATCTTCTCTCGCTGTCGCTCGTAATGACAACGCTTTCGCGGAGAGCTTCGCTCAGTTCCTCGATCTTGCTCCTTTTCTCTATCAAATCCTGCGAGAATTGTCGTTCCTTCTCCTCCTTTTCCTTAATCACATTCACCAATTCCTCGATTTGCTCCAGATCGATCCTTTCGCTGAAGGCTCTTTCGAGGGAGTCTATTTCATCCTCCAGTTGTTGAATCCTCTCGTCCCTCACTCTGATCTCTTCCTTTAAGACCCCAATGTCGTCGTACTCGTTGAGTTCCTTTCTCAAAGCAGCCGTCTCCTTTTTTAGTTTCGTCGTCTCTTCTTTATTTTCAACGATCTGCTGCTCGTACTCCTGGATCTTGTTGTCCTTTTCAGACATGGCAACCTCCATTTTTTTTATTTTTTGTTCCATTTCGTGCACCTCTAAATGTCCTACGATCATTTGAGCGCGAGGTAAATCGTCCGACTTGGTTTCTTTCTCTTCGTGATCCTTTTGCGTTTCCTTTCCTGTAAATTGGAATTTAGCTAGTAACAACTGTATTGCACCAAACTGTACGACGTCCAGAAAAGACAAAAAAGAAGACGAAGGATCGGGATTAATATTAGAAACAATCTTACCTCGATGGTTTTCTTCGACTCTCAGTAGTTCCTTTTCCAAATACCCAACGCGACTTTGCAACTGATCGATCCTGCACTCACGGTCTTGCAACTTCCTCTTCAGCACGTCTACGTTGTGCTTCCTCACGTAGTCCTCCAACTGCGTGACCATCTCCTCCAGTTCGATAACTCTTTCCCGGTCGATTCTAGATTCTTTGCTCTCGCCGTTCTTCTGTATCCATCTCTCCAACTCCTGTATCCGTCGATTTCCAGCGGTCACCTGACAACGAAGATCGTGCAACTCCTTCACGTCCGGATTCTGCTTCAGAAAGTCCTCGAACTCGGCTACCGTGTCCTCCAGCTCCTCTATTCGTCTGGTCTTCCTCTCGATCACGATCTCCATGTCTCGCACGCTCTCGGTGTCCGCGTGATCCCTGAGGAAATTCTCCAAGGACTCGATCTCTTGCTCCAGCTCGACGATTCGTTGGTTCTTCCTCTCGATCTCCAATTTCCAAATCTCGTCGTTGTCCTGTCTGTCGTTGCCCTTGCATCTCTTCGACTCCCTCATCGAACTCGTCAGGGATCCTATCTCGTTCTCCAGCTGCGATATGCGTTCGTTCTTCACGCCGATCTCCTTCTTCCAAGACTCCTTTTCTTTCTTCAGTTCGTCCATCGTCAGTTTCGTGCTCTGGGCGTGTTCGTTGCCACCGTTCTTCGCGCCATCTTTGCAAGCTACCAGTTGATCCTCCAGCTCGGCAATCTTTCGGTTCTTCAGTTCCAATTCCCTCTTCCAGCTCTCGTTATCCTCCAGACTGAGGTTCTTCGCGTCCTTCATCCTCTTCGAACAGGCAGTCTGCTCCAGTTCCGATATCCATCGGTCTTTCGTCTCCAGCTCGATCTTCCTGGACTCGTGGCGTTCACTGGCGTTTTCGAGAGCGGTTCCGGAGGAGGTTTCTGGCTGTTGTGCGCGTGCATCGGTGCGACGTGGGCGTTGTGGTGCGTGTGCGAAGGCAACAGGTGTGAACGTAAAGAAAAATTGAACGAAAAGAAGGAAGATGGATAGCCGTAAAGATGATTGAGATGGTGGGAAGTGGGTGGGAGGTAGGGAGGGAGGGAAACACGGTGATTCTTTTGGCTCGTGCGCATCGAATTGTTTCGTGCTGAACGACGTAAGGGTGCGTCTCCGAATGGCTGCGAACGTGCCATGTAACTTTTGTATCTTTATCTCGTTAGCGTTTCTTCTCCGACCAGTTCTTTCTCTCCCCTTTTTCGGTTTCTTCCGTTTCCGTTTCATTCATCTGTCTCGTCGCCACTCTCGTCGAAGCCGTCGTTTCTCGACGGTTCACGCGACGACCGTGAAAATTCAACTCTCTAAAAAGATCTGTCCCTCTGTTTCTTTTATTCCTCTGCTCGCCTCAGTTCTCTGCCTCGGCCTTACACCATTCACATGCTTTCTTTATATGTATATATTTATATTTATATATCTACATACGTATATCTCTGTCGTGTACGTGTATATACACATGTACAGTACATGCGTCTGTCGATTCTCCTGCGTAATATGTATATACATATATTCATATTACATATACATGTACATACACGGTCGCATCGTTAATAATTAATTAACATTATTGTAGCCGTTATCCTTTCTCTCTCACTCTCTCGCTCTCTCATCACCTTTACATTAATATTTATATTTATATATATTATATATAAATATATATATATATCTATATTTATATTTATATATATGTATATATATTTATATATATATTTATATATATATATATATCAGTAATTATTGTTATTATCGTCAATATTTTTTCGCTATCAATTATTAAGTATGTTAACAATGGTCGCAGCGTTACGTAAAATAATTATATATCTTGACAAGTGTATCGTCAATGGCGAATCAGTACGATCTCTTTTCGTTCGATTAGTTTCGTATAATAATAAGTTCGTGTACTTGTAAAGTTCGTTTAATATGCAAATTGTACTAAAAAGAACGGAGAAGGCGTCCCCAACGAAAATCGACCTTAGAACAAGCTTTTTAGGAATCCGGTGGGACCCGCCTGTATTTTTCATTTTTAATTTTGCGCCGTGATTTTCGTGTTTGAAAATTTTGAAAATTTTTTTGTTTTTGTTTTTAATATCACCGTTCGGAAACGCAAGTTCGTTTCGCACGAAAACAAATCGGTATGCGTATACACGAGCCATCGTATTTAAATAATAGCGAACAATGAAATGCAGACGAAAAGCAAACACGATCAAGCAAGCAAACACATACATAGGTCGTACGTGTATATGTCGTGTCCAGGGTCAGCGTGAAAAAAGAAAGAACTGGTTAGTCGTAATTCTATCGACAGTGATGTTTGAATACGATTGAAATAGCGCAAAGGAACTGTCGCAGTTGAGGAAATCTAATGGAGATTGTTCTTTGCGCGATTAATAATCATTTCTACTGATTCAAGAATTATCAAATACAGGAGTCGAATGGAACTGGTGAAATTTTTAATTGGTTTTAAAATGATTGTAATTTTCCAATTGTTATTCTTCCTGAGAACTGTTTATAAAATACAGCGTATTTGCTGAAACTTTCGTTCCAAATGTATTTTTTTGAAAATAGAGAATTAAATATAGTTTATTCTGATGTTAAAAATATCTTTCACGTCTGAATTTCTATTATTAGATAAATATTATTTTAATACCCGAACGTTCTATTATTTGAACAAAATATTTAGTATTTAATATGTGTTTTATTATATATGATTTTAAGATTTTCACAATTGTAAGAATTTACTGAAGTATGAGATATAAAATTTTAAAAACAATACAATACTGATGGAACATATAAAAAATTATGTTTTTAATTTTGCGTTTCATATTGGGATAAATTTTTCTATTTCAATGATGATGAGCTTTCTTATTTTAAAATACTCCAGTTAAAACTATTAGTATATTCGATATCTAGTAAATATCGAAATTTTCTTTCATATTCGTTCTTAAGTATTGAAATCAACAGACAGTTCTCTTCATTTTCACATGGATACATATAATTTAGCATAAAGTGGAGTTTATTTTCTTAGATTTGTAGTTGATGTTTATCGAATCATTTGATCAAGTTCTATTTGTATTGTGAGAGAATTTAGTAAATTATTGGTAAAATGAATCAATTATGTAAAAACCACAATTTGTTTTCTTTTCTACATCTGTTCTGGTTTCAATAGTAATAATATGTTAATTAAAAAAATATTTCCAACTTTTCATTTTCTTCAAAAATATACGATCCTTCAGTATTTTTAATAATTAAATAGAAAATTACTGTAGTATTACAAACAAACTCAAAATGTTAACGTACGAAGTTGAAAGATGCAATTAAAAATTAAAAATTCAATAAATAACCTTCACTTATAAAAGTTGACAGTTTCGTTCGATTCCTGACCAAATACGATATCAATTTCATTCTATAGTTATGATAAAGGTCAAGAAAGTTGAATACTGACCTCTTGTTGCTGTGCAGTTGCGGCTTGTTTCAACTTGGCTTGTGCGGCTTTGAGTGCACTGTGAATAAAAATCGTGTTGTTAACGACGTACAGCATTCGATGGAAGAACATAGATTTCTAAATGTTCGATACTAACTCTTGAAGTTCTCTGATTTGTCTCTCCTTGGCATTCTGCTCTTCTTGAGTCATCTGTATCAGGTGCAGTAACCTCTCGGTCTCGGCTGAGCTTCTGGTCGACTCTTCTTTCGCTTTCTCCAATTCCTTCTCGGCGTTTTCCAGAGTCTTCTGCATTTCTGCCAACCTCTTGTCTGGCGACCCACCGCTCTTCGTTACGGAAAAAAGATGACAAAATGATGTTCATTACATAGAGTATTTGTGACTGAAAATTGTTCATGAGGTCGATTCCAAATGTCTAAATATTACAAAACTTTCGCGTATGTACTCTTATTAATATTTGGACACCATGATGTTTGAAAGATTATTGTTCTATATATTTGTTTTTGAATTAATTGGAATTATTCTAATTTTGTTTATTTGATGCACACAATTTTTTGCACAAGAAACTAAATTATTGGCAAAGTTGTAAAAGAATAATTTAAATTTATGTTAATTTTATGTATTTTAGACGTAATGAATAAATAAAATTTATTTTTCTGTTAATCAGAATAATCGTTTTAAAACATCAAAAAACAAATGATTCATTAACACTGCTATAAATAAATATACAGAGCAATAATATTTGGAAAATTAGTGATTAATAATAAAAATCATATCGAAAGAAGTTGAATGTAGTCTAATAATGTGTTCATTAAAAAATGAATTACGTACAAGTGTCTTTAGCCTAAAATTCAATTATTTATATTTGAAAGAATGAGCTTGATTTAATATCTTTTTTCGTCATTCAATGTGCAAAACTGATCACATGAACAATGCCCACATATTTACATTGTGTTCTATAATTTTCATTTGGTTCTGTTTTTACATGGATATTTTTATGTGCATTCGATTTAACACTATCTAAATAAAAATCCAATTCTGTTTTTATACGATCTAATTTAATCTAACGCTTTTCAAACGATGCTATTTTAAAGATTCTCATTTAACTCTTTGCGAAATACGAAATTATTTTTTCTTAGATTTTTATTCGAATTTTGGTTGAATTACTGTTATTTTTTTTTTTTTTTACGAAAAAAATAAAATGTTTCTTTGGAATAAAGAGAATTTCGGGTCATATATAAAGTTAAATAATATTCTTATCTCGTTGATAATGGAGTATGCCAGTATTGAATTGACATACTCGTATTAGGATTTCACGCTTGGAACTAATCTGTCAACACATACCAAAAATAGAGCCAATTTGCACATGTTCTTCTCGGAAATCTGTCATGTAAGAACAGAACCGAGTGTGATGACTGACGAACAAAATTACTCTTTGTAACTGCTGCTCCAATTGATCCATTTTCGCTTTCCGTTTCTTCAGGTCCTGGTCGAGACTTTGGAGCGTCCTCTCCTTCTCCTCTATCGTTCTAGCTTTCTGATCTACGGACTTCGCTCGTTCTTCCGTCTGCCTTCTCTGTTCTTCTATCTGGCGTTTCTGCTCCTCCAGTTGTCTTCTCTCTTGTGTAGTGTCGATACCAGCTTTCGTTGCGCCAGCTTGGAGTTTCTTGTTCGCCTCGTGCAGGTCCACCTGCGACGAAACAAACGTTGTAAACTTCCGTCCCTCCGCGTCCGCGAGACGCTACAGCTAGGCAAATGAAAGCCGCTTCGTTCAGAACCGCGACCATTACGTCTAAACGTGCACTATGTTTCGTTGATATTTCAAGTGCGTCGAACCTTTCTAACAAGTCGATTTAATGCAACTCTTTCAATGACGATCGTCATGGTCACGGTGTTCGTAAATGAGAGATGCAAGGAAGTGGAAACGCAATTAAAAAACAATTGAAACAAGTGATACGCGCTGATGAGAGGAAACTCGCAGTCCCTGGTAAGTCTAGCGACGTTCATAGCGAAATATAATATGTACAGAATACGTATGAAAAAACGTATGCGTCGAGATAAAAAATGCGTCGCGAGGTGAAACGTACATATAAAAAAAGTGCGGAACGCATTCTGTGCGCATCGGTCGTGATTCATTCTCCAGTCTGTACAAATAATCGTGAACGCAGACACAAGGCTCAACTTCTTGTGGTCATTCGTCGCATCTCACAAAAAAAAAAGAAGAAAAAAAAACGAAGTAACCATTTTCTATCTCTGGCATCTCGAGTACAGTAGCATGCTCCCAGAACGAAACGAAATAATCAGAGAAACGAAATAACAGTGATATAACTCGTAATAAGATTGCTCATCGTTGCGATGTCGAACGCGCAACAAAACTGTAGCAGTAACAGTAACCTAGTTGATTGAATCGGCGAAAGAGAGGATCGTCGTCGATGCTCTTTTCACTTTATGGACGTTTGTCTTTTCAAAAAGAAGAGAACGAATGTTCTTTTCTTTTCTTTTTAATCGCTTCGATCGTCTCGTCGCCAATGCTGGCGATAACAACAATAAACACAACGATAAAAAACGGCATAACCATGGAACACAGTCGAGAAAACTGAAAGGAAAGAGAGCAATGAGCGCGAATGGCTGTGCTTGATTGAGAATAATCGCAAATGATTCAATGGCAGGAAACGATCTCGTGAAGAAACCGGGGGTGTTCATAAGGGTGGGTGAAAAAGAATTCGAGGAGAATGATAATGGTGAAGGCGATGTTGCGCTTCGCTGTGAAGTGTGACGGACGCCCCGAGATATACATGTACGCATAAGATGAGAAAGATTGTGCGGGTGCATCATGATTTGATTTTTTTTTTTTTTCGATTTCGTCTGTATACGTATATATATATGTTATATATATGTATAGATATATACACGATATCGTTCGATCGTTATCGTTCTGTTACATAATATGCATAATATACATATCTGATATATGATTTGATTGTTATTATTATTATTATTATTTTTTGTTTGTTATCTGCGGCGTGTATAATGAGCTGTGGGCGAGTTTCTGCTTCGTCGACGACGAAGGCAGAGGCTGCGGTTGAAATGAGAAGACATAGAGAGACGAGGAGGCGCGATGATGATGTGTCGGCAGCCGGCCGACAACGATCAGCCAATGAGATATATATATATATATATGCAGAGACATAATGCAGGCATATTACGGTGCGGATGTAGGCTGTAGTAGTGTAGGTTAGCGCGCGAGCGAGTGCAGGCCGTGCTGCTGCTAACCTGATATTTCTGCAGTTCCTGGCACAGCTTTTCGAGCTGCTCCTGGAACCGCTCGCGCTCGACGCCCGCCTGCTTAACGTTCTCTTGCGCTTGCTCGAGCTCCTTTCTCAACCTGACGATCTCCTGGCCGTTTTGCTGCGGATGCTGTTGCTGCTGCTGTTGCTGCTGTAGGTGCTGTTGTTGCTGCTGCATCGTGATCTGCATCTGCTGGATCTGCTGTTGTTGAGCGTGTAGCTGCCTCTCGGTGTTCTGGATACGTTTTTGCAAGTCAGCAGCCTGCCTCTCGGCCGCGTCCGCTCGCTGTTTCTCCGTCTCGCATAGCTTCCTCCATTGCTCGAGCTGTGCCTCGTTCACGCCAGCGGCAGCCGCGCCCGTGTCCCTCGAGGCAATCTGCTTCTGAAGCTCTTGCACGCGTTTCTCGGCCTGCTCGGCCCTCTGCCGTTCCTTCGTCTGAGTCTGCGTCAGATTCTGCACCTGTTGGCTCAGACGGTGAACCTCTCGCATCTGTGCCTCGAGGGCCTCCTTCGCCGCTCTATCCGGCGTCTGCGCGTGTACCCTCTGTTGCTGCAACTGTTGCAACCGGCGAACCTCCTCGCGCTGACGCTCGAGCTCCGCCTCGTTCGTGTTCAACTCCTGCTGGAAGTTGACCAGCATCTCCTGCGACTTCTCCAGTTGTATCACCAGCTGATCGCGTTCCACCTGCAGCTGTTTCGCCTCCACCTCGAGCTTCTCCTTCACTTTCTCCGAGTGCTTCTCTCGGTTCTCCAGGATCGCGGCCATCTTGTCGCGTTCCCGTTGAGCGAGCTGTAGCTCGTGCTGCAAGTGCGCAATCTCCTCGCTGCCAGCGAGCTGTTGCTGCTGCTGTTGCTGTTGCTGCTGCTGTTGCAACCGTCTCATTTCCTGCCTGAGTGCCTCTCGTTCGTCCCTGAGCAACTGTATCTCCGTGGCTAGCCGTTCTAGCTCCTTCTTGTTCGCTTCCGTGGCCTCCTGATACTTGGCCGTCTGCATGTGCGCCTTCTCGAGCTCCTTGGCCAGTCTGCCCGCCTCGAGCTCCACCTGGTCGCGCGCGACGATCGCCTTGTCGAGGCTGGCGCGCAGTCGTTCGACCTCGATACTCGCGCTCTCCGACCTAGTCTTACCCTCGGTTTGCATCAGTCTCTCCAGCCGTATTATCTCGACGCGGAGCTTTTCGTTGTCCGCCTCGAGGGCGTCCGCTCTCGCCTTCACCTTGTCGTCACCCTCGCGACTCCGCTCCTGCGCAGCAGCCGCCTTGTTGGCCTCCTCGCGCGCCCGCTCGAGCTGAAGCTGCGTCTCGTGCAGCTTCGTCTCGAGCTCGGCGTTGCTCGACTGCGTCCTCTTCAGCTCCGTTTCACGGCCCTTCAGACGTTCGCGCAGCAACTCCACCTCCTGTTGTAGCCTACTACCCTCGCTCTGCCACTTCTCTTGCTCGTACTGGTATTTACCTCGCACCCCTTCCGCACGTTCCTGCTCGGTCTTCCTCGCGCGTTCGAGCTCCGCCAACGTCTTCTTCAGCCGATCGCGGAGCCGCTCCACCTCCAGCTTCGCCCACTCGTGTTCCTCCTTCTGCCGTTCTTGGCTTTCCTGATACTTGCCGAACCTGGCCGCGTACCTCTCGCATTCCTCGCGCGCGCTCTCAGCCTCCACTCGCAGCCGCTCCGTCTCCGCCTGCGCCTTTCTCACCTCGGTCTGCTGCCGATCGTGTTTTTCGTACATCTTTTCGATCTCCAGCTGCATTCGTGCCAGCTCTTCCTGCGTCTTGTCTGTCGCGGCCTGAGCCTTGGTCACTTGCGAGTGAGCGCGCTCCAGTTCGAAGCTGATCCTCTCATTATCCGCGGCCAGCTTGTCCCTCTCGTTCTGTAACCTGCGTAGCTCGATCTGCGACTTTTCGTATCGCTCCTGAACCATCTCCAGGTCCACCGTTAACCTGTCCAGATCTTCCTTCGATTTCTCCTCGTGCTCCTTTGTGCGACCCAGTTGAAGAGCCGCCCGATCGTACATCTCTTGCACGCGGGCCAGCTCCTCCTGGGCCTTTCTCGCCTCGTCGCGACTCTTCGACGCCAACATCTGTTGCTTCTCCGTCTCGAGCTCCAGCCTGTCCTTGTCAGCCTCCATCACCTCGATACGATTTTGCAGCCGATACACCTCGCTCTGGGCTCTGTCGACATCGCAATCAGACTCGTGATCAGTTTTTGTACCTTTCGGATCTCGCCCGCCGTCGCTCACCTGTCGTACTTCTCCAGCATCTTCTCGAACTCCTTGTTCGCGTTCTCCCGTTCCTCCTGAGCCTTGTTCATCGAGTACTGCGCTTTCTCCACTTTCTCCTTCAGAATCTCGATTTCGGTCAGGGCGTCGTCTCGTTCCAACTGCATAATTCCAACAATCGTTCCGACTTTGAATTATCGTTCAACTTCTCTTCCTGATATATATCTTGCAACGAAAATACTTACGGTTAGCTTCTGATGAGTATTGTGAGCCTTCTCCCATCTTTCTTTGACTAGCTCGAGCTCCGACAGTAGATTCTCCTTGTCCCGTTGCATCTTCGTTACCTGATTCTGCTGGAATTCCATCCTCTCGTGCAGTTTCTCTGTTTCTTCTTGGAAACCGTCCCTCTCCTTCTGCAGTCGTTGCATGATCACCTGAATACCAACGACATTTATTTTCGTCGAACGTCTCAACCCGCATCAATCCCGCTTTTCCGTCAACAAAACTTGTCTTACCTGAGCTTTCTCGTATTTATCCTGCAACCGGTCCACCTCCAATTGAATCGTTTCCCGTTCTTTCTGCATCCTTGTTGATTGGCCGAGCGCTTTGTCCAGTTGGCTTTGCAAGTTTTCGAAATCGTAGTTCTGCTTCTCCCTTTCCATTTGCATCTACACGGAATCGAATCGTTATGCTGTAAATTTTCTATCTGATTTTTACTTAACTGTGCTTTTTGTAAATATAAAACGTACAAAGAGGATATTTGGAAATACAATGCGATGAAAAAGTGAGGGAAACGGCGCGGTTGTATTTATCCACGTTGTACAAGCCACTTAGAAGTCAGATCGATCTACTTTATTTTTTGAAAATTATTTAAATACACATCTAAAATATAGCGGAAATTTTTAATGACTGTAAAAAATGTCGACTTTAAACTAAACTTTTAACTTGAAAACCTCGACTTTCTAAAAAATCAAGTTAATCTCAAACTTATCCTTATCCGAAATTTAAAGAAAATCGCGTATATGTTTAGTTTCAGAAATTTTGTGATGACTGGATATAAAAATAGTTTCGGAATAAAAGTCACAAGTTTCTTCCTGATGAAGAATGACTTTTAAATTTTATTTTAAATTAGCTATTCTTATAGGAATACACCTTTGCTCAAAACTATATTTGTTTCAAAGTTGAAGAAATGAAATATTGTACAACGAAGAATCTGTAATCTGTTAATACATAAATAATTTTGTTATAAGATGCACGTGCAATTGAAACATTTTATTATCTACCAAAAGTACTGAACATTAAAACTAAAGTTTGTTCTAAGATTTTTAAGTGAGAATGTACGTGCAAGAATTTAAATTATATTTGCTAATTCTATGTTTTCTCACGAAAAAATAAAAATAAAGATTTGTAGAACTGCATTTCTTCCGTTTCACAAGATTACTGCACGTGATATGATTCGCCTTTGTAACTTCAAGCCGAAGTTTGAAGTTTAAAATCGCTTTGACGCAACAATTAGCGAAGGTAATTGTACCTTAATCAAGGCTTCGTAGCAAGTATAAATAAAGTAAACCTTCTTGCGTAAAGTTTTCATTAAAACTTTATATTGCAACTTTAAGAAAATTAAAAGGGAATGTACTTTTAGAAATCAAATGAAGATATTAACCTTTGAACAGCGGTTGATTCGTATCGTAGCGTAACTCGAAAATTTTGTAATAAATTTTGCCGTTATTATTTTTTATTAGTTAATTATTTTTTAATATTTTATTTAGAAATAAAGGAAATAAATAATGAGATAATAATTATAAAAGCTTTAGATTTAAGCGAGTGGCAGTAAGTAAATATGAAGATTAAGTATACAATGGAAAGTATACTCGATGATCGTTATAAGGGAGAGATTTCAATCTTGAAGATCGCAGTGAATTTAATTATGGAAAAGAGTTTCTCATAAAGTTATAAGAGTTTGAAATCAATTTTTCATTAAGTTTCATTAATACAATATTTTCTATATCCACCGTAGATACTATTAGGAAAATAAAAAAGAAATCTTTAAACTTCTCTCAACTCGACACTTTAACTTCTCTGTGGCTTGTACATATTAACTGTCGCAGTATGTGATGTAATTAATACTTGATGTTAGTATAATTTCCACGTGAAAAGTACTAAATAATCTCTTTGACTCACCCTGCGAATTTCCGTTTGCGTTTTGTCCAATTTCTCCTGAAGCTTGTCCACTTCGCTTTGCGTTTTGTCCAGTAGACTTTGCAATTTGTCTTGCTGAAGTTGTGCCTTGCCGAGAGTAGCCTGTGTCCGTTCCAATTCCTCTTGTGTTTTCTCAAGTTCCGCGATTGCCTTGTCCCGTTCCGAGTGTAGACGAGCCACCGAAGCTTGCGCTCGATCGTATTCATCCCGAAGACTCTCTTGTTCACCCTGAGCATTTTCCAGTCTGGCCTTCAGTCTGTATACCTCACCCTGACTCTTCTCCACCTTCAAAAACCATCGGCGAACATTTAATTTTATCATTTGTAATTGAATTCCTTGATAATAAATTTAAATGTAATCTCAATAAATTGATAGTTGACGAAAGCATTTCAGATGTAGTTACATTTCTGGGTGTATTGAATTTTTGCTGGATAAATTGATCAAATATTGCTACTTAAGCAGTCGTTTCAAAGTTAATTTTCAACAAGTCTCGTATTTTTTTTTCATTTCTAAAAATCATTGGAAAGTTTTAATATTTTTTGACATTTAATCAATTATAATTATACCGTTGGATACAAAGCTGGCAAAAGCCAGTTAATACCTTTTAGCGAGGTTGTTGCAAAATTCTTTATAATATAAAAAAAAAATTAATATTTCTCTTTAATAACTTTATCAACTATTAAGTTGATTTTATTAGGCGTTTCTCAATATAGATTTATTAATATTAATAGAATATTATTTCGAAAGCGTTCTTCTTGTGTATCGTACGGTGCAATTTTAAATTAAATTTCATTACTTCGTCAAAGCATTTGAAATATATCTAAATAATTCAGAATATCCGTTCCGTGATTTACATTTGCGAAATTAATTTTCAGTCTCATCCCCTAACTCTTCTCCATCCCTGAAAACAATCGAAAAAATTAATATTCTAGATTTAATCTCATTTAGTTTGTCAAAGTATTTACGATACACTTGCAGTCACGTTGAATTTTGAAGAATCTCATAATACCACCGCTGTTCCGTGGTTTACGTTCGCGAAATTAATCTCGAAAATTTCGCGTCTCTTAACAGCTACGCCGTTGGAGAAAATACATATACACGCGCGCCAGCCTCGAATCATTATTAATACGGATCTACGGTGTTCCCTGTTTATTACGTTCCGTTAATTAAAATCAATTTCTCTTCTGCACGTCGCGAGTACCAACCTACGTTCGTATCGTACGTGTCTATTAACGCCTCCACCGTTGAGTCGGTGGTTTATTATCGCACGAGGATGAAATAAATACATCGACTCGAGTAATTGGTCCGAGGTAAAAAGCTTAACGACCTAAAGAGAATTCTAAAGAAAGACCTTTTCTGGGGGAGAAAGGGAAAAAAAAAGAAAGAAAGAAAAAATCAATCGATCGAAACGGATCGAAACGAGGGGTAACGAGCAGCAACCCTTACGGAAATTCTAACCGAGTGTCGTCGATTGCACTCGAGTATGAAGCTGCGTGCAATTTTCCGGCCACTTAGCTGGCAGTTTCATTACCGGTTCGTTTCGCGTCATCGACGAACATCGGGAATACCGGCGATGCCGGCGAGAAGAACGAAGGCGTGATTGGAAATTAGATTCGACTACCGCAGCGTGTACAGATTGGTGCCCCCGGATCGCGGTGGTCTTGTCAATCGATCGCGATTAAAGGCGATTGTTCTTGCTCCTTGGAACAGGGACAGAGCAGTCAAGTAGACTCGATCGTTCGTTAATAGAGGCGAAACGACCAGCTACAGATTATGGGGACCGTAGCTGGGGACGCTTGGATTGTTAATCGGTCGCCAAGGCGGGTCCAGTGGCGTGTACGATCTTTTATCGAGTAATTACTTGATTCAACGAACGTTCAACATTGATTCATCAGTAGAGGCGATTATCTACGCGAGTTTTGCAGATTCGTTTGACTTGGGATCGATCGTGCGGTTTAGAAGGTTTGTTAATCCATTCGAGATCGGTAATCCAGACGTTCAGTGATGATTTCTCACCGATCGTCGAGGACACGACGTTCAAGCGGTCTATAGAAATTTACATTTCAGCCAATTGCAGTAAAAAGAATTATTCCGTCAAAGAGGTGAATTTTAGGATAAAGTAATAGATGAAGTTTATAAACGAAATTAATTGAAAAAACGAATTTCGTAACCATGGTCGCGGCTGACAGAAGTATTTGAATTATAGAAGAACCTTTATGCGCTTGTACATTAATTGTGTATAATAATAATAATAATTTCTATATTTTTAGATTCGTTTCAAACATGAATAGTATAATCATGACAGTTGTTTGTTAATAAAAGTTAGAAAATGTTAATAAAAAATGTTTTGTGTGATACATAATTTATGAAAATGTTCAAATACTTCTGTGAGCAACTATAGACTGAAGAAGTACATAATTGGGAATAATTGAATTAAGAAATATAATTTTATAGAAATTAAACCTAAGTATTGGCTAGTAATGATTAATATTGTAAAAACATTTTAACTCTCATTAGTTCCTTTTATAAATTTGATAGTTATTTTACAAGAACTTATATATATTATTGTAAATTCACGAAGATACATTTATTTACATTTTTGGCAACAAAATCAGAGCTCAAATAGTATTTGTTACAAAAATGATCTTGTGTGTCGATTTGATGCAATCGAAAATTCAGATAACTGTAAGTTTGGACGTGTATATAGTATCTAGATGAAACAAATGACCGTAACATCAGACCGAATTAAATAAGACAAACGTGAAATAAAAAACTGAATACAACCATGAGAATAGAATTATTACGAATCTTTTAGTTAAATAGAAATTTAATTCATTTATTGTTAATGAAAGGATTCGCCAATGTATCTTTTCATTAACAAAGGGTTAGAAAAATGAGAGTCGAGAACCGTGAGAGATCGTTTCCTAAAAAACAACGTAGAAGCAGTACGTTACCTTCTCTTGAAGAGCAGCAGCCTCGGCCCTGGCTCTTTCGTTGTCAGCCTGCGTGACCCTGAGCTCAGCTTGCGCTCTCCTGAGTTCCGCCGCTGTCTTTTCCGCTTTTTCCGTGATCCTGTCCATTTCCTGAGAAGAGTTCAACGTGCTTCTGCCGTAAGTGCTCTGAGACCTTTCGAGATCGTGCCTGAGCCTCTCGTTGTCCAGCTCGAGCCTGGTCATTCTCTGCTTGGCAGCCTCCCAGTCGGCACCGCTGCGACCAACCTCGGACGCAGCCTTATCCAGCTCGGCCTTGCTCTTGCCGAGCTCCGACTGCGAACTTTCCAGCTTCGCCTCCAGTCGGTCTTTCTCCGCTTGCGCTCTCTCCAAACGGGCGCCCAATTTTTCAACCTACCGTGAATAACGTTCAGAAACTGGCTAAAGAACAACTCGGAGGAAGCTAGTCGGTGTCTTTCTTTTTACTAGTAAATCGAATGCCAAGATTGTTAAAGCACCGTGCATGCTCGAGTTTGCGTTTATCGATCGTATCGACTGAAACGATATCAGAGTATCGTACCTTTGAACGTAGTTAGAATCGGCTATGCGCTTCATAAAGGACTGTGGGCATTCCTGGCCATGAGTGAACACTAACTAGCTTAGAGGTCATTATGTAGAACGTGATTTCGTTACATTGCTTTTGCATTTGTTAAAAGATCGCGGGAATTTTCAGACAATATAATTTCTTTCATACTCGTTTACATTTACGTCGATCTTTTAACGAACTAGTAATGATATCTTTGTTAAAGTGGGTTCAAATTAAATTAAATCAACACAGTGCCATTCACTGACCAATATTTTCTCCACTTCTTCAGTTTTCTTAGCTTAATCTTTAAAACTTAATCTTTACCTATATGTTTGCTAATGTAACAAATTTTACATGTATAACTTTTTATATACAAAAGTAAAAATTCTTTTTGGAAAATAGTATTGTTTCATACAAATTCATAAACTTATGGAGTAAGTTCATAAAATAAAAATAAAAGAAGGAAAGCTGTAAGAAAGTAGAGTAATAAAATAAAAGAAGTTTCTTAAAATTCGGTTCAATTCTTAAGCGGTTAATGCTTGCACGCACACTTTTGCTGTCAGTGGTGGAATAATGCAACAGTGCATTATAATAAAATTAAAATGACTGGGAATGAAGATTCTCAGTATAGATTGATTAATTTTCATAATTCGTTGTTATAAGCAAAAATATTGAGAAAGGAAAGCAAAATAAACTCGATCGTAATGTTTTATAAGATCCTAACATAGCTACGTTGTATACGGGAAATCGTAATAAGTAACATTTGTTTCCATTCACGCATGGTCAGAAATATATAAAAGATGCCGAAATGTCCTTTATAATTGAAGTGCAATTTAGTTTGCTTCTTGAAATTGATTGGGGGGATGAAGAAAAGAATCTATTAAGCTACCGCAAGGACTCACTTCAGACTCGAGAGTGTGAATCTTCATTTTGTACTCGACGATCTCCCTCTCGTGTAATTCCCTTTCTTCCTGTTTCTCCTGCTCCGCCCGGTCCCTCTGTTCCCGTAATTGTGCCATTTGCTTCTCTTTATCTCCTATCGCCTCCTCGAGGCTACTGAGCGCACCTTCGCTGCTGCAGTGGTGCGCCTGCATTGCCGTTAGACGCGCCCTGGCCATGTCGACCTGGTTGTCCTTCTCCTTCAGCAGATCCTCCAGATTCTCGATCTGAAGTCACAACCACTCTGTCGTTAGGTGTTCTATTTTTTGCCTTTTTTTTCCTTTCCAAGCGCGTGATGATCGAAAATAAGGACGATAATTTGAAGGGAAACGTCCAGGAACGATGAAATTCTATTGCGTCAAAGATGATCAAATGAAGCGTTAGTTCGAGTTTGGTGGTTAATTGGATAGAAAATCTTTCCTTTTTCAGTCGACGTGATTTGGTAGTAACAGCGTATTTCAGGGGTTCCCAAATTATGGGTCACGAGCTGATATTTAATGGCAAGTTCGAAATATGAGAGAGGATTTGTATATTCATCGCGAGTGTTCCACTTATCGAGAATACGTGGACGTCGAACTGCAGTTACAATTAATGCAGTTACGACGTATATCGTATGTGACATGAAATAATACTTAATATCTTCTATCCTAATTACTCGGACAATTTCTTCCTTCCTTTTTCAAGAGAATAAATCGTTGCAAAAAATTGTCTGCAAAAATCTCGACCCATAAAAGTCTGGGAACCACTGGTGTATTCTTTTAACTCTGCTGCGTTTCTCGAGTCGTTTCTTGAATTAAATGTATTTTTACATTATTACGAAATTCCTTTGATCCATAGAAACAACGAAGTGATAGTTATTACGCACGATTTTTCGTTTCAATTTTTTGCTATAATCCAAATTTATTCGTTTACAAGAGAAAAAGATTTTATTAAATTACTATTCACTCCAATTTAAAATAATTATTACAAATGAGTTACTTGTAATGTTGTATTGATAAAATACAATGGTGAAGCAATGAATATGGAAGGATCAAAATATTAATAGAGGATTAAAATATTAAATCTCTCTGTTTCTCATTCAGAGTGTAAAAGTTCAAAAAACTGCAGCAGAGTTGATCTAATGAAATTAAAGTATTCCGCAGTCTACCATTCAAAAGCGCTCTATGTAATCGTAAATTCTTACTTACCTGCCATTTCGTATCATCGATCTTCACAGCCATTACTTACGGCTTGACAAGACATTTACTCAATCAGGCACTCGCGATGTACAGCGACAAATAATCAACGGTGTCTACCGCGAAAGAAATGAAACGGAATCGTAAAAAGAAGCGTTCCGCGCGTGCGGACACGAACGTGGCAAAAAATAACAGAATGGAAATAAATTAAGTCAAGCGACGTTCTCTCTAGTCCACGCATCGGTAATCAAGGACGGCCTGATCGATCCTGTCGTACCCTTCAATCCTTAAATGGACTTTCAGTTTTAGTTTAACAACTGGAATTCACGTTTAATTAATTAATCTCGAATCGATAAGCAGAAATTAGCCTTCTTTGGAAATATATATTAGAAATATGTAACGAGATAATAAGATTATACAAATCTCTAAATAATTAAAATCGAATGAGATTGCGGCGACCGAAATGATCTAATTGAGAGTTAAAATAAATAAGATATCGTGTGTAAATAATTGGACACCTAGCGTAATTCAATCAAGAAGTTAACATTTTTATTTCGTTTCCACAGTTACGACCGACGAACAATTTTTTATCATAATTGAGATATATATATATTTTAATAAATAACTCACACTTCGTAAAATTAAATGTAACTGAAGACGCAGAAGATATTTCGATTCTTTTAGTACCTCAACATCGAACAGACATAATTAAATTCACTTAATCGAGGTGTCTCGATGAAATTAATCTTCAATCACTTTCAATTATTGCTTTTTTCATTTATTCGTGTTAACTGTCGACTGCATACGTTACAGTTGAATTAAAAAAAAATTCGTTCGAATTGCATCTCACATGTCTGCAGCAATTTAAAACTGTCGAAATTAAAACTTGTGCACAATAACGTATCTTCCATGTTTTCATGATCACTGTATATTGGCCATCGTCGATCACCGGTGGACGAACGGAACGTACAAATACATACGAGGGTGCGATCGTCGGAGAAAAACAGTATCGGTGAAAAGAAAAAATAAAACAAGGCGATGCAACTTGTAATTTTGTACAATTGGAGTTTATTCGAACGAAACGAGATACAAAATGAAAGGTATAAACGGGCAAACGGAAACGAGGTTATGCGAACTTAAAGATAACGGGGATCTCGGGGGGTTTTACGTACTACAGCCTTTACACAGCACGACTAAGGAAAACATTATTACAAAAAGTGTGTCGCGCGGGCGCGCGCACGTCTCACACTCATTCCAATCGACAGCAAGATTCACACTCATGCGCACTCCCGCGGTCCCGCATCCTACGAATACACGTATTCTACGCTAAGCGTGAGCCTCCTCTTTGTGACTTTGTGAATCTGGCTGGCTGATTAATCGCCAGGCCGAAATCTCTTTTGACCCGGCGGAATTAATTACCGCCGCTGGGGAGCCGAGATTGTTCGGCCGGCAATTCGCGGCTTTTCTAAGACGAAATCCATTGATAACAGTCGAATTAATATCTATGTATGAATGTTTGCTTACATGAATGACGACGTCGTTTTCTACGATGTTTTTGCAATTATTATATACGACTAGAGTGTCCGTGTATCTTTGAAAACGTGTAAAAAGTCTGCAGAGAAATGCACGGTTAACATGCAAAAATGATGTGAAATATCTAAAGTGAAGTGTGTGCAGTTATTGCAACGTTTAGCGGACGAAAGAAATTTCTACTTGAACTCCGTCCTTTTAATTGCGTTTATTGAAATCACGCAAACATTCGCAGTCTAGGTTACGATCGTTCCGATTCAAGCGAAACGGAACGAGTATCTTTGAACGGGATAAATTATATACAAGTCCGTGGAAAACGAGAATAATTGCGAGGACCGGTAATGGCGAAGATGAATACGCGTCGACGCGCGTTTAACTCGTAATTGAAACAGATCCGTGTAATCAATTAAAGGTGTAATTTGTGACCGCCGGTCACAAATTACTGCTGTGTGAGTGTGTTTAACCATTCTGTTAAAAGAGAATGGACCACCGACCCTTCCTTCGAAACTACAATTCACATCGCGTTCACGAATGCGTTTCTTCTCTCGTTTTGCACGGACTTTCGATCTTGAAAGCGAAATGAACGGAAAAAAGACTCACGAGCCTGACGATTCAACGCGCGTTAAACCTTTGTAGTTGCTCCAAGATCTCTCCTTTTCAACTTACAAAGGCAACGCCAGTCGGAGAAATACGCGAAACGAAAGAGAGAGAGAGAGAGAGAGAGAGAGAAAAGAGAGAAACAAGTTTCAAGGTCACTTACCTTACGCCGAAGCACGTTGATCTTTCGGTCTTTGATGTCCATGTGATCCTTTAGCTCTGTCAGCTCGGTGTTCATGCGATTCCGCTCCTGTTGCGCCTGCATTGCCGCCTCCGTTTTTTTCTCGATCATCCGGTTCTTCTCCTCGAGCCGTTGCCGCATTTCCTCCACCTGCACGCACGTAACCACGCACACCAGGTCATCGTACGGTCAACGTGTAACGGGGGTGGGAACAGGAACGATTCAATCCGCATTGCACGGGCGGCGTTGCTGCACGCGACGTGAAAACGCTACCAACAGTCCAGCGGAGATTGGGGTGGGAGCCGGAGGAGGGAAACTTTGCACGACCCAGTTTCCTGCAGTCCTATCCTTCCTTTCTCCTATAACGACCTTCCCTAAAGTCGATTTTCCCAGTTTCAACCGCCGTGCATCGGTCTCCCTTCAACGATCCCTCCCTTTGTACGTCACTGCCGCGTTTACCATTCACGTTTGCTAATGCATTTACTAGTCCTTCGTTCGTTCGAAATTTCAAATTTGAACCGATTACCACGGGAAGTGGAGTAACTTTGTAGAAAGAACTTGTATTTTGTACTTTTTTTTTTTTTTTTTTACAGGTTCTACAGGGTCTCAATAGGTGACTAAACTTTGTTATTTTATTCTACCATTCCAAAGGAAGAGAAAACTGCACGACTTGTACCCTAGTACGATTGAAAGGCCCAGAAGCAACTGTTCCGACTAGGAAATGAAGACGACATTTTTGCCATAAAGTTTTATCGATACGGAAACATTTGAATCGATACAAAACAAATTACAGGCGCGATCGCTCAGTACCAGACAATGCCACTCCTACTCGAGGTCTACTCCACGCCCCCTCACGAATCACGTGACTCAAATCAACCAATCGCTAATTTTCGTTGCATTAGCGTTGCATCTGAAGAAGCCCGATTTTCTGGGTTAGCCCCGCTAAAATCACTTTCAGTGATAAAATGGTCATATAATCATGGTTTTCTTGATTTAAATTTTGGAGATGAAGTCTGAGAATCTTTTTCACAATTACAACGCGAGAGTTTGGATATTTCCGAATGATATCAACAGTAAATCAACGGTTAGCACAAACCATAAATGAAGATTATCAATATCTAGCATGTTGATATCTCAATTGGAGATTAAATTGAAATTAGAATAAAAGATTTATGGAAATTGGGATAAAAGAGCGGAAATTTCGAATGAACAGATTTTCACGGGGAGAAAAAGAGGCTTCGTAGAAATCGAGGAATGACCTGTTTAGAAGTTGTAATATGGGCTTTATGAACTTTAGTTTTAAAACTCGTGATTTACGAAGTTGTGAAAAGTTTGAAGTTGCCGCATTATTTTGCATTAGACGATAAACTTCTCGTAACTGCCCCATAAATTATTTTGTATAGGTTAAGGGCTTCGTGAAAATTGTCGATATTATAAACTCTTCTTAAGAATTGATCATTGACTGGTCGTTTATGAAGCTTTGATAAAATTCCATCCTCGAGTGGAATCTTTATAGAGAATTTATTGGGTCGTGCTAAGTTGGCTGGAAACGAAAGGATATCTCGAAAGGATATATCTTCTTTGAACTATTATTTCTCCGTATAAATAAAATTCTGTTAGAAATTTATGCGAGACAGAGACTCTCATTAATTAGAATTTTCCACTTTTTTAGAGGAGGTAGAGTCTTCGTAAAGTAATTGTAATAAAATATAGTATACACCTCGGTTCATAAATATTATTTACAGAAGTAAAGTAGCTTGTTTTACTATTTTTAATAACAAAAGTCGTTCGCCGATTGTCACGTTTCGCTTTAGGCGCGGGACTACTCTGTGCGTGTGTAATATTTATGAACGGAGGTGTCGTTAAACCACGTTAAAACGCGCGAAAATTGGAAAAGAATCGAAAACTCACGTCAGCCTGCAGCATATTGTAGTGTTCTTCCTTGGCGCAGAGAGACTCTTTTAGCACAGTGATGTGCCGCTGGTAATCCTGATGCTGCTCTTCGAGGGTTTTCATCTTCGCGGACATGGCGAGTAGCTCCTGATCCCTACGTTGCACCTCCGTCCGGAGCTCGTCCAGCTGCGAAAAAGAGACGTCGTCCACGAGAGGATCAGTTCGTGCGACCCGGTTACGTCTCGAAATACGACGACGAAACAACGAGCGACGGAGGCGCCTGGTCTGTCGTCTCTCCGTCGTGGCCGAGTACGACGACGATCAGCGGCCAACTTCCCTTCGATCGCTCGGTCGAAACGTAAATCGGCCGTGAAACGGGTCAGCCGTTTCGCCTTCCGTTCCGATCCGCCAACTTTTCGACTTTGCTCTAATCGCTTTGGCCAAACCGAGCCAGCCAGACTGTCACAGGAGGCTGTGTCTTTGGTCTAGCTGGCTTCAAGTTTTATTCCGGAAACCGACGAATTTTCGGCTCTTTTGAACATCCGTTTTGTATCGGAATTTGTACTGAATTTCACTTGGAACGAACAGTGCGTGCGCGAGAGATAATATACCGAAAGAAGGGATACGAATCGAGGGGATGAGAAGTTCGCTGCTTCGTTTTCTCGGTTTATCGGCGTAGAAAGTGAACATTGTCTTTCGCGAGATTCGTACTATCGGTTTTGATCCATCGGGTGAGGCTTTCTTCGTATGCCCGACTGAAAAGCTTCGAGACACTTTTTTTTAAATTAAATTCTCTCGAAGCTTGAATCGCTGGGGATTTTTCTTTCTTTTTTTTCGTTTTGTTTCCTTAACCGTGTCAGCGATACGTCGTCGTACTCGGACAGGAACTCTTCATACTTAGCATGCAGCGATATCGAAACCAACGATACAAAGTTACAAACAAAGTGTATCCTGCGTGTACGAGAGATATACTCATTACGTGTTCGAACGAATGTCTCAGGGGGAGCGTGATAGAATTCACGGGAATAATCGAGGTTGGAACAGTTTTAGGAAAAGCTTGGAACGTATTATGTATTGTGTCTCTCTCTTTATTATTCGTGTACGTACCTACTACGCTCGTCTGATCTACTCTGGTGTCGGCAGGCCGCGTGAGGATCCCTCGTCGAGATCTCCTCGTTACGAGATCCCGTCGCGGGATCGCAAGCAGAATAAACACAACTAAATGTTTTCTAACTAATCAACTAGCAGAGTACGCAGCGTGGAGGAGATATCGCGGTCCTCTCTGGCAGTGTCGTCCTGTGACCGAAGTAAACCAATTCAAAAATCAGGGATCCAACAACTTTCAGAGAAAGACTCTTGATTAAGACGTCGACAGTAAGAGAAACGTATAATTTCGAACTTGGACTCGTAGGTCGTCTTGTACCTATTCGATCGAGTCTCAAATTTATCAAAAAAGAAAAAAAGAAATTCAAATTTCGCTCGAGATTACTTCGATCAGAGGGTGTCTGTTCAACCAGATGACTTGCACGCACGTATCTCAGTCCAAAGACAAAGCACCAGGGATCGAGGAATCGACGAAATCTATCGGTGCATTGATCGACAACGACAACTCTGTCGATGGATCCTGATCGAATCTCGATCCCCCCTCTCTCCAGCGTTCTATATATCGTGCCAAGATGATGAAAAACAACAAGTCTACGGTGGAGGCGAGCGATCGTGGCGATCGCTCCCGATCCGCGAAGCGGTGTCCACGCATCGTCTCGGGTTCCTCGGATGTCTCTCAACGACGGCCACGAGCCGCAGAGGCAGACGCAAAGGTTTTCTACGTTCACTATGCTCTACGATTTTACGTCGTTTTACGGCTGCACACACACGCACGTACGCGGGAAACTTGGGCCGAAATTTTTGTTCCTGCCTCGTCTCGCCGTCAACGGGGGAAACGGCGACGCGCATCGTTTCCGCGCGCGTTACGTGAATCATTGCGAACAGTCAGATCAACGACTCACACCAGAGAAAGGGACAGAGAGATAGATATGTAGATAGAGAGAGACAGACAGAAAGAAGAGAGAAAGAAAGAGAGAGAGAGAGAGAGAGAGTTGTTGGGGCGGCTGGTCAGTTTTCGAAAGAGGCTCGATCGAGGTTACTTCCGGTCGAGCACACGACGTCTGAGAAATATTCGAGCTCCAGCTCTCCGGATGAAAACTGGGGTGGAAGAAAGCGGCGAGATTCACGAAGGACGGGGGAAAGTCGCGTCGAGACGGGGGAGAAAAATTTTCTTGGGCAATTCGACGTCAATTAAGAAACTAATTTCCAAGTTGGAGCAAGAGGATAGCTTGGAAACGTTACACAATTATTCATGATCGCGGTTGAGAATTTCACGGGAATTTGCCGAGCACTCTCCTACCGGTTATAAAAGTTTCAAGTTACCTAGAAACTTACTGGCCACCCCAAAACAGTGAGAGAGAGAAAGAACAGAGAGAGAGAGAGAGAGAGAGAGAGAGAGATAGAGAGAGAGTGTGTGTACATGTGTAAGAGAAAGTGTTACTACGGAACATCGAAACACTCCGTTACATAATACGGTAATCACGTAGATGGAAACGAAGGATAGGTGGTGACTTGGAAGTGCTTCTTTGTCGGGTGAAGAATATCCTTACCTCCTCAGAAAGCTAGAATATTGGGGCACCACATTTAATAATGCTTCGCTCACCACAAAGGCCGCCCAACTCCGCCTTCCTCTTCTGCTCGTCTCGTTTTTTCAACCCTTTCGCTACGTAAATGATCAAGCTTTCCTTTCCACAAAACTCTAAATTCAGTTTCAAACGAACGAACGAAAGAAAATTACGATCGTCGCGTACGGGAAAAAGACGAAAAAAAAAAAAGAAATTCCCCGATTTTGTTCGATCGTACCGAAAGGGTTGCGGCATATTATCATCACAGGTACCGTTCAATTTTTAATCGTTCAATCAACAGACAAGAAACTTGAACGTGATCAGCTTCCCGTGTCCGGTGATTTACCCGAGTCATTTTTATTCCGGGCGCGTAAGAATTTCCACGTCGTGGGCATCGTTAAACGCTGCAACGTTATTAACGGTCGTGGCACGATTTACCGGTGGGGTCGTTACCTCCCCGGTTGCTGGGGGAAAATGGAGTCGAACGAGTTCAGCGGAATTGGGGACCACCGTCCATTGCTGACTTATGGCTAACTTAGCACTAGCTTAACCGCTAATGTTGTACCGCTTATGACTATGCGGATGGTGAAAATTAAGCCGGTTCGGTATATCTGCGAATCTTCGTCAAACAATTCGTTCTTAAGATCATCCGTTAAAATCCTTTTTGACACTTGAAACTGAGAAATATTCGATCCACTCTCTTTCGTCACAGGCTTTAATCAAGATTAGAAATCAACAAACGAATCTTGGTTTGGGAAATTCATCTTGCGAGATTTTTAAATCGATCGATTTCGTAACTCGAATTTCGTAAGAAATCGAAGAGCGGGATCGAAAAACGGGGTAACCGAACGATTCGCAGGTAAACCGAAACGATCTTTCGCGAGTGAAGCTCGCGAGCCGAGAGAAGGCTCGCGTTCAGGACGATGGTGATCTATGGACGATGATACGTTTACCTGATCGGAAATCGATCAACGAGACGACTGGCTAGATGATGAGAGATGCATCGAAGAGTAACGATACGTTGTTCTGCGCGCATGCAGCATGCATCGGGGTACAAAGGACCGCTTCGAGTACTCGCATGCGCTTTCTAATAAAACTGTCAGGATCCATTGGGCGAAAGAATCGTGACGCAAGAGCTAGAAAGTGTCAAGCGGTGATCGTACACGTACAAACACGAACAAACTCGACCAAACGATCTACACGATCCGTATGTCGGTTAGAGTAAACTCGATTCCGTGAGATTAGGTCGTCGACAATGGCGTGAAACGAACAGCCGAATCGCTGGTGCATCTTTCCCAGTGATTCGTCATCTATGCAGGGATTCTTTGCTATCGTTGGAAAAAATTCTACCGTGTTTTTTTGCGCCCGATTTTTGGCATTTTATCCAAAGTTAGACAATGTTCTTCGATTGGTTCGTAAAAGTCGAGATATCGAGTGTAACGAAATTTTTTGTTAATAACATACAAATAGATCGCGGATGTTTATGCAATTTTACCAATTGGAAATAAAAATTTGCTTCATCTGGCAAATATCGTAACAATTACTCTGCTTTATATGCTTTGCGTATTTTTGCACGTTACTATTTCTAGCAAAAAGTTTCCGATAAAACGCAAATATATTCTAAAATATTCAAAAAAGCATTGAAATCTTTCACGAATCGAATTGAAATCGGATATTTCATTTTTCTACGTGTTTCAAGCAAATGCAGTAGTATTTTATACTTTAAAGGTTTCAATGTTTTTGAACACTTTCAGATCGAAAACTTTTTACCGGGAGTATTATACGCACTCTCTTAGACGAAGTTTCTTAAAAATGCATAAACACTCGTAATTTATGTGTAATCTTAAAAGATCACTCATGTTTATTTAAATATATCGACATCAAGGAATCCCGGCGTAGATTTAAGTGCCTGAATAATTCCAGTGACTGCTACCTTGTTTAAGGTGATGCTAGCTGTGAGATACCCTACTTACTTAGTTGCGAATTATGATAATGCAAGCTTTACTTTGCCCTCTGGAAGTTCCGAAACTCAACAAGAGATAGAGTCATTGATCTCAGGAGTAAAGGTCCTCAGCTCAAGCTTCGTTCAAGCAACATTAAAAAAAAAAGCTTGCACCATTACAGGAAACGTACCTACACCTGGTGATGCTAGAGTGGCAAACAGTTATCTACTTCGTCCTACTCTTCCACGCATGCATCATGCCTGAAACGGTTCGAACTCTACGTTCGAACTCTATGCGACGAGAGAATGGCGAACGACGATGAACGTGTGATGAGAAATGCTGATGATCGTGTCCGACGAGTCGTTTACTGTGATGTCCCATTATCCCCACGACAAAGTAAACTTCCCGGTCCTAGAAACTCGATTTCATTCGCTGATGCAACCCTGATGAACCCTGATGAACCCTGATGAATCCTGGTTGACCATGACCCCGTTCGAATATCAACTATATCGAATTGAACAAAACGTACTAGTGAAACGAACCGAGACGGAATGAACGTGACACAAGAATGACGTGCGAGTCGCTAATTCTATTAGTGACGAGTCATGAATGAAACAAATGAGTACAGATTGATGAAGGCGTGAGAATGACCATAGAGATGATTGCGATCGATCCCTTTCGCGATCGTGGTGGTTTCGATGATTGTTCAGTGTGGTGACTGCGAGAGAACAAGTGAAACGAGTCAATAACAAGGGTCACCGGTGGCAGGCTGACAAATCGGTGACAACTCTACTGGTTGGTGATGCTACTGTCGAACAAACAGGGGACAAAAGTGCAGGAATCGTCGATAAACGGGATATTCAAGGTGGTCGAATGATTCCAAGGTCATTGCGGAGTGAAAATAGAGTCGATCTGCAAATTGCTCGGTGACAGTCAAACATGGTGATCCTTCAGGATGGGGTAAATACGATTCTACCATTGGGGCGAATCGATCGTTTTACGTGTGGGACAAGTGCGTGAAAGGTTGATGGTTGATGGCGGGCTCTCGTGGTAACTGGTGAATGGCGATGAAATAAATCTCTATGGAGACGTGACGAGGAAGTTGACGTGAGAACGGAATAAATTAAACGGAATAAAACCAAAATAGAATCAGGATAGGAGTAGGGATTGAAGTTGTGGAATCAGAGAACGATTGAACAGAATCATTCTTTCTTTCTCTCTGTTGTATTATTATTATTATTATTATTCTCTTTTATAATCCATGTAATCAGCATCAATTCGACGGTTGATCGTCACTGATTTGCACCTGTACTCTGTCTAAATTGCGGAGAGAACTGTGAATCACAGGTAGCCTCGTAGGTGCAAGGATGCTGGTTTTCCTTTTTTACTTCGTGTCCTTTCATCTGGAACACGACGTCGGGATTAAGGGAGGGGAGAAACGTTCGTGGGAAGAATCAGGTTCGAAAAACGAGACTCGTGGTGTATAGTCTCGGGGTTCAGTGAACGATACACGTTTAAACTTAATTAAGCTTCGTTCGATCGTTTCTTTTCCTGTTACGTATCTGTTCGTTTTATTCCTTGTGCAGCACTTTGGCGATCCTTGCGTAGCACCACTGCCCTCGAGGCTGTCAACGTCTCAAGGAAGTTTCGCACAGGCACCGGTACATTAGAGAGAACCAACAGGATGTCAGAACGTGGAAACAAAATACTTTTGTTTTCGTTCGTTTTTTTTTTTTTTGTATTTATTTTGTACGTTTATTGTTATTTTTTTATTTTTTTTTTTTTACCATCGTTCTCTTTTTACGTTTATCTCGGTTAGTAGCAGAGTTCCACAGACTGAACACGTGCGAGCACGCTGTGGCTTTTAAGCTCGGGCGTGGACCTTGCGAACGTAGTAATCGTCCAGCTTGGACGCGTGAGATCGTGAGAAAACATCGTCGAGGTGGAAGGATGTCCGGAGATCGGGGGTGTCCTTGCGAGCGAGCATACGTCGATTTTTGGTTGCTTCCATCTTCGAGGGAAGGATACACCGGGGGAAAAAGGAGATTATCCCTGCAGGGCTAACGATTCTGAAGTGACGGTAGAGCCAGCTCACGACCACTGTTATTCCAAAAGAGTTCAAAACGCCTTGATCCCTCGATTACCGTGTAATCGAGCGTAGGACCAGTCATTGGAAACGATGGCGTGTTGCCTCTCGTTTGAATTTCGCGTGAACGAAATCTCTTGATTTCTCAGTACGCGGCGTATTCTCGAGCAGGGACGTACTCTTAGTCCTAGATTAGAGTAAAAAAATAAAAGATTGTCGGAACATCCGATATCGTGTCTCAGAGCAGAGCGAATGATGTGCGAGCGATTAAGAAAGAGAAGAACGACGTGCACGAACGGGACCAGATTTGAAAATCCCATGTTTCTTCGGTTTCCTTTAACAGTTTGTTCAGATTATTTTCACGTGTGTCTATGCGACTCATTGTTAGTTCGGCTTGACTATATACGCGTAACTTCTAAACGAGGAATCACACCGACAGCTCGAGGATCGTAATAGTTATTGGAAGGGTGGGGGTGGGGGGTGGTCTTAAAACGCTCTCAGCTACGAAAATATACCGTTGGAAGCTTCTGCTCGTGTTACTCGTCTTCGTCTCTACGTACGTATCGTACACGCACGTTTGCTGCTTCTTGGTAAGCGCATGTGTGTCGCCATTCTATACACACGTAGCCACACGTGGCCGCAAATATTTCAACGTCATATTTCATCGTAATGTCTCCCGGTGAGATCTGTTCGCGGAAACCGTACGTACGTACGTTTCTCTGAGCAGTTTGGTGAAAAAGATCTCCCAAATGTTTGGATTTTCGGATGGACGATCCGTTTACACTTACAATTCTCTTGTAACAATTGACTAGTATCGAAGAGATGAAAATGTATCTATTACTTTACGATTCTACGCTATTGGGATATCGAGGCTAAGATATACTTTCAAACAGTTTTTTTTAAATGGAGAAAATTTCTTTCCAAATATATATGTATGTATATATATATATTTTTTTTTTTCCCGACTACTTCAACAGTGTACTATAGGAACAGTTAGGTGCACTTTTGTACTTTAACTACGTTCAAGAATTTTTGTAGACTATTCAATTTGCGCGTAGCTAAAAATATGTCTCGTCCGAAAAATAGTCTTTTAACGATTCACTCTATACGATTATTAGATGTCGATAATCGTCCATCCGACACACACGAACGAGGTAAAATTCTTTTCCAAGAACAAGTAATACGCGTACGGTGTTCCACGAACGTACCACGGAAGAGATGCAGCCTCTCACGAATACACAAGAGACTCTAAGCCTTAATCGAAACAACATGTGTGTCTTCTAAGAAGACGATTCTCTAATTAAATAAGGACTGTATACAACGGTCAACGGTCTATAGACATTCCAGAATTCAACGACATATATTCATCCTCTAAGGCCTAGACATTAGGTACGCACAGTTGCTCTCGGGCTCTAAACGTAGAAGCTACCGAATTGTGACTTTCTCATTGACTTTCTCTCTTGACAGAATCGCCCGAAACCCATCTCGAAGTTCCCCTTGTCTCCCCTCGATTTCCTTTAGTTCGCTTTTCCTTCGCGACACACGGAAACAAAACCACGCGAGACAATTTCAGATTGACACGGCTGGGGGGGAGAAGGAACGATCGAAGATCGACGTTGATTGCAGAGACACGAGAGGAACGAGTTGTCGGGTTTTCCGTCGATTCTCGTAAACCTACGACTTCTTAAACAGGTACAATCGAGTCAAAAAATAGAAACTCTGCTGTTCTCGATAAGAAAGGGACGTCGGGAGGTAAAGAAAACAGGTACGCTAACGTGCCACGGGTGCACACGTACGATATATACGAGCCGATGAGAAGTAAAATGCTTCGTTTTCTGTTTTCATCGTGTCGTTAGAAATAGACGGAGGAAAAGAAATGATTGTTCGGCGAGAGGATGCTCAGGAACGTTCTCCTTTTCTCGTCGGGGAAATAAAAGTTTCGCTCGTTTAAAAAAAAGATTTCGACCGTTGGAAAAGGTACGGCCGCGAATAAAAAGTAGGAAAAGTAAGCGTATCGTGTCTTAGACCAAACGTGGAGGGCGCGCTCGCTCGAGGTTTTTACGCGTCCTCGAGCTTCCACGCGAAATTGTGCGCGTTTTCTTTAGCCTTAAGTAAGCATCGCTTGTAGACGAGGCGGTGTAATCAGCATGTCATCTTAGCTCTCACGGACTCATATACACGTGGCGCGCGTACGACGCGGCATTCGAGAAGACAAGACGAAAGGAATCGAAAGATCCGCGGGACGTATCGGCCTGAACTATTCGACTGACGACCACGTCACGCAGCTTCCTGGCTACGCGTATTTTTTTTCTTTGGCTTCCTTTCCTCTCTGCGGACAACTAGATACGGGCACGTACACGGTTACATGCGTCTTCACTTTATCGGTCATACTTGATTTACTCATTCGCGCGTTACATTCTTCCTCTGTCTCATTCGCTCCGTTTCTCTCTTTCGCCCTCTCACACAGACACTCACGCAGGCATCAACGATGATTTTTTCTTTTCAAACTTGATCTCGATTCCGAGTCTAATAACGCAGCCGGGTCTAAATATTTCTTGGTTAATGTCGGCTTCTTTACACGATCGTTACACACCTCCGTCCTTGATTCGAGAAGTGTGGAGAAACAGACGCTCAGTCTCTGCTTTCTCTCGGTGATTTGTTTTTGTTTTTTTTGTTTTTTTTTTTATTCAAAACGAGACGCAAGGTAGTAGCAGTAGCAGTAGCAGTAGTAATAGTAGTAGTAGTAGTAGTAGTAGTAGTAGTAGTAGCAGTAGTAGTAGTTGTAGCAGTAGCAGTAGTAGTAGTAATAGTAGTAGTAGCAGTAGTAGTAGTAGTAGTAGTAATAGTAGTAGTAATAGTAGTAGTAGTAGTAGTAGTAGTAGCAGTAGTAGTAGTAGTAGTAGTAGTAGTAATAGTAGTAGTAGTAATGGTAGTATATTGTGTAGTATCGTGAGCCTTTTCTCTCAATATACCTGTTGTAGATCGAGTAGATCGGGTAGATCGGGTACTCACGCAGAGGAACCTGCGGCGTGCAAGGTCCGGGCGTGACGCAACATAGAGCAGAGAATCCAGAGTTCGACAGTTCCCTAGACGGCGTCGTTCTTTTCGATCCGCACGTTGTTGATGAAGAAACTTACTTGCCGTTTGAAGTTCATGTCGTGCTTGTTGAAGGTGTGCGCGTGCAGCGCCAGTGCGCCCTGCGCCGCAGGCTCAATTTGTTTCAAGTGTTGCTGCATTTGCTGCTGATGCTGCAACTGCAGCTGCTGCTGATGCTGCTGATGTTGATGGAGATGATGCTGATGATGATGAGGATGATGATGAAGCTGATGGAGATGATGATCGGCGTAACGATCGGTATAGGGATTGACCACGCCGGTGGCAGCGCCCGACGAGATGCCGCCGAGGCACGAGGAACCGCCCCCACCGCCTCCGCCGCTCATGATCCCACCTGTCGAACCGGCAAGTAATGAACTGGTTAATGCCGAGGACGACGAGTGACCATATGGTACCAGCGAGGTCATCACGGACGGTCCCCTGGCCAGGGCCAACGTGCCGGGCTGCTGCGGACCACCCATGGCCGTCACCAATCCCTGCCGCACATGCGATTCGATACCTCCCGCCGCAACTTTACTCTGTTGCTGCTGTTGCTGCTGTTGCGTGATCGTTTGTTGCTGTACACTACCGCCCCCGCTACTACTAGGCACGGCGGTCGCTTTCAACAGTTGCTCCCTTAATCTACCGCCGCATTCCTTAATACGCTGTAACTCGGTCTCGAGCAACGCCACCTCCTTCTCCAGGGTTTGTATGCGCGCGTCTTTTGTCTCCAAGATGGCCGTCAGGGTGGTGCTACCGGGCACGCCGCCTGGAACCGCCACGCTACCTCCGAGGACAGTACCGCCTGCACCTGATACGCTACCTAGCCCGAGACCAGCACATCCGCCCGCCACGGCTGCTCCCGATGACGCGGTCGACGCGTACGCCAGCTCCAGCTGCGTCTGCAGGCTCTTCAGGCTCTCGTTCGTCGCTTTGAGCTCCTTTACAACACAAGCAATAGGGACACGGTTACACTCGTCGATGTTCCGTCGTCTCGTGTCTCTCTAGCGAGCGTGCGAGGGACTTTTTTTGTATTTTTTTTTTTTTTTTTTTTTTTTTTTTATTTTTTGTTACTGCTACGGTATTTTTTGTTTTTCTTGGTGTGATGTATGCGGTGGTTCGGTAGAACAGATGTACTACGGTGGTTGTTGGGTGCGGCTTCGCTAACACACGAAATCTGTCCCGTGAATCTGTCGCCTCAAGGCCGACTCACTTTCGAGTCTTGCGAATCATCCACTGCGTGCGAATTGTCACGAATCTTCCATCTAGGTCTCAACACGTTTTGAAAGTATTTCAAGATTTTTCAATGAAAACTACATAATGAATTTTCCTGTTGAATTTGCTTTCGATGCGTAATGACTCTACGAACGAGCGAAATCATAGAAGTTAAATGCAGCCTGATCCGACCGATCAGAGACAGTCAAAACTTTTGACGACTCGATGTTTTATTTTCACTTCTACGCTGAAAGGAAACACGATCTTCGTTCTGATCAGCAATTTCATTTCGTCGCGGACAAATAATTTCAAATTTTTGTTCGATCGTCGCATGCAGTGGAGAGATCTGGCAGTGAATTCGTTCTCAAGGTCCTCCGATTTCCGGGACAGCACGGGACAGTCTCGAGGAAGCGGAAGTGGCACCGGCAGCGTCCCGGTTGACGAAAGAAAAGCGACGTTCCGCCGAGCTTCCTTCTTCCTTCGACACATCCAGCCGATCATTTCGCGTTCCTCCGAATAATCATCGGTCCTGTTATCGTTGTCTCTGATTTCGTCGACGTACGAATTGCCGTATGTCTATCCGGCGGGGCTACAAGAAGCACCACCGATCACCGATGACATCCATGATCGTCCACGAGGATCACGACGTTTTCGTCAATCGAGCTCTTAAAAATTTTCATTCTCGTCTGATCCACGATCGCAAGGTCACTCTACCAACCGAAGGTCTTCTATTCTATCTCTTCCAATTCTGTTTGTTCTTTTTTCTTTTTTTTTTTCTTTTTCAAATTTCCGAACCTTCGATCTTTCGATTGGATGCGAATTTTTCAAATTCTCTCGTTCTTTCTTTTCTTTCTTTTTTTTTTTTTTTTTGTTCCACGATAGAAAGATCCTCTTGTGCGAACGCCGGGCGCCGCCGCAGTTCTTTCGCCCACCGCGACGTACGGCCGACATCGTTGTCCATATTTCTGCGCGCGGCGTTTCGACGACTCTCTTTCCCTTTCGTTCTTCGCCTCCTATTCTCTTTGTTATTGTTTGCCGATCGTTTAAACCCCCGAGGGGTATCCAGATCGCGCACGTTAAGGCACCGGACAAAAATCGGACCGGAGCATCGTCGTTTCGACATGGAACGAGTCTATCCGATCGCGGCGCGAGTTTTCTACCGATCAGAGGATAACTTTCGAAACGCGGCCACGTCGCATGGACAAGATGAGTACGAGCAATGCGTATCCACGACTCGTATCGATGGATGGCGCGTTATTTGGTGCAATGAGATAACTAGGTGAAATTCGATCTTTGCGTAAGAGCACAAGTGAAGGTGTTGAGTTGGTGTTTTTTTTTTGGATCAACGATGATGTGAACGTGTTTGGAGGTGATCGGCGATTCGTGGATACGCATTTCGGCGAGTGTGCGTGGCTATATGTACGATGAATCCCTCGAGTGATTGCAAGTCGATCTCTGGTGCTTTCTTTGTTGAAAAATCGGAAGAGAAATTTATTTTCGAAGGGCCTCATTATCTTATCTATCGTCTTAATTTTGATTTTATTATTATTAATTTAATCAGTCATCAAGCATTGGTATTGGTAGTCTCGTGGAAGTGTAGCCACCGTAAAATTAATGACAGACGAAGAAATTCGGCTTGCTATCACTCACGATGGACAAAACACAAGAGGTATAAACGGTAGAGGATAAGACAGTAGATTACGCGAGGAGAACGACGTCGTATTATCGCATGTCGCATCAGGTCGGTGCCAAACAGTCGCAAAGTCCTCCCTTGGGCCTGGAATCGGCTCGCCTTGACGCGACTTGACGACTTTCGGACCGTCCCGCTGCTCGTGCATCGATTACGACGGGTGGCCATGATAGCGGTAAGTCGTGATGGGCAAGAACGTGTCTGAGATGTACAAGAACGAGAAGAGAGTATATAATATATAACTGGGTGGTAAAAACATTCAGTGAGTCACAGCGGAGATGACCAGATTAAAGAAATCAAGAGGAACAAATATACAACAAGTGGTATATGTATGTATATCTCGTGAGTGTGAACAGAGAAAGAAAGAACGAAACAAAAAAGAAAAAAAAAAAAAAAAGAAAAAGAACGTGGTCGGTGCATTTTTTATTCCTTTCGGAGAGAAAGTATGTGAAATGTCGTGTAAGGAGGACAAACATTCCGTAATCGTATTAAAATGTACATATAGAGAAGAGTAGCCATTCATTTGCCAGTGTATGTTGTGAGTGTACATACACGAGATGAGTTACACGATGGTAGAACGTGAAATATTTTGTAAAATATTGCCTCCACGATATGCATTACGTCCTGGTGTTAAAACCAAACTCGTTACCGCGAAAAAAAATGTAAAAGGCAATTTATTGTCTCTGAACGTTCTTCTTTTTTTTCCAATGTTTGAACGATATTACAGCAGAATCAAAAAAGAGAAAAAAAGATTTCAAATTTCAAACGTCGAAGAATTTGACAGACACAATTTATCGGACATCGCCGGCCACGAAGCAACTAGATCACAAAACGTTCTAAGTTCTACCGATGATCGTTTCAACCGGTGTACACGTGACGTGAGAATGAACAGTAGCACATATCAAAGAAAATGATCGTATGAAGATGTTTCTCTTACGGGACGAATCAAAAGTCTCGCATGGCCCGATGCTATCCCCCGTCTTCCAGTGCTTCGTATCGTCAAAATTGAGCCGAGTGCCGTTCAGAATAAACGTTCGCTTCGTTTCGAGGCTATCAATGCGACGATTCACTTCTCCCTCTCTCTCTCTCTCTCACTCTCTCTCTCTCTCTCTCTCTCTCTCTCTCTCGTATGTATAACTTTAAATAATTGAAAAACGAGAAAAATGTTGCAATCATGGCTCTTGCACAGAGCATTGCATTTTTATTGCCCGTTCCTATTCCACTTTTATTCTTTTCCTTTTCCATATTCACGATATGCACGATATAACGTATCCCTTGAAAATGAGAGATTTTTTTTTTTTTAAAGTTACAGAATAACTAAAAAACTCGCATGCTCTTTGCAACACCACTCACATTCTCATTAAAACGGCTTACGTGATTCTGTGGGTGTGTCTCTTATATCGAGAGCCTCTTTGTCTCGTCTGATTAGTGCACACGTTGAAAGCAGTGATTGTGCGTTTTAACTGCCAGGTGCATCGTTACTAACCGGATCCAATTCGGCCCAATTTGAAACGTTTCAAACATTGCGACGCAAGTTTGAGTTTGTCCAATTACGATGCGATTCCCGTAGATTATACATGGTCTTGTGATCGTACGTGGTCTTCCATATGTACTGCATATTTTCCTGACAATGAGGCTGTTTCCACGAATACTTCGTATTGTTAATTGATATATATATATATATTTCGAACCAGCAACTTCGTAGATAAAATTTAGATTCCCATCGACGATTTTTATTCAATGTCCCCTATTTTACTTTAATTCAATATTCTCTATTCTAGTACGAGAATAACGATTTGATTACAGGTGAAACTATCGGCGAATATCACGGACGATTAATTTTATTTTTTGTTTGACGAGGAAACTCGCGACAAATCTGAACGTTTTCTGATTTTTATTTTTTTTTATTTTTTTTTTTAACAAACAGGAAAATAGGCGGGTTGGCGTGACTTTTGACTCGAGTACTGCGAACTGTGTGGCATACATACCATGGCTCTCCCGAAGGCACCATCTCCAGCAGGTGTATACACACAAAAGTTTAGAGACTCGCATGTAATATATACGTGTACGTGATTTTTATTTTTATCAAAGGCGTGACGTAATGTGATGTGGAGACTATAGAATTCACGCAACGGAACTCGTCGAGATTTTTCACCCGATTCCCCAGAGTTTCGTTCGAGAATTGTTTTAAATAAGTTTGGAACGCTCCTTAATTTTTGGACGAAATAAACCTCTCTGTACTTTGTACATCGACACTTCATGTATTAATATTTATATCAGTTATATAACTATTTATATTAATATTTTAAATTGATATTAATATATAAAATAATTATATAATTAATATAAATAAAATATAAACCACTTAAACTCGTTTAAAAAAGTTTTTTTTTTTTTTTGAAATTTTAACATGCTCTAAACTCAGATAAAAATAAACAAACTCGGTTCAATTTCTTCTCTTCGAGTTAATCTGTCTCAACGTGATTTTGTGATACTTATGACGAAACCATTTGATTCTCCGCGAAAATGAAAAGCAACAGTATTACTCTTTTCAATTAAAATTTTCCATTTGCCATCGATTTCCAATTATCCTCGCGTTGTGCTTCATCGAACGCTTCATCTGTTCCTAAACTCTCGACCAATTCCAATTGCGCGAGATTCCTGTTCACTGGGCCGACGCATAGAAACACAGTTAGCAAAGTTGGCAAAGAAACGTCACCGGTCCGATCTCGCTTCGTGAAAAACGAATTGATCCGATTTACGCGCTACGCAATGGGAGTTGCTCGAGGGGGATTTGTCGGATGGGTAGATTGGGGAGTGTACGCTCCGTTTCCTGTTCGATTCGAGATCGATTCTTATCGAAACTTAATTGTGTGATCAGTGTGCCTATCGGGTCCTTCGTGGCGGGGTCTGGATTTGGGGAAGAGGTTTTCGTGCATGTCTTCGGTCACTAATTTCGAGGGAGACTTTAACGAGTGGTTGATTGGTGGTGATTATTGGAGGTGTTGATGTTGACGATAATGATGATGATCGATATTATATATATATATATATATATTTTTTTTTTTCACGGCGGTAATCATGACGTTCGGCTGATCGATAATGTGGTAGTTGTTGTAGTAATAGTTGTTGTTAAAACGGAGTGAGTGACGAAGGGGCGGATGCGGGCGTAAATTTCCCCCCTGTTAGGGGTTTGCTAAACGTCTTATCACCTACACATCCAAAGCAGCTCATTCCACGCATTCCAACCGCAGCACTTTTTATTCTTTCTTTTATATGTGTGTATGTATATATATATACATATATATACATATAGACATTTTTTTGTACTTTTGTATAGTTTATCATCGCATTCGTTTAGTTCTTTGTTTCTTTTTTTCCCCTACTTCTCTGTACTTTCCCCGATCAGCCGTCTACATTTTTTTTTTTTTTTTTTTTTTTTTTTTGGTGAAGTCCCAGTCGTCGACGTCTCGTACAATCGTTATTCGATCTGCAGGGTGCAAATAGAAAGACAGAACAAGAGAGAAGACAGACAGAGAGTAAAGAAAGAGAGTAACAAAGAGTTGGGAATAAGAATCACGGAGGAACCATCACGGAGGTTGGGGGGGGGAAGGGTGAGAGATTCTACGCTCTTGAATATCTTGTTTCTAGGAGACTGATTCCTGACGCATGCTTTGTCAAGGATGTTAGCCACGGCTTGACATACTTCATTGGCTTTCCGACACGCTTCTCTTCCTCGATAGATAGGTTAACGTTCTGCCTTCGATTTCTTGCGTTTCGTCTCTGATCTCCGGTTCCGTAAAAGGAACTAAATCGAAAACCAACAACAAAAGCCCAGCGATTTGCAACTGAGAAAGAAGCATGCGCCGCTAAAAAAATATCCACTTCCGTCGTTTCATTTCTTTCTTCGAACTCAATTTTTAATCCTGCAAACAATTATCTTCGTAACTGTGTTAATCGTTGGTCGCAAGTGTGCGCTAGGTAAATAATCTTTTAATTAAACCGCGCAGCGTTTTCTCTCCGTTTGCGCGGAAATAAACCATCCGGAGAGACGGAGATCGATCGATCTCCTTCGTCCAATAAAATTCACGGGCGAAAGCAAGCTGAAAATAAAACCGCTCCCTTCGTGAAGCGAAGATTTTGCCAGAGAATCTCTGTTCGATTCTCGTTTGCGATCGATATCCGTTGCTGTAACAAAACTGCGCCACCGAATAACATCATCGTCGTGATGGCTGCCACGTCACGATACTGAGCCTAAAGCGTCCTTTCTGCCGATCGTTCCCTCTGGGATGAAGTATGTCAGTCATGAACGGGATCTTAGATGGGATCTTAGATCGTGGGTGAACAAATCAGACTCGGTGAGAAGGTGCTACTAAGTCGACGGCACAAGAAAAATGTCGGTGACGAGACAGGCCTTGGTGCTGGTGCATATTTGTTCGTTTCGAACATCTCGTTCTCGGTGTCCGACTCGTGTGGGATGATCGAACACGATGATGGAAGGGTGCACCGTGGAGAGTACATCCTTCCGGTGCAAGAAACAGAGAGAAAGAAAGAATAAGAGAAAGATGTGATGATAACACGTCGGGTTCGAATGTATTTCTTTTTATTTGATCTCTCGATGCTCTGTCCGCCCGGATAACAAATAACGTGACAAATAATGACTCTTCGAGAATGCTTAAATGAGTCCTCCCGGTCTACTTTCGTGCGAATCCCCCTGCAGCTAAGTATATCTTTAAATTGCCACTCAAGCCACGTAGACCTCGCCTAGACTCCTAGATCTAATGAACGCAGGCACATAACACTCGGGGATGCAGGTGAAATTGGTGAATGTTCGAACGGATGCGACGTCGCCGTGGATTTTCAATCGTTACTTCTCTTTCGCGATCCAATTCCCGAAGAAATTGTATCTCGAATATCTTCCTCGCGAGATAGAAATCGTGTTGTGTTTTCCATGGCTCGTTTGCAGCTCCTCGTTATTGTGTGCAGGCACGCCTGCTTGAACTACTTTTCCCGCTTGAATTTCTTGCGCTTAACGCGCCCTCCTCTGCTGCGAGTTAAGCATGTCTGACTCTCGAGGAACTATTCTACTGCGCCGCTAAGGATGAATACTAATGGGATATTTTATTGCCCCTCCCTCTCTTTGTTCTCGTTTTGTTGACTTGTGCTTTCAATCTTACAAATCTCTTTGTTAAATTGTACTCTTCATTTTTTATATTTCACAAATGTAGTGGTAGCGTTTTTTAACGTTCTGAAAACTCCCAGGAAGTCAGATCATTCGTAACGAGAAAATCACTCTTTCGTTCTGAATTAAATTTCGTTTCCTTCGTGTCGGAACAGGAGGTCACGTTCAATGGAGTCCCTTTAATCGTCCACGGCGATTTCGCATCTCAGATCAGGCTACAGACTGGGCATACAGTGCTACGGATGTGAACGACGTTTTGGGAACAAACTACTGTTCTAACAGACGAATTTACGTGAGGTATGCGAGAGAATATGGTGGCGGCGGTGGAATAGTAATGATGGTAACGATACAAATATTTGCTACTGGTGAACTGGTGATAGCAAAGTAGCGACAGTATATAGAGTGCTACTAAAATAAGCGCTATTCTCAGCACCGGGAAACCGTCCAAAAGCTCGCGGTTCAAGCGTTTACACTTCAGAAATAAGTGTTTTCATTGGATTTTTTTTTTACGTGACAATTTACCTCTTCTATATTATTATGAATGAAGAACTAGAATCCAAGTTTATAAATGACTTACGAAAGTACTCGAACATTAATCTTTGTCGAGAATCTTTATCTATATATTACGTGTGTTATATAGAACATTGTAAAATTTCATTAACATTGCGATATGATTATCAAAACTGTATATATATATATAGAAGTTACTTGTTGCAAACATATATTTAGAAAATATAATACACAGCACGAATAACCATATTATAAATGTTAAAGATAGTCTCACTGAATGTCAATGTTCATATCAATGAATTATGGCTGCTCAAGTAATCTTGTAATTTCTACGTACATTTTTAGATTTACTTCAGACTCGACCAATGCAATCAAGTTAAGTCTCACAAGCTACCAGTATTAATAAAATTTCAAACATATTTTATACAACATATTACATCTGCTCATAAAAAATTCACATAGCGTATTCTTGTTAGCAGCTACAAGTAGATTTACTGTGTGAACGCAGCAATTTATACAAAGGGTTCAATTATAGTTATACAATTTGCTTCAATACCCGGAGCATACAAATTATGGCAGATTGCCGGCTTCCATGCATTTTCTTGCGATAACAAGGTGCAGCGAGCTAGAGAGACGTGATCCTTCCAGTCGATTAATCGGAGCTTTTGGACGTTTCGTATGACAGATCGGAGCAAGGACACGCGTACACGGAACACGAGCGTCCGCAAGCACGTTGGTGCCGTGCAAGCGTGATAGCGGAGGTGTAATACGTGTGCTTTTGCGTGCTGGTGAACGCGGTGGTACACGTGCCTAAAACATTGGGCCATGTTCGTGTGTCTGTGTACCTCTGGAGCGTGTGCTGTTCGTGTTTGAACGTGGTTATTGGTTTCGAAACCGGAAGCGTCGTGGGCCGAAAAGAAGGAGGACCGAGGATGTACGCCGATAATCGCCGATCTCGATCGTCTCTTTGTTAAGGTTTCCTTTCGCAGAGACGACGAGAAGCAACAGGGAAGCGTTTCGAGATTCAAGCCGGTAAATAAAATTGTACAAATGCCTGAAATGGAGCGAAGGAACGCGAAATATCTCGCGGCGATTCGGATGGTGAAATACGCGTGCTCCTTGGTCGCAGCCCGTGTCAGCTCGCTTCGTGTACATATACATATACCGTACCTGATACAGGTTTCGTCTGGCTTTCTCTTGCGAGTATGCGAGGCGATGAAAAGATCATTTTCGTACGAGGTTCGTGCGCGATCGAGCACACCGGCGCGGCGGTGGCTCGATCGTTCGTCGCATCTTCGCGACCGTGTCGTTGCAACGCACGTCAGACAGATCGCTCGTTCGGTGAAAAGGAAATTCTGTCTTGCTAGCCGCGAAAATGCTCGCGTCTAGACGGGGGGGGACACACCCGTGTGCTCGGTCTCCTACGGTACACACAGCGGGGGAAAGCGTTTCGCTTTTTCTCTTTCACGTCAGCTCGTCCCTGGGAAATCGCTCGTTTTCCCTTTCCAAGGATGGCGGAATGGCACGCGACGGCGTAACGACGCGGCCGGTGAACCGTCATACGCGCAAATGGGGAGGTAGAGGCGGCGGCGGCGGCGAGGGGGCTGAAGCGTGAAATGACACGGGGCAAGAGAACTTGAAGCCACTGGCAGCGCATTAATAACTCTCTACTTTGCAAGCAAACTACGTCACAACAGTGGGCAGCGATTTTCAAGAAAGAGAAAACCAAACCAAAAGAAAAAGAGAGAAGAAAAGAAGAAGAAGTAGTAGAAGAAGAAGAAGAAGAAGAAGAAGAACAAGATATGAGAAAGAGAAAAATATAGAACAATGTCGATCCCGTTTCGCAATATGCGTATGCACGCGCATCTCTGCGTGACACACGAGATGCGTGTGCACGATGGTCTTACGATTGACGAACGATACATGATATGTACATATATACGTTGGATGAGCGTGACAAAATAACATATCGTCGATCAGAGTGGTAGTGATACATATATATGTAGAGAGAGAATAATAATAATTATATATATATGTATAATGAATATGCCGACATGGGTAGAAATAGTTTAAGGACCTGCTTCTGGGCCATCGACTGCATCTGCTGGAACATGATCCTTTCCTCCTCTTTTCCTGGAACAGCAGAAAGCAACGAGAAGCTCTTGGGATGTCTGCTCGGTGTCCAGATTTTCGGACGGTCTCTGTCTGCGTTTTACACGATTTAACATCAATTTTTAAAGGTCTCTTGGTACGGTTCTCTTCGAGATATTTCATATGGAGGGGGAGTGTGATCATTGGAAGTTTTGTTTCACATGAACGTTACAAGATGTGAAATTGGCTTTTTTTTTTTTTCTTTTTTTAACACTTCTTCCGTGGTTGCAGCTTTTCGGTTTCGAGCAATACCCGCGTTTCACTGTTACGTGCTACCACGAAGGATCAGTGTCCATTTATCTCAGCGTCTCGTTAGTTAAAGTTGTGGTCAGTGATCGGATGATATCTAATTGTGAAGTTGTGACGAAATCGTCTGAACGAAATCGAACATTTTAAAACGTTTCTCATGATACCGGCCGACGATGTAACGAGCTGCTATCGTCGGCCAGCGAATCGTATCTCGGTCACAGCGAAAGCTGACGGTATTTTCGTGCGTCCGGCACGGCGCACATTGCGGAAATAACGTTCTCGCACAAGATAGTTCGCACGGTCCAGTTGGAAATTCTATTCACGCTGCAGTTACCGCGGCTACGACAAACTTTCGTGCGTTTCGCGATTATTAGCTCGCGAGAATTACGGCGACGCATAACCGCGCGAAATTTGACGCGAAGAAAATTCATCTGTGAATTTCCGGCGGCAGTCGGAATTTACCGCTTTGTCCTGTTCTACGTGCATTCTCTTTACGTTTATCGTGCTATCAGGGGGGGGAGGATATGCTGTCTCGCGGCGCGTAATTTCGCGAGGTTATATTTTCCCCGGAATTGGAGAACGAGCGCGTAGCGAGAGTGTGCGCGTTTAAAATTCGCGCGCAACTCACCGACGCGACAACGATATATATCGTGCTTGCCGGCGATGCACGAGTTCCACCCGGCTTGCAAACGCTTCGTGGAATTTCCTTAGTCGATCACTTTCGATGCAGCGTTTTCAATAGTAACGGAGAAAGATTGTTTCGTCTTCCTAAGAATCTTTTCACAATTATCGAAGGAATTCACGTAACGCTGTTAATTAAAACGAAGGTCCCCGCTGCTAGGTAGAATGTTAATACACGATGCACGATGGTCACACACTCGCATACTTTTTACTAAAAAAGATGACGTACTTTGGTGAGTGCTTGCAGAATTGAAGTGAATTGGTTCGATGACATTTGTATCACTCGGTGATACTCTCCTCGTGATTTTACGATATCGATTATCTTTTAACCCCCTTGGCTTAGGATTTCTTCGGCAGCCAACCAGTTACTCATTGTCGTAAAACGATTAAGAAAAACGTTAAGAAAAAAATATTGAAATATTATACAGGGTATTCCACTTTTTTTTTTCTGGTCAAACGTTGTCAATATATTAAATAAAATAGAAAGTCATATAAACATATCTACATCCTTCGGAGCATTATTAAAGAATTATGAAAAGAACAAATGAACGTATAAAATATGTGGCAACATGCGTTACTGCTATAAATTGTATGAATATACATCTAATAGTATTCGTAATGGTATCGTAATGTTTCTATAATTTCAATCATTATATATCCATTATATATCCATTTATATATATATATATATATACTATTACTATTCAAAGAAATATAGAAATAGAAATAGAAATATATACTATTCAAGAATTAAATTTATTACTCTTTGAAATTTAGTTTGATTTTATATTAATTCAGTGAATGAGTAATTAGTTTTTAAGATATGTTAACACTTTATCCTTTAAAATCCTTCCTCATAAATAAAAATCTAACTTGTAGCAATTGTAGTTGGAATTGTAGAAATATTCTGATACTTTTGAACTACAATTAGATGTAAGTTTCCTAATTTATTCATACATTGATCTGTAATAATGTATGTTCGTTTCATTGTATTTTTTTATTATAACTCTCTAAAGATGCTTCCAACAACGTATATATTTATATAACATCTTTTTCTTATTTTAGAATATACCTACAGAATATACTGACAACGTTTGATTGCAAAAAACTGAGACACAATTTAAGCAAGTAATAATTTTCAGTTTGAAAAATTGAAATCAAAGTTACAATTATTGAAACAATTTTCGAGTGAGTTTGTGTTTATCGAGCCAGAGCTCAGTGACTTATTGTTAATATTATAAAACAAGGGGTTAATGAGCTACAAGATTTACGTCAATTTCCCTTCTGTCTCACTTCAGTTCTGTCTTTTCAGAAACTGCCTGGAATGCCACTGTTGCACGAATGAGATGTTAATTAATAAAAATGATTATGTTTATAGGAAAGTAGAATTGTGTAGGAAAGTAGAATTTGAATGGAATGCCTCACCCATCCCCTTGTTTTGGAGCATCTCGAGCAACTTCTTAATGCTTTCATCTCGTGCCTGCAGGGTCTGCTTCTGCGTTTCTATTCTCAATTCCAATTCCTGTAATGGGAAAAAGGTAAACGATGAAATCTCGTTTTTAGGTGACCTCTGAACACGCAAGTGCTACTATTTTTAACTGACATTTGACCGGGGTAATTGAAAAAAACCCAAGCTCATTCGCGAGGATTCGCTCTACTGATTTCTCTCGTCTTGACGTTCGCGTAAAATCAAATTCGTGGCGGATGATGAACGATTACGAAGATCGGGTCATTTTTATTTTAATTACTGTACCAGGTAGTTTTAAAATTGCACGAACGTGGCTAAAGAAACGAAACCCGAGCAGAAATTTTTTTCCATCATTTGAAAACTTTACTTTCTCGAGGAGAATCGTCTTTGAAAATTTATCAAGCATTCTCGCCTGATTCTCGATTGGGGTGAAAGTGAATGATCAACGGTGCATCTGTCGATTTCCACAAAGATCCACTGTCTAACGATAATCTCCGTTCCCCGCGTCTAACGAGACAATCGAGTTCCTTACTTTTATTATCAAACGGTGGTACGTGGCCTCGCGCAGACGACTTCAATTTCTTAAATTGAAACTCGTGAACTAATGCACGTGGATCTTTAATCAACGACGTCGAGATAGTAATTGGAACACGTAAAGACGATTGTTCTCTGTTGAGCGTTAAAGCGAGGGATAGAGAGAAGAAGAAGGGAATGGAAGGTTTTATCCCGTAAAATGCTCGATTTGTGTTACGTCGTCGGTAGATAGTGGCGGTGCTTGACGCCCGTATAACGAATTTAGACCGCCCCTTTGACGGCAGGAACGTAATTAGCTCGAAATTAGACACTCGTTGGCTTTCCCTCTTCCTTTCCTAGTCAACGTCGTCACCGAAAAACGTAGTCGACCGAGTCTTATCACCGACGAGATGCGAATTTTTGTTCTTAATTTTTCTTCTTTGGTCTTAAAAACGAGTTAGCTCTCGTTTTATACGATTTATTTTGTACGATCTCGTGATCATTTCCGATCACATTAATAACAAAAGGATTAAAGAGAACAACTGTGTTTCTACAAAATCTTCCTGTCACTCGAATCACTTTGTGCTTGTCTAACTATAAAAACATTATGTGTGAAATAAAATAGTGTTAAAATTGATGAAATATTTAGATTCTTTTTTTTGTATTGAATTTTGACGACAACTGTTTTATCTATTTGCATTATTATTTTTTAGATGGCATTAAAATATTATAGGAAATTTCGATTATCTATATTTCGAAATCTAGTTGTATTTTCTTGTTTTCTGGGAAAACTTAATTCGCGTTAATTTGCGCAGTTCAAAACTTCTTTTCTCTCAAAAAGCTCGTTCTAAATAGCTTTTGTAAATACAAATAATAAAAATCGGTGAAAGGAACCATCGGACAATACACCGTCGACAATTTTATCGGGGTTAATACTCCAGCTTCCATATTTGACGAACAATCGGGCTTTTCGGGGCGTGATTATTTCTCGAAAGCAAAAACCAGCTGCCGCAGACTAAATAGACTTTCGGCTGTACAGGCTATCTCGAAGCTCAGCTGAAAATAAATGCACCCGGTTCAATGTTAAACGGTCTAAGTTCAATAAACGAAGACGTTTAGCCTACGTAGGTCTGTGGCCTACGCTCGAAATACATCAAGGAATGTGCGGAGGATTTTCGAATAAGCGCAAACTTTTCTCCAATTCTATGTACGATCATCAATATGTTAATCCATAATTCTCCAAATTGAGTTTGTAGAATTTATCATTGTATATTTATTATTTATCGCTTTCATAATCATTTAAATATTGGGCTAATAAATAAATTCGTTCGCTTCTTCTTGGTGTATATTCGAGGAGATTCTACAAAACATTTATTTAATGAATATAAAGATACAAATATAGTAGGGTGTTCTTACAACGAACACAGGAAAATCGATCTCTCTTTTACAATCTAAATTTACACATACGTGTAATTTAAATGGGATAGTAAATTAAATATAATTTGCATGTTCTCATTTTAAATATTTCACATTAAGTATGTATACATACTATTCTGAAATACTATGTACAATAATTTCCTCCAGTATTGCTTCGTTTTATTAACTATAAAGAGAATTAGAGAGATGACTCAAGAATTCTAGGAGAAAACAGTATTTTCACAAAGAGTTGAAATATTAACAATGATTGCACGTACCGATAATATTGTTAAGATAGCTATAAAGTGAATCGAAGTAACCTAACGCTCACTCAGTCTTGCTTCTTTACCTTTACTCTTCCTCGGAAGAAGAAAGAAAACGCTCAAGTGCTAAAACGTTCGTCGGCGTATCGTTCGTATCGACGTAATCCTCGTTTTTCGTCAATTTCGCCGAGAGAGAGAGAGAGAGAGAGAGAGAGAGAGAGAGAGAGAGGAGAATAGAAGAGACAGAATGGCATGGGAAACGTTTGATAGCGTTTGGTTTAGAAGACGATATCTATCGATCGATCGTCAGGCTCGAGGGAAGGGGGAGAGCCGCGATGGCGGCTCGTCACGCGAAAAAACAACACCGGAAGTCAACGGATGATGTCGATGGACCTGACCACGATCCGCGTACCCGATAATAAAGGCCCGAGAGGACGTAGCCAGAAAGCTGCTGCATAATTTGGCGACTGGCCAAAGGCGACCAGTTGCTTCCAGTGCGTTGCACGTTTGACCCGTCTGCACGACTATTTGGCCGGGGACACCGGTTCTAACTCATTCGGCAGAATTTTCAATCGATGCTTGGCCGATTCACTGGCCGATTCTTCATCTTATTCCCGCTCGCGTAGATTTGAAACTGTCACACGATTTTAGTATTCCAGATAGGAATTTCTTCTTCTTTGCGAAATTTTCTGCGCGAGGAGTAACTTGGCTGTAGTATTATTAGTAGTATTTTATTAAAGACAATTCTAGTCAGGCAGTGTGATACATTAACGAAAATCTTGAGGCGAGTATCAAAGGCACTAGAATCAAAGGCTTTTTGGCAAATTTAATTTTCATAAAAAAGTCACATAACTATGTTATTTATGTACATATAATTCACGTTGAAGTTATTTGTATTATTTATATAGGATTTTCTTTAGCGATCGCATCACTCGCTTACCAACAATTGTCCAATTAGACACATCGCTGTGATTATCATTGAAAAACAAAAGAATATCCACTTTAAAGCACTCTTTGCCATCCACTTGACAGTCTAAAATATTCAGGAAAAAACGATGGGCTGTTCCCATTTTATATTTGTACAGAAAATCATCGAGAATCCACTGACACTAATTATGAAAATATTCGAATAAAATTAATTTATATCCGCTTATTGCTTGTCGATTGGTTCCTGTGCTGATAAGACGTACCACACACTCAGACGAACATTGCCCTAAATGTTAAACTTCTGCCTCGAACAATCTCGCTTTAACACGACGAATTTGCACGATAGAATCTCATTTATAAATAGTTTATGTAATTAGAGTTCGCTGATTCTCTCCGCTACCAGTGATTTTTACGCTCACACGATAGTGGATGCGACCAGCAAGAGTTCATTTAGTCGGACATGGACTAAAAACTCGGTGCGAATAAATGGAGTTCTGCTGTACCGCGAGAATGAAGACCGATCGTGTACAAGACAATCGTGGGATTCGGTTTAATCAACGTTTTGACAGGAAACGAGCGATTTAGAGGCCGGGGCCCGTTCGCCTAATCTCGAACGGGTGCGGTTTGACGGGCGGCGAAGCGTCATGAGAACAACCGAAATAGACAAGAGGGTTTAGGTGTTGTTCGAGGTAAACGACCGATTGTCTGCCGACGGTTCCCGATGCTTCCGGAAATCTTGGCAACGCCGGCTATCAGCTACCCGCAATAACTCTGTTAATTCTGCCACCCAGTGGCGCCGAAAGCGATCCAACGGTTTCTCCAAACCCGCTCGTGTCTCGATCAATAAAACTCTGATGGAACACGATGTCGCGTCGCGTCCCGGTGAAATTAAATCGCGTCGAGATTAACAACAGTTAATTCTGTGTTAATCTCGACGCGATTGTGTAATGCTCCGCAGATCTTGGAGTGTCTGCGAGAGAGATCCTCCTTCCCTAGGAGACCGAACAGAAAAACAACGTAGATCTTCATTCGTTGGAATTTCTGACGCGAGATAGTGATTACACGTGTTGCTTGTCTCTGCGGCTCCTACAGAATTTTACAAATTTCGAAAGACATTGGAGGTGAAAGTAATTCTTTGCAAATGAAAATGAAAGGTATTGATGATTATTCACAAATCATCGTTGGTATTCGTTGATTATAATTATATAATATATTCATTAACAACGGCAGTTTTTGTTTCTAGTGAAAAATCATTTTCCAAAATATAATGAAACACTAGTACACTTTCTAGTGAAAGTAGTTCAAAAAAGAGCCGAATGTTATGTCTTATAGCTGTTTTAATAATATTGTCGATCCTTAGCAGTTTAACTCTTTTAATATCAGTGAAAGTGATGAAAATGAAACAGAAGAGTTAGACTGTATTCTATGGTAGTAAAATCTTTGTGATTCTTATTCTTTCAATAAGTATTAAATTCATTGATATTAGTATAAATATACCAATTGTTGAACCCAATATTTTATAGCGTGCCAATGCATTCACATCTTCTTGAAGGAATGAAACCGAACACGTATTGTAACGTCCTACGAACTTCAAGTCAGTGACGGAAAATCTCATTTAGCGTTTTGTTTTGTTTATTATCTATTTAACAGGTTTAGCTGAAATAAACCTTACTTGAGGTTTCAAACAAGACTCGTTACGTCAGAAACGAAAGAGACGTTCTATCGTATAGAAAAAAAAATTTTTCAAAGCGCGAGATGTAAATAATACTCGGTTTTACAAGGTATCCACTATTCATTGAGGACCGGAAACGAGAGTAACGAGGTCGTATGACAAGAAAGATGGCCGAAGGTTTTGAAATACGCGACCCGGCGCGGCCTCTACCTTTGCTCCCGTTTCGCGCCTTCTGTCTCTATTATCCGCGATTATAATGATCTTCCGCCAGTGAACGCCATTCTTCCGGCGAATTCCAATCTAAACGAAAGCCAACGATGCTCCATTCTTCCCGCAAAATTCATTATTTTCTGCGGACAGACGATAGGTGGACGTGCTCGCGACTAATTTTGTGAAAGAGGATTACGTTCAGGGTTACGTTTTCTATTGTGTAAACAACGCGTGTAAAAATATTAGTCTGCGAGAGTGAAATATTTGTTTCATCGCTTCGAATATTTCATGCACGTGATGAAATTTTCTTTAGTTTCGAAAAAAATGGTAGTTAGGACATATTGACCAAGGAGAATAGAATAGTTTTGAAAATTCTATGATATCCTTCTCTTGACGTTTTATCATTGTTAGATTTTTTTTAGCGGTAATAACTTCAAAAATGAATAACGGGATGATCTTTATAGAATTCAAAATAAAAATGACCTCGTATTGTAGATAATGAAGAAAGAAATAAATATCGATCGTTACGAAATGTTAAACATCTCATTCATTTTGTCGATAAATTTAACAAAATGTAAAATCACATTTGTTTCGCATGTTATCACCAAATAGAAACGTCCCGATGTTTTTATGTCGGTAGCGTCGCGATAAGCGAAAGAACTGGAGCGAGAAGGATTGATAACATTTTCCTTCAGTGTGTTGAGAAATGCGAAATTCGAGGTCCGTTTCTTTTTCTTTTTTTTTTTTTTTCTAAAAGTAAATAAACCACTTACCTTAATCGTGTCGCGAAGTATGGCGATCTCTCGCGTCAGATGCTCGTTCTCGTTGTACAAAACTTCCATTTGCTGCTGCATCTCGACGCTCGGCCCGCGCATCCGCATCCTCAGCTCCTCTTCCAGTTGACGAACCATCATACTTTGTTTCTGAAACAGGAAATAAATGGAATTTTTAAACGAGATCGTACAACGGGCTTAATTAGTTGCTTTAATAAGAAATTGTCCTGTACATTCACGCTCAAAAATCTTAGGGTAAGCATCAGTCATTTTATTCTGGTAATGTTCGAATATCAACCTTCATTGTCTCTTGTATCAATTTCACTCGTTTCTCTTATGAGAAGATTATTTTTGACATATAGATATTTTAATATATATTAATATATATTAATAAATTTTATTATATATATTAATATATTATTATATATTATTTAATATATTAATATATCATTATATTATATTACAATTGTGCATTCAATGCACTATCTTTTCGAAAGTGCATATAAGCATTTATAGTTGCAATAAATCCAAAACAAGTGATCATAACGTTAGACAAAACTGAGGAAAGAGGAAATTAAGCCCACGATATCTTACACTAACTGAATAAATATACAGAAATGCAGTCTATTTATTGTCAATAAGAGAATTTGCAGATTTAACTATTTGTTTTTCTACTGTATGAATTTGACCGAAAATTTTTGGTAGTTAATGCATTCGTTTCGAAATTGAAAAAATGGAATAACAATTACAATACGCGCAATTTTAATACGTCGTTATTTACGACAAGTATTGTTGTAATATTAAAAATAAAATGCCTAAAACGAAGGCTTTTAAGCAACGGTGTACATGTTCGGGTGCAATATCCAGTTGTAGTTGTTGAAATTAAAATGCAAAGTTTTTTTCCTGTTTCGCTTGTTATTTTCTTTCGATTTGCAATGATAAAGAAGGAAAGTCAGTGTTTTCAAACAACTCGATGTTTTATCGTAGATGTACAGTATACGTGGATAATTGCACATTCGAGCTACGCGGAACTACTTGGAGCATGAAACTGATAAGCGGGTCGATAGCAGCTCGACACGAGGGAAAACTTTGTCACTCTTTCCAGGAAACACGTTTTCGTTATTTCTTTTTGTACAAATATAACCTGAATTCTGCATACACGTACTGCGGCAAAAGAATCAACAAAGTTCATTAATTAATCGATTAATGACGAAATACATGAAATTTAACGTCATTAAGAATTTAATAAGATTAATAAAGATTCCACGTCCAATAGAATTCGGGAATTACGTAAAATAAATGATTCAAGTACCAAAACTTAAGTATATATACATACAAAAACTATTTTTTATACTTCTTAACTTTTGCGGTAAATGATAGTTTGATGGTAATAAAACGGATGTTCATTTTATTTTAATTTGACACCGTGTGTACCGTCGTGTATTCAACGAAGCGATTATCAGAATGCATTGTTTGCAATGCATTTCGTCTACGAAATCTCAAGATGCCTGGTTCTCCTTTGAAGCACTTGTCACGATGCCCGATGATATCAGACAGAGATGTGAGACGCGGCTGGCATAAATTCAGTCTATTTGCTCGAAAGAGGGACATCAGAGGAGTGAAAATAAAGTTGTCGGCAACAGGGAGCCAGACGAAACCGGGAGAAAATCGTGGCCAATTACAGGTTGAAAGGGGGAGTCAGTGTGCGAAACGCTCGGGCGAAAAGTCAATATTTCTAGCGGAAGTTCGATCGTCGTGTACGTCCTCCTTGGACTCCTGACTGGAGAAAGCTTTTTCTTGCCATCCCCGTCTCCTTTACGCGTTTTTCCGGCATCTTTTCTCGCCCATTTCCTGTCTCGTCGTCTTCCTGGATCTTCAACAGAATTGCCTTGATCCCTCTTCGCATTCTCCCTCGTGGACCTTCTTTGAGCCGCGCGGCTCTTCGTTTTTTTAATTTTTACGCTTTTCTTCATTTTTCAGTGAAAAAAGTTTTCTTCTCGTATCTTCTTTCTTATAAGCTTTTTATAAGGTTTCCAGCTCTGTGCGCTGAGATCTTTCTCTATTACACCCTCCCGTTCCCCTATGACTCTTTGCGTCTTAGTCTAGTTTCCGCCTTTCGAAATTTTTTCGGCGTCACTCTCCGCCGTGCTCTCTTTTAGCTTAGATTTCCCACTCGACTCTGCTTTCGTGGATATTGTTCCAGGGTCGTCAGGCTCGTTAGGCGTCGTTAATGACGACAACGCGACGCTAGTCGGACAAAGGAAACAAACTGACGAAAAAAACGCCGCCACAGACCGGATGATTACGAGCAGTATGTTTCGGCGTGCACTTCATCCAAGAACAACGAGCTCCCGTTTCGCGGAATAAAATCTTTTCGCACCTTCGCACAGAACAACTTTTGTAGTTTCATCTAAACCGCGGGTTCCTATGTGATTTCACATTTTCATCATTGGATCTGAAGAATCTTGCAGCTACAAATTTGTTTCACCTATGAAAAGTCATAACGAGCACAGTAGAACTCCATTTATATGGACTTTCGTTTGTACGAGTCAAATTTTAGCCAATATCCAATTAAATCAATTCTTGCTGGTTAAATTCATTTATTTGAATCTGAACTCCTATTCTATGAAAGTCATTAGCAGAATCAGTGGACTTCTATTATATGAATTCCAATTATACAAACCAGTTGTCTCCCAACAAATTCATGAAAAATATGAAATAATGGGATTTCAATTGGATAATAGAACAACCACTATTCTGACATTAAATTGTACATGCTCAAACAGAAAAATCAAGAAAATTGTTAGTTTATTTTCGTATTTAAGGGTTCTAGCTTCTCGCTAAATTTACGAACTTTTTATAATTCTTAAAATTCTTAAAACGAAAATCTGTACAACGAAATTTATAACCTCGCGTTACATCGAACGATAAGAAATAAAGAAAAGTCTCAACGGCAATTTCTGCGTGAAGTATCGGATATTTCTACGTTATGACGATGCGTTAGCAAACTTTATGCCTCGTAGTCGTGGTAGCAAAGGCCACGCCAGAGATGATGCTCGACCGGAAGTGGTGCCGTTCAATAGCGACGATCGACCTGATTTCGCGTACGAACAAGCAACGACAACGTGCCATAGAGGGTGTAGAGGTCGAGAGAGCTCCCCTCCACTCGGTGACGTCAGTCACCCCATAACGAAATCAGTCCACCAAGCCATGGCCGAATTCCCCTTTTCACTCCTACCCTACTTGCTCTATCCCACAAACTGTCCCGATTTCTCTGTTCGTTTTTCCATCCTCGTCTCACCGTTAATTAATCTTTTAATTAGAATTTCATTTTTCACACGACAGCGATTAATTTGTTTCTATTAACAGATTCGCAGGTGGGAATTTCAAGGAAATATCATTGAAAGACAGGGACTGGGAAGGTTAAGATGGCAATATTTAAAAAAACTTGCTTCGAAATAACATGTTTTATATTATTTGATATTATTGATTCAATAAACGATTCAATAAAGATTCTGCTATTCAGAAGAGCATACCAGTAAAGTGAAAACAGAATCTTACAATATTCTGTGTACAATTGTCACAGGGAAACGAGTAAAATGTAGTCTGATCATAACTATAATGATAACATTTTAGATACATTTCAACATACCTATGATAATTACCGATTTCCTTTCGATTTAACAAATGCAAGAGACATTATCACTGTGCCAAAATTTGTATAACTATTACCAACAAAGAACTCAGTGTCATAAAATGTTTGAGATCCATGCTCCTCTTTGAACGTTTGAAACATGAAAGTTTCATGCACGAGTACGTAGAGTTTCATGATCATTTCGCTTTATACTGTAATGAATACAAAAAGAGGACGACTTTATATTACAATCAAATAGAATCGAAAACGATTCAAAAGAACGCATCAAGGTTAACAGCTTGTTAATAATTCCAATACTATCAAATAAAACCATGCTTCTCCCTAGCGAACCTTTAGGCCTGCTATTTTCATTTAATTTAAAATTTAATTCTATTAATTCCCAGAGCTGGGAGTACGAATAAGACACGTGGAAATTGAATTTCAACGGGCAGTTCGGTAACAGAAATCGAGCGTTACGTTTCCAAGGGGATGCAAACGATCCGCCACGACCCCTCTAGACTGTCACGATGGCTAGGGGTGCCGGTGTATACATGGTGTCGCGTGTTCTGGTTTCGAAACGATTAGCCCTCGATTAACCCTCGACGCGGAGGGAACCCGATCTACCTCTTTCTCTCCGGGGTGCGATCGGTATCGTCCATCGACACAGTTTATGCCCTACTATCGAACGCGCGACGACCAACGGAGGAACGAAGATGAGGCGGGGGTTTAAAGTTTAAACGAAGCCCCTCTTAAGACGAGATCCTATTAACGATCGCGTAAATCCTATCTCACGGTGGCGTTTCTTCTTACGCCGCCGTGTAACCCTCGTCGTGAAAACAACCGGTCGTCCACGGTCTTGGAGAGTTAATGGATGCCGACCACCTGCCCCTCCAATAATACAACGTCCAAGACACCAGCGACCAGGAAGCGTCCTTTTATTTTTTAACAACGGCAGGGAATCTCGTTGATATTCATTTATTTCTGTACGTTCCTTTGTTAGGAGATGAAGACGAATTCACGTAATTTTATAGAGTGTCCCAGTTTTCACGAAATAATCGGTGCAAAGATAATTTTGAACTTGATTATTTATTTGATCATTTCATTTGAGGAAATATCTGTTCTTGTTGGAGTTCTCGTGGAAAGAATGGAAATGTTAGGAACTTCTTTAAAAAGTGTTTTTAAGTTTAAAGTGTTCGGACAGATATTTTAGAGAATTTGTGTAATAAAAGCTCCATGGAAGCAAGTTATTTTGGAGTGTGTGTTAAAAGAAGTTCCATAAGATGAATAAAAGTATAACACTCTTAAGTACTGAACTACGCTACTTTATAAATATCATATCAAGTAACTGTTCATTTCAAAGACTTTCCATTAGAGTACAAATCAAGAACTTAATGGACAGAGAAGAAAATACTAAAAAGAAATACGAATAACAAATAATTACAAGCTTTCACAAATTTTCATTTTGACAGAGTAGATAGACGTAGAGAACAAGTTCAAATCATTGCCGAAAGAATTCGCAATTATAAATGGATAATATTCAACAGACGAAACAAGTTTCCATCTAATCTAATGAGAACTTTATAGATTTCTTATGAAAACGATCGATTCGACGTCTAAACGTTCTATACTCGCTAAAAATAAAAATATGAAAGATAAGACGTTCTAAGATCCTTCGAATGTTTACGACTTTGATTATAATATTTTCATGGGTGTTTTCCCGCGTTGCAAAAAAGAAGAAGAAGAAAAAATAAAGGGCAAGAAAGAAGCGTCTGGAAGAACCTTCCACGAACACGCGATAACGAGAGGCTTCCTGAGAAAGAAACACGAAATAGGTCGCAAAATGTGGCGTGCTTTTACTAAGAAACAGAACTGTACAGCCCTTTGATTTTCCTGGGGGGTCGTTGCACGATGGATCGATCTCTTCCGGGTTTCCGTTAGCCTATGTGCATGTCGCTTAAATATTTTTCAACCTTCTTTTTTAACAGCCCCGTCATCGTAAATAGCGCGAGATTAAATATGCATGTGGTGACGCGCGCGCCATCAGCTACCAGCGTAATATATTTACGTTATCGTAATTGTTGAGTTAGCGAGATCAAGTCGAGTACCTTGTAAATCTTCTTTCTTTTCTCTCTTTCGCGATCATGAAGCACGATAAAGCTTCGATCGATACGTTTCTTTGGCGATTTTCACACGCAACGCCAAGTTATTGCGAAATAAATTGAAGGAAAGCAGTATTTATTCCTAATGTGAAACTGCAGGGTAGAGGGAAGGAACTCAAGATTCTCACACTAGTTCTCTGTACTGTTAATATGTAACTTAAACTATGTTGATGACTCTGATAAGAAGAAGTATTTTTTAATATTATATAATGTTATGTGTTAAATAGTCTTGCAACTATGTAGAGAGTGTCTTATCTGATTTTGACATGCGATGAAAGATGCGTTGAACGATGTATATTCTAATAATTATTAGTTTTTCTCACGAGTTGATGAGTTCATGATTAAAAAGTTTGTTTTTCTAAATAGAATTGTATTTTTTACTTTACATCAATATTGATACAGTGCGGCGATTTTTATAAAAAAAGTATTAATACACGTATGTCGAAATTATTGATTAAGGAGGTATTTTAAGTTTAATTAAAATACAAATATTTAATTAGTTAATCAGTGAAAATATTTCAATAAAATATATAATGAATTTAATTGAAGATATCATATAAATATATCCATCATATGAAGGATAAATAGATAGACGCACAGCAGCTTAAATACACTTATCTTTTACATGATTACAAAATTGAAGTAGAATATCTCCTAAACTAATAATTATTATATATACATTAAAAAATATATAATTCTATTTAAAAGAAACAAAGTTTCTGGTCATGATCTTTCTCAATTCCGAATATCAATTCACGAGAAAGACTAAAGCAACATTAGAAATTATTCAAACTCTTCGTTTGAAATATTCTTCGCTACGAGTAATAATATCGTTGTTGATCAAATTGTGAAAATCAGGCGAGACATTCTGTGAGAATAAGAGATATTCAACTTTTAAACGTAACCGACGTTTGCCACTTTTTTTGCATCCAACGATACAATTTTGGCGAGAAACAGCGAAAGGCCTTGGAGCTAAATTGAAATAGGAATGAAGCATGATAGAGTGGCATGGAGTATCGAATAAAAGTGGAACGGTCTCGTAGCGATCGATTATTCGATGGTAAATAAATGATAAATCAAATCTTGTGCCTAAGTTCAGCTCCCCACTCTTGCGTCAGTGTCGTGGATTATTCAAGCGACCCCTGTCATGTTTCGTTCCAAACGAACTGTTTCAACCGCGGTTTCTCTCTCGACTTTCGTTCGCGGGCTCGTTCTTCGTCGTTTCCTCCCTTGGTGACAATAAAATCCCCACGATGCAACGAGTGACGCGTGCAGAGATCGATGACGTCAAACACGAAGGACAACGTAAAACTGCGCTGTCGGGTTCCTACGATGTACTTAAATTCCCCTGACCTAAATCCAGCGATTTTCTCTGACCCCATTCCGAATTCGTATGTGGGTCACCGTGTTCCATTTTAAACCAGCCATTATAATACTGATACCGGGCATTAGCGACGTCCTACGATCGATTCGGCTCTCTCGCAGAAAGAGGAGACGACGAACTTTTCTTCTCTCACGACGGAAAGTTCACGAGCTCGATCGTTAGTTGTCTAATTGCGATTTTAACTCGCCTTGCCTTTAAAGGAAAGGTTATCTTCGTTACCGGGACGAAAGTCGCGTTACCGATTGAAAATGATATATAAATAAAAAAGAAAAAAATAGAAACAAAGGATGACGATATCTTTGTTCTCTCGTGATAGAAAATTTACGAATTTACAATTTTAACATGCGTTTCAACGTAGATTGCTTTTCGAAGGGAAAGTTATCGATACTATTGAAAGAAATAGATTGGCAAAAGTAACATAACAATAGGAAACAGAAATTCTTCTCTTATAATGGAAAATTTAGGAATTTGCTAGTAGCTCTCTAATTACGAGTAATTTCGACGTACGCAGATTGCTTTTAAATAGAAGACTGAGTAGAAAGCAAACTGATGAAGCGATTTTTCTCCTTTAACAATGGAAAATTTATGAATTTACTGTTGGTTCTTTAATTGCAGTTTTAACAGGCATTTCGAGATAAATTGGTTTTAAAGGAAAGATCATTTTTACTGAAAGAAAGATAAACTTGACAAAATAACGTGTAATAAAAAGAAACAGTTATTGGGGAATGATTTTATTCAAAAGAAAATTAAACGACAAATTATCCTAGAAATTCTAATATTTCGTCGTCTGACTTTAATGTTTAAAGTCCAATAAAATGGTGAAAAAATCTCGTACAATAGGCTTTTTAAAAGGCAATAGGCCTTTAGACGATCAATATGTATTGTCAATGGTTTAAGCTTTTCAACATTACCGTATGTAAAAACGATCAATATACATTGTCAATATTGATTGTCTGAGGATCTTTTACTTACGAGAATGTCGAGAACCTTGAAATATTGACAGTATATACCTATTGATCGTTTGCACGCTCCATAACAGGTTGTTGCAAAGAGAAAATTTCAAGATCATGGTGAATTTAGTCGTGAATGAGCTGCGGACGTTTATAGAGTTTCGTATCTTTTCACGAAAAAATTTAAAAACTGGAAAATCTAAGTAGAAACTTATTTTATCTGTTAAATATTATAAAGAGCGTTGTATCTTAAACTTTTGCCGTGTCTGTCTTTTAAAATAAATTTCTGTTTATTTCCAAATTTTTCATAAATGTATAAAAGTTCGTAGTTTAGTGGTGAAAAAAAATTTTTTATGTTTTCGGAGACGTCTAAATTTTGAGAATAAAAGTATTCTTACATTCACTCGCTACGTGATGTAGAAGCGTCTTGAAAAGTTCAGTTTTAAGTTTGTTTTGAAAAAAATTGAAAAAGTAGAAGCCTTACGGTTTAAAATGAACAATTTTCCGTCGTTGTTGCTTGCACTGTGCTCGATTTATAGAGTAACAAATTAATTTTGCGCGTAACTTACTGTGTGATCTACAGTATTGGAGCATGATGGCCTTGAGAGTTGCATGGTTCTCTCACAAATAATCGATAAGGCACGTTCCGAGGGAAAAGTTTTTATAGGGCTGGCAGAGAAAATCAATGCACAGATATATGGAAAAGCGATGAAACCGTCAATTATATCTTTACGCGAATAGAACTATAATTCTCGGTATTGTGTAGAGTTCCCGATAAAAATAACTTTCCTTCATTCTTTCCTTCCCTAGAATCTCAGTTGAAAAGTAACTTAAATTTGAAAATTTGATGCTTAATCTTAAAGTATCGTAAATTTTTATTAATTCCTATTTCCCTGCTTGCATTATTTTACACTTTTAATTTTACATTTTTTAATATATTTACTTTTATTCGATTCTCCATTATTTCGTCATTATTGGTACGCAATAGGCGTGAAAAATATTTGTACGTTCAATGAAAGATGATAAATGTTTCAAATTTTTATAACTTTGTGGGAAAAGGACTAAATCTACAATGATCTTGGAGATTAAAGTTTTCCCTTTGCACCATTTTTTTTTTAAAGCAATGTTTTAATTTAAACGAAAATTGCAAATACATTCTTCCAATTTAACGTTAGAATTGCGTAAGTTTCAATGTCTGTAATATTCAAATGTTAAAGAAGCACAAAGCGGTCATTGCGAAACGTACGAAGGTAATGTTCAACAGAATCTCGTGATTTTTGGTCGTTTTAGTGGTTTCTACCCGTGAAAGCTCAGCTTTATTCGATCTCTCGAAGCGGCGAGAGATCGCGAATCGGTCACACCGGCAAGATAACCACGTTACGAAAGAAACGACCAACGTTTCGTGCCAGACGAAACTGCCTTCACGCCAACTCCGCCTGGCAAAGTTCGCTTCTCGCCGGAAAGATCGATCTAAGGTACGACGACCCCAAGAAACCAGCGAGTGGTTTCTACGTTTGCGTTGTAATATAGGGTTCTGCGCGGCCCGACGAACCTGTGAATCACTTCCAACCAAGAATTAATGAAAAGTCAATGAGGATACCTTCTTCGCTCAGGTTCCATTAATTCCAAAAGTACCAACAGTTTTATCAGAAAAGAGGTCCGTGTCAAATGTTACCCAATTTTCACGGAACCTGGTTAATGAATTTCTTTCGTAAAGAGAATTGGAACAGAGCGTGTCAATCTGTCATTAGCTAATGAAACGTTTCTTCAAATCCATTCTGCCGCGTTCTTTCATTTTTCACCCGATTTATTTGAAAATATCTTCAGTTTGAACGTGATCTGAAAATGTTCTCGTTAATGTGCATGAATTCTCGGTGGGACTTTATTGTTTGTGATTTCTCTCGGATTAATTTTGAAACATTATAAATTCTTTTCTATCATGAACTCTTCAATATAATATCTTTACGTAAATCTGTTAATATTATACTAGAAAATATTAGACGAAATTTCATATGAAGAATTTATGTATTTTTTTTTTTTCTTAAGTAGAATGATATATTTTTTTTTTATCGATGCGGTTCGTTATTTCCTACAAAATTGTACCAATCTACTCGATACGTGTCGGAAAATCATTAGTTCAGGAAATATTGTAACTTTAATTTTTTTTTTTTATAAAATCCGCATGAAAGACAAGAGCAGCATGAAGGCTACTCTTGTTTTTGCTCGTCTCTCGTACGATAGATTTTACAGAATTAAGATTAAAATAGCTTCTAAACTAATGATTTTTCAACGTAACGAACTTAGTACAATTTTATAGAAAATAATGAGTCGCGTCGATTAGTGTATTAAAATGACACAAGAGCAAACATTCTGTTCTGATAACAGTATTCAGGTTCAAATATAACGAGACAATAAAAGTCTCAAATATAAAAGATATCTAACCTAAGAACGTAGTTTTAAATGAATCTACCAAGCCAAAGGAACTCTCGTAGGACGTGTCGATGAACAAAAGAAACGGATATCCACTCATAACAAAAAAGAGAACCTGACACAGATGGCAAGGGGTTTCGAGTTACGAAACTTTGAGCAACTTCTTCTAACGGGGCTTTTAACGATCCGTTGGGACAAGTCTTAGGCCTTGGACGATCGTGGCCCGTTCCACCGTGAAAAAGTCTTCCATCAAAGTGTCTCTGCTTCCCTCTGTAACTCGCCGATATCCCCCACGACCTCCCCCTCTTTGTCGAAGTCAGCGGTGCTGCTATCGATCGATCGGGTGCGGGCCTTTGTCGTTCGGGTATCCTCAAATCAGTTTCGGTTTTAAACGAACGTAGCCGGTTCTCTCGAGCAGGCACAGACGGACGGAACAACGAAACAGTGTGCTGCCGTCCCGGTCGTTTCGGAGTAGGCGTTCCCCGAGGAATTTCAAACAATTAAAGCGACTCTAAATCGTGATTTCGCCAGACATGGCGAAACATGGCGCAACGAGAGGTAATTTCGGACTAGTTTGCATGATCTTGTTTGGGATACACTCTGCTTCGTGGTTCCACGGAGTCCCGAATTCATTCACGCTACGATCTCGGGGTGTTCTTTGACGGACCATTGGAATTTTGAGCGGAAATCAGATTTCGGAAAGATCACAGGCACGTTGGAATAACGCAATATATTCGAGACTGGTCGATTTTCTCCAACAATCGACGACGTTCTACTTACACTGGAATTAGTAGCGATTAATTAATCGGTTTGTATAATACAGAGAAACATACATATAGCGACTTTATATACGGTCGATAACTCTTACATTCTTATTCAATTATTCTTAACATTCTCTAGGTATTTAATTCAATTATCAATGTTTTTATCAATGATAAAATAATATGAAACCTCTTATAATTGTAATTTTGTTCAGATTTCTTTTTTTAACAACAATAAAGTTGAAATATACTTTATTAAAATAGAAACTTTGCGATCTTACTTATATGTGGCATGTATTCTTGGCAAAGATTATTGTAGGCAATGAAATTTAGTGAACAATTTCAGTATACTTATAGATGCATGAGCAAAATTTTTGAAGAATCACAGTATTGAAGAGGAAGTGAATTTTACTTTCTTTTAATTTCGATTTTCTCACAGTATTACCCTACAGAAGCTTAAATTACTTCGTGTCGAAGTAAAATAAGCATATTTCAGCAGGATTTTTGTTAAAGAAGTGACATGATATATGTACTTGTACGAAATCATTCTTCTGTTGCACAATCGGTTGATGCATCGCATATGTCATTATTTTCATATGTGAGTTAATGTCTGTATTTATAATAAAGCCATTACACCTGATCACTTGATTTACGTCGCTATTCCGAGCGAGAAATACTTCAAATAAATAGTGTGTATCGAGGAACATATAATGTTATTTTTTTCGTGAGCGAATGCATTAATGTAATATAAAGGTCGACATAATTTTTTTAAACATATTTTTTTTAATGCATTTTTTAATGCATTAGTAGATGTAGCCCGATATTCTGTACAAAAAGATCGAATAATTATTAGTTTAAAAGAGATATTTCAGCTTTAATTTTAAAGTGAAAAGCAAGGATAAAACTGCACGACTTGTACCCCAGTACGATTTGTCTTACTGAAAGGCCCAAAAACAACTGTTCTGACTAGGAAATGAGGACGACTTTTTGCCATAAAACTTTATTGATATGCAAACATTTGAATTGACACAAAACAAATTACAGGCGCGATCGCTCAGAACCAGACAACGCCACTCCTACTCGAGGTCTATCCCACGCCCCCTCACGAATCACGTGAGCCAAATCAACCAATCGTTAATTTTCGTTGCATTAGCGTTGCACTTGAAGAGGCCCGATTTTCTAGGTTACGCCCGCTAAAATCACTTTCAGTAATAACATAAACATTTTAACGCGTATTTTCTTATTTTTCATATAATGTTATATATAAAAATAATATTAATCATTTTCCAACATACATGGGTTGATGCTTTTTTTACAGAGGATGTTAAGTTGCATCAATTGATGTATTAAAAAATATATAATTCGAAATTCACGAAGAAGATAATAGCAGAATATGCGTTCCCAGAAACTATTTAACTTTCATCTGAAACATTTTTCGGTATGAATGATAATAGCAAAGTAAATCAATATCAGCAATATTCATTATTTATTATTAAATAAATAGAGTGTAGATTTTTACGCATTTGTGTGAAAATTAAAAACAAAGAATATATATAAAATATTCAAAGTATGTGCTTTTTATAATAAAATTTCTATTTTTTTAATTATATTTCCAAAAATATAACTTTGCATAAAAATCTGCAATCTATTAATAAATTATCATTTACTAAAACCATTATACACTGTAGGAACTTTATTGACTTTATTAATGGAATAATTTTTTCACTTGCAATCCGCGAGTTACAAATTTGGTCTTATCAGTCCACGACGTTGCGACTTTTGGCTATCGACTACAGATATCACGAATGAATTAATTAAGCTACTCGTATCGCTTACTCAAGGCGAAGAAGAGAAAACGCGTGTCAAATAGCCGGGACGCATGTTCACGACGCACGGATGGCTTCGGTAATCGCGAAAGACAATTATTTCGAGCGGCGTTGCATCGCGTTTAACGAAGCTCCCTCTCGTTTAATTCCATTTAGTTTAGTTAGATTAGATCAGTGCGGAGATTAACTCCGTCCTCGATGCGACCTGCCTATTCGATGATTTAAATAGCATTCCACTTCCTTCGATTCTACTTAAACTTATGCTTGTACAAGATCTTAATTGCAGAGCAGATCTTCGAGTATCTCTGTGTCTTTTAAACCCTCCCGTAATTCAATGAAAGATTGTAACCAGTATCCTCATTTCAGGCCCCTGCATCGTGTATCAAGCAGCTAATCGCTCGTAAGCAGGAAATTACACGATCCCTTCCGGCGCCAAACTATTTCGATTTACCAAAGTTGCACGTGGCAAAGGTTAACGAGGCCGAACGATCTGGTCGGTCTGGCGAATGAATTCTTCATTAGAAGAAACGGGACAGCGGCTCGACAGTGGCTCGACCTCGAAAAACCAACGTGACTGTGCTCGATTTTTCCGCCGCTGGCCAGGGAGAAAATTTCATACGACGTCCAGGTGATTCAAGGAGCGAATGCAACTCCTACGTGCAAGTCGTAGCACACGCGTTCGATGGGACGGACGCGATGAGGATCAGTAAGGTGGAAACCGATGAAGCTGGGAGATAAAGTCCAATAACAAGGAAAGAAGAACGTTTGGAAGGAAGGGGAACGAAACAGGGTCACGTAAAAATAGGGTAACCGTTGGGGAAGAAGGGAAAATAAGAAGAAGGGGTGTGAAAGGGTGAGAAAGAGGGAAACGGAAAAAGAAGGGAAAGAAGCAGTGATAAAATGAAAAAAGAGAGGGGATACTACAGTTCGAGGGGAAGAAAATGAATGGAGGAAAAGGGGGACAGAGAATGAGGTAGAAAGAGAAGGAGTAAGGCAGATTGATAGAGAGTTCGGAAGGAAAACGAGAGAAACCAAGCATGAGAAAAACATAGACAGAAAGAGAGAGAGAGAGAGAAAGAGTCAAAGGTGAGCATAAGAGAAAAAGAGATGACGATAGAAAATGAGGGAATGATAATTAGAGAAAGCGAGTGAGTGAGTGAGAGAGAGAGAGAGAGAGAGAGAGAGAAAGGAAGCTGGTAGGGGTGAGTTCCTGTCGCTCGATAACGCCTCTGCTTCTGCTCCGTCATCAGCATCTCTTCTCTCTCTCTCTCTCTCTCTCTCTCTCTCTCTCTCTCTCTCTCTCTCTTTCCTTCATTCTCTTAGATTTTAGATTCTCGTTTGAGAATTTTGATATTAAAATTGTAAAATACTCATTTTCAAGTAATAAAAGTAATTAAGAATTAACAAACACTTATATAGGATTATGCATATAGTGATTAAACGTTTCATTTTAATGTTGGAAATATAGATATATAATTGGTAATAATTACATATTGCATTTAATATAATATGTTAAATTAATATTTGACGTTTGATCGATGAAACATTATGTGTCAGTTTTTACGGTATAATTTATAATTTTCTACGTTTGTCCATTACTCTATAAAAAAGATAAAACGAAGGAACATGGAATAAGAAATTTTATTTCGACGAGTGTTTTATCAATTTATCATCGGCATTAATAGAAGCTTTTTGTTCGTAGCAAATTGGAAACATATAACGTATTTAATTTTACAAGTATTCCAGATATCTCCTCATTTCCCGTACTCTCCTCATTTACATGACATTTCTGTTACTGTCGTATAAATTTGATATTTCCGAAGTGAGGGTCATTTAAACATTCTCCTCGTCTCTTAATTTTTTCTCAGTATTATTACTGTGCGAATCATAAAGAAAGGATTAAATTTTTTCACGTACGACTCCGTTTCCGAGAAAACTGCATTTACTTGAATTTGATTAATTGTATATATATCGAACACGAGTGAATAATAATCGACAGAAGGTATCCGCGAAAGTGACACAAAGAAAAGAATTTTCCGTTTGATATGTTATTTTCAAGAAAACAGAGTTTGAATTTAGTTAAGAATACCAACAAATATATGCCTAATAAATTTCAGTAAATTTAATTTCTTCAAAAACATCGCGTCTCGCGAAAAAATTGTATTCCAAGCTTTTGACCTACTTCTGTAAGTAGAATAACCTCCCGTTCATTATTCACTCCCTACTAGCCCGCAATTAGCTGCGTTTAAGTTGATAAACTTTCCAAATTCGATTGTCTGAAAAAGGAGAACCAAATGAGAAGAAAGTTTTTACGCGTAGAATCATCCCCTCTCAGCCGATTATATCAGGATTGTAACAACGCTCTGTATGTATATCAAAATAAAAATAAAATCAATCCTTCTGAAAGCGGCGCAGGAAATAAACGAGGGACAAGCACGCATCGACGGTCCGTTTTATCTTCGATCCTGCGAGTTGACCGGCGAGACGGAATCGTCGTTTCGCGGCTACAGCCGAGAAATGGTGGCCATGTATCACACGTGGCAACGGTAATTATGTTACCCGCTGGAAAATGGTCTGGTTGGAAGCGTATCTGACCGGTGGATCATGGCTGTACGAGCAAAAATCGCTCGATGTTCGTGCAGATCGGCGATACTCGCCGATTCGCCTTATCGCGAGAAGTCCGATATTACGTGTGTGTTTCGATATCGTGCATTCCGATCAAACAAGTGGATTTTCTCGGAGAACATTTAGCAATTTACTCGCAAAGACCATCATCAGTCACAGAAACTATAATTAGAGTTTAAAATTGGAGTCTAGAAATTCGTGAATTATTAGGGCAAGTGTGCCTGTTTCTAACTGTGCAGTCGAAAGAACTTGTAAAAATTAAAGGAAAATGTATTTTCTTTGACAAAATTTAAAAATAACTTCGCATATAAGAACTTAAGAAAATACTTCTTCTTTTTATTTTCACAAGTTCTTATGTATACAAAGTTATTATATCTAAAGGAACTCTCCTTTTTATATGTATAAATTTTCGTATAATTTATTTTAATATTAAAGCAAAATATAGAAACGATTACCCTATAAATACGTACAATATTTTATATATTTTTGTATATTATATATAGAAAAATTTCGATTGAAACTTTTCATCATGTGGTTCACTGGTTCGATCATAACGTTTATGTAAGATTCCATAACTTTTTTTAATCTTTAAATCTACACAAATTTTGCGTTTTAGTTTTCCTCGCCCAATATGTGTTTCCTTATCATTCTGTTAATCGATAATATTTAGATTGCGGGATGATATCGATGAACATTTTCAACATATTTATCGAAAGCGAGTAAAGGAAAATTTCTTCTTATGGATTGACTGACTGGCGTTTAAAAGTGATCGAAACAATTCGACGTGTTCATAGTAACAAAACAAGCTCAGTTCTGAAACAAAAATAAACGCCGCGTCAGAACGTCGTTCGCGTTATTAAAGAAATTTAACTCACGAATCGTGCAAAAGCTTCCGACCATCTGGAACTGTGTCTATCTTATCATGCCGCGTGTTGATCTTCCGTTTCGTCTGTCGTTTCCCAAGAGAAAAAAAGAAAAAAAGACAAAAAGAGAATGGAACAGAGAAACAGAAATAATTTTTGGAATAAATGTTCACATCTGTATGAAACAAACAGTGTTGGGCAAAACAGCATTTGCAATAGAAAATTAAAATATTTACAGAGATTGATTCGCACAGCTAGAGATTATTTACTTAATTGAGATAACTGCTTATTTTTATATTGATTGAAGTATTATTTGAGATATTCAGTTGATTTTACAAATATTTTAATTATATATTCCTCAGGTTAAATTTGAAATAAATATTTCTCTCATTGTACGCGTAATGGAATATCTGATGGAATTTTTATGATAATTGAAAAATTACGATAAAATGGTCTTTAAAAATGTTCAGTAAAATGAAATTTAATTTCAAAGATGATGCCTGATAACGTTGATAATTTAGACTTTTCATAAATTTAAATTACATTAATAATAATAACAATTAAAACGTGTCGTTTATATATATAATTATAAAATTTAATATCGTTGAAATAACTTTTGATAAAGGTTGCGTAGGAATCAGAACAATGCACAATCATTGTCCCTAAACACCAATTTCGGCGCCCCCAGTAGAGAGTAGAGAGCAAATAGTTTCGCAGAACTAATCATGAGGCTACTATAAAGTTGCCTGTCTGGCTGTTTCTCTGAAACTACATTATTGAAGACGAGTAGTTCCTTCCGAAATAATAATCATGAAAGACAATATTTAAAACGATTAATGCAAGTTTAGCACTTGCATTAATTATTTTTAATTAATGATTCCCGTTTCAAATAAATATTTTCAACATATAATGCTACATGCATCATTGCCAAATGAAATAAATAATTCAAATACTGCTTTATTTCCGGCACGTTTTACTCGAAATGTGTCCACTGGATATAAAACGACATAAATTATTTTCTGAAAAAATTTGCGATAGTTTTTTCAATGTTCAAGATACTCCAAGATGACGTAGAGAATTTCTTTTTAATGGATCGAAAAGCGGTGGTAACATTTGTTATCAAACTGCTGGCACGTTGTCAACCATTAAGCTCGGTGCATTTTCATCGTCTCTGAATCGACTTCGATGTTCGAGAAAAAAATACAGTGAAGGAAAAAGAGAGAGAGAGAGAGAGAGAGAGAGAGAGAGAGAGAGAGAGATAAAAAAAGAAAATAAATCAGTCCTAGCATTAGCGCATCGATTTTAAACATGTGTGCTTATGTCTGATGAACTTCGATGGCTGACATACACGGAAATAGCCGCGGGGGTCATCCCATTAAGTAATCTGACATAGATTACGGAATCGATATCGAGGATTAATTCGCCTCATCGTCGTAGCACCGTTTTAGTTGTACGTACCCTCTGCGAAAACGTTCGAAGATCGAAAATTGGATTGGAAACGGAAAATGAAAGCTTCTGAATGTATTATACTCATCTTTCACACTTGTGCCATTGTAGTTACGTTTTCTTTTAATTTTAGCTTTCAACTTTGAGACAATTCTCCTCCTACAATATCGTTCTCGACGATCCTCTTATTAATATTCTTACGTTTTCTTCTAATTTTAGCTTTCGAAGCTTAAGATACTCCACGAGTATCTTGAGACGACTCTCTTGCTGAAACAATTTTAAACGTAATCTCAGACAGAAATAAAATACAAAATAGTATTCTGTTTCTTATACAGAATCGTCCAGCAAGAAGGAAATATGAACGCATCGCTTCTGTCTTTCTTCGTTTTACAAAATTAAAATTAACTTTCAAATCTTTCAAACTAACAATTTTAACATTATATATTATGTTAATAAAGTTTTGTCACATTTCCAAAAAACAACGAAGACATTAATCCCTATTGAATTTTCTTTTATAATATATATATATATATATATATATATATAAAATAATATATATATAAAATATTGGCAAAGGAGAAATATTAGGAAAATATTCATAATATTTAATATTTCATAAAATGTAAAAATCTGGGTGTTGAAAGTTAATCAGATACGTTTCATTCGCTTGCGCTTTAAAGTATATAGCACTTCTTTGAAAATGATTGTTCGGATGGCTATGCGTTTCTCGTGAGTCACATTGTTTTTTCTCAAACAGAATCTAGAAAACTAGAAAACTTGACTCTAGATTGCTTACTCAGAGTACGATAGGAATTGAGAATTTATTCAATTCTCGTGCGCTCATTTACAAATTGTTAGTCAAAATAGTGAACAATGGAATCCAAAAGTATAATTAAATACTGAAATTTGACTTGTACTTTTGAGAGCGCTTATTAGAGATACATGTTTTATAATATTTTAATTTTAATTTTAATTTCATAATATCATTGCATTAATTATGTGTATAATATTACATTATATTATGTATAATATATATAGCAGGGACACAGGAGCCTTCGGGAAAGGACAAACGTCTAAGCAAGCTATTGCATCGTGACGCGCGTGTACAAATAACGGAGAGTGATACGTTGTAAGTCACTTCCTCATTAAAGCCGCAGCTAGCGCGCACATGCCTTCAAAGCATGATTTATAGAAGCAATAGAGGTAGATACCGAGATAACGCGCAACAACACGAAAAGATTATACACGTCAGCTCTCGCGGAGTGAATTCAACGCGAGTACAGCTACAAATGAAAACGCGAGAATGGAAGAATAGAACGTCGGCGCATCCTAAATGATCGGTAAAATTTAATCAACGAAGGTCTTTCAAGTCGTGGCACGAAGATTTGCAAAGCTGGCCTCGGTATTTCAAACCTCCCGACGAGTTTCTAACATTGTTCTCTCGAAATCGTCGATGAAATTTTTCACTCGAGCTGCAAATGAAAACGTGTAGAACGTAGGGGCAGCCTGCAATCGATAAATAACAATCGATGAGAATTGAAATTTGAGAAGATCGCGAATGAAAACGTTCGAGCGAAAATTTCATTACAGAAAAAAGTATTGCCGATTGCGAAGGACACACCTGCGTTCTATTATTCCTCGTACGACCCATTCATAGATACACCATCGAGACGAAAATTCTCATCGGCAAAGGAAGATTAAAACGCGAGGAGATCGTAAGATCGGCGGTCGCAATCAAACGGCGTCAAGTTAAATCCGGCGGTCAAAGTTCGCCGAAATAGAGGTCGGGATGCCGGAGCTGGCTTCGCAAATATTAAAGTTTCTTTATTCAGAGGATATTACGTTGTACCAATACGGGGGCTGGAAACTCGTGGCGTCAGGTGGTGAAACATAGTTGCCAGAGTGTCTGTAGTTTTCCGTAAAAAAGTTCGAACACGTTAAATCGCTGACGCTGCTGAACAGGTTATCGATAACGTATCGACCGTGCAAATAAAAAAAAAAAAAGTTGGCCGACGCGGGCTATTATATATATTCTTAAACTTTTAGGCACGTGAAACTGTCGACGGGACATTTCTATTACGGTGTCACGTTCCTGTTCGCAAGGGAAATATTCTCGGAAACGTAGCTTGTAATGGTAGGTAAACGCGATTAAACGTCGAGTAAGCAACGTTATCGGTAGAAACAACTATAGATGAGAGCGGCGAGGGTCTTGGGCCGGGGATCGATCGATTCATTTTCGAAGTCCACGAGAGACACGTTTACTCTGTAACCCCGTGGAACAATGCGGTCGTGCCATAGTTAGACCGCGTGGCATAGGTTCTCGCTAATAATCCGCCTCGATATATTTAGGCCGATCGATATAGACGGACGTGTGCGCCGTGCTTTACGCGGACCTGTACGCCACTTTCACGAACGGCGAGGGATGATTGTTTTGTCGCGTACGAAGCGATATACATCTCTCCCGAGATATTCACTTTGCGCACGATACTTTCATCTTTTGAGAGATTCTACGATTAAAGGAGGATATTGTTGAAAGTTAAACGTTTCTCGTTTCGTAATTGCGTGGCGAAGGTTGAGGAGGATCGACTGACAATGAGAGTAGAAGTTTTAAAACGATCGTCGAAGCTGGCAGAAACGGAGTCGCAAGAGGTATAAAAATGGCACGGCAGTCTTCACAAAAATAATTCCGGTTTCTGGGTTATCGATTCCAGAAAAGGAGAGCCCTATTCTGGAATATTTCCTTTTCTCGTAATATCTGATAACATGAGATAATGATCATTTTCTATAGAAGCAAAAAAATGTTATCCTACGTGTGTCGAAAAATTATCAATTTAGGAAATACGTTAATTTTAATTTTTTTAAAAATCCACGCGTAAAAGACAAGGACAGTAGACTGTTTTCGTCTTTTCTTCTCTTTGGTACAGTAGATTTTACAGAATTGAAATTAAAATATCTTCTAAACTAATGATCTTTCGACGTAAATGGCTTAATACAATTTTATAGAAAATGATGCGCTACATCGATTAGTGCATTAAAATATATATCATTGCATTCAAAAAAGTGGTGGCAAATTTGTGATTTCTACAAAAGAATTACTTACGTCAGATCGTGATCCCCTTGAAACCATTCATTTTTTGTTTGAACTGTTTCTTTATTTTTTTTGTATCACAGATAATTTACAAGCAATGTATATTACATTCGTGATACAATTCATAACGCATTTGTGAACCGCTGTATATTTAGTCTAAGAATTACTGTGTCGTTTCATCGTACCATCGCGTAATCGTGAAAAATCGATAAAAGATTCGAACGGATGTTTGAAGTAGCGGGACGGCAAAGGAAGAAGAAAGTATAACCAGGCGGATTACGCGCGGGATTACCATAGCAAAAAAAGGCAAGAGCGATTCAGTGAGCATGATAATGTTCCCAGAGCGAATCTCCATTTTCCAGACGACATTGTTTCGCGCTCACCCGGCGAACGCTACGAAATCCCTTCGGTATTCAATTCGAGAGTGTGGTGTACACAACAAAGGAGTTGCTGTTAAAAGGAAAGCTAACGAGGACATTCAGAATCCGTTTCTTCTGTAGCAGGACTTATGGCCACTGCCTCTTAATATATGCAGCGACTTTTAGTGCCAACAATGAGACCAGATGCCGAAACTGGGCGAGGATTAGGGAGAAGAAGAAAGAGAGAGCAAAAAGGATCTAACCAGACTTCTGTCGCGAGATTCGGGAGCGTTACTCACCGGAAGTGCAACAATAAGTCGTTAACCGTGTTTCATTCCTAGAGATTCTTTTCTTGACTTTCACGGAGCTAATACGATCAGCAGGAACTATTTCGCGTCGAGTGTCTGCCTAACTTTCGGCAAAGTTGCAAAAGCGTGGACTCGATCGAGCGGCGGTGGTTCTCCTTTTGCTAGACGCGGCACTGAACGGCCAGCTGTGTCCGAGAGATGAATTGAAAGCGGTGGTATGCACGAAGAACATACTGCGTGGCCATTAGAGAGAGACCGCTTCGACGATATTAAGTTATGAACAAAAGCCCGTGGTCAACGGGACTACGTGGTTTATCTCGCTCTTCCGGCGTCGAAATCAATTTGTTTTTCGCCGAGCCTCTTTAACGGAGCGATTAATCCACTCATTGTCAGTGAAATTCCTTGTTGTTGGAAACAAAGAACCGTTCAACGACCGTGTTCGGAAATATCGTACAATTTTCCGCGATCCACAAGTTGGTCTATTGCGATTGAAGGATGAGATAAGATCGTTAAGGGAAGTGAAGCTGTCTCGCGAACGATACCCGAGTCGAAGTTCGAAAGCAATCGAGTTCTCCGGTGAAGCGACCAAATTCTCGAATGCAAATGACACGAGATCCCGTTTTCACCGGACGTCCGCTGGATTCGGAGTTGTTTCATAGGTGAATAGACGACGTGATGTGTAAATTGAATTTTAGGAACCACCGACGTGGGGTTAACGACGACTTTACGATTTTAAGAACAATTTTGGTAAAAGTATAAGAATAGACACGTAAGAAATAAGTATTCATCTCGTGTATAATTTTTCAAAACCGCCGTGAAATCATTCCACCGGTCGACATACTGTTTCTTCCACGGGCATGCCACGATCTTAGCGAGGAGGCCATCAGCAACTAATTTTTCATTCAGCGGGAACCATGTCAAGTGAGCAATTAGATCCGAGAGCTTGCTATCCCGAGCAATTCCTCGCAACAAACGCAGAAAAACGCCGTGGCAAACGGAATTTTTAATACCGCGAATCCCGCTAACAACGGCGGATCAGCCGATGCATTCCAGCGCGAGCGCGAACTTTAATATTTCAAGGTTTCCAAAAGTTGATCAAAGGAACTGATCGCGCGTAATACGTACACCCGAGGCAAAGAAGAACATACATCGCAGTTTTTTTTTTTGAAAATTAAATTAACGTCACGAATAGAACGAGCACAGTACTCGCGTTCTTTCTTTCGAGGCGCCAAATAATAGGGTAGAGAAAGAGAAAGGTGGAGAAAAATTATTCGTCAGCAGTAAATACAACGGGTGCGGCGGGGTTTAATTCCCGCGCGGCTCTCTTGTTTTTTGGCGGGCCGCGAGAGCCAATGAGAAAAAGAGAAGGATCAGTTGGCGGAACGATGGCATTGCAAAAGTTCCACGGCATTTTCCTTTTTTTTTTTTTTTTTTTTACCTACTTCCGACGTACGCCAATTTCGAGATTGCTGCTATGGCGCGAGTCGCGTACGCGACCAAACAGAGAGAAGGAAAATCCATTCCACCCCTCTGGCCACCATTTCCAACCATTTTCCAGCCGTTTAATGCGTTTTCTCCCACCTTCCATCGCGAAGTTTCCGATGTTAATGGCATCAGGGGAATAAAATATACCTATACACTCACTCTCTCTGTTTACTTTTATTCCCGTAAAGTGCACAAAAATGATTACGTCTTCAATATACACGAGTGATGCAGAATGCAACGTTTAGCAAAATTTAACGTGACTTTTGTCATTTTGTAAGATCAGTTTTCGAGGATCGTAATTCAAAGTAAAAAAATGACACCATAGAAACTCACATCTTGATTCATTAGGAATAAGTAACAATCATAAAATTTTCCAATCTTCTTCAAAAATCTCATTCCCTAATTATTAATTACTGTCTTTCATCTTTCAAAAATTAATCTTCCCTTAATGGTTGTTTTTGTAAAAATTTGGAAAATATCAGTTAATTATAAATTAGAAATCTGTCATATTATTATGCATCTATATTTATTAATAGACAAATTGCCTCGATTATTTTTTCGTTCACGTATTTCGCACTAGATCCTTTTGTTTTGTAATTAATTTTATAATTTCATCGTTACATATATATATGGCGTGCTGGATCAAAGTTGAACGATGCTTAACCCGAAACATTTCCTACGCTCCCCCCTCCCCTTGGATCCACCGTAATCTCCCGCAAACCGCCTAATCTCATTCACCAGACTCGTCGATTCCGCACTCCCATTGAATCCAGTGGCGTTTTGTTCGTCGATACCCTAATCCTTAATCGTAGTCGTAGGAAACGTGTCGGTGGTCGCAGGGTGTGCCGAAATTACGCAACTTTACGGTCGATTGTCGTTCGCAGAGTACAGAACAGTGTCGGTGGAACGGTGGTGGACGTCGAAACGCGTGTCGTTGCCGCGTAAGGATCATACATATATGTATATATATATATATATACTGCCTGTCGTTGTACCGCGATGCCAGACGCTGGATAAAAAGGAATAAACGTGGGCAGACGGCCAGAGAATCCGCCTCTCTCAGAGATTCCTCTGCTCTCGCTATCGATGACTCATGTGCACTGCCATCGTGGCCAAAAATATGCCTGGTGCCACGCTGGCGAACCGTGACGAGGAAGATTGACGCACAGCGTGCCGCCACGACTCGCTCGATTGATTCGAATAAAAGATTGATTCGACGGGAGATGTGCTATTCGAAGAAGTTGCAATCGATTGGCCGTTGTAATCGAAATTGCTCATGTCTTTATTTTAAATTTCTTAATTTCTTATATTCTTCAATTTAGATCTAACAACTTTGTAACAATGTGTGTCAGATTGTTAAAATTTTGGGAATTCCTCTCATTCTGTATTTTATTATCAGACTGCCGGTTTTTGTGCATTCTTATATTTTCAATAGCATAAGAAGAACCTAAATAGAAACTCGTTTCGTGTGCTACGTATAAATATTTCAAGATATTTTATATATCTTTGCTTGCAACTGCAATTCTTATTCGATGAATTCGATCGATCTTTCCATGATTTCTATAAAAATCCACAGTCTATTTATTATACATTCTTCTTCGCGATGAAAATTCCAAAGTTAATTTTGTACGATCTTCAATATTCAATGATATAAATTAAGAATTGAAAAGTGATTTAACTTTGAGTTTAAATACTTGAATCCTTATTCCATAAATGTATTTTCTGTCGCTTTAAATCAAAATATGTGAGTCATCTACGTTTGACGTGTTTTAATATTTGAAAAATTTTACTCTCTGATCTTGTCTTCTTTAAACATATTATTGCAATCATATTAGACATTTTTAATATTCAGCAAGTTTTTGTAGAAAAGCGAGATTAAGGCTCAAGTTGCGAAGATTATTAAAATTAATTATAAAGATTATAAAAATTAATTGTCACATTTATTAATTAAAATCGTAATCTTCGAGTTTCTAAATGGAAAATAATTTTTGTTTCATTCAACAAATTATTCGTCACATTTTAAAGCTTTCTGGTATTATTCTTGCTATTATTCCGAACAAAAATAGTCCGCGTTCTCAGAATAAGGGTTAATAAATTGCAGATATATTTTGCATTGCTACTGAAAATATACACGTTTATGAAAAGCGTTTACCACATTTTGATTCTGCGTGATTTACAGATTTACGAGGCGAGCGTGCATTAATGCTGCTACCATGATGATAATCAAAGATGCAGATTGTAAACATTTCAAAAATAAAGGATGGAGGGTATGTATACCATTATAACACAGTATAACTTGTAAATCTTTCTTCAGAAAAATTCGGTGGTTGAATGAAGAGTTCAACAGGAAAGATTTTTACGATTCGTACATTTCAATCTGTGCCCCCATTTGAAAAGTTTGAAACAGTTAAACTCCTCTAACTCAATTCTGCACGTTCCGTTCTCCGAGAACTCTCGTTGAAGATTAAATTTTTCACTCTGTAATTTGCCTAGTTCAATAAAAAAAAAGAACTGCTGCAATACGAATGGCTGATCTTTAACGATGAGTGCAACGACGTAGAATTAAATGGCTCGATTAAGACCCATGTAACGTCGCTCACGTGACACGCTCTCGTAATCGAACAGAACGTGAGGTCTTTACAGACCTAACAACGTTCACGATCGTTCGATAAACTTTTACAATGAAAGGGAACACGACATTTTGAACAAACGGCAGGTTTTGTGAGAGACAGGCGATCTATTCGCGAAGCGACACTTTGGCCACGATATTATATAAATATGCGACGGGCTTCGCGAACGTAGGCCAACATATTGATCCATTCGTCGTCCTCGAAGGCAATGCGTACACGTCTCGCCGAAGGAAACGCAGAAGAATTAGGTAGCAGAATAAGACTTGTTGCGAGGTCAATTGCGAATGGTCATTGGGTTACTGCCAATGTGGCTGTTTAAAACGCGTTTTATACGATTTGGTCGACAGTTAATGGGATTTGAATGATCGAAGCTGATAGCGAACGATTGATCATCGAAGGATTTCGTGTGGAAAATATCGGCTGAATTGTTACATCGGTGGCTCCCCCTTCGCGTCGCATTTTTGGCCAATCAATAAACGCGTCTATTACGAAGCGTCGGAAAAAGAAACGGGCCATTACAAGGTAGATCGATAAGTTTCTAGCGGCAATCGGACCCTTCGTTCTACGTAACTCTGGGTTGCTCCGTGGGATCAACCCGTCGAGCGAATCTGTTCACGGGACGTCACGCAACGAGCGACACAGAACCAATCGACGCAGAATCGACCATCGCAGAATGGCCATCGGATCGGCGATGTCGTTGCGTTTTAGTCTAATCACTTTGACCTAAATTCCAGGCGCGTCGTCGAAAATAGGTCACGGAGAACGCACTAAAGAGGCTGTGACGAAAACTTCACGCACACTCGTCGCGTCGAATTTTTTCTCGCACGGTTATCCGTCATCGAGACAAGGGGACAACGAGAGAGGAAAAGGGGGAGGAGAAAAAAAACGAGAAAGATGCACTGAAGCAAAGAGTAAAAGGCGAGCGTTAGAAGGCGAGAATGAAAAACCTGCAGTCGACTGACCTGATTCTCGGAGCTGAGCAGCTTCAGCTGTTCGTTGATCAGGCTGTACTTGGAACTCTCCTCTTTTCTCAGCGCTCTCTCCTTCTTGAGCTCGGGACTCCAGAAGGTCTTGATGCTGTGCATCGAGCTGCCGAGCTTTTGGTTCGTCAGCTCGAGCTCCTTCTTGAGGTTCCCGAGCTCTCGTTGGAGATCGTTGTTCTGATTTTGGAGTTCACCGATATAGCCACTGCTGTCACGCAGCATGTGCGGATTCGGGCTCTGTCTGGCCGATCTTGAACCGTACAGCTCATCTTCCAGGTAGAGTCCACGGTCGCGACTACGTTCACGGGGATCGCGTATCGGCACGAACTCGCGATCGTGATCGAGAAGACCCGCGGATGCACGATCGAGGCTGGTGTACCTCGCTGACATGCCCGCCGAGCTGGACATGGCGGGTCTCGAGGCGCTTCTGGATCTGTGATGTCCGCCCCCACCGCCCCCGGTCGACATACTCCTACCCCTCTCCTCGAGCATCACGGGACTGGCGAGGTCCTCGTCGCGGGAGTAGTACGGACTGCCCAGCTGATGGTGATGGTAGCTGCCGTATCCGAGGTGCTCCGGCGAATTGTTTCCGCTACGAGTGCCTCTCTTACGACCCAAAGGACTGCCGCGACCGCTCGCGTAGCTTCTCGATGGGCTACGGTCGACCGTGGGCAGCTCGCCTACGCGGCGACCGCTTCGAGGCGAACGAGTGCCGCCTCCTGGCCCGACTACTCCGCTTCCGCTTGAGTACGGATCTCGCGACATTGTTACCTGCTATATTCTCCTATATACTTTCCCCTATATACTTTCTATCAATCGTTCTCCTCCCGGTTCGTAATGGTTCGTAGTTGGCGCGAATGCTCCTTCCGCCTTCTCGTGGGGGATTCCGTGAGATTGATCGCTACGTCTCCACGCTTCGCTGCTGCTCCTTGGATAACTCTACGATTACGAATCGTAATACTAAATTGGTCGGTGCTTTTTCTCGACGCTTTTTCCCCACGATGCGATTTGTTTGTTGTTCTCGAATGCGTCGAGAATAAATCGTCGAGTTTCTCTAATTTCGTTTTCCTCTTTTTCTTTTTTTCTTCTTTTCCCCTTCTAGCGATTTCTACGATTCCTCCGTCCTACGCGATTCACGTTGATCCGTCGTTACCTCTCGCGGATCAGCTATCTCCGAGTGTATCTCGCACAGCGCGTTTCGCGTTTCAGGCACGTGCGCCGATCCTCGATGATCCGTTTCGATCGTTCTGCTATGCCACGGTGTCCATCTAATCGAGCGCCGATCCGTTGCTAGAATTGTTCGCTTTCGTTCGAATCTCCGACGCAACGTGGTCCCGAATCGGTTTGGCAGCTCTTCTAATCTACGCGAAAATGTTCGTCCACGAGCGGCGAGCATTGACGACAACGCCTAACGCGTCGATCGAACGGAGGTTCGGCGATCGATCGGCCTCATCGTACGTACGACAGATCCACCTTGACCAAGTCGAATCACCGGCAGGCCAGAAATTCTCTTTCTCTCTCTCCCTCTGTCTCTTCCTCTTTCTTTCTCTCCGTTTCTTTCTCTTGCTATTCCTCGCCAAGGATCCACCTTCTCGCTGGAAAGCCGTGCCGCACGCGTGGCTTGTCCCGTGTATGCGTGAGGTCACGACCCTCGTACTCGACGATCGATCTTTGACCTTCTTTCACCGGCAAAGCCCATCGAGTGGAGATGGATAGAGATCGAGGGGGAGAGAGAAAGAGAGAAGAACGATTCCTTTTCCGCGACGAATTCGTGCTCCACCGGCTGGCTCACCGTACCGATATCCTCCTCCTTTATCTTCCCTCTTCCTCCGTGTCTCTTCCGATCTCTCCTCTCTCCCTCGCCCTCCGTCTCGCGGATCCTCCGGACGGGTGCCTCGCCGTGTTCGTGTCCCGGTGTCCAGTCGCGAGAACTGACTCTCTTCCGCGAAATCCTTTGCCAACACGGGGCCGAGCAGAGTGGTCGGGGCGCGTGCGTGCGTATTTTACGCGCGTCTGTTTACCAGCCGTGTGTCTACACGCGCCGCGGCGTTCCCGTTTCGCGAAACCCGTACCACTTTGACTCCCTCCTTATCGATCTCATCCTCGCCTCTGTTCTCTTCGGTCCCGTGATCGTCTCGCCTCCACGTTCCGTTGTTCACGTTCCTCTATATTCTTCCCTCTTCGTCTCCTCTGCGCCTCCTTTCTCTTTCTACCTTACCTTTTCCTCCCTCCCGCCCTCTTTCTCTCTCTCTCTCTCTCTCTCTCTCTCTCTCTCTCCCTCCCTCTCTGTCTTCGTACCCTCCTCGTCACCGACCACGACGACGATCACGACGCCGACGACGACGACGACGACGACGACGAAGACGACGATCTACCGACCGATCCGACCTACCGCCCGAACCGCCACTATCCACCATCCACCACGACTCGACACCGCCACACTTCCGTGCACCACTCTCTCTCGCTACCTGCTACCGCCACCAACCTCGCCGCCGCTGCCACCGCCGCCGCGCACACACCTACGTGCCCTCTCTCTCTTTCACCCTCGGACTCGCCCTCGCTCTCGCCTTTCCCTCCGTACACGTACACGTACACGTACACGTACACGTACACATGCACGCTCGTGCTCGGTCGTACACCCCCGTCTCCACACGAAACGAGAAAGCGTGGTATACGCGATAGTATCCTCGCGTATTATCCTCGTGAGCTCGACGGATCTGTCCCCGTCAGGATCGGAAGCGTGCCGGGAAGCGTGCTGTTTCGTTCTCTCAGAGGCGACGCGCTCGACCGGCCGAATCGGTGACCACACGCCGCAACACCACGCACTCACGGGACTAAACTGTAACCGCTAGCGAACCACCCTTTCGTTTCACCATCGCCGGCTGCCTCGTTCCTTCCTTCTCTTCTTCTCTTCTTCCCCCCGACTCCTCTCTCTCTCTCTCTCTATATACGTTTTCCTACTCTAGCTCTACTCTACTCTCCTCTCCACTCTTCTGCTCTCCTCTCCTCTCCTTTCCTCTCCTCTCTTCTTCTCTTCTCTTCTCTTCTCTTCTCTTCTCTTCGCTCCTTCGGGTAAAAGCGGCGCGCACGCTGCCGAGCCTCTCTCCTACCCCCTACGTGATCACACGAGCACGTCGCCTCGTGTACGCATGCCACTACGATTCCCACCACCACCACCGGCTACTACTACTAGCAGCGATTAAGTGGACCGCGTCGGCAGCGCCCTCCGTCGACGTCATCGACGTTGTTACGACGGACTACTACTATCGCGAGCACGAGCATCACGCGCCGCGTTGTTCGCTCGATTCCTCGCGCTCACCCCTCCGGCCATATTCCCCGATCATCCTCGCCCCACCAGCCTCGTTTCTTGTCTCTCCCTCCTGCGCAGACGAACGACAGCGGCGCGCGCGCAGATCCATGCCGGGTCGACGGATGATTTTTGGACCAGCTCCGGACGATTCGAAGGCTTACGTTTCCTCTTCCTACGGGTTTTGTTTGCCTATCCGCTCTCTTCTGCCGGATAGAAGGGGAGCGGCCTCTAATGGGAAAACTTTGTCCGGAGGAATTTCACGGAGACACCCGTCGTCCCTTCTTTTTTTTGCCCTTCCCTCGGTTCGGCAGATTTTTGTTTTCGCCTCTCTTTCCGGGGTGAAAGATCTCCCCCGGAGGTTATTGTAACTTCGGCGGTTCGAATTTGTCCGATGTAAGAGGGATTATTTCGCTTGCGGGGTCCCCGAGCGTTAGGAATGAAAAATTTGCAAGATTCGTCGTTGCGAGCGTGATTGCATCGATGGTGAATGAGGTCGGTCACACGGTTGATCGACGTGTCCTGTATCCACCGATGAAAAACGATGAGAACCGCCACGAATTCGTTTCGTTGCGATTGTCAATGGTTCGTGAATGAAGAGTCAAAGGCTGACAAACGCAGCACCGGCTCGCGAGTGGTGGCGAATCGGCCGAGGCGCCCCTGCCCAAGAACGAACGTCGATATCGATTCGTCGTTCGTTTTTCTTCTTTTTTATCCTTCCGTAGCTTCTCAAAATTTCTCCAAAAGTCATCTTTTGTTACTCTCTTTCGACAGAAGCTTTGGTAAAAATTGTTCAGCAAACGTAGATTTTTAATTTCTTCGTCCAAAGCGACGTTTACGTAAAGTTTCGAATAGCCAAGCTCGTTTCCTCGCGCGTAGAGGTGTTCATAATTTCTTGAGAATCTCTGACGCGAAAATTTTCAATGGAAACACTCGAACGTGGCACCCGGCTTTTGTGACGCGTTCCTGAGTACACGTTCCACTTCGCAGCCCCTCGTCTCACCCCCCTGGCGTCCGTCGACCCGGCGTACGACATCGCAATCAATGAAGCTACGATTCACCGAGCAGTGCCGTGCCGTCAACTGGCTCCTACAGTTCCAGTTTCACGAAACCGGGCACGTCGTAAATTTTCCCTGTGATAATTCCCAATAACTCCGTGCAACGTACAAACGAACGATCATCGATTAAATCGAGCGAAAGGACAAAGATTTCCTTCCAACGAGTTTGTCCGATCGAGAAAATTGGAGAAAACGAATTCACATTGGAATTTTCAGGGTACTTCTGTAACATCAGATCGAATAATCGACGTTCGACCTTTGGTACTTTATCTTCTCCAGGGGGGATAGATTACGAGCATTGTTGCAAGCTCACGTATCGATTCGCGCGGAATTGGGAAATTGTGTTATTCTCGGGCGGAGAGAATTTAGAGCAGAGAGACGTGTCTCTCGGTTGGGAAAAGTTGGGAATCGTTGTCGCGGCTCGTGGAAGGCGAGGGAAATGCGCAAGCCCGTGTTTTACGATCGGGCTAGCGGCTTCTTTGACAACACCAGACGCCGGGAAAAGCCCGTCCCTTCGCGTTTTTCATTCCTTCGCGTTACACCCTAATCTCCGAGGGTGAACCCGTCATCTTTGAATTCCTGTTTTCCTCCCGCTAACTCCTGTTTGCCTAATGACTCAACGTCTGAAAAGATCCGTCGAATAACAGGAACGTTCCCCTAGAACGTGGAAATCTAACAAAGAAACTTTCGTGGGAACATTGTTGCACGCAGGTTGACATCAGGGATCAGCTGGCGCCACTAGCGAGGTTAGCTCTTTCCGGTTCGAATTAACTCCAGAGCTATACCAGACTCGTGAAAATGATATTTAAACGAGTTTTTGTAAATTTTCTTTTCTTTTGCATTATTTGTTTTATATATTTATTATCATTATCATGCAAGGTAATCGAAAAATTAAAACATCTCAGTGTTTCTAGAGATACGAGAAGAAACTTTGTTAACGAGTTGTTTCTCCGTATCGTTACCATCGGACTACGGATGTTTATGCAAATTGATATTTTCGCAAATAATTAATCTGAGGAAAAACTGAGCAAATTTTCGCATTTTGAAATTCTTCATAGCCGCGCAAACATCCGCAATGTTTATTGTTTACTATATTCTGTACATTTAATTTTCATTTTAGTTTTCCTTATACTTTCGTGGTTGTTGGTTAACGTCAGTAGGAAGGGAGAATAAATCTGTCGCGGGAGAAATAATTTTATCTCTGTGCATATGTTTTTACGCGAAAAAGGACGTAAAAAAACAACGGTAGTGAATATGGTCTCGCGTCATTCGATGATAATCGCGATGATCTATCGGCATCCGCTATCGCGGGCTCCGAGCGATCGTCGACCTTTGCACTCCGATGCCTCGCCGCTCCGATATTGACCGACGATATCGCGAGCAGATCACGCTTGGCTGAACTTCATTCTCCAATTAATTTAGACACGATAGGCGACGTCTCCCATTCAGAAGGGCCGTATTCATAATACGACGCCGGTGTTTGCATGCATTTCGTCCGAGTGCGTAGCGCGCTTCCTTTCAATTTTGACTCAACCGTGACGAAAAATGTCGCAATTGTGGAAATTTAATTTAATCGTGGGAATTTCAACTGTCATTAATTTTAACGCAGCGTCGTACACTTTCATCTTCGATGCGTTATCAATAAAATCAAAGATAAGCAACTATTTGTTTCGTTGTTACTTATTTTCAATAATTACAATGAAATATCATTCTTATCTGTTTTAAGATAAAGCGATGGAAAGATCAATCACGACAAAAGAGAGATATTGACAAACAGTTTTCCCATAATTTACCCACATCTCACGCGGAAATTTTGGAATTTCGTTGCATATATTCGCGCATATACGTTATGTCGCTATATTCAAGCTGTACTAATTGCTTTGAATTCGTGGTACTCTTTTAGAAGAGGAATGTTGCGAGTATCAGGTTTCCTTTTATTAGCAATATTATTCATAACTATCTCGAGGAACAGGCCATTCCCTGGCGTGGGGCTTTCGAACTGCAGCAGTTCCACGACTTTAGAAATTCCTCCGTCATTTTTGGCCGAAAAAGCTTTCTCTTGTCGCCGTGAAATTTTCCGAAATACGGAAAATGTACTCGTCGAATATTGGTTTCATAGTTTACACACGTTCCACCTGTGTGAGAATTCACACGGTGTCAACGTTCCGTCAACAGGGCGACCGAGTAATCAACAGTCCTTGTCTTTGTCCGCGACCGCGACCGTTCGTCTGCTGGAAGAAGTTCGTTTAAGGACGCAGTCGAACTGTGGACTGGTTGTTCCCACTTGACCGTGAGCCACGCCGCCGAGGCGAAGTGATGAAAGTTAAGTGGCGCAGCCTAAGGTCGTTACCACTCTCGTTACCGTACGCGTCGTTCTCTGCGTTCAGTAGACGATGACCACTCGCTGGCGTCGCGTCGCATCGTTCCTTCAGCCGAATACTAGCTTGTAGACCGATGGACATGAGGGCCAGATCGCCGATGTCGTTCCTGCTGCTGGGATGGGCGTCGTGTCTGTTGGTCCAGAGTGTTCACTCGTTGAACCCGGACGCTGGCCCCTGGGTGCTGCCCACGCAGGGCGAACCTTGGCCCCATCCGAATCTCCGTCGCATGAGCCAAGCGTTCTATCTTCTGCGTGCCTCGACCTTCCAGTTTAACGTGAGTAATTGAAGAGAGGACACTTCCTTCAACGCATTGGGTATAATCGGTATTCTACGATCTCTGCTCTCCTCATCTCTTTGGATATCTTCGTATCTTATTTTCTTCTTCTTCTCTTGCAAACACTCGCAAAACGTGCGAAATATAACGAGAGAACGTTGGATACCAAGACGAAATGTTTAATAATGTTTATTAAAGTATAATACCCATTCTCGAGTTTAGAATTCGAAGAGGATTGGGAACTGAATTTTCCAAATTTTCTAGTTCACTGACTCTCCCATATCTTGTTTGTGATTATTGCGTGACAATAATCTTCTGATGACAGAACCTTTAATCTATGAATCCTCTCTATTTGTAAAAGACATTTGTAGAAAGCGATTGATCATTTCGCTTCGTTGTCTTATCTCTTATTTGCTGCTTTCAATGCTATCCGCGTTCTTTTTTACACGTACGCAGATAGCTCTCCGTGTCATTATCTTAAACACAAGTTGCGCGTATGCTTTATCTGCCTGTTGTATAAGAAAAACACGAGGCCAAGGGGATTCCTTCCTTAATTACACCATTTAATTGACAGTTAACAAGCTTTTTTCCTTGTATTTCCTTTGTTGTCGTGCATCTACGACGAAAAATATCCCGAGGATAAATCGCGTGATCGTGCAGGTGATCGGCGAGACGTGCGATATCATGACGGATGCGGTAGAAAGGTACAAGGCGATTATTCTAACGGAGGCGCGAATAGCGAAGATCTCGTCGCAAGGGCATCCGAGATCGCCGGTAAGGGACGACGGAAGCATTAAAGGTACCCTTAACACTTTGGACATTCGTCTGGGAGAGTCTTGCGAGAAGGATGGCAACCACTGGCCTCATTTGCAAATGTCGGAATCATGTAAGTCCTCTTGCTATAGCGGGAAACATAATTAAAAGGCAAAGTAGACGTGCACGTTTAATAAGAGAGACACGTTTCCGAACGAGTTGTTCCGTTGCTTAAGCCATTGAGATAGCTGGTAAGTGGATTAGTGTCAACGGATCTCATCAGACGATATCATCCTCGACTCGTAATACTGAATTTATTTCAATATGCTGATTCATCGACGATACAGTTACAAGATTGCGAAAGCTTCGAGATGCAAAATGCTTTCAAGCACAGAGAAGCCTCCCATGTCCGAATCCCCATTGTTCGAATACTACGATATCTATGAATATGTGAATTTTTATGAGAGATCCATTTATGAGAGATACGAAAGAGAAAAAATGTATAAGGAAGGAAAAGATGATCTTGATCTTTGCACATGTTACAAAGCTCATCTTCCTGAACTGAAGAGAAATTTTTTTTTGCAGTTTCATCGGTTGTTTGTTAAAATGTGCTGACACTGTTGATTTCAATGATTTTGAAATATATTGTAGAAATCAACATTTTTGAAATCAACATATAACTGTTGGATTTGTTAGTAAGCAAAAAACGAGTTCTTTGCAATTCTTAAATGTATAATTTTTTCGTTTTAAAATATAGGTTTAAAATTAATGATACAGGAAATGTTGCAGATTTGCAAGGTCTGTGTATTTAAAAGTTAAAGAGATATTAATTTGGGTTTGGCATTGGCTAAATTAATGAAGTTATTCAAAAATATTTAACAATAATAGTTATCTCGTCTTATACTATATTATTTTATACTGTTTTACGTGTTTCTTTTATAATTTCAAGAAAAATTTGCTAAAATATGAAATTTTACTAAAAGAACAATATGAAACATTATGTTTCATGAAACATATGAAATATGAAATATATTAAATAATTTATTAAATAATTTTTCCACAAACAAAAATGATGAGAATGTTCTCTTACACTGGAACAAAAGACGATTAGAAGCAGAGGAAGAATGCTAAAAATAAAAAAAAGGTATAACATTCTCATAATATTGAAATAAATATTGCAATAAATGATATATGCGATCTAATATCAAAACAAGGTTCTTACTGTTCTAATTAATCAAACACTATTGGTTCGGTTTGGACCCCATTACCCCGTTAATTCGAATATGAAAGGCTCTACTGTATTTCGGAAAGTGTAGATATTAGAAAGACGTTTAAAAGATACGCGAATAAACGAGTCAGTAGGACAAAGCTACGTTATGAAGCCTGATTTTATTTAATCGTTCCTTTTCGAGCTGAGCTTCGAGGTCGAACCGAATGATTAACCAGAAATAGAATGAAGATCACACGCACGTTCTATCACTATTTTAGAGGATTTAAGTCTTTTTCATGCGTCTCTTCGTTTTTTTTTTTTTTTTGAGTTGTGATAAGGATCAATAACAAACTTCTTTATGGAGTTTCAGAGTTCACGTAATTGGAGATTGAAAAGAATTTTAATTGTTATTATGGATTGCAAACATCGGTTGACTTTTTTAATGCTTTATATTCTGGTACTATTTGACAAGTATCGCTTTATATAGATGCTTGCAAAATCACTTCAGTATGATAACAATTCTTCGTGGTACTTAAAAAGAGATACATTTCTTTGTCTACCAAAAAAACTATAATTCTCTTTCCTATATTTGCAATATTCTAAAAGTTATCTAAATCTACAAATTTAATTTAAAAAACATCATGGATAATTTAATTCAATATAAAGGATTAACCATTAATTGTTTCTCTGAGACAAATTGGAGCTCGAATGAATTAAAATTTTACAGATACTCTCATTATCAATGAAACCTCTACGGTCGCGAATCTAATGGCTGAGTCGATATGGGGAATTCTTCGAGGTCTCGAGACATTTTCTCAACTCTTAGCCCCAGCTGGCGATAGTTCTAACGTAAGTACATAGAATATTAATAAATGGAGGACTCAGAAATTGATGAAAGTGTAAGTTATTTTCCATTAAAAATGACTTGTGTCAAAAAATTAATTATTCATTTGTTGAATTAAAATAAAATCAAAGTAAGTTCCTTTTATTGCTGTCAGTCTTATATCGACAGGAATGGTAATATTTCGATCTGAAATCTATTATTAGGTGTAAGTATTCCTGATTTATGTATTCGTTTCGTTCCATCCATCAAAGATAGTCTCAGTCACTTCCTCAATTAGTTTTATAGAGTAAATTTTCTAAAATATTACTAATAATAATAGATTATACAAATGCAGAAATGATACATAAAGCAAAATGTTTTCTTAACAGACGTTTGTTAAATGTGAGACGGACTTCGAACAGTTTCTATAAAGCAAATAAACAATTGACACAGAAATGACTATACATATATCTTGGGAACAAGATCATAAAAATTTATATGAACTTTTTTTCTTATTTTAACGTGTTAAATTATGTCCATGGGTGGAATATCCTATGTATTATGTACAATTTTCAATTTTATATCCTACTTATTATCTTATGTATTAAATACAATTATTCATTTTAATAAAATGTAAATTAATTATTTTATAATCTGAAAATTATTGATTAATGATTACAAGTTGATTTATTGAACTGATTTATCTTAACAATGATTAATTGATTAATGATTATGATCAAAATTGATTTATTGAATTGATTTATCTTAACAATGATTCGTTGATTAATGATTATGATCAAAATTGATTTATTGAGTTGATTTATCTTAACAATGATTACTTGATTAGTGATTAGTGATTATGATTACATTCTGTAACGATTATAAAAAAGAATCAATTGACCTTGATTCAATATATATGAAATATCTTAAGATATATCTTAAGATATAAATCTTACATCGATTGACTTCAAAGTCCTCCAAATATAAAAAAGAAAAAAATAAATATCACAAATACATGTTTCTTTCCTAGTTAAAAATAAGATGTCAGACTATCGTGGATCGGCCGATGCTTCCTCATCGTGGACTCCTGTTAGACACGTCTCGCCATTATTTACCCATCTCTGACATAATGCTTACACTGGACGCCATGTCTTACAATAAAATGAACGTTCTCCATTGGCATATCGTCGACGACAACAGCTTCCCCTATCAGAGCTCCAGTTATCCAGATTTGTCCGCCAAGGGAGCGTACCATCCCTCAATGGTATACACGTTGAACGACATTCAGAAGATTGTCGACTACGCTAGGCTAAGGGGCATCCGAGTGATGCCGGAATTCGATACTCCTGGACATACCAGGTCATGGGGTTCAGCCTACCCTGAACTATTGACCACTTGCTACGGTAAATACGTCTACAGTGACGTTTTTAAAGGAAATTTAAAATTGGTACTTGGGTATACGAACATTAGTAACTTTTGTGCTAGATATTTTTTATCACTTTGGTAGTATGTAATTCATTTGAAGACGACAAATTGCATTTTTGCTTGTTCATGTGAAAGCAATTTTAATTGAATGATTTAAAGCAGAATGAGAATTAATTGATTAATGTTACGAAATGAATTATCGTTGCACGCTACGTCTTTAACGAGGAGTAATAATTATAACTAAATTTAGATTATTATCCAGTTATTGTTCATAATTAATTCTTAACATTATGAACGAAGAATCGATTTATTCATTCGTTGTGAGCAGTGGTTCAGATTCGTTCGCGGATCGCGAATGTCTAACTCTAGTCGTGCCGGAGTGTCTAATTTTTTTGATTCGCGGGTGTATTTATGGTGTTGACACTTAGGTGCGGCTTTGTCTCCGAATTTAAATTTCTAAAGCGCCGTGCAGTCGTATGCAAAGCGCGACAAAATGCGATTTGATTTACAAATCAAAATCAAAGAGACTTCTAAACTGTCACGTCAAAATGTTACTAGATAAAGGAAAGCCAAACGGCAAATTGGGCCCGATGAATCCAACGAAGCCGAATCTGTACGAGTTCCTTCGTCACCTGTTCGCCGAGATCGTACAGGTATTTCCGGATCAATACGTCCATCTAGGTGGCGACGAAGTGCCATTCGATTGTTGGAGGAGCAATCCAGAGATCAGTGCGTATGTGAAGTCGCGGAACATGTCCAGGTACGAGGTTCTCGAGAGCGAGTACATCGGCAAGCTTCTTCAGATCACGAATTCTCTTCAAGCGAGCACGATCGTGTGGCAGGAGGTAAAGTATCTCCAATGCTGTTTTTAAATTTATCTTAAGATGTGTCTCCATCGATACTTGCGAACAGTTCATCGTCGTTTGTTTGCGCGTAGTTTCGTTACATGATACTTCGTCGTTCACGTAAAAATGGCTCTGTTTTTTGAGAAAAAAATATCTTTTCTTTTTCTCTCTTCATTCATAGATGAATTAGTATTGTTAGAATATACATAACATGTATGCAGTATTTCACGTTAGATTACGAAAATTTAGGTGTTTTACACTTTGGGAAAATTAATCTTAATGTTAGGAGTAAAATTACATTAGATTAAACATTTCAAATTAAATTTAAATTGAATTTTAAATTAGATAATTTAACTTTTATTTGTTATCGTCACAATCGGACCTAATAATAACAGCTGAGAGTCAAAAGTTAAATTTAATAATTAAATGATTCAATTTTTAATTACATTATGATTATAATCAGGCTTAATGAATGTATGAAACTTTACAATGTATATTCTGACTTCTGTAACTGATTGATTTTGCAAGCAGGGAAATATTCTTCAGTTAGAGGGTTGAAGGATAAATGACATGTTGAATCTACGAATCGTTGAATTTTCAGGTATTTGAGAATGGAGTCGTTATGCCGAATGACACGGTCGTTCACGTGTGGACAGGCCAGTGGGCGAAAAAATTGGAAAATGCTACCAAGGCTGGTCATCCAGTGCTGTTATCAGCCTGTTGGTACTTGGATCACCTTGGTACTGGCAGTGGTGACTGGAAGAAGTACTACAAATGCGATCCAATGTCATTCACCGGAGCCGCAAATGCAACTCATTTGATGTTGGGTGGTGAAGCTTGTATGTGGGGAGAATTTGTCGACAGGTAATCATTATTCCCTCACAAGGGATTTTACTGGAAATGTAATTATATTTCGCGTACAAGATGAGGCAACAGCTTTCAAGCATTCCTGTGTATCAACAAATGTTCATTCATTAAACAAACGTTTACATGTCTTTTTAAAGGAATTGTTGTTACATTAAAATGATATAAGCGGTTTTTAAAAACTGTTAGAATATAAACAGCGTCATTGACTTTCAGCAATAAATTTCTCCTCGAATGGGTAACGAAGCAATTGACATTCTCTTTTTTTAGAAACAATGTACATCCAAGAATATGGCCTCGTGCTAGTGCAGCCGCAGAACGTCTCTGGACTATTTCGAAACAAGATGAGAACAAGGCTGCCCAACGTCTCGAGGAACATTCTTGTCGCATGAACAGACGTGGAATCCCGGCGCAACCACCAAATGGACCTGGATTCTGTGTGATGTAACAAAAGGACAATCGAGAAATTAGTTTGCTAAAGTGCTTGAGGATACTGTTTGCGCGCGTTTGAGACACAAACGGTAATGGTTATTTACAAGAAAGCAGTCGCAATGTAATTAAGAATAAAACGTTTCGAACAGTTCTTCGTCCGATGAATATTAAAAAAAATTTTAATGTGTCTGGATAGATTAGTCATTTCATAAAGTTAAATTAATAATTTGTTATTAATCACAATTGATTCAATAGTTGAAATTTAGATAATTCTCTTTTGTTCGTTGAGCATTATTTTTTGAATTCAAGGTGAGAGTTCTCTTAACGCAGAAAAATCGTCTATGTTTAGAAAAAAAAAAAGAAGTGGATAGAAAGTACAGTAATTATTCGGAATCATGGCTACCGCACCGGTTGCCGCGGTATAATTTTAAGCAATTTTTGTTACGTACATAATCACGAAGAGAACAAACAATTTTTTCGATAAAAATATCTACGAAATATTTATCTTTGAATATTTGTTCTGATTACAATTTTTATTAAATATTATCAATTTTCGAAATTGACGGGCATTTGGAAAGCAATATAAATTTAAAAAATGTCGATGTGAGGAAATTAATTCTTAGTACATATTTTATGATAATTAAAATAAGACGAATAACGTTGACAAAAAACAATTTTTCAATAGTATTAGTACTATTTTTCAATAGTAGTAATTTTTCAATAAATAATTAAACAATGTCATAGGATGTTGAGAGCTAGAAATTTGTAAAAAGCTCATACGATGTATGGTCGAAAATCTTTATTGAATTATAGAAAACACACAGTCGGATAATGCGGACGCAAAGTACAAATGTTTTACATTTAAGTAGTAATTATTAATTACAGTTAAGTAGTAATTATTAACTTTATTTACTGCTTGAACTTTGAAGGAGCAGGATAAATAGTATTAAGGGCATCCTTCCCTTGATCATCTTTCTATTCTTTCGTTTCTTAATTTTCTCTTTTTTCTTTCGTTCATTCTCTTTCCTTCTTTCGTTTCTTTTGCTTCACTGGTTTCTACTTTCTAAATCTTCTTTTTCCCTTTCTTTCTTTCTTTCTCTGCCCCTTTAAACTTTATCTTTCCTTACTTTTCTCTTTACTTTTCTCTTCCGATTTCTCTTTTCTTTATCCGTTTTCTTTAATTAATACCAATATCTCATTTAATATAATAAATACAATTAAAGATAATATAAATATCTCAATAAGTAATAATGATTCTTCTCTGACCGTTATCTGTTTGCTTTAATTAATATTAACATTAATTAATATTATCATTTAATTAAATACGCTTCTATATGATATATACATTTTTATAAATAATCATTATTTTCTTTTCGAATTGAATTTTACGATTATCAAAGGTAATATGCATTAATTTAATTAATTTTGATGTATAGTTGTTGACATTTTGATACACCAGTCTGTCGAAGTACCAATTAATTAAAAGTATAAATTATCGCTTAGTTATCATAAATAAATTCCAAGTAGCCATGCTTTCCCACCGAAAACGAACAAAATGACTGGCTGAAAAAAGGCAAGATCGGATCGTCAAGGTAACCAACGAACCAAATAAATAACTCATCACGGCATTCACGATTCTCATTCGATTATCAGATAAATTTTCAAGCCCGAAACGGAAGCACACTAATGCTGTCGTTTCTCGTTAGATCGGGCTTGGTCCACCTTCAGGGGATCGACGATGTACAGACTGTTGGACGTCGGATGGAAATATCTGCTTAACTTCCCATACTTAGCTCGCATCTCGTTAGTAGCATAATCAAGTAAAATCTCCCTTATTAACAGTTAATCGACTTTGCGATATGTGATGTAAAACACGATTTAGATAATTTAAATTTCATTAAAAAAAAAAAATGTAGATGATTCGATTTAGATATCGAAGAGATCGAAATTTGATGAGATATATGTATGAACATAGAATATTTATTAATTTGCTGATTATTCTTCTTGTAGTTTTATCTCGAGTACTGTTGAATACAATATAGGTGAAATTGTAAAGAAGCTATTTCCTTTCCGGTTTGTTGTATTTGTATACATATATACAAATGTATATATATTAGATTATATGTAATATTATAATAATATATATTAAATTTATATAAATATAGATGCATCGAATTAAATTGAAGAGAATAAGTAATTTTAAATAAAAAAGAGATTAAATTTGTTTGTTAATTACAATCAGTATATTGAAATACCAATGCTATACCGTTTTTCTTGTAGGGTGTTGCAGAAATATGTGCTCCAACCGATCTTGCTGTAATCCATGCTCTCCTCCTCCTCCTCCTCCACCGCCTATCGTTTGCCGACCGCCTTGTCCACCTCGTTGCCCCCCTCAGCCAACCAAAACGACAGTGAGTTACAACAGAATAATACAATCAAAAAGCAAACACGGTAAATACAAAACAAATTTGATTTTTATCCTTCCTTCTTTACCATTTCTAATTTCGCCATGAAAAGCAACAAACAACAACGAGCAACGCAACACAATCAAGCCCTTCACGTGGCTTGTTATCGCAAAGCTAATTTAATAATTCACCTCGAAATTAGGTTTATCTACGGCCTTGTACGCCCTGTTCAATTTGTTGCGGCATTCCTTCTCCACCAAAGGTTATCGTCGCTTGTACACCACCGCCGCCACCCTGTCCACCACCTTGTCCAACTGTGGCGTTCGTCTGTACTAAGAAAGTGGTCCCCTGTATGCCCTGTCCACCGCCTACACCACCTCCTTGCTCCCCTTGTCGAGCAGTTTGCCGTTAGTTGGCCATTAATACCATCCGCTCTCCAACGATGCACGAGAAAACGAGTGTATAATTAACTGTTCGACGCTGCGGTTTTCTTTGTGCAGTGCCTTATCCCCCCTGTTAACAGCAGACAAGAGTTGAAAGGTTTCTTCGGATCTGACGGTGGGATCTAACGAGAACGACCGACAGACACGTGGAATTGAATTTTGCTACGAAAGTAGGTGTATGCTTCTGTTTGAAATATTTTTTGATTTACAAGGCAAGATCTTCAACTCGGAAATTCAGAAGATCGTGAAACTTTAATACCTAAATTTGAGATCTCTAAAAATTCTCCCATTTTATGGAAACTGTAAATAAACGATGGAAGAAAATTAATTGTCCTTTATAATCAGGACTAAAATATTTATCATTTATTCACTTTTTTCTCGTTGTATACAAATAATTAACTTATCACAGAGACCTTAATTGAAAGAAGTTTCGAAACATTTTGTCCATTTCTTATAATTTGCAAGTTAAGAGTATAGAATCGAGAACAGGAGAAACTCCCTTTGGGAGAACTTTAATAGGAAAAGAAAATGTATAAGATCAAGTATGCTCTAACTCAGTTATAACTGATATATAAACAATGTTTCAAGCCTTTATAGATTACTATACTTGCAGGTACTTTAATAAGTATTATCAATAATTTCTGCTACGAGAAATATATTTGAATCTAATTATAAGTAAAATATTACCTACGTTGATTGAAACTGAGAAATTATTAAATTATTTACTTAAAATTATTTATTTTCTTTAATTGTGTGATTTGTTTTTGTTAGAAACTACACTAAAAATAATTAATTCTTTAAAGTTTCATAATTTTCTGAATTATTTGAATATTCTGAATATTCTGAATCTTTCCTTATTAAATATTACAGAACGCAGTGTCTAATATTTCGATATTTTTCTTACTTTTTTTAAAGGAAAATACTAGGTAGAAAGAAAGATAGCAGTTGATGAAAATTCGCGGATTAAGATAAGAGTATAAGGGTGAAACTACTTCAACGTTGAAGAAATCCTAATCAGGGAGAACAGATTAAGACAAAAATTCTTATATAATCGACCTAATTCACCAACTATAAAGTGACATCTGATTTGCGACTGAAGGATCCCGATTGTTTCTAATCTCGGATTGATATAAATTATACTCAAATGTGTCCTCGATTTGTTTACTCGATTGAGAAATTCGATGATCATCGTAACCGAATTAGAAGTTACCCAAAATATAGAAGAATAATCGACTTGGATGTCGATCACCTCTAAGAGTGACAAATTATTAAACTAACGAAGACTATTTTTATGCTAGAGATCGATACTTCATCGAAGAAGACGTTTATTTATTATTACTAATTCTCAATTTCTAATTTGGAATTCCCAATTGGAATTCTCAATTTCTAATTTAGACAATTTTAATCCGATTTGCAATTTATCTCACGCAAATTGTACTTATGGTCCACGAATATGTACCCTTCCCCCCCTTCCCTAAACTAAGGGAAAGACTAAAATAAGCGGAGAATTTGCTGCATATTTTCCAATACAGCCTAACAATATGTTAATTTTTCGACATCATCGTTAAATAGCCGAACGTGATTACGATGTGCTTCAGTATTTGATTACGTTGATCGCAATAGAAAACGGGTACCATTCATTTTCTACTGTGATTTTTTTTTAATGAATCAAGTCACGTTGTCAAGGTTTTGGTACGGTTGTGACAACGGAATCACTGACATTGTCGTATCACGTTCGAGATGGAAATTTCGAAGTTACCTCACGATCTATTATTACTTTATTAACAGCGGTGAATAAAACGATGGAAAGCTAAGAAATACACAGTCACGTATTGGTGTGTGCTTCTTTAATAAAAATAGTAAAACCATTTTCTATTCTATTCATTTATTTTGTACTTTCTCGGTTCGAGTCTGTCGGACAAACAACAAGCTATTTTGAATATTGTATTTTTAAATTTTTTAATTAAATTAAATTAGACTAGATTAAATTAAATTGCACTTTTAAATTAACCAGAAGTCGATCTGGACAAATCCGTTTCTGAAGTTTTAACAATTTTAACGAAAATACGCGTGATTAGTGTTCAGTTATTCAAAAATCAAATAATTAATCTCTATCGAGTTGTTCGGTTTGACTTGCGCGCGGTTCATTTCAGTCAGAATATGAATTTAAAATTAAGAATGAATCAGAAACCTGTATCCATGGCAACCCGGCCTATTTTCAAACCTTCGCTAAAATCCAGCTGTCAGATATACCCATTTCTCCTGGCGGTAATGCAAAATCCGAGCTAAAAAAAATTACCTGGCTTATCGCAAATGATGTACCACTAAATATTCCCGAAACTCTCGCAAAATTTCGAACAACAATGAACAAAAGGTACAACCTCCGAAATCTCGTATTTCTTTGAAATTCACGGACAACCCGTGATAAATTAGAGGTTATTTTCTTTCTTTCTATTGGGTCATTTTATAAGTTTATAAGTTTCACGTATTTTTTATGTGTTATTTTTACATGTTTCGTGTTCCGAACTTAAATAATTATTTAAATTTAGATGTTCAGAAATCCAACAGTCTATTATCTTTCTGAACAAGATAATAAAAATATACCTCTGACGATCACTTTATTAAAAATCACTGAAACTTATAAAGCGACTTAACAAAAAGTGACTTATCGTTTACAACAAAAAAAAATTTTTTTTCTTACAGAAAAGCTTCAGCGGATAAAAGCAGCACACAGAAAGCATCGTCCAGACGGCCAAGCGTTAGTAGTTTGCAACAAAAGCCTCTTAAACCTGAGAAATTACCATCTACGCACGACCTCGTCGATCCTAGTGATTCTTTAAAAATAACTAACAAAGCCGCGGACGTTTCTTTGCCAAAGACCAGATTTAACTCTCAAAACAGATGCAAAGAGCCGAGGTCGTGTTCCTCGCCGAGACTGAAATCTTTCCCTTCGGAGAAAATCAAAAAGTTAGAGAGCCCTCCGCCTTTTTCGCCCAAATCTATGGCTGCATTGATCGGGCAACAGGATCCTCGACAAGCCGGAATTTTGTATACTGCTGGACATCTTGAGCAATGTCGTGACGCTGGTCAAGGTGACGTTGCAGTTGTCCAACAGCATCAACAATCGCAAGTAGGCCAATGTATTATTAACTTCTATCTTTCTCTTTTGTACTGTTATCAATGTTGCTATGAAGGATTGTCGTTGTATTTGTAACGTTACGATAAATTATTGCTCGATTATAAATGGGCTAAGATTCTGCCGGACAGGATGATCTTATCGTACTGTAACCAACGAGACCTGTACTCCTTTCTCTATTCAGTTTGTTAACCACAGTACTAATTCGCGTTAGAATCCAATTCTCAAATGATCAAACTTGAACTAGCATTAAACTACAAACTAATCGTTTCGTAGGGCGTGCAGAGCGCGAGTCAGCAACAGGTTGTGCCTCAGCAAGCGATTCATCAGATCGGTCAGATGAATCCGCACTCGGAGAGCATGCTGTCTCAACAAGTTTCAAATGTCCAGTCCCATCGTCCTTTCGTGCCTCACGGTTCGCATGACTATTCTCCTCAGAGGAACTCTCACGTAACTTCCTCTAATCCGATTCAAGGTCCAATGACACCTCAACCATACATGCAGCAAGTGACAAACGTTTCGGTCGTGGATCAGAGGAAAGTAAAGAGCGAGGATCAGATAGGCACCAACGATCTCGATTACGAGAAACAACCGATAGGAGGTCGAAACGCGGCAGTCTACAGACGAACGATAATGAGCAAACAGCAAGCGCAGCCCAACCCGCAGTTAAGTCCTATTGCGTTAAGTCCGCCTAATCAGCAGAACGTTTACAGTCAGTGTCCGTCGCACAGTCACGTTCCGCTGTACAGGAATCTTCAGAATCCTCAGCAGATTTACCAGCAGCTGCAGCAGAACATAGCGCAGCAGCAACAGATGCAGCAAAAGGTTAACAATTATCAGATGCAGATGATGGGAAATCAACAGCAGATGGTCGGTTACTTTCCTAACCAGGGGATGATCTCCCCTCAGGATGTAACGGCAAGTCAAATGAGAAATACGCGAATGCTTGGACCGAATCAACCGAATTACGCGACGAATCACAGGGATTTGAATTACGCGATGAATCCACAGAACAGATGGATGACGAACGGTCAGGTGGCCGAACATTCGAGTATCAAAGCGCAACTGAATCCTTATAACGTCGACCTGGTGAATGGCAACCAGGCGCTCTACAGACCGCAAAATCAACAGCAGCAATTGCTGCCACAGTATCAGCATCAGCTTACGCATCAGCATCAGATGTACAGGAATCCTGTACAGAGACAACAGAATCTAAATGCCCATAGTCAGCCGAGTTTCAGTCAACAGATGAACGTGAATCCCAGTCAGCAAATGGTTCCCCTTCAGCAGTTCAACCCTCAAGAGCCGCAAGACAAACACCCGGATGTTCAAACTCAGAGGAGGAAGCCTTTGAAGTTCACTATTGGTATGATCCGAGATCAAGATAAACTGTTGGCAACGATGAAGCAACAAGGTGTACCCATGGATATTATGCGCAGACAATTCGAGATACTGTTGAACGAGCAGCGAAAGCACTTGGAGTATCTGGAGCTTCTGCGGCAACAGGAAGAATCTCCAGCAGTAACGAAGACCGTGGTCACGAATCGAAAAAGGAAGGAGCAGGACGAGAAACCTGAATGGATGATTCATTTGACCCCTCCGAGATTATCTTACGTGGAAATCGAGAAAATGTACGAGCAACGGAAGAAGCAGGAGGAAATGGAGATGATCCAACAGCAGCAACAAAGCCAACAGATGGCGAGCCAAACGTCTGGTCAGCAAATTCCCGTTCAGGTTACGAACCAACAGAACTATCAACACTGGCAACAACAGAGACCTCTACAGAACTATAATCACATGTACTCTCAAGTTCATGCGATACCAGGATTTGGCAATGTGAACGAACTGATGAAGATTAACGCGAACAACTCGCAAAGCATGCAACAGTATATTCATCAACAGCCTCATCAGCAGTACTACAATCCACAGATTATGCAACACTATCAGCAATTTCATCAGGCTGTTCCTCAGCCAAATCAAGAACAGGTTCAGTCTTCCAATCAATTTCCGAAATACGATGACAACAGATCGTCTACAGAGCCGAGCAGTCTGTTAAAAATGCGTCGGTACAAGAAAGAGATCCGGCCACAAAAACTGCAGAACGGATTGCAGGACCCGGAAGCGGCGAAGAGGATGCTGGAGAACGATACAGTGTCGTCGGAGATCAGGAAGAGGCTACAATACCTGGTAAATCTCGCTCCCAAAAAGCCTGTAGTAAGGCTGAATGGAATACAAGACTACAGCGAGGCAGAAGCAGAATTTCAGCATCGTTTGATAACGTCTACTTTGCCGCCGGCTGTCAAGAGGATATCCGCAAATGGTTTGGAGAACTCCAGAAATCCGAACAACCCTCCAGCTCAACGGTTGTTGGTGAAGAAGATGGAACAGGAATATCTAAGGGAATATCCCAGACAGAAATCGGATATCTCAAGGAATTACCTGCAAGCTGAGAGAGAAAACGGAACCACGAACCAGCCACAATTACTCGTCCAACAACCACTACAGCAGCAACAACAACAACTACCAGCACCAGGACAACAACAACAATTCCCGGGACAGAATTCGACGAGTGTCGTTCCTCACAATTGTGGAAACGTGATGTCGTTCAGGTTCGATGGAAATTATCCTCAGCACTATCAGCAGATGCAACAATATTATCAGAACACAGGAAATTTAGTGAGAAACAACGGCGAAGGCGATGTCTGTTCGAGTCAGGGGGCAGAGCAAAATAAGGGGAGCTTCGATCACGCTGGCGGCGACGCTAGTCATGGCAACATGACTAATTCGAACAGACAAATCACGGGGGACAAGATGCTATCCGAGAAGGTGTATTACGGCCAACCGGATATTCACGAATCGAAAACCATCGGTGGCGTGAGATACTTGGCCAGGAAGCAGGATTATCTGCCCAATCAGCAGATTATGATACCAGAAACTTTGATCGCGAATAGGCACGAGCAAATCCCGATGATGAATTAACAATACGTACCTTTTAGATTGTTTTATTTCTCTTTTTGAGATTCTTTTTATAATCTGATCTTGTTTTCTTTTAGACAAGTCCTTTTGTGAATTTTTAGAAAAATATTTGTTTATTGTATATTTTGCGATTTTGTATGTGCAGTTTTTTTGTATTATTTTATAGTAAACCAGATTGTATTGTTTTATAGTAGACCCCTTTGTATTGAACAAATTGATCTGATCAAATCTCAAGGGATGTGATTTAAATTTTTCTGAGATTCTTGAGAATAAAATGTTTTATTACTCTTTTCGACTGATCGACTGTGTGTTTCGATAAGAAAATAAAAGTTTGGGGAAAGTAGTAGACAGTGTTTGACAATAGTCGACGAATCGAATAGCAACGAAGATGTCCAGGAGCGTTTCGTCATTCATCCTGGACAGTTGTTCCTTTTCAACGTCAAGCACATCCTCATTGCTAGAATTGCTGCTTTTCTTCTGTCCCTTCCATTGTCCTACGCCGTTTCGTCCTCATCAGCAAATTGCTATCTGCCAATAGAATACCGTCCACCGACAAAATAGTTCCCGTTTCGTCCCTAGTAATTTCTAATTGTGAAACCGCGATACAGGTGTAAAACAGACATTGTCACCTAATGGTTTCTTTTATCACACAATTTGGGAATTTTGGAGTTTCAGAATTTTTTTACTATATAGCGATGATTACTGGTCAAATGGCAAATGATAAATTTATATTAAAATACAAACTGATATTTAACACATGTTAACAAAATTTTAAATCGATAACCATGTCATAGATATGTTAACATTTAACTTTGGTTTGTAAAAAGTATTTATTGCGATATTATAAATTACCGAGGGTGTACATTAATAATAAAAATCAAAGAAATGTTAAATTATTGATTGTTATAGAAAATTTTCGAAGAATCGACGAAGCAAATTTTTAAACATTGCTAAAAGAAGTTGATGTTGAGCAGCATTGCAGTGAAGGATCATTACTAGTTGAACATTGACTCACTTTCATAAACTTTTTAATGTTTCTGAACAAGTCATTCCGAATCTTTCTGAATCATTCCAACTTAATCATTTTGTAGAAAACGACGAATATTCCTCAAGATTCGTATAATACGAGACTTGTTAGAACTTTTTTTTTAATTTTATTGTTTTTTCATGGAAAAGATATTCTTTAAAAAAATGTTACAGTAAAACCTCGTTTATACGAATTAAAATTCAGATATACGGACTTATAATTGACTAAATTTTATTATCTTCATCTACAATATTCTACTATTTAAATTATTTAAATTATTTAACTATTTAAAATATTAAACAAATAAGCATAGAATATGAAGGAAGCTAGTGAGCTTTATTTTTGTTATTCGAACGACTTTATCCCCCTGTCGAGGTACTATATTAATTTTACACATTAAAAATAGCCCAACTAGTTAAGTGATCATACTATCGATACTGTTCGATTACGTTTTTGTTTTTCTCCGTTTGACAGTAAAATGCGCTAAATTTAATATTCTCACAGAAACTTGTCTCTTTCGATATCGTTTATCGACGAAAAATATATGAAATTCCCGGTGAACGATCAATTAATACTCCAACAAATATGAATCCCTGCAGCTATCGCAATTATATGGACGAGATGCTTCAAATAATCGACGAAATTGAATGCCGGTGAGTCGTTTTCCAAAAATTCTCGTTGGGAGATAAACAAACGAAACGAAATAAAATAATGTAAAATATAAAAAAATAGAGACCCATAAGCACCCTCTGTTTAAATCGATAATTTTTTACAGAAAACCCGAAGCCGAAGTGTGTAACGTCAAATGTCCACCTTTAGGCTGTCCACGAGGACCTTGTCCAGGGATGTGCTGTTACAACGGGGATTGCGATCCTTGTTGCATATCGCAAATGCCTCGTTGTCCGCCACCTCCTCCGCCCCCTAAGTGTCGAGCACCCCCGTTGTGTTGCTTGAGAACCTATGCCAAGGCAGTCGGTTACCCTCCTGAGTCTCCCCTTACTCCACCTTACATACGATTGCGTTATAAACTTTGCGCCAGTGTGCTTGACAAAATTTGTCATCCTCCACCAGTTTCTACCATTTGCCCTTCACCTTGTTACGCAGTCCTACCTTCCAAACCTTATCCATGCTGTTAATTAATATACTTCGTGACGTCTTACGACAATTTGATTGTCTTGCGATTAAATTGAGAATTCATATTATACGACGAAAGTTGTCATATAGAGGTGTATTTGAAATTCTCATGTGACAGCAGCGATAGACGTGTTGTATTTGGACATTTAATAATCGTAATTATCTTCTGGGGATCTCCGTTATTTTATAAAGGAGAAAATAAAGATGATTGAAGCGAGAATTTATGCTTTATGAAAGAGAAATTCTGATGTATATGGGATGTGTTATAATCAATGTCTTGAGAAAAGAAAGAATAATATTTTCTCATATAGGACTTCATTTTTGAGGAAATTTGAATTTAGATAATTCCGAACTAGATGACTATAAATAATTGATGGAAGATCGTTTTACATACAAAAATAAAATATAAAATGAAGTATTTCCATTTAATGTGTGTTTTCGAGAAAATGTAGTTTAAATATATTTAATATTACATATTTTTGCTCATACACTTAATAATTAAATAACTATTACAATTTTCAATAATTAGAGAAATAATAGCATATAAACATTTAAATAGAACATGCTATGCTGAGAGTTATTTACAATTTTTTATCAGAATTTAATTTCAATTCCAATCAGTACAAATATTGTAACCTTGTAATTGACTAACTCTTTGCTACACGTATATATACACACACGTATTTTATTATATCCTTTTACACACACACTTCTATTATAACATTTTCTACTTATTTGTTGATTCTTTAACTTCGTACCGCGTAATTTTTAACAATTCTAATACTAAAAAACAATAATTCATTAAGAATGTACATATTTAATAGTTAGAATAATAATTTTACTGCGTAATATAATGAAACTATTGAGGTCTCAAATAAAGTAAAGCGTAGAGGGCCTTGAAACACGAAATTCGAAGTAAAAAACAACACAAACACAATGTTTATGTTCATCTTAATTGTCGTGCCTTTTCGGAAAGGATCACTCCATTCCCCCACTACTTTCTCTATTGTGCGACGAGACGTGTTGCGGAGAGTCATTCGGCTGTCGAATTTCATAATAACAACACGTATTACGTCGCATTCGTAACTTTTTCTAACCTATCGGTTGCATCACTTCGGTAGCGTCGCTTTTTCGACTCTCTTTGTACCTCATTAATCCGCGAGTGTTTAATGATTCATTGAGCATCAAGATGATTTTGAAATCAAGTAAGATTTTGAAGTTTTTCGTGTTGATTTTTCTCCAATCATCGATTTCATTTTTACGATTACCGGTACCTTGTCTCGTACGCTTTTTCAGTAGAATTTAAAGTTACATATTTGCCTTCATTGGAGATTAATCACTTCTATTAATTAATAAATAATTAATAATTAATTAATTATTAATTATTAATTAATTAATAATTATTAATTACTTCTATCGTAGTCAAAAAATAAGCTGACTATTGGTCATCTCTCAAAAATACTCACGCAGCTGACAAAATATCATCACTTATAATTCAATAAATAATCAGTGCATATACGGCAACACCATCCATGGATTTTACCATTCCTATGTACATAAAAAGTAATGCATTTCCCGCGTAAATTTTCGGATGTGGCGCCATCTTGATTTTTATTAACAATGTTGTTCCTATGCAGAAGACGCCATTACGAATGAAATTTTTCACGCGTAGTGTCGTTTTGCATTTAAAGTATATTTTCAAAGAATTTTGATTTATTGGAAGCATTTTCGAGTACTTTTCTGGACAAACACCTGCATATTGGAAAGGAAGGAATATAAAAAGTTTAGTGAAATTCATATAATATATAATTAACATTTTCCGTTGAAAATGTATTCCGCGTTGAAAATCTTTATGTTAATATTCATCTGTTTAATTAATTTCGTTCAATCAAATTATATATATAAATATTTATTTGTAAACGTATGTAACATATGATATATTTATTGTTGGAAAATTCGTGTAGAGCGTTCCTTTTTTACGAAATTATCGTGCGATTCTCCCTGCTCCCCCCACCCCTCCCTCCACACCCTCTTACTAGAGTAGTCTATTGTCGATCATCGAATAGTTGAGTTGTGTTATCTTGCATAGCAAATTTTATTAACTATATAATACTTTTATTACAGTTGTTTCATCACTCATATCCATGGTAGTGCAAACTTCGTTTAATTAATGTACGTTCTTAATAATCTATTGAATATTATTGTAATTTATGAATAAATTTTTTCTGTGTTTCTTTCTCTGTTTGATCGTCTTTTTTGATTCACTGCATTTGCTGATGATTGGTATTATAAACGAAATTTGACCTTGATTGTTGTTAATTTTTTGTTATTTTCATATATTTTACATATTATGTTTATATATTTAACTGAAAATTTTTTTGTAGCTTGTTGATTGACTACGGGTTGATTACGAGAAAAATTCCAAAGGAGGGACTTCATCGAAATTCAAAAGATTACCATGATAACAATAAATCCAGGAATTTTTTGTCAAGGTATGATAATATTTCATTTATTACAAATTTGTACAATTTAGATAAAGTTTATACGAATTTAAACATGGCGTTGCATTCTGCGCATCCCATCGTTTGAATACTGCGCAGGTTCGTTTAATTAACAGGGACGCCATATTTTATTAATATGAAATATATTTGAAATTTTAATAACAAGCTCTCAAAGTTACAATTTTTATAATGTTATTGTGTTGCGAAATAATTATATATATTTAATAACAATAAAATATATTTGATAATTAATAATATCTTAAATATGCATCAATTGAATGTTACATATTTATAATATAACTGCAGCGTCAACAGTGAAATACGGAATACATTTTCTACGATTCTCGAACATATCGATATTTCTCACGATCGATTTTTGAACGGAAAACATGGTGGAAAGGAGCACGTCTCATTTGTAAAGAAGAAAGTATTATCCAGAAAGAAGTATTATCCAAAAGTTCTCAGGTAAAAATATAAATCAATAATTGTTGAATTTGAGTTTGTATTCTGAATTTTTTAAATAAAATGTGCATTTTTGCCTTTAACTCGAGGTAAAATTTATTCAAATAATTATTACATAATTTTCAACAATTAAAAAAATAATAGAACATAAACATTTAAACAGAACATACCAAAAGTTATTTATAATTTTATATCAGAATTTGATTTCAGTTCTAACCAGTAGAAATATTGTAACCTTGTAACTGATTGACTTATTGTTATATATATGCATGTATTTTATTATATATACACACTTCTTTAACATTTTTAACATTCATTTGTTGATTCTTTAACTTCATTCTGCATAGTTCTTAACAATTCTAATACTAAAAAACAATAATTTATTAAAAATGTACGTCTTTAATAGTTAAAATAACAATTTTTCTGCGTAATATAATAAAATTTTCCATTTCTCAAATAAATGAGGCGTAGAATGCCTTGAAGCTCGAAATTCGTAGTTCAAAACAACATAAACATACACTTACGTGTTGTGTAAGGCTCTTAATATCGCACCTGTTTTTTTTAGCGTTGCAAATAAACACTTCCGACTAAACGTGTCGAGACGTGCCTGTTCGTTCAAGATCACCCCATCCCCTTCTATTTTCTTCATTGCTGGATGAGACGTATTACTGATTCGACTTTCGAATTTCGTGACAACATGCATTACATCGCATTAGGTTCGTAATCTTGGCTAACCTATCGGTAGCGTCTGTTCGATAGCGTCGCTTCTTCGACACTCTTTTACTTCCATTTATACCTCATTAATAGTATCATTTAATTAATACGCGTGTGTTTAACGATTCATTGAGCATTTCGATAATGGAATCATGTAGTGCTGTGAAACTTTTTGTGCTCATTTTCTTCAATCGTCGATTTCACTTGTATGGTTACCGGTAGCTTGTCTCGTGTCGTTACCAGTTTCTCGTCTCATACGCGTTTTTAATAGAATTTAAAGTTGATTTTATATATATTTGTCTTCATTTGATACATTTGTTTTAAATTTTGGTTTCTTTTTGTGCAGGTTATTTCCTAATTACAGAGACAGCATAGAATTCGTGGACGATTATTAATGATCTATCTGGAGAATTTTCATAGAAATTTGGTAACATTTTATTTATTTTTGTTAAGATTTGGTATATGCTTTCTTTTAACTAACGTTTTAAAGTGTCAACGATTAAGATACGATTAAAGCTGACAGATTAAAATCACCGCTTTGTCACGGAAAAACAATAGACTATCACTTATTGTGACATTACATACTAACGGGACAGTCCAGTGGAGGAAATTGAATTAATATTTTATTTCGAATATAAAATTGTTGTAGCTTATCGGTATATACTTTCAAATAGATTTTTGTATTAGATTCAGAAATTCAAAGTTTCTGTACTTTACTACACTATCTTTGCTTTTTTCGAACGTTGTTAAATGATTCAAAGCAGGACTTCACGAACGTTTTTCATAGTATTGTTCCTTAAATATATTTAGATATTTAGAAAAATAATCGACTTCTGGAGTGTATGTTTTTAATTATAAGTAGGTACACCGAAATGTCGATAATTCCCCATCGAGTGCGCGACTATTTTTGTCCACTATATGTCCTTCTATATACAGTACATTGTACTCGGGATTTTATGGATGATTTTTGTTACTGTCTGAAGTGAGAAGGATCTTGTGCCAAGATTGTTACCCCCTGTTATATTAAAAGCGGTACAAAGTGAATTTCTAATGTGATTAAAAGCGTGAGACGATTAGATAGGGTTGGCAAAGTTTGAGAACTGCTGTTCCGTAGACTGCTAAACTTCGACTAATTTTAGATTAACCTCCCAAAGAGCGGCTTGACGTACTCGCCATATGATCTATATGTATATCATCCGCGATATTAGGTTGGAGCATCAAGTGGTAGCGTGATTCGCCGCTTCCTAATCGAGTTAGTCGTTAATTAAAAAAATCGTGAAGTTTGTCTTCGAAGAGCACGTAAGATAATGAAAACGAGAAGGACAGAGTTGATATTTCTTAAATTCTTGGATTATCGATGTCAGCGTGAAGTCATCGCGCTTGATTATCGACGTATTGTACGTACACTCGAGCAACGAATTTTGAAATCAATTGCCATTCATGAGAATCGAATTGTTCTTTTTGAATATCAGGCGAAATGAACGAGGACAATTTAACAACGATATCGAGAGGTCTTCATAAATTTGACACGGTGCAAATCATTAATTGTTTGCTGCGCGGCTTGCGATGTAAAAAGGATGAAGATCAAGAAGAGGTTGGGAATTATTAATTAGTTAGTTAACATCGTGATTACCAGACTACGGATGTTTGTGCAATTTTATGTGCATTTTTGTATCTCCAAATTTTTCATAAATGCGCAAAAATCCGCGGTTTAGTGACTATCAGGGAATACCATTTAATTGATATAATGTGACACATATTTTTAAATATAATAATAAATTTTTAATTAATAAGTAGACGGAAATGATATTTTCTGACAAACGCTTTAAATGTTTCTGCATACGAATATATATCCTCGTCACTCTCGTCTGCTGTTTCAATTTGTCGAAAAATTATATTTATAAATGAAACACTAATAATACATATAAAATAGTTTAATATCAGAAAAGACACCTAATATTAGTAAAAATTCTATTCGGATAACAGAATGTTCGATTATTAGAATATTCGGATAATAGGGATAATGTTATATTATAAATTGAAAATATATCGTAAGCAAAGCAGTGAATGTTTTAAACTCTATTATAACTATCAATTGATAATAAGAAATTAGAGTTAAAAGTTCCAATGTAATTTACTGAACTCGTCACTTTGTCTTATGACTTAATTAGGAGGATTATTTGCAATTGTCAACGCATGCTTCATTTAACATTTTCAGTACGTTGCTCGTCCGTCAGAATACATGAAACATATGTTAATGACAACGGATGAGATGACGCAGTATATTCTGAAATGGAGGGCCAAGTTCAGTTTGCCATTGTGTTTGAGAACGGAGGCTTTCAACTTCGAAATCAGCCCTAGCATTATCGTATTTCAACAATTCACTTCTGGAAATTGTTTGAGTGTGACGTTGACAGTACGAAACGTGACTGGGGTAATTTTAAGTTTTTACGTATAATGAAACCTCAGTTAAATTACCATTAACATATTGACTGCCTTAATGGTGACCGGTTTCTATTCTATTACACAAGATGAGTGCCGTCGAATAATCAAATAGTACAAATGTAAAATAATATAAACAATTATACATATAATAGTATGAAGTGAGAAACTTTTGTTTCATAATAAAATAGAGTGATTTGACCAGCCAATAAATGCTTAAACTGCAGATCTGTTAAAATTAATATTCATAAATCGTAAATATACTGTTTTACTTGTTCGTGTTTCAACTCTTCATTGCATTCTTCAGTGGCGTGTTTGCAGCATTTATCTTAGTATAATTATTAAGAATTTGATGATTAGAATTTTTTGATTAGAATTAGAACGGTTGTTCATTCATTGGTATTCATTGTTATCTTCCACCAAATAAAATCGACAAATTCTTAAAAATTCATTGTTCATGTATTTATTTTTCGTTAAAGAAACATATAATAATGTAAACAACGTAAAAAAATTGATCATAGGATCATTAAACCTCAATACATAAATCATAGACATCAGATAACAAGATTAATCTTGAATTTGTTCAGTGTGATAAGGATAATTGTTTAATAAATTATTGTATAAAGAAAGCAACGTTTTTGCCAATTGACACTGAATTGCTATGTAAATTTCGACGTGACGCGAAAAGATGAATATGATACATGTTAATTTTTTCGTACGATGTGAGCAAAATTTATTCGCTAGACAAGTCACCCTATTTTAGAAATATTCTGTCTCATTGACGAAACGCGCGGCAGTCAACGTGTTAATCTATTTTTAAAAATTCTTTCGCGCATAAAGTCAAACTTACGCATCACGAGATTCACTCGATTATTTGTGAAAGAAAGGTGTCGAGATATTTGAAGTGTTCTTATGAACCTGATCCTTTCTTCTTCGTGGACTTCTGCGGAAGCAATTTCTCGACGATGCTTGCGCCAGGTCTTTCTAATTCCTACAAAGTGAAATTCGTGCCCGAGAGGAATCAAGACTACCATTATCAATTGAAACTCGCGACTGACGGCGGAGATTTCATAGTACCAGTCATAGGTGAGATTTCAGAAATAATTAATATCTTTTTTCCAACTTCTCTTCTATTTGAAAATGGAACTTCGCGTTAAGATCAATTCTAAGCCACTTGGAGCGTGTAAAATTAATAATGATCTCTCGAATTGTTTTCATCACTCATTATTATTGGATATGATATTATCAGTAAATAATCGCATTATCAATGATTCTTTAATGATGATACTATTCAGGAATAACTGAGTTACTGTTCAACTGAATAACTGAGTTTACTTTGCAAATCGAAAAGATTACAGGGAGTTAGCGAATGCTTTGAACATCGAGAATTATTATTTATTATTTATTATCAGATGTATTGTATGTATTTGACCCATATTACAATTGTTCGTGATCAATGAACCTTTAGCGATCAGTTCGAGAGGGATCTTGGATTTTCCTGATCAAATCGAAGTACCATTAACAGCCGTGAAAATTCCCTCCTCCAAAACGATATTTGTGCGTAACGTCGGGAGTGCCGTAGCTGTTTTTGTCCTTTATACCGACACGTAATAAATTTATATAAATAAATATTATTATAAATTGATTTATAATTTTATAATACACACAGTTACTCACTTACGTATATAAATCATATTAGAATATGAGCGATAATAACAGTTGAAATAAATTGCAGCCCTTGCTTCCGGATCGAGCCATCGAAAGGTAGAATAGAAGAAGAAGAATCACTTCAGTTCACTATACACTTTCTGTCCAACAAATCCGGAGATTTCGAAGGGAATCTTTTCCTCGAATACGAGAGTGGTATTTCAAGAGAAAGGGCAAACCGAGAGATTAGACACGTATTAATATTATCCTGTTTCTTTTTTCAGGTGAAAAAGTGCGAATAGATCTTCGGAGCTCCGCGGAAAACTGTCCCATTCGAATCGACAGAGGTAGTGTCAGAATGGAAGAAACTTTCTTAGGTCTATCAAGAAGCAAGATCCTCACGATTCACAACAGGAGCAGTTACATCGTCAAGTATAAGTGGATGCAGCTTGAGAGCATCGAAACAGACAACGAGCGTAAAGAACAGTGAGTAAAATGATAAAGAAGAGGGTGGTATTACAACTTCCTGTTGGTAATTTGACCCCCTCGTGATTTTCGTATTTGTAACAAAAATATTTAGGGGCAAACAGTATCACAGTCTTTTTTTTTTACACAGTTTTATTAACTATAGACATCAAGAAAGATGTTTTTACTAAATGTCACAAAGTAGCTGCTAGTAAAATATGCAAATAATTTAACTAAAAAAATAAGTGTGAATAATTTAATTTATAAAAAATAATAACTTTTCTACAGTTACAAAAAACTGTTCCATTTGGTTTATGAGAGTGAGCTTAATCGTTGCGTGGACCTCGCTCATTATAGCGTGTGCACTCCTGATATTCACCAATTGGTTTATCAACGTATCTACACGGACGAACTTGAGTCACTGACGAAAGAAACTTTTCAGTATAATCATGTTTGTTTTAAGTTCGCACAACAGGTGAGCTTTTTCCGATTGTAAATAATAATTTACTTAAATTAATAATAATGAATTATTATTAGACTGCTTTTATGCAAAGAAGCATATAAAATTTATGCCGGTAAATATATTACAGATTCTTATACATTTATATATTTTTATTAACATAATTAACTAATTAAACACTAATGTTGATACAACATTTTATTTGTGATTCTTTTCAAATGTATCACGTTAAATGAAGGGACCATGGGAAATAAGGAGAAGTTTTTTTAGAAAATGAGAATTTATTTTTCAATGTATAACGTTGCGACTTCATATTTTTTCATAAATTTTAATTTATACATTAGAATTAATTACTCAGAAAATTTTAATTGCATACAAATAGAAGCATGCGAAGAAATTCAAAATCTGTTAAAATTAACATTCCTTTTTTTTTCCTGTTCAAATCTTATTTTTTAATGTTGGACTTACGTTTATACCAAATCTTGTTTTTTAATGTTAAACTTATGAAAGGAATCCTTATTCCAAGAATACGATTAATATATTCTTATTATTATATCTTCTATAATTTTATACAATTTTAAGTTATATGAGGCATTTATAATGTTACGATAAATTATTGCTTCTTCAAAATCCATTTCTTAAATATTATTAAACAGTTACAATGAATACTAAACGATGCTAAACGTTATAATAAATACTTTGGATATTTTATGTATTTCCGCATATTATATGTATATGTGCAACTTTGCAATGTCAAATATCCCATTAATGCAATTTGCTTGTGAAATATATATGTAAATATGCACGAGAAATATGTAGAACTTGCGTGGAATGTGTTCAGCATAAATTTATGGAATATAATGTTACCTGAATCCATACAAAAGACATTAATCAATTTTGTTTTAATTATAATAATTTGTATAATAATTACAATAAATTATACGTAATTTTTGCATATTTGTAACATTCAGTTGTTAAAAATATGTAAAATAATAATATGCCAAAATATACTTTTATACATTTAAATTTCAATTATTATTACTGACAAATATTTTCTAGGAAGCTGAAATTTGGCCGCAATCGTCTACTGAGGTTACAGTTTTCTTTTATGCGCTAGAAGTCGGTGAGGTGAACAGCACTGCCTACTTGGAAGTGACTGGCCGCGAAGATAGAATACCACTAAGGTAAAAAAGATAGAATTCTCCAAAATATCGCCAAAAAGATCAATACATTTCTTAATAAAGTTTTTACATCTATTATATATATAAATGAAGAAGCACTAGAACAACTGTCGTTTAATACATATTAAAAAATATTTCATATCATTATAATTTAAATAATAAACTAAATAAATTTATACAATTATGTCTAAACAGATATCAATATTAATCTTGACAAAATACTCGTATCTTTAAGATAATTGTAAAAAGAAAAAAAAGTCTGAAATCCATCAAAAATAAGAATTCGATGTTACCAATATGTAGACTGCAAGTTTTTACGCATTTACGCAAAATTTGAAGTTTCGAATTGAACGATATACGATAACATGTAAAAATGCATGAAAACGTCCAATTTTTATTTGAAAAAATCCTATTTCATTTGGAAAAATTATTTCTCCATATACCTACAGATACCCTTCATATTCTCTATGTAAAAATAAGATTTTTAATTGATTAAAGAAAGAATATACTGGTTAATACTTCAGTAATCAAATCTTTTTATTCATAAAAATATATAAATGCATAAGAATTTATCAGTAAACTGTGCACTAAATCTTTCTGCGATAGTCTTTATGGAACGGGTAAAGGACCGGTTATGCAGCTGAACGTGCTCACGATCAATTTGGAGAACATATACATGTGTTCCATGCACAATTACGAGGTACGATCTACGAACATCCGTCAGATCTTTCCACCCCTTCCTCTCGACTCGTATTAATTTCACCCCAAATAATTCGAATTAAACCAGAAATTGTTCGGACAAACGATACCATTGTTTCAGATAATAGCGGTGAACAAAGGGCATATTTGCGGCACGCTGATCTACAGGGTGAAGCCAACCGACTTCGGCGGAAGGATCGACGTGACACCGCCTAACCTTAAACTACAACCAGACGAGCATAAATCCTTCAATTTGTCATTTTCGTCGAATCACAAGGGCGATTTCGTCGAGAGGGTCGATTTCGTGGTGAAAGAGAGCCTCGAGGTGCTCAGCTTGCATATCAAGTACGTCGTACGATCGATGAATAGGGAGGAACCGGTCGGAAGACGATGTTCCCTTTGACGATGCGTCGTTTCTTTTTGTCTTATAGGGGATGCATCATATGCCCGACTTTGCACTTTGATAAGGACAGCCTCGATTTCGGGACGACGGCCATCGGTAAGTTTCGCGAGATGATTTTATTAAGTCGAGAGAAAGGGAGAATGGAAGAGTATAGTGGCTCACGGAAGTATTCGAAAATTTTGCATACACAAGTGTGTGTGTTGTACGAAACATTTTGAAGTATTAATAAGAGAAGTAAGAATCTTCAAAAGAAGAATATTGTATGTATGACTTAATATTAATATTAAATGAATTATAAAATTTTAATATTAATATTAAATATAAAAAGGAGAATATTTATTAAGAAATTCACGAAAGAAATGATACATGGTAACACTGTAATAAACAGACTGTGAATTTATATATATTTATAAAAAATTTTGAAATGGAAATAATACATAGAACAGGCATAATATGAAGAGAGCTTTCTGTAAATAATAAAATAATTTGTCATTCAGGTTCTAGATAATATTCTCAAGAATATGATAATTTTGTATGATAACCCGCATTTTAATAATAAAACGTGATTACTATGAAAGTCGTAAGGTATTTATTGCAAACATATATTTAATAAAATATTAATATACAGCTTAAATATCTATTTTAAATATGTAATAAATGTTAAAGATGGTTCTACTGTGTAAATATTGAAACATATTGATAATAAGTGGATTAAATGTGGTTGTTTAAGTACTATATGTTTGTATTGAATATCTTGCAATTTGTAGACTTGCTTTAATAAATATAACAAACGTAATCATGGGAACTGTTTGAGTTTCATTACAATGTTAATGAAATGTCAAAATGTTTCAAATAACATACGGAATATATTTATGAAATATTTCTATATCTATTCGAATACTTGTGAGCAACTGTGTATTATCGATTTGATGAAAGAGATGGTCATTAAATTGTTAACAATTAAAAAGATGTTTGTAATTAAAAAGGCTTTTATATCCATCTTAGAGTAATAATTTTTATTCTATAAAGAAACAGAATCATTTCAATAATTTGTCTGCTCATTTCGAGTTTACAAACTGCTAAATAATTATATTATTACTCGTATCATGTGGCTTAAACAGAAAATCATCAAAATGATAAAAATCTTCTAACAAATCGATTGTGTGAACTATAAAATCTTAAAGAGTAAATATTTTTTTACGACTTTTTAGATATTACAAATGGTTCGTTACTTTATTTGGCGAAAATTTCAACAGACGACGAAGAAGGATAAAAACAATTAATTAAGTGATCACATTTTTTATAGGATTTAGTACTAGGCAAGAAGTGCATTTGCACAACCTGGCTCTGATACCTGTATCTTTCACCATAACCGTGTTAAATGATGGAGATCAGGCTCCATTGCATCATGAAGATTTCGCGAAAGCTCCAAGAAAGCCAAGTTTCCCGAGCAAACCACAAGAATTTCAAGTTATCCCCATGGAAGGGGTGGTAGAAGCTCATGATTCGTTGAAAATCAAGGTTATTTTTTATAATTAGTTGGTAGATTTTATGCATTTTAAAATTTTTATGAACATCATCAAAGAAATAAAATCTAAAAATAATTTGTTTTATCTATTATATATTATAATATATTCTAATGTAATATAATTCTAATATATTATAATATAGAATGTATTATTTCTAATGTAATATAATTCTAATATATTATAATATATTATAATATAGAATGTATTATATTCTACAATTACATTACGAATACATCTAACATTATAATATATTCTAATGCATATAACTCTACTACATTCTAATATACTCTACTTATATTAAATCATTACTTTAGAGAGATTCTAACGATTTGCAGATCATTTACACCGCCAATATCGCACGTGTCGGTCAGACGGTTATTCAAGTGGACATGTGGGACTCTGATTCGGATCCTGTCACCTTGCCAGTAATATTCTGCGGTGCAGTGCCATCGCTATCGATCGTTCCACGAGAGATTACTCTTCGATTTTGTTTCGTCAATTTTCCTTATTTACGATCCTTCACTGTGGAGAATAATTCCGATTTGGATGGCTACTTTTATTTGATGCCTCAACAAGTATCGTTAAAATCAGAATAACCAACGTCAAAATTAAGCATAGTTACGCGTAATAGGTCTTTTTTTATTTCGTTTTCCATTTTTTAAATCGTAGGTGTCAGACGATTCACCGGTGATTTGTTCTCTTTGCAACAATCAGGGATACGTCAAGGCTCGTCAATCGAAGACTATCGAAGCCACTATTATTACGAAGGCCTTGGGACGTCACAAAATCACGTTAAAGTAAATTATAAGCTTAATAGTTATTTAACTCCTTAATCTTTAACTACTATAGACATTTACACAACTACACACCGCTAATATTTATTCACTCATAACATTGTAAATGCAACTGTTAAATATAGATCGAGATCAACTGTTGTAATATAATATTTATTATAATACTATGTTATAATAATATTATATTTCCAAGCAGTAATATATAATTCCAAACAATAGTAAATGTACTAAAAAATATAAAAGAAAGAGTATAAAATAATACAGGAAGAGAAAAACAGATAATGAAAACTGGCACAGATTTCACAAACGATCTACAGTGTTTAACTCTTTAAGGAGGAGTAAATATGTAGTAAAAATATCTCAAGCTGCACAGAAATTCAAAGAAATCTCCAATTAAACAGAGTACAACTGTTTCATAAGCTTTCCACTTTTTCGAAGACACTATAATAAAAATTTCCATAGTATGTTAGTCATGGGAGATTCATCGCCATCTTATATAACGATAACATGCAATGGACAAGGGCCCGTGGTTTCTGCAGAGCCAAGTTTTTTGGACTTTGGCACTATGAATGTTCTCGAAGAGAAAACTAAAGAATTCCAACTGATCAACGATTCACATATTCCTACTCAGTTCGTCGCGTCATTGGTAATATTCTTGAAATAAATTTCTATGGTTTTCTTTTCATATAGTAAATTTCTTTCTATACGTGACAGAATACGGTCAAAAATAGAAATAAAAAATATAATATAATTCGTGATGGATCTTTGATTTTATTGTTAAAGACAAACGAAGATTCATCATGGAGCGTTAGCCCAGAGTCTGGCGACCTCGAACCCCATGAATCGAAGACCATCACTGTCAAACTGTGTCTCCTAGACGCTGGGAAATATAAAAATAGTGTCATGCTATCTATAATCAATAGTAGAACTATTCTTGTGGAACTGGAAGTAACCGGATATGGATGCAGTGTCCTTTTCGAACCACAGATATTTCCAACTTTCGATTGGGGTCTACTTTTTAGGTTTTATTATTCATTTATTCATTTAATTATCCATGTTGTTTTAAAACATTGAGGTTGATTGGGAAACCCCGTCGCTAGAGTGTTTCTAAGTTCAGAAGTTTGTTTGAGGATTTCTATAAATTATAGTTGGACGGATATGTATGTGTAATACATTTGAACCGTCGGAAAGTAAATTATAAAAACGGTGTCAATCGTTTGGAAAAATAAACTACTATTAAAAAATGAATACATAAATTATATTGAAATAAACGAATTGTATTAAAATTAACTAAGTAACAGAATCTTTAATTGAAACGATTATTTTATTTATTTTTTTTTTCAAAGAGCGGAAGCTATGGAGCTTTTCTATCAACCTAATATAAAAGCTTCCCACATTCGAACTTATGAGGAAACAAAACTACTCGATTAATGAAATGTTCGATATTAAATTAAAAAAAACTGAATTATCTAACTCTTTTATTTATCGTCGTCATTTATAAAGACTATGGATTTTTATGTATTCATAGGAAATTTTAAAGCACAAAATATCCAAAGTATAGTGTGTTCTATAAGATATATAATTTAATTCAACCAAGATTTTATTCTCTCAATCATATTTCCAACCAAGATTTTATTCTCTCAATCATATTTCAAAATATGAACTTGCACAATCTACATATAAAGAAAACTTTGATTTATGAAATATTATATAATAGAATTATGCGTGTGTTAAAGTTATATTCTAATAAAAAGGAATTTATATATACTTGTGAGGAATTTATATACATATGCATGTAACACCGGCGATTTATATACATGTGAGGAATTTATATGCATGTAAATCCTCCGCGAATATGGAAGTTCTATTGTTAATAGGAATTCGAATATGGAAAGCTTTTCTGTATATAAATTTCCTACATACAGCATGTCTTAAATATATATATATATATTTACAGTATATATATATATATATACTGTTTTAGCCACCAACAAATAGATCGAACGATAACTCTGACGAATGGAGGATCTCGCGACTATCAAGTGATCTGGACAACCCAACCAGAAGTACGATTTCGACGTGGCCAGATGTTAATGCCGCACACGTAAGAAGAAAACTCGAATAATTCCATTGCTCTCGTGTTTTATTTTATAAATTTCCTTGAACGTAGTGCCAAGTTCCATCTGCAGCCTCTGATTATCAATATTCCACCCGGGGAAACCAGATACGTCTATTGCAAATTGTTCTGGAAAGTGTGAGTAGAATCGTGAGAAACGATCACGCGAGGATTCATTGGATTATTTTTCACGATCAGACTCAAGTATATATAATTTTTTATGTAGGAACGAGTGTGTCGTGGAAAAATGGTACATTTTCGGTCAAATACAAGGTGTAGGAAAACGGGAATTGATTGGCACGTCGTCTTTCACCGTCACTTTGACAGAACCGCAGATTCTGTTTAGCAAAAGAAGGCTAACGTTTCGCGTGGACGTGTGTACCGACGAAGACAAATTGCAACAAACAGGTGTCTGCACGTAATGTATATGTACACTTACATAGGTGAGAGATTGGGATAGGTTGACACTTTTTCTTAGTTTTCAATTTTTGAAACTTTTTCTGAATTGATTGCTTTAATGTCGAATAACGGATACATCATTGTTGGCGAAAAATTTAGAGAATGATATGTCGTTGTCTGCATGCTGAAGATGACAATGATATGATTATCGTTGGATGCAAGAAGGGACTAAGGACGTCTACAATTTTTTCGAATGTTCTATTGGCTCAGTGATATAATTATTTGTTTAGACGAATTACTGGTGACTAATCAGTCGAAGCTGGATCTTAATGTTCAACTGTCAGTGAAACAACCATTTCACTTGGTAACCACTGCTGAAGAACATGTGCAAAGTATGCAAATTGTCCTGATTGACGGAGCTACCACGAAAATTCGCGTTTTCTTTTTCTTCGATAGTAATGTTCAAGATCGTTACTCAAGAAATTATTCTGGTGTACTTCGACTCGAATATCAGGAACATCCTAATCAGGTAAATTCTTCACATTTCATCAAAAGTTATTTAATACTTCAACTATCAAAATAATTAATTCTTTAGTAATCTTTCTTAGAGATTATATACAGTAAGTGTCATTTGTCAGTTTCTATAAATAATTAAACATATTATTAAATTTGAGGAGACTTTAATTTTTAAATCAATCAGAATGTTTTCGCACACTATGACAATTTGTAGAATTTTTGAGGAAACAAAACGTCTTCATATTCCCATTCGTTTTATCTAAGATAGAAACATTTCAGACAAAAATTAAAACAAAGGTTTTAACTTTAAAATAAGATGTTTTTTCTTCTAAAATAATTTTTTTTTCACGAAGTTACAATAGTTTTATAAATCGAAAATTTTTAGGTGTTTGGTTTTAAGTGACACTCAGAGTAGATATATTTTTAAAGATTTCAATAATTTTTTGCAAAATATATAAGTAAAAGATTGTATACTCGTTATATTATAAACTTTTTTCTATCTTTCTAATACCTCTGTTAGAAATTTTATTTTTTAGCCGTCGGTAGTGTTTGATTGTTGAACGATTTGAAAGAATTGCTTTTAGGATAAAATCGTGTGCAAGGGCTACGTGAATTTTCCAAATCTCATCATAGAGCCTGGGGATTTTGTAATTAACTGTGAGCTGGGTTCAAGCGCAGAGAAAATATTAACGCTAACCAATAACGGACCTGTATCGGTTGTGTATAAATTCCTGTGGCTCGCAGATTCCATTGAGATACAACGTGATACGGACATCGACCCCGTGAGTTTCAAAATGAATCGCTATTTAAATTTCCACGAAACAATTACTCAAATAAATTTCAAAATATAAAGATCATTTAATTTATTACTTTTCTATATTGATATTCCCGTCTTAAATTATCTATTTATCGATGGCAATTTCGCAATAGCAATCAATTACAGTTCTAATAAATATTTCCACAAAGTGTTGAATAAATCTTTAGATATTCTCTTCATGGTGCTATTTAGTTATTATTCTTGGATTATGGATTTTTATTAATATTTTGATATTAGAAATTTTCTTAGAATAGATTGCTTCAAATATGCTATTTAAATAGATATATTAAATATTATAAATATTTCTATGTATTTTTAAATTTTTATGACTAAAAGAATAGAATCTACATTATATTACTATATTATAATAAATAGTTTATTCTAGATATTCCTATACGAATCTCTATCACAGAAAATGTATAGTATTAATAAATATAAAATAAAATACATTCAAAATGTAATTTTGTTAAATTTTTAAGTGAATTATTTTGAACATTTGTAATCCAACGGTTAGGTGTTCAGGGTTCAAACATCAAATAAATACTTTCTTATTAATTCGTGAAAACAAAATATTTTCCTAAAAAACGTTTTCACAGTACGTTAAATATTAATAATTATTGTGCGCATAAAGGAGTGCTGTGGATGTTCATCGCGGAAAGAAAAATTAGAAGCGGATGTACCCGAGAGTCACGAGGTTGCTGTCCCGAATGAGACAGACGAAGAAACTCACCCAAGTGACAGACAAGAAGACGGAAGTGGAGACGGACCATTAAACACGATACCACCTCCTACAAATTGTATTACTTGTTTCAATCAATGTTTTCTTAGATTTTCCTATAAAAAAAATTTATTTTTCAATTATCGTAATTTTGTTGCAGCCCCTGTTTCAGAGAATCAGAACGTGGAAACTCCTGTCACAGAGCAAAGTTCTGAAATGAACGATTGCTTGATATCTCGAGAAGAAATAAGAGAATTCTTAATGCCGATTGTTGCACCGTATTTTAAGAAAGATGAAGATCTAGTCGTGTTAGAGAGCATGCGCACGGATCCACCAAAAGATCATTATATCAACGAGGTTGATATTTATTTATAATAATAAGTAATAAAAATAGTAATAAAAGTATAGAAAGAAAGAATACATGTATAGAATGTCCATAAGTTTAGCGTTCAAATTTTGCTAATGTGTCTTGCAGATAAAAATAAGACTAAAAAGCTCCATAAATGTTTCATTAAAAAGTTATAACAAAAATGAAAAAAGTTGCATATTCAACTTGTATATTCAACTCGCTTAGACATATGTATCTCATACGATATTTGAAAAGCTACCTTAAAAGAGAAAACAACCACTCACGTGAAAGTAAAAATATAAAATATAAAGCAAGAACTGAAAATTTTAATATTACTTCACAATTGCTTCAAATACATATATCAAATTTAGCAAATCGAAATTTGATTAGCATTATTTTTAAAACAGTGAACATTTATTAAACTTTTATTATACATTTAGCCATTTTATCTGCAACAAATTGACAAAAAAAAAAAAAAAAAAAAATTGGAGTCATTATAAATAAAATTATCAAAATTGAAAGATGGGAGATTTTTAGGAGAAAAAATTCATCTAGGATCTCAGAGATACAACAAAGCCCGATATTTACTTTTTACGAGGAAATATAACTCTACTTTATGTCAGCACGTATGAAATATCCTTTCAGGTTCTGAAGATCGTTCCAAACGAGGGAACGGTTCTTCCGTATTCCGTGCAACATGTGCACGTAGGATTTCATGGTTTCGAACGGCTTCGAATAAAAGCCACTGTTGTCTGCGAGATATCCCGTGGACCCACCGAACGGATTCATCTGCTAGCTCGCGCAGACGCCATTCGATACGCGTTTGACACGAATGTTATCGATTTTGGTCAACAGGTATTTACATTTTTCACTGTCTAATGAGAATGTCCACTTAATTCTACGAACGTTGCTCGATATCCCTCTTACGCAATTATTCCTGAAATGTATGAGATGTTTATTTCTACAACATGGCATTGCGTGTTTCATCTCTGATTAATAATAATAAGCGTTATTTATGAAATGAAAGCGTTTGATTAATCTTTTGACTTTTCAGATAATTAAATTACACATTATCAAAATGGATATCAGCTTAATTGTATATTTAAGAAGGTTATTCATTTATTTTTAAATTTTGCAGAGCTTTATATTACATTCTCATCATTTTTATTTATTGTTCACTCGTAAACGAAACGTTGATTTATCGCGAAATTAAATATAGTCTTTTATGTTATGTTCCAGCAATATTACTGCTTTTATCACAGTAAATTTTTTTTACAATTATGAAGAACATGATAAAGTACATAATAGTACTCATGAAATAAATTAAAATAAGCTAAGGCATTCATTACCTGCTAGTAAATATTCCATTCTGATAACAGAATGTTCAGATAGTTCGAATGTTAGAATTTTCAGAGAAAGGTGATTTGGATAAGAAAATTGGATAATTCGGTTACTGTTTCATTATTGTTCGATTTTTTATGAGTTATATAAAATTTACACCATACAATATAAAATTATCATCCGTGATAGCCTTGAGAGTTAATAATTATGAATTACTTGCCAACATATAGAAGTTTTATTAGAGGATAATAACAATCATTAATAGATTATTTAAATAAAGTTAGATATTTTATTTACTAAATAATGTTTAATAAATCATTAAAATGAGAGCTTTTTCAGTTGTAAAAACTTACAAACGTTAATTTTTTTTAAAGATAAATTGTTGCATTATTTAAAATGTGTTACAGTTGTTCCTGGAATACTCTCGTAAGACCTTTGTCTTGAAGAACCTCTGCACGATAGCATTTGATTACGAAATAAAAGCCACGGAGATAGTTTCCAACGAGGCGATCAAACGATTCGATATATGTCCATTGATAATTCAACCGAATAAAGGCTTTGTGGACGCTGAATCGGTCGTGGAATTTTATGTAAATCATCTGGCAACGAAGCTTGGTCCTATCAGTCATCGATTCCAACTTGAGGTACGATTAAATTCTTTAACACTAGAATTAGTATTCCGGACGACTAAAGTATGAAATTTCCATTAGAGGCATTACAATGAAAAAACTTTATAAGAGAAACTTTATAATACAATAAATTATATAAGCTTCTATTTATATATTTTACGAAAAATCATTTAAATTTCTAAAAATACACTGTTGTGTATATCTCTGTAATTACGTCCTTCTCTATTGTGCTAAATATTCACGATCTTCCGCCAAATATTCGTCGAATAATATAAATATTCTTTTATTTTTCTGAAGGAGATTATTTTTATTACGAGTCTTTCAGTTATCAGTAATTCATTTGACGTGCCACTACCATGGAATTAAATGATTGTTAGATTGGTCATTTGGTGCCCGTCATAGTCGAAGTAACCGCTTACGGCGCCTTTCCTCAAGTTTATCCGTGCGTACCTCGAGAACAGTTACATCAGTATCATTCCATCAAATTAGAATATTCCGCTATTCAGTCATTGACCGAGAACTTGATGCAGAACGTAAGGCGAATCGACGGTTTCTCGACATTCCTTGCTGAAACACTCACGAGTCATTGTGTGCCACAGAAAATGGAGAACGTCGTTGCCGAACAAACAGCCGATTATCTCGAAACGGACGCGGAGATGTTAGCTGGTAAGATAAAATATTGCTATGATATTTCACAGGAGCAATGAATTTATTACAAAGTTAAGCAGTGTCGTAGAGTGTCTGTAAGTACCTAGAATGAATTAATATTTCACGGTATGAAAGAATGACGACGCCAGGTAAATCTTAAGTATTCTAAGTCTGTCGTTTCGTATTTACACGGTGTACTTTTCTCTTCGAGCCGGGGAATGGTGCATTATTCCGTGCGACGAGACGTTTCCACGAACGATGGACATCGACATGGCGGTGGAAAGGTGGTTGGCAAGGAAGTTCGTCGATGCAAATTCATACATTTTAATGCAGCATGCAACCACTCGCAAGAACGAGCCAATTCCTCAACTTTTTTCATTCGAGCACGTTATTGGTATGTTCTGCTTCTCGTAACCTTACCTTTTATCGAGCGTAATTGCGCGTTTATATTATTCTGCATTATGCAGTCTGTCCGAGAACGATTATAAACTCTATCCTCTTGAAATTTATTCAAACTCACAGACAATTATCAGTTGTTATTTTTTTGAATAGCAATGGATCGTTAAATTGTTAATAAAACGAATGAATTTATTTGGTTTCTTTTTTTTTGTGTGAGGCACATCGAACATATCGCTTACTATTTAATCAAGTGTGAATAATTGCAAATTTTCTCCTTTTAAAGTTCATAGACTTATTAATGAGAGATTATTAAATTGTTATCAAAGTCAGTAAATTTAGTTTTTTGAAGATATTAAATACGTGATCATCACTTATTGCGTCATTAACTGCAAACGATTGTTGATTTCATCGCGTCAATCGTTTTGAAATTTATTACAATTTACATGTAATTATCAATTATTATTTTCTTGAATGATAAAAAATAATAATATTCTATATATATGTTATGTTATATTATACTTTATACTATGTACTAATTACAATTGTACATACAAATTACTATTGCGTAATAATAATTGCCAAATTTATCACTAAAGTGCATAAATCTATCTGTTCCAAGATATGAAATATGTGATCGTCGAACAGACGACTCACTACACGACCAAGGTAATTAATTACGGGCCGTGGATCGCGGAAATGAGAATGATGATGGGAAAGAAGAAGAACTATCTGGAGAGATCAGGACTCACAGTACATTTCAAGAAACATTCGAAGTTGTTGGTCGGCGATTCTGCTATCCTTCATGTGACTTGGCACCCTACACGAGAAAGGTTCTCGGAGAGAAGCGTAGAAGTGAAACACACGATTTACATAGAGGTAATCACTGTTTAAACGGGAACGCAGACATTGCGAGCTTGGAAAATTAAATTCTATTTACCATTCTATGTATAGGTATCGTACGGGTGCACGATCCCCGTGACCATAAAGGGAACAGTGACTTATCCGTATGTCACCGTCAATACTAAGTTTTTGGACTTCCAGGACGTTGTCGTGGGTGAATGTTTGGTTCTTCACATTTTGGTCAAGAACGAGTAATAAATTATTCTTTTATTGGAATTTATTTTTCATTGATGTGAATAAGTGGATAGATAATTACGTCGATGAATTAAAATGAGACACCCTGCATATGTTATATGATACTTCTATATTTTTAAAAGAGACACGTAGAATTATATTTTTTAAAAGAGTTTGAAAAAAACACATGGAATTTCAGTTTTAAAGGTGTACCGATAAGACATTTATTATATAAGATGACCTAAGCAAGGTAGCAAGATTAATCTTCGCGACCGTGCTTGATGGTCTTGTATATTTTATTTTCATGAAACTCGATCTTCAGAATCATATTTTGAAATCATTTTTCAGGGGACTAGTCGATTGCGAGTGGGAGGCGAGATTGTCGGACGTTCATCGTAAGAAGCACCAAGAAGATCCATTTTACGTGGAGTACGACACAAATCACTGCCCGCCTGGCCATTTCGAAATCGTTCGCGTGTATTTCAAGCCTCGAAAAACGGTAAAAATTAAAAAAAAAAGAAAACAATAACGTTTAAGAAACTCTTTCGAAAAGCTAATTGTTACAGTGCTATATAGAGGCGAAGTTGAAGATAATTGTGAAAATGAGCCTTGAAATGCAGATTATCGCATTAACTGGGCGTGGAATCGAGAAAAGTTTAAACATAATAAAACCGACTATTCAGTTTCTACCTACTGTTCCGTTTACGGACATTCAAGAAACAGTTTTTACGATTGAAAACACTTGTAATTACCCAGTGGAGTTTTTCTGGCATCATTTGGACGAGTAAGGATATGATAAATTATTGAATTATTTTACTTGTCAAATATTACAGAGAGTGCCGTATTTCGAACATGATGTACATTTTGTGTAATTTTATATTTTGCCTAAAGATCAGCAGTTTAATTATAGCAGTTGAGATATTTACCGAATTTTCTATAGTTTTGTAACGTAACTTCTTTTACCAGTTTCTATAGTTGTATTTCTTTACATTTTATTTCTTTACAAAAACTGCTTTTACGTCATAAAAATTTTAAGACATTCAAAAGATACGATGTTATACATTTACGCATATTTCACGCACATTCTGTACATTCTAGCACCCCAAAATTTTTTCATAAGTACATAATCATCCGCAATCGCAATGTGGCAATGATGTTGCAACTATTATTTTTCAAAATTTATCTTGGAATTTATTATTATTGTTACCATGAATCATTCTGCAGATGTACATAATTAATACGCTTCTAGAGAAGTTGAATATTAATTACGTAGCCATTGTCCTCTTGCATAATTGAGCTAATATTACCGGCCATATTTTACATGTCACACGTTACAAATTATAGGTGTTAATAAATTCTCTTATACAGTAGTAAGGAGCTCAGTGATAAGATGATTAACACTACTATAGAATATGACCAAAACCATCGATACGACGAATTTCGAATTTTTATTTTTTACAATTGCTAAAAGGAATTAATAACTTCTATTATTACCATTTGAATTGTAATGATTTATACATAGAATATCACAGTACATATTCAGATACAGTTTTCGAAAGTTTTACAACTAAATTCCATAAATCGCACAACCAACTGAGTTTTCTATTCGATTATGGATATCCTGCCCAACAAAGATCAATATTATCAAACTGTCGATATTGTGTTACTTATTAAATTATCGTGTAAGAGAATCCAATGATAAAATCAAAAATCTACAGAAATTGTAGCTGATCAGTTTTCCCTCCGAGTAGCTCGTACTTACTTGTCTCTTGACGAACGAATGTGCCAGATATTGCCTTCTTAATGAAACAACGATGTCCAGTGATTTTCAGACGGAGTATCGTATAACGAAAGCTCTGTTGCATTACTACAAAGTAAAGGAAATACTGTTGCCGCTCAGGAAGCCTGGTGAACCGATACCATGGCAATTGACGAAATTTTACGAAGATATAGTCAACGAAATGGCTCAGACATTAATTATGGAGAAATTAAAGGACGAAGAGATATTGGAGGAAGTGGAGCTTGAGAGTAAGAATTACGAAGTAGACACCGACAAGAAGAGGGAGAGAAAGGTTGGGTCGAGTGTGTTGAAGAGGAAAACGAGAAAACGTGGAAGATCTGTTCAACAATCTACGAAAAGCAGCGTTCGTGGATCTAGCCGTCGCGGAAGAAGAAATGAAATTGTCAGTGACTTGTCTAGCACAGATTCGCACAGAAAGGATTTCTCGGACTTTTCAATTTTGGGCGAAACCATGGTGGAATTTGCCCCTCTACCCACGAGTGATCCTGAGGAAATCCAACGCCTGCTTTTTTGTGAATATTTTGTTGGAACTGTCATAATTAGATTGCGAATTTTTATGCATCTGTGGGAAATTTATGGATATGAAAATATAGAAAATGCACACGATACGCAAAAATATATAAAATATTAAAAGTAGAGTATTAATGCGCTTTTATTGTAACATAATATTTTATTCCGTTTCATAGACAAAATGTACAAATTTCGCTTTTGTTAGTCATGTTTCAGTGTGTAATGTTCACAGATGAAATTGCATAAAAATTCACAATCTAGTCATAATAAAGTATCCATCAACTGGATTTACATATTAAAAAAGAAAAAAGAAAAACAATTGCTTATTGTGCAATGTGTAACAATCACAGACAGCAATTTCATTGTTACATACTGGGCTTTAAAACTCAATTTAATCACATTAGAACAACTTATATTTCTAAATCTCTTTAATTTATCACTTTTGTAATTAAAACACGTTAAAAATAAAAAAAGATATTTAGACACTTTAGAATAACACACTACATTTACTATATATGTTTACAATGTAAATTCTAATAAGAAATAATACGTCTTTTAAGGTTACATAGACAACCTCCACAAGAGCTCAGATTTCCAAAATAGAATGAAAGATCCGGTAAAAGAACTTTTCGAGAGTATGGAGCGAAAACCCGACGCGTCGGACCATCTTCCGGATCCTTTTAAACCTGTGAAGAGAGTCTGCGTTGTTTTCCACGGAGCCCCTTTCACCGGTACTCCATCTGTACACATGTATATCCTCACCATTTACGAATCCAACATTCTGGCTTCCATGGTTTACTTTATCGCAAAGCCTAATCTACATTATTAATTATCATATAATCTCCTCGAACGCATAAATCAGTCGGTCGATATCTCCATAAACGATCGTACGAAATTTATATCGCTCAGAGTATCAAGAAGCTGCATGCAGAAGCGCCAGAGTCTTAGAAATTCCAGTTCTTAGCATAGACAAAGCGATCACGGAAGTTATAGCGTTCGCCGGAAGTTCGTGCTCGATTCAACTTCGACAGATCATCGACGATGTTTTCGAGAATTACTGGGAGGCTTTCGTGAAACAAAGGCAAGATTCAATATATTTTAAAGTAGCGTTAACAAAATAGATATTTATGGATTTTAAATAAATAAAACGTATACACATAATAGATTGTCTGCAAAAGAATGAGATTATATATTTTCTGATCCATGAATCAATACAAATTGACGTTCTTTATGAAAAAGTATTGATCTATGCATACCGAAAAATTATTTTAATTTTGCAAAATTTATCATATGAAAGACGAGGAGAGGAATTATATTATCTACGTTTCTGATTAGAGCTGGTGAAAGTAGCGAGATTGGATCGCAATCGACTAGAAGAACAGTAAATTCGAACAAAGGAGCAAGTTCCCCAAAAAATAAATCGGGGACAGAAGAATCGTCCAAAACCTCGAGGAAATTGAAGACGCTAAAATCTGCTAAAATAGAAACTTCCGACTCTGAGAAAGAAGTGATCCTTCGGCTTCATGCAGATCCCGATCCAATTGCCGAACTTGACAAAATTCCAGCCGGTGAGAAACTAGAGGTTTTGGATCCTTTGAGCAGATACGAGTACAAGATTCAAGCAATTTTATTACTGGAGAAAGTAGTTGGTCACCGTGAAATCCACGAAACGTCTAGAGATAAGGAGGACAAAGGCGCAAGAAAGAAACAGGATGCTTCGTTTGCTGGGATTACTTCCGAATTAATATTCCAAGCTCTCGAAGAAAGGTTTCCCCGCAAATGACTTCTTATCTTCCATCGGTCTTCCGCGAAGTGAACAGTTTACTAATCCGCGATTAATTACGTCAATTTGTACACAACGAACGGTTTACAGATTATCCATGGATGATTTCAAGCGTGGTTTCGCCGTACAAAGCTTGGAGAGCAATTTCCTGCGAAACAACACGCCCGAAGCTTTGCTTTTCCTATTACGGATCGTCGGCAATATCGAGTATTTTCTATTCGTTACTTTTCTTAACTCGATGGCTTGCTATAACGCCAAAGTGGAGCAGCTTCGAAATGAAATAGGTAAAGTGTCTTTCGTTTACGCTTAAAGGAGAGCATATTGAATTAGAAAGCAAAAAGTAGGCAATTTGTAAGAAGATGAGATTGAAAGAAAATATCGGAGAATTTCGAAATACGTTCCGCCTGCCAAAAGTTTTAGAATATTTATAATACTTTTTATTTTTAATATCTTGTAATATCTTGACAGTTTAAATTATTATTTGTTAAATTCTTCATCACAATTGGTTCGGTTATACTTTTTGCTGTATATAGAAATATAAAAATGTATATATATATAGTAGATTAGACAGCGTTGTTTATTTGTAATTATCTGAATTTTTCTGAATAATGTTTGATATAATTATTTCTAACAACAGGAATGCATGAAAAACAATTTTCTATGTGACTAATAACTAATTTACAATTATATGTCAAAGTCTGTTATTACTATAGAAAAATCACAATCTATTTCTACGGCAAGCATTCGTTGTTTAAAGGAAAGAGTGGTTAAAATAAAGCCGAATAAAAGGGAATTTCCTGTGATTCTAATATAGATAAAACATCTTTTGTTCATCTTCAACAAAAAAAAAAAAGAAGAAATATAAAATTAAAGCGCAAAGAAAATAAGAATGTAAAGATAACGTAAGACAATTTCGAAACGAAATAATAAGTAAATCGCAAAAAACTTTATCGAATAATCGTGGTTTCAAAGTGGTTCTCTACGAGAAATTGCACATGAAATAACATTGTCAGTGGCACAGAAAAACGAGATTTTCATCTTTGCAGCGGTGAAAGCAACCGATCCCACTCAGAAGATCCAGGACATCGACGAAATGTCGTCGTCCGAATACGATCAACTTCCCGACGAGGATAAGAAGATATATCTGGACGCGATTTTACCACGTAAAAGGGAGGAGGCATCGCGTAGGCGAGCTCGATTTATCGAAAGAATGATGGAACGTACAAAGAAAAAGGTTTGTTCACTTGATCTACCGCAACCCATTAAGGATTAACCTTTAAGCACTATGGACCGTCTGTGTGATCAAAATTCGCTTGGAATTTTTTATTATCAATACGTTGATTAATTTTTATATAGTATGTTGCAACAAAAGTACATTAAAACTATATACATATACGTAATATAATATATGTATTAATATATAATATGAATCATACACATAGTAAGGGGATCATTATCGGTAAATGGCTCATTTAAAATTGTTAGTTAAAATTGTTTTGTCGATGATACTTTTCTGATTTAAATTCTCTTATTAAACTCGGTTGAGATATCAATTTTATTAATTGAAGACGGTCGTGCATGACGAAACTTTCGTTTATTAATTAACAAAAATTTATCGATTAAAATGAAAAGTCCTCGAATAAGAAGCTCGTTCCAAACTGAAAATTTAGTAGTTAAATAGCCACGGTTAAATCCGGAGACCTGGGAATCCCTTGTTATTAATTAGAAAGCGCCAAAGACTTTTGAGATTTCCGACTTTGAGAGCGTTTCTATTCAATTGTAAATTTGTATGGGGGCTTTAACTGTTTCGCAGAAGAACCAGAGCAACGTTTCGAGCTCGAAGACAATCAAGAGGAAGCGAGACGTAAAGTCGGCGAAGCACGCGACTGCGGCTAATAACTCGCGGCCAGCTTCTAGCAAACTAGAAACAAGCAAAGCAACGAAAAGTAGAGACAGCTCGAAACGAGGTGAATTTGCTGAACTAAGGAAGAACTACGGGCAATGCTCGCTATCTATAACTGTGTGTGATGTTTATTTCGTAGGGAAGGAGTCTGTGCCGAGCGAGATTAAAGAAATTATGACGGTTATGGATCAATATTACGCAGAATTATCGTCGATTGAGATGATTATTCGCAATTGGGATCCTATAAAAATAACGATGGTAATTATATTGGGTAGCGAGGAAGTTTGTGCGAATTTTCCTTTTTCAAACGATATGGTATCTATCTACTCGAAATTTTATAAACTAAAGTAAGTGAAAGCTCCTTTTTATTTTAAATTTATCACGTTGGAAGATTTATCACCCGCACATCTTTTTCGTGGGTTTAAATGTATTTTGTTTGGTAGCTTTAGCTAATAAACTCTTCAATACAAGTGCATTTTGTATCGGAGTTTAATCCTTTGAATCGTTAAAAGTTTGTGAGCGTAATATCAATCAAGGAGTATACAATAAATTAACGATATTTATGTGATATAATACGTAAATTAATTATTTCGAAGTACTTTAGAGTCTGTATAATTTTCAGATTATAACTCATTTCCATCTCACATGACGTACAGATTAAACACTCAAAGAGTTAAATTAATAAAGCACGCAGCAGAGCATGAATTTTACACTTTCCGCTATTCATTTTTTAACCTCATATACATATATAATAAAACACTGAAAATTACATTTGTACAATTGTATTTAGTTACTGACCGAAATTTGTTAGTTAATTGCAAACCAAAAACGTATCAACTTTCTTTGATACCTATTATTTCCTTCTTTCTAAATTTCTCTTGAATTCCGATGTTGCAGATATTATTTTATTATTTTAGGAAACACCTCATACAATAAAGTCAAGGGCGACAAAAAGCGATAGATTCAGAGATGTGAGTCCTTTAGACGTTCGAAAGGTATAAAAGGATTTTACACAATACAGTAGATTCTTTCTTGGCAGGCCACCCTCTGGCCGGATAAACGAACATACGGTTAATTCAATTATTTATAGGTTGTAAATAGAAAACTACATATATACATACATATACAATTGTTCACGAAACTGTTTGAACATTTATAAAGAACATTTCACGAATATATGTGTAGTATATGAAACATTTTAAAATTTAAATAACACTGCACTGAGATTTAATTATTGTGATTGCTCAAGTATGAAACAAATTTAAAAATATAATATAGAAGAGCACGTATAGTTATATTTTGAAACATTTTAAAATTTAAATAACACTTGCACTGAGATTTAATTATTGTGATTGCTCAAGTATGAAACAAATTTGAAAATATAACATAAAAGAGCACGTATAGTTATATTTTGTAGAGATCATAAAAATATTTAAACTGTTAATTATATGTTATATTCAAAAGTCTTAATATTTACTAGAAGCCTGTGAATGATTTCCACATATGGTATGTAAGATCCAGCGATCCTTGGCAGGACGTAATGTATAATACAGTGGTTGTTCAAATGAGCGAAAATCTACTGGCAAAATCTGCTCTTCGTAAGTTGAGTGATAACCCTCTGTTTCTTTCAATATGAAAAATGAGCATACTTTTTCTAGCCGTTGACATAATACCAGAGCCAGATCTTCGGCCCAAAATTTATTCCGTTCTCAGATACAAAGACGTCGAAAAACGAGCTAAAAAAATTCTTGGCGGTATTCTTTTAAATCTCACCATAAGATCCAATCCATATTATTGATCCGTTCTTGATGCCCTCTGCTTTCATCAACTTTCCGAGTATTTCCATTATCGATTCATTTCTGTACACATTTCAATTACATTTTATTCTCGAAGCGATCACAATCACGAGCATTTGATTTAAAAATAAGAAAATTCGCCATATTTATTTAATTAAATTTTATGGAACAGATTGCTCATATAGGATACGGAAAAAAAGATAAATTAATATATCATAATAACATTCTGAAATTGTTTGATAAACCGTAAAACAAATCATTATTCGCATGGCGATTAACTTTTAGACACATTAAAAATTTTATCTAAGTTTTCAATACATACAAAAAATCGTGTAATTGTAAAAAGAATACCGTGTAGAAACAAATCAAAGTATTAATTCTAAACAACGGAGTAACGTTCGATCGAACCGTGGCGAAGGAACGGATCGATGATATGGACCAAGCCTAATTTCTGCATTAATATTTCCGATAACGATCGTTTTCAATAAATTGATTATCGTCCAGACGTTTATCAGTTGACTTCCTTGGCACCGATATCGGAAGTGTTCTCGATCAACGAATCGATGCCAGCGAGCGAAGTCAGTGTGCAAGAGAGTCGCAGCGTCGCTAAAAGAAATCGTGGGCGACGCGGGCATAAATCAACGAGCAGGATAGAAGAGAATCGTTCTCTGAACGCGTCGACAATAGAAAGCACGGACACGAACACCACTTCTCTTCTGGAAACGATCGTGGAAGAGCCTGTAAAGCCACGATGGATTTTGCTACCGAGCGAAAGTCAGAGGTTTAAGATCCGTTTTCGACCGAAAGAGACGGGTCACTACGAAGAAACGTTCGCGTTGACACTTGTGGACGGAAATTGCGTTACCCACGAAGTGAATGTTATCGGTATCGCGGATATACCAAGGCTGGATATGAATCCCAAAACGATTTTTCCAAAAGTAAACTTACTATTTCTATTTTCCTATAATCCAGATATTTTCTTTTTCAGACAACAATCCTCTCGAAGAATGGTTACCTTTTCTTTTGTTTTACTGACAATGAGTGAAATTTAAATTGGTTTTTGAAAGAAGAGTCACATGAGATACACGAGAGTAAACACTTTAGATTCAGTTCTCAATATTGAATACTATTACTTGGATTGATAATTGCAGTAATTTTGAATTGTTTGTAGAAACATTAGAATGATCTTATCAATTTGTAATTTTGTAAATTTTAAAGATCTGCAACGGTGTATTTTGAAAGATTCGAACGATCGTTTGTAAAATATATTTACTGTGTTATAAACCTTTTCTATACCTTAAAGTTTTATACTTTAGTTGTTGGTAGTTTTAGTACTAAAGTATTTTGTTTTTTATATATATATTTATAAAATAATTAAGACCTTTGTAATAATTCTTGATTAGAAATTACAGTCAACATTTTAGGCTCTTCTTTTCAAAAGCTTCTTAATTTTAATTCAAGTATTCAATTTAAATCTCAAATAAGGGAAAGATGATATTATTTTGTATTATCACGGGAAATTCAGATGTATCTGGGTTAATCGTTTAATCTCAACAATTATTCAGGGACAAAGTTTTATGTAAATTTATTGTAGAGAAAATTGAACGAGACAGACAGCTCCACGTACATTTATGACAAAGAATTATACGACTTCGGATCTCAGCTGGTTCTCCATAAAGACAAAAGGTACTTTTTCATTATAATTATTCTGAGATAAATATAGGTACACTCATATAATGGATAATATAAAATTAGTATAAAATAAGGATGCTAAATAGAGGTGTGAAAGAATTCGAGAATACCAGATTAAATCAGATCGAGAATTTTTTTCACTATCGGGTCAAGTCTTCGAAAATACCTCGTGATATAAAAATGTCGAAATGTCCGAGATTTCGAGAACCCGAATCGTGTTTCAGGATGAGCTTTGTCGAACACGTTCGTGAATCGAAAATGTTTGCAAAAAGATTTTATGTACTTCAACGTAGTGTTTTTAAATATGAAAATAATTACAATTATAAAATAATACAAAGGTTAATATTATAAAAATGTGGAAAAATTGTCTCTTTTGTCACACTAACTTGAGGTAAAATGTTAAATCATTCATTTAATACAATTATTGCCCTGTATTTTATATTTTATAATTCTATAACATGTAAAGAATTTAAAGAATTTAAATACAATAGAGTCTGTAATATTTGAACATTATATTTTATTATCATACGTATTTATTGATAACACTCTACCTTTTCTTGTATGGAATTGTTTTATAGTTGTAATTAGAATTAAATTGTTGAAAAAACTATGGAACACTTTAATAAGTTCTGTTTAAAACATTATTTTACACTCGATCAAAATAATTCTCGACAACCGTGTCAAAATATTTTAAAATTTCGTAAAATTTCTTGATCCGATTTCACGAATTTTAAATCCAATGTGTGTTATGTATATCTATCCTCGTTTCTTCGTTTACATTAGTAAGTCTTTCGCGTTTTTTTAAAGAATCTTGAAGTTTGTCGGATCGAGAAAAGAAAGGAAGCGAAATTGCATTTACATTTCTTCGTAATTTCGCGAAACACTTGTAACAAATACGCGGAACACACCGAACCATGGTATTGTCCCATGATTTCCCTCATTTTGGTTACAATACAATTACAGTCCCTGAATACCACTGCAATACCATTCATATTCCTCATTTTGCTACAATCTGAGAAGTACAAAACACGAAACTGATTGCCTCCGTGAACGGAACGAAACTGTTCGCTCTGTTATCAAGGGAGCCTTGTGTACGGAATCGATCGGGTTTCTTCCACTTTAAGTTAGCGAGTTCGCAAGTTGCGTCGTCTTATCTATTCGCAGGCCGCATCGTCGAGAGGTTCGGCTGAAGTTTTGCAACATTTCTGAGGTGGAGGCGGACGTTCGCATCTCATTGACGGAAAACGGTTCCGAGTGTTTCTTCGTTCAACCCCAGCAGCTGCTCGTCGCCGTACGTTATCGCCTAACTCCGTTTAATCATTCCGTAGCAGCAGCAGCAGCAGCAGCTACCGTCCCGCGTAATCGAACGATTCTCTCGTTAACGAGAAACGAAATTTGTACAGCGAGGCAACTGCGCGACTGTGACTCTGTCAGCCATCGCCACCAGACTAGGGACCATCGCTGGGAAGTTGCTCCTGTGCGTGAAGAACAATCCGAGGGTCGAAGTGATCGAGGTAATTTATACAATATAAACAGAGCTTTGGAAGATCGTGAAATATGTGACAAATAAATTGAGGAGTTTATATTTATAAAAGAAAGGGGATTTAAAGTATTTTACAGGCATCGATTGAATGGGGTTTGAAATACTTTGTAGGCGTTAAAATTGAATGTGAAATTGTTCGAACTTTATAATTTTGGGGGAAAAATTCAGTTGCAATGCGAAGGCACTAAACTGGACATCGAGCTAGATGAAAAGGAGTTGTTCTTCGGTCGCACGCTTCTCCATCGAATGGAACATCGAACACTGACGGTCAGAAACAAAACTCCAGTCCCGTTTTTCTGGCACCTGGAGGCTGAAGAACCTGCTGATCCTCAAATAACGTTTGCACCTTCATGTGGAATGATAGAAACCCGCAGTGAACAAAAGATTGAGTTTTGTTATCACGCTACCACGGTAATATGTGTTTCTCTGACTTTTACAGAACTAGAAGTATGTTAAATTAAAAATTGTCACGTCAAATGATATTGTGAATTTTCAGTGATCAACTAAAGTTAGAGCATTATTAATTTATTCGTGTCTAATTAATACAAAGCCTATGTACAATTGATATTATAACATACAATTGTGTATTATAACCGATATATAACCATTTTGAAAGCGATACAATGTCGATTTTGTAGAATCAGAATTAAAATTAATTCACTGATTTCTCTATAATTGTTTCGAGAATTCCAAAAGCGTTGTTATAACCATCTCAATCTCTATAAAGGGATTAGTATGTTGACAAGGAAGGATTACTCAAAGCAATAAATTTTACACAGATCGGCATTATCCAAAGGAAGGCGATAATCTTCAAGGCATTCTTGGACGAAGACGACGACGATCCCATTTTCTCCGATGTCGTGCTACTATCTGGCGAAGCTTATGACGTTGCAGTGGATATCAACTATGCGAATCCCATCGATTTGAAACATATAAGGGCAGATTCCCCGGCGAAAGCGGTGTTCTCCATGAGAAATCGCGGTGACTACGAGGTGAAATACGTGTAAGAGTAACTTCATCATCGTCCTCTCTTTCTGTATTATAACAAATAAAACGAGAAGAACGATGGTTTTATAGAATTACGTTGGATGACAATGAAAAACTGGCGAAATTAAACTTGCCTGTTAATTTCAAGAAGAAGCTCGAAATTCGACCAACCAGTGGAACAATTTTACCAAATGAGGAGAAAACTGTAGAAGTTTGTATTCTGAAGTATAGTTCGGTCTGACTTAAAGAGAATTTTTTTTTTAAATTGAGGCCAGTTAGAAGTTTAATTAATTAACTCTGTTATTTTAGATATTTTTTAATCTTATTTGCTTTCTATCAAGGTTGGATAGATTTTACTAAAAATTTTCTAAATAATGAAAAATTTTGCAGCAATTTATTATTTTTATTCGAGAAATAAAAATAGCTTTGTCTTATGCCTAAATCAACTAAGTCATTTATAAATAATTTTTCACTGAAATTAATTCGTTGAAATAAAATAACATAATGATAAAATCAGAAGTTATTTGTACAAATGAATTGTACCAATTCTAAATACAAAATAAAATAAAAGGTTATTTTATTTCATAGCTGAACAACGAAATAATTTCGAAAAAATGTTATTTGCTCGTCCGAATAAACCAATGCAAGATTATTTTAAGATAACACGCAGCCAAGTAAAATTATTATTTAAATAATCATTTTTCAAGTATGTTATCCAAATAATGCCCAAGCCTTCTTTTTACAAGTTTTCTACCAAACGTTTTTAATTAAATTTTCAAAGATATGAATTTCCATAAAAATTACCATTCTGTTACATTTAACAGAATCGTTACATTTAGTGTAATTCTGTGTAATTTACTTGTGCTTTCACAGATAATATTCAAGCCGAAGACTGAATTAACGCTCAAGGAAGCCCCGATATTGAAATGCCATTTGATTGACACGCACAAGGAAACAGCGATAATCGCTGAAATTCCTCTCAAAGTTTCTCTCGACGCATATTACGCTAGGTATGATTCTTCAAGACTCCCCGATATTAAAGATTTTATCAAATTCCCCTTTGAACGACAGATTTCGTATTAACCCGTATCCTGTGGTAAACTTCGGGACTTTGGCCATATGTACCGAGAAAACGATGTACCTCAATATTGAAAATATCGGAAGATTCCCCTTACGTTATTCCGTTCAACTGATATCCAAACACCCGTCTGTCATTTACATGATCAAAACGTTGCAGGATGATTTTGTGGAAAAGATGGATCTCGCAGAAAAGAGACAGAAGCCGAAAAAGGGGAAGAAATCTTCTAGAAACGAGACTAAGTACTTGCTATTGTTCTTTTTCTATAGTCTCTACAATTTTACTAGGATTTATTGTCATAAATCAATAAATAAGGAAGACGAATAAATAAATAAGTGAATAAATAATTAAATAAGTAAATAAATAAATAAACGTATGAATAAATAATTAAGTGAGTAAATAAACGAATGAGTAAACAAATAAATTACGAAATGGTTATTTTTACCATTTTCGTAGTTCTGGTATTAAAGAAACAACTAGTATAACATACATTCTTCGTCTGCTTTGAAAAATAAATAAATAATAATTCAATAACGGAAAAACGATTTATTACGAGTTTTTTATTGATTTAATTGATAATTCACTTAAACATTTGAAAAACAACATATACTTTCCTTTTTGCTACTCAATTAATTTTAAATATAGGATCGTTTCGGAACCAGGAAGATTAGTAGTAGGATCAATGACGATAATGAAACTGGAAGGCACTGTGAACGTAGGTCAAACGGATAGCATCGCCATCATTTGCTACCCAGAATTCGTCGGTTCCCAAGAGGAACAGATCCTCGTTGTGGTGCAAGACAGCACGCCTCAAGACAGAGAAGGGAAAATAGTCACGTTAACTGTAAACTCGTCTATGCCCACTATCGATTTTCACGATCTCGACTCGATGTTTCAAGAAAATCACGTAGTCGATAGAATTCAAGACTTCGAGTGTCCCAAAGATGTTCTTATCTTCTCTCAATCCTTTAAGCCTCTCGAGTGTTATGATTCATTCCTGATAACGTGCTACACAGCGGAATGAACAGATCGTATATCATCAACACCTCGTACATCAAGAAAATTCTATATTAATATCACGCCATTTAATATCTGAGCTCTTCCGGGAGTGGAATCGTATAAATTTTAAATCTTGTTTAATGGAATATTACACCATACTTCATGCGGAAAACTCTTTAAGGAGATATTTCTATTCATCCCCGCATCGATTTCCAGGCGATTTATCAGATAAAAAATTGTTAGCTCATTACAAATTACAAAGAGTTCCTTTGTTATTGATCAAATTATTACATATTTAGCAGCTGTCGCGATTTACATTAATCTGAAAAGAAAAGATCAGAGATAAATTTAATCTATACAAAAATTTATTATTAAGCAGAAGATAAGTTTCAACAAATCGATTAGTATAACGAGACATTTAAGATCTAACTCATGCAAATTTCGAAATACATAACAATTTTCAAAAGCAAATGCGATGAATTGACTTTGATCACGACATATACAACATAACAGCTTGAGGGGTCGAAATAACTCATACGTAAATTTGGTTTTACAAGCCTGTACTTCGCTTTTTATCGCTTTCCCCCTAGATCGGAGCGCACACGGTGTTCGCTCGTGAAGAAATATGCCTTCATTTCCGGTATGTCAACGTGCTGAGTACCCACGTAACCTGCTTCAAATTGCACAACCGCGGCGTAGTGGCTGCAAACGTAGGAATTCATTTGGTGGAAGAGACTCTGACGCCGAACACAGCAAAGTCCAACACCTTTATTGTAGAACCACCAGACGAACAAATCCCTCCCATGGGTTACAAAGTCTTCACCGTGTCTTTCACACCGCACGTCATACAGGTGAATAAATTGTTACGCCAGAGAGTGAGATTCAATGAAATTTCCTCGAAATTTCCCCGGGTGCGTTTGCAGACGTTTCAAGGAACGTTGCGAGCCGCCGTGGTTCTGCCCCCGCATCTCGAGGCTGACCAACTATTCATCAAACTGTTAGGGGAATCTTGCGTGCCGGAAGTGGCGATTACAGAGCCGGTACACGGGGCACGGGAGAGACCTAGTTTGAATTTCGCTCGTACATTGATCGACGAGAGCAGTTGCAGATATTTTGCTATAGAAAACATTGGATTCATTAAGGCGAAAGTCATCGTGGAGATCGACGAGGATCCGAATAATGTGTTTCTTTTCTCCGTTTGCTTGGACACGCAACATTTACTGCAAGTCTGGGAGGAGTACTGCGACGGTGAGCCATTGAACCCTTGCCCAGTGAAAATTCGATCGTTGTTCTTGGAAACACTTTACACTAGAACTTCGTTTATAGCGAGTCTCAGATATGCAAACTCATAATTGATCAATTTCTTTTTATTGTTATATATTGTCTTTTATTATCCAAATAAATAAGAAGAGCAGAATATGGAGAAGTTTAGCAAACCTCTGTTATTTGAACTTCTCGGTTTTTTCTGCCAACGAGGTTCTACTGTATTTTATAATGATAAAGCAAAGAAACGATTTAAAAAGATTTTTACCTGTAGGGAAGATCAGAACAAGTCGATACGTTCTTCAATGTTTAGTTTTTCAATTAATCATTTAATAAGAAATTCGTCAAAGTGATTTTTCCTCTTTATATTAGGTGCACAAATTAATTCGTGGTTCTCGCAATTAATTAATTGTAAACTTTATTTTTAGTTCAGTTCTGGTCAATTCTTTGTGTCATCATTTTAAATGATATAATTATATAATTAATAATTAGACTGTGGATTGTTCTGCAGATTTATACTTTTGAGAAGATAATTTAAACGAATAGAATCTTGGTTAAAAATTATTTAGCAAATGTACTATATTTTCGATGTTTTAAACATATATTCTTTTTATATTAGGAACAATCTGTGCAACTTTGTATATGAAAATTCTAAATGTAGTAAATTAGATAGTCAAAGGCTTAATGATATAATAAGGATTATTAAAAAAAGAAAGATATCGCTAAATATTTACAATATTATTGTTTCAGAGCTACACGATCGATGTACCGTAGTTCGTTTAGCGCCTGGAAACATGGCTCGTTTCAAAGTAACCTTTACCCCGATTGAAGTTGGGAAATATTGTGGAAAAATTCGTTTGCACGTGGTCGACAATCCGTATGAGAATATGTTGATTTATTTGGAAGGCGAGTGTTACATCGAAACGGTCATTTTGGAGGGTTTACAGTTCGAGGAGAGCAACGAAAAAGCAGCGACCAGAAATCATAAGAATCGGAAAGTCTCGTCTAAGCAGAATTCTCTCGTTTCAGGTAAAAAGCACATATCTATGGCTGCAAGAAAAATTCCGCGTGTTACAATTTCACAAAATTTGCATTTATGCACTGAACTATAGATATCTAAGATCGAACGTATCTAATAATCCCACCCAATATCTCCTTTATTTTTAATATGAGAAATGTCTTGAAAAATGTTTAAATGGTATCAGAAAAATTTCAATATATAGTATATAGAATATTTTTATAATAATTTTTCATATATATTATCATATAATATAATATATATTACATTGAATACATCATGTATATGATGTTATTAAGATGTTCGAAATTCAAGATTTAAATGTGTATGATTTCAAAATAACTTTAGGTAGCAAACAATCTTAAGATAGTATGTACATATGTGAACTTACTTTCCATATGAAAATATTACAAATGTATGTAACTGATGAACCGCGTTATCGAAATTGCTTTATACATAAATATTACGCATAAATATTGCATTGCCACAAAAATATTACATTGTTCGAGAATGACATTTAATTACATTTATTATTCAATTTCGTTCAAGCTCTGTTGTTTTATTAATAGTGAGGTAAATAAAATTGTTTCACAGCTTCGAGCATCTCGATGCTTCCAGCATCTCTGACCTACATTCTCGACTACGGGCTTTGTTTTGTTAGCAAAATGTACAAAAAGGCGTTTAAGATTATCAATAAATCTACGGATCGGTCGTTCCGCTTTCAATGGACTGTACATCCCTATGTTGTGTTTGAGCCATCTGTTGGACATATCAAGTATCTCACGTCCAAAGAAATCGTCGCTACCTTCCTGGCACCGGAACCCACGAATCAAGAGAACGTACGTTTCCAAAATGAAACCTGTTGTCACTGAATCGTGAACAAAATAATATTTCCAAACTTCAGTCATCCCGTAATAACATTTCCTTGAAAATTCGATATTAATCTCCGTCTGGTGAATGGTAGATCTATCCTTGCTATAAATAATGAACGTGATAAATATAATTGTTATCTTTAAGAGACAAAAGTATTCGGGAGAACTTTTGGATAATGTTTAGAACAACTATTTTTCTAATTTCAATAAATTGCACGTATCTCAGGAAATTGTCAGTTTGCTTCAATAAGTAAGTATAATAGTTTCACTTAGGAAAAATGATAGAGAATGATATATTATTATGCGTGAGCAACTATGTTTAAAAATGACAAATTTCCGTTTGTTGGATGCTGTGTAGAATTATTAAGTTAATTATTCAGTATTAAATGTCATAATTATACTGTGAAAAAACGAAATTAATATGTGATCATTTACTACCATTATTTAAAGCTATAAAAATAAATGTAATTTAAGTCAATGAAAATGGTCAAAAGAAGTCTAAATTGTCAACATTGGCATCGTCCCCAAAAAGTTAATTTATATTAGAAAGAATGTAAAATGTAAAGTAAAATTAAATACTCAAAATTTTGTAAATTTTATAAATTGCCACATCTAAATGTGATCCAAAATCTTCAATTTCTGTAGAAACGCCAATAAATTGTTTCTTACAATGTAATTTTATTTTTTATCTTTAGGTTCGCATCGAATGTTTGATATGCGAAATTCTGATAGAATATTCAGAGACTGAGACTGGCTGGGACGACAGACAAGTTGAAATACGTTGGGAGAAAATACACCATGAACTAATGGGTCCATTAAGCGATGTGGAATTCTTATTGAAGAAGATCGTAGAGCCAACTGTAGAAACGAGGCACGAAGTTGTGCCTGGAACAAGCAAATCGATCCATCTCTTATTAAACGCCGTTGTTGCATTTTCGGAATGCTTATGCACTGTCGAGAATGTTTGTTTTAAGGACACCTTGATGTTTCAGGTTAATTTTCATTCCTACAATTCGATAATTAAAAATGAATATCGATCGGTCTTGATCTATAAATGTAAATTGCTCTTAAACTATCTGTTATAAAAAAAAATAATAATTTAAATAAGAAATGATACATTTTTTAATGCACCAATCGATGCAGCTAGATATTCTCTAAAAAAAATATTAGTTATCTCAAAAGTTAACCTATTAAGGATATGCGACAATTTACTATGATATTATAAATATTAATTTCCCAAAATTTCATAGAGTTATAGAATCTGGATTGCGATGTAGTAGTGAAAAAATATTAAGTGAATTCGAATTGATACTAAAATTGATTGAAAAAAATTGCAAATAAAATATTGTATCGAAGCAATATTACATTGTCCTTGTATTATAAATAAGAATTTGTATCACTCTTATATCCTTAGTTTCAACTTCAGCAACCTTGAAAACCTTTCAATATCTTTAACCGAATATTTTCCAAATCGGATACTATAGATATTTCTTAAAGATTAACGAAAACAAATATTTAAACTAGAAACTGCAAGAAGATAAGCTTACCTACTTATTATAAAGGGATATTCTATCGACACTGTTAAATTTAAATTTCAATTACGTTGAAAATAATTGCGAAATTTTATTACAGACCAGGGAGTTCACGTTCTCTGTATCGAATCCAGGGATCGTAGATATGATGTTCGCTTGGAAGATAAACATGGACGAACATTATCCAAGGAGGCACCTAGGAGACGGCTCGAACGTATTTTCCAGACCGAGAACAGCAGAGGAAACCCGCACTCAGAATTCTAAATCGTCTCGAGGAATCTTTTCCGCAACAAGGGAACTCAGTCGGAAGGACATCGAACAGGATGAATACAGTGCAGGGGACAGCACGAATTTTTTGTCGCAACAATGCTCATCATTCGTTTTTTCCAGTAATTTCTTTGTCTTAGTTTTCATGGCACAGCCAGGAAGGGAATGATTCTACGTGCAAAAGAATAATACAAAAAAGTATAGAATAAAATTTTGTTTTCTTCGTTTTCGAAAATTTCTTAATACATTACGGATCAGACATTACATAACCACTCCTAGCGTCAAATATTTTTATATTGCTTACGATTTGTTAGTAATTGAAAATCATAATCAGGTTAAATATTTATTTCTAACGAGTGCGAAATATCTTGTCAAAAGCTTCTTGCGACATAATATACAAGATATCTCGTTCGTTAGGTGTTAAATATATCTTAATTAAACTAATTAAGTTAATTCTAGATTGAGTAATTGACAGAAGGAGCGAATAATTAACAGAAAATTATTCTATGTACGTGTAAAGAAATAAGAAACTTAGAATAACATTTTTTTACGTGATGCTTCCTTTTCAAGAAAATTGAATTCGAATATTTTTTAAATGTACTTGAAATGGGCAGGACTGAGATTGTGTGCCAAACCAATTTTTAACAAAATATCGTATTAGAAGTTTATTTTCTTAAAAATGAAGCCTCAAATGAAAAAATTCACATTTCTAACCATCAATTGTTCTATTCATGCTTACTTGTATGCAAAATCATTCGTATCATGAACGTACATATCATGAAAACTAGGACACTCTGTATATTACTTACTGCTCATAAGCATACGGACATTTTGATCGATTTATACTAATATAATGCAAACTGCAAACTGCACTAATATTATGCAAATGCACAAATTAATGAGGGGTTAATTAATGACAAGAAATGGAATTCGAATTATTTATTCATTCAAAATGTAGAATAATATTCTCTTATACGATCATAAAGAACAGAATCTTTTTACCTCTAAGTTTACCATTCATTTATATTCTGTCTAAAATAAACTGAAAAGGATGGCCGAATGCTTTGGAATAGTTTGATAGGACCAATAGATAATTAATATACTCGGAGATTCTCCTTATGGAAAATTTTTAATTTTTAATTTTCTAGATAGCGCCGACATGAAAACTGCTTCAAGCACGAAACCGTCGGATCTTTTCAGCAGTACCGCAGGACTGTCGGGAAGAACCACGGATAGCTGGTTGGAAGGAGATGATCTGCCTTTCGCAATTCATCCTGAAACAGGAAAGATACCACCCGGACAATCCATGGAATGTACATTAAAATTTTCACCCAAGGATGTATTTTATTACAAGGCATACCTTACGTGCAAGTATGGATCTAATAGAAGCAATATAAAATATGGATAATATGCGATGTATTAATATACAAAGCGTCTTATAGCTAATAGTTCAAGAGAGAGAGGTGGTAAAATAATTTAAAAATGCTTAATACAATTTTCTTTAGATTTTTAATTTACGATAAAAACAATTTTTTTTTTACGATAAAAACAATTTTTTTTAGAAATTCTAAGATACGTATTTTTATTCTGTTATGGAATAAAAACGTTGAACTCTCCTCGCTATATCAATGAAAATTTCTATGAACATTCTCTTTACTGCGTTCTGCTAATTTAAAAAATGTATTAATATGTAGGATAGAAAATCTTGAGCCGAATCAACCGACTTTGATGATTCCCATCGTGGCAAGAAGTTTACTGCCTTATTGTCATTTCGACGTGAAGGAAAGCGACTATGTAACCAGCGGGAGACGAGATGCATCACGACCAGGACCCGTAGGATACGAAACAGACGATTCCACTGTATGGCAGAATATCAGGGTAATCGAATTTAAAGTGGTTGGCATTGGCGGTACTCATGTGAAGTAAGTACAGCACATGTTGCACCGTTCGTAAACGATGTTTTTGTTTTAACGAAGTTCATAATAAATTGCGATAGTTTCATTTGCATTTACCAGAGATATTAATGTAAATTAATTAATTAAGGTGTAGGTAGGAAAAAAAAATTCGTATGCTGTAATACTTGATTTGATAGATCAGTTAGAAATATATTTGTCGAATAGATGATGTTTCAATTTATTATTAAAAAGAAATTATAACAATACTGATAATTCTTATGGATCTAAAGTAATGAAACTAGTTGATCATTGAGAAAATGCATTGAGTCGTATAAAGTCTTAGTTGAATAAAGTTTTAAAAAAATTTTGAAATGAATTAAATAAAATTTTATTTCATAAATGGAATTTTACATACGCGTAAACTTCAATTAAATTTTATTTACTACGTATATGAATGTTTATTAGATGAGTCCTGTTATCATAATTGTTCATATAATAGCAAATCTCGTATCGGTGTCGAATATTAATTTCGCAGCAGAAGGATCAATCGTTATTTGTTAATGCATTTGACAATTAAACAACTAATTTGATCGTTAATGTATTCAATGATTAAATGCATACTCCAATTATTATTTGCAATAAATGTTCAGTTTCATTAAATATTGCTCATCATTGGGCAAATATATACGTTTAGTTCTTAAAATATTAACTTAATAGTCTATAAACAACAATTAAATGTTGTTATATTATACAGGATGTCCTATTAAGTTCTGCTAAACTATTAATGATAGAAAAAAACGTTCGAAACAAAAGTTGAGTGGAAGGGATACGTAGTAGTATTTGTTTAATAAATAATGTTTTTGTAAGTGAACATATGAAGACCAACTTTGATTTTTTAAATAGCATGTTCTATAAAAAAGTATACATCTTGTAATATACTTTGTATTTATATTGAAAAGCGATTAAGGGATTGAGGAGATATTTTGACTTCAATTTTATAAAGTATAAAGTATTTTACGTAAAACAGAAATAACACCGCCGCTCACTTCTTTTTTTAAATATTTAATATTTATTGTAAATCATGCAAGTTTTAAATACATATATATTTTATAATACAATTATCAATATATTGATATTTTATATGCAATTTTAATGCTGTATAAAGTATTATTTAACTTTTTTAGTGTTCAAAACTTGTATATGGGAATACGTACTGCTATCAATACTTTAGCAATTGTTCAGATAGATTGAATGAAACAGAACACCTTTTATTAGCTACAGAAAATTTGGAACTAATTTGAATCGAATAATTTCAGGAAATTCCACCTAATCAACCCCACCGCGGACGATTACTATTTTTCATGGACGAATCGATCACCTCGGAGAGTAGAGGAGATATCGAAGTTTCATTGTACGGTGACCGAGGGCGTCGCTGAACGTGGAAAACGTACCGACTTGGCTTTCACGTTTTTGGCAGAGGACGTCGGCGTCTTCGAATCCTTCTGGCTCTTTTCCATCGACAGATACAATCTGGACTGCCTTTTTCTGGTCGTCGGCATCGTAACCGAACCGTCGGTGCACTGCCTCGCCGTTCACATGAAACTCAAGCCAACAATCTTGGGTTAGACTCGAAGCGTTCTTAACCGTGAACCAGCCAACCCTCGTGGCTTTCTTTCTTTTTCTTCTTTGTGTGTTTCGTTCGGAGCACAGGACGTCACGTTTAATCCCCTGTTTCATTTCTTGCAATCTCACGAATCAAACAAATTTTATTCCCTTCTTCAGGATTTAATGTGAGAGATTCGACGAGATTGTTAAACAACGAGGATTTTCATATACCGTTTAACGTGTTAGAGGAGTCTCTCTATTCCGAGGGTAGATTTCAAAAACTCAGCGTGACTCCGATGAGTGGGACTCTTCTCTCGAAAAGCGAACAACATCTCTGGTACTTCGAAGCCTCAATAGTTTTGTACCTGTAATATTTATAAATCTTGCAAGCGGATTTTTACGCATTTACGGACAAAAGTGTACAAAAATATGTAAAATATCCAAAGTAGACCAGTGGATAAAACAAATTTTTATTCACTTTTCATTTCCTCAGTGTTCGTAAAAATACAAAAACGTATAAAAATTATTATTTGTTATAGAGGTGTTACAAGTCTTTGTGGGATTGAAAATCGAGATTTATGAGATTATAAAATTTCAAATGGACTAATCAACAATGTAGAATAATGACATTCGTTTAACGTTTTAAAAAACTTATTTGATTCTCAATTTTGTATCTTGAAAGACTTCTTCATGTTTTCTGCGAGAAATCGCGAACAAAATGATGGGGTGAGTGTTTTAATGTCTACAGGGTCGAGTACCATCCAACCCGGATCGGTGAGTTCCACTTTTCCATTCAGTGCGCTGTGAAACTGATGAAAAGTCCCCTTACCATCTTCGTGACCGCCTCCGTTTACGATATCGTATGCACGGTTTCCTATTGCAAACCCAACGGTGAAACCATCTTAGCTTCCAAGAGTAAAGAGAATATCATCGACTTGGACAAGGTGAATAGACCTTTTCCAAAAATTACTAACAAGAGAAATTTGTCTACTGAAAAATTCAAAAAATTTGGAACTTACAAGTGTATGTAATTTTTCTCTTGAAAAATAATAACTGAAAAATACTTCTAAGGGTTAAAATACTCTTTTAAAAAAATCTTAATATTATAATAATATAATCTTTATATTATCGCGAATACTTACGAGAAAGTATATTTGTTATACTTTAGCAATGTAACTTAAAAAGAGATAAAAACTTGCTTTTTCTTTATCTTTTCAAAGATAATGCCCGAAATACCGATTACCCTCAAGTTTGACATAATGAATGTCTGTAAAGTAGCATTCTATTATACTTGGGACCTCGGTATGATGCCAGAAATTTCGTGCAGAAATGCGTATAACGTAACGATGTCTCAGAAACAGGGTTATGTGACCAGCAATGATCGATCCACCTGTTTTCTGACTCTGACAACATATCAAAAAGTTACGATAAAGGATCATTGCGTTCTTCTACAGGTGCGCTAATTGTAACCGATAGCAAAACTCTTAAAAGATCTTTCGATTCGTGAAATTTCAACTGGCGTAAGTTATTACTTTTTCTTTCTAGGTTTCCAATGGTCCCACTTACAAATTTATACTAAAAGCCTTCTCTAAAAGGCCTGCAATCGAATTTAGCTTCAATCGTTACGATTTTGGACCTTGCTATATCCAAGAACGCAGTACAATCTCCTATTTTACGGAGCTTCGTGTAACAAACTCTGATGATGCGCCTTTTATGTGAGTCTCCTAAAAAATCTATTTCTCACTTTGTCGCGTAATGTATTCAGGTATATTATATATTTATACACTTATGTATTTTTTATATCTTCGTTATTTTACATTGGCAAACAAAAATTTTAAAATTGGTATTTATCTATTTGATATTAGTAACTTTTGTACTAGACATTTTTTATCGATATTAGTTACAATCATTTATTCCGGATTTTATTAAGTATAAAACTATTTTATAACTATTTTATAAATTATTTCGTGTCGTTTTTCTTTTAAACTTTCTTCTATCCTTCATACTTTATACCTTTGTACTGTATTTTATTGAATCCAATACAAATAACAATAATTTTTACATGTTTGGAAAATTTAATGTTAACTTTTAATTGGTATCACTGGATCACATTGGGAATCAATACAAATTTAGACTCGACACTGCTTCATTTTGGTATTCTCAATTTGTTTTAACATCATTAATAATTTCCATCTCGGAACGAATATAAAATTCAAAATAAAACTAAATATTTCAATAGAGTATAAATCAATCTACTCATCCGTGATTACTACTTGATGTACAAAGGAAATCAATTCACCCTCTAACATTTCTGCTTATCTTATCCAATTATCGTAATGTAGAATTGAATGTAAGTTCGAAGAACAACCGCACCTCTTCGTCGATCTGAATCGGATCTCGGAAGCACTGGCGGCTCATTCTACGGTCGCTATACCGATCGTTTTTCGTCCGTTGAAAGAAACCAAGTACCACGAATGTTTGGTGTTCACAATCAACTCGACGAACGAGAAGAAGATAACGATTACTGGCGAGGGAATCAGCTATAAAGTAAGTAAATTATCCGCGACGCCGTGCCGAGCAATTGGCTTGTTAAAACTTCCGTGTGGCGATAAGGGGGCTGTTCGTTGGCTTTTTCTTGGCCGGCCAGGATCCAGTTCTTGCAGGGGGCAGGGGGCAGGGGAAAGGGAGTTGACGGAAGACGTAACAAAGCAAGTTTCTCGATGCTGCGCGCTCGAGGACGAACTCTCGCAAGGCACTAACTAACGTTTCCGGCTAGATATACACTTGTTCGAGTTTGCAGTGTCGCTAGAAGATCGAACGTTGAAATTTTCGAAAAGTGATACAACAGCAAGATGTTTCTAAATCAATCTAACTTTCCATTTTTTGCTTAATTAAAATTAGTCGAATAATTTAATTTAATAATCCCTTCAAAGTTTCTCTTTAATATGTGCATATACACAGTGCCGCAATTTATTCCATATTATCACTGTAATAAGAAATAAAATTATGATTTTAATCAGTATCCCATGTACTTGTTAAAAGTGTGTATTTCCAATTTTTATCTTTTAATACCCTGCATTGCATATTAGGTTTGCCTGGTGAATCCTCGCGACAAATCGATAGATCTCGGCAGCGTTCCCGTTTTCAAAAGCGTCGTGAAGAAGGTCCCGGTAATAAACGAAGGTTCGGCGCCACTCGAGTTGAAATTCGGTCTGATGAAGTTCCTCAGTGGTTACGACGAGTACCGCGAAAGTCGAGGATACTGCGACTCAAAGATGGAAGGCGCGAGTGAATTGATTCGAGCTTCCATTATGGAGACCAAGCGATCCTGGACCATGGATCTGAAGCTTCAGACTGAAGAACCGAAGCTTTCAGACGTTCTGAAGGTCGAGCCATCGTCGAACATCGTTTTGAAACCGAATAAGAGAGTTAACGTGCTGATCACTTTTAAATCTCCATCGAGAATAAGACCATTCATGGCTAAAGTGGCTTTTCAATCGTCTTCCACGATTCTCCCATTGTTCTTGGTGCGTGGAAGTTGCGTAGGAGCGGAGTTCCGCTTGAATAGGAACCATATCTCTTTTGGTACCATAATTCAGGGTTGTGCAGCGGAATCCAAGATTGTATTAATGAACACTGGAGATTTAGGCTCGAGGTTTGTAATATTAATATTTAATTTTGATAAATTAAATTATTTATATTAATATTTAATATTTTATATTATTTTTTTCGTATTTATTTGACCTGTTACAATATTTTAATAAAATTTCTAGCAAAAATACTGTAATAGAATAAATCATCAATAATAATTGTACCATCTCTTTTTTAAACTTGGGAAATTTATTATAAATAGAAAAACATAATTGAATGAAAAATCTGTCCAAAAACACAGCAATAGATACTGTACGTTATTGAAACTTAGTCCCATCTTTTCGAAATACTCTGTATAAAATGAAATTAGAAAACGTCATTCTTTATATATATATATATTCTTAGTAATAGAAAAATTCGTTTAGGTTCAAGTGGAACGTGTCGAAATTACCGAAAGATTTCCAAATCAATCCTATGTCTGGCTACTGCTCGGCCGGCATGGATGTGAATTTCATAGTGAAGTTCCAACCCTCTGAGCAGTGGTGCTTAACTGAGGGTGAGGTGAGTTCATGACCTCGTTTCCCGTCTCCGCGCACAAATATGTCAAACAATCTCTTAATGAGTTTCTCTGCACGCGTGCACCGTTCCACTCCTCCGCGTCCTCGACGTGAGTTTAACTTTCGAGATAATACGCGCTAAAAATTGTTCACCGACGTCGAAGTAATTGGGACTTCGATCACTGATTATTATTTTTAATAGTGTACTTACAATGTTTGATGTATCTTCTTGACGAGAATCGATCCTGAATTACAATTTTCAACAAGTTCTCGGTAGAAATATATTTACAAGCATAGGAAGAAAGTTTTCGTAGAAAAGTTTCGTAAAAATTGTTTATATATTAATTTTTATTTTTATCGAGATTATTGTTCTCCAAATAATTAACATCAGTACTTATATATTTACTTTACAGACGTAGAGTTTCAAATGCAAGTTATACAACTTTCTTTTTCATTAAAGAAATGGAAAAAATTAACAAATTTTTCAAATAATTGGACACGAGAAAGATACTTTTTATTTGTTGTATATGTAGAAAAAGTGTTCCGTGGTGACGCACGATTTTTCACTTCTTTTTTTCATACTATTTTTGAAATTTTTATTATTGTCATTTATTTGCACACTCACTTTTTGTTCAAAACTAATTGTACACTCGAATTTTTGTCCAAAACTTTTTTTTATTAAACGGCCGCAAATAGATGAAAAATCATGCGTCATATAAAACACTTGCATTGGTAATTTCTTGAGAAATTATTGAAAATTGCCTATTTTTGTCGGTGGAGGGCCAAATTTTTTCGTGGATCGTCATTCATATCTTCTTTTCTTTTTCATCCATTTATAATCTTCTTCATGGTATTTTCTTCAAACATCACATTTATCATATCGATAATCTTCGCTCAACTTTTCCCAAGTCTCAAGAGAAACTGTCATATTAATAATCTCTCATAATCTACTTTTCCCAAGTTTCACGTAAAAAATTTCATGGTCTCCCACGATGAATAGCAGTATGTATCTAATTAAAGCGTCAGTGTGTATTTATAAACGACTTGTTATGCGATTTTGGAACTTTGAACAACGTGAAAATAAAACTAATAAACGAACACCAATTTCATTCAAATTTATAACACGAGGGAAAAGAAGTTGCACGAACTTTTTGTCCACATCTCGTGTATCGTAATATAACTTCCAATAGACGTAGATGTCTTTTTTTTTTACAGGGAATAATAGAAATTGAGAAGTACCAATCCTTAAGTGCCAAAATTAGCGGAGCGTGCGGCAAACTTCCCGACCCGATCAAAACTATCATGTTTGAATGTTTGGTACGAGAGAAGCAAACTCGATCAATGATTATAGTGAACGATTCTAATCTTCCTTGGAAGCTGAATGTTGAAGTAACTGGAGATTATTTCTCCGTCGACGAAATATTGCTGGTTCCTCCGCAACAATCCGCTTCTTGCGTTGTTACGTATTTGCCCCTTGTTATGAACTCTGAAAATACTCCACACATGGTAAAAAATCAACTAAGAGACACTGTTAGTTTAAGAGATAGTTTAAGAGAAAATTATATAAAATTAAAATTAAAATATTTTCTAAACTAATAGTTTTTTGATATAAATAAATATATATATAAACATACAACAAAAGATGGAAAGAAAGCAATTTTAATCCCCTGATAAGCTATTATTTGGTACCAAATTTAATTCCAAACTCTAGTACTTTTCTCTTCCTTTTATTCCCACAGGGAACATTGGTTCTAAAGTCCGTGGACGAAAACCTGTACATGGTATATTCACTTCGTGGCAGAAGCTTACCACCACTAGTTACATCGAAAATTAGCCGTCGATTCCCTGCGAAAACAAAGTATACCGAACTTATGCCTGTTCACAATTGGTTAAACATTCAACAACGATTCGATTGTAAGATCGAATTGACAACGAACGATAACACGGAATCACAGGTTTGATTTTTATAATATTAACATTGTTCAAAGTTGTGCTTTAAAGCTTCTTGAAGGCGAATTTCTTATATTCATCTTTTTTGTTCTTCGTGGACAGATTCCATTGTACAGCTTCGTAGGTAACGAAAAAATTGATGTCCCTGCAAACGGTCAGCGAGATTACCGAGCGGTGTTCTATTGCTACGAGAAGTGGAATTTTAGTTTCAAAGTAACCATTTGCATTGTGATTTCCTTCGTAGCTATATAGCTTCATTGCTATTCGTTACTATAATTCTGTGTTAAATATACATTGGCGTACTTTAAAGAGTTATAATTTCGTGGAAAAAATGGTAAAAGAATTCACTTGGCCTCGTTTTAAAATGTGAAGCTTTTACTTTGAATTCGTTCCTTTCAAAGATATTTTTATATCATGCAGTGGGTACCTTTGCAGACATATTGTTGAGAATTATAAAAATTCAAACGTCTCTAACGTCACTGAAAAATTGTTTTCAGAACTAGATCCGCCATAACTTTGAAGACTTTTTCTTTCAAAACGAACCATTAAAACTTGCACATACGTAATATTGTATACACAGAATATGCTCGAATACTTTCTCTACATATATATTTATATTTACTGAAACAATGTTCATCAAAGCTTTTAATTATATACTTCTTTCATACAGGTAACGTTCACTAACAACGAGAAAGAATATCAATTCTACGACATAGAGTATGAAGTAACAGAGCCGGAAGTGATTGAATCGATCCCGCTGGTAACCCCAGCCCGATCTCAGGTTTGTCATGCTTTGAAACTGGAGAATCCTCTCGAACGTGAAAGGATCAAATTTACAGCGGAGTGTCTTCATCCATTTATCACTGTAATCCAAATGCCAAAGTTCGTGCAACCATTATCACACGTGAGTAATCCTCGTTAACCTACCATCCCTTTATTCCTCTCTCTTTTTTAAAATAATTACTTGAGATATTGAAATACTGAAAAATTTCAGGAGTATATTTCTATAATATATCATCCAACGTTGCCATTCCTTACTGACATTGCCATGTTAAACATCGATGGTCAAAAGTTGGGTCGATTCCCGTACGAATTGCGATTGAAAGCTAATCCTGCTCCTCCAGAGAAGACCACGCGTGTTAGCGCGAGTTTAGGAAGCAATTACGCGTTCTCGCTTCTCGTGAAAAACATTACCCAAGAAAATACCAAATTTCTGATACATGTACGTGATGTGAACAATACATTAACTAATAATAGTTGCTGCGTACATTTCCTATTGAATTTAAATAATCGTGTTTGGATGTTAATATATTTTTTTATTACTTCACAGATTATTTTCGCTATAGTTTCAACATTAAATTTTTCCAATGAATTATTGCTCTTGTACTAAAATTGTGTTACGGTAAAGAGTAGATGGAAATGATCAATCTTTTATACTCCTTCGATATATTTTTTAATACAAGTTATTGGTCATAATAATAATAAGTAAAATTGATACAAAAGTTCTTAATTATTAGTAGCTATTTAAAGATCTGCAGTGCTAAATTTCGACAACTATGCCAGTTTTGTATTTCTTTTTATTGCATTACGCATCATTATTTATTTCATTAGTTTCCTAATACTAGATCTGTCAAAATTTCCAAAATGGTTAATTTATAGTTTTTGTCAGAAATTTCATAGATGTAAAACAATGTATTTTTAGAGATTTAAATGATCTCTCGCAAAATGTATAAATAGAAGCTCGTGTACACCATTATATTCTAAAGTTTTCTACTTTTTTACTTGAATATTTCTAATGGAAATTCTATACCTTAATCGTCGATAGTTTTAATGTTAATAATCAAACATTCAGAGATGTTTTTCGAACAAATATAATTAAATAATTTCTTAATAATTTGGATGTAAAGAATTGCGATAAGTACCCCTTTTAAAGAAAAATTTGAAGATTTTAACTATTATAAACAGAATTTACGCAACAGTCTGTTAAAGCAGTCTATATTGGAGAATATGACCCTGAATATAAGTTCACGTGTTGTTTCCTTTGTTACTCTTTAGGTAGATAGCGAGTGTTTCGCATATCCGAAATTCATTTATGTGAATAAATTAGAAGAGGGTGTAATCGACGTAATTTATGAGCCGCACGACGTTGAAAATGTCACTGCCACGTTAACTGCATCCTCGGACACTGCTGGAGAATTTATGTAAGAATACAGTTCAAATTTCGTGATAGTTAGACAACGAATATTTTATGCAATTTTGTATTTTTATGAATACAAGTAATTTATAGTAATGAAACAAAGTCTAGAATAAAAATTTGTTTCATTGACTAAAAATTACGGGTGTCCTACCTCAGGCATTTCCTATAATTTTAGATATGCATTGTTGAACCTTTAAATTTCATATAAATGCACAATAATTTATATTTTGGTAATACAGTACAATTCTTTTTTTTAAGCTTTCCTCTGATCGGTTCTTGCTCTTTACCGAAACCTATGGGTCCTTACATGGTCACTCGAAGCTCCTCAGCTTTAATACCCTTTAAAAATGTCTTCAGTGAAGCAAAGGTCTTTGATTTTATCGTCGACGTTCCTGACATTTTCAGAATGAACACAGCGTCAACTATTTTAGAATCTAAACAGGTATTGATATTAAATTAAAATTTATAAATTGTACGCCATATTAATCTAAATTTATATCAAATATAACTTACAATTAAATATTACATATTACATATTACAATTTTATAAATATAATTTACATAATATAATTTCAATATTATGAAATAATATTAATGATTTCAAATGAACTATTAGATTAAATTTCTAGATTGTATTTTATAATATAATTTAAATGCAAGTTATAAATAAAATTTATATTATATATGAAATTTATATTATATATGAAAATATGTGGTAAAATAATAAAATAATAGATGTGTGTATATATACATATATATATAATTATATATATATATAAAATATTGTATAATATAAATCATAATTATAATATACATATCACCTAAGCTTAAATTACATTAAATTACAAAATATGACCTAAAAATTAATTATATACACGCATTATCAACTATATTAATTACAATTATAATAATTAAGTTCATCTATCTACCTACAATATAATATATTATCTCAGTTTCTTATTAATAAAATACAATACATTTTATCAGAGTATCGACATTAAAGTGGATATACAAGAGGAGCAAGAAGGGGAAAACACTGAAGAAGAGAAATATCCTGTTACTGGAAAATTAACGGTGTACTGTACTGACCATGCTTTTTCTCATATAAATTGGGTATATTATTTGAGAGGAGTTTTCGAATGAAATATAAACAAATATTTATACTTAAGCTATGTTTAAATTAGTGTATCTACAGATTTAATAAAAATTTTAATTTTTAAATCAAGTTGAATTAAGCTAATCATTTTTGTCCTAATTAGTTAATGACGTTAGTTAATAATTTTAACTATTTACCCACAACAATTCAACAATTTAATTTTTTTATATTTACAAACATTATTTCATAGTTCCCATAAATCATTTATTTACCAGTGATTCTTTGCTGGTCGGTATTGAGACACGGAACCCAATTTCGTGTCAGGTCTATTCTATCTTCCATTCTATCTTTAATAACAGGTAATATTCAGTGACGCCCTGTAGCGTGCCAAACACTTTGACGCACAGAAAACCGGGTGACAGATACGTAGGAGTTGTGAATACAAGAATTGAATGAGTCGCTAACCTAAGGAAACATATTGGTCAATAACATTACAAAAGGATATAAAATGACAAATTTCAGACAGAAAAAACATCCAGTACTCAAAATAATCGCGCAAAAACATTTTCCGTATTTTAACATCAACATTTGAAATATCAAGAGGACTGCTGACTCTAGGCACCATTTGGAGAGCAACCTCCGAGAAATTCATGTTCTCCTGGCACAAAATAAAAAGTTTAAGACAGAAATACCTAATGCACGACGGCCTTATTGTGCCACCGCCTCGATACACATATGCTCCTGATACAATACTCGAAATTTCAGCGAAAAACACATTCAGGATATCGAGATATTCCTGATTGAAATTTATCAAAAAAATCTATGTATAAGGGGCATTGCTCAGCAATGCGGCGGCCTTATCGTACCACCTCCTTAGGATGTCGTGTGCTCCTGATACAAATTACGAAATTTCAGCGAGACAACGCTCCTGGTCCTCTAGATATTGCCGCTTGAAATATTTTCGAAAAACCGCTGTATCAGGAGCAGCGATTGGCGGGGCGTCTTCTCGTGCCACCTCCTAGGATGTCGTGTCCTCCTGATACAAGGTACGAAATTTCAGCGAGACACATCTTCCAGTTTCACAGATATTGCCGCTTCAAATTATTTCGAATTACCGCTGTACCAGGAGCAGCGATTGGCGGGGCGTCTTCTCGTGCCACTTCCTAGGAGGACGTGTGCTCCTGATACAAAGAACGAAATTTCAGCGAGACAACGCTCCCGGTTCCACAGATATTGCCGCTTGAAATATTTTCGAAAACCGCTGTATCAGGAGCACCGCTGGACGGAGAGTCTTCTCGTGCCACCTCCTAGGAGGTCGTGTGCTCCTAATACAAAGAACGAAATTTCAGCAAGAGAAACCTTCTGGTTCCAGAGATATTCCCTCTTGAAATTTTTCCGAAAAACCGCTGCATCAGGAGCACCGCTGGACGGAGCGTCGTCTCGTGCCACCTCCTAGCAGATCGTGTGCTCCTGATAGAAAGAACGAAATTTCAGCGAGACAACGCTCCCGGTTCCAGAGATATTGCCGCTTGAAATATTTTCGAAAAACCGCTGTATCAGGAGCACCGTTGGACGGAGCGTCGTCTCGTGCCACCTCCTGGGAGGTCGTGTGCTCCTGATACAAAGTACGAAATTTCAGCGAAACACACCTTCTGCTTCTCAAGATATTGCCGCTTGAATTTATTTCGAAATACCGCTGTATCAGGAGCAGCGTTTGGCGGGGCGTCCTGTCGTGCCACCTCCTACGAGGTCGTGTGCTCCTGATACATAGTAAGAAAATCGAGGAGACACACCCTCTGGTTCTAGAGATATAGCTGCTTGAAGTTTTATAGAAAAATCCGTGTTTCAGGAGCACTGGTCGACAGGGTGCCTCATGGGTTGCCACCTCCTCGGAGGTTGTGTGTTCCTGATACAAGATAGGAAATTTTGTCGGGACACATATTCTGGTTCTGGAGCTATTCACGCTTTAGTTTCTTTCGGAAAACCGGTTGTATCAGGATCACCGCTCTATAAGGCAGCATATCAAATGATTTCGCGTGAACTTCGTGGATTGCGTGCATTTTAACTTTATGTTGCGTGCGTTAAATTTGGTTATCATAGTATAGTTAATTTCTGTAAGTTCATTGGGATCGTATTTTATTGAATGATATGCTTATTGCTATAGTATATGTGTGTAAAATATTTTATACGAATTATAATTTTGTTATAATTAGTTTCAAGTTAAACTTTGATTTGTGTTTTAATATGTTGTGCTTTCATTTACCTTTAATCGATTTTTATTTAAATTACTTTTTTTGTTCGTTTGCAGAACGATGAGAAATTGTGGCTATTTATGAAATTAGTTTCTTTTTTTTTTTTTTGAGTAAGTTTGTTTTAAATTGAAAGAAGAGTGAATGGGACAAGAGTGAATTTCGATACGTAGCAACCTCATCGTGATGAGTCCAGGGCAATCATTATTATTTGTGATACAATTGCCAATTACAGTATATACAATATATAATATGACCTAATCAGTTGCGATCACGATTTAATTTTTATTTATTTAAAGGACTTGTTGAGTTGTTTGGGAGATCGTTGATTTCTAAAATTATAGATTGAATGCTTTTATGATAACGTGTAGTGCACTTTTAAGTATAATAATTCCATAGATTTTAGATTGTGATTGATATTTCATAACATATGATTTGATAAAATGCAATAGACCTGTTCTATGTCTCCTTTTTGATTAAATATTAGGGCCATTCTAATTATATTTCATTAAATATGGAATCCTGTTGTAAGTATTTATTTTGTCATTTCCATCGAAAAACCAATTGATGAATTCGTATAACGTGAATATAATTCGTTCTGACACACATATAAATTCATTATTAAAAAAATGGAATAATTTTAAATACTAATCTCGTGTTTTGGAATCTGCATATACAATTAAACATTTCAGTATTGAATGTTTAACAACTGTAATGGGTCTTATAAATCATATTGCTGGCGCGGTCACTTGTTTCCCAACTCACCGTTGTTTAAACGCAGAGTGCGCTAAAAAAACCAGCGTTTTCTTTTTTTAATATTTCGGTATTTCAAATCACGGACCACGAAAGTCCGTAAAATGCAATGTCTATTCATATACTACTTCGTCTGCGGTCCACAGAGTAAAAAGAGCACGTACGCAAAATTACTATCTCGTTCGATCTGTATGTAAGAATAACGCGTGCGTGATCGTCACGTAAGCGTGGCATTGGGTTTTTCTCGGCAGCCATCGGATTTCGACGCGTGTTTAGAACGACTCGCCCGCTCATCGAGTGAGTCACCAAGGCGAACTGAGTGAATGAAATGTTACCGCGAGCTGATTTCGTAAGTACGCGAGCTCCATGAGTGAGCGATATGCGCGTGAGCGATATGCGCGTGAGCGATATATCACACGTTCGATTGTGATCCTTGACCCAAAGAACTTGCATTGCACGTCAACGAATCTCTCCTTCCTGCCCGAATTCTCGTATCACGCGTAATCGTAATCGACTGACTCGAACGAAGCTGTTCATTTGGATAAATAAAGATTACTTACTGAATTACTTTTAATTTGTTTTAATCATTTCTTTCTTGTTTTAAATTAAATCTGTTACGTTGTGTTTATGTTAAAACTCTATCTTGTTTTTTCATTCGTTATAACTTTTCTATTACTTTTATTATTTATAACTAAATAGTGGATACGTAGGTACGACTAATTTAGAAAATTATAATAATTTAGAATGAAATTTATTACTAAATAAAATAAAATAATCTGGAATTCCCTAAATTTTAGTAAATTATTGTATTGTTGTATTATAATATATTAAACTCAATATAAATTTAATATCGATTATCATAATCATCTGTGACCATTCTATTTGTGTGTTAATATAAAAGGAAAAAATAAAAATTATCGAATGATGTTACGATTTATACCAGATTTGAGCATTAAAAGCATTAGTAAAATTAATAAATTGAATAACGTATCATCTTATTTTAGTTTATTTCAACTTTTCTAGATTATTTAGTTATTTCATTTTAGCTTTTGTATTTGAATGAATTTTCATTCAAATAATTCCTCTGGTACTTTCTAATGCTTTCATGTCAACACCATCAATTGCGTCATAAATGCAAATTTCAAATAATCTTACAGTAGATTATTTGTCATTTTATTTGTACAATCGAATTAAATCAAATAAGAAATTGTACGAAAGTATCACACTGAAATGAAATTACTTTCAGTATATTGCGTCTAGTACTGTCGTATAATATTATTAATATTAATGTCAAAGTACTGTGATAAATTACTTGAAAAAAATTTGTTATTTCAAAAATTTGTCATTTTTTATTTCATTCCAAATAAAATGTGCTTAAGCCTGATTTACAACGGTATAACGGCATAATTTTACAGAAATAGTATCGACTGATTCACAGACGCTTCACAGACAGTGTTTATAAAAGGCAAAAGATGAAGCTAATTATAAAATACCGTACAAGTGAATGTTTGCAGCTCGTAGTTATGTTAAATAGATCGTAAACACGGATAAGATCGAAATATTTTTTACATATTTGTCCAGCGTGATTCAGAGAATGGGATTTCCAGCTCGAATCTAATTGGAAGTCCCCTCATGAGATTCTGGAATTCTAACTAGTGGTTCAAGGCATATGATCGGAACGATGATCGTGGGGAATTGTTTATTAAATCACGCTGCTTCCGGTACGTGTCTGTCTCGGGTCGTCATTAATGTGACGTAGGTGGAAACCTCGGAATGTCCAATGGAAAGTCTCGAAACGAAACGATCGTTTGTCGATTCAATGAAAATGTCTCTGAAGATCAAGCTTTTAACATGCCACGTATATTTTTCAAAGCAACGTAACTTGCTAATCGCAATTTTTTCTCTACAGTTGTTAGTTATGGCGTCATAAGTGCGCAATTCAAACGCAACACACTTCGACTTATCGTTACGCTCGATTTTTAGCTTGGTGCGAATGTTGAATAACAGGATCGCTATACTTTCGCTTAAAACTCTCGATTAAAACTCTTAGTACTTATCGCGATAAATTGAAAATATAATATAATAGAACATAATATAAATATACATGTAAAAATAAATGAAATTATTAAATAATAATAAATAAATAAAACTGTTCAATTGCATGCATATTTTACAACACAATATTGTGACACTTTACAGAATCTCTGTTGTTCAAAGTATCATTCAATTCTTTCAGTTTTGAAACAAGTATAGTCCCATAAATAAACTTATGAGCGGAAATGTAAATAAAAATCGTGAAATTTTTAATGAAAGATTCTCCAGATAGCAAACTGAAGCCACGATTGTTTTCTCATGAATGTCGCTTCTTTCATATACGGATAAATAAAAATCGCCATTGTACGCAAATTATTGAGTTCTTAATAAAAGATTTGATGAAAAGATTCCCCAGAAAATAAAGTGAAACCGCAATTGTTCTTTCATAGAAATAAATCACTCGGAGGAGATTCGTACCTCTGTTAGGTGTTAATGGATATATGTAATTGCAGATAATAACACGACTGACGATCATCATTGAAAAAGAATTATTTATCACGGCAATCTGTCGTTCGTTCTTCGAGATATTATGACGATGAAAATGATTGTTTTCACAGTTCATCCAACAATAGGAATAGTTGTCGCATTAATCTTTCTTCATGGGAAAACGAGATATACCATAATCATCAGCAGAGTACCTCCGAAGTATATCTCGTGCAGTTTGAATTACTTTCAAGTGATAAAGTGGACCAGTCATTCCGAAGGTTTATTTTTCGCCCCTGGATTCAATCACATCAACCGGTTTTTATTTCTGGTTTGCATGATCACAGAAACACGTTTGTCAGAGCGAAAGACAGGGTCTACGTGTTTTTTTCTTTTTTTCTTTTTATATATACCTTTTACAATCGCTATTTCTGTTTCTTCCAAGTATCGAGACGATCTCAGAGAGTTAAGATGATCGTTTGTTATTTTTAAAAATATTTTTAGAATTTTTCACGCATCTTTATTACACCTTTAAGATTCAAAGTCGAACGATTAGATTAATTTAAGAATGTATTTGGATTTAGATATAATAGTGACTCTTCATAAATATTCGTATTATATTTCACAAAAAATGCCATTAACAAAAGAGGAGATGTATATGTTTCTTATACCTTTTAATTTCTTTATATCTTATAATTTTTTATAATTATAATTTTTATATTTTATATATTTGATATATTTTCATATTTATAATTATGATTTAATTACACCTTTCATAATTTCTATTCCTGTTTCTTCCATGTCCTCTTCTAATCGAGACGATTTCAAAGATTTAAGATGATCATTTATCAAAACCTCGATATATTTTTGGAATTCAAAGTAGATTAGGCAAATCCTTTTTTTTTTTATTTAAAGATGAATTTGGATTTCAACTGGAGGTAACTGTGACCAATGTCTTTCTTATCCATAAATATTCGTGTTATATCTTTGATAGGTTAGTAATTGTTAAACTTGTCCTTGGAGACACGAGTTTGCAGATTCAAATGGAATAAAACTTTATCTCTCATAAAGTTTCAACAATATGTATGAAACGATGATTTATTAAAGTTTTTACGCATTCATGGAAAAATTTATTTAGAAAAGTATATAAAATATTTAAAGTACAATGCTTCTTATAATATTTAATGGGTAAATTAATTCTCTACGTAGATTCTATTTTTCGTTTACATTTTCATAAAAATATACAAATCGTACAAATATCAACGATAAAATAAAAGAATTAGGTATCAGAAGCTCATGAAGAATAATGATAAATCGTTTAAATGAGAACGGTAAACCTTGTTTTGCAAGCTTGACTCCGACGCTCTTACGCAAAAGGAATTTGATGTCCGATGCTCTCACCCACATATATCCTTGTCTTTAAAACTAGTGCTTACGTCAATAGCATTTCGGGTTCTGAGAAAAAAAGGGAGAAAGAGAGAGAGAGAGAGAGAGAGAGAGAGAGAGAGAGGAACTAGCGACGGAAAAAAAGAACAATTCCTACATACTGCAGCTGAAAAACAATCTTTAGAAAAGGAATTTGTGATATACAATGTGTCTTATTATTGTTAAATTATTTTACGAGTATACGCACCGGATATATATTTATTTATTTAAATTATTTGAATAGTCAAACTGTTATATGTATTTATATTTAATGCAGTATATTATATGTACATACATAATGCATATTACTATACATTTACAAAATATTCTAATAGTATTAAATTAAACAACTCGATTATTCAAATATTATTATAATAATTATAATAATTATAATAATTAAATAATATTATAATAATTATAAATTATTATAATAAATAAATGTTTTTTCGATAACTGTACATTACCAAAGAACTGACAAAAAATTAAATGGTAATTGTTAAATGTTAAACGTTTAGTGTTTCAAGAAAATAAGAAATGTCTGGTAAATGTAGTGAATATAAAGGCGAAAAGGAAATCCAATAATTATTGGTAAAACAGGTTCTCTACGATGCAAAACGTAATTAAATTTATCAAAGATTTCATTTTTCAAATGGATATGAGAATTAAGAAACTATCAGCAGTGTACGTAAAACGTATTATACTAAAATTTCGTCGCATTTCGTGGCAAATTAACTCAGTTGAAGAGTTTAATTCAATTAAATAATCTGTTGCTGATTCTGTGCGAGAAGTTCCTTGACCCAATATCGAGATTCATTGGGCCATGATCATAAGATCACCTCGCGATTACTCTTCGACAAACAACAGAAAATGGGAATTTCAAATCGGTGGGAATCCGTTTCTACATACGTATCACAGTGGATTTTCCTCTGTGATTTTACAACGTTCCAATCCTTTAACACCGGCTATTACAAATCTTTTCATTTAGTATTTACACAAAGAAACATTTATCGCTGTGAGAAGAAGATGTCATATTATTTTCAAATGTTTTCTCATCGTCTCCTACAAAGAGATACCACTATCAGAATTTTCCTGTATGCTAATGCTGTTACATCAGCCATTATTTACATATAACTTAAGAAGAAACAAACAAGTTTCGCTGAACGTCACGAGATTTTATCGATCACTTCGACGAACTTTCCATGTCTTCGATCGATCAATTCTCGAGAGGTATCGACGTACTTTTTCACGGCAATTCCGAAAATCAAAATTTCGACACCTGTCGAACAGATGTTACGTACTCGATAATGACACACTACGCGGGACATTTTAAATACCGGATCTTTACGACTTTTTCTAACTCTGCAACAGTTTTATTACCTTCTCCTACGCGCGACGCGTTACTCATAGTTACTAATTGTTTTATTAATTCATCGATGAGACTATTGAGATTCCAAATAGCGAAAACATTATTGTTTCATCTAGTGTCTATAATTTTTTTTTTTCATCTATCACCTGTTATATAACGATGATATAATGTCGAAGAATCTTCAATCTTATTTTGCGTATTCCTTCAGAATATTATGACATTCATGCTGAATTTCTAAAGATAATCAGCAGAAATTAGCAAAATTTCATTTTGATTGGCCAGCTAATTAAAATTTATAATATCGCATTAAAATTTCCTGATGTGCAAAATTATTTTCAATATTCAAAAAAAAATTAAATTTAAATACTTATTTCAGAATATAATACTTCGTTCTTCAAATACACCCTTTTCTTCAAAGAAATTACCATCATTTCATCTATGTATTTTCGAGGAATTGCCTCTTACAACATTTATTTTTGATTAGCTAGTCATATTCTGCAAAATACTTGAAGATCGTTGCCTAAAATTATCATTTTTTGCCCAATTTTTTGTATCTAGAATTATTCTCAATAATTAAACACCTATTTCAGGACATAATGCCTCGTCCTTTCATCTTCCATCAGATTTTAGTTATTCTCAAAATGTTATTATTACTATTTCATTTATAATACTATTGAGAAGTTATTCCTTTATCTTTGACTAACTCTAGCCATATATTCTGGCTAAGATTATTAATTACATTAACATTGTCTGAGCCATTAAAATTTTCCAATGTTTCAAATTATTTTTATATTCGTATATTAAGATTCACCTTTCCGAGAAAATCGTTCAAGGGCGACACGCGTCAAAAGCGTCCCCCAAATTGCCAGGATTTTCCCCGGTGCTTTCTTCGGTTGTAGTAAACTTCAGTAAATCGATAAATTCTCAATGCACCAGCGTGGAAAAATGGGAACCGGTTCGACGGAGCGATTAGACCTGTCAGCCGTAGCCAGCCGGCGAAAGTTTTGTCCTCTGCCTACGAAATTATTGTCTGTCACTGTTTTCCTACGATCGATTGACGAAATATTTGGACAATTTTTGAAAGATCCGCAGGTATTACCGACAACGTCTCGATTGAAAGTATCGTTTCGGAATAAGAAAAGAAACAGAACGGGGGAAAAAGAACGGTCAGCAGGGAACAACGATCATTAATTGACCGACGTAAAATCCCCCGGTTCATCGTACATATATAAGTTGTTGTCTCGTTCAACAGTTTCAGTCGTACTTGACTCTTCGACCACGGCGATTATCAATATAAAGCAGCGGCGACGGTCAGCAAGACAAAGTTTTTGTGGATTTCGTGTACTTTCTTCGCATAGTGCAGGGGAACATGCGATCTCTTAAGTGTTTTGTGCCAGTGTTGGTACTCTTGTACCTGGCAAGCTCGTCAGCAGAACCTGGTGAGTTTTTGTCGAGTACTTGGACCTCGTGTATTTCCGGTTGGAAAATTGAAGATTAAAGGTGATAAAACAGAATCGGTGCGAAAATTAATTATCCAAAGAGTATCTCAGAAAATACGCTCTAACGTTCTTGAATGCAATTATTTTTACCCTTTAAGTTTCTTAATTTTATTTGTAGTCTCTTCTCTTTCTTTCATATTTTCGTAAGAAACTTTTATTGTTTATCGTACATTTAGAAAGCGAATAAAAGTACATTCTAATTTTCGTTTTCTGAGTGTTTCAATTTTATTTTCTAGGAATGTTTTTCAAAAAAAAAAAAACTATATGTTGCATCTAATTTAATTCTGTTCTATTGGTTACTTTATTAAAACGTAGGCGTTAATTTTTAATTTTACTTCACAGGGGTGATCCTAGATTTGATAAAAAGTCGCAAACACAGTCTGTTGGATCCATTGGGTCTGTTATCTAAAGAACCTCAGAGTTCGAGCAATTCACAATCGTTCGGGACCAATCTGCAATTAGGAGGACTCTCACTTTCGAGCAGCTTAGCCAGCTCCTCCGCGACGGCTCAAGGCAACGGAGGTGTTGCAACCTCCAACGCGAATGCTCAGGCCACCGGGGGAGCTTCTGCAAAGGCTGACGCCAGTGCATCTGCCCAAGGTATTTTTAATATAAATAAATACTATAATAATCGTTTAACAGTATTTTAAAGAATATTCCGCGGAACAGAATATTCTGTGCAGGCAGATTTAAATTTGTCATCCTTTTATTACAACCGGATGTCTACGTCGAGCATCTTTCTCGTAATCGTAGGAATTTTCTTATGTCAGAAGCGAGATTCTTAAACGAGAATCGTTGTTTGATCGCCTGAGCGTTGTCTCGATCGCGTAAAAAGCGTTGAATTTTCTTTGGACGTAGGTTACGCCGATTCTACAGGGCCAAATTATAATTCTAACATCGCTGGCGGCAACTACGGTCCGACGAGCTTCCAAGAATACGGTAACGCCGACGACGGTTTTCAGCCGATCACGAACGCGAATCACGGTAGTAATTCTGGCGCGAACGCCGTCGCAAGCGCCAGTGCAAATGCTAATGCGTACAACGCAAACTCGAACGCCAACGCGAATTCGAATGCCAATGCCATCTCTAATAACGGTGCATCATCGACCGGTTATTATTCTCCTCAATACGCTCCGGCCGACACGGCTGCCAATACGTACGCGGATGGTAAAACTGCGTTGAACAATGGCGGAGGGTCACTCGGTGGCTATTACACCTCTGGAAATCTTCAGACTAATGCGAACGCAGACGCGAAGGCAAATTCAATCAGCGGATCGAGATCTCCCGGCGGCTACTCTTCTCCTCCCGAACGAATTCAAATCACTCTCCGCCCGACTGTCAATGCAAATGCAAAATCGAATAATATCGGCGGTACGAGATCACCGAGCAGTTACTACTCTCCGGAAGTATACGGCAATTCGAAAACGGACAGTGGCGCGGGATTGCCAATTGGCTACTATTCTCCAGGAGGTGTTCAAAGCAACGCGGTCGCCGGCGATAGTGTCATTCTCATTCCTCAAAGGCAACCACCTAAACCAGTAATCGGTTCTCCGTATCCTTTCGAAGGGCACGATCGTGAGATACAAGTGATCTCTCTGCCACCTGTACGTCCTCATCATCATCATCATCATCCTCCTCCTCCTCCTCCTCCTCCTCCTCCTCCTTTTCCTCCTATGGAGCATCATTATGGACGTCCTCAAATAATCGTCCATCCGATGCCTCCAGTTCGACAACCTCCGCAGATCCCTCGTCATCCTCCCGGCGGAGAGGTAATACCAGTGATTGTCGTGGACGAACCAAGGCGCGGTAGGCCGAGATATCCGCGACCTGGTCGCGGTCCAGAATCCGACACCATCGTGATTGTGGTCGAGGAGTCGCCGCAGCATGGTCAAGGTGAGCTCGCTCGAACGAAAGTTGGATGGTGTACAGTTGACTCACGCCTGTTGTACCGCGTACATGTGGTTGAGGAACACACGGTTTCACGCTGGAGAGGAGTGTCGGTCGTGATCACCGTCAATTTAATTGCACTGCTGATTTAATTGTCTCTGTAGTTTCACTGATTGTGAAAGTGATCGATAGATCACGATGTGTAAATGGGCGCAATGACGCATTGATGCACTGGTACACTTTGTAAAAGAATATCCCTGCTTCGAAGATCGAGGAGATTGTTGTCCCTGTTGTACTTCGAATCCATACTAATGTCCTCGAGACACCCGTAGAGTTTGTATGAATTGTTAATAATCCAGAGGAGATGAGGTTCCGTTTTACGTGTGTCTTACGTTGATTAACATGTAGCGTTAATATCTGTTGCAGCCTGATATGACAGTAACCTTGGAAAATTAATTACTTTTGGTGAAACTTACGTTGAAGAAAAGCAGCTCCGATGATCTTGATTTTCACAAATGTTGTCAAGAACACTTTCCTGAATAACAACAGGTCGCATGTTTATTCTCTAACAAGTTATTAATGATTAAAAATAAATCCCAAGAGGAGATTGACTTTGCAATAAGGTTGATATTTGCCGTAATATTTAGTTACTACTAAATGAAATTTTTTTATTAAACTGACAGACGGACTCCCCTCTTCAACCCGGAATAATTAAAACGAACCTTTAATTTAATATATCTCCGGGATAATTCAAATTACTTTAATCCGAATTTAATTGACAAGTTACATGATAAGTTAGGTGAGGTTTGGATTGGTTTAATTGAGGCACAGGTTGCAGTGGAGATTTTATGTTTGAGATTTCATACAAATATTTCATATTACATATATCATTACATAATATTTCAAATATACATACATCAATCTTATAATATATAAGTATATATTTCATATTTTGTAAATATTGTTTGTTAATAATTTTTTAATATAAAATTGACCTCTTGAAAAATTACCTCAGGAGTGTGTCTTTGACAATATAGGTGAAGGTCATCTTCATCCTAGACGTAAGTTTTACCTTACTTTTAAATGTTGAAGCACAATAGTAACAAATTACATTTATGTGTCACTTCTGCACGTATGATAAATTGTTTTCACGATAAAAGATTAATTCATGATAAAATCTTTTTCGTTCAACTTATTGATATCTTTTTCCAGCAGGTGGGTCTGGAAAGGGTGGCTACTATCAACCAAACGGCTATCAGCCCAACTATCCGACTGGCCAGGGTGGATCCATCGCAAACGCGAATGCTAATGCCATTGCAACTGCAAACGCCAATGCCAATGCCAATAGTGGCCTCAGTGGCGGATATTCCGGACCTTCAGCTCCTTCTCAAGGATCAGGATACTATCCAGGAAGTGCTCCGACCACCTCTATCGGAGCAAGCAATCCCTTCTTAAGTGGCTCTCAGGGAAACACCAACGCAGCCGCTAATGCTAATGCGAATGCTAATGCAGGAGCCAATGGGAATGCGTATCCAGGAACATCAGGGCCAGCTCACAGTGGAAACTACTACCCAGGAAATTCCCAAGCTCCCATTGGAGCGTCCAATCCATTCCTGTCTGGTCAAACTCAAGGATCGTCAAATGCAGGCTCCATTGCAAACGCTGGTGCAAACGCCGTTGCAAATGCTGGCGCTAATGCTGGCGCAGTTGGAGGATCTCAAGGACAAATCGGTGCGAATAATCCCTTCCTCAACGGTGGAGCTCAAGACGGAGCTCCTCACGGACTTGGACATTACGTGACACATATAAACCCGACAAATGGCAATAGCGGAGCGACAACTGGAGTTTCTGGCCAGGGTAGCGGGCTAGGAAATTACGGACCAGCTGCAGGATCAACGGGTGCTGGATCTGCAGCAAATGCTGGGGTAATTGGATACAATAAACCGATTGACGAAACAATCGTTCCCTCGAATCAGCAAATAACTGATAATTACGATACTCCTTCAAAGGGTGCTCCAATCTACGGACCTTCTGGATCAACTTATGGTCCTGGTGCCAGTGGAGTAAGCAAAGCTGGTGCTGGAGCTAATGCCGGCGCTAGTGCTAATGCCGGTGCCGGGGCTGGAAGTGTTGGTAGCACTGGAAGTGGCATCGGAGGTACTGGACCTGCTCTTACTGGATACGGCAATGGACAAGGTGGAACTGGCGGTAACTACGGTGTTCCAACAAAGGGTGTTCCTATTTATGGAACCCCTGGACCAGCTTACGGTCCTGGAGTAGGTAAAGCTGGTGCTGGAGCTGGAGCTAATGCTGGCGCTAGCGCTAATGCCGGTGCCAGTGCTGGAAGTGTTGGTGGCACTGGAAGTGGCATCGGAGGTACTGGACCTCTTATTGGATACGGTAGTGGACAAGGTGGAGCTGGTGTTGGTGCTGGAAGCACTGGCGGTAACTACGGTGCTCCGACGAAGGGTGCTCCCATTTATGGAACCCCTGGACCAGCTTATGGTCCTGGTGCCAGTGGAGTAAGCAAAGCTGGTGCTGGAGCTAATGCCGCCGCTGGCGCTAATGCCGGTGTCGGAGCTGGAAACATTGGATTTGGATCTGGAAGTGTTGGAGGTGCTGGTGGTGCTGGAAGTGGCATCGGAGGTACTGGACCTGCTCTCACTGGATACGGTAGTGGACAAGGTGGAGCTGGTGCTGGTGCTGGTGCTGGAAGCACTGGCAGTAACTACGGTGTACCAACAAAAGGTGCTCCCATTTACGGAACCCCTGGAGCTTACGGTTCTGGTGCCAGTGGAGTAAGCAAAGCTGGTGCTGGAGCTAATGCCGGTGTCGGAGCTGGAAGTGGCATCGGAGGTACTGGACCTGCTCTCACTGGATACGGTAGTGGACAAGGTGGAGCTGGTGCTGGTGCTGGTGCTGGAAGCACTGGCAGTAACTACGGTGTACCAACAAAAGGTGCTCCCATTTATGGAACCCCTGGAGCTTACGGTTCTGGTGCCAGTGGAGTAAGCAAAGCTGGTGCTGGAGCTAATGCCGGTGTCGGAGCTGGAAGTGGCATCGGAGGTACTGGACCTGCTCTCACTGGATACGGTAGTGGACAAGGTGGAGCTGGTGCTGGTGCTGGTGCTGGAAGCACTGGCAGTAACTACGGTGTACCAACAAAAGGTGCTCCCATTTATGGAACCCCTGGAGCTTACGGTCCTGGAGCCAGTGGAGTGAGCAAAGCTGGTGCTGGAGCTAATGCTGGAGGTATTGGTTTCGGAGGTTCTGGACCAGCTCTTACTGGATACGGTGGTGGACAAGGTGGAGCTTCCGCTGGAGCTAATGCCAAAGCTACCGCATCAGCCAATGCAGGAGGCACTGGTGGTTATGGACCAGCTTTTGGCAACGGTGCTACCGGAAACTCTGGGGCAAACGCTGGAACTACTGGAACTGGAAATGTTTATGGCAGTCCAAGCAACGCTGCTCCTATCTACGGAACGTCTGGACCATCTGGAGCAGGTTCGACAAGCAAAGCTGATGCTTCGGCAAACGCTGGAAGTAGTGGATCAGCTGGAATCGGTGGATCCGGTGGCTTCGGAACTGGACCTGGTGGATATGGAGGATCTGGATCCAGTGGATTTGGAGGATCCGGATCCAGTGGATTTGGAGGATCCGGATCCGGTGGATTTGGAGGATCTGGACTTGGGGGAGCTTCCGCTAGTGCTAATGCAAAAGCTGAAGCTTCCGCTACTGCTGGATCAGGGGCTGGATTTGGAGGTATATTTAGTTACATATATCTTACTTTCTCGCTTTATTAGATTCGAAAAACAATCGATTCTTATACTTATTCTCATACTTAACACTAGATTTTCAAATATTTATAGTTTTACAAGCATCCATCAACGTATAAAATACACATTTTCTTTAAAAAGAATTGATTCATTCAACTTAAAATAATCCTAATTATATTACTTATTTATTTATTTAATGAGATAAAGATAAAAATATCATATCACATTTGCTTTACATATTTTGTTTCATCCGAGATTGAGAGTCATTAGAAGGATCAAGATTAAATCTTGTTAACTATATTAGAAATCCTGGATATTAACAAACACTACATTCATTCGTTCAATTTTATGCATTCAACTTTACCAGGAAATAATCTAGTGTTAATTGACATCTTCAATAATAACTTTAACAAGGAAACAATTGCAATTCAGAAATAATCGCTTCAAATAATTGCTTCATCCTAGAAAATGACAAGCTTCCAAACTTCTCTCACCACGCGTTCATAGCTTTACATGCCTAACTCGTTTATTATTTGCTATTGCTTTCATAGGCACATCCGCCAGTGCCGAAGCGACAGCATCGACTATGGTCAAGGCAATCGAATCAGGTTTGGTCCTAATTAAATGATTACGTCTCCCTTCCTCAGGCTCCAGTGCTGTTTCGAATGCTAAGTCCAACTCGTATTCCAATGGAGGCTTCGCTAGTAGCAGCTCGTCCGCTAAATCATCTGCCTCCGGAAGCGGAAGAGCCAGCGCGAATGCACAAGCGTCTAGCCAAGCATCGTCGGGATCCGGTCACAGTTCTGCCTCCAGCAATGCCGCCGCCAACATAGACACGAGTAGCATGCTCGTTTTCAACTAATAAACGTCCAGTTCCACTTATTCGAACCATTCAACCATGGAAAAGACAAAAAAAAAATCGAACGTCATGGATTGTGCCATCACTCTGAAGGTTTTAGGACATTTCTGATTCGCGAGCACGTGATTCGTACACGTGGCACAGCTTGCAAGATCTGAAACACACCAACAAGTCAAGAGTTAATGATACATCAATCAACAACGATGATCGACTCGTCGATCGCCGATGCAAGACGATTAGAATCACGACGAGAATCGTGATATCGCAAGAGAGATTGAATATAAATTGTAATTGTGTGTTTCGCGGTTTTACTCGTTGGTGTCTTACGCAACGAGTTTTATTGCGCCTCGTTCTTCCTGACAAAACAAACGTATACCATCGGAGATTGTCGAGTCAAGCTGTTTTATTTTGTAAAAAAAAGTGAATTTATTATCACTTGTGATATCCTTCTTGCCAATATACGAAGAAGAACATTCTCCGTTGGATCGAACTCTTGATGTCCCTCTCTTAACGTTAATATCGCGTATTACGCTTGTGTTCATTGACATAATCGTCTCGTCGAACCTTGTAATATCAGTAGGTTTAGAAACTTTTCAGAGTGTCTTCCTCCCGTTTATTTTAATCTCCTCGCGCAGGTGAATAATACTCTAATTATTACGTCGATGTAAAATTAGCTAGATCCGTTTTAATGTTACTATAAGTATATCTAGAGAAGATAAAACGTTATCTTTTGTGGCATTATACGTGTAGTTGTAGATGTTTTATTTTAATTGTAAATAAAACGCTGTATTATGGTAGTACTGAAATTCGAGATAACGCTTTATCTGTCTGTACTTGCACCATGCACGACATTGAATTATGTTGCAGCGCTCTAATTATTATCGTTGATAATAAAAGACAATTTTTATATTAATTCATAAGCAGATGAATGGCATTGTGACCCCCTGTGAACTCCATCGGACAAGAGTATAGTTCATTTATCGATTATTTGAAATGATACATATAACACTGTGTTTCATCGACAAAATACATATAGATTATTGGCAACGAGTAATAACTTCTGTTTGTTCTTTTCTCTGCGATCGATAAATTTTAAGAAAGCTAAAATTTTTTAGATTTTTTAATCTGAATACCATGTTACTACAGATTATGAGTTTAAAGACAACAAATGTAGAAAATCTTTCCTGTATTTCTCTAGTAAAATTTTTAAATATCTTGTCATCTAGATTCGAAAATTTAAATTCAAATTTCAACTTGAATCTGAATTTAAATATAATCGAATTGAATTTGAATTTGAATTTAATCCCTTATGTCCAGAATGAAGTTACCTGTAGTATTTTTATTAAATTTTGTAATCATAGATAGATGATTTTTGACATACTATAAACATAAGGACGAGGAAAATAAATTTTCTAATAAGTAGCAGATGATTTTCTAGTTACTAGCAGATATTCTGTTCGGACAGCCTAACGTTCTAATATTAAGACATTCAAAAAAATAGAAATTCATAGGAGAGACTGTATTACGTTTAAGATGATAAACCAAAAAAATCTAAAATATAGTACTATGCAAAACAACAAAATATAAATATTCTATCCCGTACCATCTTCTTTTCAATAATGTTCATTTTATACGTCTTTTTGAATATCAAAAAGAATTGTCACATTGAAGTGATATAAGCATTTACATGTATAAAGCAGCATTTTCAAACATCGCCAGAACATTAAGGGTTAAATCTGAATTTGAATACAGCTTCTATTATCTTAAATTCAGAATTTTATGATATGAAATACTCTATATTTAAATTGATTCGTATTATACATAAGCGATTTAAAAAGAGTTAGAAGAACGAATAGAGACGTATAAAAACACTGAAGCAACAAACTGAGGTATATCAGGATGTGTCGGTATACTTATCTCCTCTTATTGATATCTATGAATGCGAATGTGTAATTACCAACAATCGTTTCTGCATCGGGTATCATTTATTTCGCATCTTCACGGAGTTACCAGCTATTATCATATCTTACGATGATGCGACGTTTCCGTGATGAGGTTGTAAATCTCGACCACATACATCATTCGCCGAATTGTCCTTGGACAATTGATTCATAAAAATAGACTAATTCTGAAGCACTAATTTGTAATAGAGAGTGTGGCATTGTTACTCAACCAATGAAGCTAAAGACTTTGAACAATTCTGTCAATTCTTTCAACTTTTCTTAATTGTTCGATAATTCAATTCTACTCTTGTGAGATTTGCGAGACGCATACTAGTGGTTCAAATTCTGTAGAAATATAGAAGAAACTAATTATTTCTAAAATGGTCAGCATCTGTTATTATTTTACCTATTAACTATATATTTCATTCATTTGTATATAAGGAAATAATGGGAAAATGATAGTATTCAATGGCTTTGTGAATATTGCTGTGGATAGATCAGAGTTTTTTTATTCATTTGTAAAAAAGAGATTTTGGAAACGTATGAGCAATTTTTGTTATTGAAAGAAAAGACTTGAAGACATGGAGTTTTGAAGAAATAGTAGATAGAAAGGAGACCTCGATATAAAATTTTAAATTCGGATATTTATTAGTTCTCAAGAGATATTAATAAAAAACTTTCAATGCGTTGAATTCTGCTCAGACAGAATTATTGCTTTATATAATATCTATATACATATCTATTACTGGCTTTCCAATGAAATCATTAATGCACAAACCTATTAGTATCGATCATATCTAGTTATTTTAATTTCTTTTTAATTATACTCGTATAACAGCAATAAAAAATGAGCAATATTTCCTAATTTTATTATTGTTATTTTGATAATTAATTAGACGATAAAAAACTAAACAAGGAGAAAATTTATCTACTCGTAACTTTATAATTTTATGATATCAAGAATTCCATTATCTATGCCATTTATGTCATTTAAAAAAATATTTTATCTTACTTTACATTTAACTAAATCTTTTTTAATTATATTTCTACATCGTTAAAAATTCTTTAGGAAAACTTTTTCTATCGTTAAGAGACAAATTTTTTAGAAATATTAATAAAAAATTCTCTAGAGACATTTCCAATTGAAAGAAAAGCAAGATTAAATAAATAAATCAAAAATTGTATTAGAGAAGTGTTCCCCAAACATTTTACAATCTTCTTTGTGTAATATAGGTATAATTAAAAGTGAAAAGTAACTACATTATTTTTAACGTTTCGACGTACATGTATTCTCTATAAGTAAAACACTTTCAGTGAATACCATTTTCAATTTTGAAATATTTCACTGTCAAAAATTAATCCCCGCCTTGGGTATTATAGTAGAGTCTCCTTACAATTGTCCTTTTCAAATCTCATTGTTAGTAAGGAAAGATTTCTCAAGGAAATACCGTTTCTATTGTTCTATTACTTCCAACTGCTATACCTAGGTTTAACTACGGCTAAAAATTTCTAAAAATTTCAGGAAGGGACGAATATTGTGTCCAGGTCAGAGGATTTCATTTAAATAAATCAAAACCTTCCAACCTTTTGGAAACGAACGAATCCATATAAAAAGAGGCTTAGAAATCCTGATGCACTCAATTCTGCGTTAGATTTTCAAGGATGAAGTTATTTTTCACTGCTGCGCGATGTGTGTCCGTCACACGACAGACGAAATTCGATATAAGTAAGTGTCTTTCATTTATAATTTACTGCAACATTTGTTAATAACAGTATTCAACAAATTTTAATGAGTTTAATGCAAGTGCGTGCGTTTAGAAGTGCGTGTGTATATTTGTATATATTTTGCATAATAACTTCTTCCTTTTCTTTGAAAGCGTAATATTTAAAAATATAGATAACATTTGATTATTACATCACTATATATAGTAATTGAAACGAATTTTTAATATTTATTATCTTAAGAATTCAAACACTTTTTAAAATACTAAGTTTCCTCGTCATTTAATTTATCGCTTATGAGACGAAAAGTGTATATTAATATTAAATTAGTAAAATTTATTAAAAAATTAATTAAACAATATTAAAATTAATTAAACATTATATTTAGTAATAGTAACATTAATATATCGTATAATTACTATAATTTATATTTAATTATTTAAGTATTAATTATAAATAAAATTAATTAAATTTTATTGATCTGATGCATGTAACTTTTTTCATAATAAGTGGTAAATTAAATAATGGTAAAATTTAAATTAAAAATAGTCTAATTGTTTCATGTTAAAATATCTTTAAATTTAATAAATTTCCAGCTGAAACTGAGGAGAGTGACAATGAATATGAAAGAAAAGGATCGTACCATTTGCACATCAGGATAAAAAAAGACAAGTAAATTTTAACTTGCACCTTTTTTTGAACAATACTTCATCGATATTGTTCTAATGACTTACCATGAATTCTTTTTCAGTGTGTACAAGAAAATGCCATTGAATTACGTTGCGGTTAAGTCCCAAACTTTTAATCATATCAATCATCGTTCACATAAATCCACAGCTGAATATCGACACACCACAATAGATGGACACATCAAATTATCACCTGTAAAAACAGCAAATCTTATTTACATGAATTAAACATGTGTGTGTGTGTGTGTGTGTGTGTGCTAGAAATCTGCTAGAAATTTAATCTTTAATATAGATCTTTAATTCAAATTTTTATAAAAATTTGTAATCAGATTAGGAAAATTAAATAATTATATAGATAAGACGGAAATTATTGAGGATTAAAACAAATTGGTGAACTGCATGCATTACACTGAAAATTTTAGTTCGATATGACTTTTGTTTCTTTCATATTTACGAAGTAAAATATATAAATGATGATTTAATGATAACATAACTATTTAAATAGAAAATATATAATGTACATACACAGTACTGATCAAAATTTTGGTTTCAATTTTAGTGCATTTGGATATTATACTTAGTTTAATAGTTATATATTAATATTATTCGTATATTTTTTGGATATACTATACGATGACAAATATATTCATTTCTTTATGAATATTTCTTAATATTCTAGATGAAGAAATAATATTTATTTAGAATAATAAATATAATTTGACTTTGAAATATGTTGTCAAAGGTATGATTTATGCTCTTAATTAATTTTAGTTTAGTTTCTTAATTAATTTGGCTTCTAAGAAAACTAACTCCAATTATTCGCGATCATGGACACAGCACTGATTTTTATGATTTTCGGAATATGTTTTCAAGGCAATTTTAACACATTCGTGAATTTCCTTATTGCAAAAACTAAATAACCAACGTAAGATTATGTTGAGTTAAAGTTGCATGAAACATATATTTAAATATTGGACTGATAATGTGTGTTATATATATATTTACCATGGATCTATAAGTACTTTTTTCAAAACGTTCCTATTATTATTATTATTATTATTATTATCTATAATTATAATTATTATTATAGATATAGATAAAATTTTGTTCTGTTATTAATAATTTTGGAGAAATACAAGACTGATGTTAATGTACGACTGATTATTTTTAACTCTATCGTACTTGGCTATAAATCACTTAAGATACATAATATTTTAACATGATTTTTATTTACAATTATCTCTACTTCTCAACACAACTTCTCTCACAATTTCTCCAAAATAAATATTATTTTAAGTTATTGTAAATGTATAAACTCTATTGTAAGATTAATTTCGATCTTTGATCTCATCTCAATCATACACACAAATATTAATAAATATTGATAAGAATAATAATTGATATTAATTGACTAAAATTATTTCTGCGCAGAGAAACCTGAATCAAGTTTAACAACAAATACTAAAAAAACATTTTGCAACCATAATTTTAGAAATATAATAAAATTATCATCCTTTTGATCTTATATCTAGTATCTGAATATTTATAAATGGTAATTACGTTTATCATTATATCAAAATAACATTAACGCGTCAAAAATATTTTTATTCCATCGATTTTCGCTATCCAGTCGAGATGTTTACGAAAAAAAGAAATCTCGTACGAACTAGGCAAATCATTAATTATCTAAGCGACAGATTTAACGTCGAAAATCCCCAAGGAACGCTGAATAAAACATGATCCTAAGAACCTTACACCATCCACTCTTTCAATAATACTTATTTCTTTATGTCGTTCTCTCTTTCTCTCGTTTACTTTCCTGTTTCTTTTTTATTCTTCTCACTTTCCTACTAGGTATTGGTAATTCCCCGAGGCGGTTAGTTTAGGCTAATTAGCATCCCCAGCGGCGGCTGGCACTTTCTTGTAATCCACTTCTGATCGTCCTTGGATTATAAGGCCGTCAACTTGTTAGGAGTCAATGACAAGCGTGTCGGCGATCTCCGGGAATTACAGAACTACGAATGTCATCTTTGAACATCGACGGTGAAGGGATTCACGTATAAAAGCACCGTGCACCAACCATTTTTTACAATTCGATCTTCTCGCATCAGTCGACTTTGGCTAGACCTCGCCGAAATGACGACGCGTATTCTCTCGCTGTTCGTGCTGTGCGCGGTGATGTACCAGATGTGTCTCGCAAAACCAGCGAAAGTGCTCCAAAATCCAGAATCTCTGAGCCCTGTAAAACACGGAGAAGCGACATCAGTTACTGGTCAGTTATTTATTTTCAAAACGAGATGTTTACTTTCTTAAATGCAGTCTCTTTTACATGAACTTCTGTTTTTCATATATTGTAAATATCATCAGACTAGACTAGACTTTCTGTAATTAGATGATCATATGCTACTGGTAGACATTCTATTCCAACGATATAATATTCGAAATAATTAAAATACTCGAAACATAAGGGAGAATCCTGATGTACAACCCGTCGTAGTTTTGATGATTTAGATCGTGTGATTTTATTTTATTATAGACAAGAGAGAACAACGATCACCGCAGTTTGGACTTCTCGGTGGAGATTATTCCGAATCGGATTTCGATGAGGAACGTACTATCAAACAGAGGCGTTATCGCAGACCACAAGAGTGTTTAGAGTTCCCTTGTGGTCCATTAGGGTACGTATTATATTAACGATCACATTAATTAATTTTCATTTTTTTTCCTCAGATATATTTACAATTAGACGTACTAATTTTACACTGGATTAGCATTAATTGTACAAAATGTTTCTGTAATATATATATTCTGATATTAACGACAATGAAGAATTATTTACATGAAGTCTATAATTATTGAAATTATTAGAAATACTAATTTCTCTGTTTTATTTTAGACCTGTGCCACCACTTGGACCACTTGGACCACCTGTACCACCTGTACCACTTGGACCACTTGGACCACCTGTACCACCTGTATATCCACCACCACCTCTCTATCCAGAACAAACTGGTGGATCTTTCGCCACAGCTTCCGCAGGATCCTTGGATGGACCAATCGGCGAACAAAATGCAGCGAGTGCACAGAGTGCTAGTTTGAACCTCGGACCATTCTCTGCGTCCTTTAGTAATGCTGACTCCTCTGCGAATAGTCAGATATTTTAAGAGATTCAAGGTAATTATTTATCTCCTGCGTAAAGATTCATTAACGCATTTTCATCAATAATTTGGACTAAGCAGAGAGGAGTTTATTTTAATTATGTTTGTCTTAACTTGAACCTCTGGCCGAGCATTCCTCTCGAAGATTTTTTTAATCACTTCCGCTGGTAACTTATTGCGGACCATAACGAGTGACCAAACCGTATACAATAATTCGTCGCTTAATTTTTGAATTCGTCGACATGATATCATTGGATAGAAAATATTGAGAAGTAATAAATTTATTATCTGTTCTGTTTGGCTTATATTCAAATATATTTAAAACTGAGAAAATATTGCAATTTTGAGACAAAAAGTTCTCGACGTACGTGGCACGTCATTCCAGCGCAAGAGATTAAAGATATCACTATTTGATGTTTACATTGAATATTGAATGTTAAATATTTAATATTCAATGTTCAATCATGATTCAATACGTAATATTCAATGCTCGATGCTCTATGTTCTATATTTAATCAAAGCAATAGAAATCATTATTAGATTGCGAACTTTTATGCATTAAAATTGTAAGTTCAGGGTTGCAAAAAATATATATATATAATGTAAACGTATATAGAAGATATTTTCGAAATTATGGTACAGCGGATTGATGGTTATTCTATGTATAGACAAAAAATATTTTGCTTGTAGAATTACAGTCATTTGTGCCTGTATAAAATATATAAAATATTAAAGTATAGCTCTTCGTTTTTTTTCTTCTTTAATTCTGTATTCTCAGAAATATGAATTTGTTTAAAAATCCATGATCTAAATGTCTAGAAATCTAGAATCTAATTACAAAACAGTGTAAGATACAAAATGTTGTCGTTTGTTTGCTTCAATTTTAAATTCTGCACCCGAGAATCACTTGTTTATTGTTATAATCTTTTAAATTAATTAAATTTTTTTATATCCATAACAAATACGAGCGCATAAATAATTGAACACCAAATGTAATTTCATTAAAAGTTTACGACACTACGAACGTTTCTCTACTAATTTTATATTCTGCCATAATTCAGATTAAATGCTCTGCTTAATAATGACCAGTTTAATATGCCTGCATCATTCAAATTTTACAATTATTTTTGATAAACAAAATACTTAATAAAATCTGTACAAACTTTTCCAATCCCTGATAGAAACACATTTCTAATCTTAACAATAGACATATTTAAAATTACTCTGTAAACAGTCTAGTAATCTAATTATTATAATATGTTAAGATAAAATTAAAGAGATCTTTAAATTGTAATTTAGAATTAGATTCTGAACTCTTCAACACATTCTTTTCTTTTTTTTTTTTTTTTTAACACTATACTTCTGTGAACTCTTATAGAAATCAATTCTTTCCGAGTTCCTCCCACGTACTAGCGGTGATCGTAACACGTGTAACCACCATGCCAGTCGACACGCTTCGTCCCGTGTCCCATGCTCATAACCAAGAATATTAATTGACTTCACGCGCACGCGTGTAACCGCAGCACGCGCGATGCAACTCAACGAGCATCATTATCACCAGCCGAGACGAATCAGTTTAACGTGAATCGGTTCTTCCTGTAATTCCTTCAGGCGCAGATGCCTGGGCGTACGCTTCTGTTTACGAGCGTTGAATCCTCGCTGTCGACTAATCGCCCGGTACTCGCTTTTCTCTCCTTCGATCGCGTGCTTAAATGCACCTAATCACGAACCCGAGCCTATTTATTGCACAGATACTGGGGAACGCGAGTCCTCGCGAGTCAATTGATGCCTCCGAGGAGATAAATCGCAGTACTATTTCCGTGATGCAAGGGAAATTAAATCGGCGCGATGAATGTTGAGTGTGGTTAGCGAGAAATCGTGATATAATCGAGCAGAAGATGATACTGCACGTTTAAGTAAGATGTAAAAATAATTTTGGCAGCGAGGACTCGTTTCTTTTTTAATTTTGGTAATTATTTATTCTAGAGCACTTGTCATTGATTTCATTTATTTTGGGATATATTGTCAAGATCATTATTTTGAACACTTACAGTACTGTGCACAAATATTTGGATACTTCTAAACTATTGCGATATAAAATACAATTCAACTTGAATCTTTCCAATTTAATTTTAGTATATACGTTTAATAGATATTGATGAAAAGATTAATTAATATCGAAGACTCTGCACAGTGACTTTAAGTGCAGAGTCTTTCTTTTATTGTTCAAATTTTAAGACAATTGAAGAAAGCTTTTAATGAAATTGAAAAATGGAATTTTGGTAGATGTCCAATTACTAGTGTGTGTTATCGCCGTTTGATCTTAGATTCCAAAATTTTTAGAAAAAAAAAAAATATATTTTTGTTACTTTGCATCGTATCTTCAACGTTTGAATTATATTTATGATACAAATTATTATTAACAACCACAGACGAAAAACAATGAAAATTTCGTTTCAGCCGAATTTAACTCAGATTTTAAATCAAAACAAAGAATTTTCTGAAATATTGAAAATGATTATTATTGAAAATTACTCAGCTTTTTCTCAAATTGGATATCGATATTGATTTGGCATAAATAAATCCCAGCCAGCAAAAGCAAGTCATTGTCAAGCAGAAACATTGTCATAATCAGTATAGTTAATTCGACGAAAGATTGAGAGGTTTCATATTACAAAAATAATAAAAATATAAAAATATATATATAATAAAAAAAAAATATATAAAAAAAACAAACTAAAAGAGGAAAGGAGGGGGAAAGTTCCGTTGGAGGGAATCCCGAATGATTATAACTTGTTTACGTGCAATGATAGAAAGCCGTGAAACGAATAGGCGCGACATACGTTTCATTGGTCGGAAGGATCTCAAGGCTCTTCTGTTCCCTCGAGAACCGGCCGTACGTTCACGCGTGTCGGGTTAATGAACTTCGCCCATTAGAGATTTACATGATTTTACGAAACAATTCCCTCCATCAACATAAAATGTTCTTGAACATCTGTCGATCGTAGTGAGGGAATATCGATTTCATTTCTCTCGAATCACTGTTTCTGTACTCCCTTGAAAAGATCGCGCGAACATTACAAAGGACTGTTACAAAGAATTCACGCGGGATTCTGGTAATACCAGACTCCAAACATTTCGTCGAGTCTGTTCGAAAGAAACGAAAGAAGAAAAGGAAAAGAGGAGAGTGAAACAAGAGAAAGAGGAAACGATTCTCCTGCGTGCAATGTGAAAGAGTTACTTTCTCTCGAAGATTCGTCGACCGTTCACCCTTGGTAAAAAAAAAGAAGAAGAAGGAAAGAAAAAAAAAAAAAAGAAAAAAGAAAAAAGCAAGGGCCAGGTTCGCGATACAACGTTTGAAAGGGACGTACGGGCAAAGAGAAGGCCACGAAGGCTCCCTTCGAGAAGCGAGACCGAGAGGAAGAGTTCACGAGTCGAAGGTTAACGAACTCGCGCGAATTAAAAGGAGGAAAGGAAGCCTGACGTAATCGCGACGCGTAGTCTTTTCACCTCCCGGTGGTTGTGGTGAACGCGTGACAAAACAAACGATCCCGAGAAGAACCAAACGGGACGAACTGCGAGAGGGAAACATCTGTTCAGGTTTCGGGGTCCAGCCGGTGAAGATGCAACAATCATTTCGTATCGTACGTGTCACTTTTGTCGTGGCTGCCTTCGAGACGTTTCTCTTTCCTTTCTTTCCATTCTCCATCCCTTTCTGCCTCGCGTGCACGGCCGCCGGTTCGACAAAAGCGGGCTTGTCCTACGCGTTGATTATTCAAATGTGTGTGGGACCTGTGCGAGAAAGGAACGTCGTAAAATGCGCGACGCTGGCTGCATTGTCCCATTGAGCCGCAGCTCCTTTTGGTACGTGTGAAAAAGAATGAACAAAGGGAAAATGAATCTTCGTGGTTCTCAGGCGATCGGCAGACGGCCAGACAGACGGATTAACTCGTTTTAAAGGGATCCAAGGGATCCGCCATGTTGGCCAGTTGCTGGAGCCCGTGGCCGGAGAGTTTGCGCCTCTCTGCTCCTGACGAACCGGTCTGTTTTCGTTTCGAAACGCGCCTACACTCGCGGAGCTTCGTTTTAAATCCGCTCTGGCTGAACGCTTCATGCGTTCGAGCAGATACAAACAGGAGGGGGAAGTGGTTTTCCAGTTGCCTCGAACGGACGTGCATCGATCCCGACTGCGGATCCTTCTCTTTCGCGTTCGATCATTTCGAAACCACCTGTAAATTGTTGAAAATTTCCTGTGATAGATAGGAATTCTAAATTGCTTTTCTTTATTTCGCGGAAAAGAGGAGAAGATCCTCTACGAGGAAAAATTGGCACAACACCGAGATTCGGTAAATTCAAACGGATTACCTACGAGATGCGAATAAACGATTGTCACACGAAACGAATCGTGGCAACGAGGATTGATTACACGGCCGACAACTGCGTCATGAATTGTTAAAATCGTATCAATCACACGGACACGTACATTATCATCAGTGCTCCAACGGAGCCAATAAATCCTCGGTATGTAAATCGCCTCGGATCTCCCTTTCAAAGGTCATTCTGCAAGGGTTAAAGGTCGCAAGTGCCTCACACGCTTGTTCATGCGTACACTACCTCAAGAGCGGAGAATGCAGATCTCAGATTGCGCATCGTGAAAGTCCTGTTATTCCACATAGTAAACGTTGAGACTTGAAGCCGATTCTCGAAAAATCTTTCTCTCTCGTTGATACGCCCGCATCCATAAACGAATTCTCCGAATTTAACGAATCTTAAAGTATCCTAAAGTATTAATAAAGGATTAAAATTAATTTTACGCTTAATTGATTTAGCACAATAATTTATTGCAATATTAAAAGTACTTTAACTAGAAACTTTCACGAAATTATAAAATGAGAAAATATTAACACATCGATTGTATGGCAAAATTTATACATCTTACGTAGGTATATTTGATTTTTATAAGATACCATTTTATTAAAACGATCATAACACTGTGTGATTTCATAACTATAAAGAAAAATAGAATAGATAACTTGTGTTAATTTAAATTAATTCAACTTATTGTGATTATTAAAAAAAGAAGAGAGAACGTATACTTCTCAACTTGCCAATATTCAAAATTTAAAATCAACAATTAAGAAATCAAATTACAGCAGTTCTTGATAAAATGAAAATAACAAAGAATCTAGGAAATAGACTGAATCAATCTCTAAACAATGAGACATCTTATATGTCCCTTTCAGAAAAATACAACGTATGGTAGGACGTAAAAAGAATTTACAAGAAAATTAAAAATTTAAAAATCATCGGATCAATATGCCCAATCCCTCTAAACTATTGAACTAAAATTAAAAATCGTTAACCTTGACAGAAAAGTTCCACAGCGACTCGAAACGACTTTCTTCATTTATCCTCCCAGATATCCAGTTCACCGTTAAGCAGTTCAGGAATCCACCCCCAATGGACAGATCGTTGGGCGGCCTAATCCACGTCGATGGCGTCGATCCACGGTCACATCCCGACCATTGTTTACAAACATTCGACGTCACTAGGTATAAGTAAATAGAGCCGGCCAACCTAACGAAAAGGGACGAACCACCCTCCGTTCCTCCGAGATTTCCTGAGGGCCAGGTTCCCTTTGTCCGAGCGCCAGATGTTCTCGCGAATAAAACCGATAAAATATCGCAATGTGGCCTCGTCGGCGGCGAAGCAACGGAGGGACGAGGACAGCCGGTGCAAGGAACAGCGGGACGGAGGGTCGGGGATTAAACAGCACAAAGGGAGGCGAAAAAAAGAGGAAGAGGGCCCCAGTACAAGAAAAGAAAAAGAACAAAAACAACGAAAACCGAAAAATCGGGATCCGTAGGGAGGCGTGCAATGACCGGGACCACGCGAGCGCGTGCACACGTGATCTCGAACGCTATCTATCCTCGAACTTTCTCCATCGAAAGCCTGTTTCGTCGAAAATAAAAAGCCCTGAGAAACGATCAAAAGCGAATGTTGTTTTTCGTTTCTCCTTTGCTTCTTTTCTCGCTTCGCTTGCTTGGATACTTTTTCGATTTTATTCGTTTGAGTTTGAATTAGGTAATGATCAGGTCGCTCAGTCAACAGTAGACGAACAAGTTGTACCAAGTTACTTTCGATCGAACGGATTAGGAGTCGTTTTCACTCGGTTTACGTGGCGTGCTTGGATAACTTTTGGTTGGACGATCGAGCTCGTTGATTTTGACACTGGAACTACCAAAATGGCCGACTTGTAATTTTTATTGGAGATTTTACAGATGAAAAACAATGTATTTGTAGAGATTTTGAAATGATTTAAAATATATAAATAAAAGTTTGTGTATTTTTTACTCTGATATTTCTATTGGAAATTTTATTTACTTTGGTCGTCGTTAGTTCTAATATTAACTCGTTCAATTAAAAACATCATACTCATCTTGTCATTCGTAAACACGGTTTTTGGATTTTGAAGTTTTCACAGGAGTGATATTTTCTAAAATAACACTTCTTTTATAATTTATCGTGACATGTTATTAAGTGTAACGATCATTTACTAAAACAATTCGGGCCGATTTTTGTAAAATAGTCGTTCCTAGGAATTAGTCGCAATTGCAAACGACATAAGATCTCTTTAAACATTAATTACGATTGAAAAATAAAGTACCATGCAACGAGGTGATGACATAAACTTTTTAATTAAACGATTTGAGGTCGATCAACTCGGTTGTCCAACCAAAAGTTGCTGCGCCAGTTGAACGCAAGCCTTCAACAGGTAGTTCGAGTAAAGAAACTTGAAGGGAACTTTGTGTTGTTAATTGTTGATTTTTGGATACTCTATCTTTGATTGCAAGATACAAGATATTTGGATATTCTGTGTTTGATTGCTCTCTGTCTGGGTCTTGCTAACGTATAGCGAGATGTTATCTACATGGATGGAGGCATCTAGCACGGAAATGTTAAAAAAAAAAAGGGAGTTATATATTCTGGTCGGTTTGCTCTATAAAAAGCTACGGGCAATAAAACATCGGTACTTGTTCATTTGGAATTCGCGTAGCAAATCTCGTTGCTTTTATTCTGGGAACACGTAACCGTTTGCGATTGACTCGTAACACCCAGTGCAATGCAGCAGCCTCCTTTGCTGTGATTTCTTGATCATTCTCTCGAACCTTCTATCGAAGTACGCGACTTCTTCAACGTACTCTAATCTTACATTATAATAGTTACAATAATAGTTAAAAGAATGTCCTGTTCGAAGGATCTTAGAGACTTGATCGAAATGGGATAAAATCAATCTCTGCTATAAAAAAAAAATCAACAATTGCAAGAATTCAATAATTATGAGAAATTTAAAATGAATATCAACACTACTGGCACACAGTGTGCCGCGAATTTTACCAATTACTATATGAGTGAAAATAATAAAAATATCGAAAATTATTATTATTATTATTAAAATTATTATTCATATTACGAACGATACTGTTTTGTATTTTCGTTGCTATTGTAACTACGTATCATATATTCTATTACTATTCTTTACTATATATTTGTATCATTTGTTACAGCTACAAAAATAATGTCAAAATATTCATGAAAATATCGTTTAATAAATTTGCAGATAAACTATAGATAGATTACATATTCTAGACTTAATAGATTGTTTAGACTATTTAATTTGTTTGTAGATGAATTATTTAATTGTTCGGCAAGCTTACAGATCGACTGCTTAATTCGACCATTGTGCCACGTTAATCAAACGCGTGTATTTCCAAAATTTCCAAAATATAATATTCCAAAATATAATCATCTCTTTCTCATTACTTTTCACGAAGCAAGGAATTTTCGAGCGGAATATCCCGGGAGTACACGCGCGTGTAAAAGTATAAAAGTGTAAAAACTCACCCTTTTACAGAAGGTAACCCGAGGATATCGCAAAATCGACTTCGTTTCAAAAATATCCAAAACTGGGCGGGACTGATCAAACACACGCGACAGCCAATTACCGGTTTCTCCGAAAATTCCCAATTTTGCCATACGAGATCCAGGAAACGAAAAGCACCGAGGAAGATTACGGCAATTGGCGGACGGGCGAGTCCTTCTTCCACCACGAAGAAGCTAGGAACACGCGTGTGTTTCTGCGCAGTAGCCGAAAGCAGCAAAGGTTCGTGACACCCGATGTGGATGCATTAAAGGGGCTCGTTAAAGGTCCGTCTCTCTGGTCGTTAAGCATTGTTTAGTCCGCTGCTGGACACGCAGAGGCCCGGTTCCTGAGACCAGTCCACCCGGTTGATCGGGCGGGAAGGCCGGATCCTTAGGTGAGCGAGACGAACGCACGAAAAAGAGGGGAAAAAATGAAATAGAAAGTGGTCTGTCCGGTGCATACGATGTACAGTGTGTGAACAGTCCGCGAGGCGCCTCCTTCTGGACCCTTACCCCCGGCCTGTTCCTATTCACCACGTACTATAGCAAATTCGCGATGCTCTCTTCAAGCCTTCCACAGCATTGTGCTCGCATTTCTCGTGCGGTTGTCGGCTCGGAAAGTATCTTCTGGCTTAAGCTGTCGGTAAGTCGGCTGAGAAGTTCGCGTGCAATATTCCTGTTCCCTTCCTCGCTGCTTCTCGCTGTCGTCTCTCGCTGACAAATCGTAGTGCCATACGCGCAAGTTTCTTCCGTGGAAGTTGTTCCATTCTTGGCTATTCCTCTTGGCATTTTTTTTTCTTTTTTTTTTTTTTTTTTACACAGATGATTCTTGATTGGATGTATCATTGGGACGATATGTGTTTTCTTTTTTCGATCAATTGCGTAAAAGTTTGATCTGTTGCGAAAGAGCACGCGCGTTGATCACGCAGAGAGAACGCCAAGACTTTCGTACGTCGCTATCGACGCGCAATTAGGTAACTAGTTGTTCGCAGCTCGAGAGACATTGAGCAAAGTATTTGTAGACGTTTCTTGTGCTTGCGGTTTCTTAGAAATTTTCCTTCCTGTCGTGACCTAGTGGGAATTTATAAACATCGCGAGGCACGTACACGTGTATATATCGGCAGATTAGAAGCAGCAAATATCAGTCTGACATTTTCTAAGAAATATTCCGTAGTTATAAATTCCTTTTGATCGTAGTTTTAGTGATTTGGCAGTATCTCTTTTTTTCTTTCTATTTTCCGTAAGGTTTTAAACAAAATTTCGGATCCCGCAAAAAATTGAAGCAAAACATCTTCGGTCTTGGTAACAATGACAAATTTCCTGTCCCTTCTGGTGCTCATTCTGGCTTGCGTAATTGTCCACGCCCAACAAACATCTGATCAAAAACGTAAGTAAACGTTCCAATAGAAACATTTCCAAGAAACGAATATGACTGGTCGATAATGTATTCGTACATCGTGATTGCGCCGTGTAATCATAACCGTTTGTCACCGATGACTAAGTTTCCATTTATTTTCAAGAACGTAACTCAACCCCACAAATTGGAGTGTCACGATAATCAATTGCAATCACTGTCCTTGATTTCATTCGCGATGTTTTATCATGTATACTTCTTCCGATTAATTTAGACTTTCTGTTTAGCTGTTTTCGGGCAAACGTTCGACGAAATTGTAGTCTCGTCGGATCTAAACGTTCGAAGGAAATCGAAAGAAAGCCGTCAGGGTAAAAGATTGACGAACATACCATCAGGAACCACCGGCCCACCAGAAAAATCCACCGTACTTGCGTCCAGATTCGTTTCCAATGACGGCAGTCGAATCACCTCGGAGAAAACCAAATCGAAACGCGACATTTCAAATTTACAGAAAAGGTAAGTAGGCATTGCGGTATTTCTTCCCTTTTTTTTTTCTTTTTTAATAAATCAATCGTCGAGTGTAAATGAACTTGCGCTTATTTTCAGGTATCTGGACATGGGCGTTACAGGATACTTGCTGAACTCTCGGAAATGATGAAATTTCTATTCCGGGGACAACCGCACGATCCTCACACACCCATTCCGACCATACTTTTCGGACCACTTTCGGACCATGGCTCATGTAACAAAAAGAATAATAAAAATTTTCTGTATCACAGCAATATTCGACGTTCTTACTCCCACCTATTTCGCTCTGTTCCTCGTTTCAAGTTAAACAACATTTAGTCTCTCCAATTGATTTAATTAATTAAATAATAGTCTAATTAATTTAAATCAATTGGACAAAACTAAAGGCTTGTTAGTTAATCTTAGAAATCGTAGTTAATCGTTTCAAGAAATTCCAAGTTTCCGAGAAAATTCAACGACTCGATCTGAGACAAGACCAAGGAGAGCGCACGATCGAAAGAATGTCTCGTGTCGCAACTTCCACGAGTTGTAAATGAAATCGAAAACGTAATCACTGAACGCGGTCAATTGCGAGCGCTCCTACGATTGGAATGAACGAGGCGAAAAGCGAAAGTCGTTGAAAGATCGGACGGACGATTTCCTTGACGCGCGAGCTGGAAAGGTGGCGGTGCGCCGGCCGTTTAAACTTTCAAATCGGCGTCGGACGCGTCGCGTCGTTTCGAATGCACCCTGCCGCGCGACTTCATGTTCGCAATACGTCCGCCGAGACGTTGCGGCGAATTGTCAAGCATTCCGTGTACGTACTGCGGGCTGGAAAAATCGGCTGGGACTGAAATATGGCAGGCCGTGCTCAAAAGGCAGCCGCCATCGCGATCTTCATGCGATGATGCGCCGCGCGGATCTACCGCGCCGCGAGTCACGTGACGAGGCCCGTGGCACGTGACACGCACTTCCAAAATCTTTAGGGACTCGCTATCGGCTCTCTTCTTTATTCCTCTCTCTCTTTTTTTTGTACGTTTCTCCTTGTATTTTTTCGAGCGAAATCGTGGAATACCTCACGATTCTTTGTTTCAACCCTCGATCCTTTTACCCACTTGGTGTTTCCGTTGCTAGACAAGCGCCATTTTGTCTTGAATTTCTAGAAAATTTATATTTTTAAACATCTAATTGGAAAAACAGAACTTTGATAGAAAATTGGAGAATTATACAAAGAAGAGTAGTTTTATGCTTTTCTCTGAAAAAGTAGCAAAGATTGTAATATCTCTTTAATTTTCTCCTTCTCGTTTTAGTAATAAAACAAATATGTTTTAATTTTTTTAAAATAATTTCTTCTCTTGAAAGCATACAGACTCTCAGGACTGTCAGGACTTAGCTTTATCAGCTTTATCAATTTTTCACACTGAAAATTTTGTCATTTATGTTATTGAATCCCATAATTATTAATATTCTTTAAATTTATTCAATCTCTTGTTTAGTCTCTACTAGAGTACTGTATAAATAACCTTATACTAATTGAGTGCTTTAGAGAGCACTCAAAAAATACAATATATTGAACAAATGAATCAAAAGATATAAAGTGTACGAAACTATAAAATTTCAGTGCTAAACTTTTAAATTTCTGATAATTTTAAGCACTCAAAAAGTTGAACAATATAGAAAACATTGAAGCTTCGTCAGAAACTATCATTAAGAATTACACAATTATTCAAATGATAAGAAATCTTTGAAACGATAACCAATGTCAAGATCCAATGGATATCCGCTTGGCAGTTCATAAAAAATAACCAGACCGGCGCGGCGTCGTCGAATAAGAAATTTTACTCATGCAAGGGGAAGAATCTTGTATTCTATGCGTTATGCACGCCTAGTACTATACATCTTATGGTGAATCCGTGGATGGACTTATAGGTAAGCTGACGTAAGAAGTGTTCATCATACTTTTGATTTGATGTTGTTGCCATTATCAATGTCCTGGCAGACGTTGATTTAATGCCTGAAGTTCACGATCGCCTGGCTGGCGCCTCTAGCAAGCTCGTAAACAAGCACTTCGTCCTAGAAACTTAATATATAACGTTATTATTAACTTCGTTGACGTCGTAAATATCCGTCAAATTACTATTCATTGGACCTTTAAATAAATCTTTGTTCCCAACATCGAGAAACGTCCAATTGTAAATTCAAAATTAACTTTGGCGCCAGAACTATAGCATTGATGGCTAAGATATAGAATTTGAATATAATTTTTTGAATTTTCCAAGCCTAAGAATATTCAAAATTTAATAAAACATTAAGGTTTTCGGGGATCAGTGTAAAGTATCCTAAAATATAAATAATATTGTTCTCACCAAAAAATCGACTGAACTATCTAAAGATACTAAAGTTTCAGATGTGGCATAAATATGAAATATGAAAGATAGGGAAGCTTAAATTGGCTTGATACTAAGAATACAAAAAAAGAAAGTATCAAATTTTTCATTTATTGCCAAAAAAAGAATCGAACAAGTTCTATTCAAACCTTTCGAAATTCTTATTTTCAAAATGTCTTCTTCATCTCTCTTCATTGAAGGAATCTATAATATGAAGATGTTTTCTAAAAAAAGTTCTAAAGTTCACATTTTAAATAATAATACCTATTAAAACTTCCATTTTACAACCGTCATCCGTTCTACAACTTTCCCGATCTCTGATTTAAAATTCATTTGTTTTCCATTTTTCCAATAATGCTACTGACTAATGATTAGCTTTAGCATCACTGGACTTGATATCTTTTGGCATGATTGTGTTCGGTCGTAAACTTACGTCAAGTAAGTGTTTTTCACGTGGTTCAGTGTGTTTCACGATGTTATCTGCGATCAGAGCACGGAAGTGTCGTTTGCATCGAGTAAACACCGATTCCACTGATCGATTTTCATTGAACAACATCAACGTCTGAGGACAAACAGGTGCGACCGAGACAGATCTCGTTTCGCATCGGGATGCAGAATCCGTATTCGTCGTTGTGAATACTCGTGGGCGTTTATATCGACTATACACCTGCGACTATTTTATGCCTTCCCTGGAAAGGCTGGACGATAAATTCCATCCGGTCCGTCGATCCTCTGACTGCTGATCAGAAAGATCAGTGGCGTACACAGCCAAGCGGTAAGGTGGCGGAAGCTTGATTATTCATCTTTCTACACTTGTGTCTGTACGAAAAGTGACGAAGTAACCGATCATTTCGAAAAGTTCTCTCTTGGAGCGATTTACCTTGAATTTCTAGGCTTCGTGATACTGTGAAACTGTGTTTGTTCGAACTCATCGCTGGACAAACAGTTCGTACAATAGAAAATCATCGATTGAACCACCGTATTTGAATTTGATGCTGATATATAGGGTATTTATTTAATAAGAATTGGTATCTTTGATTTGTCTTTTGAAATGTATAAAAAAATTATTGTCAACGAAAGAAAAGTTATTCAGAGGATATTGTAATTTTACGTTTACTTTTCTTCGAGGGAGCAAAAGAATATTCGAGCATTAGAGGTGTATTTGTTATATCATAGAAGAAATAATTAAATCATGAAGAAATTCATTCGAAAGTAAATCGAAATACAAATCATGTGGCGAGTCTAGAACGTATTACTATTGATATAAAATTAATAATTTCATAATTTGAGAAGATGAAACAAAATCAATTTAATAAACACTCAACTCTCCCCAATGCTATGAAAAAGTATATAAAACGTCCAAAGTACAGTATTTTAACATTCAATTTTCTATCAAAATCCCATTCTTTGCGTTAAGTTTCCAAAACTAATTTACACAACATCTATTTACCCTACATCGACGTTCGTTCAGTAGACATCGGATCAGTTAACCAGACCTTAAACTACCATTTAACTTCAAGAAACGTAGTGCCGCTATAATCAGAGCCAAAGACTCTGCAACGGAGATCCAGAAATAGCTCGTCCCTTGCGAGAATTAGAACTCGAAGGCGTTCGTCCTTTGTATGGAGCAGCCAAGTAAACCGTGCGTCGTTCATTATTCATTCAACGGATCGGTGATCGCATCCACGCCACGTCGACGAACAGGATACGCGTCTAGCGCGCGGTACGCTCGGTGACGCGATGGCAAAACACCTGTCGCGGCCGTTTTATTCTGAAAAATTTGCAAAATGAACGCGATCCATTGGCTGAGATGTAACGCGGGTCCCTCGAACCGCCGTCCTGGACTCGGCTGCCCGCTCTCCGTGATTCGTGTTCAAATGGGAGTTGCCGCACGCGCGCGCGGATCTATCGGGAGTCGTCGACAAAAGGAAAACGGGAAGAGACGCGGAGAGAAGTTTGCGACGAGGGGAGGGAAAACGAGGAAAAAGGAGTAAGCCCGCGCCGGAAGTGGCAGGCGCAAAGTGTACATGTTGAAATCGATGGAGAACGGGCAGCCGATCGGCAGATATTTCCGTCGCGTTGCGTTTTTTGTGCGGGTTCGCCATTTTTACGGCGAACGTCGCATCCGTCGGGCGCAGCCGTGAGGTGTAAAATTATTTGCGCGGTCTCGGAATCATTCCGAGAAGGCATCTTGAATTAAACATCGCTATCCACGTGCCTCACTGTCTCTCGCCTCTTCCAGCGAGGATTTCTATTGAATCGTAGATCATCCGCCGGATCCAGCCGCGAATTAGAGAATCAGTAAAGGAGCTAGAGCGCTCGTACGTGCCCCCGATGGCAAGCGACCCTCTAATTTCTTCCTGGTAACCGATCGCGCGTTCGAGGCGCGCCGTTTCTCCGAACGAGAAATCAGATTTCTCGGGTTCTTGGGTTCCTCTCTTCCCTTTCCTGTACTCGAAGTTCCATCTGGTTTTTGTCGCAAGTTTCGACGTTCGAAAGATGTGAAAGAGTTTCATTTCCCAGTGCAAATGCAGCAAGTTTGAAGTGAATTTTATATTGTACATAGCGATTTATTTTAGTTTCTCGTACAATGACACTTTGCTTGAAATTTCCCGTTTCTAATCGTAGAGAACGTTGCGTTTATGTTTGGCAGGGTTTAAAGTTTTATCCGTGTATACAGAGCTCACATTTCGCAAATTCGTCAATTGGAATTCACATCATCAAATTCAAATTCAAATTGGCATTCAAATTGGAGTTTTCCTTTGGCTCTGTTCGTGTATTCAGAACTCACGTTCACGATTTCGTCAATTGAAATTCACGTCGACAAATTCAAAGGCAAAATCACATTTACATCGTTGTATCTTCTCCTTGATTATTTCTCATTTTTCATATTTTTTACATTTGGTGTTTTCTATTTTTTATTCTGTACTTGCCGTTGCATATGTGTTTTCTGCTAACTTTTCACATACTAATAGTAGGAATTTATTTCCACAGATAGATAAATAAATAAATATTTTTATAGATCCAGATAATTACAAATTCTAATATCCTTACTCTTCTTTGTCAATATAACAAGTGAATAAATATTTCCCAAATAAATACTATAAAAATGATCGAAAATTCTAACGTCCTTACGCTTTTTAATAAATAAAATAAATATTTCCCCAAAGATTTAAAATCCTGTCATCCTTACTCTTCCCTGTCCATCTTCGTTCAAACTTCATCGATTCCTTTTCTCTCGCCGCTTCCAATTCGATGACGTTCCTCCCAAACGTTTCGAACGTCCACGCGAAACGAAACGAAAGATTGTCTCTCAAATTGTTTGCTCCAGTCGTACGTCTTCGCGCGTCGTTGCTGGCCGCGATAGTCAAACGCGATCGAGATGAAAACCCACCGCAGAAACGATACGATTGTCTCACGTTTCGGCAGTTGCCGCACGTGAGCAGACGAGACGTGCCCGATTCAGTATGCCACTGCGCAGCACGTGTAATGCCCGTACGCCGCGGGTTCATCTTGATTCCGTGCGTGCGACCTGTTCACGAAAACAGGAGTCATAGACAGGCTACGCCTCCTGAGAACCGAGAGTGCCATCGTCTGGCACGATCATTTTGCGACAAATAAGTAAACGACGGCCGGCATACTCGATCGGGAACCGGCGGCTCACCCGCGAAGCCAATGATGACCAATTTGGAATAAATTGGAAAGATACGGCACGTCGATAGCTTTCCTTTCTGTTCTCTTGCGCTTCTTTTTTTTTTCCTACTTGGCCGAGGATGGGAATTTTATATTCAGTTTTCATCATCTTCTTGAGAGCTTCATGCGAATGCCGTCTGGGTTCCCTTTATGCATTATTCGTCCTCGGGGACGGGTCAGCGTGATATTTCGTGAAAAAGGATTAGGTATGTTGAAGGAGTTTCTGGTGGATATAAGATTTACGGGATTAGGACACGATTGTGTTTTAACCTATACCTACAATGAGTATACTCGTCGTGAAAGAATGGCAACTCCTTGTTACGGCGAGCATTACGAAAAATGTAATTACAGCACTTTTACAGGTGCCTTTTTAAATTTAAATTTTTGTAAAGACTGAAACGACTGTTTGTAAATTTTAGACGCTTTGGAATATTTTGAAGTAATAACGAAAAAGCGTTCGCTCGAAATTCAGAGAAATTCGCTGGAAAAAGAAACCGTATACATAGTAAATTGGTGCAGTGCGTAATACCGCAGTGCGTAAAATTGTAATCCTCGAAATTTGTTTTAACATAGAATATTTAGAATATAACATAAATATACTTTTTATTGTGTATTTATATTATAATTTGTAGAAAGTGCACGAATATTTATGCTCCGTAATTGCGCAATAATTTCTCGGCAATTTTTGTTATTATCAGAACAAAACGAAAACAGATTAAATTTCTCATTTTTGTTTTAATGAGAAAATTGTGAATCTTTAAATTTTGTTAATAATTTTGTCAATAATCTTGAGCAATAAGATTTAATTCAATTTTACAGCAGCTGCAAATATGCATCACTGCGTTTGACAAACGCGTCGTTTTATTTTTGTGACACATGTAACGTGATGTATCATTTTTGCGATCCATGTAGACGATGAATAAAAGATAGATGAAAATCTCTTAAAATGATAGCTATCCTATCTATACACGTATGAAGAAGAAAAGAAAATTTAAAAAGCAAGTAATACGAGACAATCTATAATTTTCTAAAATATAATTATGTTTAACAGGAGCAATGAATGTCCCAGAATAAATGAAAAGTTATTAATTCTTACGTGGAATTTTTAATTTTATTAATTCAGCCTTCTGGCTGTCATTGTACTATTTATTAAACAGTCGGCGATTCATCAAGTACGAACGTTCTAATAATAATCGTCCTTCCCATTGATTTCAATGCTTCCGAGCTTCCTGCCATTGCCACTTTTTCCGCTTCGTCATCTCTGATACCACTAACCGAATATTCATACTGCGGGCTTATGTACGTCGAAACCTACCGTCGTGTTCATTGCCATTTTGACCCAAATTGAGGCCTCCGACCAATTGTTAATTAGCCGAACGAAAAACGGTATCGTCCGGTTCCGCCCGAGAATCACTCGGAATTATTATAAGCTCGAAAGTTTACATATTTTCGTGACCATTGTGACGATAATAAATATTGTTATAAATAAAATATAATATAATATGAATGTATTGTAAAATAGAATACTGTACAAAAATTTTAGACTACGCATCACAAGGAAATGTTTCGTTGTTTTCACGAATCAGTGAAAAAATATATTTCGGATTATTTTTAGTTGTTAGTTATTAAGAACTGCATAATTCAAGAATGATTGGTAAAACATTGGTTGATTTTCTTGATTTTCTTGATAATAAGAACTCTTTCGAAAATTTTATCGAATAATTTTCTAATAAACTTGCTTCGAATTTTGTTATTTTAATATTTTAATATTTGTTTTAGATACAAAATCAGAACAAAAAAGATAAGAACATAAAATTGCAGAACAATTTTTCCTCAGTGTTCTCAGTTCGCTCCGTTCCCCTGTACGTTTTATATTTAATTGGCGATTTTGTTTATCGAAGCATTTTTAAAAAATTCATGTCAAGAAAACTAAGTTTCTCTACAAAATTTTGAACCAAAACGAAGCAACACATGTCACAAGGCATTATACACTGTAAAAAATCCTAGATATTCGTTTTTATCGTGTGGAGATATTTCTTAAAAATATGAATAGCTGACATTATTATTATTAGATCATTATCGCATTATGATGCCACAATAACCACAGTACCATATGTCACTGCCATGAAAGTGGAAACGACTCTAATTGCATTATAATCTTTTTCCAATATCGAAATCCGAGTTCGCGATAATTCGTGGTGTTCTTACGTTTCTCCTTAAGAAACGAAAGTTTGCCAACGAAAGCAATAGACTTATTTACGAGAGAAATACAATTATTTGTAATTCCAGGCTTAGTGATCGGCGAGGTGCGGCGCAGTTGAAGTGCAGGCGGAAAACGATGGAAAATAATGGAAAACAGCTAAACAAAGGGAATCCTGAAGACGAATGACTCTAAAGTCTGACGCAGTAAACGGACGGATGGACGGACGAACGAACGTTGAATATCATTATTATGGGACTTGCATATCATCGGTTTACATGCGATTTACTCGCGAGCAGATCCTCGCAATTCGAGTGACGGACGGCAATTCGACGATTATTTACGAGTTCCACTTGATACTCTGGCCAATACAACGGATATCGATACTCCTGTTTGCTGATTTATGTATGGCCAATCTCGGATCATCAGCCATACTTCACCAGTTTGAGCATCTCGTAAAATTATGGACGAAAGCGAAACTTGAATCCCTATCGGAGAGCCAAGATTTAATTTGTGAGAAAATGAAAGAAATACGTCGACGAAGAAACGCAGATTCGATTTCGTAATTGGGCTTTTCTTATTGAGGGAACATCTGCTAGCTGCTACAGTTTTATATAATATACCTACACAATACCTATGTATTTTGTACAGAGTAGTTATATTACTTTTGACGCAATTATCATTTATCGCTTGAATCACCCGATAATTTGTTGCTATATTCCACGAAACGTTGCTATATTCGAACGTTGTTGGACATTGTCGCTACCCAAACGTGGATCGACAGACACGCGTGACCATTCAGTTCAATCACAGGTAACTATCTAGGTAACCTATAGGTCTGAGACTTCAAACACGCGTCGTGAATATTAACGCGAAATAATGGACTGATTTCTGAGTTCAGGTCGTGAAAGACGATTGTACGCGAAATAGTTTCACGAGGTCGTTGAACCAAGCTTCTTTATCCTCGAAGTTGAACAAGACCGTTGCATTTTGAGAACTCTTCAATGCGAACGATTACCATACCGAGTGATGCTCTTAACATACGTTTCGCTCGCGACGTCGCAAGCGTTTCCCTTTCGTTTCCCATTAAAGGAAAAATAATTTAAAAGTTTATTCGTGGAAGACGAAACGATTTGAAGCGAGCGAAGAGAAGAAGATTCATTACCTTCGCGAGGAAGCTCATATTGATGCAAGTCCGTGAGAAACGGGCGAGCTTGGTGAAAAGGCCGGAGTTTAAGACCAACCGACGCGAAATTTTTGCGGAACGAACCAATCGCGAATTCAGCTGCATCCGAGCGGAACGGTCGTTCGTTTTATCAGAAGTGGACGTGCCGCTTTGCGTCGCCTGGTCACGCTCGAAAATACGATACGCGTGACTTGGAAAACGGTGCGTTTGGAAGTTGATTCATGAAATGGTACAACCGCCTGATAGCGGTACAGCGGCTGAACGATCGATCGATCGGCCAAATCGTTTCGAAAACGGAAATTGGTCTTGTCGAGCGTCCTTTGCTAAAGTGAATATCTCGATCGTTTCGACTGGGAACAATCCACGATGCACAATACAACAGTCGTAGTTTGGATAATAAACCTCAAAATTTTCACAAACTTTAAAAATTTGGAAATCTCATTTATGTATAAAAGCGTGAATTAAGAAGGGAACGATCCTTCGTCTATTAGAACAATTTTGGTTACTTTAGAAAAAGTTACGATGTAATGTAATGCACAAATTTCAAATGATATAATTGGCCCAACCTACGTGCGAAAAGTTTTCAACAACAACTCATCCTCTCTGGTTAAAGAATTAAATCTCAACACTTTATGGATACATTATCGATAATGATAATAGTTAAATCTATAACGAAAAGAATTTCTAGTCTGGTGCGAATAAATGATTTTCCAATCGGCAAGTCAACTTGTTGTCAGGAATTATATTTCAATATTCGATCAAACACTATCAATAACATTTGAATTCATAATGAACAAATTTGAGATACGATACTTGTACATATGCATTTTACTCTACTATTTTAATTTGTAGGATTCTTACGTACAATTTTATGTACATCAATATCTAAATCCATAACGCAAAACAAAAAAACTGTACCCCAGTACGATTCGTCTCATTGAAAGGCCCAGAAGCAACTGTTCTGAGGAAATGAAGACGACCTTTTTGCCATAAAATTTTATTGATATGCAAACATTTGAATCGAAAATTACAAAACAAATTACAGGCGCCACTTCTACTCGAGATCTACCCCACACCTCTTACGAATCACGTGACCGAAATCAACCAATCGCTAATTTTCGTTGCACTAGCGTTGCATCTGAAGAGGCCCGATTTTCTGGGTTACCCCTGCTAAAATCACCTTCAGCGATAAAAAATTATATTGTAGCTACTTTTTTAAATCGTTTTATCTTAATCTCAAATCCTCGCTCAATAAATCGAACCAACGCAACTCGATTTCAAATCTCGAGTCACTGAAGAGATCAGAACCCCCCCCGAGTGGAAAGTTCATCCAATAAAGAAACAATGGCCCGAGACCGGCAAACCGGGGCGAGTACCGTGTCTCGCAGAAGAGGAAAAACAGGAACGATGGGGCGCGGAATGAATAATGTACCCCGAACGGAGGAGAAATACTCCGTTAAAAGGGGTCTCGAACGAGGCTGGAGGGCTTCTGCAGAAGGCTAGCGGAGTCGATCGTAATTCCGTTGCTCTTTCGCGGCGCGGCGCGGCGGCTCGATGCCGGACGATGGACGATTAAAGAGAGAAAGAGAGAGTCACCGATGGAGGAAGGTACAGTGACACGTGAAGGCGGATCTGTCTGAATTCGCTTGAAATTCAGAGCACGAGCGTCGCGGCCACCGCCATTGGACTCTTACGGACTTTTGATCATCCCCGAGAATTATCGTCGCCTCTGACCAAGTCGTGTACCCCTACCAAGCCGCTGTCCCTGCCGTGTATGACTGACATAATATTAATATTAAGAGGTTACGTCAAAACAGACGTCATTAACCGTAGCGGGTGACGCCTTGGCCGGATCTGCCGCAATCAGCTTCCTTTGGCCTTTCTACTCCGTACGAAAATAATCTGTCCTCCTGCGTGGGTTACGCGTGACTGAGATATCTTCGAGACATCTTCGTGTATATTAATTTGCTGCTACTAATTTGGAAAGTAATGGTCGAACGTGGTCTGTTTGTACGTTTTTTTCTTCCGGACATTCCTTTTTCTGAGACCGGAGCAACCGACTCGAACTTTTCGGCTGACGTTCGAGCAGATTAACGAGTCCAGAGGATGCCTGGAGGATCACGTTCGTGGAAGAAGCGGGTTGTGGAATAAAAAATGGCAAGGAACGATCGAGGGAAGGGAACAGAAATTCTGGAAACGCGAATTCTCGTGAAGGTACATGCATAGGCCACAGGTTGGAGAGAATCGGCGGAAAGCGCCGTACTGGGCTCGTTTCTTGGATCGCGCGTATTTATAGAACGATTGAAAATGTATGAACCTCCGTGTTATTCTGTCGTTAGAACCTTTTATCAGGTTTCGATCTGCCTGACTCACCGAGAACCGAGTCTTGGAAAGACTATTTTCATCGTGAAAAGAACACCGATCTTTTATATCGGCTATCGATCCGTGTTCTTCTTGATAATCTCACGTTTCACCACCTAGCGAATATTCGCGGCTTTATTTGTATCTGATTTATACGATTCGCGTGAAAGAATGGCGAGAATTAAAGAAGAATCTTCGCGAAAGATTTATCCTCGACGTCCCGCGTTTCATTCCCCAAATGAAAATTTCCAATACCCTGTCATATTTTATCTACGTTTCAATTGTTCTTTAACCCACCTAACCCACCTAAACCTAACCTAAACCCACTGACATTTTTACTGATTGTTCTTGCGTAAAAGTATATTTGTGAACTAATAAAAACATTCAAAGCATTAAATTTTCTTTTAAATGCAGAACAATTATCGAAAGTATGAACGTACGTGTGATAATTTCGTTATAATAGTCGACATTTGTATATGTTGAGAGATGGATCACCAATCTTTTCACCCAGTAACCGAAGGATCACAAACTATTTACCAATGCGTCCCTTATCAACAAGAGCGATACTTGTGATTCGATCAAGCAAACTTAGACCGGAGATCTGCAGAGATCGCAATTAATGCGTTCGATTCAAGTTCGAAAACGATCTCGAATGGCGATCACGTATCGTTGAACGATGCGCACGTTTGCGTTACGACGATCCTGTTGGGTACGAGGCAACCACCTGACGATCGGTGGTGGGGGCTGCAGAGAGGGTCCCATATCCCCGTTCTCGCTCATGGATCCGACCGATCCATCCCATGGCCCACGTCGTCGTTCGCCCATCCCATCCCCCGCGTGATCCTAGCTCTTGGTATAAAAGCAATTGCGGATTCGAGTATAGCAGCATCGTGCAAAAAGTTCGCGAACCAGCTAGACACTCAGTTCACCGGACAGGTGCACAGTGCTTATATTATCAGCTTCCGGTGTCTCGACGAAAATCTTGATCACCCATAACAGCCCCTCGGAGAGGTTTTTCTGTATTTCATCTGTACTAAATTCGCGTCAATTCGGTTCTCGAGGATGGCACAGTGGATGAGCTTCGTTTTCCTCGTCATCGTGGCGACAACGATCGCGGTGACGGAGTCCAAACCTATTCCTGCTGAACCTAGTAAGTAAAACGACAGACTATCGTCCTTCTTTTTTTTTTCTTTTTGTAAAGAAAAATATATTTGTCAATTGTTCGTGAGACTAGAGTCAGTCTCGGAGATTAGAGTAAAAAATTTATAGTCCAATGATCGGGATGGAACGTGAAACTCATCTTTTCTTCCTCCTACACAAAGTTACCTCTATTTCGGCTTCGAAAGGTCAACATTTGAATCCAAACGACATCGATCTTTTTCGAAAGTTTCAGTGATGTTAGATTCTTATGGAAATCCCATAGTCTTCCTTCGGGAGAAGAGGACAGTCGTGCATCCGTATCCCCATAGAGCGATGATGTTCACCGGGTATTACAGACCCGTTCGACGGTCGAATCACGGTGACCAAGCGACTGGTGTTTTCGCGCAAGGGAACGCCGTGAGCGGGGAGGCCTTCTTTGGTGGCTTGCAACAACAGCCGCGTTTGAAGAACGGTCCAGAACCGATCGAGGAACCGGAAGTGACGAGCGCGGAAGCGCACGCGACGCCTGAGGCCGATAACTCTTACAGCGAGGACGAACGCACTGAGGTACAACAGGAGGAGGAGTACCAGCCTGAAGAGCATCATCGACAGGACGAACACGAGGTAAATTATCCTCAGGAGAACGGACATCGTCAAGACGACAACCAGAGTCATCACAAACAACATGGCGCCTCACCTACTCAGGTACTATAATAATTTGCTAATAAAAATTTATTCGTTATAATCAGAACAACGAGTGGCGAAGAAATAGTCTGTGATTATTACACATACCTAGATTAAAATTCTTAATGAAATCTTTTTTCCGTCATTAACTTATTTATAGTAAGTTTTCAATACTTTTTTCCTCTTAATAAATTTCTAAATTCTGTAAAAACTTTTAATAAATTCATAAGAGTTTTTCTTCAATTAATAATTACGTTTTCGCTCGGTTTTATTAATAAACGGGGGGAGGGGAGTGAAGAAAAAAAGGTACAAATCAATCCTTACTGTTAAATACGATTAATTGTAAGTAAAGTTAACAAGTCAGAGTAAATTATCGTTATTCCAATTTTAACGTTTGGACATTTCTCTTTGATACTGCAGAAGCAACGTAAAACATGAGTACTTTTGGCTTTGAGTATCGTACGATATCAGCCAATGATTAAGAAATGCATTCCCTGCAGAGTCAACCGGAACCGGAACCGGCTCCCGCGTTCACCACCGAGGCAGCATCACGAGTTACCCCGGCAGCCACAGAGCCAGCCTACACGAACACAGAGGTGTCCGCGAATCGTCCCAAGGTTCCCCATGGGAAAAAAACCAAGAAGACCCCTGTCGTCGTCGCGGACGATGACGAAGAGGAAGATGAGGACGACGACGACGAACCGCTCGTCCCTTTCATTCCCTTCAACGGCAATCGTCGCCGGCAAAACTACCCGAACCTGAACAACTTTTTCCCCATGGTGTTCAGCTTCCCCGGCGTGTCCTCTCGAGCTGGATCTTCCGGAGGATCTCCCCCTGGAGCGGTGACCGCGATCGCTAACAGTTACTCTACTGGAAAGAGCGGTGTAGCGAGTTCGGTAGCGACTGCCTACGGTGGATCCCCTAACGGGTAAGCTTTTCACGATGTTTCACTAGCGAAATCTATTTCGACGTTTTACTGGTGAAAAGATTCCAGATCATCGGAAATTTTTAATATTTTCAACAGTTTAATATTAATGAGATAGAAGACGATAATTTCAATAGTTATTCACTGTTTTTTGCATGATTGTGTTGTTATCATTCAATTGTGATTATTTATAATTATTTAATTTATCAAGACAAAATTTTCAAGACTGTATCAAGAATGGGCACAGTATGCAAAATCATATAAAATATGGAAAATCTGTAGACCAAAAATTAGAGTGTTGAAATACTTGTTACGATATTTACTAAGAGAAGACAAAATGACTTAGGCATTTCTTCAATTGTTTTTACAAAAGTTTATAAAATTGTATAAAAATCTGCAAATCTATTAAGCTACACACGCTTTGTGACACATTTCAATTTCTATTTTCACCGAACAATTTGCGCAGGAAAAAGCGACGTCCACCGCCATCCGAAGAGTAGACCATCGACTAAATTGATCACGATAGATCAACGAGTCAGCCATTGGCTACTCGATACCGTTAAGATCAATATTCCATTGGACATTAACATGCAGACAGGACAGAGCTTCAACTGCGTGCTCCACTTTTCTATTCTCCATCGTGACTCCGAGGACCGTCTTTCCCCGAATGGGCATTCATCATAGATTTAACTCTCGAACGAATCGAATCATTCCTGTCATCCCTCAATGTCACCCCTAACGTGAGAATTTCATCGAGTTCGAACACTTTCACTCACAAATTTTGGAGCACTTTCGGCTTTTTAAGCGGGATACATCTTTTAGTTCGTTAGAATATTCTAAAATTTCTATTTTTAAACAGGTATATAATTGACTTGTATTAAAAAGAAGATATTTGTTTTATTATTTCTTTCGAAATTCTAGCGTGCTCCAAATTTTAAAACGCGAGTGTAAATTACGCTAATCCTTTACCGGTGGTCTTAACTCTTTGCACTCTGGATATTTCCTGATATTATTTATTACTCTAAAATTTCTTGAGAGGAATTTTGTCGTCTCCTACGATATTTGTTTCTCTTAAAACACGTACAACATAATTTCTTTCTTTCAATTCTGTGAATCTGTCTAAACGTCTTACTATAATAATTGATTGGATTAGAACATTCTACGTGTATCAAGTTCTTTCGTTTTCGTTACGTTTTACAACTTTATGGAGAATGTGAAAATTTCACTAAACTGCGAATTAACATTTTTGTGAAATATTGCATTCTGAGCTACTAAATTCCGTGCTACTAAATTTTTCGTGAATGCACAAACACTTACAGTCTGTGTACGATACTCTTTACCATTATTTCTGGAGCTAACGGAGTGCAAAGGGTTAAAATGTCTTTCTTTTAAAATTATTATTATGCTTTAACTCGTACTTTTAAATTAGAAATTAGTAGAACTTGGCGCCGATTTTGTAGTCAGTAGCGATCAAACTAGTGCAATATTTACGTTGTACCACTCGGAGAGGTTAGTAAAGAATTTGCATGATCGTTCGACTAGCTAATCAGACTCGTAGTATAGTTCGTAGAGCGTATAAGAAATCACGAGTTAACGAAAATCTTGCGAATTTAGCGAGAAGAAATCTAACGTTCCAGTACCGTATATTGTTACTCATTGAACTGTCTCGATCTGAGAAGATTGTTTCTCGTAAGTGAAATGCGTGAGATATCGCACGACGAAATAAAATTATTTTCAAAACGAGTTCCAGCCTTGAATTAGTATAATAGAACCTGAGTCCAAATACTTCGTTTAGAAAATATACAATCTCTAATCATTGAATCATCACTTTCAATTGTCAACTATTTTAATAATTAATAAAATTTGTAATTAGATTCCCTTCAATTTTACTAAAATGTAAAATATTGAAATATTGCCAATAATGATGCAAATACAATGACAAGGGAGTACGTTTCATACGATTAGATTAGAATAGAATAAGTGATTCCGACGAGACTACTGATTCATCGATCTCTAGAAACATGACATTCACCTTTTTTTATTCGCTTTCAGAAACTGCTAATGACTCTAATTTGTCGTCATACACCTTCCTACACTGAAGAGAATTAATCCGTATCTCTATCGTAAGTTCATGATCAATTCATCAATTTTCAAACATCCACTTGTGCAATTGTCTTCGAAGATATCGTTACGCATCGGAGAAGTTCTTCATTTGAACCGCGATCGACGCTCCGTCCAAATGAGATATAACTCGATCCATTTAAAGTTTTCCTATAAACTCCGAGTTAGGAGCATTAGAGAGCGAAGTGTGCCAAGACAAATAGACTTTGAAAGCAAGACGGTCGAGTGTTTGAACAGTGGACGAACGATTACGGTTTTACCATTGACGTAATTTCGTTAGATTTTACCTGTCTTTGAAAAAGAGCGACGATATACAGGGTGTCTCTTGAGTGTCATATAGATAATCTTACAATGAACAAATAAAATAATCGATCCGCTCCATTAAAGTTCCAGAGAAGAGAATATAATAACATTAAATATGTCAAAAGATGAATTCTGTTGTCACTATTAAACTTTCAGGCTTTTGTTAATAAGAATGACTATATTTAAGAAATATACGAAATCGATTATCCTGGAAACGAGAGACTTTGCGCGAAAAAATTTTATTTCCCGACTTAGTTTTATATGTAGAATCACCTCTCAGTCGATCGTCCACGAATCACCCTGTATCATAAGAGTAGACAATGCAAACAGGGAACGCGACACGATGATCGCAGTCGAATTGGTTGACTAAACACACGACTTACGTATGTATATAGATGGTCGCACGGAAATCGTTATGTTCTGTTCGAAACCTTGGGATTATATATATATAATAGGCAATTAGTCACTATAGGATTCCTGCAAAGAGACATTCGTCTGATTCATGAAATGGCAGAGTTGGTCCTAGTCGTGGAATATTTTTGCTCCACGACGATTTCAAAATTTTTCTTGTCGCTAAATTCGTCTGTTCGCCTACGTTCACGGATAAATTACGGACTTGACAGTCGTTCGTGATCGTTCATAAATAATTTTTTAACTTCTTCCGCGTTATTGTATCAAATGACGATGACCTTTCGCAGTTCCTAGATACATTTGCCGAATTTCAAATATTTAAATCAGGAAATGAGTGGGTTTGAACATCTCATGAATTATAATTAACTTTTAACTAGTTAAAGCTAGATCATTTCTAAAATAATGACGACGTTTCGTACATTTGCTTAAAAAGATAGAATAAAAATTCGAAACACCATTTTATGATAATCTACATGTATAAAATTAACATACGTATGGTAAAGCGAATAAATAAAATTTTTATTATATATAGAATAATAGTTATAATTGTAACTATAATCCTATATATAATAATTATTATTAACAAAATTAATGATTGTAATGATGTTTAAAAAGACAATGATCAACGATTCTGTTTCGTCAATTTGCTAACACCGTATTTCGTTGCATACTGAAATTCAGTGGAAGATGTATTATTTTCTCGAGTGAAAACGTCTCTTGTTCTGAAAAAATTAATGAACGATAAAAAAAAAGGACACAAATCCTGACCTTCGAAACCAGCAAAATTGGGCGTCCAATGATTCATTAATTAAACAGGTTTGTGAAGTTTCCATAAACACCCGGACTGAAATTGACATATGATTGTCATCTCGTATTTTAACTCTTTCTATCTTTTTCTTCTAACCATGCACGGGTCAATAATCCACGAAACTTACATCGCACAATATTTCGGGAATAAATAGGTTTTTGACAGCTTTAAGATAACGTGGAGCGAATCGAAAAAAAATCTTCAATGATGACACGAAGAAACGTCCCGTACGGGAAATTCCGAGGAGTCCGCGGTCCTAATTAATACGCAATCCGTGCGAAAGCCTCCTACACGTAACAACATTACGCAGACAATTTTTGAAGGAAATTTTCCAAGACATTTCAACGTATCGTTGGTAAGACACCGAGCTGTTTCATTTTCCAAATTTTACTGCTTCCAAATAAACATGAAGTTTAGTGAAAATTCATTAAAATCGAAAGAAAGTTTACTAAACTTTACTAAACTGATTTAATCAATTTCTTATCGCGAGAAATTTTTGGAAGTTGCTTTCAACATCGTTTTAAATTTCATTCTATTTTAATTCCATTTCAAGTCAGGAATTATTAAATAATGTAGACATTTGACTGAATTAAACGTAGAAATATTTTCAAATGAAGCAGAATAGAATCAATCTTTCACTGTTTCGTAGGAATGAAAGTAGAAAAATAAGATATGACGCTTGAGAAGAAAATCGAATTCAAGTCTTTCATTTTGTACTTGACCTAAACACGAGTAAAAATATAAACTAGAAAATGGACGATATTTGTCTAAATAAAAATATAAAACAAAAAGTGAACAATACTAAACATGCCTGAAGAAGATCGAGTTCAAACCTTCCATTTACTCCCAAGTACGAATGAAAACGTAAGAAAAGTCTAAAAGATCAAAACGTCAAAGAAAATCTGAAAACTCGAAAAATCAAACGAACAAAGGTCTAAAAACAAAAGTTCTGCTAAAATCGAGTTTGAATCTTCTATTTCCTCTTGGAAATATACGAACCACTTATAGCGGCACTAAAAATCGCGCGTGCATTCTAGCGGACTGAAGACTGAAGGATCAAAGGAACAGGCATTAAAAGAAACAAAATAAAAATCATCTGATGGAAGAAGTTGATTCCGCTAAATCCGTCACATGGCAAAATTCGAATGACACTCGCAGAAAAAAAAGTAGGGATGCAATATTGCTGGATCATCGTTCGTCGTCGTCCGACTGGTTAAGTTCCGATAGTCGCCCCACGTTAAACCGTGTCCAGTATCTTCACACAAAGGAGGCCTGTCCGTGCTAATGAGATTCTTGGTGGAGAGGTACCTGTTTGGTACGAACGTAAACGCGGGACATCCCAAGACGCTGAGAATGCTCACGGTTACTATATAAAGACCGCCCTGTGGATTTTCTCATTGTCACTTCGCTCTCGAATCTCGAAGAAGCTGCTGGTCCAGTATCAAATCCGAAACCATGAAGACTGTGTTAATTTTGGTGGCTGTGTTGGCTTCCACCCTCGCTCATCCTGTTTACCCTAGCAACCCTAGCAACCCTGACGATGATGGAGTACAAGGTACAGTAATTTGGAATTTTAAAGTTGCTTGAAAGTGAATTTCACAGTTCATCAAAACAAAAACAAACAAAGAAAAAGAAAATAACGGGGATTTAAATGATATGAAATGTAAAATATTTTTGAAAATGTAAAGTTAATAATTGGAATGTTGTAATTGTAATATTCTATACTATATTATAATGTAGTATTTTTAAGTGTATAATTAATGATCAATAATTGAGAAATTGAGATTGGAGAGTTTTAAAAAGTACTAACGATTAAAAAACATTTGTTGCTAATATTTTTTTGAGTATAAGATTAACAATTAAAAAGATTATAATTAGAGGGCTAAAAATTTAAATGTAAAGTTAACAACAGAAAGAATAGAAGACTAAAGGTATCTTTAGAAATGAAATAAAAAATGATGGACAATAGAAAATATCTTTCCAACTGTAAAGTCAATAGAAAATTTTGATTAAAGCAATATTATCCAAAAAGTTCAGAATTAGAACAAATCAATCTTTAGAAATGTGAAGTATAAGGATCGAAGTTAAAGATTCAACGAAATTAAAGAATATCTGATGGGTTGAAACGCATTGTTTCAAGAACAAACAAATGCACAGCGATGATGTTTTCTTTGAGAGTCATGTGACCAGCTTATGTTTTGCATCTCGGCGAGTATTATTCTTAAACGAAAAATGATTAACATGCTTCGCGTCACATTGACGGGATTGAAATATACCTGGGGTTGTGACTCATCGTTTAGTGTATGTCTAACAGATCTCTGAACGGAAAAAATTATTTCGACCTTAGTTCTTTTGGAAGTTGTCGCAATCTTCAACTTCCTGAAGAACTCGATTTCACTTCATCCTTTTTTCTCCTTTTTTATACCGATCTCACAGAGTTTTCTGATTTAACACGTCCAATCTGGTGCTCAGTTTTATGCAATAAATGACTAATATGCAAGAAAAAAAGAAAAAAGAATATTATTAAAAATTGAAAGAAGTCAATTTCAACAGTAACGATATTTTTCATGTATCTATATACATCATTGTTTTTCAGAAACACGAACAAAAATCCAGAACCATCATTTTATATCGAACTGTAGGCATTATAGTTCAGATTATGAGAATTAAGTTAACATTTTGTTAAATATGTCTGTGTAATTTTCAGTTCTGGATGTTGCGCAAGTTCCGCTATCGAGGAATGCTAGAGAGGCAAATCCAGAGCCAGCCCATTTTGGCCATTTTGGTCATTTCGGTGGATTTAGTAGATTTGGCGGAATCGGCGGATTCGGTGGTGGATTCGGTCGTCCTTTCGGCTTCGGGGGCGGAAGCTCCGCTCATGCCGGCTCTATTAGCTCCCCATTCGGTAGCGCATCTTTCGCGAGCGCGAAGGCTGGGTAAATATTCGTCACTTGTCGATAGGCTGCGAGCTTTTATGCATTTGTGGGAAAGAAAATGCACAAAATGCACATAATTCATAAAATATGCAAGAACATACAATTCAACAGATCTAAAGTATTTATTAAAATAGCTACTAAACGAAGCAAATCTCTAGTTAAGTTTGGTTTCTACCAAAATGTAAAAATGCACAAAAACACGCAATCCAATCGTCAGCTTTAAATTTCAAATTTAGATTTAGTCATTCGCGTTGAAACTTAAATATTAGACTCTAATAATATTTGACTTTCAAATATTAAACTTTAATAAAATACCGTCAAAATGATACATTCGGACGAGATATTTTTTGGTCTGGTTATATGATATCCAAATGTCGCAATATTGAATTTTATAAATTGCCATTTCTGTTGCAGGGGTTTCGGATTTGGGAAATAAGGAACTCCTTCTTTCGAAAGCACATTGGACAACGACCTAGCCTGTACTGCTCAATTTTATAATACTTCTTTATTTATTTAAGTATTTTGTAAAATAAACTTTTGTGTATTAAACTCAATTAGACTTTCTTCTGTTAATAGACATAAAATCAAACTACACCAAACATGAATATTTTTTAACATTTCACGAGCCAAACTTATTAAAACGTTCCATAATTTCTTCAATTCCTGTCGCATCGATTAAATTTTATTATTAATCTTATTTATCGGTCTTGAAAGAAATATCAAATAGAACAAAACTATCTTCCAAGCTCACTCTTTTGTAAAGATGATATCAAGATTGAAATTAACTTGAATTCATCGAGTGTCAAAGAACATTCTAGCAGTGCAAACATTTCATATCCGTAACAACTCAAAACTATCTGACGACAGAGGAGGGATGTTTGGAAAAACATGGCATAGCACAGACTGTTTAACGATGCACGTGGTCGTTATAAAATCGATTGCTCCGTCAGAGGCAGTCATTAACGTAGCTCGATTGGCGATCGACTTCTTTTTCGCGAGAATCGAAACAGAGAATTGCTGGAAAATGAAGTTTCTGATAATTGCGTTACTGTTGGTCTTCCTGCAAGTGAGTAGAAGTTGAATCCTCCCTTCCGTCGGAATAATTTCAACGACGACAAATTTGTTTTTAGATGCAGCATGGTCTCTTCGCTAAATTGGAATCGAAAGGTAAGAGAAAATTATCTGAGCAACGAACGAATGATCAAAGCCGTCGTTTATCGACATTTTTGAAAAGACTTATGATGAAAGAACTTTTATGTACATATACAGTTTTATGCGAGTAATATAAATTTTGCAATTTTTAAATTTCATTAACATTACAACGAGAGACGAGCATCGTGATTACATTAATAACATTAGAAACCAATCTGAAAATATGTAGAGAAGTTGCAAGATATTTGTTACAAATTTAAAAAATAATATATGGAAGTACAGCATGAATAATCATAATAAATGTTACGCATAAATGTCTTTACTTTTACTTTACTCTAAACGTTAATATGTAAGAGAGAGACAGAGTCTCGCTATGGCGTTAATGAAATTTTGAAATATTTTATGTATAACATACACAACACGTTTGTAAAATGTTTCTATAAGTACTTGAATATTTTTGCGAACAACAGAAATGTAAATGCCAATCTCGTTCTCGGTTTTTTGTTCCATTGTGAAGAAAATCAGACACAGGAAGACCAACAGAGAAGCATTCGAGTTCATCGGGTCTCTGACCGGGACTTCCCCAAAACTGACTTCTCTCAGATAAAGAACTCCATAAAAGAAGTCATGATCAAGCAGGCGCTTATATTAGGAAGCGAGGAATTCGAGAAACTTCTAACAGATTTCCCAAATTTAGGCAATCTCGTACGGCACGAGGCAGGTTTCAGCTTTAAATCGCACAAATTGATTTTAGTGTACAGATTATTCCTTTGCAGATGCATGACGTATATGTGAAAGTAAGAAGCAAATATTGTATGTAGACTGCAGGCTTTTTAATAATATTTTTGAGAATATAATTAAAAAAGTAGAGCATTAGCTTAAAGAAAGTTATTTTACGTAGTGAATGTTACAGAAAAAATTGGACATTTTATATAATATAATTTATATTATATTATTTTATTTTTTTCATATTCTGCAGTCTTCACACTTTAAAATTTCCTATAAATGCATAAAAAGTCCGCAATCTAATTACGCTATTTATCATTCTCTGTGACATTTTCGTTTTCCCGATTGAATTTAAAAAAATTAAACAAATATTAGACGGAATATTTAACTATATAGACGTTCAATTAGGTACACGTGAAAAAAATTATCTGGAAAAATTGCGAATATCCTCCAAAGTTTAAGGAAAAAAGAAAACAGTGTCTGATTTAATATTTCAGAGTCAATTATTCAAAGAACTGAACGCGATTCTGATGGAACTGTTTCGAGGCGGAACTGTCACGCTGAAAAATATTGATCTCGAGATCAGCGAGATGATGGACGCCAGCACGTCATCGGCGTCCGATAAATCGGTATCGGAGACCAACAACAGTTTGGGGAATATTCTAAATTCGTTGAAACAGGCAGACGTTTATCAGCAAGACGTTCAAGAAAACGAAAGCCAGGAGAACTCGAGTAATTTTATCAAAAAGAAATCCATAATGATCGTAAGGAACGTTCCTTCGTTGTCCGTTTCTAACTTTTCCACGTTTTTTCGAGGGATCCCAACTCAGATCGAATCGATAAGCGAATTGGAATTGAAAACGATGAAGAATTTGCTAGGTTTGGACAACGTGCTGATGGAGATACAAAAGCACCTAACTTTCGTTCGAAGTGTGTTTGACAGACTTTGCAGGTACGAGAGAGAAGAATTTAACTAATAAAAGTTTAACGTTGAGTAAAGAGCGTACTCATCTTTGACACTAAAACTACCAAAGTGGTCGATATGATTTATTTATGAATTTCGTGGATGATAAAACAGTGTATTCTTAGAGATCCAAAAGTGTATTAAGCGTCTAAAATTTAATAATAAATTTCTACAGGAAACGTCACTCTACGTTGTCAACTCAATCGAGCTCCAACAATCTGGGAAAATTCATGCCGACGAATCAGCCCAAAAAAGTGTCGATACTTTAGATTTAAACAATCAAAAAGCTAACTAAACTAAAGCTTTTTTTATATTAGTGTATCAAGGTTTTATTGTTCTATAAAAATGATTGTATGTGTAAAGGTTACTTGAATAAATATTCTAAAATAATCGTAGTTCCCTTCTGACATACATTTTTTAATTAATACATTGGAGGCGAAACCACTCTCGTCCGGAATGTTTGATCGATTTCGTTAGGTAACTGATAGCAACAAGAAAGAAACCATCGCGAGGCGAGCATTTCCTTCTCATCGCAGGGTAAGTTTATTTTTATTGCAATTACTCGCGAGAGTGCAAAAACCAAACTCCCTGAATTGAATCACACGCGATTGAAAACTGAACTTTATCCTCCATCGCGTAATTCTTGAAGCTTCGAGTAGAAAATATCGACTATATCGCAACTTTGCTTCAAGCGTTCGATGTTCTCGAGTAAACGTGCGAGTAGTTGAACAAACATATTTTTGTTTCAGAATGAAATTGACCTATCAGAACATTTGCGAAGCACAGGTTGCTCGAGAGCTGTAATATGTTCTTCCTTTCTTTTTTTTTTTTTTTCTAGCAGTACGATGTAATAGACGAAATTACTTGCATGATTCACGAGTCGCGTGTATGCAAAGTTCGAAGAGCTGAACCGAGAACTCGAAGACGATTGTGTTCGTTATCGTGACGTGATCTAATCTGGTGTGAAATTGCACCTCTGATATCTGAATTCGAATTAGTTAATTCGACTCGCTCCCATGTAGCCAATGAATTACACGGGCTGGTTAGATAAACCGCGAATACGTACGATCTCCTTCGACGATAAATCGTTGAAAAGTGAAACAATTCTCCCTTGGTGAATTCACCAACGCTTATGGGAATGCGACTACAGGTGTGGAATAATGGAAACTGCACTCAGGCGCAACGTGTCGATAACAGAGTACAAATTACTTAATCTTCGTCTGACGAATGTTTCTCGTTTAGAGTCTTTGGAGCGATCCTCTACAATTAGAACCACCTTTTTAGAGCGATAACATGAAGAGAAATGTAATCAACGTTCTAAAGAATGTATCTGTACAGAGTAAAACGAAAAAATGTGTGTGACATATTACCTACTGATTTGCTGTTTTAAAGACTCTAATAATAAAACTAATAATTAAAGACTCTAAAGATACAAAGAAATATAAAGACTAGTTCGGTTACGAAAACGACGAATTATATTCTTTAGATTAAACGATTAGATTGTTAGGACATATCCTAAGACTTAATAATTCTGATTAATATTTCATAGGATATTCTTTTAGTTTCATTGAGTGTTTCAGTTTTTTTAATAAACCGATTCTGTTAATTTTCTTAAATAATCTCCTTCAACGTTGCACCACTCTTTTATCAATTTATTTTGCAAATTTGTTTTATTAACGATCGAATCTATCTTATCCAGAGACCGAGGTGGTTTTAATCAAAAATAACGCAAACGCTTCTTTTTCATGGATCCTGGATCATTTGCCAAATGAACCATCTACAAGTGAAGGAGCTACAATATTTCAGGTCGAATTTAGTTCATTAAATTGTTGAAGTCAAGTGAAAGCTGATTGAAGTAATATTCGGGATATTATTATTCTTCCTGAAATTGGTTTTCGCCAATTGTAGTGCCAGGCACGATGTAACAAAGCATGCAAGAAACAGCTCGAAATAGATATTATATTCTTGCTTTGCGAGCAGTTTCGTACGTGTTCGTAATCTTTTCAATTTTTGATCTTTCGACCATGTCGACATCTAATCTTGCACGAATACTTGCGAAGCAATTTGCAAATCAAGTGCACGTACATTACCGTGCATAAGTAATTGAACACTTAATATTACAATTCTATCAAAGGCTCGCGATTAGCGAACTGCTAATTTCCTGTATTCTCAAGTTTCGTATTCATTTTTAACATTAGAATTTAACATTACCAACGATTAAAGCATGAAATTTTCATCAGAGGGGTTAAAGTAAAAAAATATAGAAAAACTTTAAAATATGAAGTGCACGAGCTCTCAGTTATATATTTTATAAAAAATCATTTGAATCTCTAAAGATACATATATAAAACTTTTCTAACAAAAATTTCCATTACTTTGATAGCGTTGATACTTTAAAAATTTATATAAATCTTTTCAAGAAAGATTTATATGTGGTTAGAATTTCATTTAAAGTCACTTAAGGTCTCCAATCATAATTACTATAATATTAGCTATTCTTTTTATCAATATTTTTTAAGTATACATTAAGATTAAAAACAGAGATTCATTGATATTGTAATAATTTAAAAGTGCCCAAATATTCATACATGGTAGTGCACTTCGTTTATATTTCTTGTCTCTTGCAGAGAGAGAGAGCACCGATGGCATTCATTAAATCATTTTTGCGAATTTTCATGTAAATTGAATCGCGGGGTAGAATTATAACGGAGAAAATGTTCAATCTTCCAAATTGCCGGAGATGCACATTTGACAAGCAAATTGTCCCTAAACTCGTTCAATTCGAGGCAGATTACAGGTGAATCGCGTGAAGACGCGATTTGCGCACGTTACACGGAAGGAAGGAAGAAATAGCTGCTGAGGGTTCGGTTTCCAATCGAACGAAACGATGAATCGTCGCGTGTTATTGATCAATCGATCCGTAACCATAGCTTCTATCGTCTCGGTGCGATCAATTTACATTCGTGCTTGCACTCGCTAAAATTAGAACCAAGGAAACACGTTTCTCTAAGGACGTTCCTCAAACGATTAATCAACCAATTATCCAATTATCTCTGTTCGTACTCGCACGTGGGAACAATCTATTAAAACTACCCCGAACAGAACGAAGGGAACGAAAATCTTCTTCCGCCTGCACACTTCAACTTGCATTGATCGACTGCGAAATTTGCACACCTCAAACTCACATTTTAATTCGTTGACAATTGACAGATGCGACTTACCGGCGAATCTTCTCGAAAAGAAGAATCTTCAGCTCAGAGAGAGAGACAAGTCTCGACGATTTGTGAGAAAGATCGGGAGAATTATTTAAACTCGCTGCGATTACGACCGACGCACTGACCGATCGATGTGTACAGCTTTCGCTCGCGGATTTCAGGCGGATGTCCGGGGAACGCAGCCTCTCGTCGAGCGCGAAAGCTCGAATGGATCGCGGGAACGGCGTCGGCGTCGGCGTCGGCGTCGGCGCCGACGATCCAGGCACCGCGAGCCTTCGTGCTGGCGCTACGCTGATGAAAAGCGTCTCGATCTTCTTGATGAGCGGCCGTAAAGCCTCCGTGAACAGCAACAGGCAGATTTTCGGTAGCCCGAAGCACGAGCCGCGAAGAAAGCATCGCAGAAGGATGCCGGTCGCCGGAACCGCGAGAACATCCGCGCACACGGTTAAATTGATGGAGTTGCTGAAGAGGAAAACGAGGTTCTCCTGGCAAGTAAAAATACGCCCGTTCGATTGCTTTATCACTAATGCCCGAAGGGAAGTTTAATCTGGTTAAACAATCGCACGAGTTAAGGTTAAAGAACCATGTGATTCCATATTGATAGAAATCATTACTTCGGCGTTGAAGATTTACGATCAAGAATCTTTCTTTGTATTTTAAATTCTAGACAATAGTTGATATTTCCAAATTTTTTAAGAGATTTTAAACAAATAGATAATGATTTTTCGCAGATTTTTAGAAAAATAATAATAAAGGTGTATGAAATAATTAAATTTTGATACTTCTATGCATATAATATTTAAGAAGCGTGATGTTAGACTATGAATCCTTTTATGCTTTTTAAAACGTTTTTCGAAAAATATCCCAACTTTATAATAAACAGATATCGCTGCTTTGTAATAACATTCGACCAATTTTTCTAATCACCACAGGTCAGAATTGGATAATCTGTGCAAACAGTACAAAAACTTAATTAGTTCTGGACAGCAACAAGTTGGACAATCTATTATCGGGAGGAGGACTCAGTCGAGTCAAGCTATAGAGGTAGTGACATTCGTACCGCTTCAAAATTATAGGAATTTTAACTCGTTTGCGTGAATCTGTCATTACATATCCCGACAAACATGCAATGCACGCGGTTCCCATTGTGTGACATTTCAATCTCCAAATCGTTGAATATTTAGCTTCAATTTGAGAAAATACCTTCATAAATTGAAAACAATTCTAAATGAATTCACTTTGCAAAAAGAACAGTTCTAGCATTGTAACTGATATATAAATCTAACAAAACAAACTAAAATATTATGTGATTACGCTGGTTACAAACAAATATTTTCGAACAAATAGCGTAGATACCAAGTGTCCTAAATTGGATTATGTTTATTTTTCATTATTTTGCATAAGAACTTTTGTTCAAAAATAATTTTAAAAAACAAATGATAATTTACTAAGAAAATCTACACGTATATTTGCTAAGATAATCTTCAACTGCTGCTGAATTAGAAATTTTAAAGAGTATGTCGTTTATTATCTTCCTAATGTTTTAAGATTTCCACAAGAAATCATAGTCTTTTTTTGCGACTGTGCTGCAAGGAAACTCTATGTGTTTGGAATGAAATATATCATTAACGAATCCGATTGGTCCAAGTTAGGAACCATCAGATCAGATGATCCAATTTAGGAAACTAATGCAAATTCAATTTTAAAAATTACCGCAAATGTCAGATAAACGTTATGATAACAACGAAAATATGACAATAAAAATTCTTTAAAAATTACACCGATAAAAATTCAAAATTTACTTACTAATAAAAAATTATTTTCTTACTTACTTGGCTCCTGTTAAAAAAAAAAAAAATATTTTTCAGGGTATCGACAGAGTGATTTTCCGCGAGTTGCTGCACAACACGTTCAAGGTAATCACCGAGGACGCGCTGGTGGAGCGTATATTTTGCTGCTGGGATAGAGAGAATGAAGGAATCATCAGGTTGGAGCCATGGGTCATGGGGCTGGATCTGTATCTTCGCGGCAGTCTACGGGAAAAAATTGAATTTTGCTTCAAAGTTTACGATTTGAACAACGACGGGTTCATCACGAAAGATGAAATATTCCAATTATTCAAGTGCTGATTTCGTATAGCAAATATTTATTAATAAACTGCGGATGTTTATGCATTTGTGAAAAATTTGAAGGTGCAAAAATGCAAGAAAACACGATCTTGATTTTGACATCTTGATTTAAATTGCTAATATTAGTTTTGAGCGGGTCTTTTCTGATGATATTAATTTCTTTGTGATTAAACGTTATATGAAAGTTTTTTTTTTAATGGAATCATATTTTTTAATCGATATAACAATGCTTTTAATCGATAACATTCGCGTGTAAGATAAATTAATAAAATTGTGTTATAATAAAGAATAACACCTTACTGTCGAATGGTTTTGGAACCAATTTCTTCCAGACATAGGGTTTCATAAATTTAACAATAATCTCTCGCAAGTAAAACTATTTGCTATTCCTCAAATTGTATTCGTAGAGTAATTTACATAAATATCCGCAGTCTGTGTTCATTAATAGCACTCAATGACCACAAATTCGTTCAATGATTCAGAAATTGCTTACTGAAGCAACCGGGGGAGGAGGATCCTGACGAGGCGGTGAAAGATCTGTCTGAACTGGCGTTAAAGAAGCTGGACGTGGACAGAGACGGGAAGATCTCGTTTCAGGATTACAAGGTAGCTGTGACGGAGGAACCTTTGCTGCTAGAAGCTTTCGGCCAGTGTCTGTCCACCGATGAGAATTGCGCAGCTATTCTAGCCTCGTTACGATCGTGAAATAATACGATCCGTTGATCGTCGAGGACGTTTCGATCACGCGTCACTCGCAGCTCTGCTGAAAAGATAACAAGAACAACGATTAATTGCAGCGAAAAGTGAAACACACCGAGAGGATTCGTAATCATGGCACCTGCCGTTTATTAAAAACAAATTCGATAGTAATCGTAAATTACAAACAATAATAATATTAATAATAATAATATAATATAATAATATAATGTAATAATCATATAATATAATAATAATAATAATAATAATAATAGCATAATTACAATCGATCTGGTTTTCTTATAGCGTGTTTGCTAAATCAGTCTTAACCCTCGGATTACCAAGCATCGAAAAATCAAAATCTTCGATATCCTCTCCCATTTTTCATACACTTTCCTCTCCCCTCCCCCTCCCCCTTTTTTCCCTTTCTCGTCACTTCTCGCCGATCTCGCGAAGTTTGAAAAATATTCGCGCTGAACGCGCCCCATCGATCATCGATCGATAACCCGAAGGCTAATTTAAACTATGAAACGTTCTAGAGGTATGTTTACAGTGATGCAAGGGGTTTCTTCTTTATTTTGTAATCGACAAAAATTGACTTTTGCACGCGCAACAAAATATTCGGCTCTCGTCGTCGCGGTACTTCCGACTTCAGGGACCCGTGCCGCGACCTCAAGGTTCCATCTATCTTCATTTCATTTTCTTTTTTATCTTTTTTCTTTTTTTTCCTTTTTTTTTTCTTTTCCTTCGCGGATACACTCGTGTATACCTTTGTGTATATATATTCTTTTCTTCATTTATTTTATATATATACTCTGTTATATATATATTCTGTAATAATTAATATACACGCACGCGCTCGCGCGTTCACAGGTTGCATCGCGAATCGATCTATCGGCTTCTTTGTACGACATAATCACTGGAACCGGGGGGAGGGGAGGGGAGGAGAGGAGGGGGGGGGGGGGTGAAACATTCAATTGTACCGAAGGCGATCGGACTTTTAACGAACAAAATCGTGTTTCTTCTCTACGAAAGGGAAACAAAAAAAGGAAAGAGAAGGATAAGCTATTCGTATTGAAGTTCGAGAACAGAGAAAACGAAGAAATTCTTTGAATTTAGCTTCAGAACGCATATTTGTACATTGATTCTTTGTGCTCTAGAGTTCGTACGTTACACCGTGCGAACTTCCATCTCCCCACCGAGAGAGGTATAGGAAGTTTGCACGTGCGTGTAAATTTATTCGAAAAAAATCCGACTCTCGCCCAGAATGTAATACAACACTTTTGAACGCGTGAACCTTACGTTATTATAGTCGTGTGTGTGTGTGTCCCGATTTCCGATGTACCCTGTGAACACCGGTGTTCGTAAACGCGCTCCACGGAAACGAGCGGGACTTTTATGCGCGAATAAAAAATAAACGATCCACGTTCGTTTCGTCAGAGTGCTGAGATCTGCTGAGGGTGTGTCAAACGACATTCGTTCACTGTGACGTGAAATTAGCAGTCAGATAAAATACTATTTCGTCTTTTTTACGTACATATGTATAACATATATATTTATATATTTATGTATATATAATCAATATATTTATATATTATACGTATATTAATTCATCAAAGTGGGAATGACGATTGTTTGTCTACTTGTTCTTTCTTTCTTCATCGTCACTACGGTTTTGCATTATAATCTTTGTTTAAACGTTTCCTATCGTGTAACTCCTTTCTTTTTTTTCTTTTTTTCGTTCTTTCTCTTAAACACCGATGTCTCGCAAATATACTCTTTTTTCCAGTTTTTCTTTTTTCTTTTTTTTTTTTTTTTGCTTTATCTGTTTCCCTACGTTCTTCATCGATACACTACTGATAGCGTTTACTATTTATTTAGAGTGTTTCAAAAACTCCGGAGATTCTATGACGAAGAGAAAATGTACGTGTGTTGCAGCACTCTTGAAACGGTATATGTTAGCCCTTTGAAAGTTACATTAACTCGCGGTGGTATCCAGCCGTCAAAATAGTATCTTACCCGCTTCTAGAAACTAGACAACGAAGATTCGAGGAGGATAGACACGTTTTGTTTATTCCGGTTTCCATTTCTTTTCTTTTCTTTCTCTTTTTTCTTTTTCTTTGTTTTTAGGCACTTAAACATCGGGAGTAGTGTGGGAACCTTAAGGTGGAGGTCCATCGAACGCCTGCTATTTGCTATTTACAGTCTTGATTGAGACGCGTGTTACATCTTCCAAAAGGAATTACGTTGTCGACGAACGGCACATCGTACATCGTTCATGCGAAAGATTGATCCAAGAGTCCAAAATTTTGACAGTGAAGTGAATTGCCTCTTGTTAATGTTCATTTATGTCGAATTGGTAAATAGAAATAAAGTTTCCTTCGCAGCATTAAAAGTGGATTACGTGAATTTTCAAATAATGATAAAAATTGTATTATATGATTTTAATTTAAAATTATGAGGGGGCTATAGCGACCCCCAATGATTCACTTAAAATTAAAAAGTTGTACAATAAAAAATTTAAAATTTCTGTCATTGTTAAGTTTAATCCATTGAGGACCAACGCAGCACTTTACTTACAATTCTTGTCAATCAATTTACGTTATTAAATTCTATTTTTTAACGTGAGGAAGCAAAAGAAAATTCCAAAGATTTGTTTAATATTTTTGTCATCTACATGTCTTCTGTATCTAGATTCTATAATTGTTTGAAATTTACAGGAATTGAAGTACTTCTAAGATCATGATTCGAATGTTTATCCATTTTTGTGAAATTCATGCAAAAATATACAGAATATTCAGTCTAACGTTTACTAATCGAAATGAATTTCTACTGGAGCTTCATTTCTTTAGTTTTCATAATCATCGGACACTTGATAAAATTAAGATATGTTTACAATTTATGTTAGAAATGAGCTGACTGTTCGCGATTGCAAAGTCCATGTTGTAATCCTTTAAATAATTTGCGTGCTTAGATCTACTTTCATTACATCGATCAATTCATTATTAATCTACCGCCACACGAGAATTCACTGCGTGAATGCAAAATATTGTTCTTTTTTTTTAGATTTGTTCAATTCCCATGTTTCATAGCTGGCGCGATACGATCAGACGTTAATTTTTCGTTTGATTTCCTCCATGTATAAATTCGTATTTTGTATTTTACGACTTCAAATTTTGATTCGACGATCGATAACATTTATTTGAATTGCATGCGTACACATATCACTAATTTCGCGTCAAAATATTGCTGCGAACAAGATAAATATAATGAAATTAAACAACAAATCCAGCAAAAGAAATGTTGCGACAATCATTTAAACTGCATAAACATTGACAGCACAATTATGATAAATCATAAGCCTTGATCTTCAATGGGTAAAAGTAAACCTCTCTTTTCACAATTCGGTAACTTTGTCGCGTTTAGACGATGCACGACCGCTGTCCGTCTCAATGGTAGAAGTAACTGCCTGTACGATATCTAGTTAAAAAAACAAGCGCGAGAAAAACAAAAAAGAAAAAAATAAAAAAAAAAATAAAAATTAAGACAGACGTACCGACAACTCAACGACACTTACAGAATTACGTGAAATTCGTTCTGCGTATGCCCGGCGATTCAGATCGGACACACGTAGAATTATTTCTGTTATATTTACACACATACACAGACGCACACGTATACACGCACCCATGCAAACACGGTATCGTGCACTATATCAAAATACACTTACGTCTCCTACAGAGTAATCGATTCTTTCTATATATATGTGTGTATATATATATATGTATATACACATATATACATATATTGTGTATAAAAATCAAAGCGCATATTAGAACGGTGATCCGCGACCGCGCGAATGATCAATTAATAGCAATTACTTTATGAACAAGAATCAATATCCGACGACAGTAAACCATAGTAATAGTAAGAATAATATTAATAAAACAAAAAAAAATTTATGATAGTCATTAGTACAATATATGTATACATAAAAATGGCATTATATTCTTTTTTTTTTTTTAAATCATCTTCTTCGTTTATCATATTCCCTGCTCTTCGTTATCTTTATTCATCGATTTAGTCGTTTCTTACGCCTGATACACACGCATATACGTTAGGTGAATATAGTTAGAACGTTGGACGCAACTTCAGCATTTTGCAACGTGTTCATCTTGCGCTCTTAATTGCTCGTAAGAAACTATAAAAAACACGTGGAAACGTAACATTCGGCAAGTCCAAAATTCCCCCTTCGTTTTTCCTTTGTCGAATTTTCGTCAAGATACAGAGATCAGCCTTAACAATGAGATTCAATGATTCGTCGAATTCGCGAAGGCGATACTTTTCAAAAGTGATATCGAGGACTCGGATGGAAATCCTTGTTCAGAGCGTGTAACGAAAATTTTATTCGACAGCTTGTCAATTAAATCACAATCTCGGAAGATTAAAAGTACGTAAAAATTCCTCGCAGAATGATGAAGTTGCTCCAACCGAAGGATTCATAAAACATCCAGTATATATTCCGTCGAGATGTGCGAGTACACGCGAGCACGTCGCAAATTAAAGACTAGCAATTATGGTTCTCTTACAGAACTACGTCGTAATTAGATAAAATCGTGGTGTCCGCTTACGCGAATGATTATCCTACAAGTATATTAATGATAAATTCTTTTTTTTACTAAAATATAATTATTATGGTATTCTGTGTTCCGCCAGTGATCGTTTCCTCTTTTACCTTTTTTCTTCTTTTTTTCCCCCCCCTTTTTTTTTATTAACGTTCGACCGACGATACTGTGAGACTTCAGACAACGACGACGCTACGTCAAAAGATATGGCTAGTGAACATTAAATGCTGAATGAATGCAAGTGGCTAATGTAAAGAAATGAATATTTTCTTATCTTTTAGATTGTCGATGTTGCATACAAATGTTAATGCATTTGGTAAAAAAACTCGTTTGAATTGCGCGAGAAGTGCAATTCAAATCAGATTGCTGAAGGAAACATTGCTGTATAAAAGCAAATTGCTTATATTGGGCCAAAGAATCTTGTAAATGGACAGTTCGCAAAGGACACTGGTAAAAGTGACCCGATAATATCTGGCAGTAGTTTAATTGGCTGACGAGCTTTCACGCGAAATAAGTCTTTTCGTTGACTGGCAGTATCAGTAAGAGGGCAGTGTTTCAACGTTATCGCGTCATCACTGCGTCGATTCTCCTGGTGATGTGATTAAGCATGTTTTACAATGAACGATGGACAAATGAATCGAGACACGCGACTGAATCGAACAGTCAATCGTATTACATTTCAAAATCTTCGTCAAAGTCCAAGATTCTCGGATAAAATTTACGTTTGCGCAAATGCCCCCCTCTTTGCGGGTAAAATTCATAAAAGATTCGACGCCGAAGAGCCATTTGTCCATCTTAGATACACCGACTGGCGCAACACACGGAATAAAGACTGAGTCGCTCCACGCCATGATTATTTTGGCAATTATTGTACTTTCCTATATGTACAATTCTATCGTACATGTAATATACAGTAACGTATAATCGAGCACTGAAAGGCAAACGCACAAGTACACATCATTCGTCGAGGTTCACACCTCCCTCTTTCTCGTTCACCCTTCGAAGAAAGGAAATTAAAAATAAAATAAAATGGAACTCGCTCGCGAAGATTCGCTTTTCACCCTTATCCGTTCGTAGGTTCGAGGAATCTCTGTTCACTGGTATTACGTACTTTCATCAACGAACCGAAGAACGCGTTTCGAAACAAGATGCTAGAACCTAAAGAGCGTCTCGTCGAGACCCGTCGAACTCTGGTTCGAGACTTTCTTGGAAAATAGACGCATGTGTCGCCGTTACGCTTCCCATTCCAGATTCAAGAAAAATATCTTTGTGACAGACACATGGGACGATGGCCTCTCTCTCTCTCTCTCTCTCTCTCTCTTTCTCTCTCTCTCATTTCGAATCCTCTAGCCGTTCCGTCGATGGGAAAAGAATTGAAAAACGCGGTTAAAAATAAATCGAACCGTAGAGAAGAGCGCGTAGTGTTTGTACATCACGGCTTCGATCGTCGAAAATAGTTTTGTTCGTCGTCGTTATTTGACGAAGAAGTCCGTTTAAAATCTTGCTCGACTGATACACCGTCTGACAATGCATCGACAGAGAGAAAAACCCGTGTGAGAAATTTCGTTCGACAGTCGCAACGACGGAGATGTCGGTTTTGACTCCTCGCTTGGCAATGTTGCTCCAGGCAACCAATGCGTGAATTTTGCTCATAAAACGGCATGCAAACACTCTAAAATCTACATAACGTCTATCGCGTATGTAATCGCGTTTCGTGGGATAAACTCCTTGAAACTCCTAAAACGGCTTCGTAGTGCCAAGAGACTCGAAAATTCACCTGCCAACGCGCGAAGGTTAAAACGCATCATCTCTCGGACTGACTCTCAAGCGAAACGACTTATTCTGAGATTGCGATACGACAGGTATATCTCTTCTCTCTTCTCCAAAATTATAAACCTTTCCTTGATCATATCGTGCACGTGATAAACCTTTTAGTAAATATCAGCACATCTAATCTCTCCTTGCGAAAATATTGTCGTCTCTCGTTTCAAATGTGTTAGCGTTTCGTTTAATTTTAAGGACAAACAATCAATCAGAACATGCCGTAGATCGCAGACTATTCCATTACCAATCGCGAAAAGGGCGTCATATCGACATTGATACGTGACGATTAATTTATCACGTGACGTTCTTGATACCAAGAAAGAGGAAAAAGAAGAAGCACCCTTCGAATCGTTCGTTCCCCCTCCCCCTTTCCCGTTCCTCCATTTGGCGGTGGACAAACGAAAAATGGAGAGAACTGTCGCAGTGAAATGAACCGACATTGAACGGCAACGTTCAAACGTTCCATGAAACGAATCGCGTCAAAGGATGAAATTGGCTCCAAGTTATTACATGCTGTTCTATATACGATTCGTGATCGATTAAAATATAGATTATGTGTCACTTCGAATACAAAAATACAATTCTCGATGGAGATCAACAGGCGCACGGAAGGCCGTATCCGCCCCTGTGCAATCCATTCTCAATTGCATCGTCAACGATTCACTGGTACGACTGTACACGCACGCACACGCACACACGATACGTATAATGTCTATATGCAACACGTTCAACCCTTTCGGTGCGTGGATGGTTTGTCCTATTGCAGAATACGAGCAACTATCTTCAATATCGAAAGGGTTAAAGTATACGTTCCACCGTAGTCCAGAAGAAATCCTAGAAAATCGCCCGTTTCAATTGGAAGTAGCACATTTTACAAAGAAAAATTACGTTTTCGGTAATCACTCTCTTCGTTTTGAAGTAGCTATTGCTTCTGGACTAACGGAAGATCGTCTGCTACTCTGAAAACTTGTTCAGAGTTAATGCAATGTTATATGTATAATATATATTTTCTTCGCTTGGAATTTCGAAGAAACAATTGGCCGCCGTCATTACGATTCGTTTACAATTAATGATTTCGAAATAAACAGGAAATAGAATAAACATGAAAAACAATACTTGATCTTCCAAACATAAAGTACAAAGTCAGAGAAAAAATCCGAGTTAGATTTAATTGTGTCGTCTCTTAAATTATTCTGTGAATTATCAGTGATGCCATTCTATTAGTGTTTTTCCTTTTTCAAGCAATTCTCTAAAAATGTAATCCCTGTTCCTCTCGCTTTGTTCATTTCTTTTTTGGAAATTAATTAAAAATTTATTGGAAAATTGCCTGATTTTTCCTTTAAATTTTTTCAACAGAATTGCTTATTTCTCTCTTCGCAATCCAATTCCGATGGATTTCAGTTTTCAGCCAAATGTTCTTCGAAGAAAACACAAAACGGTATAATATATTAGCAATGCCCCTGAATCGAATAATTCGCGAACTTCATAGCGGCTAATGCGTACCCTAAATGCACGTTTCTAATTTCTTTCTTCCTTCTGGAACCGTTCTCTTCTTTCTTTCTCGTTTCGCCATCTAATGCAAGACATACAACTATCCAATACACTGACCGTCCACCTAACCCTTTGATTATAAAATTCTACCAGCAATTACTCTAACAATTTACTAATTTAAAAATATAATATATAAAACGATATATAATGCATAAAGTACTTTTTGTTTTAATTTGATTGATTATCCATTCGAGTTTTATATTACACATGTATTGATTTGAATTTATTATTATTGGATCCTTGGAACTGAGGAATTACGATCAATCTTCATCGAAATCTAAAGAGAGTCTACAAAGGGTTAATAAACGACCAGGTCAGCCATTTAACAGGACTCAAAAACAATGAACGCCCAAAGCACTAAAAGCACAGGCGGCAGATGCGCATACATCGACGAGTGTCTCACGAGTGTGTAAAATGTATCATATTAAAATACAGTTCTTAATTCTCAGCTTTCCCCCTCCCAACCCCTTTTAATTTCAGGTTTCTCTCATACTTCTTGCGTCCTATTTTATTTTTGCTTTTCGTTTGCGTCGTCGCTCTTCTCCCTGCGTATCGTATCCGCTAACGCTTTAATAATTAGTAATCAACGTTACTTTTTATCCTCTTTATCGTCCGGATTTTCATCGTCAAATTATCTAAAAAATATGTCCTATGTATTTTTCTTATTTTCCTCATTCGCTCCCAGATTCTCTCTCTCTCTCTCTCTCTCTCTCTCTCTCTCTCTCTCTCTCTTTCTTCTTTTGTATCTGTCCCTGTTATATCCTTCTGATCTTTCGTTTATTATTCCTTATTCTCTAGCAAAAACAACGACATATATCGCGCATTTCGTCCCAGATAAATATTATCGACACACATACACACATCGTAAATCGCTTGTACGTACAGTTTGCCTACGCCTAGTTGTATTTGCAGAGTGGAACACGGACGGTAGTGCCTAAGAGAAGCTCGCCCAAAATCCGAGAACCTCGCGTGCCAAAAGAACCATGCGTTTCGTCGTCCGTATCGATCGTTATATCGCAATTTCCTTCGTCTTTCTTTCCCTTTTATGAAATTCCGTACGTTACGTTACCTGACGTTTCTGCTCGGTATTTCTCTCATTCTCTCTCTCTCGCTCTCGCTCTCTCGCTCTCCTCTGGATGTACCTCGTACTGCTTTATCTCTAATTCAAATCGTTGTTCTTCGTTATCTTCGCGTCTCCAAGAATTCTCTGAGAACCTCAAGAACAATCACGTCGTTGATTATCGAACCCTCTCTCTTTTCTGTCTTCATCCCCCAACGCGCTTCTTTGAAATCTCGGCACAGCCTCTTCGGAAACTACAGGTATTTCCTGTGGCCTAGCACCGCCTTCTTCGACAATTCGTTCATCGTCCGATCATCGAGTTTCGAAAGGCGATCGACGCGAACACCAACGTCGTCGTTCCCTCTTGGATCCTTCGCTTTGTCGCTTCGTTGACAAAGCAGGCAACAGGCAACAGAGCTCCGGGTCTCGAAAGGGAAAAGGAAAAAAAAAAAAAAAAAGAACGAAACCCAGCGAAAAGGAAACGGCCGACGAACGTGACACACGAAGATCGACACCGATCGCCGGTCTTGAACCTCCAGCGTGTTACTGGCACCGAGTTCTCGTCAGTTAGGAACGGCTCGTCACGCTTTGTCCCGATTTACGACGCTAGATTCAGGCCTGTGCTTGATGAGATACCATCGAAGTCGACCGGGACCCTTTCATAAATAGTCGTTGTCCACCGCCTGCGCGTCCTGCGACTTCAGGGTGGCCATTTCTTCCACGGTGCCCTCCTCCGCTTCCTGCTCCTCCACGAAGCTAATGCTCCCCGCTTTGTACCACACCACTATGTCGACTACGAACGCGAGAATCAGGATTCCACCTGTGGTACCTGGCGATTCACGAAGAGACTCGTTAAAGAGACAGATCGTTTGTTAATAAATTGTTAATTAAACGTACGAGGAGGGCCAATTTCTATGTGCAAACAGCTTGTCTTTGATTCGAGTAAATTTTTACACCTTGCCTTGTGATTTCATTCGTGTTCAAACGAAGCTCAAAATCATCGATGCGATGGAACAAATCAACATCTGGCTGATGTGTTTGATCGATTAATTTTTTTATAAATACAATTATTCATAAAATTGGCCACTGGATGAAAAATTTCCTGTTTGGCATATGCTTTTTGACAAACAATACTTTACAATAGAAGAAACAGTATAATAGAAAAATAGAACTTTTAAAGCCAAAAAATCACGAATTCGATGGTTCGAGTGTTTTTCAATTGTTTTTCATATTCGAATCGCGAATCACGACGTTACAAGGCAAGGAGTTAAGAGGAATTCGTATCTCGCTCGACGTGATAAGGCAAAGGATCGACAGAAATTTCAGCGTCGGTATATAATAACGAGCAGTAGCCAGTCAGAGAGAGAATCAAGGTAAAGATATTTCCGACTGCTGTTCGCCGCAGATTTCTTCCTAACCGCGTACGTACCATGATAGAACATTCTAAAGACATTCGAGTCGTAAAGCCAGCAGGCACCACGCTCGCCGCAAGCGTATTCCCATACGAGACAAGCGGAGTCCACCACAGCACCATAAACGATTGGACACGGGACGTTACCTGGAACCGACCAGCGGATCATTTAGTTGACAGATTCATTTCTGAAATCTTGGCGAAGATCTTTCATTTTAATTTTCTTATTTTTTTGTCATTTACACGAGATAAAAACCGTTCAACGTAAAAACGTAGAATATAAGAACAAAAACTGCTTCCTTCTTCTTGCTCCAAATTCTTCGTTATTATAGAGAGTACAATCAAGAATAAACAGATTATACAAAATCATGAATTAGATATGGAGAGTGCAGCAGTTTAGGAAATTAATACTAAATTAATAATTAATTAAATAGCTACAATAAATAACGAATAGTTTAGTAGACCAAACACGTTATTTTTAGATTAAGATTTAAAAAGTCCTTGGATTTTCAAGCCGATTGATGGGAAAAGTAGTCATAAAGTAAAATTGTAATTCAACATAATGTTGAATGAAATCTGGTTGAAAGAAGTACTAACTGTAACGTTAAAAAATGATTGAAAATAATTGTAAAGGAAGTTGTTGCGTGTACGTAACGTTGGTCTTGAATCATTAAGAAAAAAAAAAATGTTACAATTAAGGCAAAAAATGTTACAGTTGAAGATTAATGAATTACCAAACAGGCCGATGGCGAATTGTATGAGCCCCAAAGCCATCGCCTTGTCCCGTGGATCCACGCACCGTAGGATTAACAGCATGGAGCCTACTTCGCTGGTCGAATGGATGAAAACGAACACCGAGAACAGGACCATGTAAACCCAAAAGTTACTGCACTCGAGCTCGCAGTAACCGATCGTCGCGGTGCTGGCCATTTCCGGTGAAGTTAGATTCGACCCGATGCACTGGCAGTTGTAAAACTGAAAAGTCACGGAACCGGAGCGATTAACACGTGCAAAGTATACCGTGTGCAGATGCTTTTCCAATGTTTCGATGAAACAAGAAAGAAAAATGCAAGTGATTCGCGTAGATAATTAATCGAGTCATTTTTCCACGATGTCTCTTCCTGTAAAAAATCGTAAATGACCATCGGATCGATGGTTCGCGCGCAGCTGCGTCTAACTGCAGCGTCCAGATCACTTTACATTTTCGTGCGACGATCAATTAAAAAAGCGTGTGAGCGAGACACCGAGCCGAGACTAATTTCAGAATGAACGCTCGTCTGCGTCTGGCCTCTTAATTGCGCGAACAATCGGGTCGGCCGGCGCGAAATCCGAACAACTGGAAATGAAATGCTCGCGGCGAAAGCATTTCAACGTTTCAATTGCGAAAGTAATGACTTGCGCAGTTGCGTAATCAATGAAGCATTGTTTCACCCGGGCGAATAATGCGATTTCGTCCGTAAATGGCGGAACAACGAAACATCTCTAGCCTAGTTTGCACGCCACTGTCACCGACAATTATACGACCGCGCGACTATTTTCCCGATGCGTCAAGTTATATATCAATATTCTCCCAAGATGATGTCACTGGCTCCGCACAATCGAGAGAATGCAATCAGTGCGCAGACTGAAGAAGTTAGTCGATTCGAATCGGCGCAACGAGACGACGAAATCGGTGTCTTACGTACTAAATCATTTATCCTTCAACAATTGCGCGCGAACGAAATTTTACTACAATATTAATTTAGTTCTCAAAGACTTGACAAACAAATAAATATTGTTTTAATTTATTTAGAAGATTGGAATTTAGTTTGCTAGAAAATTATAGTTAGAAGTGAAAGATTTAGATATTAATGTAAAGAAATTGAGAAATTCTAAAAGACTTAATAAAATTAATATTATTTTAGTAATTATTTCAAATTTTAAAGTTTAATTTTCTGTCTTGTAACATTCCTTGTTTTATTCATTTACTCTTCGTACCAGCATCATTATAATAAATTGTAACTGCAATAGCTATCGGGAAAGACAAAAATTACCGTGGATAGCGTCATAATAAAACTCTGAAACTGATCGATGATGATGAACTTTCGTGGTACTCACCGAAGCTATCTTGCCATCGACTATCGTGTAATTAGAGCAGCCCGCGTGGCACGCGGAAAAATACGTTTTCCCATCGACGCCACAAATCGGGCTGAACTTGTTTCGAACGCAGTCGCAGGTGGCCTCGCAGGTCGGCTCGAAGCTGGACAGTCTGAAAACATTTTGTCATTTAATTACAATGTTGACTGCTCTTTCGACAAAATCTGTGATTGATACAAACCGAATCGTCTCTATAAGCACAATCGCTTGTCTCTTTATTTCAGTTTAAACATTCAACGATCGAAATTACAAAAGCTCCCATGTAGGATAATTGATGCAAAGGACGTAGTAAAAAGTAAATACAATTCACTACGGAGAGAAGAGAAAAAGAGAAGAGAGAGAGAGAGAGAGAAAATCTTACCCATTCGAATGCGAAATGAGACCAGCGAAATCATCCATCGGACAACCGATGAACATCAGCACACCCATGCCGATCGCGTAAACTACCGCTGTGAAGGCGATCCAGGCTGCGACGAACCTGGCGTTAGGCTTTGCCCTCAGAATAAACACCCCGCTAATTATAATACCCAGACCCATTACTAAAATACCACCGACACCTGTGAAAAAAAGGAAAATAATCTGGGATCAATACGCAGTTCTCACTGTCACGACGACTCTGTTTTAGAGCTAGGACTTGTGTCGTACGCCAAGATACGACCTGACTGGATGAGAATCAATTCATTACAGAAAATAGATTTTACACAGTTTTGACAGCCTCAATATGCGTAATATTGTTAGATATAAAAATTAATTAACTCTGATTTTTCCAACATGATTTATCTCTTGGTTACAATGATAAAAAAAATTGATACTTACAATGGAAAGATAAATAGTAAAATATTTTTATCAACGGTGAATGGACTGAATTTTTATTCAATTGCGTATGACCCTATTTTAGATGTAGATGTTCAATTTTATATCATGATCTTATGCACATTTTATGTATCAAATTGACGAATGAGGATTAAGTCCTGACAATTAGTCAACTTAGTAACATTATTATGTCAACTTAGTAACATTATTATGTCAAATTCTTCAAAGACTTTAGATAAAATCCAAAGCAGAATAGTTTCAATTTTGTCCTATCATTTAACCTTTATAATTTATCTGTCAAAGTATTCTTTCAAAGTATTCTTTCATCTTCTTACTGTACAGTGCAGGCCATTTTTTGAGACTTTGTTCATATCTTCTGCATCAAACATTTTTAAATCGCGTCTTTACTTTTCTACAGAGTCGAATACTGTATCGTTCATCGAAGGATAAGACTGTAGGTTTGAAAAATTCAACAGAAGTACCCACTCGCATCGAAGAAAGTTGACGAGAACAGGAGGATTCGGAGGGGGATAGGGGGCCAGAAACTCCCCTCGCGTGTCTATTCGCGAAAATTACCTGAGATCATGTTCGCATGATGAGCTGGCATGCGAAATTGGCTCTCGAGGTACTTTGGCAGGAAGGTGTAGAGGCCGGCGATCGGTAGGATGTGCAGCACGCTGCTGGCCGTCCGGAACATAAGAATGTCGTTCTTCAACAGCCTCTTCACCGCTTTAGGGAAGTCTGCAACAGGTAGAGAGAAGGTGAGGTGTAGCGAGTGTACCGAGTCGTGCAGGCGACGCGAGTCGAGCACCGCAACCTGCAGCCAAACCATTTACATGAAATTTATTCATCGTCTTACTCGCCTCTCCCGCCCTTTGTTCCGGGACCTTTCATTTGCCACTCCTGATTTTTCGTCGAAAGTAAAAAATTACGAGAGTGAATCGCGCCGCGACGTACGAGAAAAAATTTAGTCTTCGCGCGGTTGAGGGGTCGGGGAAACTTGGGAAACCGAATATATCGCCGTTGCCCTTTTCAAGGCGAGGAAGGAAAAATTTTATAGCAACGCAAACATTTCGTGGCAAATCGTTCAAATCGCCAAAATTACATAGTGGTGAATGTAAAAAATTTCATCTCGAGAAAAATGTTTCGGAAAGAATCCTTCAAAGAGATCCTAAAATGCAGATTTCTACGACGAATTGGTTGGTTTAACCAGTCTGGTAGTTTCAGTGTTGGTAAAACTTTCCTGGCTCCAGAAACTGGGTCCAGTGACGAGGGATTCGAACGCAGCCGTCGATTCCCCGTTATTTATGAACTCAATTACGAACAACGAGCTAATTAGACGACGATCGAGTTTCCCATCGTTCTATTTTCGATGGGACACGACAGCGGCATGGCGGCGCGTGTACGAGTGAGATCACGCACCTCGGCGTGGAGAAGAGGGCAGCAGCCAGCGATCGCCTGAAGCTCGAAAAACGAGAAACAGAGACGAGAAAAAGAAAGCGTAACGTCCGATACTTGCACCGGCACCGGGAAAAACGAGGATCGATCATCGGCCAGAGAGAAAGAGAGGGAGCGATAAAGATTTCGCGAGACGTACGGCGTCTTTTCGAAAGATCCCGATAAGAGAGGACGGCGAGCGATCTTTCTCCTATCTCTAGTTTCTTCTATCGCGACTCGACGTCCTTTGACGTATCAGCCTCAAACGGACGAGACTCTTGCCTTTCCCAGCTTACCGATAATCGGATCGAACAAGACCAGTCTTCGCAAACGAGCTCGTATCTTCATTAGAATTACTCGTATTATGGGACTCGGCGTCCTTTTTCTCTCGCGAGCGTTATCGACGGATAAACGTTGCCGAGCAAACAGGAACGGACACCTACTCGTTTACGCGGCGATCTAACGACTTCGAATTAAGGTTCTTTCGGATCGAGAGGAAAAAATGAAAGAACGAAAGAATCGACGCGGTAAAAACTGGATAAAAACGTCCGAGGGAGACGCGGCCGAGCAAGAAGCGACGTGGCGACGATCGGATGAAGCATCGATTTTCTAGCAATCGTAAAAAACGCGAATTCCTGCATGGAGCGGACAAGGGGGAATGGAGAGGGGACGAGGAGAGGGGGGAGGGGGAGGGGGAGTGGAAAAAGAAGCGGAGAGAACGATGCACGACGAGGCGGCGATCCACCTTCGTGCGAGGTTTCCGTTCGAGAAACCCTCGGTGGAAACTGACATTAAGGATGCCTAGGACTGCTCTAGGCTTCCAGGAAGGCCAGGCTAGAGTCGTGGCAACCCCGCATAGAGAAGACTCCTGCAGACCATGAGTAGACAAACGTGACTAACATTGCGCTCCGTGTATTATCGCGACAACCCTGCACCAGGCCGTGCATACAGGGTGGCCGTTCGCGAACAGTCCGCCAGAATTCTCAAAAAGACTGGCAATTTGACGAAGAGAGAGAAACTTTATCACCGACGGACCGACGTGCCGCTAATAACGATAACGCGCGTAACTAGAAACAAGCGGAGTTGAGCTCTTCAAAGACATTGATCAACGATTTTCAAAAAGATGACGCGCGACTATCGTCGAATGAAGTCCTCAAACGGACGAACATTAACGAATCGAGTAATACGCGAATCGCGTGCGTACAACACTGGATACGAAGGTCTTCGCTTGTCCTCCGTTGGCGATCCTCTGGCATTCCACGATCTGTTCCACACAGTGGTACCACACACGGAAGTTTCCACTAGAACCAAGTAGCCACGTTCCGCGACATTCCAGCTTCTTTCCGACTTCTTTACTCCCAATATCGAACCTCCGAGCATTGCTTCGAACTTTGCTGTTCCCTTTACGCAGGTTGCTCTTTGAGATCAAAGTTGCACGCACACACACACACACACACACGCACGATCAGAGATCGATAGAAAAGCAAACCGATCTGGTTTGTGGACACTGGCCAGCAAGAAGGGAATCGAAAGGAACCGAAACGTATCCGGATTTCTCGTCTCTCCGGTGTGCCATGTGCACGTAGGAGTAAAGGATCGGCGGTAGTGCGTGTGTGCGAACGCGACCAGGGCCGTGTGTGCGTTAATAATGATGACTGACCGACTGGTGCACTAGGTGGGGCAAGTTCACGGTCATGCGTCGTGCATAGGCGCTCGGTAGGCACGCGCGCATTTCTGCGTGCATATACGGCCCTGTTCTTCTCTCTGGCCGCGTGTGGATCCATTCCTCGCTGGGTAGAAGACTTATCTCAGCTGTCTCGTGCACCTCGGTCGACATAACACGCGCGACGTAACGCACCAGAAATGCGCCAAGCGACACAACACGCGCCGACCGCCGCGCCGATGCCTTTTCACTCTCTTCTCTTCTCCGTTAAATCTCTTCCTCGCGTGATCCACGGCTCCGCGGGGAAATTATCCTGGGTCTTGGCCGGATGCAAGGCTCAGTTTTTGGTCGGGCCGTGTTCCCTCGAAAATACGAGCAATTTGCTACCATCGCCCCGCTCGGGCGACCGAGCTGCCCCGCAGTTCAGCTGCCTTCCACTTCAAAACTGGATTTTGAGAGAACGTTTCGCGATTGCGTTTCTCTCCGTGATTAAGGATTACACAGGGTGTAGCAGAAAGCGAGGTACAGTCCACAGACTAGGGATGATTCTAAGAATCGTTATTTAACAGAATAACTCGAGGCTTCGTTTTCGAGAGAGTTATGTTTGGACATTGGTAATAATAATAATAATATTTATTAACGAGTACAGTCTAATGAAATAGAATAGATGGAACAAATAAAAGAGAATAAAGACAATGTGGTGAAAGATGTAGTGTTGGAAATACACTGAGTAACTTTAAAATTTAAAAGTTCTTTCAGGTGTGCAAATTATGTGAATCACCCTGTATAGCTGTCTATACACTAATTTAGTAATCTAATTTAGCATGCTGTAAAAATGTGGAATGTATAATTTTGTCCCAAGAGATACGAGGGATCGATTATGTAATAATTTTAAATAGAAATAAAATTTCTACTGCAACTCGTGACTATCGATACTTGATTTTAGCTAATTCTAGACTGGAGAACAGCGAATAATCGACAGGAGAAAATAAACGAAAAATAGTACTTTTCTGTTTAAGATTTCGTTTTTAAATTTCAACAGATTTTTTTTAAGAATTAGTTTGATACAGATATACCAAGCATTCCACGAAAGAACGTTTATTTTCTCTTTTCCAATCCGAAATTAGCAATTCAGATATATTTGACAAATTCGATTTTCTCGACAACAAAGTCTCAGGTCAAAAAATGCTATTCCTTTTTTTTTTTATTATTACTATTTGTCTTCTCGTAAAATCACTTTCTGTCCAGTTACACCCCGTATATGATAAGGTTCGAATGTCGAACTCGAATGTTTCTCGTTAGTCGAATGAATCGTTTTATAATGAGAATCAAGTAACTGTCAAGTATAGATTTATAATCAGAGTTATTTTTAAGTAACGTGTAACTGCAACAGAGAAATGCACGTGCTGCACTGGAACGTACAAGTTTCATTATCGATGCGACTCATGCTGCATTTTGAGCAGTTGCCTCTTTCAGGAACAACATTTCCAAACATTGTTAGTTGAGGGTAGAAGATATGCGCTACTTTTACAATCTGTAACATTTTGTAACTAAAAAAAGTAAAGTATCCATTCTGTTGATGTATGTTTTACTCTGGCCATTTATAACAACTATTAGATTTTAAATTGAAGCAAATAGTTGCAATTAGCTTTTACATAGACAACCAAAATGCTGAACCTCTGTAATTAAGAACTTCTGTATATTCTTGTATAATTCTTTGTAAAATTTCCATTCATAATTCATCTAACAATGAGTGCAATTCTCTTTATTTATCGTATCAACAAGGATCTATTAATCAAATTTGAAGCTTAATACAAGCTTACAAACACCTCAATTTCTTTAAATTTCATAAAATCCAAGTGATGAAAAGATGTTAAACGAATCCTAGAAATGTTCTTTGTACAAATTCCTAAGTGAAATATAGAAACGAATACCATCTGGATTCTCTGGACTCCCTGGACAGATTGTTTGTACAAGTATCAACTAATAATCTTCTTCTTTTATGGACAGTTACATTGAAGACGATCTCATTCTGCGTAATCGAATCGACTTTTCTATTTGTTATCTCCTTCTCGAGGAACAAATGTTCGGCCTTTCGATCGAAAGTTTTAACGAAGCGGATCAAGAATAAACCCGCGAAGGGTCGCCCCGCTGTCCCAAGCAGAAAAGGGCTCTCGCCCGTGTTTCAGTAAGCGTTAGCCTGCGTGCTCACGATCGAACGAGCAGACACGCCGGCTCTGCAAACTTAAATTCGTCATTGACCTTGACTGCCAGGTTCATGCTTCGAAGATCATCTCATTGGCTCGTCCTTTCGTCTCGATAAACGTCCACGGAATGCATAATGCCATCGCTATCTCGTCTCGTCGAAAGACCAAGAGGTAGATAATACTCGTACCGAATTAATGATCCATCGCGCATTAACGCGTCCAATGCTGCAGGCAACACACGTGTTGCCGATGCAACGGTCGAGCTCTGCTCTGCAATTGATGTACAAACGTAAATAAACAATCCGAGCGTGTAAATAAACAAACAATTCCAAAAGGCAAATAAACAAATCAATAACGCAAACAATAACACCACGGCACGCGTTACGTAATTAGACTTAAGAACTTCTGTATATTCTTGTATAATTCTTTATAAAATTTCCATTCATAATTCATCTAACAATGAGTGCAATTCTCTTTATTTATCGTATCAACAAGGATCTATTAATTAAAGATTTATCACGTGTAATTTCTGATTTTTGCGTACCAAGTGGGAGTAGAAATATATATTTTTTTTACGCATTTATCGAGAAATTTAAAACGGTGAAAATACACAAAATACGTATAAAATATCCAAAGGGAAGTACTCGTCACAATTTTCAAGAAAAGAATCAAATTTCTACGTAGGTCCCACGTTTCTCTCCTTTTCACTTCTGTTTGTAAAAGTATGAAATTGCATAGAAATTCACGATTTTACCAAACACTTTATTTTCGACATTTTACGCATTTCAGCACTGTTCGCACGCAGCAACCCGGCGTCTTTTCGCATCTTTAAATTTCTCATAAATACGTACAGCAAACGTGCAGTTCGATAATGTCTCGAAAATGAAACCTGTTCCACGTGATATTTAAAGTTTTAACGGCTGGTTTCCCGTTGGTCCGTCGACAGCCTCGCCGGAGTTTGCAGCTATAAAAAAATCTTATTCTCTAGTTCCTTATTTCCCTTTATCGGTGAAAGTATATCAATGCCGGTGAGATACGTCGATGTTATTCAATAATTATAACGGACGGAGATGTTTGCGTTACACGAAAAGCCCATTTGTTGCTGCGCGGCGGTGGATGAAATTGATCTATCGACCGGATACACGCACACGCGGATGGGGCCTATGATTAATAGATAGTTTCGGGTCGTCCGATGATACTTTTATCTTCCTCGTCGAATCTTCGCCGGGCAATTTTGTGGGACGGCTACCAAACACGTTGGGTTGGGAGGGCTCGCGCAGAACGGCTCACGGGAAGCCATAAAATCAAATTAAACCGCTCTGATCCGATAGCCGGAGCTTAAACACCAGCCTCTCTGACGAACAATTCGCATCGCTACGATAAATCAGGGCTTACCTCGGAGACTAGGCTTTTTCGCATCTGCCCGTTTCGGCGGTGTTCTACTCGCGGGCAGTCGCGTAGGGAACGCGAACATTCCTATGCTGACCAGCATCAGCATGGCAGATATTAGCACCAAACCTGAAATACACGATATTTCTGTAATCTTTCTTCTATCGTTCTCCTTTCGTGTTTCGTGTTTTTTCTGTAATTTTGCAATTTTTTGCAAAACCGGGGCTGACGAGTTAACTTGTTGTTGAGAAATTAAAAAAAAAAAAAGAAGCATTAGAGAAGTATTTTCCAACGACGAGTTGACTCATCGACCCCGCTTAAAGAGTTCGAGAAAGATATACACAGAGATAGATGAGAAGGCTCTTGCAACATGGAAATCGAAGGAAACGGCGATTAATCATTAAACAAAGGCTGAAAAGCTTGCTTTCGTGAGGAAGTACGTAAGAAATTTCAATTTACCAAGCCACCATGCTCCGACCCATCTCGGGTCTGTCGGCGTGATTTGCGGATTCGCCGACAAATCCGCGTAAATCATCGTGCACAATGAGCCAAGAATGAAGCCTAGGGCCGGTCCGAGGATCCTCACTCCGATCGTAATCGCTGCAACAAAATCCATCGGGGCCGTGTTCCGTGAGTATGCAAATCCTCGACAACTTTGAAATTCTGACGATAACGTAACAATGAGATGCTCGAAATCAAAAGCTTCTTCGAAACGATAACATTCTGCTTTCGAACGGAACTCTGAACAGCGTTCTTTGATTTCTTTTCTTCCAAGTATGTGAAATGATTGATTTTATAAAACACGTCAAACCACGCAGAGAATATTATCGATTCAAATATAATATCATTGACAAATGTTATCAATTATTAAAAAAAATATTATTGATTAAAAAGTGTTGTGAAATATTTAACATTTATTTAACTTGTTAATTATTAATTTTATTGCCATGATTCTTTTGTACCGGGTAATTTGAAAGTCAACACACTGTACATGTCTGAAGTACAATTTTTTCGGCTGCACTAGTACGAAAGAGAAAAATATGTTATCATTATTAAAAAAAAAGAAAAAAACGATCATAGTTTTGGAAAAAAAAAATGGTTTTGTTGGAAAATATCATTTCAAATGAATACTGAATAACTTTAACACATATTTTTGCATCGATAAAAAAATACCTTGGATATTTATCATTATCAATTTATCAATTTATTAATTTTTATTCAAAGTTTAAAGCTTGTCGAGCTATAAGTTTACCGGTGTTTCGCAGATTGTTTCATAAATGTAAATGCACGAGAATAAAATGAATATCAAATTCGAAATGCACTTTGCGTGAAACTTAAAACTTGGACCTAATTTAATAAAAGTTGCTTGTAACTGGTTCCCGAAGGGAGCAGAAAATATATTGCACACTTGCGAGGAAAGTAACACAATTCAAAAGAATATGTTATTACTATGAGAATTATGAATATCTTATTCATTTATCTTTACAATTTTGCCGATAGCAATCATACCCCTCTATTTGATTCATACGACATTGTGCTGTGTTCTTTAAATGCTCATTATGAATTTTATCTTTCATCATTATGAACAAGTGTGCATATTGATAAAAAGTATTTGAATTAATATTTTCTTTGGTTAACAAAATAACGTCTAATTCAATACGTTTCGCTTGAGAAACATATTTTCTTGACTATACGTCACGTTTTTATTAAAAAACAGCACTGATGGAACATACAAGAGGAAATAATAATGTGCTTAATTTCAATGGTTCAAAACATCACGGAATTACTTACTATTAAAAAGAAATTAAGCAATCCAACAGCTAGAAGGAACATAGTATTCTTAAATATCGAAATGAACTGCAAATTTCCTTGATATGCATTTGAATATATTAAAAATATTGATTGTTCTATTATAGGAAAATTTCAAATGAATACTTTTATCTCTTTATTAACTCGCGAATGAGAAACTCTATCTACTCTGTATCGAATTTTGGTGAATCGAAATCCAAATTTGGTTGATATTAATGGTTACAAAGACAATTAAGAAATTAATTTTAAGAATTCATCCATTTTAACAACTTGATATGACAAATATAATAAAAACGCAAGGGACGCAATTGTATTCTTACCGAAATAGAGCGGACTTTCTCTGCTGGCCACATTATCATCGATGTAAGGGATACCAAGGGTGTAGACCGCCGTCTGACCCATTCCAACGCCTAACAAGGAGACGAAAAATATAGCCAGGACCACTGTAATTATTTTGCTCTGTATTCTCTGCTCTGTCAACGAGTCACCCTTGCAGTAGTTCATCGTGTTCATTTGAGCCGGCGTCGTAGATGAGATCCAACTTTGAGAAAAAGAGAAACATTGTCAGTAAGGTCGGTTCAAATAAATCAGAAAATGGAAAAGTGCGTGGTAAAACATATTTCAGGTCGCAAAGCAAACTCTACGGCTCGCAAAAATCTCAACGGAGAATTTATCTTCAAAATATACATAAATATCAAGTCAGAACCCATTATTATAATTTAGCAGCCTTTTTGTTTCACGCAACCACCGCAACATATAAATGCAATCGTGAAACAACAGTTAAATCATCGTTTTATGGCAGTGCAATTTCCATTTTTGGTTCTCCGAGAGTTAAATTTATTAAAAATTTATGCAAATAAAAATTATAATTACAAATGTACCAAACGCTGAATCCAATATTTTCAATGCATTTCTTTCTGAAGGAATGTAATCAACTATTACCAAAAATCTAATTCTATATATTGTGATATCATTTGTGCGACAGAGATTTAGTTGAAACAAATCTGATTTGAGCACAATAAAAAATATCGTACGATTTGGAGAATGTCTGTTCAATCGTTCAAATGTTCACTGCGCGATAAATATGACTTGGTTAATTGCACTTTTTATTTATACGCGCAAAGAGCAGGTGAACAGGTACCTGACCCATTTAAAAAAAGATACTATCGATTATAGTATATTCAATAAGGCAGACAGGAAAAAATGGAGAGGACGGAAATTGCAGAATTTCGAAAGCGCGTTTTTGCAACGGTATCTAGAGTTTTAAAAATGTGCAAACGATGAACGTGTCACGTTTGAACAATTGAATAATTTTGAACATTTTCGTATAACTCTTTGTACGAATCTAGATCTCGATCTCTTGTCTCAAAATCGTTTGGTTCTATTTTTTGACTTTTCGTTATATTTAATTTAATCTCAAACTATTTTCACTTTAAAAAACGTAAAAAAACACCATTTTAGAAAATTCACTATTTAGATGCTGTCCACATAGTTTTCTTGCGAACCATTTGACGAGAATGATTCTATGTATTTATTTCAAAGAATAGTAATTTATGTTACATTTAGTTTAGAATTTATATAGAATTGTCATTACATTATGGAATGTTATTTCAAAACTTTGTTTGAAATGTATACCATTCGTTGGAACTGAAACGGTTAATTATAACGAGATAAATTATGTGAATCATACACTTTTTAGAAAAACTTTTTAGCGAGTATGTTGATCAAAATGACCAACATACCATTGAACAAAGTTTAATATTTATTTCCCAATAAGATGCTTTAGACAGAGATTATTGTTCCATATATTTGTTTACAATATTATCTATAATATTAATTGTTTTTTAATACAGCAAAGCACTGATTGTAGTTAATAGAACAAATTTTATTTTTTTATGTATGTAGTTTTTTTTATAAGGAGTGGTAAACTATAATAATGAGCAAATTACATAAAGTTCGTATCCTAATATTTTTGACGATTTTAAATTTCTTCATTCTACCTGTCGCCCGTTTAAAAAACACTACGTGTTTGAATAAAAATAAAATCTAAATCCTGTAGTATATTAAAAGTTAATTCAACAAAATCGTTACAAACAAATATAAAGAAAAATAATCTTTTGAACAACGGTAGTATCCAAATATTATTACTACGAATCTCTCTGCATGGTTCACCAGGACTGGAAAAATTGACAAAATTCAATCAAAAGACGAGAAATCAATTAAAATTAATCGTCGAAACGAATGATTAGAGAAAGACAAGAGATCCTACTCACCTATCCAAAGTAGCGTTCTCAGATCGATCCTGCAGTTTGCAAAGATTCGTGGAGTCACCACCCTCGATACCGCTGAAAAACATCTCGTTCTGATGGATCAGCTGTTCACCAAAGATGAAATGGGGCATCGAGCAGGTGAACGAGCTCACCGCGAACAGGATCATGCCCCAAGCGATCCACTTAGGCCGGTGACCTTGGCCCCCGTAGTACGTAAGCAGGAGAGAGGAACCGATCTGGCCGATCTCCGTCGCTGACATTATGATACCGGTGGTCTTCGACTGAATCTGGAACAGCTTCTCGATCGTCGTGATCACCGAGACGAAGTACGTGTAGTACATTCCCTGGAGGACCTGTAAACCCAGACGCGGTTTGAATTTAAAACCGTCCAAGAGTTTCAACTTCGCTGCGGTCTTTGAATTTTTATATTCCAACCTCGTTCTCGTTTCGACGAACAAACAAACTTTGAACGTTTCGAGGGAGGGGAGATTTCCGCGCGAAATTGAAACAAACAATCGCGCAAAGTTTCTTCGTTTTCTTTTTTCCGTATCGGTGAAGGAACATGCAATTGTTCGATTGTGCGATGATTCTTATTCGTCGAAGTAAGTTCCATGCGTCGTACAATCAGTACAGCATGATAGTTTTGGTATATTTATCGACAAAAGAAATTTCAAAGTGTAATTTAACATTAAATCGACACAATTTCACATCATGGATTAATAGCACAGTGAGAGAAGATCATCGAGTGTGATGAGGTTTACTTTGATGAATAAAAATGATCGAACAATTATGTCTGTTTTGTGCTAAAATATTTCGCAAAACCTATTAACAAATACTGTTTCGCATTTTCTTCCAACGTAAAGAATTTTACAAAAATTTAACAATAAGGCGAAAATGATCCAAAGAACGTAGCAAACTTAAATTACTACAGGCCTCTAATTTCTCGCGCTTTTTTCATAAAAAAAATCAAAATGAAAGTTTAAAATAGAAATTTTAAAAGCGTCCTTTCTCTAGAGAGTTCGTTTTCGAACTTCTCTCGAAAGCTAAACCAACCCAAGTGATGCAGAAGGTGGCCAGGAAGGCCTGCTTCGTGGCGAAATACTGCAGCCAGTGTGGCCTGCACGGGCCCCAGCCGCACGACACGTCAGCGTCGTCAAACTCCGTGTGAAGGCTGCTCGATTTCTCGTCGGACATGATCAGCTTCCCGTTCTCCGTCGCGGAGATCTCGTGTAGTTTCCCGTTTGGTATCGAGCCATTGTTGTTGTGCTGCTTCCCGCAGATCAGACCGTTCCCGTTCGCCATCTTCGGCGGGATTATCGTCAGTGCCTCGACATTTCCGTTCGCCAGAATCTGAGTGTCCTCGCCCGCCATTGCCTACCACGACGATCGATGGACTTTGCTTCGCTTCACACCGCGCTTCTTTTCCCTCTTTCTGTTCTCTCCTAACAGCCTCCTCGCACCCTCTAGCCAGGATTCTTCCTCGTCGGAGGACCCTCGCGACCGTTCAAACGATTTTCATTCGAACGGTCAACCTGCGCTCACAGAAAAAGAAATCTTCCGTTAGTTTACCATATTTTTTTTCATGCATGGACGTGAAAAGAATCACACGTCATTGTACATTAACCCTCAAGTGGATATCGTGGAATCAAAAATGGATTTGTATTTTAATTTTAATATTTTTATTTAATTTAAAATTTTAGTTTTATTTTTGTGCATTTTATATCAGTAATGGAGTTCAAATCAGGTCAAAAATTCCGAGATTAAGCGACGTAAAAGATAAATTTTGATGACCTGGGATATCCAACGGTAACAGTAAAGGGTTAAACAACTATACATTATTTTTGACAGGAATTAAACTGTTCAAAAATTAATCTTGTTGGCTTTGTCTCTGTTGTGTAAATAATCAAGCAACGTCATCGATGTTTGTTCGCGATTCTCCGAATTCTAGAGATTATTCTACCGAGGATTTTCCCGCCGAGGGGAAGAATACGGTTGCAAAGGCATCCAGGAATAAATCGTCAAACTCGCGGTCGTGATTTATCATTCCGTCGGAAACGCTTTCAAGATACACTTCGTATTTTTGACCATCTAACTTACGCGCGTCACGGCATTATTTATAACGGCGGTCTCTCCAATCATCCACCATGTGGATGCGAAATCGCGATTGGCTTTGTTCCACGGGTGAACGAGATTCCACCTTGACTCCAAAAATTACCCCAACGCGAAGAAAGAAAGAAAAACAACGAGCTAAAAATCTACCGTAGACTTTCTACGGAACGGTTGAAAAGTTCTCTCGCGATTGTTTTAGAAAGTAATCTAAGTTAGACACGCGATCGCGTACGGGATTCGGTTGCAAATAAAAGGGACAAGAGCACGGCGATGGATATCCTTTCTCCGTGTGACTGACAGGAAGGAAGCCACTCCGGCTGAAACCGCCTGTAGCCAATGTCCTCTCACTTTCATCGGTGCCCGACTTTTCTCATTTCCCTCGCGTTCCATTGCACCGACTATCCTACCGATGCGGTTTTCACTGACAGCGAGTAGGAGTCTGCGGACTAGAACGCGCATCTGGCTGCACAACGGGTGCTCCGAAACTACTCTTTTCCTCTTCTGCATTCTCTCACTTCCACTTGTGCAATCTCTTAATTATTAATATATCGCGTATGTGTAACTATATATTAGCAATGTAAAATTGTGCAAATATACGAATAAATATAACAAAAATTATACAAACATAACAATATAGAATTATACGATTGTATTTAATTTTTGGGCAAAAGTGATGCTGACTGGGGATAATTCTAATTCATTTCATTTCACGAACACTAGTATAATGTAAGATAGTATAGATGATGAACTAAATCTATTATTTCTTTTTTCAATTTTACATATACACTGGTGGGGAAGAAAATGTAGATTTTATGTACATACATCTACTACTTGTTCAGCGATTTGCCTCGCCGTTCTTTTAAAATTTGAAGAAGCTCGCGAGTTTCTCCATTTTTTTTTTCCAGTACATTATATTCATAACGATTTCTAATAATTTCGCAATTTTGTTAACGTTATACTCTTCTGTGCTAAATAGAATGATTCGATCGACTTCGCTCTCATCAAACACTTTCCCTCGATCTATTACTTTTTCTTCTCTAAGATAAATGAACTAATATTGCTATACTATATGTGTGCAATAATACAATATCTAAAAAATATAATAGGTATATATATTCTACATATACTAAATATATTATAATAATGGCACTTTTATGTCCATTCCAAATGTACCGACAGAAATCCCAAGAATGGAAAATACTCCAAATATTCTTATGCGTTCTTGATACAAAATGTATAAAACAAACACACACGAAATTCATTTGTGTTGTACACATTATAAATTTAATACATTATATTTAAATTTACAAAAAGAAAAGAGAAACAAAGAACGCAGTGATCGAAGTGTATCTCTCTGTTCCGAGTTAATGAGGAAAACATGTTTATTACAGCATTCCGTTATACCAGATATCCTTTACTGCGTAAAACAGTTTCTTAACCAGGCTGTATTTCTTCGCTATATTCTCGAGGAGATACGGACTCGTATAAAAATCTACAGTCTAGGCACGACTTTGTTCAAACAAAGCATAAATCCAAAACGAATCGACTAATGAATCGAGCTTGCCTCGCTTTTGCCACACCGACGTTTTCACCGAGAACGTTCGAAGCAACAATACGCGCGAACGAAGAAGCAGAAAGAACCCGAGGATCAGCCTGCGGCGTGTCAATTTCGCCAGAGGAGGAAATGATTCGGGACGCAAGTACAAAGCCGGGAGAAACTTCCTGTCGAAGGGGCTCGCGCATGATAATAAAACGGCGAGGAACGGCGCACGAGCGGATTTTATTTCGACGTTAATTGGCCGGGCACGGTAACCGACCTCCGAAAACACTGTCCAAGAATACGGACGAACGTGTTTACGGCCAAGTGTCGTTTCGCCGCGCCATTGACCCGTTAATGTTCAAACGTCGTGCGCTGTCCACCTCCCCTCCCCTCCGCCCTTCACCCTCGCGTAGTTCACACGTGTCGAGGAAACCTCCGGCAAATCCATTTATTCGATCGGCACTTAAATTTCGAGGGAGTACCCAACATTCCTGTCACGGGGGGAGGGGCGCTTTTCGCGTGTGACGAATTTCAACTTAATTTCCGATTCTTTCCGATCGATTTACACCACCTCGACGTTACGAGAGTGTGAATTACGAATTGATACGACGATACTACCAATAATATTATTATATCATTATTATTATTATTATGAATTACTTTGACAATAATTACGAATTGCTACGACAATACTACCAATATTATTATTATTATCATCATTATTATAATATTACTATTATTATTATATTATTATTATTATTATGAATTACTTTGACAATAATTACGAATTGCTACGACAATACTACCAATATTATTATTATTATCATTATTATCATATTATTATTATTATTATGAATTACTTTGACAATAATTACGAATTGTTACGACAATACTACCAATACTACCAATAATATTATTACTGTTATTATTAATATTATTAATATTATTATAGGCTGAATTGTTACGATGACAATGAATATTTATTGTTTCTCCAGGAGATTAAGATAAATGACGATCTGTGAATGCCAATTTTGTTCTTTTTTTTGACAGACATGCAATTTAAATGTTCATTCATTGAACAGGTCGCCCTATTTTCAATATTTCCTTGAATTCGAGGAGCCTTCCTCGGTCGTTCCTCAGGGTTAAAAAGAATTTCTTCCGTTCGATGAAATCTATCCTTGATGTCTAATCTCATCCAGGAAGTTCCCGAACGATAAATCACGTTTCTTTTACGAGTCAGCCCGTGCTTTCGAAGGAAATAAAAAGATTTAATTGTCCATTAATTAATCATTAACGCTCGTTTTGACGTGGACGTGTTCCTGGTCAGGTTAACGTGTTCCGGGAACGAGACCTTCGTACTATTTCACGCCGGAATTGTTCTAATCTCCCTCCAAGATCCCTCGTCGTTAATTTCTTCGGCGAGATTATCTCCAACTTTGAACTCTGCTATACATCGCGAGCCAGATAAAAGAAAGGAAAACGAAATAAATTTCGTAAAGTGTTAGTCATTCGTTAAAGATAAACATCATACGTACATTCGTTGCGTTATATTACATTGACGTATGCGTTGTTACCTGTTCCAGTTTAAATTTAGCAGAGTATTTAATGGCCAGTTATGGCAAAGAGATAAAATAAGGAATTAAACTTTACGATTAAACGGGGCTTATTAAAGTTTGAACTTGCTGATTAAATTATATTGCGTGTTCAAATACGTATCTATGAACGATAATGGAAGAAGATAATGGAACGAGAGTTCTTAGTTTTTAATTTTTTTAAAAGAAATTAATTTCTTTTTAATTAATTGCTTAATAAAAAATATAATTGGCCCTTTCCTTTTATACATTGTGAGGGAAACATCGAAGAAGAAACGTGTAAAGTAAGTTGGGTAATGTTCGTTTAATTCAATTATTCCACTGCGAAACTAGTTAACATATACGTAAAATATTTTAATATGATTATTAATAAGTGGACTATCAATTTTTATGCATTTGTAGAGAATCTGAAGATATAAAAACGTGAAAACATAAAATATCGAAAATATAATAAATATCTGCTGTAACATTTAATATATGAAACGAACCTTTATCCGAATTACGAATTTGTATAAAAGTTCGTAGTCTATTAATAAATATTTTTATTGCTGAATTTATATACTTTCAGCCATGGTTATAATACAATTGTAATTTAATATTTAATAATCGTAATATATAAGCACTGAATCCACTTTGCATAACAAGAAACCATATACCGTGTCAACCCACACTACAGGAGGGACATTATGCAATAACATTCCCATAAAAATTTTGAAGCGTACATACGAAACGTAATTACTTTACCTCGAAATGACTCAATGAAAAGCCGAACTAATCGAGCGTACAGTACATCCAGACAGATTAAAAAATTGATACGAATAAATTCCTCTATAAAATCAAAAATGATTGAATAACATTAAATATTAACGTCAGGGTATATACAGACGTACATCGTAATAAATCGAACTATATATATACACAGTGTGCAAAAAACTGCACGACTTGTACCCCAATACGATTTGTCTTACTGAAAGGCCCAGAAGCAACTGTTCTGACAATCTTTTTGCCATAAAATTTTATTGATACGCAAACATTTGAATCGATACAAAACAAATTACAGGCGCGATCGCTCAGTACCAGACAACGCCACTCCTATTCGAGGTCTACACCACGCCCCCTCACGAATCACGTGACCCAAATCAACCAATCGCTAATTTTCGTTGCATCAGCGTTGCACCTGAAGAGACCCGATTTTCTGGGTTACCCTCGCTAAAATCACTTTCAGTGATAATAATTTTTCTCTTCTTTTCTACATTTCTCTTTGTATTTTGTTGTTCTATATGATTCGAAATAAATAAAAATAATTTTATTTCATCAACTCGTCTCTGTATCAATTTATTTTAGAAAGATACTTTCTCATTTTTCCCTTATTGTTTATTTTTTCATATATCTTCAACTTTTATTTCTTCTTTTTCAACTCTAACGCCAATACTAACAAGAAATCAACCAAAATCCGCAGCGAGGCACGCGAGCCGAAAGATGGGGGACAAGAAGTGGGAACCGGTCGAAGATTAAGAAGTTCAATTAGCCGGTGGAACTTTCGCCAGCTAAGGAGAGCAATGTCGACACACATCCTCGGCTGCAATCGGAACGAAATCGAAAGGGCCGCGAGAGAAGAGTGTCTCGACTCCTTCGTACCGCGTTCTCAATGGCGAAACTCCCGCGTTTAGTTGCCTCTTTTTGCCAATCGTAAATCCTTTTCGGACAACATTGGCCGTGAAGCGAAAATCTTCGCAACAATACTGGATTCCGTATCCCGATGTCCAAAATTCTTCGTCGATGAATCACGGTGTCTCGAAGTGAACCATTTTCATCGTTCTCCAGACGTCTTTCTCAGAGTCGGAAGCTTTTTTATCCGCGCGAGAAGATTCGTTTCGGGATGTTATTTTAAACGAAACGATCATTCACGGTGGAACGAAGATAATTTTAGACCGGTTACTTGGTTACTCTTTTGACTCCATTCGCGAGAGATTTGCCGCGAGATATAACTCATTATTTTTAAGGAGAAACAGTCGTTGTTATTATTGAATACGTAGCTAAATTCTTGATTTTCGATTGTTCGCGAAAAGTTAGTTTGACTTTAACAGTCGGGCATTAATAAATATTAAATTTAGTCGTTTTATTTATGTCTTTACAGACATGTAACAGATAGCAAAATGAAGATACGAAAATGCTGTAAATTTTAAATATAAAACAGTATAAATTATTGAAAAATTGAAGCCTCCCTTTTACGACGACCCTTCAAAACTTTATGCGCGACTTTTTCTCGCCAATTTATTTAACTTTGAACATCAAACGAAAACGAATATGTTACAATTGCTTGAATTTTCGTCATCTGAGCCAAATATTCACTGAAATTATCGCAAAAAGAAATCACACGTTAAGTTCTCAGTTTGAATCTTCAAGTTCGCTATAGACGGAAATAATTTTTCAAAGTTTTTCAAAAAGAAAAGTATCCTCGCTCGATACGCGACGTAAAAATATTTTAGAATAAAATGAACGATTCAAATGAGTTTTCTTTTTTTTTCTGTTTGAAAAATTATGACAGTTCAACTATTCAACGTCCGAGCATTAATGGCAAACCGTAGTTCGGAGAGGCAAGTGAATTAAGGCAAATTCTGATGCCGATTATAACATTCCAGAATATCTGTCGGTACGATTTCTCACACCGCTAATTAGGAATTCCACTCGTATTGTGATTTCATTTGAATTTCATAGGCTTCCGTGGAACCAAGTGTGATGCAACGAGAAAAGAAATTTCCGGTAATAAATTGCGGTGGTATGTCGCCGTAGGCTTGAATGGGAGACTCAAATATCTCGTAAGAGTTCTTGCTACGAGCCCACGTGCGTGTTTCGCTGGGATAAGACCTGACAACTATTATTATTCTTATTATTCGATCGCCGATCTGTCGATACCATAAGTATGTTTCCACTTATTTAATCAAAAATGAAACAAACGAGAATTTCAATTAATAACGCTGCTCTTCTCGTTCGTTCAAATTTTTAGGACGTGGAATTGTATCTCGAAATTAGAGGAAAGTTGCCTAATTTCGATCTGAACCATCTTTTTCATTCGCGTATAAATTAACTTACGCAACGTCTCTCTTAGCGTGAGGTTATAGTCCATGTGTTTCTCAGTGTTGGTATGAAAATAAAAGACTATAAATGATTACATAGCGACGATATTTTTTGTTTTGATACCGGCTGATGTAATTTTGCTTCCAATTTATGTAAGTCGTGGCTTTCGAAATTTATTCATTATTCGAAACTGTTTGCCATTTTAAATTTTGTCATTACTTCATTTGCCGATTACTAAACGAAAAATTATACGGATTAAATAAACAAATTTAATTAAACAAACATTTTTAGCAACCACAATCGCTATATTTACATTTCATTGAAAAACGATCAATTCGATAAGATTATTAATAATAAATATGTACATGAATAATCTTTCGAATATTAATAATAATCACTGTTTAATTTTTAACGTTGTCGTTTTGATTTATCTGATACCTGCAGTTTTTCTTTGTTATACCTAAAGTTTAAAATTGAACTAGTGTCAAATTATCTTAAGAACTTATTTTGTTCAGATCATATTAAACTTGTAGCACAATCACTAAATTTTTGAGCTAAAAATCTTAAAATATTAGAAAGGTAATATAAACAGCAAGCTCTTTAGAATTTTAATCTGACAGCGACTGACTATTTTTAATCATACATGTTGAAATATACGTTTGAACTTTCTCAGTATGCCGTGAAATGTTCCATAGAGATACGTTTGTATAATTTGAATATTAAAATTCGTATCTGAAATAATGGAAACTACGCATTTAGGATGTCTCTACTCCGAACCACTGTTTTAAAAGTTATTAATTGCAGTTCTCAAATTTTTTTTACCGAAAATTACCAAACACTTGCACTTTGTGGAGCCATTTTCTCAAACTGTTCTCGAAACGCGGCGTTGATCGGGAAGACTCGAAATCCGCGAGATCGGTCCGGGTTGCGCGATAGGTCGCGAAGGATCTCGCCGGCAGGGCTGACAATTGTCGCAACCTGTCCCGATTTCGTCGGTATCGGGTCGGAAAGATCGGCTCGCCAGAGATGCAATGCACGAACACCTGGATAGACCGTGACGGCACGTACGTGCGCACGAAATCAGCGGCGTTCCTCGTCAAGTTCCAGCAGCGTTACGCCGGAGAGACTTGGTCTAGGTCGCCTTTCACTGTCCTACTGACGTCTCGTGGTTAGTTGGTTAGTTGCTCTATTCTACTACGACTACAACTCAATGCCAGCGTGCACGTTGCTCTACAGAGCGACCCAAAAGAAACTACCGGCTCGGAAGGCCGACCCACGTGACTGGATCGGAAGGAGAGGACGAAGAAGAAGGAAATCTTCCATTCGAATCGGAAGATCGGAGAGCCGACGTTTCACGGCTGTCGAAAGCATCGTTTCCTGTACTCGCGCAATCTTTGATCGACGAAAGGGAGTTAACGATAGGAATAACAAAGAGTGGAATGAAAAAGAAAAAGAAAAAGCAATTTTTCTTCAGATGGGCGACGGTTTTCGTTGTAACATTTTCGTAAATTACAAGAACTGATCGACTCGTGGCCGATGAAGAACCGCAAGAAGGTCTGACAGGACGAGATTGAAGCAAGATAATACGTCAATCACGCGAGGAACGTTGTTCTTCCGCGTCGAATCGTCGTGTTCAGACAATGCCACGTGTCTTGTATCCATGGCACACTTTTTACCACTCTTTCACGGTCGATTCGAAGCAATTTTTTTGCCACGTTGCTCGACGCGCGCGTACAAAGCTATCCCAATCGATCGCAGATCGATCTTCAATTCAACTGTTAAGATATTTGCGGGGTAACAGAGGTTCACGCGAGTGATAAGAAGTTTGAAACGGTAAAAGATAATTTCCCAGCGCTTCGCAGAAGCGTTTATGCATCCTATGGGAAATCACTGTTACGTCAAAGTGACATAAACGTTTATATAAGGCAATACTTTTAGTATACCATTAGAATACAAAGTCTTTGAACTTTGAAGACTACTGAAGTGCTTGGACTGTTAAACTAATCAAATTTAGTTATTTATTGTAATCGGAGTATCAATTTAGCATCAATTTCTTACTTTTTACTGATTTTATACACCTGCTAACTATTCCTTTTTTTTTTAAATCACTGAACCCGAGAAAACCGAGCCTCTTCAGGTGCAACGCTGATGCAACGAAAATTAGCGATTGGTTGATTTGGGTCACGTGATTCATGAGGAGGCGTGGGGTAGCCCTCAAGTAGGAGTGGCGTTGTTTACTGAGCGACTGTGCCTGCAATTTGTTTTGTATCAATTCAAATGTTTGCATATCGATAAAATTTTATGGAAAAAAGGTCGTCTTCATTTCCTAGTCACAGAACAATTGCTTCTGGGCCTTTCAGCGAGACGAATCGTACTGGGGTACAAGTCGTGCAGTTTTTGTTTACTTCCGACCGCATTCTCTGTTAATTTTGCAAAGAGTTAAACGAACGGACAATCGAACGAAAATGAAACCAGAAGATCGGACGAGAAACGCGAACGAAAGCGTCGAGCGCGGTTTCCCACTTCTCGGGCGATTCACTTTCGATCGGCAGCCCCGATCGCGGTGAACGCGTGTCGCAAATCTTTGCAAATGCCCCCAAGAAAGTAAGTGGAAAGCAGCGAGATTTATATTCTACATTGATGTTCCCAGCAAACTTGCTGAACCTGATCTTGAATCTGGTTTATACGTTCTGGTGATACGTTCACATGCACGTGGAGCGGCATGCTAGAACGCTCAAGAATAATTCGAGCCGCTTCTACGAAACAATAAATAATAAACGCCGTTAAAAACTCGACCGGACGGATGAGAGACGATTTTCATGTTTTGCTAGTTTCGTGCATATTCATACCGGCGATCCCTAATTCGCGTATCGATGTCCTTATCTTTCCACGATCATCGAGTAATTACGTCCAATCTCAAATTCTTCTTTCCACGAATCATTTTCCTCGTGAATGTTACGTTTCTCATTCCTTTTTTTAACTCCTTGAGGCGCAAATTTTTACAATAACCATTATCGATAATCTGAATTTCATTTTGGTTACTGACAACTTGACTGTGTATTATCAGTGAATTTACAGTGAAAAATTTCTTTTTTTTTCTTATTTCTCTCGGATACTAATTACTAGTAATAGTAATGAGAATTGACAATAATTGAAAGTAACCAAAAAAAAAAAATTACAATCATTTATACCGACTACCAGTAACCCAATAATACACAAATTCCAATCGTAATATCGGTATAATAAAAAATTAATTTCAGTAATTTCATTTTTCCGAAAAATTTTCTTGACATTCTGCCGATAATTCTTTCATTATAAAAAAAAAAAACTTAATTATAACTTGAACCAAGAGTGTTCGTATCAGCTTACATTGTCTCGTCGCGAAACATCGTAAAATCAGAGACGAGCCAAAGGTAATTGCACAGGCAAGAAACGAATAGGGAACAATTGAATCACCGGCGTTCGCTTCCAGTTTCTCGTCGGGGAGAGACATAAAGCCGCGAGCGAGCAGAAGTCAGAATTACACGGACATCGGATTCCACTCTCTGAAACTATCCAACGCGGCTCTAATTCTAATTCAAGTCGAAATAATCGTGCATCGTGTGGAAGACGGGGCCATAATCAAGCGAGGATGAAAGTCGCGCTCCGGTGAAGCTGTCTCTGTTAAATCACAGCGGCGTGAAAATCGAAAGCAGCGAAAGTAATTCCCGTGGCTGGGAACAATAGGGGGGAATCCCCTCGATTTCGATCTCGTTCTGGAAAGCAATAAACGCCGCGGTAAAAATAGAGACGGGGGCCTGCGCTCCGCTCGTGCAATAGGCCTCAATCAATTTTCTAACGTAGTGAAAATATCCTATTATTTCCCTCCGCGAAATTATAATACATCTGTCTAGGAATGACCCATCTTCTTAGAGAAAATGCTAATTAACAGAGGCACCTTTGCGTTCAAATTTTGTGACATTCTGGTTATTAGGGATTGAGTTATAGGCTCGATTTGAAAATTTTGATCAATGTTAAGTCACGATGGTGTCGAAGATCTCGTCTTTAGAGGCGTTTTTATTTTTTCATTTCTTAAGAGTGAAACTTTTCTGATATATCAGATTTTTTTCTCGTGTGTTATATCAATAATACTGTGCTTGGGACGTAGGATTGAAAAATATTGAATTCTAAATAGTCAATATCTGTGGAAATCTTTAAGACGTTCAAAATTGGAGGCTAAGCGAGACTTTTAAGACTGTTGGATCATGTTCCAAGCATTTCGAATTTTTTCATCATTCTATAAATAATGTGGTCACTGGTATCACACTAGATAAAAATAAAAAATATTCGTCGTGAATTTTTTCGTATTTTGTTTTATTATCTCTTTCTATTTTCAGTTCTTTGTTTCAATTGAAAATTCCGAAAATTATAATTGTCGTTGTTTCAAATTCTAGAAAGATCACATTATTTATAAGATGATTCAATGTTTGAAATGCTCCAAAGTGTCTCATGGTCCACATTTGATTATAACGTTCAAAACAATTTTACTTTTTTTTATATACATATACACATACAAAATAAGTTTCCCGTTCTTCAGCAAAGAAAAAAGAAACATTTGCCATACTTTCCAGATTTGGATTCTTGCGAAACAGCTATATATCAGACATTCGAAAGATAGTGACGAATCGTTGTAGGAGAAACGTTTTTCGAATAAAATACCTTTTGCAAAAAAACTATTTACATTCTGTTATATAAAGAAAGGAGATCGTGATAATTATTGGGGACAGGATCGACGTCACTGATTTCATTGATCTTAAATTTCAGATATTTCTGTTTCTCTTTCTTCTCTGTACACGTAACCACTCGATCTTAAAGTCAGAGAACATACGGAGATTAAGTTTAATCTGATCGTAAAACGGCTGAATTAAATACCAGAGATCGCAATTTCGAACGTGTACTAAAATACACGTGGCGCGTAAAACGTGTATTAAGCAATTAAAGACGTTCACCTTATATAGATGCGACGATGTGACTCTGCGAAAAAGCGAAATTTCTTGTGAATGTCACCGTCTCGACTTTCGTGTCAGATATTTTTGACTGGACAAAGCGTGCTCCTGTACGAGACTTTTAATCGTCATTAGACACAATTGCAATCTTTGAAATTGCACATAGGAAAAGAGGAACATTTATTGTATTTAACCATATCGTACGTATTACATTTGTTGTAAATGTAATAATTTCCATTGTACATTGCATATCGTATGCGTATGTGATTTGTAATTGTTATAAATATTGTATTTATTGTATGTAATAATTTATACTTATTGTACTATTTTTATTGTATAAATATAATAAAATACTTGTCCTAAGCAGAGGTGTATATCACTGAAACTAAGGGTGTGTTCCCATATAAGGGGGAAATACCCAGAATACACCAAGAGATCATTGAAATCGTTCCCAATAATTACCAAATTACCAAGTTATTTTCTAGATAGACGACTTGCAACTGGCAAACCCTAGACAATACGCGAATATCGCGAAATTGAATTCGCATCGAATTCCAACTGTTTTTTTTTCGACCCCGATTATAAAATCATAATCGAGGGGTCTTCCACGAGAGAACGAAGGAGGGCCAACCCCTGTCATTAATTAAAATCGAAGCAGAGCCTATCGGGGTCAGGTAGGCACACGTAAACGTTCAATTTCCACGGTTCCACCAGTGAGCCGGCCACAGCTGGGCAACAAAAGTTTAATGAAGAATTTAATCCGCCGGAGGGCAGCGAAGTGAATCGAACGAAAATAAAAGTGAAAGATGAACTCGCGGTGTCTCGTCTCGCGACGTCTCAAAGGAAAGTAAGAGTTTTAATGGAAACTAGAACGTGAAAATCATGTCGTTAGAGCGGCACACAAACTCCCTTTCTTTCTCTCGCCGTTTTCTTTTCCTTTCGACCTTTTTAATTCGACGCACAGTAAATGCCATTTCCTCAATCCTGCGGTTTTTTTTATCACTGAAAGTGATTTTAGCGGTGGCAACCCAGAAAATTGGGTGCAACGCTAATTATGCAACGAAAATTAGCAATTGGTTGATTTGGGTCACGTGATTCGCGAGGGGGCATGGGGTAGACCTCGAGTAGGAGTGGCGTTGTCTGGTACCGAGCGATCGCGCCTGTAATTTGTTTTGTATCGATTCAAATGTTTGCATATCGATAAAATTTTATGGCAAAAAAGTCGTCTTCATTGCCTAGTCGGAACAGTTGCCTCTAGGCCTTTCAGTGAGACGAATCGTACTGGGGTACAAGTTTTTGGGGTGCAGTTTTTTTCTTTCGTACGAACCATCGATCAACTCGTGGCACCTCGAGAGAGAGCGTGCATTATATATCGATCGGTCGATCCTCGAAAATTTATACAACCAAGCGCGCGCCCATTAATACCGGCCAGTCCAAATCGATACGGCTTGTAATGATAGATAAACGTCTCTAGATTAATAACAGTCGGCATTCAGACTCGGCAACTTACATGCAACGAAAATTACATGTAATAAAGGTTCAAAGGTTCGCTTTTTACCGCGGCGTTTAACGTGAGTCGGGGTCTCGTTAACATTGCAACTCGCGAAATGAGCCCGAGTCGCCTAGGAAACGCAAAAACACTCGATTCTGATATCCGAGTAAGTTCATCATATTCCATCATCCTCTATCCTCTAGATCGAATGATCCTAGAGGCATCGAAATGCCTGGTTTGTTGGTTCCTCGGGAATTACTCCGCGCACGCGTTGATTTCTGGTTGATTTCTGTCAAGGGATACAACACGCGTTGCGTACAAGAGATGGTTAAGTAATTTTTTAACCACCACCATGCACGCCATATACGTGGAGTTCTGAGTACTCGTACCACGCGCGCGAAGAGAAATTTACGAACTGCTCCAATCTCCAAAAAATGCACAAACAAGCATAACACGGGAAAGCTTTTTTATCACGCAAAATTACCCGAGGCAACTTTAATTATCTGACAAAAATCTCCGGCCCATTGCGACCAACTCCAATTACAAAACCACAATAAACGTCGTCCGCACGAAATGACATCAGACTCAATTAACCACTTAATCGTCGAAACGAGACGCAATCGAATCTTCACAAACTGCCTCTATAAAGCCACGTAACACTCGGCCAAAAAGGACACGCGCGACAGTTCGATCCTCGCAGTAAAACGCGGCATCCCTCTTTGGAAAATAACACGATAAAACGCGCCAAGACCAGCGGGGCTAGTCTGCCTGTTTCCAATCCCTTACGTACGTTGATTCGAACCTGGAAAATTACCCGAGAACTTTTACCCCGCCGATCGCGAAGGCCACGTGTACCTGTCGAGCGCTACGTCGCGTCGCGAAGTTCGCATAGGATCAAGTTCGAACTAGGTCTCGGCTACCGTGTATCGACCACGTTTAATTTCAGTTCGAGTCGGATCGGACCTAGTTGGATCAAAGTTGTCCGCTCGTTGTAGGTCTTAACTACTGCAGATTCGACTTGGTCTTGTCTAGGTTATACCTGAATCCAACGTCCCGTTTAGATTCTACGTTTGTGGAAACTTTGAATGACTTGAAAATTCTTCAAGGACGCACGCGTGATCCGTGGCTTTCTTTCTTTCGGCTGGCCAAAAGTCAATTTCGATTTTCAAGCTGTCAAAGCTTTTTCCTCTCTGAGATGGTTCAATATGCGAATAATGGAACAATGTACCAACATTTTCTTTTGTCATTAACACAGCACTCGTAAAGTGGTATGGTTTGTCAGAATTTGGGACTTTTCGTAGATGCAGATTTCGTTCTTTAAATTTTTTGACATTGCAACTACACGTTCTAAACATTTCTCAGATTAACATGTTGCATGTATTCGACAATTCTGAATTTTCTTAAGATTGTTCATATTTGAACATGACATTTTTTTTGTGATTTTTGTTACACAGATTTCAAAGTGAGACGCGGTACTTTTTCAAACATTCTTGCAATTAGAAGCATCATATTTTCCCCTTTTGTCTTTGGAGAATCTTTTCGATCGAAAAACGCAGAGTGACTCGGACTATATTGTAATTACTTTGTAAATACTATGTTAGTTTTTATCGTTACAAATTAAATTCAGCAAATGCCATTCCTCTCGTTCGAAGTATTCGCGGTAATCAAGCGTTGCAGTAAAATGTTTTCGAGTCTCGATTGCGAATGCGAAATTTACTTGCAGATCATCATCAGACTGAGTCGATCTCTGACGATAATTATACGTTACACGTCGCGATTTATTACCGTGAACTATATGCTGCATTATTATTACACACTATATAATATAATCGATTGTACTGCATAAATGCAGTAGAACTTCCGTGCTCGCGGATTCAATATCCGCGGTTTCACCTGCCAGCGATTAACCACGAAGAGTCTACAAATTTACTTATCACAGAGAGGCAACGTAAATAATCGTGATTTTCAAAAGTGTTATTCACGATTGTGATCTTTCTGCTACGTTCCAATTTACGAAATTGGCCAATGAATCATGTACTATATAAAGCATAAACTCACTAACTTACGTTAAACGTAACGATTACTGGAAGCATTATAAATAGTTAGTGAGAGCTTTAAAACACATTCGTGCCCAAGAATAATACCCGCGAGTGTATAATGGACAAATAATGTCATATAGTAATTGAGAAAATACAAGAGAGCTCGCTATTATCTGCAGATTTTACTTGAAACTGATCTCTTGCGATATGATTATTATAGTATATAATTGTGTACAATAATTATATAGTACTGTAATAATGGTAATAATATACTAGCATTATAATAATAGTAATAATTATATAGTACTATAACAACAGCAATAATATACTAGTACTATAATAATAGTAATAATTATACAGTATTATAATAACAGCAATAATATACTAGTACTATAATAGTAATAATTATATAGTATTATAATAACAGCAATAATATACTAGAACTATAATAATAGTAATAATTATATAGTACTACAATAACAGCAATAATATACTAGTACTATAATAGTAGTAATAATTATATAGTACTATAATAATAGTAATAATACACAATAATTATATGTAATGTCTTACTGTACATATTACTATTACTATATTTTGTTAAAAAATATATACACAATAATTATGTAGTAGTATAAAAATAATAGTATATAATAATTATATAGTTTATAATATGTTGCTATTAATATATATACATATATATATAAAATCATTCTTTGAATCTATCGCTTGGAAAAAAAATCTCGATAAAACAGACAACTGTGCGGTATGACGAATTGAAAATCCCCGATGAAGAAGATCGAACAGTCTCTGGGAAAAGGAAAAAGCGCGAGTATCCGGTATAAATGGCATACTAGCATGACCAGAAAGTGCAGAATATTACTGCGGACATAGATAACAACGTGAAGCCGCAGAGCATTATGGTGGACACTGCGCGATGTAATAATAGATCGTATTCACGATTGCGGTGGCCCTTCGCCGCAAATTACCAACAATCATATCCAACGCTATCGGTAGCATCTTTTTTGGCAAATAACATGCTAACTCGCGCTTGCATCCTGATCGCGCCAAGGCCGAACAACTTGTACAGCACGCATCCAGCAGACAGACCTCTGCGTCGAGTTGTCAAGTTAAAAATTGACAAAGGAAAAGTTTTTCTTTCTTATTCTCTCATTTTCAATCAAACATCGCGATATTTAATTCGTATCAGTACACCTTGCGTATTTCATTTTACGAACACAACACTATGTAATTACATAACGTTATGCAAATATAACAAATGTTACATAACATTACATAATTTAGGAGACACTTTGACTTCAATTTTATAGAATCTATGCATGAAAGTTAAAATATCGAATAATTTTCATAATGGATCAATACTTGATATATTATATATTCACAAAAAAAATTATTACCGTCGTATCATACGGCCCCCTCTAAAGTGAACAACTTTTACTATCAATAAAGGTTTTTGGTAAAATAACGGAGAAATTGAAATGCTAATTTCTACTGGAATAATTTCCACGCCGAATACATTAAAGATTAAAAGTAGAAAAAGATCGAATTTTATTTTATATCGCAAAACCTGAAAAGTATCCAAATAGCTATATGCATCTACGGCACAACCGATCTCGCCAATCTTGTGCATTCCGTCTGAACATTACCGGCTGAAAATTTAATTTTAATTAACTGCTAACGAACCGCACGATCCCTTCTCGGTACCTAATATTTGCACGTACCAGGTATCGATGTTAACGTCATCCATCATTCTGCGCGATTACGACACGAATTAGTATTCAATGAGAGACGGCAGACAGCCGTGCACACTAGGAAACGAGAGGCGCGAAAAGATCGGCGGACGATCGGCGCGCGATTGCCACTTCTGGTGTCCGCGTTTCCCAGAGTGGCTTGCGGCTCGCGTGGACGGCCACGTGTGTCCGACTTCGCGGTTCTCCGACACCGAACGACAAGACAAAACGCACAACGCGGCGCTGGGGATATTGCACGTGGAGCGCCGTGGTGCCAAGCGATACGAATCGATTCCAAGCTTTCACGCTTCGGCTGATCACTTCTACATTCGATACGCGATCTTCCATCGCGAAGAAATGTGATTTATAATTAGTCGTGTCGTTCGACTTGGTTCGTTCGCGTACGTTTCTATCGCCGGTGTCCAGGTGTCAGGGACACCCGTGAAATTTATACTTTCTACGTTGTAAGCTCTCTGTCGAAGGGATTTTTTTAACTATTTTTACGGTGTCGAATAGCAACAATATATGCGGCAACTTTTTTTTTTTTTAAAAAGAGCACTCTGAATGATCAACTCACGGGTACTTTGCTCCAATTTTATTGGAGAAAGAGAGAGAGTCGTGAAATTAAGATGCGCTTAATATTATTATTATACTATTATATAATATTATACTAATATTATAATATTATTGCTATTATTTATTTTAAATGAATTTACTAGTATAAAATTCCACTTACAATCTGAAAAGTGTGTACTAAGAGAAAACGAGATTAACGCGGTACTTGAAAATATAGGTCTTCGGCTAATTAATCATAATCTGGCACGTAGCTGAAATTTCCGTATTTAAATGAAAATCGTCGAGTAGCGATATTTGGATTTCAAATAGATACTTTTTGCTTTTCAATATATTATATACTAAAATTTATAAGCAGAATTTTATCGGAATACAGCAGAAACGTTATTTTTTCAACTCGTTTGCATCATGAATCCATTGATCGTACATAATTTATCAAATCATTCGCAATTTATTCCGATGGAAATATTTGCTACTTTCGTCAATGTCAATTGATTCTAATTATATTGCGAATTTTTACGCACTCGCACCAAGTTTTAAAGCAGCATGTATCGCATAAAATATAAATACAGGAAGATACATAAAACATCTAAAACGTAAAATATATAAAAAATTTAAAGTGCTTTCTATTACGTTTCCCACGTAAAAGAACCTTCTACGGAACTTGTATTTTCTTGACTGCATTTGCATAAAATTACAAACTTGCATAAAAATTCACAATCTAATCACAATGAAATATATCACAGTAAAATATATAATATAATACATTTGAAAATCATATTTCAATATGGTATTAATTTATGTTATATCAAATATTTCATACAACTATTAACAACATTGTTAAAATATTACTATTTAATAATATTATCATTACCATTAAAATATACAATTTTTCCTAAACTGCTACCCGCGAATAATCGCGCGTTTGATGACATAACTCGCGAAATATCCGCTTCGCGATGCAAATGAGTCAATAAGGGATAGCTAGTTTTATCAATATTTTACATTTAAATTTTCCGATTCCGAGTCTCCGTCGCTACTAATTGCACAAAGTGCAGCGAACGCGGGAACCTTAAAAATGCCTCTCCGTGTGCGTCTCCTGCTAGTCACACGCTTGCTAGTTAGAGATTACGTTCGATCGAGGTGGAGGACCGTCTTCCACAATACGCGCGGGCTTCTTCCGCGATTAATTTTACCCGTATCCCGATGCATAATCGAATTATATTCTAAGACGCTGACAACACCGAGCCAAGCTGTTCCGGAATTTTTTCTTCCACGTGGAGGCGGAAAATCTTCGATCTCTCGACGTAGCGTGCGAGTCTCGATGGAGCCGTACCGTTTCGCTCGTTCCGTCCCTCGTAGCCTTCCCACAGAGCGAGCACACGAGTTTGCTGGATGCGAGCACATTCTAACCGGCGGATTATGCGAGTCAGGTGTGCCGGCACTAGAGATGGGATCAAACGAGTGATTGGATCGTGAACAATGCACGGCTGATAACGTTTCATTGCATATACACACCGTGATAACGAGTTATTCGAGAACCGGTGACAACGCGTTTCACAGCTGTCGATGAATTTGCCGATCTTGTCCCGATTTCTCCGTATGTACTTTACATAGTGTACAATCGCAAACGGAACGGCGAGAGAGCTAACGTTAACAGATTTATGAGAAACGCTTGTCGATGTTGCACGGAGTGTTCAATGCTTATCAATGCTAATTCGCTGTAGGCTAATATCTGCGATCTGTTTCAAACCGATTGAAAACTAATCCAACTACTTTTCAGAGAGACACGACATTGTCTCTTTCGAAAAGAATTTTAAAATACCGCAACAGAACTATAATTAGATTGCCATTCGATTATCTTGACAATCACAAAATTTTAGGACTTTTCAGAGAGACACGACATTGTGTCTTTCGAAAAGAATTTTAAAATACCGCAACAGAACTATAATTAGATTACCATTCGATTATCTCGACAATCACAAAATTTTAGGACTTTTCAGAGAGACACGACATTGTCTCTTTCGAAAAGAATTTTAAAATACCGCAACAGAACTATAATTAAATTACCATTCGATTATCTTGACAATCACAAAATTTTAGGACTTTTCAGAGAGACATAACGTTATCTCTTTCGAAAAGAATTTTAAAATACCGCAACAGAACTATAATTAAATTACCATTCGATTATCTTGACAATCACAAAATTTTAGGATACTTTCGGTATTTGTTGTAGGTTATAAAATTTTTGTATCATGTTGTACTATGTTTTATAATTGCTAGTATATGCTACGTTTCGTAATTGCTGATAATATATTAACATTTTGTAGATTCTTTACTGTTACACTATTTAATTGATTCCAATCTGTTGTTTAATTTTTTCAGTTCTGAAACAAACGTATCATTTGCCCTAAAATTCTCGAGTGATGATGTATCCAGAAACATGTATTGAATTCAACTTTCGTACAATAAAATCTAATCACGATGATTCTACAGCTATAAAACAGAAATACATTATTTTAAAATCTATTATTTTTCTTTTCCCTGACGAATGTAATTACACTTTTTTGAAAAAGAAAATTGCTCCCCAATGTGATATATTTATGCTACAGATGTATATTTTTAGAATGTAGAAAATTAAAAAAATTCTATTCTATTTCAGGAATCTGAAAAATGCATACATAATATATAAAAACACAAAGTATCCCTCACTGTGACATGCAACAGAAGAAACAAGTTTTATGCGCCCATTACGGAAACGTACAGAAATTGGAAATTTTCAAGATACTTTAAGGACCGTGCGCGTCGTTAAACCATCCGCGGTTTACTCGTTACATAAACATACGTAAAAATTGACGACTTTCAGGATGCTGCTTGCAGCAACTCCGTAACACAGACTACGGGCGTTATTACGGAGAGCAGCTTCGAAAATACTCAAAATCGAGATATCATCGAGGACGCAGGACGACGAATCGGACAGAACGTACCGATCGAGAGATCAGATCGCGGATCAACGGGTGAGCGCGGTTTGATCCCATCTCTAGCCGGCCCACAACGCCGCGCCGATGCACGCGCGCAGCTGTTTGCCCGCTCGCAAAGTTTTATGCACGCATTTATTTCAAGCGTTCAGCGTCTGTGTAACCGGGCAGCGCGAGGCCTATCGAGGCGGTATCCTTAATGAATTCGCGGAAATCTCATTCCCCGCGAATTCTTCGCCGCGCGCGAAACGAATCGTTCGCAGAAATATTCGCGGAATCCGCGGAAACTGGACGGCAGCTGTTCCCCTCCTCTCCAAGGGGAGACACCTTGAGAAATTGCCCCTCTGTGTCAGCGATCCGCCAACGATCCGCCAACGATCCGCCAACGATCCGTCAACGATACGGATCGAGAACGTTATCGGGAACGTTTTCTCGGCTCCAGTGGATCTTGATCGATCCGATAGTGTTCGCGGCCTTGAAACGATCGATGCTTCGATCACACGATCGCTCGACTTCTGAATGTTCGCGGTTTTTATTCCGCTACAAAGAGATTACGTGCACTTAATTGCGTTATTGTTGCAAAATACCGTTGAACACCGCTGAAGTTTGATGGATTTATTTGTTTATTTGTTCATTTGGCGGACGAAAGAATTTACTGTGAAAAAGAAATTTGGTTCTTTCGCAATGAAATAAAAATGACACAATTGTAGATACAAATAAGTAGACAAAAATAATGGATTTCTAATTGGTTTACGCAGTAGAAATATGTAAACTATTTCCAATTTTTGTTTCATTATTTTCACCTATTACCGGAGCTTATCTGAAACGAAACTTAATCGAACGGATCCAAAAACCTAATTTGAGTTTTACGATGGGAATTTCCAAGAGTCTCGTCATATTCGAAGGCAAAGCAGTAATGCGATAACTACTAATTAGCTTCGAGGTTAAGTCTTCGTTACTTAATGATGTACAATTAATAGGTCGTTGCATGCAAGATACACGGTATTTAAATAATTACTAATATTTACCATTTTGAAGTTATTAATTAAAATAATTATCATTTCAAAGTTGTTAATTAATTGCGGTTATCAAATGTAATTCTGTCTTCTAAAAGTATGCATTTGCACTTTCTTTCGTCCACCATTGTGTACAATGAGGAATTCTTCTACAAGTATAATTGAAAACGAAGCAACGTTATCAGTTGATAAAAGAGACAAAAATGTACCAAAATTACACTGAAAAATGTAATATTTTCTACCATCTTATTAGTGAAGATACAAATTTATTAACAGAACTGAACCACCGACGTAATTACAATGCTGTTGTAACAAAATAAGTTAGATTAATTGAAGCAATAATAAAAATTGACTGCACTAATAAACTCAACACACATTAAATTTTATAAGAATATCGACAAATATTTAAACGTTTTAGAACGACACTTGTATCTCTCTCCCTAGAAGAAAATCAGGACCCCCAAAGTTCTTATTCCTGATGTTATCTGAGATGATGCGATATATCGAGCGATTGTGTTCATCAGTGTTTCTTTCAGATTTCTAGGATCTAATTTTTTTGAGCTCACTCTTTGGAAGGAGATTTCCGTCCAATCAAAAGTTTCAAAGTTTTCATTCTCAATGTTATCCCAGACTCACGTGTCATTGTTATAGGATAGCACTTTAAATATGTAGAATGCAAAATACATAGTAGCATTTTTAGTAATTTTGAATTTAAATCTCTCTCGCCGGGAAAAAATTTGCGAGGAAAACAATGCCGAGCGAGTCGAGTAGAGCTGTTGCTGATAAATCAGCCGACAGCGGAAACACAGCCATCTGCAACTCAATTTCGTCGACGATCCTGTGATCAATGAAACTTCGATACGTCGTTCTAAAGTCGTTCTAAACTCCTCGATAAAACTTGGTCTCATCGGATCACGGAAAACTGAACTTTCATAAATAATTTCGAAGCTAACGCGTCCAACTTTCTATTCATAGAATTTAAAACTATTTTCCTTTATATGTCCATAGAAAGCATTAAAAATACTTTCCCTGTGCCTGCTGTCATACATATAAACTCCCAGCGTGTAGTAAGTAGATTTTTCCTTACACGTTGTATAAATAAATATACATGTAGGCACAGACGTTCGATTTACACTTTTTTTAGATTAATAGAAAACGAATCGTTCTATTAAAAAAAAAGAAAAAAAGAAAAAAACTGAAGGCGACATTTTTTCGTACTTTCATCAATTAAAGAAACAATAACAAAGATCAGACGAAGGAACATATCCCACTTTGAAAAATCTAATCTTTCACTACCACAGGTGAATACAATACGAATTACAGTACGAATTATTGTATAAAAAAGAAAAAAAAAAAAGAGTCCAGTGCGGGAAAATTCAGGATCGTCCTCGCGATTGAGCGGCCGTAGCGAACGGCGTGGCGGGGAGAGTGAAAGAAAGTGAAAAAGCCGGGGGACGACAGGGGAGAGAGAAAGAGAAAAAGAGAGGCGAAACTGGCCGGATGACCTCGGTCGTGGAGTTGCAGTTGCAGTGCGACAGGTTCGCAGCTGCGGCCTGTCCCAGATGTCGAGGCTGACATTAGCGTAGGTGTGAGAGATCTGTGTACACGTGGCGTTTCGTTCGAACGGGCCGGCCGATCTGTGTCACGGCGCCTTTCAGCCGGCTTAAAAGTAAAAGTAATTGATAGACCGCGTCTCCGACTAGCGAGGATCATCCTCTGTCGCCGCTCTTCCAGAATCTCTTCCAGAGTGCAGGGATTATTGGAAACGTTTCAGGACAACTCGGCGAGGATTACATCGCGATCTGTCAAGCTTACTCGGTCAATTTTTTCCGTCTTCTTCTCTCTTTTCGACGCTGGCGTCAGCCGATACCAGCTATCGTGTCAAAAAAAAAAAAAATAAACCGGAATTGCTCGATTGCGTAATAATTTTCATTTTCGCGCGAGATAAGCTTCGTTACGCTCAATGACTTTCTATTGCGATAAAATTGTATCGATTTGCGAGAGAATCTGATGAACGAGACAAAAGTTTATTCAACAATTTGCGTTGTGCGCGGCCGCGCGTTCTTCGTGAGTAGACTGCGGATTTACATGCCTTTGTAAAAAATTAAAAATTCCAAAACAGGATGAATATAGTAAATATAAAAATATACGAAACGCAACAGTCGCTGTAATATTTACAGCGAGTGAAAGTCAGATCTCTGTTTGTAGTTCCATTTCTCTAATCGCGCTCGTAAAAATTCCAATTTAGATAAACGTAAGAAACTTCCTTTTTCGCTGGGAAGTAATAAATCGTGATAAATCGTAATAAATCGTAGTGACAAAAATTCTTTATCAACCGAAGAGCTGCCCGAAAGTGATCTACATGCATATTTTAAAGTTAAATCGACACAGTTCCACACCACGTGGTTACACTAATTATACGACGCAAGGAGGTCACTGACTGTGAGTGTAATGGAGCCTACACTGACAAATGACAATTAAGAACGATCGTGTCCTTTTTCATCGGGACTTTCCACGGTTTCCATCAATTATTTTCAAATTAATCAATAGTAATTAAACGTACCATTTTACTAATCGGATTTGCCAATTACTCACGCGCACGAGGAGCGAGAAGATTCGCTTCGTCGGCTGAACTTACCTGAAACAGAGAAAGAGAGGCAGAGTTAGACGTGTGAAGCGACGACGCGCAACGTTTCCCAGCCGCATCTTGTTTGTCACGGACTGGGATAAAAATTAGAGCCCAGATCCGACGAACTTTAGATGCAAGCAGGTGCGCATCTGTGACCTACTCTCTAAATCGATGGTAAGCACCGGTGACGTAGGCGTAAAACTGCATCGGATCGTTAACGCGTGACGCGACTGTGTGCACAAACCGCGCGCGGTGTATCCGATCGGACTATTTTCGAGCGTGATTCAATCGTTTTCGTGAATGAAAACGCGCGGAGGATGCGGACAGAGGTTTGACTGCGTTTGATTCCGCTTGAAACCTCGACTGAATTTGCAGCGAAAAACGGGGAGACGCGAAACGTTGTTGCGAAACGGCAATTCTCTGCGTGTCGATGGCCAGATGGTTCGGTTTATTAGCGTGGAAAGATTAGGAAGATTGGCACGGCCGGATTTGAAACTCGAACCGCTCAATTGAGCGACGGGTGAGCGACGTCTTCCACCTAATTCCAGTATCGAAACGACTATCACCTAGATTATTAATTGGAAAATAGCTTCAAGTGTCTTTCTACGAGCTGTTTGGCCAATTTCGTCGGTCCCTCAGTGTAGTTTGCCAGCTCAAAGCGAGCCATAGCAATGGGACGCTGCATTGAAACCCCCTCCCCCTCCGCCGCGCAAGACGTCACCACGTCGCGTTTCAAACGCTCGCATTCAACTAAGGGTTTAGGAACGCTAGAGAGTTTAGAGAGAGTGGAGGGATAAAAAATCAGAGGGCCTGGTGAGCCGAGCAAAGTTTCAATCATATACGGAGGCTCGTACATAACGGTGGCGCGTATAAATAAACGCGGGGGGATAGAAATAATTAACAGAAAGAAAAAGAGAGAGAGAGGGGGGGGGGGGGTCAACAACGAGGGAACGAAACGAGTAGTGGGGAAGAGGAGGAGGAGGAGGAGGTAAGCGAGAGATGCAGAATCTCTCCCGGGTGACCTGAGAGCCTCGAAGCTACAGAGCGCAGCAGGTACGCAGCTGGGGAATGTCCCATATTCCCATGGTGAACTCGGACGCTCGATAATCGAGATATCGAGCACGTAGGTGCGAGCCTGGAGCGCGAACGACACGATGCCGGCTTCCACGCGCTTGCATCATACGCATTACACACACTTTGCTTGATGAAACAAATTGGTATGACCTGGTCTAGCCGCCGTTGCTTCTCATCGACACCCTCCGGCTAGTGCCCCCCCCCCGCCCCCGCCCCCGACCCCGCTCCCACCCGCGGCCCGGTTCTTTCTTCTTCGTTTCATTGAAGGAAGTCGTTTAAAAGAGAGCCGAGGCGATTCTTCGGCTGGAGGGCAATTTCCGTGTGGCAACCGTCAAGCCGGTTTCCTCTACCTCTGCTTCTTCTATTTCGCTCCTCCCGGCCAATTTCCAATTGATTCCGATTACGCGGCGTGACGCGTCCGTGGTACGCGCCGTGGAGGAACACGTCGTTTCGTTGCGGTTTAGATCAGAGCTCGCCTCCCGTATTTCCCGTCTTTCTCTCTCGAGTCTGCCGCGATCTCCGTGTGTGTTCGCGGATTGCTCGCCGTAGTGCCGATTGCCTCCTTCAAACCGCAACACCCTGCCCTCCCAACCGTACCAGAAAAGGCTATTCAAACGCGCCGGTGACCCGGTCGAGGCGACGAGAAAAAAAGAGGAAACTGGAGCGAGCGGATCTCCCGGAAAAACGGTTCGTTTTCGTAACGGAGCTGCGAGGTTGCGGATTCGTCCCGGCGATCGGGCGAAAATCACGGAAAGTAGGGAGGAGGGTCTCGAGCCTGGCCCGGAAAAAGGAAGGAAGAACGAACCGTCCGGAGGGGAAGAGGAGGAAGAAGCTGGTGAAAGAGAAGAGAAACGCGGCGAAGCAGGAAAAAGGGTTCCGAAGCGGACGACGACGTTCGGCGCGCATAGTTCAAAGATAGAAGAGCGCAGCAACAGCAGCAGCAGCAGCAGCAGCAGCAGCAGCAGCAGCAGTAGCAGTAGCAGCAGCAGCAGCAGCAGCACATTGCACCGACGGGTTGCATGTGCATTGGCTGGCTGTGTGCGCATGTACGTAGAGACACAGGCTGCTCTGCGGCACCGCCATTGAGACCTGACCTACTTTGGGACACACGGTTCGCCGACATCGCGCTTCGCCCCGAGTAAAAGCACCAAGCGAAGCACACTTCTCGCTCTCTATGCTCGAGCGTGGGCGGCCAATCTTCCCTCCTCGCTCCCGTTCCCTCCTTTTCTTTTCCACTCTTCTCTTGTCCCATCTGTCTCGTTTTTTGCTCCACTCGCATTTTTTTCGACCGTACTTCCGTTCTCCTCCCTCCGCCCCTTTTCTTTCGTTCTCTCTCTCTCTCTCTCTCTCTTTGCTACCCCATATCTCTGTCCCCACGTTTTCGCGCTCTTTTCGTTCTGCTCCCTTTCTCGTTGTCTCTTTGGCCTTTTTCCCCTCCCTTTTTACACCGCCCTTCTCCCGCGACGCGTGTCTCCTTTTCCCTTTTCCATCAACGACTCCGCGCTATCTCAAACCTCGCCAACCTTCCCCTTCTCGCTTTCTCCCTTGATCTCTGCATCTCATTTTTGCTCTGTTCACGACCCTCTGTGTGCCCGTTCGTTCGCCTCTTTTTCGTCGTCTCTCTCTCTCTCTCTCGCGCGCGCGCACCCTCATCGCCGTTGGTGCTTTTTATCTCCGTTTCACACCCTCTCTATCGCTTTTTCCGCCATCTCCTCGACTCGCCGACCCTCCCCGTGCCCCCTCCCCACCGTCGCAGGTATAATACACCGGTTTTTGGTGCAGCCGGGCTGCCGCCATGTATCGAGAGATTTCGAGTGCATTGGCCTAGATACTCCGCAACAAGGCGCGCACCGTTTGATATGAATTTTCCCCGGTAAACGCGGACTTTTCTCTCCCGGATGTATACACCCGGACCGTACGAATCTCCCCGAAATTCCCCGCGGAAAAAAAGGAAAGAAAGAAAGAAAGAAAGAAAGAGGACAGACCGAGCGTAATAAAGGCCGCCTCGCGGACCAAGCCGAACAATGTTCCCCGATTGAATCCACTTCTCGCCTTCCCGCCGAGGCGAATGACTTCATTCGCGAAACGCTGGCAAATGAAACGCTTCCTCTTCCTCCACGGCCGGGGAAAAGCCGGGGAAAATGGGCCACGGGGATCCAGGCGAACGAATTACAGGCTCGCGTTTGCAATCTCCGAGTGGTGCTCCGCGTGCGAAATTATTCCGTGATCTTACGAAATTCGTTGTCGAGAAATCTCGGCCGGAGCTTTCCGTTTTGCGGGTAAATCGATTTGGAAATACGGCGGGGCTCTGTTTACACGAGTTTTGTTTATTCGAGGCAAATTTCGGTCGATACCCGGATTAATTCTTTGCAGATTGCTGCTTGTGTTAATATATAAATATTGCATAGACCGACATGTTGTTTTACTTTTTATTGCGATCGTTTTTGCTATTTTTATTTATGTAATGTTGGTACTGACATGATACATACACACACGAAACAAATTACAGGCGCGATCGCTCAGTACTCGAGGTCTACCCCACGCCCCCTCACGAATCACGTGACCCAAGTCCAACCAATCGCTAATTTTCGCTGCATCAGCGTTGCACCTGAAGAGGCCCGATTTTTTGCGTTACGCCCGCTAAAATCACTTTCAGTGATAAAATATGACAAGATTTTTGAAAAATCATCATATTATAACTCAAGAGAGATAGATTTTCCATCTTCGAAGATTAAATTGAAGAGATATTTTTGAATTCCACTTTACGTCGCGTAATAATTCAGAAGTGTCCAAGCACGATAATAGGGTGCATTAAAATTGATTTAATTTATTAATTGCTTCGATATAGCCTAATTAATTTAGTCTAATTAATTAAGCTTCGAGTTGTTAAGACGAGAAATAACAATTTACCACTTGGTACGTATGTACTTTCACCCCTTTTCTGTTGCGTAGAGTTCGCGATCGTTGCAGCGAAATGTAGAATTACCAGGTTTGCAAGAGCAAGAAGTCTCAAAAGTCTGTATCGGCCCGAGTAGTAGCAAAAAAAAAAAAAAAAAAAAAAAGAAAAAAAGGAAAAAATAAAAACTAAAAAAAAAAAAGAAAGAAGAGGAAGCATTAAAAAAAATCTAGATAGAAGGAGGAACGAAAGTTCAGAAAAGAGTCCCCGACTCGTTCAAGGCAACCGTTCATTAGCTCAGGATGAACGATTCAATTAACACGGCAAAGCAAGGAAGAGACAAAGACGCAAGGCGAGAGAACATACGAGCGGCTCGTAATTGCTGAATTATCGACGATCATTAAGGTGTACGGGCCGCGTTTACGATCGTGTGCCACTGCCTTTACGATCGCGGCAACAGAACCAATAAAGATTTTCGACGCATAAACTGTTATCAGTGCACGTGCAGCAGCGAGGTCAGCACGCGAAGGAGAAACCACGGCAGGCAGAGGATAAAAAGCGAAACGAGAAAGAGAGAGAGAGAGAGAGAGAGAGAGATGTTTAATTTCGAGACGATCGATTCGGGTTCAAGTTCTCGGTTGGAGCGTTTTACGGATCGCGGAAACGTCGAGCTATTCGAGCGCACAACTCCGATTTCGAGCAACTCGCGAAAATATGTTTCGACGAGCGTGATCGAGAGGCCGTCCCACGTTGCGCAAAAAAATCGTGGAGAAGAAAGAGCCGAGCGCACCGCGCCTCGGGGCGAATGGATATTCCGGCCGATTATCTCAACAAGATGCGAAACGCTCGTGGGATCCTTTCACCGATAACGTATTCAAACATTGTCGCTTTGTGGCTCAAAAGTAAAAAAGAGAAATCCAAAGGGGAAAGCAGCGGGCGATCAATTTGCATTAACGAAGAATTCGTTTCGGCCGCCGAAACTCGCCGCTGCCTACTTTCTCGCTGTTCCGGGTCCTCGATCCTTCTCAACACGTGGAGAGGATGACGGCTCTCAGATTCTTAGGCTCTCGGGTCCGCGGGTCGTCGTATTTGAACGACGTATTCGAAACCTTCGTTTCGCGGCGGTTCAGTTGCGGAAGTTGCTCGTCTTCGAATCTGGCTGCAACTCCGGAAGAGTCTTGGAAACAAAGAGGCGAGGAACGCAGCGACGCGGAGAAAAACCGCTGCTTTCGGAGGTTTGCTTGTCAACCTAAACAAACCGCGCGAATGCCTCGCGCGTTCCCCCCAGAAACGGATCCACAAATAATCCGGCCTGGTCTTCTATAAATTCACCTTGAAACGGTTATCCACCCGCGCTCCACGCGCGTGCAACCAGCTCCGAACTTGTTGAGAAAACGCGCATGGAGGAACGTTTGTTGCTGGTCTTCGTGGTAGTCCGGATGCCTCGGTGAAAAAGGGGAAAGAAATTCGCAACGGTGACGTACAAAGGCCAATTAACAATTAGAGGCAACAGCTACTAACGTTACTTTCTCGCGGATTGTCAATTGACTGACTTGACAATATTGTATTTTACTATTTACATACTGTAAATGTCACTGTTCCTTATATTTTCATCAGTTTTAAAAAGAACTTGCAGTCTTAATTTGACTTGTAATTTAAGAATTGCACGAATAAGATCTTGCGTAGAGTTTAACTCGTTATTGTATAATAATTAAAAATAATGATACAATGATAAATGAAGAAAAAATCATTAAAGTAATGTGTACGTAGTTTTGCAATTAAATCTTGTAAAAAGATAAGCAAGCGCCCGGATATTATATATAAAACGTATGTATAAATAGACAACATTTGGACATGCTAATCGTAAGATTCTTGCAACAAGTCCACGAGTCTACAATTTCTCTAGATTCAAAAGTTTCTCTTCTGTTTTCGAGGTGACGTTCGATTTATCCACGTGTTCCATTTCCAGTGAACCTTAAACTCAAGTTAAAACGGAACGTCTCTTGATCGAAGCGTCCTTTCTCTCTTCGAAAGAAGTTCCTTGATGATTGACATCCAATTCACTCAGGTTCTTCGCCCGTGTTCTTTTCTATACTCTCAAAATCCACGTTCGAACGCTGACACTTATAAACTAGAAAATTATTTCACGTGTACTACACCGTCCAAAAGTTTGGAGCAACTAACTTTGGATAGAATTGTGTGTTTTTGGCAGACAAGTGCTATTAAAGATACTGATGTTTATTTATAAATTGTTATTCAACTCCTAAATGCATCAATTATTTAATTTTAAATTAACAACGTATTGGTTCAATTTTTACCATTATTTCAAAATGAATGTTTGAAGTTTATTTCTATTTATTAATTCGGCATAAATAAAACACACATTCCTACTATTAACCCAGTGAGATTGTATTTAAATACCCTACTGGTTGTTGTGAAGTCAGATTTAAATACCCTATCAGTGGGGATGAGAGCATAGTAATTTTTAAAAAATCAACCGTCTAATAATTTTTTACATAAAAAAAATTATATAAAATCAAGCATATAATAGTACTCCTACTATTAACTCAATGAAATCGTATTTAAATACTCTACTGGTTGCTGTGAAGTCAGATTTAAATACCCTATCAGTGGGAATGAGAGCATAGTAATTTTTAAAAAATTATATAAAATCAACCATATAATAGTACTCCTACTATTAACCCAGTGAGATTGTATTTAAATACCCTATCAGTAAGGATGAGAGCATAGTAATTTTTAAAAAATTATATAAAATCAACCATATAATAGTATCCCTACTATTAACTCAATGAGATCGTATTTAAATACCCTACCAGTGGGGATGAGAGCATAGTAATTTAAAAAAAAATCACATAAAATCAACCATCTGTTAGCTAGGATATTGAACTCCATGCATTCAAGTGAAGCGCGCATTTGCGAGCTGAGCTCGTCTTTAAATTAAATGCCATGGCAACTTCATGCGACTACAGCTCGTCATTTGATGCGATTGGGTTAAACTAAAATTTCATCGAAGAGTACAGAGTGTCCTCTCGAATATAATTCAACAAATATCTCAACGGTAATGTAACCTCATAATTTTTTTATCGAGTCGGTCGATTAATCGTCGCTCGTATCAGCGAACAATTCAGCTGGATACGTTTAACGTCCAAGATTGTTGGTCGAGCGACAAGCGTGTTTGCGAGTTGACGGGTCCGTGGGCGAGTACGCGCGCGATCGACTGTCGCAAGTGCAGAAATCGTTGCACCGAAGGGAAAAGAGAGCTTGCAGCCCCCGTCAACTGGGTCAACGTGACATCGCGACGCTCTCGACGCACGTGCAAACATCTCGAAACGGCGCACGCATGTGCAGCGAGAAGAGTTTGCCTGGATTTCACCGTCGACGATCAATGACGTCTGGAAAATGTTTCTTGCGGTCTTCGTGCAACTTTTGCGCGTAGTACGTACGAACCGATCTGAATCGACGTTTCTCATTGGATTCTCAGATTAAACCACGTTTAAATCGCGACGATTTTACGGTCAGACTTCGTTGATAATTTCTCTGCTTTCAAGAATAGTAGGAAATGCTTGGATCGGTGAATTAATTTAGCTTGATTATTCGTTGCAATTAGAGCGACTTGGCAGGTATTAATTTCTCCTTATTCTTCGTATTTCATTCCAGCTTACCGATTTTCTATATCCTTCTATTATAATTTTTATTTCAGTCCCTTTTGATTGTGCTTCCTGCAGTTGCTCTATATATTCTTATTCATTTATCATTTATTGACGACAATTAATTCCACGATACAATAAAATAGAAGAGAGGAAAGCAACGGTACCAGAGAACCATGCAATCTCTTAGCTGTGGTGCCGATTTTTAAAACTGTATCTACATTGCGTTGCCAGAACGTCGCGATGGCGATTATACTCGTCGAGCACAGAGTATGTTGCAGCTGTACGCTGAATTAAATTGTAAAAAAATAACGCTAGTGTCTTTTTCTTTGAAAAATCAATAATTTTATCGTTTAACTCAATTAATATTAACAGCGAGGAAATGTTTAAATGACGTAAAAAGTGCTAGTCAAGTCCAGTTTAAAAATATTCTGAAATATTTAAAGTTTACAAATATGTTTTATTTCTCACAGAGAGTTTGATTTAAGTAACAAATTCCAATTACTCTTCTCGCGCGACGAAAGAATTTCCGTGCAAAAACGGAAAGTAAGGTATTTTTTTAGTTCAAAAGTAAAGATTGAAACTTCGACCAATAATTAAGCACGAGTTTCTCGATTACGGGAAGGATCGGTGAAACGGAAGGCTACGTCCGGCTCTCGAAAGTTCACTCTCTCAAAAAAAAAAAAAAAAAAACAAGAAAAAAAGAAATCCAACGTGTCCCGAAATAGAAAGTGTTGTTACCTCTTGCCAAAAGTCGGTTCGCGTAAGAGCGCCGTGCCCAAATCCGAGTATCCCGCAGATTGTACGCGGGGGTAAAGCACCGAGAGGCACTCGATATTCCGCGTCGCGCTCGCGCATTCCCAAATCGGACGTGTGTCGTTGAGCCGCGCGCGTGGTCCTCGACAGAGAGAGAAAGAGAGAGAGAGAGAGAGAGAGAGAAAAAGAAGGACGAACAAAAGAGGCAAAAACGAAGGAACGAGCCGAGTGAAAGTGCGAGCCGTCTCGAATTTGTGATTAGAGGGGCCGAGTGGAGGAGCGGCCGAGGTGGGCCAGGAGGAGACGCGGGCGCGCGAGCGCGCGCCAGGCCCCGAAAAAGGCGAATCACCTTTCGTTGAAAGTTGGGTCTTCCGAAGTCGCGTGTGCTGCGGCTTGACGAGAGGGCCACGGGATGAAGGAGGATCGCGTACGAAATAACAGGCGGCCCGAACTGCGCAAATGTTTGCGAAATGACGTCAAAAAACCTCAGCAGGTTCGCCGATTACTCGCGCACGGTCGTTGAACGCACGCGGAATCCACACGGGGACAAAGGGGTGGTCGTTGTGACGGATACCCGAATCTCTCTGTTTCGGAGAAAACAGTTACGATCTTGGAACATGCTTCGACAGTTTTTAACACACTACAACCGTCAGAGTGGCCAATTTACTATCTCTCATAAAGATTTTGTAGATTTGCAAAGGTACGTTTCTGGAAATTCGAAATGTACAAATGAAGGCTTCCAATATGTTAATTAAAAGCGTCTTATTTTTAAAAATCATTGTATCACAAAATTTTCCCTCTCGCGTCTATTTGAATTTTCTCACATGTAAATTTTATATATTATCACTGAAAGTGATTTTTGCGGGCTTCTTCAGGTGCAACGCTAATGCAACGAAAATTAGCGATTGGTTGATTTGGGTCACGTGATTCGCGAGGGGGCATGGGGTAGACCTCGAGTGGCGTTGTCGCGCCTGTAATTTGTTTTGTATGATAGTATCGATTCAAATGTTTGCATATCGATAAAATTTTATGGCAAAAGAGTCGTCTTCATTTCCTAGTTAGAACAGTTGCTTCTGGGCCTTTTAGTGAGACGAATCGTACTGGAGTACAAGTCGTGCAGTTTTTTCACTACCTCGATAGTTTTAGTGTTAAAACTTTCGAAAGTGTTGGTTCGTTACAATTGATAAATTTTAAATTTACTTTCCTTCTTCGTACATTTACCATATGCCACGAAGATTTGATTAAAAAGTCACATGAAACTTAATTCTGAATTGACTGATAGACTTCACGATAAACCACCGACCAGTATGTTAGAAAGAAGTGACTAACTGACAAGAATTTTAGTTGGCTTGAACATGGATTCATACCACGTACAAACGGATTTTAGAATAAAACCAGAAAAGAACGAGAAAAGAGGAACGCTAACAAGAAGATGGATCTGGCCATCAGCCACGTGCCAAATGCCAAAACTTCAACGCAAGAATCGTCGATGCGATATCTCCAAAGTGCTAGAAATGCTCAATGGAAACTACCTTCTCGAAAAGAGTTCAAAAAAAAAACGACTGCGTGAAACGATCGGATGGGAAACCAATGGGGCCGGTTTCAAAGACGCTTGGAGAGAAGAAAAAGAAGAAGAAGAAGAAGAAAAAAAGAGACACGGCGTTGGTGGAAAGCTGAGCAAGGAAGCGACGTGGTGTCGTTGAACGCACTGAGAAATAATGCATGGCCAAGGAGGAAAGACAGAGAAGAATACCCGGGAAGATGCGCGCGTTTCACCTGGTCGCGATGCACGCGAATGCATTTGCAACCCCCTATTCATTCGCGCGACGACGGTGGCTGCTCTGACCCACTTCCGTCTCCGGGAATAAACAGCACACCACCCACGCGCAGGATTCTCATCGAGTTTTATTCGAACGCGAAGAAGACCATTGACTTGCCGCGTCGTTGTTTCAACGGAGAACGCCGTTTAGAGTGTCTCTCTCGTTGTCGACAGTCGAGGAAAAAGCTCGAGAGAATTGCAGATATCGCGTCCTATGATACGTATCTCTCTCTCTGTCTCTCTCCCGTAAATATGTAATTGTTCGTGAAAAGGAAAAAAGGAGAAAGACGAGGCTAAAATTATTTCGATGAAAAATGGTTGAGCGAAGATACCGCGTGCTACGACGATCAACCGAGTGGTTACGTAGTCGATTCCGAGAGCACTATCGATAACATTCCAAGGAGTTGGAAGCGAGTGTCGTGGATAGCAGGCATTGGCCGAAGCACGAGAAGAAAGCAAGCCGTGGAAAAGCACGGGTAAAAGCAGAAAGTGGAACACAGCGGCCGGATTGAAAGCCTTGTTCGGGAACTAACAGACGTTTATGAGACACTGGAATCCGAGGAACGGCCGGTATCTCGTCGTCGAGGCTCCGTATCGGAGCAACCGTGTACCACCCACGCTCTCACGACGCGATCGCAGGCAAATCGAAGCAACTGATAGGGTAAACTGTCGCGATCGTTCTCCTTCCGTCATCTAGAAATAAATTAGAAAATACTTCTCGTTCGAGGCGTTTACCTTTCCAATACGAGTAATGATATTCGTATGAATGAACGGTTCGATCGATTGAATCGTCACGTTCTATTTTCCGATTTCTGGATTGCTGTCGTTGAATTCCAATAAGGAATAATATTAATTTCGTTTGGAATTGCGTAAATTCCAGTTAAAAAGTTAAATCTCAATTGCCATCTTAACAAACCTTTTCATTTCATTTTCTTACTAAATTTCTATTACGCAAACACTATTGATAAACTCAAATATTAAATATCATTAAATTACAAATTTCAATTTGAAGATCTAATATGACCAAACAACGATTTTATTTCAATAAAATCATCGCCAAGTTCATCTCTCATTCCCATTAAAAGAAAAAGAAAAAAGGAGACAAAGATTTGTACTTTTCCCAAAAAGTCGTCGAGTCTTCGAACAATTACGGCCGGCGAAGAATCGAGCGAAAAGTTGGATTTCGCGAGGCGACCACGAAGGTGTTACGTCGCATGAGCGAGGCTGGAACGTCGAGTCTGGAACCGCGGCCGAATCGGCTGAGTTTGCCGGATGCCCGAACCTGTCTCCTCGACCGGCACGGCGCTTCATCGAGACTCCGTCACGCGTGGAAGTCGTTTACCCCTCGGAGTTATTTGGCCCCTTCGTAGCGAGCAACGCTCCTCCGGCCAACAGGCACCAACCGGACGACGAAGAGTGACACAACACGGCGACCGGGCGACGGCAGCAGCATCGGAGCGAAAGAGAAATCGACTGTTTACCGCCAGGCAGACGAGCCGCCCGGGAGAGGAAGTCGCGAGGGGAGGATAGAAATTTGTCGGTGGACGATAAGAATATCGTTCCCCTCGTCGGGGTGTGCAATTGCCCGTTCCTTGCTCCGCTTTCTGCCGTTCGAATTTCACCAATTACATCATCAACGCGTTGACCTTTGACCACGCGAAATTTACACGCTTTGTGTACGGATAAAAAAAAAAAAAAGACAAAATTCGCACGCTCGACGAAACGTTATCTAACTCTAAGCTGTTCGAACCTTGTGAGATAGAATCGTACAACAATCCAGTCGGTCTCTTTATTTTAGACCTCTGTTTTACCAACCTTGAGTTCTTCTCTTCGAGAGATAAAAGGTTCGAGAAAAAATCGTACGGCAAGTATTGAAGGAAAGATTTTAGTCACGAAGAAGACTAGATGTAACTTTGCTTTAGGCTTTGTAAAAAAATCACTGAAAGACGATAATTCGCGGTTCTTTTTGAGGATTATCCAATTCTTTATAACAAATACTGCTGACAAAATACCGATCGTGTTGAATTCGACAAGCCTCAAAACTTCAAACTCTCGCACTCTCAGTCGCAAAATTCTGAATGGCCTTGCACGTTTGTAAACCCCGCCACTTTGCGCGTGCAAGTTTAACATTTGTTTCGTTTGTTAATATTTCGATCACTGTATGATGACGTTACAAGGAACACGATTCGTAAAAATAGAAACGCCGGTCATCGGTGACCATCGTGGCCGCGAGATGTGCCACTTAAAAATAAAAATCTGAACGTCTTTTTGTACTTTCGTTTCCAACGTTTGCGTCGTTTCCAGTGAAATATCCACCAGTGAAAAATTCGAGATAAAAAAAGGACTGTGTTTCGAGGGCGCAGGGCTCAGCTGATATCCAACGTGCGCGTATCTACAGGCACGATCGAATGGAAAAGGACGGAAGGAAGCGTGTGAGATGGGTAAATTAGCCGAACGAAGGAAAAACAGCGGTGGAAGGAAAGAGAGAAGGAGAGAAAAACGAGGCGAAGGAACAGAGCCACGAAAAAAAAACCGGGCGACAGGGGAACGGAGACGGAGGATCGAGGGGCAGGGTGAACGACGTAGAGATGCGACACACGTGCCAGGGACACGCGTGCGTGTGTAGCCAGACGGAGGGAGAGACCGAGAGAGAGAGAGAGAGAGAGAGAGAAGGGAAGAGAAAGCAACCGAGAAAACGAGGCGCGAAGAGCGAGACAGGAACAGGAACAAGTGGAGGGGAAATAAACGACGAGCGGATCGTTAGTGGAAGAAGAACAGAAAAACCGAGTTGACGATAAGGAGAAAAAACCAAGGTAAAGGAGGAACACGTGGATGACCGACAGAAAAACTACGGACTGAAAAAGTGGGAAAACGAGAAGAACCTTTGCTGCGCGCGAACAAAAAACAATAGAAAGGAACCGAGGTGGAAAAAATGTAACAAAAAAGGAAAAGAGAAAAAAGAAGGTTGGCGAACATAGAAGGTGGAAAATCGAGTATGTGTGTGAGAGAGAGAGAGAGACAAAGGAAAGATGAGAAAAGGAGGAAGCGAGACATTCAGATTTCTCTTTCTTCGACGCACGGAGTAAGCACAAGCACATTGTGCAAGAGCACACACAACCACGCGATTTTAGGCGTTCTACTCTCCCTCCTACGTCGCCGCTTCACGAGGGTCCCCCTCACGACTGCCGAAAACGACGTCGAGGAGAGACCTTCGTATGGCAACTCGCCCGCCGACGGCGACGCCGAGACGTATTCCGCATACGTAAACCGGCGTTTCCACTCTCGGTGAACGACAAATCCGCTGGCGTCTCACGAAATTTCGAAGAATCCTCGATCCTCGTCGAAATCAAACAACCCCGCAGAGGTTCGTTTGTGTTCAAGTTCGATACACGTCTCTGAAAACTCTAATAATTCGCGACTCGTCGCTCGTGTACATTTTTTCTTTTTTTCTTTTTTTGTCAAATTTCGGAAAAGAAACGTGTCACATACTTGGGAAATGTTTCTCGAATCGAGAGTAGAGTCGTACGATTTCAAGACGCGATTTCCTCGCGGGGAAAACGACCGAGTGGCGGCGGAACAGTTTCCAGCTTGCAAAGGGCGCGCGCGTGTATTTTCAGCGACGAAAGAGTTCTGTTTTGGAAAGGCAACTTTGATCGTTGAACTTCTGCGCGGGGCACTCTCCTCGGTTCTCGGTGGAACATTTTTTTCTTTTTTTTTTTTTCTTCTTTTTAACTGCGTGGGATGGAATCACGTGGGAACTGTTTCGCGCGACGTGCGTGTTTGCACGGTGAAATTTGTGTGGGCTTTCTTTTTTCGTCGGCGAATTCCGAGCGCTCCTCTCAGTTTCACTTTCCTCGCGGGATTTTCAAGCGGGCAGCAACTTTCTGTCCAAGCGGACGGCCGAAATCGCCGATATCGACGCTACTCCGCGCGGCGTTCCAAAAGTAGGCCAATTTCCTCCTCGTCGTTTATTTTCGTCTCTCATTGTACGTCGGATCCTTCCCGGATGCTTTCCGATGGATATGACGAACGTGCAACGTTCGTACGCAAATAAATGACCTACCGCTTCGAAGGAGAAAAATTTGCGACTCGTAAAAATATCCGTTGAATCGCTTTTCTCGGAAAGCTCGTCGACAGAATTTCCCAAGCTTGAAATAGCTGCGACGATTAAAAAATGTCGAAAAGAAAAGAAGAAGAAAAAAAAGGACACCGAGTCAAAGATATTCCATCCGACGTTTCGCGGTTTCGCCAACAATAAAAACGCAGGCGGTAAATAACACAGGCGCGAGATTCGCCACGTCGACGAAACACGCCTCTCGAGATCTTTCGACTCTATTTTAAAATCGTTATGCTTCTTCGATGACGCCTCTGCCGCGAGCGTCTCGCGCCTTTTTGCAAACCGTACCGAACCCCGATAGAGCTCCGGTTTATTACTTAATTGCCCTCGCTTCTAGAACACTCTCGAAGGGTTTTCCACGTCACTTCGGTAAGTGGCTGGATCAAAAGTATTTAACTCGTCCGCGTTTGCAAGCGTGTCGCCAGGCTGTTTCGACCGTGGCCTTAATCGCAATGTGTACCGATATACATGCATCACCTTTTTCTGTCTCAGCTCCGAGGCACCGCGGTGAATCGACCGCGTTATCGTTCGCCGCGGCGCGTTTTCTCGTCCCGGCCGACTCTACGAGTTGACAATAACAAAAAAAAGAGAAAAAAATGCATTTACCACGAAAATTCTAAACCGACGGCGACGTCTTTATAAATTTCTACACGTTGTTTTGACAAACGGCGACCGTAAATCTCTTTTACCGTCGATCCCTTATCGATCCCTTCTCGTGTCGCGATTCTTTTCCCTCTCCTTTCTTTTTCGTTTTTCTTTTTTCTTTCTTCTTTTTGGTGCCATGCGATCGCCGGAGCGAATCAGGCCACGTTTAACTGGCAATCGACGATGACGATGGCAAAGGAGCTTGGTAAGCGATTTGCCCTGGCCGTTTAACAGCTGGGAGTTAAAGGTCTCCGCAGAAGGAAAATCGCGAGTGCAAAATACGCGCTTGACCTTAGCCAGTCATCGTCGGTCCGCGAGGTCGCCGGATCAATCAGTGGAAGACGAAGAAAACAAGAATTAGCTTCGCCACTTTGCATCACCGACCACAGCCTTATCTTCGTGCACAAAGAAAGTGCAAATAAGAAAGTTTCCATACGTGGATGATAATACGTTTAACGCTTCAATTGAAACGTTTGCTAGACCGAAAATGACCAAAAAAAGAAATGTTTGATACTCGACAAGTATCAAGAATGGACCGAACGGACCTCTAGATCGTTTCTTTCCACGAGTCATCGCGGAGGTCGCGACAAAATCAGCGAAATCGAGACGAGATTAATCCGCTGTTACGACACGAATATCTGGTCTAATTACTACGTCGATCGGCGACGAAGGAGCAAAAATAACCAGCGATTCGATAAACACGACCGAGTTTAGTCTGGGTCAAGAAGTTCGAAAGAAGATTACCCGGTTGCCACCGAGATACCAACGCTTCCACTAATTCGGAATACAAGATTTTCATCGATCGTTCTTTCCTCTCCTCGTTCTTCCAATATTCTCCGATCCTACAAGCTGTGAGAATTACGCGCGACGAGCGAATTCAGGCCCCGCGAACGAGCAATAACGATGTCAAAGCGAAGGCAATTGAACGACGTGCTAAAAAATATTGACCTAAATCGGGCGGAGCATCGATTCGCGAGAGACAGTGTCCTATCGTGCAATGCACTTCCCAACCAGCGTCGCCTTCGTTCCCCGGGACGAAATAATCATCGAGATAACGAGCACTTCAAACACGTCGATTCTTTTTTTACACCTTCGTACCTGATTGCCCTGATAAGATAAAACGATTCTGCAAACGATTCGCCGATGGATGCAGCGTCGACGGAACGGTGTCGCGACACCGTCCGCCAATGATGTTAGTCATGAAACCTTCGGTTCTCCCCTTTTCCATTCGTTATCTCTTTCATTCGGTCGACGTACCAGGCTCGCCGGTATTTCGCGGGAAACAAAGGATTTTTTTGCAAATCGCTTAAACGACAGAAGCGGAAAATCTGTACAAGCAACGGAAGGAAGCACAGCTATATATGTATTAAAAATAAATAAGAGTGAATAAACAGATCGTACATTTCTGTGCATTCAGATTTTACAATTGCACAGAACGCATGTATCACAGTGTGAAATGCTTGTATAATGCTTCCTACGATCTTTTATCAAGTTTCTGTTCTTTTTTTTTCTTCTTTATCATATTCTCGAAAATATGAATTTTGTAATAAAGAACGCTATTCACATATTTTATAAAAAATCATCAAATTGACGGGTAAAGGAAAAAAAACGATTAATTTAATTTAAAAACAATTTGGTTACGTTAGTTGCACAAAACATGAATTTATTTGATAAATAAAATGTTTAAATCATCAAAGAAGTAATCGACTCGTACGATGGCAGAAATAGACTTGGGTGACAGATCTGTTTGTCTGCTCCGACGAACCGCGACGTGTTGATATTGGGTTCGATGCAGTCGAAAGATATCATCGTGGAATTATGATTTTTATTTAGTGTCTACCTTCTGATTACTTTTACATTTAAATAAATTCGCGAATAAAGCCGATTAACTATGAAATTGGCTGACCCGTCAATTTGACATCGCACGAAATTTTGAAATTACAGACTTGCGTTTTTGTAATTTGACTCGTCAAGTGTCCCGTGAACCTAGCGTTTCGACCGCTTCTACGAAATAATCGCGATGAATGTCAATACATGTATATTTAATTCCGCAAAAAATCATGGTTCGATCGATTAAAATTCGTACGATCGATGCACCGTGGGAAGCAAAAGTGGACGTCGCAATGTACGTGCCCTCGATCGCTGTATCGCCTCGGACGACGACGAGAAGGATGAACACCCTCCCTCCTTTTCCCTCAGAAAGCCGCAGAGCAAGTCGACCGCAGAAAAACACTGGAAAAACGCAAAACTGAAACCGACACTACGCCCCGAGAGATTTTCTGACTTTTAAACTGACGTCGGGAGGATCGGAAGGATCGGAGAGAGGTGGCAAGCAAGGTTCAGTCTCCGTGCTCCGATTCGACCGATCGAACGAACCAAAAGGAACTCTTATTAGAAGGAGCGATCCACGGTATTCCATGGGGGACTCTCTCGACACGTTTTACGCGGTCGTTCAAACAGGAGCGCGCAAAGATCGCGAGCAGCTAGAGCGACGACTATCAAGGTAGTTAGCCTGGACAGAGACGTGACGTTGCCCGTTGCCTGTCGGAGTACTTTCATTGCTGTTATACAACCGCGGATCGAGCGACCGACTGCTGAAAGGAGAAATGGGAACACGCAGTGGTTCTCACGCGAACCGCTCCGGAACGCGATCGATCGCCGCCCCGCGCGGACAATCGTTCCCGATTGATCCCCGCGAACGCTCCAATTTTCCAGAATTACGGTTTAATCGACCGCTCCTCGAGCCGAACCAGTTTCCAAACCGTAGCCGCGAGATCTCTCGTCCCTCCTCTTAGAGGAGGAGAAAACTAAACTGGCAAACGTGTAAGTTTGTCAAGGTAAAGTGAAATTGGACGCAAGCTAATTCTCGACTAGTTTCCTATCGAGAAAATTAACGATGAATTAGCGATGAGAAATCTACGCGGCGCGAATGCAAGTTACAATGTAACGAGTTTCGAAGCGGTTCAATTTTTGTAAACGAGAAAGAGACCGCGAAACCGATGGGTGGTCCCCCCTCGCGAGTTTCTTATCGCGAAACGAAATCTTGGCCGAACAGATAGACAGAGGAACGCGGCGAAGCAGCTCGTGTAACAATGTTGCGTTGCGAAAGAACGAATCGGTAGGTAAACGCGGTCGAGGCTGCGCCGAGTACGACGGGGGCTCACGGGTGCAAACGTTCCACACGTGAAACCGTCCGGTCGACGACTCTGTTTCGCTTTGGCGCGCCGCGAGCACGTGTATCTCTCGTGCCACGTGGACCACCGATCGTCGACGATCCCGAACTGGGCGAAAAACCGAGTCGCAATTCGTCGTTAATTTCGTAACGTTTGCACTGCGTCGAGGAAGAAGAGAGAGAATTTCAATCGGACAAACCGATCGGTCGACAAGGTAGAAGGCTTCTACCGATTGAGTACCGCGCGCGCGAGCAGAACGAAGGTGAGTTTTATCTCGCCGGTGTTCTACCCAAGGCTTCGTGTAATCTCGGCCGCGGAGAAAGTGGAAAAGTGTATCACTGGCTTCGTTCCCTACATACACGGTGTCTCGGCGCGACGTCTCGCGACATTTCGAGGTTTTCGCACCGAGAGACTCTCGGCTCGTCCGATCTGCGCGAATCGACTCGGTTTTTCTTCGTCCGCCAGATAAAATCGCAGCTGCTCTCGATTCGCCATTCTTTAAACTGAAACGAATCAGGGAGAACGATCAGGTTCCCTGTCAGAGAGATCGATATTTTTAAAAGACACCACCACCGAGGGGAGTGGATTCCGCTCTCGTCGATAACGAACGCGGCAATAGCATTGCAGCGTGCACGTTCACCTATTTTCAGAATGCGGTCTAATATTAATCTCGGCGATACCGGCCACTAAAATCGATATCCTCTGGCCGCTGAACTGGGTCAAACGGAGTTGCGCGTATTCCGACGTTATTTTTAATATCGCAAAATCCACCCGCCTCTCTCTCGCGATCCACCACGTCGTCGATCGTCCGCTTTTCAAGGCGACTCGCTCACCCCGTCCTCAGCGTATCTCTCCGATGTTTTCGTGCCCCGTTCAAAAGAAACACACCAAGGCAGATACGAACCGACTACTCACTGTACGAATACTCGAATACTTTTCTTTGGAAATAAATTACATCACGTTTGGATCTATAAGATTGTTTGTTTGTTTGTTTGTCGATAACTTGTTCAAACATTTTCAAACTTTTACCAACTTCGTGCTGATGGATTTGAATTTTTGGATTGGAAGTGAATTGGAAGATCTATAAGGTTGTTTGTCGATAACTTCTTCAAACATTTTCAAACTTTTACCAACTTCGTGCTGATGGATTTGAATTTTTGGATTGGAAGTGAATTGGAAGATCTGTAAGATTGTTTGTCGATAACTTCTTCAAACATTTTCAAACTTTTACCAACTTCGTGCCGATGGATTTGAATTTTTGGACTGAAAGTGAATTTGATACCAAACGATAGCTCGTGGTCGCGTCTCGAGCAGCATTGCGTTTCGTTCAAACGCATTATCGCCTCGATTGCCCAGTCTCGGCGAAATCCACGGCGAAGCATGGTTTCGCAGCTTGCGACGATACGTTGCATGGTTGCCGAGAGAGGAGAGAAACGAGGGCAAATAAAGCAACGACACGTCGTTAAAATGAAGAAGAGCTCTCTCGGCTGGCTCTCGAGTTCGCTCGAGCAACGCGGAGGAACGGGCGATAAGAGCCGGAACGGCGTTCGTACCCCGCGGTATATTTGTTATTCTCGATGCGCCGCGTCTTTCGCAGCGTGAGGCCTTTAATTCTCATTCATGAGTTCAGCGCCGTGATCTGTCGCGCGGGACAAAGTCAACACCGGCTGACTTTGCGCCTTGTTCGTCGTCGCGCTCGCGATGTCCACCGAGGATTTTCCAACTTTTCCTCCAAACGGCTCGTGGAATTTAGAGAAAGTGGGACGTCTCGCGGGGAGGGACCACCACCAGGCGCGATCGAACCGAACTCCAAGAGTTCCAACTTGCACACGCTCTGTTCCAACTCTTTCGACGCTTCGAACGCGAATACGTAACGACGCGTTGCGGTCGTACGCGAGGCATGTTGTTGCTCGTCGCTCAGCTTCGTGGACACACTTTGATGCTAGGCTGTTCGTTTACTTTATGAAGACGAGTCCACCGTAACTCTGTTCTATAACGCTGCGCACCATGCAATGCCATTTGAATCAATTGCACCGTACCAATTGCCGTTCAAGAGCATATGGGGAGAGTCAATCGCGACACTTTCTGCATTTCGACGCGCGGCTAGTGGCTCGCGTATCTCCGTGCCGAGCGTTGTCCGTGCGTTAAGCGGCTTCCATATCGAGAGTTTTCTAACATTGGCGAGCCTCTGTCACGAGAGCTCTCCACGACTTTATTAACGACGCGCGGTTCTCCCTTCCGGTGTCGTTCCCTTCTTTCGTTTCACGCTCTCTCCCGTCGATCTCTTTCAATCCCGGTCAACGCTGCGACAGAGAAAAGACGGATTTTCCTACGTCGCTCAAGCCTATTTATAACGCCATGTCATTGTATTCCATTCAAACGTTACTCCGCGCGATGGGACAGTTTCGAATGGAATTTTATTAAACGGCTCGGCCGAAGGCACGCTGAATTCTCCAAGTGAACGCTCGAGCCAACGCGGTACAGTATCTTTCTCATTTTCACATCTTCGAGCTCCAAATCCAGGGTCATTCTGTTAGCTCAACGACGAGATCTTTTATCGTGATTTGCACGGGGCTCAATCGAACAAAACCGAACGAAAGTTAAGTCGTCAGTCACATTTTCATTTACACCAATTACCAATTGTCCAGCCGAATTGCGATTCCATCGCGTTTGACGTGACACGTTCGACTTGGCAGGTTAAACTGCTGGACCGTTGTCCCCGCGTATTTTCATACATAACAGCACGCACGAGCAACGCGATCTTTCTATCGTGTTATTTTCTCCATTTCGCCGTTCTGTTCTCTTCGCGAGGAAACGAGGCATTCCGCGAGGAAATTACGATACTCCGCCGATACGCTACGTTACAATTACGAGGCTATAGAACGACGCCGGTTCACGACATCGGTTTCTGCGGGAATTTGTTTATCTGCTCTTGCACTTTCATTACCAGCCGGATGTTTGTGCATTTTCGGGAAATTTATGGATGCAAAAGTCCACATTACGCACACGCGTAATGTGCAAAAATATACGAAAATATATGATACGCGAGATACAATGCTCGTTATGACGTTTAATATAATGTTTAGCAGTTATTTTAAGTCTTATCCAAACAGAGTACGTATCTACCTTATCTTATATTAAATTATTATTATACGCACGTTTTGCATGTTTTGTAATGAAAACTTGGTAAAATGTATCTGTATTTTACTAAAAGAAAACTAATATCGACAGTCAATTCCATGATAAATTAACGTTTCGTTATCATTTTTTCATAAACTGAAACAGTAAATTAAACCGGGGATATTACGCGGATCTATTCGTGCTTTTGAAGATATAACTTAATAGACAGAATTTTGACAAAAAATTGCTTGCCATTACAATTAAATTTTATAGATGGAAAGCCTTGAATATTTTATATCAATGTACATTTCTTTTTTTCATATCGTGTGCGTTATACGTAATTTTAAACATTTTGAAATATTCAGAGCAATTTAGAAAAGGATTTCCATCTGATTTGAAGCACAAAAAGAAGATCATTTCATAGAATTACGTATGCTGAGAAAGCTAACTAATACAGTCAATAAATATGTGGTATTTTTAGTTCAGACGTATGCAAAATAGTCTGCTGTATATCATAAAATCGCAATATTCAGTAAATAAATTTTCATTGAAGTTCCTTTCGTCCAGTTATGTCCATAAATATATAATACAAAATTTCCCAAATCCGTCTATTCATTCGAATCAACGTTAATTGACCATTTAATTTCCAAAAAAACTCTGACACTCCTTATTGAATAATTCGCTGTATCACAGTTTCTGCGAAGAGTGTCAATTCATTTTGGCAATTGTTCAAATCGATTCGTTCAAAGGTACAAAAAAATTACCCTCAGCGGGCAAAATCACGCGCGATTGAAGAGCGGCAAAATCCATCGAGCAAGGAGAGCACGTCGACGCGTATCCTGTAGCTCCATCCTCGCGAATCATCGGTTACATATTTTTCTTTAAAAGCCAAGGCAAACGAACGCATCGCGTTGCCGAGGCCACGGGTCGAGCCAGATAAGATATAATTATTCGTGTCGCAAAAATGGCTGAATCCAGTCCGCCTTCCTCTCGCCTCTGCGTCTTCTTTTTCCTTCTTTCTTTTCTTTTCTTCTTCTTTGCGCATTTTCTTTCTTTCCGACGATTCCGTTCCTTCGTTACAGCGTGTTTATTGGATCGCCGCGTCCACTTTGAATATTAATCGACAGTCTGCCTACGTAGATAGCATCTCGAAAGAATCCTCGAATCCTCGAATCGAAAGTTCCTTCGGAATCGGGGATTTTTTTTTCCCTTTTTCTTTTTTTTTATTATAAGCTTAGGCAAAGTTTTCTGGCAGAGCGCTGAATATTCACCGGGGGGGGGGGGATAAGTCTTCTGCGATTGTTCGGCGATAATTAAACGACGAGGAGGAGAGCGAAGAGCGGAGAAAGAATCCCGGCATCCACGAGAGGAATGTTTCCCAACGACGTCAATTCCCGTGGGCAAACTTTACCTCGGCGACCCAGCTTATCGCGCCACAAATAAAAAGCCAGATAGATCGCGATATCGTTCCGCGACAAGATTAAAAACGAGAGAGTCCCGGCAAACAGCGTTCTCCTACCCAGGGCAGGAGGAAACGAGCAAAACCGTTCGCGGATCTGTTAAGGATCTGTTTAAATAACGAGAACTTTTGCCTTTATACGGACTTTAATTCCTCGGACACGTCGTCCTCTGGACAGAAACTTCCGCGCGGCGTAGTACGTCCTGTGCAAATCTTCGCTTTTCAGGAAATTCAATTTCAAGTACACGTCTGCCAAGCCAATTCTTCAGCAAATATGTACCTTCAAAGTCTATCTTCGTGAAAACGGGAAGCTTCAGGGGGAAGAATTTTTCATTTACTTTCTTGGACGATGGGTGGTATGGTATAATTTCCTGCCGATTGTTTCCTATCCACGTCTAGCGTGGAGAAATCTTCAAACTTCAATCGCTTTCTTCTCGATTCGTTTCTCTCGCGTCGAAACAAACGATCGAATTGGCGAAAAATGTGACGTAATTTATTTCCAAAAGAAACGAGTTAATTCGTATATCGACGAATTAATTAATCAATTAATCGATTAGGGGTCGAAACACACTAGGAGACATACGACACTAGGTGCCGGATAGGTGGCTTGATCCTCCGATCTACTGACAGAGGAAAGCTAGGCGCGATGATTTCGCGGAAATTCGTGTAATAATAGACGATGCGTCAACAGTGGCCATCGAAGGTGGTACCGCTTGACTATTTATTCATTACGAAGCTAGGGTTGCCGTTGCTGCCGACGCTATTGCCGCGTGCTCGGCCACGTTCCGTTTCAAAGGCGTTATAAATAACCACTCAGCCCTGCGTGCATCCGTGATTACGATCACGGAAGATAGCAGAATGCATGGCGGTCACGTTGCCTTTGGTCCATCCACGCACCGCGAGATTTTCCCCCGAGTGGCTAGCCTTTCCGACACCCGATCGTGCCGGTTTTCTCCTTTTTCGCTGCCGTTCGACGTCTTTTTCCACTTCCGTCGCGCGCGTACACCACCAACACCGAGCAATTCGGGATAACGATAACGAAAGTTACGCTACTCGAAAGTTCTGACGTGTTGCAGACATTGTCGGAATGTTTTTTTCTCTAGAACAACGTGGGCGAACTCACATTTTTGAGGGTACAATTGGAAAAGAAGAAACTGGAACCTCCAGTGTTAGAAGATTGTCGAACTTTGAAACTAAATAATCTTTGTTAAATCTTTAGCAAGACACATTTCGGAACCTCGTTAATTAATACTTTGTGATAATAAAGAACAAATGAATTATTCAGTTTGAAATTGCCTTTTTTAGATATGTCGTTATAAATTTGCTATTATATAGCAAATAATATATAAATAAAGTAAAAGTTGCTAGAATTTTTCGATAGAATCTAATCAGTAGTATCAAATTACTTTTCATTGAAACGAACGTCATATGGACCACGTTGCGAAGAGAGCTAACCATTCAGTAAATTTAGAAATTTGAAGATTTTTATATAAAAAAGGAAAAGAGATTCACTTCTTGCTTTTGTTTTCTGTAAACTTTCTAAATGATTTATTTAACAGCAAGTAATAAAACATGGATTATTTAGAGTGGAACAATAACTTGATACTTGGAACAACGAAAGAGTTGTTCTTTTTGAGTAACTTCTTTCGAAATAACGATCACAGAACTCTGAGATCGTCGCAGCGTTTCATTAATTTTTTATCATTTTACAAGTTAGCAGCTCGTTTTTTAATGAAAAATGACTTACGTTAATTTCAATTCCGAGTTCTCCCAATACGATTATTCCACTAATATTTTTACAATTATATTTTATTATTTTTATTATTCGTTCAATTAACTGTTCAAATAAGAAAAATTCAAAGATATGCTCTGTGCAAGCACTTAACTGGGACATTACGAGAGTGACGATTAATTCTGACGTAATTAACCAATTGAACGATGAACATCTCGTTCGTCGTTCCAAAGTTGCCAGTTTTTGATGCGCGGTTTTGCGCATACCAGCGTTAATCAAGACGAAAGTGTCAGTGGAGAAAGAAAAGCGTACGAAATCGTCACGTTTCCCTTGACATCGTCAGCTGATCGGGAGCAATCGCAAGTTTTTTGCCCGCTTGCGAGAGAGACCGGTTCGAAAACGTACACTTTTCGCAGCATGCGTATAAAATGCCAAGGAACGCCCCTTCCTCCGAAAGAAAAACAATATGTAATTTCGAGATTTACGAACGATACTTGAACGCGAGCAAGAGAGAGAGAGAGAGAGAGAGAGAGAGAGAGAGAGAGAGAGAGAGAGAGAAAGAAAGAGTAGAGAGCCATGGCCACGGTGAATGGCACCTTTGCAATTTATAATCCGAGCATTACGGCTGATTACATCGAGCCCCGTGGCGATTGAATCTTAAATATAATTACATTCCGAACTTACCGCGGCCGCCTGTGCAACAATATGCACCAGCGTATAAAAACCCGCCGGCCTCCTTCCTGAAAGGAAGCACTAATTTTCTCGCGATCGTCTTTTTTCTTCCCCCCTCCCTCTCTTCCTATATCTTTCCTTTCCACCTCCTTCGCTTTCGTGCCAACTCTTTCTACGAATCTGCCTCCTTTTCAATACGTCCTCCCTCTCTCTCTCTCTCTCTCTCTTTCTTTTTCTTTTTCTCTCTGGTCTCCTCTGCTCCTTTACAAACGTTTCCTCGGCCAGTCACAGGTTACGCCGCGATTTCACACCGCATACAAATCCACACCGGGTAGCGAGTAACAATAAAAGCAAACGGACGCGGCAGGCCGACGTAGTTATTTAACTAATGACGTGGAGCAAACGCGGAGAGGCCGAAACGAACGGCGACGATTCTTAAGAACCCGCCACAACGAGGCGGTCGAAAATTTCGCCGGGCCGCGACCACCGGCACGCGAACGTTCGTGAGAACAACGGGCGAGCCTCGCACGCGAGGCGAAAACTTGGCTCTCGCTGTTAACTTTCGGACTCTCGGGCTCTCGGGCTCTCGGGCTCTCGGTTTTCGAGCACGCTGTTTTGTACGCGAGCCACACACGCGCGATAATCACTTCTCGGAGTCTGCCCGGTCTGTTTGTCGCAGCGGCATTTCGCGCCTATGTTCTGGCCAAATTAACTCCTGCTTTTTAGCGGGGCCTTGTTTCTGACTCTTGATCGTTTGCCTTGCTCCTTTCTGCCGATGTACCGTGTCCGTTTACAGCGCGTCTGCGCGTGTTGAGTTCCGTCAAAGTTTAATTAGGTTTCGTCGAGTTTTCTCAAAATTTTCATTTCAATTCGTTCATTTGGACGAGATGAAAGATTTACAACACATGGAACAGGAATTTATAGAACGGAATAAAAATTAGTAGAATTGACATTATTAATTGCTCTAATTGCAACTAAAATCGAACTAATTTGGAGTAATCTAAGCACATCATTCATTATTCAAAATTTAAGATATTAAATTTTCGATAATCGAATTGGAGAAAAAAAAATCTGCACAGCAAAGACAAATATTAATAATGGGATTTTTAATCAAGATTTTAATCAAAATTACAAAAATGAAATGCATTTATAGAAATATGAGCATACGTACACAGCTAAAGATTTAAATTCTACGTCAAATCCATAATTTAAAATTCTGTCAAGACTATTTATGTATTTACTTCCGTTTTATAAACTTGAAAAATTCCATATATTTCTCTATTAAAAATTTATATAAATAAACTGAATTAAAGTTTTCGACTGCCACTCTTGCTTTATTATTATTATCGTCGTCTTTTTTTATAAACATTTTAAAACATATAACTTTGTCCAGTTCTGTCAGAGTTACTAAATTTAATTAAAATTTGCTGAATTAATGTTTTCAATCGCTGTATTATTATTATTATTTTTTTTTTCACAATAATTTCTTCTTCGAAGATCAAAAATTGAACGGGCAACCGAGAGAACGGACAGCTGGAGAAACAATACGACTTTGTTGGGTGGGTAAAAAACAGCTCATTAAGAATCGATGGCGAAAAAAGGCCGGAACTCGCGCCTAATGTATGGGATCGTGACACGACTGTGCAGGTGTGTAATTTCGTTGCCATTAAGAAGTCCGATAAATGGCAGGCATCGTGTGAAAGCCGCTTAATCGAGAAACAGGAAGGGGTACCACGAAAAGAAGCAGGTCGATTTTATGGGGGCTCATTATCAGCTCCACTCGTTCCCCGCCTCAATTTCGTCTTATTGTCGACCGTACTAAACGGAGCCGGGCTTTCGTCGGGCTTTCGTTTCTCCCCCCAACTAATAAATTCAGCATATTCACGCAATCGTCTCGAATCGACAATATCCACGAGCCCCCTATCGCATCCAAGTTTCGCTCGAGATTGACAAACCGTGATTTCTGTTCAGTTTAGCTATTTAACCCTTTGCGCTCGACTGTCCCCCTTCTGAGGGGACGTACTTAAATCTAGCCAACAACTCGGATTTCCTCGTTTTATAATTACAACGAACGTATACATTTAGACGCGACTATATAGTACTATATAATATAATGTCTGAATAGGCACCTAAAGTGAAAGCTATAATAACGACATTATTTAAGAACAAAATTACTTCGGAAGAATACAGTCTCGAGTCAATAATTCGGAATATTTCGCATAAACTAGACTTCTTATTGTTTTTTACGAAAGTTTAAAAAATGAAAGCTATGTATCATTAACTCTTACATGGTACACGTACGACGTCACATGTTGGAAAGATTAGAATTAATAAAATTTCGTGTTAAGTACCATTTGAATGATTAGTTACAGTGCTGTGTCATTTTATCCGAAGCAACGATGTTTCGTAAATAAAAGCATGGTAGATGATGAAACAAGAAAAGTTTGTCGAGGGCAAAAAGTTGAAATTGACCTTTGCGAGTCGATGAAGACTGTAAAAAGTGATCAGACGAGAATACTTGATATGCACGAAGTGAATTGTTCTTTTTTCGAAAACCGAAAGATCTATCGAGAAGGAACGATCGTCTAATTGGCTGGTAGTGCGATACGCGTTCGTGGATCAGCCACGTGTTGCCTCGAGTGCCTAATTAGCGGACACTTGGGTCGGGAAGGGTTAGACGAGTTAGCTGCGTTCCGTAGAAAAGGAAAGAGGCCTAGGTAGGCCGAGAAGGAAAGCAGAAATATGCACGATGATGGTAGGAACGCGCGGTCAAGAGGTCGCGAATGGCACGCACGATCCTCGATGACCATTGCTTGTACAACTCGCCGATGTGTATCTCGTAATTATTTTCATTTCTCGAGTTTGAGAAACAAGGAACGAAACTTTTCACCCTCCCCCCGCTTTTACATTTAACTCTCTGCAATTTGATACCGTGTGCAGTTTGAAAATTTTGTCCTCTCTGCTTATCGCTTTGTTCTTACAATATGGTATTTAATTGGTCTGCGATTTAAATGTCGAAAAGGGAGAAAATTTGCTCCATTTTGAAGAAAATCGCAGAAATAAATGGAACGAAAGAAGGTTTACGCTTCTTCGGAAAGTTTATTCGGTGCCAGTCGATTCGAAAGACCGTCTCTGCGGTGCGTCAAACGTCAGCAATTAGAGCGATCGATCTTAGACTGCATTTTGAACGTGAATCTCTATGTAGATGATGATACAGATCGCGAAATAAACCCTTCAGTTGACGAACGACGCAAGTCCAAAATTAATAAAGAAATTAATAAGGAAATTGTAGATAGAGCATGTGAAACCTCTAAACTTTGCTCGTGCAAACTTAGGCACTTGTTAAAACGGAGCGAATAATCGAAATTCGAAATCGACCGCTGTCCCCGGGTCGCGTGACCGTGCGGATTATTGGCAAACGACCGGCAGTGACAGTGTGATAATGACTGTTACCAGTTGCTGCACGATGACGTTTTACGCGGCGTGCTCACGATCATCGATCACACGCGGTCTTGAAATTGAATAAAACACCTCGCCGTCAACTGCGTCAATCGAGGCTGGTGATTCGTCGCGGGAAAAGAAATCGACGGGATCTATGATTAGCTCTGCCGCGTGATTAATGCGGCATTTTGCGTTTATTATTACATACGCGTCACTTTTCCCGTGCGATCGCTCTCGCGACTCGTGTGTGAGCCCGTTCGAAACAGGTGTACAAATGCCAAACGCAACTCACACGCGAGTCCCTTAATCGACGAGCAGCGATTTAAATCCAAAAATAGAGAAGACGAAGATTTATTGTGTAGAAATAGCAAGTTTTAAAAATACGCGTACATTTTGTTTTATGGTGATAAAGAAAGAAGGCAAGAGCCAATTTTTATAGAGTAAATATTGGCACTTGATTGTTCGCTTTAGAATTAATTTACCATTTCGCTATTAATTACTATTTTTCCATCTTTTCTTTGCGACAAAGACACGTTCTGCTCTTTCTAATTTGTTACAAAATGTTGCACGAATTTTATATAATATAAAGGGGGGCTGCAAGATTCTCTCTTTAATGTTGTGAAACTCAAGACGTAGGATAAAAGTGCCACGTAATTTTCGGCTAAAGACCCCTTTATTAAAATTTGGCACGTGCCTTAAAATCGATAGAATTCAATTTATGAAAATTGAAAATTTTCTCCTTGCAACGACTCCTTGAAATCTGCTTTACGATTCTTTCTCGACGTTTCATCGAATTTTAAATATCAAGCGAATACAGAAATTCAAGAAATACCAACATTTAATCCAAACGTTTGCGTTCATTATCGTATTATGGACTTTTTTCTACTTCCCTGGATAGAAATTTCAATGCCTTTGATGCAAATTTTACTTCATCGATGGTTCTGATGTTAAGAGAATCATTCCTACAATCGGTATTCTTTCAATCTTTAAAACATAAAGTGATGTCAGATTTAGGTTAGGTTAGGTTAGGTTAGGTTTAGGTTTAGGTTAAGTTAGGTTTGGGTTAAGTTAGGTTTAGGTTAGGTTTAGGTTAGATTTAAATATCTCGAGTTCTCACACGCGTAAAAACGTGACTTTTCGTACCGTCGCGACTAACTGAGCGTACACGCGGTAATGGAGAAACAGATTTGCTCTACGGACCTTTGCAGAAGCAACGAGGAGTCGCAAGCTGCGTTATCCTCGCTTTCAAGGTCAAGAGAAATACGCAACTATCGGAACACGTGACACACGAGCTTGCAACTGCAACTTGGAAAACGCGTTGCGTCGTTGCAGTGGAAAGTAAAGGAATTCGTGAATAAATAAGGAGGGGAGAGGAACAAAAGTAAAAGAGAAAAGGACGGAGAGTACGCGGAAGGTGCGTCAAAGTGGGACAGGGAGGATCGGTTTTTCTGGTTTTTTTGCGGTCGAAAGTGAACGCGCGCGAGGCAAATCCGCCGCGCAGTTTTTGCACGGTTTATTGCGATTTAAAGTCGATTTACGTGCGGCCACCGCGTCGTTCAGCTTTGATCATCGACAGCCAAAAAAAGTTAACGATCAATGATCGCGTGGAATCGGCCAGACTCATCTCCGGTTTCCCAGCTGCGAAACTTATGAAACACACACACACACACGCATACACACACTGCGCGTAACTCTGCTTTTCGATTTTTGTAACTCCGTAATCGCTTTTCCTCTGGTACGCGCCTCCGACAAAAACGCGCCGCCAATCGGATCAACCAATCGGGGGAGAGAAAAAGAGGCGTGTAATTTCCACGTATAAACGAAGAGACAGTTTGACGCATCGATCGGATCATCTCTTATCCGTCACTAAACGAAAGAAGAGAGAGAAGAAAATGGTCCTTGGCTCTCGAAAGATTTTCAAAGGAGAAAGAAAACAACTTTACGAGAAGATCGTAGAATCGTCGAGGGACGAGCTCGGCCGAAGAAACAACAACCCTAATGGAAGAAGGAAAATACCAGAAAGTTAGATTTCCCTTTCCTCCGTTATTACACCTGCGGGCACGGTTAATCTCGTCCTTTCTAAACACTCTTGTACGCGCCGCGCACGATCGTCCGAGATTGCAAAGAGACGAGGAAAGAACGGGTCGAAGGAGCGTACTTTTTTCTTTTTCACCCGATTATCGACCGATGATTAATAATCGCACGACGACGAACGTACGAACGTACGAACGAAGGGAAACGAGCGAATGTTCGTCGAATACTCGTTGCGAATTTCAGATTCGCGCGATGGATGTAACAGATAGCTAACGGTACTCGATCTTCTGCCGCCGGTTGACAGCGAACGTAGCGGCGACGAACCACGAAGAGCGGCTCGCAGCGCGAACGTGACTCAGATACGCTAGCGCGCGAAAGTGGAAAGACTGGCGGTAGACTGGTGGCAAATTTCACGCATGCACTTTCTCACCTGTTGCACGGGATGCATCATTGATAAGAAGCGTGATCTGTTTCACGGAGGACCCTCTTCTCTCTCGCGAGACGTCTCGCTCAATTTCTCCGGCGAATACCTTCTGACGCTCGAGCGCGCGACTTTTTTTCCCTCAGCTACGATGGAATTTCAAACTTTTTCCATTTCTTAATCGATTCCGCGAAAGGATGGAAAAATAATTTCCAACTAGACACGTGGTGGACTGAAAGCAAAAGCTGGACTTTCAGCGACTGAAACTGAGTAAAATATGAAACGTGCGTGTATTTACCGTTTGAAATATGTGAAATATGCGTCGTTGAAAATATAAAGATAAAAATACGCAAACGTAAAATTCAACTGTTCGAAACACGCATGGAAACGTAAAATATTCAACGCAAGGACTCATTTCGTTCTGTTGTTTGAGTTTGCCTTGGGAAAAATGAATCCCTTCACTTTCGTTCGAATAAATCAGTACTTTATCAACGTTTCGTACATAACATTTATTTTTATAATTGAACAATTTTTGCACGTAGGAGAGATAATAATACAAGTACACGTGATACATCTGGTACACTGTGTTTATGCGTTTAAGGGTTAAATGATCGTCGTAAGAAAGGTATTAAACGTTCTACAACTTTCACTCGAACCGAATCGAAGCAGAAATCGAAGTTGAAAAACTCCAAGTTACTTTCGAGTAACGAAAGCCTCGACTCTCAAAGCGAGTCTTTCAGGTCGAGTATTTTTTAACGCCTTTAATTAGCCGTAATTCGTTTGTAATTGCAGGGTAAACACTCGCTCGCTGCGGCAGACCATGTTGAAAACGTTTAAAAATGCACGTTACCAAAATGATGTGGAAACTAAAGGAAAACTCGCTTTGTATCTTATCAGTGACAAGCGTGCAAACAATGTATTCATTTGCATGTCACGTATTATTACATAAATATTACGACCAGCCCGGGCTGTGAGCGGAGAGGCAGACTAATCTCCGTCGTATCGCGTCGAACGAGTCCAGCCTTTTTCCCTCCGTAAAAGAACGTCATTTTTGCGCTCGAATCCCTCTGGGTCTCCCTTTGGCCGCCGTCTCAAAGCTTTTTACCGCGCGCGTAATCTCGCATTTCATCCCGCTCTCTCGTCTCCCCGGCTCCTTTATAACTTTACGCTTTATCGAAAAAGCGGAGAGAGAAGAAGAGGCGGTCAAATCGAGAGAAATCAACTCGGTCGTCGACGAATTTCGAGCGTTCGTTCGAACGTTTCTCCGCGCGCGAATTGCTCAGAGAGGCCGAAAGTTCCCGTCACTTCGAACTTTGATATCGAAATCAGACGTAGCTCGTTTTCTCTCTCTCTCTCTCTCTCTCTCTCTTTTTTCTTTTCACGTGCGAACGCGTAAGAAAATTCCAAGCACCGCAAGTTGAAACGTCTTATCGATCGGCGAGAACCGGCGGTGACCGAGTTTCGAAATAAATTTCGATCGCGTTTCTCGGTATATCCATTTTGTCAAGGATTCTCGCCGTTTTCGCGAGGCGTTATTAGCAATAGCGGGACTAGCGAGGAAATCGAAGGTGAATAAAAGTTGCTTTTGAGATAATGCGCGCCGGGAGGGGTGTCGTAACGTGATTTCCCCCCGGCGGAACGAAGAAAAACGTGAGGAAATCTCCGCGTTTTTGCGAAACGGTGAATCTCCTGTCGTGCCAGGCAAATAAACATCGGCAAAGCCGAACGTTCGTTGCAGAATAGGAAAACGTGTTCGAAGGCGTCTCTTGCAACACGTGTTTTTGAAAACAACGCGGACGCTAATATTTATCTCCTCGCTCTGGCTTATCTCCTCACACGTGTACGCTCTATTTCGACCTTTCGTTGGAATCCCATATCCTTCCTCCCCCGACAAGTTCTTCCAATCTTCAGTTCTTCGAAACGAAAAACGAAAAACGAAAAACGAAAAACGAAAAAAAAAAAAAAGGGGGAGAAGCACAGAAAAACGAGAAACACTTGATCAAACACGTTACCATTCCGAGAAACACTCGATCGGCTCCAAAATAGAGACGCGATTGTCTCGGGGTGAAAGCGAACCTGTTGTAACTGGGAATTCTGGAAAGTCTACCACCAGATACGGGCGAGTATTATCCGAGAGCAGCTGACGGATGGCCCTCGTCCCCTGAAATCCAAGCCCTAATGGCACCCCTAACGACAGAGGAGGGTCGAGGCAACGCAGTGTGTTTATCGCAAAGGGACGCGACGTGCCAGCGGAACGGCCGCCACGAGTAAACTCGCGCGTCCGCGTAAAGACGCGTGTCAGCGTTCACGGTCACGGCACAGATACGTCGTAGGTCAAGAGATCGCGGCGCGCTTTTGCAAAAAGGTAAAAAGTCGAAACGTACCTGTCATACGCGCCGCTCTCTCGCTCCGTCTCTCGCTCTGCGTGCGGCCTCCTCCTCTCTTTCACGCTCTTTCGCTCTCTTTCTCTCTCTCTGTCCCCCTGTTTGGTCAGGGCCATGCGTCATCGGCGCAGAATCGCTGCGCTTTGGAGGAACGTGAACGGAGCCGAAGAAAGAGCGTGGCAGGGCCAACGCAGACAGCAGCAGCACCGAGCAGCACCGTGCACCGAGATATTTGGCGGGCTCGAAAATAGCAACAGCGTTGTCCTCTATGGTGTGTGCTCCTCTCCCTGGCCACCTCTCTCTCTCTCTCTCTCTCTGGCTACTTCTTCTTCTTCTTCCTCCTCCTTCTCTTTCTCCTTCTCCTCTTTTTCTTCTTCTTCTTCTTCTTGGTCCGCGCGCCACTCGCAGCCTCGAACCGCCCGGTAACTCGCTCGGTCTCGCGTGCGTGCGTGCGTGCGTGCGTGCGCGCGCGCGCGCGCTCTTCACCAATTCGCACTTTTATATACCACGCGCTCGCTGCCGCTTGTCACTTTGTGCGACCGCTTTCCGCTCTTCTCTCACTCGGTCACCAGCTGCGTGTATCTCCGGATGCAGCCACCACTCGCGACGCGATTACCACGTCGATATCGCGGCTATTCCACCGTAAGATAACCCCGAATGCGGACTCGTTTCTTCTCCCTCTAGTCTAGTCTAGTCTAGTCTAGTCTAGTCTAGTCTAGTCTAGTCTAGTCTAGCCTAGCCCAGCCCTCCCTCGTGGTCTCTGACTTTGTCCCTTTTCTCACCTTGTGCTCCCTCGTGTCCCCAATTTGTCCGACTCGACCGGAGTTATCAACCCACCACCGATCCTCCCTCGAGAATCTCGCGGAAGTCTGCCAGTGTCCTAGCTGGCTGAACGCTCGCAAACAGACTCTTTCATCTTCCGTCCCTTTGCTGTGTTTTCGCTGTCTTCCCCTACTGTCTCTCTCTCTCTCTCTCTCTCTCTCTCTTGCCTGTTAACTCCGATTCCCCGTGAGTACCGACATGTCTCTCTGAACAGCGGACGACGATCGGCACGGAACGCACAGACAATAGCAACCGATTCACCTGTCGCCTCGGTGTCTCGGGGTATTTCGATCGAGAATCCTCGAGCGGCGCGGCTCGTTTAGTTTCGAACGGTGACCGGACACGGGTCAGCCCCTTGTGTGTACATTCGTTCCACTTTGCCCTCTCGCTCCCTTGCGCTCTCGCGTCCCCCCGGGTTCGCACGTGCACGCGCTGGCTCGAAACGCAGGTAACCTGCCCGAGAGCAGAGCGAGAGAAGAACGGAGAGATGCTCGCGGCTCCGCGGTTCGCGCGCGACTGACCGAGGGCGAGAGTCGTTATTGGGAGCAGAGCGCCGGTGAAGTCTGTTCGCCTCGGTTGCCGCCTCCCTACCTCCCTCCCTCCCTCTCGCTATCTTTCTCTCTCTCTCCACCCCCTGGCTGCCGCGTTCTGTCTTTCGCTCGCGCGTTACACTCGGCCTCTCTTCACCCTTCCGACGCCTCCGCCGCCGCCGCCAGTCGTTGTTCCTTCTCTCTCCTTCCTATCCTTTTTCCCTATCTTTCCGACTTTCTCCTTCTTTCAACCTGCTTCGTCTCCTTCCCTCGTACGACTCTCTCACTCTCTCACTCTCTCTCTCTCGCGCGCGCGCTTTCTCTCTCTCTCTCTCTCTCCACGGCACTCACTCTCGGCTCCCGTTCGACGCGGAGCAGGCGCGAAACGAACGAAACCGAAACTTAAGCTCGGCTGTCGCCTCCTTCGTCTCTTGCGCTGCTTGCTGCTTGCTGCTGCTTGCTGCTGCCGCTGCTGCTGCTGCTGCTGCTGTTCCCTGCTTCTCTCACTCTCTTTCTCTCTAACAAGCAAGTCTCCTCTTCATCGACGCTTTCTTTCCTTCTTTCTCCCTTTCTTACCTTTCTCTCCTTGCCCCCCCCAACCCCTCTCCCCTTGCCCCCCGTCGTCCCTACTCGCTCGATTCTGTCGATCCTCGTCGGACGAACGCAACGAAAACCAAACTGGCCAAAGGAGAAGAGCGTCCTGGCGTCTCTCCACCGAACTACACGAGGGCCCTGGCTGCCTCGTTCAACCCGAAGACACTGTCCGAAACTGGTTGGAGAGATGGCCCGCCGCCACTCGTTTCGGCATCGTAATCAACTGGCCAGACTGCTGTTCCACACGGCCACCACCACCCATCCCCTCCGCGATCATCGTTCTCACCCTACTTACCCACCCCTCTTTCTGCGTTCCAGACGAATCTCGGACGAGGGAATGAGTCCCTGATGCGCGTTTACGCGGGCCCTTCGGACGATCGGGATCCGAATCCCTGGCAGCTGCTCGATCGCTCCGCTCGATCCTGCCCCCCCCTCCCTTTTTCAATGGCTGCCAACGCCGCTGCGTTTTTGCCGCGGCCTCCTTAACTGTTTTGCCCCGTGGAAACGTATCGGTGCCCGAGTGTTTTAACGGAACGATACTCGAGACCAGTCTCTCCGTCTCTCTCTCTCTCCCTACCTTCCTCCCTTTCCCTCTTTCTCTTTCTCCAGCGTATCGTACACAGAGAAACCAGCCGCGAAAAAAGCCGAGAATTCGAGTGAAAGTGCGGTGTGGTCGTAATGCTGATCACAGCATCAACGGCGTCAAAGCCGATCGGAGTTCGCGTAATCTCTCGCTGTCCGCGCTCATCACGCTCGATGCGGCGGTACTACGCGCGGCAAAACTTTTCAAAACTACTTACCCGTGAATCTTCGATACGCGAGCATGACGGCGATGATGACCGTCCAACGAACGGGGATTCCTCGAATTTGCCGTAGCCCAGAGGGACTCCTACTACTCGGGATCGTGCCTCGACTTTCGTTCGTTGTTTCTGAAAATTAAATCGAAAAAGCAGAACGTCAGTGTTTGCCTGTGTTTGCCTGTGTTTGCCTGTGTTGCACGTTGTTGCGCGTTGCTCCGATGAGAAAGTGCAGGAAGGGAAAATGACTTCCTAGGCGCTGGGGTCAAATTACTTCCGATAGTAAGCGCACAACGGGAATGGAATTCAATTTCGCGTTTCGCGTTCCCAAACTGGCTTGTTTACGAACTCGTAATCACCGATGTCGTCCTTTGCGGTATTTTTCAGACCGCAAGAACCGCGGTGGCCGCCTCCGTCGTTCGCCCGCGCCGGTTTCCGCGTAAATTCGAGTTTGGATTCCACTGCCGCGCCGTTACGTAACATCCGCCGTAACGAGTAACTCTTTCCCCGCGTCGGTGAAATAAGTTGAAATTAATTAAGATTACGCTCGACCCGTCCTCAACGGGTATCGATAAACGCCCGTTTCCGCGGAGAACTGGATCCTCGCGCGCTTCCGACAGCTGCCGGGGATCGTACACTCGAAAACTAATTGGAATTTTTAACACTGCTGTTAATTATTAATTAGAAATTCCACGAGCGCGAATAAACTACTAGCATCAAAACAAACGAGTGCGTGTACGAGATCGTGTTTCCACCTCTGTATTGGATTCAATTTTGTCAAAAGCATTCGCGTAACGTAGGTGGTTACGACGTGATGGAAATTTGAAAGCTAGTCGCTTGGACAGATTCGATAATTCGAGTATCACGAGCGGTCATTTGACAAATGGAGCAGTTGTGTAGTATAGTATCACGCCTCGAAGCGGAGTACGAAACTTTCGGAAGTTGAAGCGTTAATTTTATCTTGCACGAGGAATTTCTTGTACACTATTGTATAAATTTTCATCAGTCACGATTACGAAAACATACGTAATTTAGATTCTTGTGAATTCTGGATCTAATGTACCTCTTCTTTCATCCACTATAGTCTAATAAGATATTTTAAATCTAGAAACTGTAATAGAAAACGATTACACACGAATGATTTGATTAACGAAACGAAAAGAAGATTACTGTCACGACGAGAAGAAGAGTAGAAACAGAAGGCTTCTCCGTACGTTGAAAATATTGATGAAAATGTTTTCGAAAACCGCCATTCTATCGAAAATAGACCAAGTGGTCGTCTGAAGGATTAGAATTGGTCACTCTTGCAACGTTGCAAATTTCAATAGAACATTTGATCCTACACTGCACGAAGCACAACAGTTTCCGTAACAAGTACAAATTGGAACCATCACTTGGACGAGAGAAAAACCTTCATCAATTATCTCGAATTCAAATTAATTTACCACCTACTACGACAGTGATTTCTCTTTGACAACTTTGCATCAAGTTGACGCGAAATTAAACTGAAACGTGCAATAAAAAGAAGATATTTTTTCAATGAATTCCCTAGATATTTGGATATTTCACGTCGTCCCAGAATTATCGATCGATCGCGCTTATACTATTAAGAACAAAAGCCGATCACCGAGCGTTCGTGAAGCTTCTCGCACCGAATACTCGAGCTACGCACGAATCAAAACGTTCCTCGTTCACGTTGCGAATAATTCTTCGTTTTATCCTCGCTTTTGCACTTTCTCTCGAGAATTTCGAGTAGCTCTTGGTTAATGTCAACCGTTGGCCGATCGTACGCCGATCGTACGCCGACTATGCGGTTTTAATCGTCGTACAATTAAGAGCGGCGATTTACTTCGGATATCTAAACGGATATTGTACCGGTACTTTTATCATGCTCGAATGAAACTGCTACTTCCACCGTGCACTCCCCTCGACGAATAGAAACGCGTTGCGTTTCATGATTTGAGATCGAGGCGAACGCGATCCCCGCTTCAAATGCATTATCTTTCCGATACGTGTACTACACGCTGCTCGATCGAGACACTCAAACGCGTCGTTCGCGCCTGCGAATCGTTTCTCAATCGACCAACGCTCGGATAACGCGCGAAACAAAGCGTACACCCGTTACGGCGTTCGCGACGCAACGAAGAATCGTCGGAAATTGCCATCGAGAATTTTCTCTCCCCGCGAGGAACTGGAAAATCGAGCAGGAAAAGATGCTCCGAAGCGGGCGTGAGCGTAGAGACTTTTGCTACTTTCTACACCGTGACGAACACATCGCGCGCTTCGAGGCATGAATGGACTCATTATAAACCACGCAGATCGGAGTTTTCGGTCCGCGCCGATTCCACCGTGCGAGAGGAGCATGTGTTGCAGGACCACGAAGAATTGCTCCAAACGCAACCGATTTTATTTCATCGTTTCACTAAGCGGAGGATTGTTCATATACATCTATCCGATTTATCGTTGAAACAATTTATATTATCAAAAAAAAAAGAAAAAGATTCGTTATTCGTTCCAAGACTCCCGTCGATGAAAACGACAACAACGACAAATGATAACACACGCGGTTGGTGCTCGAACCGAGTCGAAATATTCGCAACAAAACGAGCACAACGTCACGAGCCTCTTTTTATCTCTGTTCCCCTCCCGGTTTCGCTTCGCTCTCTCTCTCTGTCCCTCTCTTTCGTTCCCTCTGCGGATCCGAGCGCGATGGTTCGCGTGCCGATTGGCATTCAGCTCGTCTCGCCGCGGCAAAATGCGTTCGTACATGTATGTGTACGCGCATCCCGGCGCACGTAACGCCGGCAACATGCGTCGACGTAACACACGACGCGTAACATACACACGTCCCTGGGCTCGACACGGCGAGGCCCCGGCTCGATTCAACGCCCGGCAGCAGGTATGCGTCGCGACGCGACGCGACACGACACGACACGACACGACACGAGACGAGACGACGTGCGAGAACCCGACGGGTACCGTTATACGAACACCGTCGACAGAATCTTCTATAGACCGAGGAACGGAATACGCCGGATCGTGGATCCTAGTCCTACTACAGTCCGACGATCCGATATATCCAGTTCGACGACGCAACTTTCCCCGCTGACCGTCTCTTGCTTCGATTTTCGTGTTTTCGATTATCACTGAAAGTGATTTTAGCGGGGGTAACCCAGAAAATCGGGCCTCTTTAGGTGCAACGCTGATGCAACGAAAATTAGCGATTGGTTGATTTGGGTCACGTGATTCGCGAGGGGGCGTGGGGTGGACCTCGAGTAGGAGTGGCGTTGTCGCGCCTGTAATTTGTTTCGTATCGATTCAAATGTTTGCCGTATCGATAAAATTTTATGGCAAAAATGTCGTCTTTGTTTCCTAGCCAGAACAGTTGCTTCTGGGCCTTTCAGTGAGACGAATTGTACTGGGATACAAGTGCAGTTTTTTGTTTAACTTTGCTTTGTTTTAGAGCAATTAGTCTGCCGTGTTAATTTAAATACACCCTAAAAAGATAGCACACTCTATACTTTTTTGTATTGTGCGTGATCGTGAATTATGTATGAGAAACGGCAAAGAGTCATTTACCGATTTAGACGACCTCCACTACTATTATTGTACGTATTTGGAACGGTATAATGATGCAAAGAGGTGATTGGTTACTAAGGTAAAGTAGAAATAAAATTTATTGCAGGGAGATTAAATAGCAAAAAAGTGGATTGCGACGATTGACGAAAGAAATTAACATATAAACGTACGCGACACGATTTTTCAACACGATATATAACGCAATGTATAACCGAATATATAAAATATGTCATCTTTTAGAAAAATGATTTTCAGCGTTTGACATTACGTTCTTGTTATATCTTGAATTTCAATGCAACTTTCTCGTTTAATGTAGCGTAGATAGAAATGATTTATCTTAAGCGAAAGTTGCAGATATACTCTTTAACATCAGATGTTTAAGGTTATTGGTATCATTAACACTCGTTGATATTAATCGCAACTCAACTTTCAAGTATAGTATATCGCAGGTTTTGCGACACTTTGAACTTCGTTATTTAATTTAAAATTAAGATTAGAGAACGCTAGAATTATTATAAACTATACTTTGAACTTAACTTGATTGAAGTATAATTCTAATTATATTTAGTTATCTACGACTCAATTATTCTAGATTTAAGGTAAATATATTGCAACGAATTTCCTTTTCAGCAATATTTGATGCTGTCAAATCCAGAATTTAATTTTTTATTACGGTATCCTAAAACCTAGAACACGAATTAAAATACTAGAGTCAACTTGTCCGATTGATAATATATTTAAAACAATTTCTTCGCTTGTCTGCGAATATTCATTTCATTAATTAATTTTATATTGTTCTCATTCAACTGTTACATCAAAGACCGTTCATCCTTTCATAATTGTATATATGTATACTAAATTAAATATTACTTGCGACATTTTTTACACGTCACAAGTTATAAATTTGGTGTATATTCAACGAAAAATTGTAATTTACAATTTTTAGAATTACAATTATTCATATCATTGGTTGGTAAATCATTCCATGGAATATTCCTTCTATCGTTTTGTCTATCAAATTAAATGCTGCTCTTTCTCTTAGTTATTTCATTATATAAACCTCTGTCACATTTATTATAAATATTATATATTTATATTATATTATTAATATTAAATATTATATTTATTATAAATGTTACAAAGTTACTTTATTCTACTACAAATAAAATTTGTTTTATTTCCAGTAAATGTAACAAGTAAATATTCTACCAACATGATAGCTAGCTATTTGTATCTAGCGATAAGTAGAGCATGCATATTTCTTCACTAAACACACCAAGCACGAAAGATTTCTAATTATCAAATCTATATCGCTTTTCCAATTCCCCGCGCTAGATTGATTTGAAAAATCCAAATCAATTGCACTAGAGTTGAGCGTCATTCAAATTTTCAACATCGATAATTCTCACAATTGCGATATAATTCAAATCGGGAAAATATTCCAAATATTCCCGCGCGAGGAAACGCGGACAACGTTTGTAATGGTAGGCTGCTGCGCGTGAATCCTATTAACATAAATGAAAGGGCCGCGATCTGCATTCCGTGGCGAATGGAGATTGACCTTCGTCAGGATAACGTGACCTTGATACCTTCTACAAGATTCGATATACGTATATCCGCAGCAAGGGTAGTCACGTTCTCCGACGAGTGAAAGGGCTACGAGGCTGTCTACGTCTTACCGCTGCTTCGAGAGTTCGAGATCGATCGATCGATCGATCGACATTGGAAGAATCGGATCAACCCAGAACAATCTCTCAGATTCCGGGGAAAAGCAGACGCCGGTTCAGCAGGTCCAATTCTTGCGAATGAGAATTTATGCAACGAACAGAGTCGGGAGGGGGGAGGGCTGAGAGAAACGTCTGCTAAAGATGGTAAGCAACAACACTGGTGGAATTAATGGCGGCTCCTCTGTATCAATTACACGCGGTATAATATACCAGGAAACGTTGAACAATTATTATTGTCTGGCCCACATATTGCAGCGAGCGGGCTGCAACATCTCGTCTGGTCGTCCACTTGCCTTCATTGCACTCGTCGAAGGCTCGCGATTTTTCTCGTCGTCGTCGTCGTCGTCGTCGTCGTCGCCGCCGCCGTCCGTACAGGAAGATACCTACTTCTTTCTTTCGCCATCGCGCGTTCTCGTATATTTGAAGAACAACGTAACATCGTGTACACTCGAAAAATAGCAAAGTGCGACGACTCGCGCTCTCGACAGACGGGTACGTCGAAGGCGGTTCTTTGCGAGCGAGCAAACTCCTTCTAACGCAAGACGCATCGAGCCGCGAAGAAGCTGGTCGCTCGCGACGACGTAGGTGCTGATGTCGCGACCGATGCTGGCCGAATACGCAAGGGCGAAAAATACGCTGCCCTCCATTTAGGTTAGTTGAGCGCACCACTTCGTACAAATGAATTTGTTTATCGATAGTGAGCGATATCGTAGACCTAGACGAACGTTCATTGGGCAAGTATGAAAGCGATTAAGCACACGCGACGGAGACAATTATGTTTGCGCATCCGACGACCCGTCAACGCATGCACACCAACTATTTTTACGCTCGCGAAAATACTTTGGACTCGATAACATTTACGTATCATCGCGCGCACGCTATCGCTCCTATACCGCGGCCGTCTCTCCTTCTCCTCGTGTTTTGCAACACGTTGCGTTATATCCCACAAAACGTAACGTGCTTATCGCCGCTGCAATACTCCAATTTAAACCGATCGCCGATAATTCCGTCGGTCATCGAAGATCCGTGCCCTCTCTTTTCGTCATTACTAAACAAAAAAAAAAAAGACGATACCAACTGTACGATTGTGTGATTTGATCTTTGTTGCAAAAATTCTTCCGATAAAAAATGATAACGTTCGCGTCAAAGTAAGAATGTTTCTTTTTCCATAAATATCTCGGAAACTGAACCGAGTTGGTTTCTGCGATAGATTCAAAAATCATCAGCAACCCTCGATCGCTCAATTAACAATCGTTTCCTTTCTAAAGGAACTAGTATTTTAAAGATGGAGCACGCCGCGATCTCGTTTCTCGAAACGAGAAGAAGAAAAGGAAGAGAAAACGGGATTAAAAATAGCGAGAACGTATCGTGGTCAAAGGTATTCCGGACGTGCACGCGGTATTTTCGTATCGAACTGTAACTCGAAATACGTGTACGCGTACCGAATGCCGATAACAGGGTTCAGATTCTTATCTGCGATAGTCACAGCAGCAGCAGCAGCAGCAGCAGCAGCAACGCGTCGTTCGCCATGCTTGCGTCACCTTATCAACAATTCAAACGAATGCATTTGCCGTTTCGCTGCGCATAATTCGCATTCGCGGTCAGCCTAATGATTTTCAAATGAACGCGATGTAAGATGCTTCCACGTGATATTTGCGAATCCCCGATCGCATTCGCGTGAATTCGCAAACATAAATTCGATCGATCCGGTTATCTTCGCCGCCGAGTTACGAAAGAACGCCGAAAGTGTCTTTAAGCTCCGAGAGTGTCGAAACCGTGACGCAACAGTCTGTTTGTTAAGAACGTGGAAACCATTTCTCTGAAAAAAATTTTACGCGAATCGAAAGTGCGTTTAAAATACCGTCACGCGCTCGATTAACAGTGTGTCCAATAATGTGTCCAGAGAAATGGCGTCCGCGTTCTTATCAAACACACTAATTAGGCGTGTCTTCGCCGAGCGCGAGACCGAAATTGAACGTGTTGCAAGGTGTTTGCCGTAGTCGAGACACACCAGCCACTGCTCGTCCCGTCGCCGATTGCTCCCGGTCGCCAAGTGCGTTGAACCAAAGAGCGATCGCGATGGATCGTCAGTCGGATCGGTCAGGTTCCCAACGACTTCATTGGGGAACGAGACGTCGTGGCCCAGATATCAAACGCGAGCGCGTCCGCGTCGATACTCCGCGTGGTCCTGACGTGCCACCCAACTGGCATCGAAGAATTCCGCGCGACTTTTCGAACCGGACGATCGCCAATCGGAATCGGCGTTTTTAACTCGCCTGGCGTAACCTCGGCCAATCGATACGAGAGAACACTCGGCAACGTGTCACCGAGTACACTCGATTCTCAACGCGGTGTTACGCGACGTACGCGCCGTCTGGCAACAAGCCGGTGGTGACAACAAGCCGCAAGAGCAATCGGTGTGTTTGCTTCCTACGCAAGAAGGATAATCGAACGTGGACGTTAGCGGGCGTAAATCAACAGGCTATCGATAGGACGAGGTCGAGAGTGCCAGCCGAACGTGAATTCCGTTCGAGTGACGGACACACGGTTCGATTCGATTCGATTCGATTCGGTTCGGTTCGGTTCGGTTCGAGCCCGACGCGGTTCGTACATGTACGTACACATCAACGACGCTGCTTATACTGTCTATTGGAAAATTAGATCCAATCTAACGCGGCCGGTCTCACGCTCGCGCGCAGACAGAAATTACGAAACGTATTCCATCTCGTGTAATCTCTAAACGGCACAATAGCGTCAGCCTGTGTGTGTATGTGTGTGCGTGTGTGCGTGTATGTGGAACGTTAGCCGAGGAACGAGGAAGAGCACTGACCCCTCTACGCGGAAGTGATTAAGCGTCCGTAACGTTTAATGGCACATATGGATTAACCCGATTAACTTATTCATCAGAGAGCAAACGAGGCTGATCAGAGAAGCGGAGCCGGCCCGTGGACTGTGATCAGATCGTTTGTTCGACGGGTATCAACGCGGGAATCGACAACACTCTCCGACACTCTCTCTCATCGGCTTCGATTCCCACTTGCTTCTTTCGATAAATCTTCCCGTCGTTTGAGCTTTAAAGCCTGCCGCGAGCAATCGACCAGGCGTAAACGAAAGGCTGAATCGCTTTGCCGGACGCGTGTAAATTCGTAAATTCGTAAACGCGTAGGGGACCACCAAGTTTCCACGCGAAAGCTACTGGACGCAGGATCTACGCTGCAGACACCGTAGAATCGTTCTTAATTACCGCGACACGATTCGCGTTACTTACACCGCTGATCTTGGCGCAATATATTTCGTTTGTCCCTTCCGAGAATGCAATTATGCCTGAATTAGTAAATTAGTAAATTAGCCGTCGCTCGCGTTGTTAAAACTGAATTGGAATCTCTACCTTCCACTCGTTTCTCCGGCGATTAATAATCTTTCGCCTTTTAATTTTTACAATTTCTGTTTGAATTAATTGGTTGATAAGAAATGTGCTGAAAATATACTTTGGCAGTTTCTTTTTACGCATTGCAAGCGAAACTTGGAAGAAAAAGAATCAAGGAATTGATATTTGATATTTGATAATATGTAAAGTATCTTGAAACACGTTGTTTCAGTCATTCTGATTACAATATAAGTAAAAGTATTGCCAATTACACATGTGTTAATTGTTACTCAAACTTGGAAAATGATTCGTTATTTATTTTCCACTCTATCGATTCAATTCTCTGTCATTTATATTCATATGTAGCTAAATTATATACGAAATAAACATAACAAATATGTAGCAGAATTACAATTATTCATTACATTTATACTTGCAAGTAATTTAGCTATATATGTATATAAGTGACAGAGAATCTAGTTAATAGAATGAACAACAAAAAAAGGAATCCCTTTATTTTACACATCAAAAATTCGTCAAATCCCACGGGAAGTCTATGAAAATATCTTTAAAATATTTGGAACACATAAACGAAATGTAACAAAATGTAATTACTTTATCACCAAATAACTCAATTACGTTTTACATAGCGTCTCCAAACAGATTGAGACGATGTTTAATTTTTCTAAAAATGGCACACTCTTTGTCGCAACAAACAGTCAAACGATAAACTTCACACACATCCCTCCCTCGTCAAATTGTCCAAGTAATTTCATCGCGTATTCACCCGCTGTGCTCGGTTTCTCCCAAATGCGCGCAAACGCCGCATCCACGATTCTATTATCGCGAAATACACTTCGTTTCAGGAAATTTTACGGAAAATGCCAGGATTCATCGTGAAATCGCGCAAATTGTAATTCCCCCTGCCCGAGGGAGAGGAACGCGTCCTCCTGGAGCGTTGCCTAGAATTTAACCTTAATTCGACATTGAAACGTGCATCCTGCCGCAACCATGAAAGGTTTAAACGTATATGAAAGTTGGCCGCTGCGCGTATCAGCGGCCGGCTGGACGTTCCGCAGACACCGAGACGGATTGAATAGACAAATTCGATCGACCCCGTTTCGAAACGCAGCCCCGCTGCTGTTTTTTTCCACGCTCGGCGCTGCGTCGTCGTGCCCGTTGTGTGAAATCATCGTCGCCGATCGAGCGAGAAAAATCGAAATTCAATCTTATGCCGATAGTCCGCCGCCGTGCGGTTAGGCAACGGCGTCTGGCGCGATTTGCAAAGGCAGAACGAGACCCAGATAGCCGCTGCTTTCGCTTATAGGCTGAGCCAAAATTGATTCAAGATCCGACGGAAGGAAGAGAGAAAGAGAAACGTCGGTAAGAAGTTGGAGTTGGAATGAAACGACGCGAATTTCGCATTCTAACGAGTCAGTGTCTGTCTAACTCGCGATAGCGGGGAGTTACGACTTTCGAGAGACGTTTCGAGTACCTTCGCGACGAAGAGGCGCAACTGGAGAGAGCAAACAACTCGACGAAAGAGCGAAAGAGGCGAGGGAATCGAATGGAAGAACGAAAGCCGTTAACGAATCGTTTGGCGACGAATTTTGTGACACGGCCTGTAGCCTGTGACGCGGTCAGCCGCCTGTTTTCGCCTTGTTTTCGAATTTCTCGGTCGGTCGAACTCGCTGAATTATTGATGAGCCCGATTGGCTATGCCTCAACGTAAGGAATTCAGATATTATTCGCTCGGAGCTGTAGCCATAGAAAAAGAGAGCGAGAGAGCGAGCGAGAGAGAGAGAGAGAGAGAGAGAGAGAGGTACGAGATCTTAACGTCAACATCGTCCATCTTGACCAAAGTCCGAAGCGAGAGCTGCTGATTTCCGGACGAGATAAAGCGGCCTTGGCCAGTGACAGAAAATGCGGGAAAAGGAACAGCCGTCTTACGGGGGATTTCGGATGGAATCTTAATCGGCCGAGGGTATTTTAAGCCGAACGCCGAAAGGCGAACACGTCAGGAAGCTCCGGGAATGCTGTTTAACCTCTGACACGACATGGAAAGGGCGGTCGTCGGAGATCTCGCGCGGCTGATAACGACACGAACAAACTAACGACGCTCGGAATTAAATATCAAACGGCGGAATGAAATAGAAACGTAACGGATCGCTATCCGTATAAATTGCCATTTCTACATGTGTGTAATTGCGATTCGTATCTGTGTAAAAAGAAGACAAGAAGACAGAAAAAAAGAACAAACACGGCCGAACAAAGAACGAGTCCCCGGCCGACGTCGTTCTTCATGGCGGAATAAAGGTTTCCAGAGAGATGGGGAGCATCCCCAGCGAGGCACATCGATCACGATGCCCAGCGAGGAACAAGATCGGGCCGATTCCTAGTCCTCCGCCGGACTGGTCCTCCTCCAGTGTCTAGCGTTCCGTGGAAAGATGTTAGAGAGAGGCTGCTGCTGGTGTGTGCCAGGAAGGGCCACCCCTCTGGCAGGAAGAGCAAAGGAGAGAAACAGACGAAAAGGAAGGAAACGAAAAGAAGACTGGCTGGGGAGGGCGAGGGAGACCGGGGACAGCGGAACGCGAAGAGGAGGAAGGATATAGGCGTGTATATAGAAAAGCGGTGTTGCGCCGTGGATAGAGCGACAGTCGACCTTGTCTCGTGACGTCACCGACCGTCTAGACGAGATCCACCGCTTTCAATGTCCCCCATTCTCCCCCATTCTTGGATTAAATTCGAGAACTAAAAAACTCAAAACGAGCCACGACGTCGGGCAACCCGATCCACCCGTTCACTGGATTCCCTGCATTAATTTCGACGACCTCGCTGCCGCCGCTGCCGCTGCCGCCGCTGCCGCTGCCGCCGCTGCTGCTGCTGCTGCCGCTGCTGCTTGCTGCGTTGCTCTCGCCCTCGCCCTAGACCCTCTCGCCCCTTTGTGTCATGCGTGTGCACGCTTTGCGTACACCTCCTTCGACCTTATCCTACTACGTCGCAGCGTCACGTTGCTCCACTGCCACGTTAAACGCTACTAGTACTACGTCCTTGTCCTACCGTTTTCTGGCAGATGCAGACTACACCTCTTGCTCGACCCTTTTCAGCCTCGCCCTTCCTTTCTCTCTCTCTCTCTCTCTCTCTATTCCACCGTTTCCTCTTTGACAATATCGACAAACATCGAGTCGCTGCCTTGCTCTTTCCATTTCCGACGCTCGTCGTTTTCTTTTAATAACAGAGATGACAAACTTTATCGAAACACAGAACATAGAACAGAAACTTATGAACGGCGGCGTGCGTAACGAGAGCAGGTGTATGTGTGTGTGTGTGTGTGTGTGCGTCGCGAGGTAAGAAAAGGGTGGTACTCGAATACTCTCGTGAAAGGGGGGAAGACGTTTGAAGATCCCTGTTGCCAACGGTTGCAGCAGGACAAGCCGAATCCCTCCTTCGCCGCGTGTGCTTTCGTCGCCGAGGTTAAAGTGCCGATCGATGTACGCACTCGTCGACCACACCCGTCGATGTTCCTCCTTTGGCTGGCTTGCCGAACTTCGAGGAATCGATACTTGTATCGCGTCATTGAATATCGAATGGGCACGCGGCTATGCTCGGGGAATATTACGAGAGGCCGGCACCGGGAACGAAACTCATCTAAACGCGATTAACAACCAGTTTGCGTATCCCTTTGACCGCGTGTTTTTCTGGATAATTTTGCTCCCTTAGTTAGAAACGTCCGCCTCGGCGACGATAATAAATTATACGCCCTCTCTATCGGGAACGACAACCTCGCGATGAATCGCTTTTAAACGAGGTTGGATTTAGAAATGCGACGTTCGTCACATCGTCGTACGTCGGAACAATGATCGCTTGGTAAACTCGACTTTCTCGTTAATAAATTAACGTGAATTTAAACGGGTGTCGCGTTGCACGCGCGTCGCCTCTCGATAGGCGTGGTACATACTTGTTCTGAATACGACATTTTTTTTTCCTTTCCTTTTTTTTTTCTTTTTCTTCGATATTAATACACAGCTAATACTTTCCTTCTACCGATCAATGGCTTACGCAACGGCCGATACGATTGCGGAATCGATTATTAACATAAAAGTGCATTGAACTGGGAAACAGTAAGAAAAACGACGTCCTCGTTCCCCCCTTCGTATCCCGATCAACGATCAACGTGCAAACCCGCGGCCTGTGCCTTGCTAACGAAACGTAAATAATTCGCCGCGATCTTTCGAGCCGAGCTACCCGTGTGTACCGTGCTTCGAACGAGAACAGAGAACGTTCTGAAAACGTGTGCGTTGCGTCACGTACGAAATGCGTCTCGTCAATTGGTTTTAAATCTCACGACGAGGTTTGCCCTTCGGGCTCCTCCAGCGGAGGTCACGGTTAAGGTCTGGCCTGCGGTGTCACATCGTTTCGGACGGCCGTGTAGGTCACTACGTTTTAAACGGAGCCAATCACGTGCTCCAACGCGTTCAATTTTATGCACCGGAGTGTCATCGACGTGACATCCTTGAAGCGTTGTTAATCTTTGCTCGCCCAAAGATATTCCACTTTGATTTCCCTGGCAATTTGCAGACGACGGATGCATTTCTCCTTGTTCCACTTGTTGCAATAATTAATTAACGATCGACGCCTTCGTTTGGCCAATGTAAGAATATAATATAAAATAAAATTTTACAATAGAATAGAAAATAGAAAATTTTATAAAATAATTTTTGAAATATCATGCTCACGCGCTCTTTGTTCTCCGTAATAACAATAATTTTCTTTAATTTTTTTTAGTTTTGTATCTGCTATTTTTATTAAATATTATTAGCATTGGTACATAGTATACGTTATTAAATCAATGCTGAAACTTTTGGAATAACATCCTCGAATCGCCAAAGTAGATCGATTTAGTTTGTAGCAACTAGAGTAATTTGGAGTAATTTGGAGTCAACTTGCACGTTGGCTCTCTGAGAAGGATTTTTCTCTCGTCTCAAGCAAGCAAACTAAATTACTTATTTGCCGCTGCATCCAAAAATTTTGGCAACCGTATGGAGAGATACGGACGATCGGTGCATCAGTACTCGTCGTCCTGTCGAGTTGACGGAGGAAAAAGTACGGCCGGCTGAAAGCCTTGATTTTAACAGAAGGCCAGACGGAAAGGAGGCTCGTCCGCGCAATTGCAGCGGCATCGGGCTCCGGGCACGAAGTTTATTCGTCGATCTGCTCCAGCAAGGGTCGCGGTTAAGGTCTTGCCGGCAGTGTCAGATTATTTTGGACGGGCATGTAGGTCAGCGTGAGCAGCCAGTGCTGACGATGTGGCTCGCGAGATCTCGTCTGGCCCGTGGCTCTCGCGTATTAGCAGTCCAGATTGAAACACAATCGATTTAATGAAGCGGATCGTCCCGCCGCGACGAGGGCCAAGGGCGAATCTCTTTAAAAGTCTGATTCACCTGTTTGTTCTGACCTCTCTTACTCTCGGCTGTGACGTCCACCACCGAGAGAGGAGCGGTCCTGACCCGCGCGAACGCGAAAGAAAGTTGCGAGACGAAGAGGAGAGCAGACGAATCATCGACGATTGATATAAACTGATTGAATTTGCCCTCGCCTAGGTGTAGTTTTTAGCTTGCGAGTTTTAAGTTATTACGTTATCGTTGAGAGAATGAAAAATACAGAGCGACATTGTACAAAAAAACTGCACGACTTGTACCCTAGCATTCGTCTCACTGAGAAGCAACTGTTCTGACGACTTTTTTGCCATAAAATTTTATCGATGCGCAAACATTTGAATCGATAGAAAACAAATTATAGGCGCAATCGCTCAGTACCAGACAACGCCACTCCTACTCGAGGTCTACGCCACGCCCCCTCACGAATCACGTGACCCAGATCAACCAATCGCTAATTTTCGTTGCATCAGCGTTGCACCTGAAGATTTTCTGGGTTATCCCCGCTAAAATCACTTTCAGTGATAATACTTCCATCAAAGTCACGGAGACTCGTCGGTTAAATCGAAGCCAATGTTATAACAGGTCGAGACAAATACAATTTTTCCACTGTTCCACGTTTAACAGAAAGGGCGACCATCGTTATTCGCATTCTTCGCGGCAAAACCTGAAATTTGAATGAATCATTGACCCGATTATAAACACTGTAAATAACGGTAAAATAAAATGAAACGAACAAAATCAATTTGAAAATCCTCCTCGAATTCATTCAACAGCCATTTGTCCGATACAAGGTAATGCTGGTGATAAATTTGTAATAACTATTGCTCCTCAAAAAGACATCTGACCTCGTTACATAAAGTGTCTCCTCTAAACGCTCCGTTCTCCGCAGCGATCTCGGCCTCACGAAGTCGGCACGGGCAGAAAAGCTCGTCCAGTGCTCATTGATAATTCACGAATCGACAAAACATCATCGGGCGTCATCGTTTCGCGGAATGCCGCGATTGCGGCCGACACTTTGCAAAACCTGACCTTTGATCGTGCCACGATAAAGAGTAAGTTCCAGTAAACCGCGTGGAGAAAGAAGACGAAAAAGATCTTGTGGTCGAAGAGTTGCCGACGCTTGCGAACAACTAAACGCGTGTCCTAACTTCTGATCATCCGACGAACGAAAGAATAATTGATCCGTCGATTCATCGGAAACCGGCCGATCATCTCGATCCTAAAGTTGTCTCAACGCGAGATGATTCGAGCTTAACCGACGCGTCAGTCGAGAAATGTATCGAAGAATGTTACGACGAACATTGATTTAACAATAACAATAATCGAGCCTCCCTCGCTCTCCTTCCCCCTTTGCGATTTTTAGACACGATCTCGGCGAGTTTCTTAAAAATAGCCGTCCCTCTCTCTCTCTCTCTCTCTCTCTCTCTCTCTCTCTCTCTCTCTCTCTCTAGCGTTGCAAAAATACACGTATATATACGAGCACTTGTACCAGCACACGCGCGTACTATCGCCGCCGCTACGTTGTTATGCTAAACGATTTATACGTCGGTGATTTATGGGCCGCAATATATAACGTACTGATGCGGCATTACTTGTCAGATTAACGGGATACTTCGCACGGATTTACTCGTAACCCTTTTTCTTCTTTCTCCGCTGGCGCGGCGGATAGAAACACACCGCCAACTATAGTGAAACTATACTGTAGTAAAATAGCCGGGAAGAACGCGCACGGGGCACGAATTATCGCCCTAGCCCCGAAGAACTAACCCGCAGCGACAGTCCATAAAGGCTGAGTTTCGAAAAACGAGGAAAGAGGGGAAGGGGGACGGTTTTACGACCGCGTTTGACCAAAAGTGAAATTCTCAGCGGGATTTATCGCTCGTTGCGTAACCAAGGCACGTCGTTAACGCGCTGTTAAAACGCGCGAGCTGATAGATAAAAAATAAAAAGGAAGAGAGAGAGGAAAGAAAGGAAGAAAGAGGCACGATCGATGTAATAATAGCGACAATACGAATGTACGACGATAATAACGACAAATACTTCGACGTCCTGCCGTTTATGCGCAGAAATTGATTCCTCGATCTTGCGGATCTATTTAAAGAGCACGACGAATATACCAAAAACCAACTCGACCAGTTAATTCTTGACCCAGTCCCAGACCCGTTTGCATATTTCATTCCCAGAAGCGAGTCGCAAATCAACAGACGCGGGGAAAAAAGAGAAGATCACGAGGCGAGACAGCGACGATCCCCTTTTCGTCCCCCGCGGTAACGCGGACAAATGGCGCCGATACAGAGTCACCCGGCACACGAATACGAATCCCAAGAAGCTCCACCTCGCGAGAAGCTATGAGGCTGGAATACGCGAGAGAAGTAACCAACTATTAGTAACCCAGGCTTTAGTATTCTCGTGCTGTTGTCTCGTACGACACTTCCTCATTCCAGAGTTGAGCTATTGTGAAGCTCCCTCTCTTTCTCTCTCCGCCCCCGCTACGCAACGCTTCCCTTCTTCGTTTTCTCCTTCCTCTTTCTCTTCTACCCCCGTCTGGTTCTCCTTTTTCTTCTTCTTCTTCTTCTTCTTCTTCCATTTTTGACGTTGTTACCGTTTCATTCACTCGTTTCCCTTCTCCGTAACTTTCCACCTTTCGTCTCCTTTTTCTAGTTCCACACTCGCGTGACTTCCGCCAACGCGTGTCACACAAGTCGCGATTTCGTGCGGGAGAATTTGGCTGATCTACGGTTCGTGATATAGTGATCGAACGATTCTCCGGCTGCGTCTGCAGCCTCTGTAGCTTCTTCTTCTTACAGGCCGAGACGAGACGAGACGAGACGAGACGAGACGAGACGAGACGATTTTTCATCTTCCCAGCCGGCGACCAACGTTCACTCCAAGTTCTTAGCTAAGCAAATACCGGTTAACAAGGTTGCCTTACCGAGTAGCGGTCCCGTTAATCTTAAAAACACAATTCATTCTTCGCTAAAAACACCAACGGAGAGCAAACCGCGGGTAAGAAGTTCCAGGAAAATGAATCTAGGAATCGAAACCGATTTACGACCGGTCTTTTCGTCTTTCCTGCCGCGAAACTGCCAACGACGGCCAAGAGGGAAACCTGTCGCGTTCGCGGCAACGCAAAACGACGCGCGCGATCGAAGGACAGAAGGCTGATAATTCTTCGACTCGAGATGCGTACTTATTACTCGCGCTCGTTCTTTCCTCTACAAGTAGACTACGGATTTTTATGCAAATTTATATGGTCTTTTTTTAGAAACGTACAGTGGATGTAGAAAGTACTCGACGAAGAGTTGTCGATACATTGGAAAAAAATCGCGCGACAAAAGGGGGCACTTTAATTTTCAAGTCGAAAGAAATTTCTCGTATTTTCATACTTTCACAAAGGTATTCGAATTTGCAAAAATTTCTGGAGAGAAAATGTACCTTTATCTAGCTCGTAATGATCAAAACTGGAGAAATACTAACTCAATATTATAAAAATTGAGATTTTACCCAAGTAGATAATTTTAAAAAATGGAACTTTGTTTTACGTACGTTATACTTTTGTATTTTGTATTTTTTAGGTTTCTAATAAGTACATAAAAATCTTGCCTGCTGCTTTAGATTACGAATTTTTCAACGAAGAAAAAAAAAACAATTGTCCCAATGTTCATTCAGGGACAAATTTTTATAACAAAAAAGTTCCAAATTTCATCGTTTAATAAAATATATACAAATAAGATTATTTCAAGCATGTCGAGCATGTAAAACAAGTTTTCAGTTGCTTTAATTAGTCAAAGTAGATTAAAAAAATATCCCGCTCGCCATATGCGTGCTGAAAAGATAGGATTCGACCTCGCCACACTCCAAGGAATTAACAGGTTAAGCCTTTTAACGCTGACTGAAAATCGCGAACAAAATAAACTGTCACCAGTTTTTTCAGTTTTAATATATTCTACAAGCTTGATTGCGTAATGTTTCTGAAAATGAAACGGGAGGATACGTCAACGAACGAAAATAGTCGACGCGAGCGGCGTGCACGAGCCAACTAAAGGAAAGGGTTGTCTCCCTCGTTTATTATTCACGTTACGCAACTGCATTAAGAAAATTGACTAGCCACGGTACTAAATCACATTAAACGTGTAACACGACGTTTAAGAATTCTTTACTACCTTCGAGATCATCGAAAGTAATATTTTTTTTCTTCTTCTTCGAAGAAGAAGAAATAAAATTTATCAAAGACTTTTTCTGCCCTCCTACGACTCTTTTTATCGTCGATGACTGAAGTCGACCCACTTAACGAAGAGAGAGAGAAAAAAAGTGGACAGGACACGCTCGCCACGCGTGCGACGAAGTCACCGAGGAAAAGTCGGAATGCTACATTGTGATAACGATTACTGGCCGGTGTGATACGATCTCGAAATCGAACGTTATTACGATGCTAATTTCACAGCGAATAAACGGCAGCTTTAACGCGGAATATCGAAACCTGTTGCAACGCAAGAAATTGTTAATCGCACCGAGCAGGAAATCGAAAGTAATATTCGTCAATATGTCGGTACACGACAAAACTCGTAGATTGAAAAAAAGAGAAACAAACATGATTTTTACTCTAGCAGAAATTCTACCTACTTCCCTTACAAGCAGCAACTGTTAAAACTTGCGTTTCACAGACTTGGATCGACAATTTTCGACTTTTCTGATAAATCTTGCAATTTATTTGGCTATTATCTCCTGGAGACGTCTTCTAAATCGTCGATTTCCAGTCATAATCGCAACGTTTATCGATAATAACAATTACACGCGTTATACAGATGTAATAGTTGTAAGTTTTGTTTCGCAACCATAGACAATTTTCGACTTTTCTATTCGATCATGCAATTTCGGTGAAATACAATATATTTACTTCGATTTTGTAGTTGTAACTAAAATTCGCGATTTAACTTTTGATCGTTAGGATACCTTACAGATACAGCAAACTGCTGGGTCAGGAACTCTTATGCTATGTATGTAATAAAAGTATATATTTCTCTCTCTCAATGATGTAGTCACAAATTACTAAAATTCATTCTAATAATACTACGAGCTGTACTTTGATTGTATCTTTCGATTATCATAATCTTTGATTATTATTATTAAAAGAGATTTATTCTCGCGTATCTTCGACAAACAAACAAACAAACAAATAAACAAACGAGTAAATGATTCTTCCAGCAGCCTCGCGCGATATTTTCCCCTCCTTCTCTCGGGGAATATTTTTTTCTCGACGAAAACATAATATCCTTGTAACTTAACGATCGATATTACCAGCGAGGTCCGCTTCATTGCGGTGTAACGTGACGAGAGAAAGGAAGCGTGATCGGAGTAGAAATTACTTTAGATGGAAAGCAACGGCCGGGGAGAGCGCTTTGAAAAGTTTTGCGAAGAACAGCGACGGGGAAAGTGGATGAAAGTATTACGTGTTCAAAACCCTCTCGTCCCGGGAAATAAATGGCCAAAGATTTACGGTTCCGCGCGCGTTCCTACCAGTTCCAACCGCGTCATAAACAACGCCCACTCCTCGATTTTCATTTCCCCCCGTAGACATTCTGCGAATTACATTGTAGCTCAACGTCACAAGTCTCCTACACCGAGCCTCTTCCCTATCAACGTGATTCTAACTTTCCATTCGAGCCGCGCGATACTTTGAACGCGAGGAGATTCATATTGTCGCAATATGCGTATTTCATATTTACCGCGCGTAATAGTTGTCGCTTGCGCGCAAACGTAAATAAGCGAAAGAATTAAAAGCGCGATAGGTACCACGCCGCATCAATGAAACGAATCGTGTGTTTTAAAAACAACTGAAAGAACTCGATGAAACTTTCTTCGTGTATTTCGAACTCTGGAATCTATTGAATCTTTTGATTCAAAAAAAATTTCTTTGCACTTTTCAACTAGTATTTCTGAAATATATCTCGTCGTGTATTTCAAAAACATTTTGTATTCGTATTATTCGTAAATAAACAAAAAAGAATTGACCCTTTTATATCGTGTAATTTTTGAACTCTAAAATCTACTGAATTTCGAATGACTTGTTGCAAACTTCATTTCGCTCATACGCATTTTTTGATAGTTCATACTTTGGTCTTTGCCCTGAAATGTCCTCGGAGATGTCTTTCGATGACTTTGGATAGCCACGGTAGAATGTGGCTTCTTTCTTTTTGCCTTGTACAAACTACAACTCAACGAGAGACAAACATTTTACATTGTATCCCATTAATCACAAGTTTTTCCTCCTTTCTCTATGCCAAAACGTACGTACACCTCCGTCGTTCGAAATGAAAGATATTAAAATATATCGGAGGAAGGAAAATTATCAGTTGGAAACTACCCCTATCAAACTTCAAATCCTCGTCACCAAATACACGTCGCGAAATACAATACACGACGTGAGACGTTTGTATTTGAGTACCCTCAGCCGTCGAGAGTGGATCTTTCCAAATCATTCGAATAAATCATTCGGCAACGGGCACACGGAGTGGCTTCGGGTGGAGGAAAAAAGAAAAAAAGAAAAAAGGAAAAAGTCGATGGCACGAAATTGATCCCGCACGATCTTGCCCGTGCGCGGGTGACCGTGAATTCGCGCAACGGAACCAGGTTATCAACCGGCACCGAGTTTTTCCCCGTGCGTAGACGACGAGACAGACGCGAGGAGATCGCGACGAGGAAAGCCTGACCGCGCGCCGCCTGACGCGGCTCGTATCTCTTTCGTATTTCTCCGTGTGCATCGTGTGTGGGAAGATGACAATGTACCGGTGGCCTCGCGCCCGATACGCCTTACGTGGTTACGCTCTCGCAGCCCCGGGGAATTCTCTCAGCACGAGAGCGTGTAATTCACCGATCGTCCCTCTCCTCGTCTCCTCTCTCTCTCTCTCTCTCTCTCTCTCTCTCTCTCTCTCTATCTCTTCTCCAACGATTCGCTACCGGCGCATTAATATTCCAGCGCGTACGTCGCGTACGCCCCTGGCAAATGCCCAGTTATGCTCCTCTTTCTTCCTTCTCCTTTGCCTACGATCGCCAAGGACGAGATGGAGACGAGATGGATCGATCAGCGTCTGTTTCCACCGTTGCCGCGACACGTCGATACCCGTGGAAAATCGACGATCCAGGGAGACCGGCAGGGGTGGTGCACCCCGACCGTTTTTCTTTGCCTGCTTTGCCTGCCGTGGGTGGAAAAGTTGATGGCACTGTGTCCGTTGCGCTGGTCAAGACAAGCTTGTGTTCGTTGATTTTACTTTTAACAATTTCGCTCTTTTGACACTTTAGCGAGAAATGTACGATTGAACCTCGAAGAGAGGAAGCAGTTTGCCAAAAGTTACGAATTCTTCGAACTGGCTCAGAGGATTTCAATTTCTGATCTATCCAGCAACAATCCAGATAATTCGATTTGCTCCCAAATTTTGAAGTTATTAACTGTTTTTTAATTACGATTGCGATTTACTTTCAAGTTAAACAGTAGAACAATTCCTGACAGAAATGACGAGAAAATACGCAGCGGTACGAATTGCGATCGACAAAAGAGAAAACAAAACAGCGCGATTGCTCGGCAATATTTCGCAGTTTCGAGGAAGCTACGCTATCGCGTCGCACGGCATTATCAAACACGGTTTTCGAAATAAGATCCGCGAGGTGTTCGTCTTGACGCGTCTGCTCGTTGCGTAAACTCGAGGAAGGGACGAGCAAACGAGCAAACACGCCTATCGTTCGATACGCGCGTGCACGTTCGTCGTATTGTTATTCGCGCGACGACTGCTACGGCTCTGGCAGACGCTCAGTTTTTCTATTAGAGCCAGCGTCAAACCTTAGGAATGTCTTCTGGCAGGATAGGCCTGCAGGCCACATTCCCATTCGAGCGTTCCGTAATCTACCGACGAGCCATTGCGCCGCGAACGCGGGCCACTAAAAATCTGTCTCTCCTCGAAGAGAGATCACCGACGCGCGAGCGTTAACCCGCGGTGCCGTTATTATAACCCCGGGCCCAAAACACGGGCTGAGAAAACCGTGAAAGAGCTCATTAACGCCTGCCATCTTCCGCGAAAAAGTACGCGGTAATTAGGCGAGTACAGTTTCGACCGGCCTCTTTCCAAGTCCTAGACTCGCTCGTTTGCGCCAACTGAAATTTGGAAACGCGCTTTCAACGAAGAAGAGTATGGAACGGTTTAATCTCCGGTTGAAAAAAAAAGAAAGAAAAGGGACAAAGTCTTTATCGAGGAAAGTCTTTATTGGTATCCAGAATACGAAAATCGCGATAAAATAACTGGGTCGTGCCACGTTCCATTCTCTCGCCTCGATGACAACGACGACGATGACGACGAAAGACGGTCTATTGTAAGTGGAAAATAAGCGAGTGCTCGCTGTCGTTTATAAGGTTAAACGAGTATGCTGCAAGCAGTTCGCCGTGTGTAACATTGTTAGCCGTTCCCGTGTAGAAAAGTATATTATAACCGTCGCCGGGTGAAAACACGTTTATCATCCAACGAACGGTGACTATCGCGCGATAATTGGAGGTAATTGATGTCGGAAATGCAGCTGCGTGGATCGCGCGACTGACGGCGAGCGTGGTCCAAGTGTCCAGTCGGGAAAAGTGAGCGTGTAATTACGACAAAGAAGCATCATAGGACGGAAGAATATCTGCGTGACTAGCGATGTTTATTGCACGATATACTTTCTCGTTAACGCGTTCCATGCCGCGTGCCGATCCTTTGCGCGTGATAAACTTCCCATTCAAGCCGCTGAGTACACGCATTGAGTTTCGAGTATTCACGCGCGCGTGAAAACGAGAAAAAAAAAACTGCGCGACTTGTACCCTGACGACTCTTTTGCCATAAAATTTTATCAATACGCAAACGTTTGAATCGATGCAAAACAAATTACAGGCGCGATCGCTCAGTACCAGACAACGCCACTCCTACTCGAATCACGTGACCCAAGTCAACCAATCGCTAATTTTCGTTGCATCAGCGTTGCACCTCAAGAGGCCCGATTTTCTGAATTACCCGCGCTAAAATCACTTTTAGTGATAAAAAAACAGAAGACACGAACGTGTCTGAATTTCGTCCTGAGATCAGGCGGCGATTCATTTTTTCCTCTCCTGTTTCACATCTCCCGAAAGGTACTAATCGCTTTTCAATTCTCTCCGCGAGAATTTCGCTGTTGCTTAAATTACGCAAAGCTATTCATTTTGCCGTGATAGATATCCACGAACGAGTATAATTCCAGTATCGACGTTATTATCGAAGGAATTCGTCCCGTTCGACAACTCTATAATTCATAAACGACACGACAATAAACCACAAAGTTTGCCGCTGCAACGCGCGGCGTATCTCGCGGGCGAGGAATGAAACGCTCGTCGAAGAGTCTCGCGTTTGACTCATTCGTTGATCACTGGTTATTCGTCGCCTACTAATCGCCCGCGAATGTATTTGCAATATTTCGCCTGCACAATGACACGAACAAGGGAAAAAATGGAGGGAGCCATAATTTTCGTTGCACAGTTGCAACAAAAAAAAAACTGAAAAGAGCGACTTCTTAGGAAATGCTAATTAATTACCTAATTTATGAATTCTGTGCGCTCGCAACACAGAGTTCCAAGGATGACAGAACAGAGGAAAACGTGGTCGTCGACGTGAAAGTCGACGAACGCCTACGAGATCCTGATTTAAATCGCGGCGTTATTGCGCCTCTGTCAATCGTACACGACACACAATAAACGTCTCGGGCAAGGTGTGTTTCGTTAATCGTGATAAGCAAAGATGCGGGTAGATCGCGATGACTTTTACAGGTGTGAACCTGTAACAACAGGTGAACTTTGCATCGAAACAATTTGTTTGAACGAGATACACTGTCAATGTAGCGAGAGATATAGTACGGTAGCATATACACATTAACCTGGCACTTTTATTTCAGAGACGGAGAATTTTCTACGGAAGACTTTACTGTCAAACTTTGTCGCTATCAAAGTACGGATATTTAGGTAATTTTATATTTTCACGAACGTGATTAAAAGAATGGATAAAATTATGAATAAAAAATTATTTCATCTACTAAATATAAGAAATATTAAATATTATATATTTCGATTTTACAAAAATATTTATATATATTGCGTATATTGTCTAGATTTTTTACAAATGCGCAATCTAGTCGTCATATTTCATGTGATAGATTTAGGAAAAAACCTGGATTTTATGTAAAAGGAATTATTTAAAGCTTCATTAAAAAGTTGTAGTAGAAATACGAAACACAAAGAAAATAATGTTTTTATCTCCAGTGCCGCCTCTAGTATCGCATTATACGTATATAATAAATAATATGATAAACTAATATATAAATAGTATAAAGAATTAGTTCATGGAGATGAAGAAAAATTAAAATGAACTCCAAAAGGTAACAAATTCAACCTTCTATCGCTATCAGTTTCATAGACACAGAAATAATGAATATTTTGAAACAGAGTATTAACAGTTGATGATTACGTTGATCTACTATAGCAAGTCTACTATTTTCCTTGCATTTGGAATTTTTGTTACTTTTCGTAACTTTAATAAAACTTTAAATAATCTACGTTTATATATTAATTGTTAAAGCTTAGGACACCAAAATTTAATACGAGTGTTTCGAAAGACATTTGATATGAAGTAATCAACTATATCACATCTATTTATATTTCGTCGAATTTCCCTTTCTTCCTTTTTTCTCTATCTTATATTTTATCACTGAAAGTGATTTTAGCCCACTAAAACCCAGGGTAACCCAAAAAATCGGGCCACTTCAGGTGCAACGCTGATGCAACGAAAATTAGCGATTGGTTGATTTGGGTCACGTGATTCGAGTAGGAGTGGCGTTGTCCGGAACTGAGCGATCGCGCCTGTAATTTGTTTTGTATCGATTCAAATGTTTGCGTATCGATAAAATTTTATGGCAAAAAAGTCGTCTTCATTTCAGAACAGTTGCTTCTGGACCTTTTAGTGAGACGAATCGTACTGGGGTACAAGTCGTGCAGTTTTTAAATATTCTTTTCTTGTCTTGTTGATTCATTTCTTTGCTTTGCACACGTACTACCAAACTCATTCCGCAGAGTCTAATTCGTCGTAGCAAAATCCTATCGACGAAGTATATTACGCGCTATTCAGTAACGCAATCATACAAGCACGTGCTATACGCTATACGTTCTGGAACGAACGAAAGGAAAATTGGGTTGATGAAAGTTTCCCTCCCTATCCGGTCTTGGCCAATTTCATATTCACTGGATCGTGAACTCCCTGTTCTGTGCATCGTGTGCATTGCAATTACTTCCGTCAACATCCGAAAATAGCCATCGAAGCACCGAAACTTTGACGCGAGCATGTTCCACCGACTTTCCACGCTGTTTGCTCGTTCCCTAATTCGAGTGGATGAAACGTCAAAAACTTACAGGCGATACGAATGCCTAAAAATTTGCAATAATTCGGCCGATAGAAACGTCGCGTATACTCCTCGACAGTGACCTTTCTCTCTTTTCAATCGCCACGCTAATTGCTTTGTCGGGTCGACGAGAAAGAGATAAAAAAAAAAAGAGAGAGACGGTGAATCGACTTCGAATTCCGATTCCCTTTCTTCCGTCCAGTTTCAAAGCGGATCGTACGAACGGAACAGGTTCGACAGAGGGGACGTTCCGAGTTAGAAAAACAACGGATTTAGGTTAATCGATTGCCAGGTGAAATTCGGCGATCCCTCCTGATTAAAAACCAGTTTCCGCTTCGAGATTTCTCCGCGTTCTCTAAATATTTCTCGGTATTCAAACGAGAACAACATCCTCGACCTCCAATCGGTAATCGGTTTTCGGATCTGGTGACGAAAAACGAGCGAGGGAAACTGCTGCGCGTTTTCGCTGATCAACGACATTAGCGAAGACATATTTGCCGTTTGCCGCGAAGCCACGGGCTCTCGCGAGATACAGGACTGATCGATAGGCGACATTCGCGATTTCCATATGTGTGTATGCTAATTCCCAGATAACACTGTCAATAGCACGTAATGTACGCGTTTCTGGCGCGGCGCATTATAGATCTCGCGTCGCTGACCGATCCGCGATTCTTGCACGGCGCGATCCGTATAAACGAGCGTGCAAATTCATCGACGCGATTACTTTCGACCCCCACGGCACGAACGCGCGCGGCAAATCGCGATCCGCGAGACAACACGTCAGACAGACCAAACTCCGCTTCGTTCTTTGGCTTATTTTCAACCTAGTTAGTTGAAAGTGAAAACAAAGTTTCCTAACTTTGTGGAACAATCGTCACTCGTATGCACCAAGGAACAATTAACATTTTTTGTACCATCTACCAGCAATTTACTTACGAAGCACCGTTGCTTCAAATAAAATGACATAGCATTGGGAATAATCATTCGAATGGTAATCAACATTTTGAAATTTTGTTGATTATATCTTTCTAACGTGTGATGTCGTTTAAATTTAAGATTTGCTAGAACAGGTATAATATACAAGAGTTAATGATACATAATTTTTCATTTTTTAAACTTTCGTAAAAAAACAATGAAAAGTCTAGTTTATGCGAATTATTCCGAATTATGAGTGAATTATTGTGTGTCAATTGATTCGGGACTGTCTTGAGAAATAATTTTGTTCTTACGCCGTTATTATAGTTTATGGTACCGTTATTATACTCCAAGTTTAAAAGCAGAATTACATTTGACATGAGAAATAAATGAATGTAAAATATAATAAATGTATAATGCATAATATTTAATAAATTTTCAACACTCATAGTATTCTTTCTTTCACACACTATTTTCATGGAATTAAACTTTAATTATAATGAATGTATAATGTATAATATTTAATAAATTTTTAACACTCACAGCATTCTTTCTTTTGTCCAACACACTATTTTTATGGAATTAAACTCTAATTGTAATGAATGTAAAATATAATAAATGTATAATGTATAATATTTGATACATTTTAACACTCATAGTATTCTTTCCTTTGTCCAACACATTATTTTCATGGAATTAAACTTTAATTATAATGAATGTATAATGTGTAATATTTAATAAATTGTTAGCACTTATAGCATTCTTTCTTTTGTCCAACACACTATTTTCATGGAATTAAACTTTAATTATAATGAATGTATTATGTGTAATATTTAATAAATTTTTAGCACTCATAGCATTCTTTCTTTCCAACACACTATTTTCATGGAATTAAACTTTAATTATAATGAATGTATTATGTGTAATATTTAATAAATTTTTAGCACTCATAGCATTCTTTCTTTTGTCCAACACACTATTTTTATGGAATTAAACTTTAATTATAATAAATGTAAAATATAATAAATGTATAATGTACAATATTTGATACATTTTAACACTCATAGTATTCTTTCTTTTGTTCAACACACTATTTTTATGGAATTAAACTTTAATTACTCGTTTAAAACTTAAACGACATAAGTACATTTCCATTCACAACTATTGGAACACTTCTATCTTCTGTACTAAACACCTTTTAAAAAGAACAACGAAAGGACACTTAAACAAAAAACAAGGGACGAAGAATTGAAACTGCGATCATTCGTACGAACGATTGGATCGTACTTCCTGTTTCCATCTGTGAAACGTCACTGACGGAGATTCGGTGAAACGTACGTTCAGAGTTCAAGTAATCTCGAACGATTATCTCATGTTCGAAGATACGGTCGCCAGGAGCAACCGGCACCGTTGCCATAATCGAAGATGGAGTGGCGCCAAATGTCGTAGATGCAATTCTCCGGGAGCACCGGGTGAATGACAAGTAAATCAAGCGTATAATTGGAATTCAATTCGCACAGTGGCACAGATACACGGTATTAGAATTCTGCTTGCGGTCCTCGCCAGTTGTACATACGTTAGCTGCATGAGGCGCGTGCACGCGTACAAACGCAACTTGATTGCAAAGGCAAGGTGTAGACAAGGTGTAGGCAATCCGTCTTGGAACGCCTCGCGAGTACGGCGCGACGATGCGCGAATCACCGCCCCATTTCGAAGAGGAAAGCGCTGGAATGCGCTAATGAACGAGCAGAAGTAGGCGTAAGAATGCGATTCCACGATCGTAAATCACCGCTGCACAAGGTACACGCGTTACTTGTACAGTTTATTGTATACAGCGAAAAACAGTTCTCTCGCGGTTCGATCGCAGTCCCTATTATCCCGTGGTCAATCGACAAAATTCTCGACACGTTCTCACAGTCGGAAGACTAACGAGTAAAGTGATTCTCGATCTGACATTAATGAAACGAGCGTCGCAAAGATCGCCGCGGCTAATTTGACGCTAGATCTTTCACAGGGAAACGCGCGTTCGTGACAGAACGTTCCAACGTAAGATTAACTTCCGACTCATATTCCATCGCGTAACAACTTTACGTTTACACGACTTGTGTGTTTTCGCCTCGATACCGAAGCTCGCCGGGACAGAGGGACTAAATAGATAATTGCGCGCAATCTAAAGCGAAAGGCTACTTTGGTACCTGTTCGTTTTTTCACACGCGTATTTCACCGACGTACAAGAGAGCTTCCGAAAGGTATCGAGTAAATTTCGTAACGATCACTCGCTCGAGAATTGCCAAGTAAAGTTTGAGTTAGAAAATGGAAGAGGGAACGAGCTGGTGGACAGGGGAGAGCAAAACGCGAGCGGCCAAAGGTAAAACGGCAAAATGTCATTGGTAGAAAGGGTGCCGGTGCCGGTGCCGACGGCGAGGGGGGTGCAAAGGACTAGAACCTAGAAGGTTAACAAAATCAATACCGGTGGGTGGCAGAGCTGGTGGCCGGTCTGCTGGGGGGCTAGGTCGGCCACTGACCTTTATCCAGGCCAACTGCATCATCCCCATTTCTACGCGCGCACGCACACAGGCGAGGTCGTCTATTTTCACGGTGAGCCATTTTCGTCGGATGAAAACAATCCGACCGTACGCGCTCGTACAGTCGCCATGGCATTACTCCGAACGTCTGAGTACGAGAAGAGAAGAGAGAGGAGACCGAGTCTCGACCTTTCACGCTTGATGGAATTGCGATCATCGATCTCGCCGATAAACGCTTCCTCGGCCGTGCTCTCGTCCGAGCTACGTATCTCCCCCTCCCTCTGCGAGCACAGCCCGGGAAACCAGCACTGGTTTACCGTCTGCGTTTCGAAGAATTAAAAACGACCAGGATGACGATTCATTTCGAAAACGAGGGACAAAAACAGCAATTAAGAAGAGGGTTGTCAAAGAGAGGAAGAACACAAGAGTACGAAAGGCGAGAGAAGGTTAATTCGATAAAATTCATTGCACCTTTTCACGACGCGGTCGAATGCAATGCTGCTCTTTGACGCGAGTCCGCTGTTCAGTGACACCGATAAGCTTGTGCATTTAATCAACGTTTAGCTGTTGGCCTTAAAACGTCTGAGGAAAACTCCATTTTATCCGATTTTATTATCACTGAAAGTGACTTTAGCGGGGCCTCTTCACGTGCAACGAAAATTAGCGATTGGTTGATTTGGGTCACGTGATTCGCGAGGGGGCGTGGAGTGGACCTCGAGTAGGAGTGGCGTTGTCTGGTACTGAGCGATCGCGTTTGTAATTTGTTTTGCATCGATTCGAATGTTTGCGTATCGATAAAATTTCATGGCAAAAAAGTCGTCAGAACAGTTGCTTCTGGGCCTTTCAATGAGACGAATCGTACTGGGGTACAAGTCGCGCAGTTTTTCTTCACTGTCTCGCTTCGACGAAACGAACTCGAATGATTCGATTCAACGTTCCCCTCAACACCTAGGTCGCGTCGAATCGTCGTTGCACATTTCTCCGCGCGTTATCGAGAGAGCGGATCGCTCGTTCACGAATTCCAGCGATTAGCCTAGTTAGGCGGGAGGAAAATAGCAAGTGGAGTGACTGGCGTATCTGCGTCGTCAATCTGAAAATAACAAGAGCACGAAGGGCTGTTTTAAATTTTACGAGCCGCTCTTAAACGGTCCAACGGGATGTCTTTCGTCACGCGAAGCGCCGGAAGAGCGCACGAGTCCGCGCGTGTTCCGCGGTGAAATTCGAGCAGTTGAAAGCGTAGATTCCCGAAATCGTAGATTTTAGAAATTACGAGTTTGCATTTTCGGGAAACGTCAGAGAGGCGGCCACGACGTACGCAGCTGCCGCGTATATATTCGCCTTTAAGACGAATCGTTAGGCCACGCAGTTCCGTGGAACGAAGTTGGCGCGAATCTCGCACGAGTTCCGTTGAACGTCACCTTTAACCATTAACGACAGACGGAGCTGAACTTCCGCGAACCAAATTGGAGCGCGGAGATAAAAGTCCCCCTCCCGCCTATATATAGACTCTTCAATTCCTAATCCTAGCAGGGAAACTTGATAGTCGAGATTATTATTAATCCTGTCGTAGAGTCGTACCTAGAATCATCCCCTCGACACGCTCGCACGTACGAGTACGTAAAATTTCCAAGAAACCCGACTGTTCGAACCGACCGGACCCGTTTTGTCCGCAAGAACAAATTGTCTCGCGCGTATCACCACGTCATTATCAATTGCGATGATCTTGCAACTTCGAGGACTCCGCTTGGCAAACTTCGTAGCAAGAAGATACAAACTATCATTACGCATCATTGGACCGGTCAAGTAATACCGTGTCATAAAACACGAGAGCTCTTTCGTATCAGCGCTTCAATAAACGATCCGACGCTTCAACGAGACTTTACGAGTGAGACTATAAAATACGAAAGTCGGCTAGCTAGACGGACAGAGGGGGAAACGAAACGAAAGACGATGCGTTAACATTTTTTTCGCGTTGGTCGAGCAACGACGTCGCGATTTAGGCCAACGAACGTCGCGTCGACGACGACGATCGTCCTTGCCGCGTAACGTTGTCCTGCCGGCGGCTCGACCATCGTCCATCGTGACCCGCTTTTTTCTAGGATGTGGCACGAACCTACCAACGCGTCCTCTCCTTCATTTAGAAATCCACGCGTGCTACGCGAACGCTAATAGAAACGTCGCTTCATTGACAGATTTCGCGATGCCGCGCCTCGGAACTTTATCGCCGGTTGATCCTCACGGCGGATCACAGGGCTCGACGCGAACTATGCACGACGTATGAATGCTAATAATGATGTAACCGAATACGATCCGCGCATACGGAATTGCCTTTACTGTAGCCGATGCAGGCTGACGCAGTAACGTGAATTTAGAAGAGAACACGAGAGACTTGTTTCCATTTGCTCGTACGTACAATTGCTGCTACTGTTGCAACCAAAGTGAAGCGAAGCAACGACAACGCAGTTCACATCCGATTCAACGGGCTCAGCTACCACGAGCGACACTGTCCAAAGAACGAAGATAATCAGAGATAAAGCCACGGAATCGGTGTTTTAAAATACGACATCGTCCAAAGCCAGTGATTAATTGCAAAATTTCTAAAATCGAGCGAAGAACGTCCGGTTAAAGGCTGTTAAGCTGTCTTAATTTGCCAAGCGGTCGAAGATTGCGGCGCCATTCAATGTCTCTGACGAGGCAGAATTTTTCACGAGCTGACAACGTCCGATCATGTACTTCTCTCCACTGCTAGACCCGACCTCGGACGAAACGGTACGCAGAATCGAGAGAATCGAACGATAGACGATTCAACGACCAGCGGCCAGATCTACACCACTACCACGTACGAACAAGCGGAAAGGTTCAGTGAACGGGACATCGTTCTACAATAACGATAAGGGCCTCGTGCATACGCTGTATCGCAGCGTGGCTGCTAATAGAGTAAGGTGACGGAGGGTCTTGTTCCACGTCGATGGAACAAATGAAAAGAAATGACGATCGAGATGAAGACAAATGGTTCGCGGTACTAGACTCGGGCTCCTAAAAGTAACAGAGGCAAATCAGCGGAACGAATCGAACGTCTCGACGCGTCGCTTTATAACGTAATGTAAAGTTCACAACGCACGAGCGACGACCTCGTTCTACTTCGCGCAGCGCGTTTCGCGCGTAATTTCACTCGTTCTCTGATCGCGCCAATAATTAATATTAATTCCAAACTTCGTTGCGCCGAGTGTCACGTGTGCCTTGACGGAATTTTCTTGAAGGGGAAATTCCCCTCGGTGTTAATCTCGATCAACAGCTCGAGTAATTTAAATACGCGCGTGTTTACGAGAGGCAAATTCGAAACTTTGTGTAATTTAATTTTAATCGATTAAAGTAGGAGGGGGGGGAGAGGGTTTATCGATCGCGCGCGGTCGTGTTCACACGGAAGATCGGCTGGTATTCTCGACGGTCGTTTGGTTAACCTACGCGGAATTGCCGATTAGCCAATTCCAGCCGATGCAAATGACACGGGATCGTACGATCGCCACTTCCGACGTGTTATGTAGATATTCACCAGCCAAACGGAAATTTCGGTGTAGAAAGCGTCCCGTCTCGCCTTCGAGTACTTTGCGTTTCAAATCATCGCGGCCGTGATTCATCCCGCGCGAGCAGAACGCCCGTAGGTCGCTACCAGAAACTTCGTGGAATTCTTGAATTTTTATAACGCGGCGCCGGCCAACTGCGGACTTCCGTGAACCGATAGATCGGAGCGTGAACGGCATTCTACGCGGTTCTTCTCTCGATCGACGTTCTTCTCTCCTTCTTGGTGTATTTTTCTAGAAATTACGCGAATAATGTTTCGTGCAGAACTTTTCTGCGATATTGTTTCGTGTTTTCTCTAGTTAGCGCGAGAATCGTTACAATAGGTGAATCTGTGATTAGACACACAGACTCGCCTCGAGCTCTCCACGCGTCGTAAGAACAAGCAACGCGTTGCCTGTCGAGCGCGTATAGTACACGTACGAGTATACGTAAGTCTCGACGCGCATGCTGCAACGAGATCGTGTTGATTCCGCCGAGATAGGACATACGACACACGGTGGTAAATGAAACCGCGAGTACAGGACTGAACGAGTTCAACTGGCAATCAGATCGGACAATAACCTTTTATCAACGACGCTGAGGGTTTTCCAACTAAATTCCAACACGTTTCACGCTCGTAGTCAAGTAAGAGACGGACGGAGTAATTATTCCATCAATCACGATCGACAGAATAATTTTGCAGGAATTTCCAATTGTTTTTCCCAAACGACACAGTGGGACAAATTGTAACAGCGTTGCAAAAGGAAAACGCGACGACGCGTTTAACGCGCGTTCATCGGTTAATTACGCGAAAAAATAGTCAAGTTACTTTCCGCATGCAACCGGGTAAGCTACTAATTAGGCATAACAGCACGCAATGGAAACACGACACGTGACGCGTGTATGCGCGTACTGGCACACTTGTTTTCTACACGCCGTTCTTTCACTCGCGGTTTTGGAGCAAAGGGTTAAGGTTATTTGCCACGAAGAATCGTTAACAGAACAGCCGCGATAAAGAAACGTAAAGCGAATGATGCAAGTTTGAAATACAAAATACAAAATACAAAACGTGTATCAATTATTACAAGTTATTATCGATTATTATTTAATTGCCACGAGTGTTTAGACACTTGACACAGTTTGATCAAAAAAGTTTGTACTTCTATCGTTATATCAATACCGTTATATAAACGAATGTTCCTGCACTGTGCATAATTCTTTGCCTTTTATCGTAACTGAAATCAAATGATCAGCTAAAGTTAAATTGAAAGAAGGATCATGCATCGTTTAAATTCTATGTTTATCTGCAATCTACAATCTATAGAGTGTAGCTGAAATGCTGCAAGCTATTTTCTAAGAAATTATCAACAATGAGACTAATACTTTAGGTTTTAAAAAATTGTAAGAATGAGTTTTCTAGAAACTTCAATTTCTTTTTTACTATTCCAATAAAACGTTATTAAACTTGACAGCATTCGTTGAAACTTTTTTTTATTTTGCATACTTGGAAATTAAATATTTTTCTCAAGAGTAATTTTGATTTGTTTCAATTGACGACAATATATAGATGAAAAATATTTAAAAATAAATGAATAAATGTCCAATTCTATAGCCACTCAGATGCCCAAATGACTATCAAGTAACGACCAAGTCGTCTATGTATAAGAAAAGATGAGAAAAATAAAAAATATTTATGCATCGAGAATGTTGTTATCGATAAAAAAAGAATATGGTGAAACACAATAATAATAACACAAATAAATAAGTAAATAAATACTTAGAGAGAAGGATGGAAAATATATTTCTAAAATTTGTTTGAAAGAAATATTTATGGCTATAATTATAACTATGTAGAATGTGCTACAACTATGCTATAGTATGCTATATATAAAACTAAAGAAATGTTTCAAGCAAACACCTTGTTAGATTTAGCAATAGTTGTCGAAATAATGAAACATTAATATACCATTCCATTTTGAAAAACTGGGGTTTGCAAACTTTTCATATTTGGGAAAAGATACTTGTATAAGATGTGTTTAAAACAATAATTATAGACACTGGAATTCGGATCTCTTTGCAAGACTAATTTCATTTCATTTCATATATTGCTATTTTACTCGTATAATGTTAGCTATTAGTTTCATTAATATTTACTACGTATGATTGCCCAAGGCCAAGATTAAATGAAATGAAATTTTTCTTTGCTGTCGCCATTTAAATAACACATCTCGTGCATTTTGTAGATTATTTATACGAGGTGTATTATCGATTGACTAAACAATTTGTTTTGAAAAAATCACGAGTAAAAATCTCTCTGAGAATAACGTTTTATTAACATTTGCTCGACAACCTATCTTAACCCAACATCACTTGGCGTATTAAGGTTTGCATATATATGTTTGAAATGGATAACGCAAGGCCACAGTGTAACGAATAATCTAAAGTTACAAAGTAATATGGAAGGAAAGTCGAGACTCACCACATTGCTCGATTCAAGTGAGGGACGGACGCTTCGCCTGCAATTAAAAAAAGAAACGACTTTGTTAAAGTACGACGCACAAACGTAAGAGTAACGTTACAGCTACTAGCTACTTTTTAAATTGTCTATCAGCGCCGTGTATGTATTAACATTTAAGAGAAAATTTTAAATAGAAATTTTTAACTAAATTCTTTAAATAGAAATTCTAAAAGCCACGATACTTAAATACATTATTACATCAGACATCTCACATTATTAATCTTATATAAAATACAGACATTATTGAATTGGAGATCACAGTTCGTTACTTGAGAAATTCTCACATGTATATAGATTAGAGACCGTAGTTTGTTACTTGAGAAATTCTCACATGTATATGGATTAGAGACCGTAGTCTGTTACTTGAGAAATTCTCACATGTATATGGATTAGAGACCGTAGTTTGTTACTTGAGAAATTCTCATGTCTCATATTAATATTTTAGTACACGACAATTATTAATCATTTTAATTTTAAAACTTATATTTAAAACTTTTATCGTAAACGTTTAATGAAAGGTTATATACCTGTAATTAAAGTATGTTTCTCTGTTGCCGTTTTAAAATCACGCACTAAAACGCGGTATAACCTTGTGCTATTTCAATTATATATTGTATGATGAAAAACCACTTTTACGTGTTTCAACGCCCGTAACAAATCGTATTGTAACAAACTCTATAAAACACTTCGATAATTATATTAAATAATTTGGAGAAACTTAATAACTTTATTTTTTCACTTTTCCGCGTAAAGTTATCCCGCGGTTGGTTTCGCGACGATTCCCGCGACTGTATAGTTCATGTTGCGCAACTCGCTTCTAAGATGTACGCAAGACGCGACATCTGTGATCTAAATTGTAGATAAAAGATTGAATACAAAGCTTAAGCTCTCTAAGGCGTCAATTTTTTGGCTATCTTGAAACAATACGATTAACGTTTTAATTAAAAAGTGGCATTCGGTTAAATATAACGAAATTTTGAAAAATCAATCGAAATTTAGATTGCCATTTATTCATACTTGCATGATTTCCGAATTTCGTGCAAAAACGAGTGAATAAAAGAAGTGTGCTTCAATGCACTTCGTGAATATAGTTCCTCGGTATTAACATAACACAAAGAAGAGCAACTGAAAAGCCGGTAGCGCGACGACATATTTATCCAGACAGCAGACAAACATGCTTACTTAAGTACCTGGCACCTGCTTACTTTTGTGTACTCCTAAATGACTACATAGGGTTCATCATTGAATGAAACTGCATATAAAGCCAGACGATTGGTAAGTTTTATAATTTTCGTTTCATGTGACATTTTTTAGTCTAACTAAACTAAATATTTTAATTGTAACGATAAAAATGGATACGAAAGCACGTGTACTTGTGTATTACGTAAACTGAATATTTATGCAAATTCATACTTTAGACTTTAGAAACTTCCAAATTCATCAGATTTTGAAAATAAACAGTTCAATTGTAAATTTTACAGAAAATTATCACGCATTATAGAATGATATGGTCGAAAATTATCTTTTTCAAAACAATCATCATAGAATTCGAGAGTATTATTAAACGACATATCGAACAAACAGTAGCATTGACATATAACTAGGTAATGTTCCATCGGGACATGTTAATCGTGCAAGCTTGCTGTTGCTTTAATTTGATAATGATTAGAATTTCTTTCGTCTCGATGATGCGTTACAAGGGTAAGCCACTCTTAAACACACTGGCCGAAGCTCACGTGAGTAGAACGAATTACGTTCGTACGAATTGCGTGAACGCGACTACGCATAAATAACATCGCTGTGTGTACGCAAAGTGTACGGCGACTGTGACGACAGTGGACACAGTTGATCGCGTGAATAAACACACATGGCACACACATGCAAGGCAAGTACACTTACATACGCGTGTGTAGACGTACTCTCACCTCGATACAAATCGGCAAGCAGGCAGCAGGCCGTCACAACACGACGGTCGTCGCATCCCCTCCCGCCACGCCTCGATCGTCCTCTTCCCGTTCATTCATTCCTCCTCCACGGGACGCCGTTCTTTCTCTCGTGTGACGTTCGTGTCAGCAACATTAGCAGACGACACACCATAGTTACCCACCGTTCGACACTGCACACTCACGGTATTAACCAAATAAAGTACGATGTCGATGAATTGTCTGCGACGAATCGAATCGCATCAATCAAACGTGATGATATACAGAGGCACCGTGACACGAGAAACCCGTCGAAACGACGCCATTCCTTCATCCAGACTGTTTACATCGTATCAACGATTGCAATACGGCGAAAGTAAATCGCGTGAATGTATCGCGCACTCCCCGAGTTACGGTGTTATATTTAATCGGACTGGAACTGCATTTATTTACACCGGCGATTAAACAGCAAAACAAAAATAGTCTCTCGCGTTCCCCGTAAGATCGCGCTACTCTTCAAGTCTGATGTCTCATGACGTGAATACGGCGTACCATATCTGGTAGAAAGACCTTTAATAGGAAAACTGCAATGACAAGGGATAACCAATAATACACGTTCATGAAATGGATGTCGTGAAAGAAACTCTTGTAGATTGCTCGTCGAATACGCGATACGGTCCCAAGGCCATCCACGAACGCCTCGGCGGCGATTTTGCCGCTACCACAACAATCGAACGACATTTGACCAAGCCCTGTAGCACCTTGAATGCTCCGACTGGCCGTAATATGACGAGTTGAAGTCGACGAATAAATAGGGAGCACCCATAAGAATGCTGCACTATAAAACGGTGCGCTGCGACAACACGACTAAACGGGCTAAGCGGGTTTTCGCTTTCGACTGAAATCGAATGTCCTGCCGGGTAGCCGGTGAGGAGAACCGTATGTGAGCTGCGTACGTGTGCGCACGCGTGCATCGTTGTGTGTGTGTGTATTGCGGTACACCGAACCGTGCGTTTCTACCAGCATCCAGTATCGAGTATCCCGACAAGTAAACGTAACCCTGTCGAGCTCACATTACAAAACGCTAGTGTCGACAAGATGAGTCGACCGATTAAATTACACGTGACACGCGCGTATTGCACTCCCTAATGACAGGTACATACATCCTTTTGCCTTACCTTGGGTAGAGGTCACACCTTCGTCTCTTCATTTGGTCTCTTCTGATCTCTCCAATAAAAATCCATAATTTCGCTTCAAAATAACTTCGCAATTGTAGAATTGTAGGGTTTAAATTTTGTATCCAATTGCCACTGTTATGTGTATGTGGAGAAGTCAAAATGAATAATCTTTATCTTCAATCTCACAAGTTATTCGACATGAATACGTTTTAGCGAAGAATCTTATAACAAGGCTGTAGCCGATCATCTGCGAAATATATGGAAATATTGGAATGCTACTCCACCACTGACTGTGAAAGTTGTATTAATTACAGCTTCTTAATCCGACATCTTTTTGCTCTGAATTTTATTTTTTCTTGGGACGGGAACGAGAAATGATCGCGTTCTGCATGAAAATATTGTTACTTACTGCAGGCCATTGAACTTCTACAGCTGTATTACATATGATGTTATTATATGATGAATAAAATCATTTATTGATACATCTACAACACTTATACGTTTACTTTATTATAATAATATATAAAGAGGATTTTCTGCAAAATAAATAGCTTGTATCACAAAATGAATTACTTTAATGTCTTAATTAAATTTATGAATAGAATTATATTATTTTTTTTCCTCATTCAAATTGTACTTTGTTTTCAACTTGTCTATTTCTTCCATCTTCTTATCAACATCAACTCTTTTAAATGCTTTATTACTTTGATAGTATAAAACTACCAGGTATCTATTACAAACGTTAAATCCACTTAAATGATCGCAAGCATTCTTGGCATCAAATATATCCTCGTATACAACAAAAGCTGTTCCTCTAGTTTCAGCAGTATTACCCCTATAACAAAGAAATTGATCTCAAGTACTTTTTTCAATCCAATATTTAAAAAATCCAAAATAGTATAATATTATCAGCAGAAACACTTACACTCTAATTTGTCTGATAGCTCCATATTTGCCAAAAATATCATACATTTCTTCAGCGGTAATTTTATAAGGCAAATTCCTTATATATAATACCCTGTTTACTTCTGGAGGTAGCCTTACCTATGGAATAAAGATATATTTTTACATAATACAAACAAAGTATAGGTTAGGTTAACAGTACTATGTAGTAAATTTAAATATACGAGCATATCCACTCACGTTAGCTCTTCGTTGAAGCATAGCCATAGTCATCTTGAAATACAACTATTTTCTTATTTACTGCAAAAAATAAAAGCACAAAACTCGCTATCTTCTTAACGTCAAAGAGTCCCACGCTATTAGGATTGGCTTGAATGTAGTACATGCTACCAGAGAGCAGCACTGTAATTTTTTAATTCTGCAAATTGATTCCAAGGAAATGATTTAAAGGATATAATAAAATGAGAAATTAAATTGACAATTTTTATTTATAATAACAATACTCCAAAACAAACAATTAAAAATGATACTAGTAATTGGCATTATATACTTACATACAATATCATTAATGTTCGATAGCATCTATAGCAAATTAAGTGTTTCTACTTGACGTTACAATTTTATACACCAAATTATGTTAAACATTTATATTTTTCCTTATAAAGAATATATCGATCGTACAATCAGTTTAAAAATTTGTTTGAGTATTTTTAGAAATGACTTGATAAATTGACACATCGAATATTAAAATTGGAGTACAATAACTAGTTTTTCATTTCTGGACACTCGCGTTTAATATAGAACACGTATTTAATGTAGTTATCAAAGTAGATATTGCTAATGGAATGAAAAGATGGCACAACAGACCAATGCCTGATTGCAATTAGAACCGTCAGATATTTCTCTACAAAGGAAGCTTCGTTAATATTTTAAACTTTATTGAAGGCTGCAATATCTACGCTTTGTACATAATCCTCGATTTCCTGAATTTTTTCTGTAAGCCAATCTACGGAAACTTTATCATCTTCTACGACACATGAAATCTGAAGTTTATGAATTCCAAAGGCAAGCGGAACAAATTTTGCTGTAAAGGAATATTTCCATTTTTAATTTAGATCGAAAAGCAAATTTAATTTACGCTAAAATATAATTTACTTACACGCTCCCCATAAAAGACCGTCAGTTTCGATCTTTCGAACTTCTTCTTCCATAGCTTTCATATCTGTTTCATCATCCCATGGTTTTACATCCAATATGATATTTGACTTGGCAATCAGGACTGGTTCTGTAAATTGTTATCATGTGTAATGTAATATAATTAACATTAAAAAATACAAATTCAATACGCAACTTACTTTTAGCTTTCTTTGCAGCATATGCAGCTAGTCTTTCTTCCCTAATTTTTGCAGCTTCTGCATCTTCTCCCTAACAAGTCAAGTATTTAAACAATTTACAGTACAAATCATGAACAACAACATTTACATTTTAATACTTGTATGATGGTGTTTGTGTTGAATTCATGTGATAAATAGAGAATTAAAGTTGGATGTATTAGTATTCTGGGAATATCTGGTGTACTATATTTCGTAAATGTCATTTTATCACTTTTGCACCCTACTTGAAGACACGTGTAAAGTGTATTAAATGTATAAGTATCGTGCAGAAATGATTTTTAATATTTATGTAAATAAAAGGGGATTAACTGCTTAGTGTCCTCCACTATTTCTGCCCACTTGCCTCTGAATCTGAACCAAAAAGATCAACATCTTCGTCATCATCAGCCTTTTCTTGTGCTGGTTTTGAATCTGGTTGAGGTTTAGGAGGACAAACTGCTACTGGAGGAGCAGCAGATATAAGAGGATGAACCTTATCTTCAAGAGCTTTGACACGTTCCTCCAATCTTTCAATATGTTGCTTCAATATATGTGTATTTTGTAATTCTTGGAAGACTGTTGATGAAGATTTGAATATGGTGATCTCTATACTATTGATAAAATAATTAAACACAAACAATGTGATACTCACAATTAGATTCTAAAATATCCTTTTTATTATCATTTGAAGTAGTAAAACCAGCAACAGCTGCAATATCGTCCATCTGTAAAATAAAATCAAAAGACATGTAGAATTAAGAAAAGAAATATTAATTCTTATTAAGTAATTAGATTATATGCCCATTAATTTACATTAATACTGAATATCACATTAGTAAGCAGGTTTGAAAACTTGTTATATAAGGGTGTGCAAAGAGTGCAGTACTCACACACTGTAAAGACTGTTTAATATGTTGACGAGCCTTGGCAACCTCATTGGCTAAACTTCCACCAGCAGATAGAATTGGACTAGTAGTTTGTTGATTTCCCTGCATATCCAGCAGCAATATTAAATATCAACTCAGACTAAATCGGTAATTGCAAAAAATTTCAGTATCATATCTCCACCAGATTTTATAAGTAATATTATCCAAAAATAAAGTATGCAGTTATGTAGTATATTTATTTAAATTTCTTTATAAATGAAATAAAATAAAATATTTAAAAATATGATATAATTTGCATTAAAAATGAATATTTTATAAACATAAATATTTAAATATAAGTTTATACACCTTAAAAACAAGTTCAGTGGAGATATTTCGAATGTTTAAAAAGTGAATGTACAATAAGCATAACAAAAAATTGAAATTAAAATATTTACCATCGCTATATATAAACATATAAACATATTGTTAATAAGCTTAAGAACATGACAAATGCAAACATTTCCAATCAAAAGCAAACATGCATTATATTCTACGTTTTCACATACAAAACAAACAGTTTTCAAGTAAGATAAATGTGTACAATACTTTTCTGATGTTCATAGAGGAACTATTAAATCTGAGAATTAAACAATATAAATAAGAGATTCATAAAATAAAATATTTATAAAAGGGAATAAAATTATTCCATCTTTAGTTGATAATAAGCAAAATTTTTATGATGATTTAGGCAATGAAATATATATATTACAGTAAACAAAATAAAATTCTATAGGTACTGCATTGATGATGATTTAGGCAGTCAAATATATATTACAGTAAACAAAATAAAATTCTATAGGTACTGCATTGATGCACACAAAACATTAAAGAACAGATGACAGTATGTACCTGAATAGGTAACTGCTGCTTATTCCTTATTGATGGAGGAACATATGCTTTTATTTCCTTAACATCATTTTTTTGTTTTCTACTTCTATATCTTGTATCTGCTTTATTCTTTTTCTCTTTTACTTCTTTTGTATTATATTTTTTAGATGCATCATTTGAAGGACTAGTCTCTTTCTCCTTCTCTTTTATATCATTTTTGACACTGTCAGATTTTTGCTCTTCTTCTACATTTTCTTTCTTTTGCAATTTATCCTCATCTTTATTTGTTTTTGATGTGTTTATTTGACATTTAGAATTTTTCATATCATTTGAAATATTCTCAGAGATCAATAACTTATTGTCTTTAAATTTGTCAGACTTTGTCAAAGTGTTACTATTCAAGAAGGAATTAGTCTGACAATTATTAGTTACAGAAACTTCAGATTTGAGCGAGCAGTTTTCCATAATTTTATGAGACACCACCTTGAAATATTAAGCTATGCAAGTAAGAACTTATGTTTTGTGATTAAAAATGTAAAATACAAACTAACTAAAGCATGTCTTTTACATGCTTGATATATGTTGTTACTACAAAACATAACTGCACAAAAACTAAATACCTTGAGTAAAGAATCCATGCATTCTTAAATTCACTGAATATATAAATACATAAATATATATACTGAACATATAAATAATATTGATATATTAATTGTGTAATCATAGTTACAAATAAATAAATAGAAAACTACATTGCTTATCTTATGTTTTTATTTTACATATTATCAATTATACTTATCAGAAGAGCTTTGCATTAAAAATGAAATACAAGATTAGGTAATTCGTTTGAACACATAATTAGAAATGGGAATTAAGTTCTTAAGAAAAAAATAAAATTCCCAACACCTCATGGAATTACAAGCAGATAAAATCTTCCCTATCACCAGATATTCCCTGAAGTGTGTGTTAAAAATGTTAGTTTTTTTGTTAGTACAAAAAAAAAAGAAACACAAGGCACAACAAAAAAGCAAATATTAGCTGTGGATGTTGGGGCTGATAATAATAGACCTGTTTTTAACAAAAAATTTTGTTTGTAAACATACTTGTAGATATAATTATCGATGAAAGTCTGCTTTGATTGTGATGATGAAAATGAATGGAACTTAAGATTTATTTTATTCAAGAATTTGTATGTTTAGAAACATTTATTCTACTTCTGTTGGCAATCAGTTTTTTGTCCAATAACATTAATTTACAATTTATTAAGAAAAATACTTACCTTAGCCATTCTTTCAAAATATAGTCGTTCCGCCTTATCATAGGATGGTTTGTCAAACCATACCTTCTCTTGCGCTAATGCTGATTTTTCCATGGTTTAGATGATATATTCAACAACAAAGATGCAAATAAATTTCTGTAACATGAAATTTTAATCATTTCACAATATTTGGAAATAATTCCAAACTAATAATATATGGAAAATGACAGTATTAAAAAATTGGAATCAATTATTTATTAAAAATACAATGCTTTGTTATGTATAAAATATAGAATAAACAAATACATATAATATATATGTGTATATATATACATTATTGCACATAATAATAAAGGCTATTATGTAACAATATATATTAACAATTAACAACTTGGTAGATAATAATAGAAACGAATATCATAAACTATCGTCATCACTACTAAAATATTCAGATTTAAATTTAACTTTGTTTAATACTTCGCATCTAGGGAGCTCTAGTTTATATTCTTGATTAATTGTTAATTGTTTATTTGGTTTATTTTTCATAGTATTTAATAAGAAATAAATTTCTTTTTCTTGTTCTGCCTTCATTACACATGGATATATCTCTAATGCTTCAAAATATTGAATAAATGTTTTTAGTTCATCAAGAGAAGAGTGAGTGGCATAGCATACATTGAAAGTTCTTTCTTTATCTTTGTCCCATTCTCCTATTATGCTAGTATCTTTCTTTCTCCATTTCATTGCAGATGGGATAACTGTTAAAATATTTATATTGCTTACATCACTTCTACAATGCAAACCTGACAGAGATATTTTTCTCTTACAAGCATGAATTGGAGTACTATTTGGGTCATTTGTGACATAACAAGATAATTGTGCAATACAACAGTAATCTTCGAACACATCATTTCTCACATGAATTTTCACATTTAACATTTTCGATAGTTCTACGAAAAGAAATTCAGAGCCATATGTAGCAGAACATTCCAGAATAACAACATTCCTTGGGTCTTTGGTTATCCAATCTCTAATGACTTCATACATTTTGAGTATACTTTCTTGTCTACTAGGAAAAACAGGAAAATCAGTACTTAAAAATGTTGTATCTAAATAAATTTTAGTAAATATCTTAGGTATCAATTTAGAACCATTACAATAATGTAAAGTTTTTAATTTCGGAAAATCTGTTGGATTGATACGAAAATCGCCGGTATATAATACTGATATATTATTTCTTTCAAAAAGAAACATTACAGAACCAGGACAATGTCCTGCTGAGACAAAAGTTACAGAAATGAGGATCTTCACTTCATTTTCTATTGTATACTCTATAACATTGGGTGTATCAATGTGTATTTCCTTCACGCAAGAACTTTTAAATTTAAATCTACTTTCTAACAGTGTCTTTGAAATAGGGCTACAATAAAGACATTTCTTATTCTCATCTACATATTCAAAAAACGTATCTGACAAACCATGCATATGATCAGAATGACAATGACTAAGAAAAAATATAGAGGATGTTAAGTTTTCTCCGTCAAAACGATCCACCGAGATGCCTGGTATCTCCTTAATAAGCCCAAGGAAAGTTGACATTCTGATAGATATTTTGTTCCTGTAATTTATAAATTCAGCATCAACCATGCCAATATTTTATTCCAAAGAAAATTGTATTTAATGTGTGTAAGCACACAAGCATATAAATATGTACATATGAGAAAGAAAAGAAAAAAATAATATAATGTTAAATATCTTTAATCCCATAAGACCCAATGAACTTAGAGAAAGTGAAACAATAAATCTGTTGCAATAAAAAATGATAAGAAGTAGAAAACAGATGTTTGTAAAATGGGAAAGATAAAGATTTATATATGTATATAGAAGGTTAGAAGTATAAATCGAACATACATTTTATGAATGAATGAAACGAACTAAAAGAGACGGCTTACGAACCAATGAGCCAACAGTATAAACAATTGTATATGAACAATCTGTAAATTTTTCACTTGAACATTATTAGCACGAATCCGCCATGTGCCGTATTGATCGATTAATTCACTGGTTATATAGCGAGGTACAATTAATTTGATATCTGTTAATACTGCAAATCAGTCTGATGTGCATGTGGATTATATATCGCTAAAATATTGTTAAATATACCTTGTCTCGTCTTAGATTGTCAGATTGATGCAACAACTGTCCGTTCGCCAAAATTTCTGTAAGCCGGAGATAACGTGCCAAATGAAAAGAAATAGAAACAGCAATGTTCGATTAGTGAAAGAAGATGTCACTAAGGTATCTTATTATGTACATACTACCAATGAATTCAACACACGTTCGCTTTTTTTAAAGTATTTTCCGGAAAGGATTTTTTGATTTTGTTAATAGACTACTAAATAAAAATTATTTTAAATCTTTTTATATGCGATATTTATTATTTTAAAAAATGAGTAATATCATACGGAAAGGTTGAATCGTGTTAATTGTTTAAGATTATAATTATTCATATTCTTAGCCTTTAATTATATACATAAAATTAAAAATAAGATTCAGTTCAATATTTACATATTCTCAAATTTTGTGTCAAATATGTTATGTAAAATACAGAATTCAAAAATTGGCGGCAATTGAGTAATAGACGTTACTGTAGTTAGTTTACGTAGTCGTGCAGTTAGTTTACGTTTGGTTCCTAAAGAGAAATCAATTTGTAGTAAAAATGACTGCGCAAAGTTCACCCGCAAAAATGAAGGAATTGCGTTTGCCTATGTCAAGGGTAAAAACAATTATGAGAAGTTCTCCTTACGTCGATACAATCGGCCAGGATGGATTATATCTAGTCACAAAGGCTACGGTAAGATTGTTATTGAGGTTAAGTGACGCTTAAACATGACCATTCTGTATGCTTATATAGCTTCCATATTTGTTATCTCGCGCGTCAATTAAAAATTTTTGCTTTTCTATACGTTTCACATTTATAATACTTATTAATTCATTTTTTTAAATATATGTTGCATTCGATTCAGTATAACCTTATTATGTGATTACTTTTTATCTCTCATATGTAAATACGAACAAACAAAAACGAAAATAATTTTATAGGAACTATTTATACATTATCTGACGGAAGAAGCTCATATGAGAAGTAACAAAGGGAATTCTTTAGACTATAAACATCTTGCTGAAGTAGTACAGACTAATGATACATTGGAATTTCTCAGAGAAATAATGCCCAGGAAGATCACAGTCAGACAGTTCAAAGAAATGATGGCTGCAAAAAATTCACATAGCAGTTCTTCAGAAACTAGTTCAGATTCGGACAGTGACAGTGAATCAGATACAGATTCTTGTTCTGATAGTGATAGAAAGGCTGACAATTCGTCAAATAGTGAGCACGAGAGTGAAACAAAAGAGAATGGCAAATGTGATTCTGCTAGTGACAAAAGTGAAGCCAGTGATAAAAGTGACAGTGAAGATGAAAGTAAAAGATAGGAAAGCAGATATTTATTTTCATAAACCAGGCTCTCTGATTATTTAAAAAACATACCTCGAACTCAATTTAAAACAATGTACCACTGCGAACTTTGCAAACACTTGGTTTTTACAGAATATTCAAACTATTTGTCTATTTAATATTTTAGATCAAATACAGACAATAATTTTAGGTGTTTAATGCTATTTTTGTATGTATTCATTAAAAACAAATTGAACATTAAATAGAACATCTTTATTAAGAATAAAACACGTTTATAATTCATATGCATATTAGGAAAGGTAGTTCGAAAAATATGTACTGTGCGGAGCTGAAAACAAGATTACTGAAATGGTAGAGGGACAAAAAATGTAGTTATTCGCCATCACTCATCAACATGCTGCGCTATACAAGTTTGTTTATGTATGTGATAGTTTTGACCAACAGACATTTACATTTAAAAATTTATTGTATTTGTTCAGAAACCTCCTATCACTTGTCTTCTTTCCAACTCCACACAGTACAAAGTAAAGGATTTATAATTTAGCCTAAAAAGCACCATAATGCAAAATAAATGCATTAATTTTTCTATGCTGATTTTTTAGCTGCATTAGGAATTGTTTCTTGTGCATTTTATATATTGGCACATAATTATAATTTTGTTTCGTATTTTATTTTCATAGAAATTGCAAAAAGACATTAATTTCAAAAGAATATGAATTGATATAATGATAATAATTTATAAAATTTTATTCTTGATGCAATTTTTTAGTTGATGGTGCTGTTGAAACTGTATCATATATGTCCTCATTTAATTTAATTGCTAAAAAATAAATTTCAGCCAAGGCAATAATTAATGCACAAATTATACCTAATAACAATCTAAACCCAAAGTCTAAATTTCCTACTATTAATTCCACACCTATAAATCCAAAGGCAAAACCCGCTAGTACAGAAAATACAAACTGTGCAACAGCTATGAGTTGTTTATTTATCTGTTTCACTGAAAAAACAAAAATACATGTAAAGTATTAATTCTTTACTCTAATACACGAAAAGAATTAATTCTTTAAATACAAAATCTTACTTTGATAGGAAATACTGTCTTCTGGTAGATTCCTTGTAGCAGTATCTACATTTTTAGTCATAGCTCTATATTTAATAGCGTTTTGTTGTGCTCTTAATTTTTGCATTCTAGCTTCCAACTCAGGATTTCTTGGTGTAACTTTTGGAGTTGGTAATTTGATATCATCTTCCTCTAAAAGCTCATGTAAATAAATACTTTCCATGTTGATGGTTCTGTACTCTTCTAAATATTTGTTCAACCATCGTAGCTCATTCAATTTTAATAAAATGTCTTTCTGCTTGTCTTTTGTCGATTTCTTTATAGCAATAATAGTGGGTGGAGTACTACTTGTTTTCTTTACATTTTTGCAAATAAATTCTATTAATTTCTTATTTGGTTTGATTTTAATGGAAGGATCTTCTATTAATTCAATTGGCATTCTTATATTTTTAAATAGAAATGCTCTATTACTAATAAAATAACTGTGTTGTTAAATGTAATATATTAAATCCAAAATTGATATTATAAATTATTACAAAGTACAAAATATATCTGTAGAATATTGTTATATAACAACGCTTATGATGTAATGTGCAACTTTCTTTCTAAGTCAATATAAAATTCTTTTATTTCATTCTCTTTTTCATCAAAAGTTTGATTTACTTTTTCACACTTTTCACTCATATCATTAACAAACTTTTCCCATTCTAATTTTCTTATTTCTCTATTTTCTTGCAATGCTATATCCTGAAAGTTAAAAAAGGTTATTGAATATTACTATCAATATGATGAATATGAAAATATTTCTAGAAAATAATCCATACAGTGTCAAAATCTTGTTCCCTTTGAAGAACTCTTTCACACATACTCAGAGCAACATCAACATTTGCTTTCAAACTTGGCAAATGACAATCTCCAAGCTGTTCTGCTCGATCGAGTTGACTTTCTTTCAATTCCGTTGAATATTCAAGTATCTTGAAAAGTCGTTCCACTTCTCGGTCGCCTCTTTTCTCCTATAAATTTTAGGTTATGCACGATGACATATTATTACCAATGCATACACAAAATGATCAACCCATTCTTTAATAAAGATAATATATTTTTGCATGATTTTTCACATAACTATTCCTTTTTCTTAGATAAAAATACAACCATTGATAATAAGAACATCAGAACTTTTTACCTGAAATTCGCGAAGAAAGAATGTAATTTCGCCTTGAATAAATGGTCGATGACGGAATAATCGGCTCCAAATCTCACTTGTGTCTATGAAAATGAAATATCAGGAATTAGATTATGACAAATATTTCTAAGGATAAAGTGTATACTTAAAATTTACGTGTTTATAATCAATCGGAGCATGCCGCACCTCTAATAATGGACGCCATGTTCTCCCGCAAATCATATTATTGTTTAAAATTCAATAAAATGGCGAAAAAATCGTACAACTAGTTTTAAAGTCTTACTGTAAAGGGAAGATTTCAATTTTCAAGATTATGATTCAAATGATCATAAAAAAAATTGTTTAGTGATGGAAAAACTTCTCTTTGGCGAGACGTGAATTTTTGAATTTTTACAATATTCGAGAAAAAAATGTATTTACTTTTATATTTGATATAAAAATGCATGATGTAAAAATAAATATCTTTGAAAAAAATGAACTCAGTATTATTAAAGTAGAGACTTTGCGCTTTAAAATAAAATCAAGTTAATTGTTCTACAATTTTTTTCACGAAATTATGACATTAAAATATTGACAGTTTTTCATCCAGTATGTGTATGAATATTTTCGTTCTGTTTTTTAAGAGTTTTTTTATTTTTTATTCTAAATTAACATTTCATGCTAATTAAAATCATTTCATGCTTAGTTAAAAATTACAGCACCAATGATGAAATATGCAATACACTTCCTACGATTCTCGAGTCCAATCGATATTTCTCACAATCGATTTTTAAGTGGGAAGAATGGCGGAAAGAAAGACACTTCGTCTGTAAAGGAGGAAATATTATTGAGAAAAATCATCCAAGAAAAAATTCTCAGGTAAAAATTTAAATCATAGCTATTAAATTTTTGTTTGTGTTGTGAATTTTTAAGATGAAACTTGCACTTTTGGTTTAAACTCATCGATATGTGTCAGATTATCGAAAATAACTTTTAGTCCCTTAAAATAAAATTTAAATAATTATTGTACATGATTTTCAACAATTAAAAAAAATAATGGCATATCAGCATTTAAGCAGAACATACTACGCTAGAAATAGATTTATAATTTTATACCAAAATTTAATTTCAGTTCTAACCTTTTACTTTTGTTGTAACATTTTCTACTCTGATTCTTTAACTTCATATAGTGCGTAATTCTTAACAATTCCAATACTAAATTCAACAATAATTTATTAAGGATGTATGTATTTAATGGCTAAAATAATAATTCTACTGCTAATATAATAAAATTTTTCATGTTTCGATTGTAAGTATTGACAATTTTTCATAAAGTGTGTGAATATTTTCGTTCTTTTTTAAGAATTTCTTATGAATTTTATATATTTGATTTAAACCAGAGTTTTTTTTATTTTTTATTCCAAGTTATTTCAGGCAAAACGGGCGATCACAGCGCCTCAACGGTAAAACACGCAATATACTTTCTACGATTCTCGAACATAATCGATATTTCTCGGGAAGTCTTATCCGGTACTCGATCGATTTTTAAGCGGGAAGAATGGCGGAAAGAAGCACGCCTCATCTGTGAAGAAAAAAGTATTATCCAGAAGAATCACCCAGAAAGAAATATTATCCAGAAGTTCTCAGGTAAAAATTTAAAACAATAGCTGTTAGATTTGTGTTTGTATTGTGAATTTTTAAGATAAAATGTGCATTTTTGGCTTCAACTCAAAGTAAAATTTAACCAAATAATTATTACATATAATTTTCAACAGTTAAAGAAATAATAACATGTAAATATTGAAATGGAACATACCATGCTAACAGTTATTTATAATTTTTAAAATTTAATTTCAATTCTAACATTCCAGTACAAATATTGTAACCTTGTAATTGACTAACTCATTGTTACATATAGATACATGTATTTTATTATATGCCTTTACTCACACATGTTTATTATATTTTCTACTCATCTGTGGATTCTTTAACTTCATACTGCGTAATTTTTAAGAATTCTAATACCAAATTCAATAATAATTTATTAAGAATGTACATATTTAATAATTTACTGCGTAATATAATAAAATTTTCCATTTCCCAGACAAAGTAAGGGGTAAAAAACCTTGAAGACCTCGAAGTTCAAAACACTAACACGGAATCTGTTCGTTCAGGTTATCCCATCCCATCCCATCCTATCCCATCCTATACTGCTTTCTCAATTGCGTGACAAGATGTGTCGCAGGAGTCATTCAGTTATCGAATTTCGTGACAATAACACATATTACATCGTATTAAACTTCCTACTTTTTCTAACCTATCGTTGACGTCTCTTCGATGGCATCGCTTCTTCGATAGCCTTACTTCTATTTATACCTCATTAAAGGTATCATTTAATTAATACGCGTGTATTTGACGAGCCATTGAGTATCAAGGTAATAAAATCGAATAGGATTTTGAAGCTTTTCATGCTGATTTTTCTTCGTTAATCGATTTCTCTCTGCTTCAGAAAGTTTCATGCTTTTTAATAGAATTTAAAGTTGATTATCGTTTTATTTCTACATATCTACTTTCATTTGACATATTTGTTCTAATTTTTGGTTTCTTTTTGTGCAGGTTATTACTTGATTGCAAAAATAGTATGGAATGCATGGACATCACAATCATTAATGAACAATCATTGACGAACTTTCACGGAAGTTGGTAACATTTTATTTATTCTAGGTAACATTTACTATATAATTTATATATATTTAAAATATAATACACAATATGTAATTCGCAATTATTTGGAATACAAAGATCAAAATGGAAAAGATTAAATTAATTAATATTTTATTTCGAATGTGGAAATCATACATTAATGGTATATACTTTCAAATGGATATATATTCTTGTATTAGATTATTAAATTCAAAGTTTTCGCATTTTACTATATTATACTTTGCTATAATACTTTTACTTACTTTTTTTGAACGCTGACGCGCAATTAAACTCAGAGCAGAAAAAATTCAGAGCAAGATCTTTTAAATACAGTTACGATTTGTGCAAACATTTTCAAATATTTATACGGTACTTTAATAATTAATATTCTATTAATTAATAACATTTAGAGTACAATTTCAAATATTTTTGCAAATATTGAGAAATACTTTATAATTTTCAATTAATATTTTCAATGCATACTCAAATTTTTTTCACCATTTTCTAGCTAGTTTTTGCAATCATTTTCTAGAAAAATATTATTATTTTCTAAATGAACGTACTCTTTGCCCTTCCCTTTTTAATCAGTTTTATTTTCAGGAAAATTTTTGTGAGCGCGCGCAATGCGGTCGGTAGAGTCAGTATTTATTTTAATATTTTTTTAAGCAAAATGCTTAGCTCTCATAAAATTAGAATATTATTTCATTTAAATTGTAACTCGCGAAGTTAGAGTCAGTGAGTCCACCGATTACTTACGTACGTGTTGATAGTTTTTCATTTTTCTTTTTGTGTTTTTTCTTGTTCAATGTTCGTTTTCAGTATTAAAGTCAGTGCTCTAGAGGATAAGGCCCCTCCAGGAGATCAAGATTGTAAGTTGTTTTGTATATCGTACTTCAAGTTATTCAATTTTTCAAATTTAACAACGAAGAATAATGTTTGATATTTGTTACAGACATTTCACAATTTTTTTTTGCATTTTTGGGGGAAAATCCAACGGTGGCTCTAAAGCCAAGACTGTAAGAATCTTTCATTATCTCCAACTTATGATTTTGCTTTTAAACATAAATTCCAATGTATAATGTTTGGTTACAGATTTTCTACAGTCTTCACTTCACCTAATCGTCCAAGAATCCATTATGATGCTTCAGAAATTAAAAATGTAAGTACTTTGGCATGTTGTATTTAAATTTTCTCTTTAATTCTCCTTCTACTGAAGTTGAATGTAATTATAAAATAAAAACACGTTAAATTATTAGTCCCAATTCTTCTTATTATTAAAATTTAAGTTTTCACAAATAATATTGTGTCTTTAGAAACAAAATATTTTATGTTTTTTAAGAAATTTTTCACGGCGTTCACTTTCACCATGGAATTCTCAGTGGTATCTACTTGATGAAGGTCTTCACGATTACTTTTCCTGCTCCAGTGCAGCATCGGTGATAATGTTCTTCGCATCTATCCCGTGAGTCGCATGCATTTTTGTTCCTCCGGTCACTCAATCATGTCGTAGGACGAAAGGTCCGAATCGGCACGGGTGATTGGTTGTATACGTAGAATTTTTGATGAGCACAGTGACCGCGGGTATTTTTTATACCCGTGAGTAGTAACATTTTTTTCAGATTTTTTTATTTATTAGATTAGGATAGGACTTCTTGCACATCGCGATTTTAACGATTATAATATATACATTTACAGTAATTACTTATAAAATCAAAATATGTTCAGTATAAATGTTTGCAAAAATAAAATATCCCTATAAATTTTCAATCAATCATAAATTATAAATGTTTAAAATTAATTGTTATTAAAACGATTTCGTTTGAGCATTTCATAGTAGAGAAGACGGATATCCTCCGACTTCGTTGCTATGAAAGATGCAATTATTATTTATTGATACTGGTGATATATTTTGTTATAATAATTAATAATTTTTAATTTCATAATTATAAACTTCAGTATAATTTGAAATATAATAGATTAGAATTTTTAAAGAAAGTGCAGAAAAATGTGTGATATTGTGTGCAAGAAGATACTTCGCGATAGGTAGATTTTTAAATCAAAGCAACAAGATTGAATATTGCTTTCGCATTTTCGAAAATGTGCTTTGATGAAGAAGTCGCCTAAGATTGATTCCATTATTTTCCATTAATTTAGAGTCAATTTTTTGATTTTGATTGTTTGAGTCAATTGTTAGATTTCATATCTTTTTTGGTAAATTCATTTTCTGGTCTTTATTCCCTTGCAATTTTTATAATTTCTGAAAGAGTATTATTACAGTTTGAAATAGGGTAATGCAATAGTCCGTTAGATACAAATTACATAAACTAATTATTTTTTTAGTTCAGGATTTTCAGGTTTAACCCCTTCCGTGTTCATCGTCAGGATCTCACTCACGTGCCCAGGTGCTACTTGGGTGGGTGAAAGACATTGGGCACGATGACGATAGTTTGTAATTTTATAAAAAATTCTCAGCGACTGACAGTGTGTTAGCGTATCGTGCACGACGTATTTTCGGCATGTGTGTGTGTGGTTAGGATGTGGAATTGCGTCGTTCCATTCATTATAAGTTGAACCATTTATAAAATATCCATACACTAATTTAAAAAATTATGCATTTATTATCGTAATACTTATACTATAATTACATTATTATTATTATACCTATACTGTCAATTATAATAACGATTCCAAGTCAATGTGTAATTCCTGTAAAAGCTACATGTATTACTTCTCAGTTATTAATATTAGTTGTAAATATAAACGTGTTTTAATCACGTTTTACGCAATGGTCGCTAGCTATTGTCAATCGATTTCAGGAAAATGGTACGTAAATTAGAGTGTGAAAGTCGCGTGTTAAACTCGGGTGTCGGAGGCGTCCCGGGACGTCCTCTCTAGTTTAGGTCTGCGCTCGAGTTGTATGTGTGAGAACCGTGGAGTGAGTGTGTTGGTGTGCCTGGTTTTGCCATTTTTTAAATATAGGACGTCTGACTAGGATAGGTAACTTACTGTCTGGTGTGCCTGTGTTTAATTATAAGTAGGTAGGGCCGGGCAGGTTGGCACAGTCTCTGGTCGCGTGTCCCTTTTTCGCGTGTCCAATCTGTTTTAGGAAATCTAATTTGAAGAATCGACAGTGAAATTGGTACAAATGGAGCATGCCACTTGTTCCTGGTTTTACTCTTCGATTTTTCGAATTTAGTATCGCGGTCGCGGTCGCGGATAGGTCGCGAATAGGTCCCGAAACGAACGTTTATGTAGGTATTGCTCGAGCACGCACGTGCGAACGGACAACGATCACTATGACCGATGGTCGTCCATGTGTATTGAGGTCAGCTTTCGCGATTTATGTTATTATTTCACCGTTATAAGTTATTTTTTGGTTTGCGATTAAAAAGACTCGAGCTAGATGTAAGTTTCAGCGGGCATTGCGCTCGAAGAAAGAAGAGGCTAAAAGCCGAAGAGGCCCGGCAAACTGCCACGAAGAGGGTCACAACAAATGACTTCTTATCTTCTGGATTTTTTAAATGGTTCCAGAGCATGGGAAGTCATTCTCGTTCCTACTTTGTCACTATGCTCTTTTAGTATTTGTAGTTGTATTTTTTTTCTTCTCCATCATCGTTCATCATCGTTTTGGGCAAATTGCGGTTTTTCTTGTTAGTGCTGCGAAAGATGATTACGGGTTGAATTAGAGTTGCGAAGAAATGATAATCGTGTTTGGTTTAGAGTTGCGAATTATGATACCGCGATTGTCTTTTGCAATTTTTATTTGAATTTTTATAGTTGTTTAGTGTGTAATTTATCTTGCTTTTTATTGTTTTAAATTAAATTATAGAATCATTGCTTTTAATTAATTTTAGAGTGTTGGAATATTTGAAGTAGCTTTCTGTTGGTTCAGTTTTGTATTGTTTATCGTAATTTTCGTTGAATTTAATTTTAGAGTTTCATTGCGATTTCCAGTTACTTTTATTCTTAGTATTGCGATAATAATATTGTTTCAATTAATTTTTCTCTTAGTGTTGCGATAATGAATGATCGCGTTTCTTCAAGTAGTGTTGCGTTTACAAAATGCCCAAATTCTTCCATTGGATTCGTGGAAGTCTGTTTCTGCTCCTGAAACACCTGATACAGCTACAAGAGCTGTACAGAGCAGTTCATCAACAACCTCAAGTATGGTTGTACTGGACGCGTCGTAATTAGTGTTACGCATTTTTAAACACGAGTGCATAGTTTAATAGCGTTTCGTACATATTTTCGGGAGTTTTAAACATGACGAAGCACTCTTCGCGTTTGATTTTGAAAATTTCCTATTTCACAAATAATGCTGGTGAATTAATGTTGCGAAAAGATACGGTTTGTTGGTCGGATTCGTAACATAGATAATTGTACAGTAGCTCTTCTGGTTATTACATTGTTGAGTAGGAAATGCTTATTTTTTAATAGCCCTTAAGGTTATTGTATCGCGGTTTCCTTTTTAACGTAGCCCTTCTGGCTATTCATTTGCTTTTTTTTTAAGTGTCTGAATTGTTTTAGTGGTGTGAAATTTCTGTGTTACGTTTTTTAAACTACTAAGCCAACAAATAAGTGTGTTACAGATTTATCAATGGATCCATGTGGGTCGATAAAAGATGGAATAACATGGATTGTGGAATTTAAAGGGAGTGATGCCTGGATCCTGCCTAATGGTAATTAAATACATTTTATTTAATTTATTCTACAAATCCTTTTGACATCAACAAAAGAAAATTGTACGTAGAATGCACTAAATATAGAAAATCCTATGAAATGTCCAAAACAGAATGCTCGTTTTACAACATAATGCCCATGTGTAAGATGAAGTAAATTTCTGCTTAAATTTTATTTCTCCAATTCTATTTTAGAAAAATATGAATTTGTAGAAAACATTTGCACTCTAGCAAATCTTTACAGTTACATTTGATTGATGAAGTCAATTAGTAGCCTAGCGATTTCTGATTGACAATTAAAATATTTGACTTAAATACTTGACGGTTTAATTGATTCGGGGTAAATTTACTTTCATTTATTCTTGAAACTTTTGTTTCTCTCCTAAAATACACGGTAGGGATTTAACGTTCAAAGGATACGCTGAAATAGTATATAATACTAAAATAATAAATTCGAGGCCGGTTTCCATAATTTCTCTGAAAAACGATATCAATTACCATCAAACAAAATTGTCTTGCTTGGAGTGGCAAGTATAAACAAGTTTGTTATCTCTATTTATTATGCCATTGAGTAAAAACAGTTTAAAGTACTTCACATATTTAAAAAAAAAGTTATTTTACATATATTATAGCGATAAGAGTAATCTACCAATGTCGTCCATCGTCGTCCCCCGGTGCCCCGTTGGGGGGTCTAATAGTTTACTGATCAACTAATTGTTCCTACAGTTCAGTTTAGACGGTGCAATAAAGAAAAGAAAAAACTTTGCACCATCTAAACTGAACTGTTGCGTAGTTCAATTTAATGAATGCCGAGTTTTTACTCTACTTGGCCCGGGATTACATACAAAGGAGACAGACGTTCCATAGTTCAATCTCAAACTTAAGTCTAAATCTTAACTCTAAAACGCAAATACGAGATTGAACTATGGGACTCTGTCTCCTAAACAACGATCGCATTAACAATAGTTAACAATACCACACGCAATCATACAATACATAGAATACATACAATCATACAACCATACAATGCATGCAATACATAATCTTACCATCATACAATACATACACTACATGCAATCATACAATGCGTGCCATCATATAATACATACAATCACACCATATACTCCCGCACAGTCATACAATAGATACAATACATACATTACATTAATAATTGTATAACAATTCGCAGCCCTACAAGCGCATTCTGTATCAAAGACACGTTTACGGAACTTTGAACGAAATAAGGGTAACGAAACTATCGACACGATTCAATATCGTGACATGCAAGGGATATAACGCGAAATGAAGTCCGATAGCGAATGTTGGAATCTCTACTCTAGTGCAATGACAGTAACAACAGTAACAACGAATGAAAAAAGAGAGGAGAGAAGGTGTCCCTAATTTCGTCTCAAGTTAAATAAATGTGTCTTTGTACAGAATGCGCTCACAGTGAATTTACAAATATCAACTATCTTATAATTAATTAAGCTAAGACGCACGCATCCCACGATGTCCCTGCGCGATCCCTCGTCGTCCCACGGTGCCCCGGGGGGGGGGGGGGTCTAATAGTTTACTTATCAACTAATTTGTCCCTACAGTTCAGTTTAGATCGTGAAATAAAGAATGGAAAGAAGTTTTCACGATCTAAACTGAACTGTAGGTTGCGTAGTTCTCAGCTTGATATCGTTTTACAAACTTTAATATTTGTAAAACGATATCAATTACCAGGTCTCACCACGAGGAGGTGACTACGCACGAGACCCGCCCCGGGCCCTAATCCCATCCACCCACCATTACAAACAAGCATCTCGGCATTCAACTTAATGAATGCCGAGTTTTTACTCTACTTGGCCCGGGATTACATACAAAGGAGACAGACGTTCCATAGTTCAATCTCAAACTTAAGTCTAAATCTTAACTCTAAAACGCAAATACGAGATTGAACTATGGGACTCTGTCTCCTAAACAACGATCGCATTAACAATAGTTAACAATACCACACGCAATCATACAATACATAGAATACATACAATCATACAACCATACAATGCATGCAATACATAATCTTACCATCATACAATACATACACTACATGCAATCATACAATGCGTGCCATCATATAATACATACAATCACACCATATACTCCCGCACAGTCATACAATAGATACAATACATACATTACATTAATAATTGTATAACAATTCGCAGCCCTACAAGCGCATTCTGTATCAAAGACACGTTTACGGAACTTTGAACGAAATAAGGGAAACGGAACTATCGACGCGCTTCAATATCGTGACGTGCAAGGGATATAACGCGAAATGAAGCCGCGATTTGTCAGTGTGCCAAATCGGGGTTCGAGCACTTAGAGGCAAGTAGCCCGGCGCTACCCCCAACGACACAGTGGGGTTCCGAAGAACCGCTGAGTCGAATTACAAAGGACGCTGGACTACAAGATCCTTACCTCGTCCTTTCGGACGAGGCTGCAGTTCCCCGACTTGACACACTGACAACGAAAGTTAAAAACTCTACTCTAGTGCAATGACAGTAACAACAGTAACAATCGAAAGAAAAGAGGAGAGAAGGGGTTCCTAATTTCGTCCCAAGTTAAATAAACGTGTCTTTGTACAGAATGCGCTCACAGTGAATTTACAAATATCAACTATGTTATAATTAATTAAAACTAAACGCACGCAACCCACGATGTCCCTGCGGTATCCCTCGTCGTCCCACGGTGCCCCGGGGGGGGGTCTAATAGTTTACTTATCAACTAATTTGTCCCTACAGTTCAGTTTAGATCGTGAAATAAAGAATGGAAAGAAGTTTTCACGATCTAAACTGAACTGTAGGTTGCGTAGTTCTCAGCTTGATATCGTTTTACAAACTTTAATATTTGTAAAACGATATCAATTACCAGGTCTCACCACGAGGAGGTGACTACGCACGAGACCCGCCCCGGGCCCTAATCCCATCCACCCACCATTACAAACAAGCATCTCGGCATTCAACTTAATGAATGCCGAGTTTTTACTCTACTTGGCCCGGGATTACATACAAAGGAGACAGACGTTCCATAGTTCAATCTCAAACTTAAGTCTAAATCTTAACTCTAAAACGCAAATACGAGATTGAACTATGGGACTCTGTCTCCTAAACAACGATCGCATTAACAATAGTTAACAATACCTCACGCAATCATACAATACATAGAATACATACAATCATACAACCATACAATGCATGCAATACATAATCTTACCATCATACAATACATACACTACATGCAATCATACAATGCGTGCCATCATATAATACATACAATCACACCATATACTCCCGCACAGTCATACAATAGATACAATACATACATTACATTAATAATTGTATAACAATTCGCAGCCCTACAAGCGCATTCTGTATCAAAGACACGTTTACGGAACTTTGAACGAAATAAGGGAAACGGAACTATCGACGCGCTTCAATATCGTGACGTGCAAGGGATATAACGCGAAATGAAGCCGCGATTTGTCAGTGTGCCAAATCGGGGTTCGAGCACTTAGAGGCAAGTAGCCCGGCGCTACCCCCAACGACACAGTGGGGTTCCGAAGAACCGCTGAGTCGAATTACAAAGGACGCTGGACTACAAGATCCTTACCTCGTCCTTTCGGACGAGGCTGCAGTTCCCCGACTTGACACACTGACAACGAAAGTTAAAAACTCTACTCTAGTGCAATGACAGTAACAACAGTAACAATCGAAAGAAAAGAGGAGAGAAGGGGTTCCTAATTTCGTCCCAAGTTAAATAAACGTGTCTTTGTACAGAATGCGCTCACAGTGAATTTACAAATATCAACTATGTTATAATTAATTAAAACTAAACGCACGCAACCCACGATGTCCCTGCGGTATCCCTCGTCGTCCCACGGTGCCCCGGGGGGGGGTCTAATAGTTTACTTATCAACTAATTTGTCCCTACAGTTCAGTTTAGATCGTGAAATAAAGAATGGAAAGAAGTTTTCACGATCTAAACTGAACTGTAGGTTGCGTAGTTCTTAGCTTGATATCGTTTTACAAACTTTAATGTTTGTAAAACGATATCAATTACCAGGTCTCACCACGAGGAGGTGACTACGCACGAGACCCGCCCCGGGCCCTAATCCCATCCACCCACCATTACAAACAAGCATCTCGGCATTCAACTTAATGAATGCCGAGTTTTTACTCTACTTGGCCCGGGATTACATACAAAGGAGACAGACGTTCCATAGTTCAATCTCAAACTTAAGTCTAAATCTTAACTCTAAAACGCAAATACGAGATTGAACTATGGGACTCTGTCTCCTAAACAACGATCGCATTAACAATAGTTAACAATACCACACGCAATCATACAATACATAGAATACATACAATCATACAACCATACAATGCATGCAATACATAATCTTACCATCATACAATACATACACTACATGCAATCATACAATGCGTGCCATCATATAATACATACAATCACACCATATACTCCCGCACAGTCATACAATAGATACAATACATACATTACATTAATAATTGTATAACAATTCGCAGCCCTACAAGCGCATTCTGTATCAAAGACACGTTTACGGAACTTTGAACGAAATAAGGGAAACGGAACTATCGACGCGCTTCAATATCGTGACGTGCAAGGGATATAACGCGAAATGAAGCCGCGATTTGTCAGTGTGCCAAATCGGGGTTCGAGCACTTAGAGGCAAGTAGCCCGGCGCTACCCCCAACGACACAGTGGGGTTCCGAAGAACCGCTGAGTCGAATTACAAAGGACGCTGGACTACAAGATCCTTACCTCGTCCTTTCGGACGAGGCTGCAGTTCCCCGACTTGACACACTGACAACGAAAGTTAAAAACTCTACTCTAGTGCAATGACAGTAACAACAGTAACAATCGAAAGAAAAGAGGAGAGAAGGGGTTCCTAATTTCGTCCCAAGTTAAATAAACGTGTCTTTGTACAGAATGCGCTCACAGTGAATTTACAAATATCAACTATGTTATAATTAATTAAAACTAAACGCACGCAACCCACGATGTCCCTGCGGTATCCCTCGTCGTCCCACGGTGCCCCGGGGGGGGGTCTAATAGTTTACTTATCAACTAATTTGTCCCTACAGTTCAGTTTAGATCGTGAAATAAAGAATGGAAAGAAGTTTTCACGATCTAAACTGAACTGTAGGTTGCGTAGTTCTTAGCTTGATATCGTTTTACAAACTTTAATGTTTGTAAAACGATATCAATTACCAAGACCCACCACGTGGAGGTGACTACGCACGGGTCTCATTATAGTGTATTGTAAATCAGTACTGTTTTACATATTTATCACACGAGTCACGACTTGTATTGTATTTAAGTAATTTGTTTCAAAGAGAAAAAATGTTCGTAAAATAAGGCATAATTGTTTGATCAATCTAATGGCTAATTTAAGATATTGAATAAATATTCTTGTTTAACAAATTAATAGTAAAAGACTAAATTATTTAAACAGTTAATTAAAATTTCTTAGAAATATGTTAGTGGCTCGATTACTACAAATGATTAATTAAAAATTTTAAATAGTACTTAGAAATGTTATAGAAGAGAATTTATTGTTTAATTATTATAAATAAATTATTAAAAATATTAGATAATTTTTGAACAATAGAATATTATTATAATTCGCTCTTAAAATTTGGCCGATGTGCACACGACGGAAGTTTAATTGATAATGAGTCTCCGTACCGCTCTAGGTCAATATATATTTGGGTCGTCAGTGTTTCAAATCAGTTGATAATTTTTTTTCAAACTTCTAAAATTTGGTCGATGTACACACGATGGAAGTTTGGTTGGTAATGATTCTCCGTACCGCTCAAGGTTAATATATGTTTCGGTCGTCAGTGATTCAGAACAGCTGATAATTTTTTTTAGTGTTTCGAAAAACAGTTTTTCTATTATACTAATCAATAATTCAGTAGTTTTTACATTTCTATCTCAAAATTACACTTTCATGAATATGTTACAATGTAATAATTTAAATGTCAGTGTAAATGTAATAATTTATTAATTTTCTATCGGCTAAAACTAAATTTACATTTTTATGGTATTAATTTTTAAATTATGACCACATTGATGTATATTAGATGGAAATTTATTTAGAGAAAATTTATTTAGTCAAAAATCGAGTTAACTTGAAGAATGATTAATTAATGAATAATTAAGTTAATTGTTTAATCGTAATATAAAAGTTGTGAAAATTACTAAATAATGTTTAGGAATATTTTAATTGTTCAGATGAATTATTCATACTGTAAAATGATGCATTTCGATAATATTTTTGTATATTATTTAACAATTTTAACTATTTGCTTATAACATTTGAATCAGGCATTATTTCATAGTTGGAATAATTCATTTATAATAATTAAATTATTTTATTTACAATAATGGAAAGGGTAGTTACATAATACATATATTTCTTGCTGTCTGAAACAATAAACGAGCGAAAATTTTTATATGTTGCGCTTATATGTTACTCTGAAGCGATGATCGCTGCTTAAAGTCATTTCTCTTAAGTACATTGTTCAAGATTCTTAGAAATTATTAGTTAAAAATTTGAAATAATACTTAAAATTATTACAGAAGAGAATTTATTGTTTAATTGTTGCAAGTAAATTATTAGAAATATTAGATAATGTTTAAACAATTGGAATATTTAGAAATATTATTTAAAAATTCACTTCGAAAGCTTAATCGACGTGCACACGGTGAAGGTTCAACTTCAACTAATAACCTTTTTCCTGCTCAACCTTCAGGTAAAGACACTGATGCGCAGTAGGTGATAATCTTTGTCAATACTTCCAAAAAACACTTTTTCTATTCAGTAATCAGTAACGTAATTTTACAGTTTTATTGTTTCATAGCCTTCATTAATTTAAGGCACCAATAAATACTGTAATTTCTATATTTTTTACAAAGCGAAACTACGTTTGCACGGTTAGTTTTTAATTTATAATACTGTTGACATATACTAAATGCTAATTTGTAAGTCTGTGACATATAATATTATTAATTTATGTAGAAGATGTAACGTTGTATTTCACAGACGAGGTCGGGCGGATTTGAAAACATACGAAAAATCCTCAAACTCGCCTATTTTGTGTAACCATTTCGTCGAGTCGACCGACAGAACAGTAACAGAAATATGGCAGTCGTGTGAGACTTTTTGGCACCTACGCTTTCGTCAAGAAATCCGAAACTTGTATATAATGTATCCCTTTAACTTGCTTCTTTTCTTATCAATACGCACAATACCGAAGGTAATTGTAACAGTGATTTTTTACTGTGTCGGTATTTATGGAACACGAAATCCCATAAGATGTTTGTTTCTATTTATTTATCTCGTCTGTGCCAGTGCATTGTCGGACTTTGGTGTTTTTAGCCTCAATATAAAATTCTTTAAAAAGTTCTGTGTTATCATTTGGAAATGCTTCTCTCCGTCAAGTTTGTGTCAGAAGTTATATCGTATATTTAATTATTTCTTTTATCATACCATTAGTTATGTTATATTTTAGTTACAAATACGATTTCCCATTTTTTATTATATACATTCGTTATTTTTCATTATTTATTGTTATTCAAGGAGGAATTATAATGATGCAAAATACAATAGGAACTATAAATTTGAAGTAATTAAAAAGTAACAAGTACAAAAACATGGCATCCGTGTAATTTTCACAGGAAAATTTCGCAGGCGATGCATTGCAATAAATTTCGAATGAAATGTATAGGAGGAATGAAATAACAAAAATTTATTAATAAGCACAAAGTTTTTCCAGCAGATAACTTACATTTTAATCCATTGAATGATTCTTTTTGTTTTAAAATATATTCTCAATTCACGCATTTCAGTGGCATCTTCTCCATTTTTATTAGTTATTGGATACCGTGGATATGATTTGCAATAATTTCACCAAAGATACTTCGCAGTCTGTCTTCAAAAATTTCTTAAATTTTAACGAGTTTTCAATTTTATACTTATCAGAAGTAAAATTTTGGGAAGTTTTTACGTCTGAAAAGTTATTTCTTAATCGCGACGATTACTAAACTTTCCTCGAGCTTCTCTAAGACAAATAACTCGCGCTTCTTCGATTGTTGCTTTCCTCCTTTGGACTCTTTCTTCCTTTCTTTTTCTCGCCATTTTCTCTTGATAAGTTCGAAGGCCTTTCGTCTTAGTCGCTCACAAGAGAAAGGAAAGTAATTACAGATAGGAAATTGCTCGAGGAAAATGAGCTTTCTATTGGGTCCTATGATGAATTGACGTTTAAATCAGAAATAATTATTTGTCGCTTAGATGGTGAATAAATTTGCTTCGCTCAGTCTGCAGAGTTACAGAATTTTTGTTAGTTGGAACCTTTAAAATCTTTCTTTTAAGTTTTTAATTCGTCAATGCAGATCTCTGATTTTTCTAAAAGAGAGTCTTTTAGAAAAATAAATTAGTAATCAATCAAGTTCGATTTACATAACCGCTTTTGTTTTGAACAATTTCCTTTTTTTGTCAAATAGTCTTTCGGAAAAGATCAACAAAACTTTTAATAGATTCCATTTCCGTACCCCGGTTCAATTTATTAACACTTTTGATTAAAACGTCAATTTTAAACACGGTGCACCGCTTAATACGGATTAATGGAATATTAAAGGAAGAAGAAACAGAAAAAGAACGTTTGTAAAATATATCGCATAGAATAGATCGGTGAACGCTGTTTTATACTCGTCGAGAACGATGCATTCGATGAACGCGCATTCGACACCGCTTCGTTTTTTCCTCGTGTTACAATTCGACGCATAACTTCTCGATGAAAAACTTGAGACATTCGCAAGCTATCGCGAGCACAATTGTGTCGTGTGACCAAACATGCATTGGACGCGCCGATGGTAGGGATCTCTGCAGGATATAAATGAAGCGTTCCCGTTCGATTGTTCGTCTGTTTCGCGAGATTCAACTAAACTTGCATCGGTTTCAACCAACGAAACGTCGCCGAACCGCAATGGATCGTTTCCTGCTCTTCGTCCTGTTGTTCGCCGTTTTACCGTTTACCATGTAAGAATTCATTTTTATATTTTTATGTTTGCTATTTCGAACGTTCTACTAAAAATGTTGAGAAAATTGTAAAGACGATCGCATCGAAATCATCTTGAAGCTGTTGAAAGATAATTGGTTTTGTTTTAATATTATCATTTGAAATATTATAATAATTATAATAATTATATTATATTATAATAATATAATTATATTATTATATTATAATTAAAATTTTAATATTATCATTATCGCTTGAAACTTTCGATCGACGGACGTCAATTTTTAAAACGGATGGCTGTTTAATTTTGAATTTTTGTAGTCAAGAAGTTGTTGAAGAGGGTGCCTGCAAATGCGCCGTGTTTTCCAGGCAAATACCAAAATCAATCATTGAACGCGCTCTTCTATATAACGTCACGTGCGATGGCGAGGGGGAGGAGAAGTGTCAACAATTGTGCATTGCTCTGGTCAGTGAGTAAATAATCATGTATGTTCGATAGTATGGCCGATAAATGTCAAAAAGATATAGGTAATTCTGTGCAGGCTGAGAGCGCGAGAGACAAAGCGCCGCAGATGATGTGCGAAAAGTTGAACAGACACGTGGAGAATCTTCACGTAAGTAAAAATTTATAAGATCAGATTTAAGAAGAAAATTCAGATTTGATATCCTAGATGGCTAGTAAAAACTGTGTATATTTTTATAATAAACTGTGAAATATTTTTTAGGTGGCGGTATACGCAAAAGTGTGCAACGCGACCAGCTGGAAATTCACTGGTTTGAAAGCTGCAGATCCAATTTGTTGCCACGAGGGGAAGAATATAGCCTGCGAGGAACCACTCCCGATGATCGAAAGTTAGATGAATTCATTTGCAATTATTAATGCGTTAGTTGGCTCATTATGAAATTTTACGTAATCGTTTCTGCAAGATTTATTATTTTATTGCTAATTAATAAATTTGTCCCCTGTCGCTGTCGTTGTACATGAATGTTTAATCGTAATTGATTGAATTATGAAAATAAACTCGAAACTCAGATGTAAATTAAATCGATTAATTTTAGCTTCGGTGGCAATCGCGTTAAGGAAATTCAACAGAAATTACTTGCTGTCGCGCCATCTCTGAAATTATTTATGCCTTCTGAATATATCCAAATGAAGAATTGCGTTCTGACGTTTCGCCGCTGAGTGGCAATGCGTTCTCAAACCTCTGAAGAAGCTGGCTGCGCTATTGTCGGGGTACAGTTCCTTTTGGACACGGCTGTTTAAGCCAGGAAGCCGCAAATAATAATAATAATAATGATAATCTCAATCGTGGATTTCGTTTCTTCCGGGATCTTTGATTGCAATGGGATCTTTGATACCGCGTCGGGTATCAAAGACTCCTCTAAGAACAAAATCGTCTTAAAAGCATTAAACGCTTCCTCCTCTCTATACCTTTTCGCTCGAATCTTGAAGATCTTCGGAGCGATTATACCCGCACGCAGACCATCTTTCAAGCTAGCTCCAGAATACAAAGTACGTCTCGCCGATTCCAGATATCTTCTATTTCGTCAATGGTGTTCCGAGACCCTCCTCCCAGGCCATTGAATAGATGGTTTGTTATCGCTCCCCTGACTTCCTGCCGATGAATCCTTCTCCGTGACTCTCCATATCGATCTCGCCATCCCAGAAAGCCATTGTGTTACCCGTGGTTTTGTCGTCCTTTCCTCTTCGGATTTAATGACTCCGCTATCTTCGTGCGGGTCTTCTGCTTCGTTCCTCGTTTACGAATTCGTTCAATTTCCCTTACGATCGAGTTCAACACAATTTTTCCAAACATTCCTCGCGAACAAGTTTCGCGCCAAACTCGTTCAATCGTCAAATCGACATGCTTCTTACGTATTTATTTTCGATCTTAATCTGCTCCGTTTGAGCCGCGCGGTTTACACGACACCTGATACGACACGCAAACTGTTCTGTCTGTCGCTTCACACGTTGATTTGGACTACTAACTGAGCCCTGAGGGAGAGAGGATGACTATATTTTGTGTTGCTAGTGTGCATGATACCGACATTGTGGAAACTCGTAGTACGTTGACTTTGGCTACTTGCACCGAGAGAGGGCAACCTATCAAAAGTTGTTCAAAGTAATCGCGTTATGTGTATTGACTTTAACTACCGGTGCTTAGAAGCACGCGTTGCAATGCTGACGATTTTCTTTACCTGCAGGGAAAATACTCGTAACGTTCGACGAACTTTGGCTAACGTTGTGTACTTGATGAATTGTAAAGCAATTACCATACGCTGGTTACTCTCGAAATGCTGCTCGATATTCTATTAATCGGTTGTCAGGTAATCTCCACTCATCAAACATCCTCAATCATACGGTTGGAAATGATACACACCGGTAAATCCATTCGCGATAATTTGCGTTTCACATTGCGTATGATCCTTCGTACGGGCATTATCGACCGTGTCGTTTTAGCACAATTAAACAAAACGGAAATTGAGGTAATTAGCTGCGAGTTTCCGGTCCTACTGCCCCCACGAACCTTCTTCGACACGCGCGAGTATGTGTATCTACGCTGTGCGCTCTTTCAAATCCGGAATCACTTTCTTCTCTTCAAACAGCGTCATTTTTCACAGTGAATTTGAAACTTCTAGTTCCTAAAAGTTAGAGTTTTCTAGCGTAATTTCCAACGTTAACCGTTCCTTGTATTTGAATTAACCGAACTCGCAACTTCCACCGTAACATTTGTAACATGTGTAAATTAAACGCGTCCAAATTCTACACATTTTCAAAGTTCAAACTCCAGTACCGACGTTTTCGAAAATCCAAAACTTTCCCGACGGCATGACTAGAGTTTGCGTGATTAGAGCCTGACGAGCAATCAACGCCACATCCACGTGTTACACGTACGTCTATCGGATCGTCAGATTTCCTTCGTAATCTCGAAACGTTGGTACAAAGACGCGCCGAATGTTAAAACTGTTAAAAAAGAAGGGAAATTTATCTCAACTCAATTAACTCTCCGCAAGATAAATCTCGGTCAGACAGTAACGTGAAATTCGCGGTGGCTTGTCCAATAATATGTCACGTGATCGAATCCCCCGGACAACACTGACGTAGTCGCGATGGGTGAGTTACATTTATGTAATTCCACAGTGATAGGATAATCAATGTACGGGGATTACAATCTACATACATCGTTAGTTTGTTACTGGGGATATTAGTTTCCAGGTGGTTCCGCGCGTGCAAATGAGCACAAGGGCCGCGAAACGATAGAAACGTAACGACTTGCGAGAATACGTGCCGCGAAGTCTAATTGTATATCTCGACTCATCTGCGAGACGGGAATCGTGCATTCGAACTTTGTTTCAGTTTGGTATATTATTTTGATTCGGAGATAAGTCTGATTCACAATCGCATCGTCCAGTCTCTGTAAATTGAGCGAAATTCGTGAAAATTATTTTACTTTCAGTTAGTTACATCGAATCGCCTCGGATAAATTTCGACTGGTATCTAACTTCGTTTACCTTACCGCAGATCGTATCGTCATCCCCGTTAGTTGAACAAGTAATTTATCTCTATCGACGTGCGTTTAAGATATTTTCGATGATTTTACACACCGTATTAAACCGATTCGTAGGCTTTCGCCCTAAATATCAACGGCGCTAACATGCGTGACGATATTGCGTACGCGCTTCTTCGCTTTAATTACTTTCCGATAGTACTTTCACAGTCAAACACAAAATTATTCACGCAGTGGAGACTACAACAAAAATTTATAAGAGACAATGTTCGTAATACAGATTTTCTGGCACTTGTTACTTAGAAGTTGTACTTTAGATTGCGAAGAAAGAAAGTTATGAAAGAAACTTGGAATATTATTGTTTGCTATTATTGAGAGAACGAATGTCAATTGCTTTTTATTTTATTATCTTTATATAACAAATTTGATCGATGACAAAAAATGTGTCCTTACGAAATATTAATTTTTTCAGAGTAATAATTTCTCCAGTTTTCCAAATTTTTGTTGCATTCTTTTTTATATCAAAATTTTGAAAATGTTCTTTCTGTTTTATACGTTATATTATCGACTACGCGAATAATTTTTATGACTTACTGTACGTAACTTTCATCGTTCTTTTTAGTTAATAATGTATATAATCCAATTATCTGTTCATTCTGTTATCACTGAGTCGAATTTAATAATGGACAACGCTTTCCGTCCCTTGATTCTGATTGAGCGTATCGTTTTAATTTTTCTTCTGTTATCCATCGTTTTCTCGATGTATTTCCGTGCCTTTTTCCGGTCGTGCGCTTTCATTATGTCTGGCTCTGCCAGTGACTCCGAATTAATGGACCAATGCTACATGTTTCAAACGACAAGCTAAATTATCTCTTGGTTTCAATGCTTTTTCAACCATTTCAATGCTTTTGAAAAGATTTTTGAACACGATGAACGTAGTTGGCCAAATAAATAACAAATAATAGCTTACAGATAATCATGCAGTTTACTGATCAAATAATAAGGAAGAAATTTACTTTAATTTACTAAATAAATAGTAAATTTTTGCACGAATGTTGTTGCATGCATAATCCTTTACTCATTGACAAACTAACCACGTGTCATCGCGCTAATTACTAATTACACGATACCTTTTAATGCACGTGTTTCACTTTCTGTTACAGGCCACCAGCTACGCAATACGACGTGCAAACACCACCTTAGAGCCCTTAAACCGGCTTAATCCTCTACATGCCTTTCACGCCTCCTTAATGTCGCTTCAACTCGCACGCTACGGTTGTTGGCCCATGTGTGGTTCTCTCCACGTTCCGGATGCTCAATTATGCCCACGTTATCGGTAATAACTACCACGTTTAACGAGCGAATATTTTTGACGGTATCTTCGCTGATTAAAATTTCCATCGGCGAAGGTAAACGAAGGATAGTAGAACGGCTAAGTGTAGGTAAAGTTGTTCCCAAGTTTCTAAGTTCTTCTGGTTAATATAACGTGTAATGTAGAAGCTCTTGAGCCGCTAGAGCGGTTGTTACAAGACGATGCAATCACGTAGGGGAAACTGGGACAAGCTGACAAGTTTTCCAGTTTTTAATTTTAGCAATTATTTAAGAGGTTGAGTTAATTACTTACGGCACTTTGGTGTTCCCAATTCTCTGTATTCCAAGAAAATATTCCAACAGATATTCTGAGAAAAACTTTGAGAAAGAAATGTACAAAGCAAGTTGGAAAATGTTTCTTTGGTGACATTAAAATGTTCGTCCCCAGTACGATTCGTCTCACTGAAAGGCCCAGAAGCAACTGTTCTGACTAGGAAATGAAGACGACTTTTTTGCCATAAAATTTTATCGATATGCAAACATTTGAATCGATAGAAAACAAATTACAGGCGCGATCGTTCAGTACCAGACAACGCCACTCCTACTCGAGGTCTACCCCACGCCCCCTCACGAATCACGTGACCCAAATCAACCAATCGCTAATTTTCGTTGCATCAGCGTTGCACCTGAAGAGGCCCGATTTTCTGGGTTACCCTCGCTAAAATCACTTTCAGTGATAATATATAATTACTAATATGTAATATATTATCTAAAATATATTATTTTTATTATGTTGTTCTATTATAATATAATTAAAGTTAAACAGAATGGATAATGAAAAGTAAATTATTTTCGAAATTTGTAACAATTAATACATAATTAAGAATTGTTGCATCTTATATGATTCAGTTTCATACACGGTATGCATTGAATTCACTTTGTTTCTATAAATGAAATGTAGAGCATGTGTACGAAATCTAATTACCTTATTTTCGAACGACGAGATGTCACACTATTCGTATAAAATTTTACACGTCGTCTCCGGACAGGAGAGATCGACACGAGTATTTTTCTCCTCTATGAAGGAAATAATTGAATAACGGATACTAACGGTACTCCTCGTGTTACATGCATTCTGTCATAATAAACAGTTAAACAATGAATTTCACACATCTCGTGCTGATCAAACTTCATATGACCGTATCAATTTATCCCAGTGTTAATTTACCTCTGCGTTAATTTCCCTGCCAAGTATTACGTGCTCGTTTCAACAAAATTGTCTGCATGGTCGAAGTGGAAAAAAAGTGTATTCATTCGTGGGAATACGGCGGCAACGGTTGTCATTAAAGAAGACGTGCCATTGCGTTAATAGCGCAGGAATAATTTACGCAGGCACGAGAAACGCGTTCAAGACTTCTGATACTGTGGACGCTTTGAAAACTTTTCAAATAGGCAGACTGGCGACGCGTTAACGGCTTTGAAAACGTAGCCTAACGTTGGTCTAGTTTAATCATTGAAACGACCAGCTAGAAAAGATCGTCGAAATATTTGTTCTTTTACTTCACTCGATGCGAGGCTGTAAAATAACGTTGCGTCAGACGCATTCGGCCGTAATTATCCACGCTTAAACCACCCCCCGATCGTTAAGCCACACGTTTGCTGTCGCGTCACGATACGTAACATTCGTGTAACGTGACGTGCAAACACTAGGTTAGCTGCCTTAAGCTTGCACCAAGCTGTACAAGCTTTCCGTGTCTCCTCGGTGCCGCTACAGATCATATGTTACATGTTACTTCGGCCGGAAACCAGCCACGGAATTACATCTACAGTTTCTCGAAACCCCGCTCTCTCTCTCTCTCTCTCTCTCGTGTCTGACAATCACGAGCAAAGGTGTATTTATGCACGTGTGTTTACCTATTAGCTACGTGTCGGCGTGGCCGCTTTGCCAGTCGAGGCTACGATTATTGGTTCATCTCGGTGATCATTCGTTGCCGCATCGTTGAATTTATCGATGTGAAATTGCATCTCGGATGCTGGAATGTATTTTATTTTTTAGTAGTGAAACTGGTTTGTCGAAGGTGAAGCGAGAGGGAAGAAAGGAGACGTAAGAAGAGAAAGAGTGAGAAATAAGAGAGAGAAGAGAAGGAAAAGAAAAAAAAACTGCACGACTTGTACTCCAGTACAATTTGTCTCACTGAAAGGCTCAGAAGCAACTGTTCTGGCTAGGAAATGAAGACTTTTTTGCCATAAAATTTTATTGTTATGCAAATATTTGAATCGATACAAAACAAATTATAGGCGCGATCGCTCAGTACCAGACAACGCCACTCCTACCCCACGCCCCCTCGCGAATCACGTGACCCAATCAACCAATCGCTAATTTTCGTTGCATTAGCGTTGCACCTAAAGAGGTCCGATTTTCTGGATTACCCCCGCTAAAATCACTTTCAGTGATAAAAAGAGAGCAGAGAGAGAGGCGAGGAAAAGAAGAAACTTAAAGAAAGAAAAGGAGGAAATCCTTAATATTTACTTGTAGTTCCGCTTGCTTAAGTAGAAAGTAGACTCTTTGAGCTACACGGCATTCTACTCTATATTTATCGGTTAAATAGAAAAAATCTTAGCATGGTCGCCTCTCTCATTAAAAACAATTTATGCCTTGCAAATATCCTTTTATTGTCAAAATTGTCAGTCTACGCAACTAAATTGTGTTCCATGGACTGAAAATTTTGATAAGAAAAGTATGTTTTGCACGGCGCGCGTCACTTTTAATAGAAAATGACTTATATATATATAATATTATTACAATAATATAATATAATTAACACGATGATCATTCGAAATAACCGCAATTTTACCGACGAAAGAGAAACGGATAATTTTGTAGAAACGAAGATGGTTACTCGGCAAATCGTGTATCGTGATAATAATTGGTTAAAGAGGTCGGCGGATCGGGCCACAGGAACCGGAAGGCACGCGAAACTTGGTGGCTCTGCTTATTAACTTATTGCATCTTCTAAGTTCCCGCTAACTGATATTAATTACTGTACTCTCCGGAACTCTAACTTTGCCCGGCTTGTTGTCGCGTTAGCCCCTTTTCGCCGACCTACTTTCAAATTTCTCCCCCTTTTATTCCGCGCCTTCAACTTCTCGCGCCACCCTTCTCAAACGACCCTTCTCACTCGCTTTCGAGAGTCATTCAAGACTTTCCGCTACAATCGGGGCGACGTTGCAACGAGAAAAGGGTGGCAATTTACGATTGTGCAACCCGTTTGCAACGATAATCGCACTGTCAACTGAAAGCGGGCAAACAACGACGGAATCTGGAAATTTCGTCGTCGATGTTAATCCGATCTTTTCGCTTACAAATCGCGAGTGATGTGTCCGGCTTCGCTTCTGTATCCGGGTTGAATTACAACATAACATTGCGGAATAAACGCCATACGACGGGGTATAAAGAAAAGCTGAAGGACGCTGCGAAACCGCAAAACCAATAGTAGCGTGCAAGCATCTTTTCTCACCGAGAAAATATTTCCCACTAGACACGCTGCTCCAAGAGTCTTATATACGATCGGGGACCGAACACGAGTAAACATGATTCTGGTTCTCCGACCAGCACGTCCCTGGAGATGAACGAAAATACGGTGGATCCTTAACACGGCGGACAAGCCGTTAAAACTTGTCGCGAGCAACTGATTTCTACCACGGACACGACCATCAATTCTCGAATCATAGATACACGTGTGCTGATCGCTTGATCGCACGTAGATTGCAGATATTAATCTGCGAACGCAATTGCTTATTACTAGAAGAAATATTTCGAGCGAAGGTATACATTTCTCGATTTTGAGGAGTTAGTTTGTTTGTAAGAGGGACGCGAAAGTATAATATTTTACGCATTAAAAAAGGTATTGTTTTAACAATAAGTAAAGTATCATTTTAATTCTCTCTAAAAAAGACCATTATTTTAATAGATATTTTGACTCCGATTTTCCAATTGTGAGTGATGTATCATTCATTGTGTTATGTCTTGTCTTTTAAATGTAGTAATCTTGGAAAATAATTAATTTTTGGTAATTGGTTTTTGATACAAGTACATTTTTACAGAGAAATGGATCGATTAACGTAAAAGTCCTATCTAAGAAAATGAAATTGATCTTCGTAACTCTTGTACTTTATGCTTGCACTCGCAAACAAATTAACTACGTCAAAATTACCAAACCTAAACCAGCTATGTTTCGTTGGAAACACTTTTTCCAACAACGGACGGTTCTGTAAATAGTTTTTATTCAAGAATTGAAGGAAACGTAATAGTTGGGAGATTGTATCAATCGTAACTAGTGAGTGGAAGCTTTTTAACAAACTGTTAAAAATCCTGTTGATCCATTTGAGGAGATTTCAGTTGGAAAAAGAACAACGTCACGCAGAAAAAGCGAAGCAAGAGTTTAAAAAAAAGTTGCTGCCCTTGATACTATTATTTCCATCTGGAAAATCTCGTTCCGCATATGTATACTACGAATTAGTCGATGTGTACCATACACGACGACAAATGCATCAGCGCATTTCAATCAGGAAGATTTCGACATTAATTCCAGTGCGTCGGCTATGTCGAGGTATGTAATAAATTCGTTTTCCGGGTTCCGGTATCGATACAATTTTCATCCTTCGTCTGAAATACAGAGCCTGTACGCACGGTGAAATAAACGTTCCGTGCGATTTTCACTGCGCGATTGATCCGTGATTCCATTGATTCGACTCTGAATGCGACACATTGAAATAACATTCACTACCACTACTGATTCAACTGGATACGCGGAATGGTATTATAAACCTTTCGTCTGACAGCCGTTAACTATTTCTTGTTGGACAAAGGATTAAATGAAACGGCAGTAAAAAAAGAAAAAAGAGCAGAATTAACGGAAGGTGAATGGAAAATATTTGTAATTTTTTATAGAGTAAAAGAAAGAGAGAGAGAGAGAGAGAGAGAGAGAGACAGAGGGAGAAGAAAAGTAGAAAATAGAAATGTAAATTTGATTTCAAGCAGCTGTCACATTACGACTTGTTAACAGAATTTCACGTTGCCGGATTTACCTTTTGGTTCTTCGCAGTTACGTTTGAAACAAAATAAAAAGACACGTCATTAGCCTCGTCATTTACGTTTGTAAAAAAAAAAACAGTCATGGTTCGTTCGTTGATCGACGCGCGGATATTTTTATTATGCGTTCTCGCGAGTTATTTCGCGGACGTATCCATTCGGAATAAGTAAACAGTTTAAATCATCGTGGAGCGCGAGGCCAGTTATCTCTGAATTTTACATCGCGTCGAGAGCGTTTTATTGCACGCCCGTGTAAATTCGTCGTTTCGCCCGATTTTAATGGCTCTCTAGAAAATATAAATTGCGCTCCTCGATCGCGGCCATATAAATTCCAATGCGTCCTCTAACGCGGATCATTTGTTACAAACGCCCCCCCTCGCCGCGATAATACGTCAATATTATTAAATTCTATTAATTGAATAATTAATTCGCTAATTACTCGACGTCAGACATTAGCAACACGGCAATTTACAACGCGTAATTCGATTTTGTTAATTACGTTTCCCTGAGAGACGCGTCGCTGCCGAGAAATTTCGCGGATAAATTCATCGATCTGTTTACCCGGGGGGGATAAATCTCGTTAAATAACGGACAGGGGATTTTAATGAAAGCCGAGCAAAAAGAAGTGCGACGACTGTCAGGGAGATTGATGCGTGACGTGATATTTTGTTGTCTGAATTCAATTTAAACGAACTGTCCCGTTCTCGATCTTTCTCTGGGACGCGGACGGTCGTCCAGTTACCGTCTCGTACTACTTGCGAATCGAAAAATTCAGGCCGCATTTCCCCCCCCTTAAGAAGGATAATCATTGTTCTTTCGCACCATGTTACCGTTCCACTTTGCTGGTGCCTTTCCACGCGGATCTTTTTTCAACGAAATTTCCTGGCCAAAACGTCCAGAAAATCACCCTGATAACGATCTCTCTCTCTCCGCGAGCCACGTCCCCGCTGCGCTAATTACGCGGAAAATTGTTTTCCCCTTTTGAATTTGGAATTTGAGGCCCGCGAATACCACGGCTGCCACCGCGGACCCTGTAATTTTCTATTCAAAGGACAAACGGCGTGGATGCGCGTCGCGCACACGGCTGGAAAACGTAAATATCCAAGTTGCGCGAACGCGAATCGAAATGGAGTCTGAAGTGCAAAGGGAGTGCTTCATCAGAAAGCGGCGTCAACCGAAGCGAGATCGAATAATTGCCTAGGAAGAATTCCATCTTTTGTTTCTTTGTACGAAGAAAATCGCTTTGTGTCATTTTGGGAATACATTTTAATTAAAGTTTCGTGACTAGGACTTTTCAAACTCATTTAGAGAGAAAGAGAGAGTAGAGAGGGGAGGGGGGGGGAGAAGACGCAATTATTAAATTAGAGCAAGTGTTTTTCCCAAATCGTCTTCTCGTAGCCTGTAATATTCGTTGCACGCTCCTCGAAACCTCGCCCCCTTTTTATTTCTATTATTTAGATACTCCGTACACTCGAACGCTAGAGACGGCTGCACACTGCCGGTTGTAAAATTTTCGATAAATGCGGAAACAGCGTGAAGGTAAAGGAAAAGAGAAGAAGAAAAAAAATGGAGCAAGTCGAAGATAACGAGGGGAAAAACAGGGGTCTCGCGACGTGACAGCTATCGTTACGCAGATTCGCATTATCGTTCGAAAGGGAGAAAGATTAAGACTGCTATTCGTCGTGAGAGAGTCGCGCGAGCGGCTTTGCTTATCGAATAATTTTTTACGTTCCGGAGCTTGATAAACGAGACGCGGAATATTCGAAGCATGAACAAACATCAGCAACGAGTTGAGGAAGAAACAGGAAGATGAAGTCTCGACGTTACGAGTGGCACGTCAAATAGATACGAAAAAGAAAAAAAAAAAAAAGAAAAAAAGATAAACTCGCGTGAAGAGGGAAGAAAAATATTATAAAGCCACTTCTCGAGCGACGGTGTTGAACTGGCCAGCGTGAAATAGCAGCGAATCTCGATAAAAAAGAAATTCAACGATTTCTGACTGATCGTACGGATCGATAGTTTCTCTCCTTACTGCGTCCGATGTAATAACGATCGACGTATCGAAGCGTCACGGAAACGCGTCCGTCTGTTTGAGGGAAAAATATAGGCATATTTCCGACTGGCTGTAACGACTCGTCCACCAGCCAGACAGAATTAATCAGTTTTCGCTAGCCTGGTTGCCGGTCACGTTGCCAGTGAATCAGGTGTAACGACCCTCCGCTAATAAATAACCATCAAACCGTTGGCAATATATTAAGGGGAATAAATTCATATCGGGAAAGCAACGCTTTCGTCACTAAATAACCCAGATCGTGATCATGGCCACGAGTTCAAATTCCCAATTATTAGATCGTTTTGCGCTATCGAGCCACCGTCGATCGTCCGCGATACGACTCAGGTATATTTTTTCAACAACCTTCGGTCTTGAGAGCGTAATCGCAACCGGTCTTGCCGTCATGTAAATCTCTTGGAAAACGCTTTCCCAGGTTCACTCCACTTTTTCTCCACTCTTTGCCCCTATTCCTCGCTCGTTTTCTGGCTCTTCTGCACTTTTCTTCCTCTTTCTTTTTTTTTTTTTTTTTTTTTTTCGTTTAAACTGCCTCGTAATGGCGCTCGGTACAGTTGGTTATATCCTCGTCGCGTCCGTAATTAATCCCCTCGCTAGAAGCGTGCGGAAGCGGAACTCTCGAACGACTGGAATGTTGCGAATCATCCGCGATCCCTTTACCATCTCGTATGGACTGGTTGTTCTACTTTATCACGTTTGTCGCGATTGTCGTTTAATTTAAATGGGACGCATTGATTGTATCCACACCGTGTACTAATCACTTTTAAATTACTTGTCAAGAACGTGAAAATTGGACGTTCTTTCGACACTTTGACTACCGCGCGAAATTTATATCGGTCTTGCTTCCGGAAGGGCGGAATATTTGTCAGTGTAAAATATAACGTTGCGATAAAAAAAAGTAACGAATGCGTATCTTTCGTTTTATAGTATATTGTCAGATTATTAATCATATGTGACGAAATATTTGAAAAGAAAAAGAAACAATTTTAGTGCGTGTAAATAACATTTCTGCATTGAATGAAACAAGTGTAGAGAGACATAATATGGGGCATATATGTAGGATAGATATTTAATTATAGAATGGCTTGTTTTCGATGTTAATCAACCGATTCTTTTATATTGCGATAACCAAGATTAAATCTAATACATTGTAAAGATCTATCGATTAGATCTCAATATATAGTATCTTAACACATTGACTGCTACGATGCTGTGATTTCTATTTTAGAATAATTATACTATTATATAAATAGTACAATTATACTATTATATAAAATATTTTAGAATGATTAAAATAAGATGAATGAATTTAAATAACGTAAATAATTAAATAACATTGTAAAACGAAAAATACTGCGTTTGTTATATGTTTATTGTAATATATCTTTTAATCTAGAAATTTTGCGTGGTAGTCGACGTATTAAATAACAAATGATATTTTATATTTGATATTTGATTCTTTTACGTTGTAACGATGAAGAAATCAGAATGATCTCTCAGTAAAAAGAGTACAAGTCCATTATTAAACAGTAGTAGTATTAATAACAGTGATAGTTACACTATATTCCATATTTATTGCATATTTTTACTACAAAATACATTATAAATGTAACGACATGTTTTCTCATCATATGGAAATAATTATATTGTAAATGATGTAATGTAGCTATTTCAACATGGGGAAGGAAAAATTCCCCAATTAAGAGATTAAAAGTTTCTGTTGGTGATATCCGTTTAATCGTTCTAGAAGTAATTACAAAAATGATCAAAGGGAGTGTTAAAAAGGATTCTACTGACGGAGTGACAATTCATTACTTACCAAGTTCTTATCTCGTTTTCGCTTCTTGAGAACGCTGTAATTTTGTTCCCATCGCTTTTTCCACGGCGTGTTGTCCTCAGACCCTAATAATTTCACGGAATCGAGTCGATAGAGAAAGTTCACCGTTATTGCGATACAGTCGGACAACCGCGTCGTTTCTTTGGCCTGGTTCGATAACGCGCAAGAAACTTGAGTATACCGGCTGCGTAAACTCTACAATTTATGGTCGGAGAAATTCACCCCAATTCATCGAATTAATACTTCACGCGATAATTATGCGGCCCTGCCCGTTTAAATGAAAAAAAAAAAAAAAAGAAAAGAAAAGAATGCGTCTAAGAGGAATTAAATCCTCAGCTTATCTTTCACTTTCACTTTTAAAGTGATCATTTCAAGTAAGTTTTCATCGATTCTTGCTTGATCGTTTCGTACGAGCCTGGTAACTGTTTCTATCGCGGTGTACTTCCGATTTGCACCCGCGATTCATTTAATCTCCAAGAGTAAGTTAATTAACGCGAAAATTGCGCGGATAAAGCGATAACTCAGACACAGAGTGTTTCAGGTTAGCTTATTAGATTTCTTAGGGTCTTAGAAATGGGAGATGTATCCCGTGACAAACTTATGACCACGTTACAGCGTGAATATTTACGCAAATTGATACTTTTATGAACGCGGGTAAAGAAACGAATGGAGATTTGAGTTTTACCCTCTAAATATTACAGCTCTAAAAATATCGTGTGATATTGCATAACCAGTGCCTACTTCATTTTATACTTTTCGTATATTTTTACGTATCGTGAGATACCCACGTGTACTTCACTATATTATTTTGCATACGAATTCCCCACAGGTAAATGCACATTCAACTCGCATTTATGTGGCATAACGTATTTATTCTACTCTTTAAAAAAACCAAACCAATACTTTATTTCTTATAACTTGTGTATCTTTGCGTATCACGGAACACGTAGCTTGCACGTTTCTCCATGTTTGAATTTCCCATAAGTAAATACGCAAGCATTCGTAGTCTATTTAACGTTTGCTGTAATACAAGAATCGATCTAACCTGATTCTCAAGAGGGAAAAAGTTTTGCTCGGAACAGTTTTCTCAAAGTCCCCCCGTTAGAAAGAGTTCGCCCCGAATTTCGCTCAGGATCGATTAATCATCCTGTCAATTCTTTTATCCTATCTGGATGTATCTCTCCACGTGATTCGTTTCGTCGATAAAACATCCGCGGAGTGCGTCAGCCGAGGTTTATCAGCCCGCAGGCCGAATCATCAGGCAGATTGAATGAACGAATTAACTTTTCATTGGCCGATGCGCTGCACAAGCTACGTTTTTCTTTCTCTTTCTCGACCTACCGACTCTCTGTCTCTTGTTTCCCGTCGTCTCTCCGCTTCTGCATTCTCCAAAGATTAAATTATCTTCCATCCACGACTCAAACGGTGACACGAACCTCTCACGTGGATGATTCACGAAAATGTTGACAACCAAAATTACGTCCGACATTAGAATCCAAGTGCAAGCTTCAGAACATCCTTATCGGCACGATTTTTCTTCGTCACGCCAATATTTAATTTTCTTAGGTAATTAGATCGATCAGATGTGTCAGATTCAAAGTTTAGGCTTAATTCTACGATAAGGTTATTCTGTTTTGGAAAATGTCAAATGTTCTTTTAATCACGTTAAGATTTGGATTTTTCTTTTTTTTTTGAGAAATTAAGGAAAAATTCGGCCACAGATGTACTAGATTCAAACTTGTACAAAATTTGAGGGCTTTGGAGCGATTCTGGGAAATTAAAAATTTTGTCAATGATGGTAAAACTTAATTTTTAAGGTTAAGGAAATATGTTAGATCTTAAATGATTGTAGTACTTCATGTTAAATTAAATTATTTCACGTCTTCCGACTTTACGATAGTGACTAGTAATAAAATACAATTAAATAAAAAATTCTATCCACTTATAATAAATTTATAAGATTAAAAAATATTATCCATTTATAATAAATCTTTGCATCTTCCAACATCGTTCCATTAATGTGAATTGAAAATTGAAACAAAGACGAGCCAAGTGATTTTACGTAATTACATATTAATTGAATATCGATTATATATATGAATTATACATCAGCTGAATTGAAAAGAAATTCTAGCGAGTGACATTTATAAATTTCTAGTGAAGACATCGATCGATGGTTTAGATTGGACACCGAGCAATTAGTCGGACAGTTTAATTAGTAATAATAGAGAATATCGAGATGTTCCTCGACGAGCACTACCATTTAGCTTTGACAATTCATTACGTTGCCGGACGAAACGTTCTATATTTATCTGGCAGTGAAACCTGGAAACACAGATTCGATCCAGCAATCGTTCGTTCATTTTATCACTGAAAGTGATTTTAGCGGGGGTAACTCAGAAAATCGGGCCTCTTCAGGTGCAACGCTAGTGCAACGAAAATTAGCGATTGGTTGATTTGGGTCACGTGATTCGCGAGGGGGCGTGGGGTAGACCTCGAGTAGGAGTGGCGTTGTCTGGTACTGGTGATCGCGCCTGTAATTTGTTGTGTATCGATTCAAATGTTTGCATATCGATAAAATTTTATGGCAAAAAAGTCGTCTTCGTTCAGTGAGAGGAATCGTACTGGGGTACAAGTCGTGCAGTTTTTTTTTCTCGTGAGTCTCGATTTCATCGTCTTTCGTTTCCTTTCCGCGTCCTTTTCCGCTCGCGAAGGCACGCGTGCCTTCATGTCAGAAGACACGATCCACAGGCAATTTGAAACGTCTTTCGCGTAGAAATCAGGCAGGAAACGTTTGTCATGTTAAGAGACAACTGTAACGTTCGTATCTTTCCGTATCGCGGCTGGTTTCATTTCGTCTGGGAGAGACCAAAGCCAAAGAAACCCACTGGTTGTCTACACTATATAGCGAGTCGGAGTACGTCGTTGCGAGTAACCTTGGAGAGAATCCCAACTTCCGGTTCGCGAAAGTACCGCTTTTATTGCGCAGCCGTTGCTCGCTTCCCTCGATTCTCGGGCAAAAAAGCACGAGGACACGGTCGGTTGCACGCTCCTCGCGCATCTTTCCCCGAAAATTGATTCGCCGCTAAAACGGAGGCAGCTTCGTCCCCTCGATCCCGCCGATAATCCGCGATTCCCATCGCGCGCGTAGTTCATTCTTATTTCCCTGCTCCCCTCCCAGCTCTCGCGGAGGCGTCGCGACGATCGGACGGACGGACGTAGCGAGGACCAGCAAGCAGACTGGGAACGTCAGAGTGCCCTACGACTGCGCCGCGTGCACATCCCTGCCTGCTCGATCGTCACCCGCCCGTAGATCATCGTTCACACTCCCGTCGGTACGTCGATCCATTGCGATCGTTGATCGCGTTCATCCATAAATACCTAATAGAAGAACATAGTTTGCCAGTGACTCAAGTGTGCTCGTGCTCGTGCTTCGTCTCCCTCTCTCTCCGTTTTCGTGGATCTTTCAGACTTTTGGATCCCGGACGTTCTGTCAGATCCGAGAGAAAGGATCGAAGACCGTGTTCGTCGTCCGTCTTGTCGAGACAACTCGGGTGCAACCGCGTAAAATGCGCGCGCCTTGACGAGCCACGGATAAGTGACAGACATCGTTCATAAAGTACACCGTATCGATTGCTTCTTCATCGAGCATCGCTTTGACGATGCTTGCACGACGAGGAGAGATCGAGAGAGCCTTGTGAGAAAGCGGATCGCGCGTACGCGTTGGATTTTTCGTTTCGTCGATCGCATCAAACGCGATCGAGAAACACAGGAGTCGGCCAGAAAACACCGGACGATCGAGAGCGAGATGCGTTGAGCCACCGATCACGGCGAGCGGCGCAGGGATGAGCGAGGCGTTCAATTAAAGCGTTGCAGAAGCGAGCGACAGAGAGACAGCAGAAGGAAACACGGGGGGGAGTCGCGTGACTCGCTTGGAAAATATTAGTCGCGGAGAGACGCAGCTTACGATGCCGTCTCTCGATCTCGTTCTCGCAACACCGAGCCACCGGTCCCGTTGAATCCCACTCGGTGAGTCTGCTCCTCCGCGTTCAACCACGAGGACACGCTCGATCTTCCATTTTCAGTGAAAAAAAAAGCGTTTCGTTTCGCCGCGCGCGAGCGTTTCCCTTCGTCTCGAAGAGTCACACACGGTCCGCGAGAGAACAAGCGACGATCGCGATCGACAGCCAGCGTCGATGCTAGCGAGCGTTTCGGCCGATTGATTTGGCGCGTGCGTGACAGGAAAGAGGAACATCGGACTTTGGAAGAATTCCAGCGGCGAGCCTGGCGTGGACGATGAAGTGGTGCTTAGTGGTGCTGATTCTGGCCGGTGTCACACGGGCCGACAATTCCGTGGAGAGGGACTATGCGATCCTCACGTGTCCGGACCTGAATTCTCAAGAGGAAATCGACTTGAACGAGGTGAGGTCTTCTTTATTGTCCCGCTTTTCTCCGTCTCTTCTTCTCCTTCGACTTTCCCGTACTTTTACGATTACGTAACCGCGCATCTCTGCGGTTCGCCCGACACGATCGACGCGTCCAGTCGTAAAAATAATTGGGACATTCGACGATCTCTGCGATCCGACATGGCGGATCGTTGTTTCGTTCGTCGACGATCTTCGAGCGTTTCGCCCTCGAGTGAACTGGTTGAACCCAATTGGAAACGATGGTTTCCTCGATGAAAAATTTGCCAGTCGCTCTTGCCTTTCTCGTTTCCTTCCGGCGTGCGAGAGCCAGCCTTCCGAGGGCACTTTAATCGCGTCGTTAAATTCATGTCACGTAAACCAAAGCGAGCAGGAGTTTTCTGTGATTACTTGAAAACAATTACCACCGCTGGTATTGGCGCGATGGCGGTTTTCGTTGGAAAATAGGCGAGAAAGAAAGTAAGTTCGCTGACCGAGGGGAATAAAGCCTGGATGGTTCCCCATCGCGTCGTCCTAGACATTCCGGGACGCGCTCCAGTCCCCGACGGTGCAAATCGCATCTCGAAATTTCTATAGCAAGAATCCACGTATTCGTAAAATAATGTGCGAGCCACTCGTGCCTGAGATTCCCGGGAGCGTTCAATCGAAGCGCCATTAAAAGCTCGCGATGAAATATCGACGGTGTTTTCCTTCCATTCGTCTTTTCGGTGGAGAACGCCGACGTGTATCGAATGATCTTCGTCGTTTCGCACGAGCGCGGCAGGGGAGAAACGAGGGGGGGAAAAATGAAACACGGACGCGGATCTGTCCCAATGAAAATGCAAAGATCCACGAGCGAGCACGGCTGATTTGTATCGTTTCTTCTTCTTTTTTCTTCGCTTTGACAATGGTAAAATTTATCGCGGAGAAACGCGGATCTCAGTCTCGGATCTCGCCTCTTTCAGATTAATGCGATTCCAATAACTGCGCTTGTGTCTGAGCTCGAGAACCGTGACAGCCTACCATCGTTGCGTCGTGTGTCTCCTCTTCCCTTCCTTTCGCTTTTATTTTCCGTAAAAAAGCAAGCAGGAGGGGAAAAAAGTATCGTAGCAGGGAAAATGCGCATCTACGAGTGTCTATTGAAAAAAAAAAAAAAAAAATACAGGGAAGGAAAGTGGGAAAAATAAAAAATAAAAAGAAAGGGGGAAAAGCAGGCAGCGTTCGATACGACTTCACTGATAAATGTAATATCGATAACATCGTGGACGTGTCGCGGCGTTTTCGAAAGCGCGCGTCGATCGTTTTCTCCCGGTTTCCGCCGCCCGCGATTCTTCCTTTTATTTCGTTTTCCGTTCTGTCCGTCGATTAATAAAAAAATCATTTCACACCGGTGGAAATACAGTTCGTTTTTCCCTCCCTCCCGATTGTGGCTATTTTTTCCCCTCTTTTCTTTTTGTTCTCTATTTTTATTTTCGCCGTCCGGCCGATCGCACCGGCCGTCCTGTTCAACTTTGATAGATAAAAATCCGTTACGTTGTACCGCGAGTTCATCGGAGGGTAAACTGTTTTCAATACGGGAGGCACACGGGACGCGAGGTGTTTCAGAAAATCGGGTCAGATTTGAGCTTTTTTTTAATAGACGCTCACAGCGTTCGTCGCGTCGGTCCGCGCGCATACGCTCGCACACCCGAACCCGGGACATCTTGCGTGGTACAATCGATACTCTAGTTTGACGTTTGTGCCTGATTTTCCTTTTTTCTTTTCCTTTTCTAACGTAGATCGTTTTCGTTTCACTTTCCGTGCAATGCAACTTGGCAACGGTAGAGACGATGAAATCAACGTCCATTCGTCGAATAGGACAGTGCGTCGAGGATGAAGCAGAAAATCTCGCTGTCGGAAAGTTTCGGGAAGGATGAGCAACGGTTTGCGCAACGAGCGTCGCCAGATCGAGCGTGGAAGCTGAATAAGCGCGCAGGGACGAGTCGCGTCTGTGCTCTGGCGCGGAGTTGGGCCGTAGCTTAAAGTATCGTTAATTCAAAACAATTACGAGTTCCTGGCACGCGGCCTCTACGAAGTTGTCGAGTCGTTCGGGGCTTCTGGTCATGTAGCGAGCGGCATTAAGTGGCAGTTATAATTCAAACGGCCGCGTCCAAGAGCTCGTGTAATTCGTGTATCTGACTACTCCGTTATCGACACGGTTCACGCCTGTTCCTTGCCCCTGTTTTTCGCGCTCTTCAGATTTCGCGTCGAACAGAGTGCACTTGGTTTCGATTACGGCGCCGTGTCGTCGTCCAATTACCCTCCTTTTCGATTAAACCTAAACCGCATAAACGGGCAATTTTTACTTTCCTCCGCTTTTATCGCGTTGCTTGGCATTTCTCGCAATTGCTGTCGCGCCGCGCGGCTACTATCCAACACGGTTTCTTAAATAGCCCGTGGCACCGAAACGTCACGGTTGGAAGCGTTCCCCGGTGGAACGTTTTCTGTTTCTCCAACGGCAACGTCGACGAAGAATCGTCGAATCGGGGGAGGACAGAGCGCGACGACGGAATCGGAGGCAGATTGCGCGGAAAAATATTTATCGTGAAGCTCCTCTCTTTCTCCCCTTCGTACGAACGCTGCTCGTATATATTGGAATATCTCGGATTCGCAGACGATCGAAGACACCGCGCGATATTATTGGGGCTCGAAGATTCGTATGGAATTCGTGGAAATGCAAATTTAAGGTTCCCGGAAAGGTGGCTGACTCGGTAGTCGTGGTATTAGACCCGAGATACGAACGAATGACGAGGTTCGACGAGGTTTTTTTCTTTTTTTCTTCTCTCTCTCTCTCCCCTCTCCTCGATCTCCGACGATTCTTCGCGTCCCCGCCTTCTCTCGGTGTTGTATCGATTCCGAGACGAGAAATTTATGCATTGGATAGAAAATGATGAAACGACGTTTGAATTACGATCGATCGGACGTCTCGAAAGATTGAACGCGGCCACGCCGCAGCGATCTATCGTTACCATAGATCCCCCGTTTACATCGCGACCTAACCACTGCGGCGCGTGACAGGTTAACACTATCCAGGACTAAAATATGAAAATTGAGTCAGGAAAATTAGAAAGCAGGGGATAGGAAAGGGATACGATAACGAACGCGAGCGTTTGTTCGTATATTTTACAAAAATCATTCGAATCTCTGAAAAAACGTGACATTGCAAGTCCTCTGAAGATTACTCTAAAAGATTACGAATTGGTCATTTTGATCACTTTGGTAGTTCTAATGTTAACGATTTTAGAAACGAGCAAATCTAATCTCGCAACGAGATTGAAAGATTGAAATTTGAAAAGATCCGAGGTTGACAGGTAGACTCTAGAGGGAAGGCCAGTCTTCGTCTCTAAAAACGGTCGTCGTGAAACGCGCGAGATAACTGGCGACCGCGGATGAGTAGCGGCGAGATAGATCAGCGATTAGCGAAAGTCTCCGCCAGGAGTTCTTGTCCTCTTCTCGACGAGATCCACCTAGCGTGCATAAAGAAACGAAATAGGGCAGTTACTTAAGTCGTAGACAAGCCGTCGTGACGCGAGATTGGTTAGGACCCTCCGGTGATAAAGTGGTGCGTTTGCGAATGCCGTGGAGCTAGCATTTGGAGTTCCAACTAGGTTAGCGCTTAAGCGTGTACTTCCTCCTCTTTTTTTCCTCTCTTTCGCTCTCTTCCTTCCTCCTCTTTTTTTCCTCTCTTTCGTCGTTTCTTTCCCTTTGCTCTGGATAGGACGCGCTCGCACAGACCCTGGAAGAAGCGCGCGCGCACAGTGATTTTTAGGGATGAAGAAACGCTTATCACCGTGTCTTAGAACCGTGAAACGTCGCGAAAGATCAGCGACGATGTTCTGCCAGGTTGAATCCAAGTGCTTTAATCTGCATGCTTTAAGTTTCGCACTGGTCCAAAGTAGTTTCTCCTTCCGATCGTTTATCGATCGTCGAGAAACACCTTACCGAATGAAGAATTATTCGTATATTATTCACAAAGTGATTTTAGCGGGGGTAACCTGGAAAATCGGGCCTTTTCAGATGCAACGCTGATGCAACGAAAATTAGCGATTGGTTGATTTGGGTCACGTGATTCGCGAGGGTGCGTGGGGTAGGTCTGGAGTAGGAGTGGTGTTGTAATTTGTTTTGTATCGATTCAAATGTTTGCATATCGATAAAATTTTATGGCAAAAAAGTCGTCTTCATTTCCTAGTCGGAACAGTTGCTTCTGGGCCTTTCAGTGAGACGAATCGTACTGAGGTACAAATGCAATTTTTTCTTTTTTCCTTTTTCTTTTATCACTGCCGCGGATGAAAGGGTGAGAGAGAGAGAGAGAGAGAGAGAGAGAAAGAGCGGAAGTTTATCGCGAACTGACGCAGCTGCGTCGATTCGATTCGCCGTTCTTGGGATTACCGGTAAACAATTTCGCGCAAAAACTACGATTCGAACCGGTGACGTTAATCTGCGTGGGATTTGCGTGTCGCGATCCGATACCTTTTCCTCTCGGCTCGTTTTGTCAATAGGTTTTAGCGTTCGTTTGCAAGAGTTTTAACAAAAGCTTCGCGGAGATGGGCGGGGGGGGGGGGTTTAGAGGCATATTTTTACGTCTTCGTCCCGGTTTATATGTTCGTAAATCGCCTCCAATGGTCGAAATGAAATTCGCGCCGGATGGGATTGGTGAATCAGCCGCGATTGTTCGTAGCTGTGCGAATATACGTTACACGTCACGAGTTTAATATAGAATTTACTGGCTCGAAACTTCCGCAAATGTTGGCAATTTCGCGTTGGCATTGTCAGACACGGTAAACTTTCCAATCCACTGGCCTTATACCAACATCGATCACAGAGTACCCGCAATTGGGGTCCATATAGTGCCGCGTAAAGCGTCCAGCCGTCACTTAACTAATGTTATGTGTACGTTGCGTGCGTTACATTGGCTTCAATCATAACGATGAACTTGGGACTGTAATGGATGTACTTACATACCGGGCTGAGAAGCGGTCCTGACAGAACGACCGTTCCGACCATCTTCTCTCTTCTCAAATTCGGTTCTCGCGAGAGATCCGACCGATCGTGATTCTCGGCTATTTTGCGATTTCGCGAAACGCCTCCGTTCTTTCAGATAAATACAATCGTCGTAGATCTTTTGCGAGCAGATAATTTGCAAATGCAAAATTTCAGCTTGATCGATCCAATTCGTTTCGGCGCGCTTGTGATAAGAGGTGATCGTTATGGACAGAGCACGTTGCTGACGAGTCAACGCTGCGACGCTTGATTGTGTTTCCTGTTCCCCAAGCTTTGAAGAGTTTATTAAAATTTATCGCAGTGGTTTGAATTTCGGTGGCAATATTTCCTATGCAGAGTGCAGAATAGAAATGTGTGTGACGTATAATATTGTGGACGTACATATTTATCCATGTATATGTTCTTTGTGTATATGTGTAGAGAGTAATTTACAAACCATAGCAATTACAAACCATTTTTTTTTCCCGGTCCAAGTTGAAAAAAATATTGCAGGAACATGGTGAATAATTCGAAGTAGATTGTACATTGACGAACGTATTTCGTTGCAAATGCAATAATGCATTCTGTTGCGCGTGTTTTTTTAATGGAAATACACGCTTTTTTGCATATAACAAATCCTCTCATCGGGAAGATATTAGCGCAACATGGTGGGAAATTCAAAAAATAGTTCAACATTAACTGTAATACGAAAAACAAGGTAAATCAACTCGAAGAGACGTATCATAAATTCGTATCCCTGTCTTTTGCAAAATAACTTTTACAAAATTAAGATTTAATTATTTTTAATTAAACATAAAATGACATAAGGATTCCATGCATGTTAAAAAAAGATACGTTTCTATTTTCAAAAAAAATAATGCAACTTCAAAATACAGGGTAGCTCATTTTGAACTCTAACACTCTTTTCTAACTTCAACTAAAGAAAAAGATCACTTGTCACAATTGCGTATGTTTTTTCGTATGTGAGCGTCTTTCGAGGATAATTGGACTGTACAAAAAAGAAATTTTAAAAACGTATCGTTGATAATGATTCAATTTATTAACAAAAATATAGTATATTACATAGTAGTATATAATACATACAATATATCTATATGTATATAATTGATATTGATTTAATTTTCTTTTTTATGAACATGATTCGTAATAATGATGACTAATCGGGCATTCCGGATAGTCGAAATGTTTATTGTTTGAAAATTTATCAAGTATGTTTGAATTTGTCTAATTACTAATTGAACAGGACTGATCATTCTATCTGCGAAAATAAGTGAAAAATGAAGAACAATGTTTCCCCGTTCAATGCCTTGCTTTCAAGAAAATAGAGTTTGAATATATTTAGATAAAAATTGGCTTAGTGTTTACACGCTTGTGTGCTAAATTTTCAAACTGAATTTTCTCGTAAACGAAGCATCTTAAAATTTGCATTCCCTCTGCTCGTTATTTATTCCCAAGTCCAGAAATACCAAAATTCAATTTATCGGTGATGAATCTTCAAACTGAAGTTTGAACGAAGAAATTTTATTCTTGTCGAAACGAGCGTCACACTTTCAGAGAAGTTCGCAATTAACTCTAGAAGAGAGCGTTCCATTCGTCGGGTTACATAATCAGAGTGAGTAATATTTCGCCAATGAGCCTGCTTTGTTAATCGAGATCGTTAATGAATCAAAGCCAGAGGCAGAGCCATTAAATTACTCCCTGGCCAGCTTGCATCGGCTGGGATTGTTCACTGGCAATAAAGTTCCTTCCGTTGGCGAAAATCACGAACGACCTCCACTAAACGACGGCGGAAAGAATCGGTCGATTCGAGAACTCGAATCGCGGCGGCTAGTTTGGCGCCTCGTTAAAGTGCCACCGCACGCGTTGAACCTTTTTCCTCGCCAGTTCGACGCTTTCTCCCTTTTATTTAGAGTTTTCACGGGCTGCAGCACTGTCGATTAGCATAAATTCCATTTAAGGCTCATGTACTGAATATATTGCGCTAGAAGCCACGGCGTGCGGAGTTACGGGCAAGCTGTTGCGGAATTGCAACGTTTCAAAGCTGGCTGCGTTCTGACGCGCGTCTCTAAAAAGCAATCAGCCTGTCCTAGGAAAATTCCCCGCGGCTTAATCTTAATCCTCGTATCTTTTCTCCCTGTTTTTTTCAATACCGTTTCCATGCGACTCTTAATATGATTTTTCACTGCACTGTTAGTCTCGATTGCTAGTCAAAGTGTGATTCGTCGAATGGACACGTGACGAAAATGGGACGACAGAAGCATAAAATTACTGTGATAAAACGGAAAAGTTTTGCAGAGAATGTAGTCTCTATAATTGGGAATGATTGCTAGTTAACTATTGTAATTTAAAATAATTAAAAATCTGGGAATTAATAATCAATAATTGTTATAAACGTAACAGTGACGAAATAACAAGCAGACAAAATGAAATTTTCGAAACGTAAATACACGAATGTACTTAAATTACACGATCAATGTTACAAAGGATTTTCATCGTGAAATTTTATACAGTAAAAGAATTTATGATAAAAGCATCGAAACGTGAGAAAATGAGAAAAATGTTACGCAAATATAAACAAATATAATTAAATTAATTAAATAATTGTAATTAAATTATATCAAACGTGATTAAATTCTAATTAAATTTAAGTAAATATAAATATTACTAAATACAATTCTCATTCGTCCCGCATTTTTCCAATGTAATTTGTCACTTGATGGACAGAGGTGAAAAATCAATACCGAGGTAGGAAGAGATAAATTTAATTAGTTAAATTGGCAAATTCTTTCATTAACAATTAAACAGACTAAATTTCTATCCAATTACGTGTAATCTACTTTTAGATGTAAATGTTCAATTTTATATCATGTGATTTTATACATTTTGGATACATTTTGTAAGAAAAATACGTCAAATTGATACAAGTGAGGATTAAATACTTTATAATAACAGTATCAAGAAAGATATAGAATTATAACAAATTAACATGTCGAAATAGTATATAGTTTCCAACTAGAAATATCTGGAACAAGATACTTTGGATGTCGGACGTTTGATAGTTTCGTGGTTAGCTAGTTCGTTGATGGACTGTGTTCGAAACTGAGGTTTATCGTTCTGAAAATTCGTTCAAGGTCTTCAAAGTATATAAGCGTTTGAAATTAAATGTCAATTAATTAAAAAATAATTGTGTTATTTCTATTCCGTCTAAGAAGTTTATATCAATTCAAAACGATTTAATAACTTCAGAATTTTCACCAATTGTAACAAAAATTGAAGTATGCTGATTCGCGTCAGAAGAACCAACAATTGTTTCGAGAAAGAAGTTGCGTAGAATAACAGTTTGCGCAATGTTCTGTTCTGTAAAAACAGTAGACAACTTAACAGCAAGGTTCCATCAAGGGAGAAAGGGAGCGTTGTTAAAAGAGAAAGTAGTAGTTTCATAAATAAATGAAAAAAAAAACATCTCGAAAAGATAAGCGACCAAACAGCGAGTGAATGAATTAAATATGGCTAAAGGGCCGTGAAGGAAGGCGACGTAAATCTCGCGGTTAAAAAAAAGAAAAGTCGGATAATGGAGGTATAAATTCAGCGAAAAAATTTATCTGAAAGATGACTACGTACGACCGAGGAAGTTGTTGAGAACGCCAAAGGAACGAAAGAGAAAGGCCGCGCGAGATTCCCTAATGTTCTTACACAAAGATCGCAAAGCGTGCGTACGTGCAAGCGCCTCGCGGAGGTGTGTGTAAAAGTTGCAAATTGACGCGCGTAGAATTGATTGCGAAAGTTCTTCCAAGAACCCGTCGGTAAAAGCCCTTTGGCGGAACAGAAATTTCGCCGGGAAATTCTTGGGCCGCGTAAAGCTTCGAGGAAAGTCCGCGCAGCCCCCGTATTATAGGCAAGCTGTTGCAGCAACCTCTCCTCTAACGCCACGGCGCGCTTGCTGCGTGTCGTCGTCGCTGCGGCCACTTTTCAGCGGCAGGGAAAGAACTCGATGTTTCCGCGCCGCTGCTTTCTTTGCGAGCGCGATCGATCGGGATTAACGGCAGATTTATTGGAGGTTCCGCGCGACTTCGCGTGTCTGGTTGAACAAAAAAATCTTGTCCCGATGAATTTTCGAATTTTGAAAAAAAAGAAAAAAGGAAGGAAAGTAAGGTGCTCGCGCGCCAAAGCTATACCCGTTTCCAACGAAACGTCTGAAACCGGGCAAGAAACTTCTTGATCGATGCCGAGACACCGACTCGCGCGCAGAGGACGATTTCGTCGCGTTTTTACCGTCAGACTTTTCGCGTAGCTCGTTCGAGGGAAGAACGTACTTCCTTACATTGATTTCTTTCCCGACAAAATCCACGATTCGCGGCTCAAGGTACACGCGTCTTTTCCCGAGCGCGTGGATTTGAAAGTGTCGCACGTCAAATCTCACGGAGCAGCGGCAATATCGATCTCCGACCGAGTTCTTCTCACTTTTATCAGCGACTGTCAGCGTGGAAATGTCGGACAATTACCACGGATCCATTTTATATTCCACTTTGAAGCACCGAAGAAGAAATTCAAAGGGGGTGCTTTTCGTCGGAATATATGGTCGTCAGAGATTGTGCAAGATTTACGGTGTTAGAAGCAGCTTCATCGACGCGAGGTTCGCGTTTTAAACGGTTTCTATTATTCCGTACACGAACTCGTGCCTGAACTCCAACGACGTGCGTATCTGCTCTACTCGGCTGCTTGTGCAGGAGATATCAGCGGCGTTTCGTTCTATTTCACTCCGTTTTATTCGAACACCGTTCCATCCTGTTGGTTTCAGCGTTTCGTCATCGTATCTTTATGTACCGAATAAGCTTCTCTTTTTTTTTTTTTACGTTTACAACACGATTACGTGCACTGCACGCGAACTGAAACCTTGCCTCCGGTAATTGACGTCGAATTCCATCGCTCCGCCAGAATTCACATACACAAAAGTGTCCACGGGTGTGTTCGAGTCATTGATCTCCGCACAAATGTTTGCGTAACGCGTGTCGAACGAATCGAAGTGCGTGCGAACGACTCGATTCAAATTTTCGAAGAATCCGACCGTGTCGGGGAAATCTTGAAATTTTCCCAATAGAGAATCCTGCCGTCACCTTGAAGTCTCTGCGCGACAGCTCGATTGGGCGACTTCGGGAATCGATGGGAGCGCACCGCCGGGCTATCTCTTTCCGATAGCCGAATTTCACGCGGAGAAATTTCATCCCCGCGTGTGTTTTCCGAGCCGTTAGAGTCGACGAGACTCTAGTCGAGTTCGATTCACGCCGGTCGAGGAGAGAAACGGAGTCATGTCGGCGGGGTTTCGTGTCGGATGGAACGTGGCGCGACTTTTTCCCTATTCCAGAGATAGCTGCTAACTTACTGCGCTCCAGTGCAGCAAAAAACGTTCGTTCCTTTTTTTTTCTTCTTTTCCTTTTTCTCGCTCTTCAACCCTGTGCACAAACTGTCTTTTTCGCGGTAACAAGCGGAGAGGAGGCTCTCGTCGTTTTTCCTCCGATCGATCACCATCGTATCTAGACGTTTCTGTCTCCTCGAACATCTTGAAAGAAGCTAATCACGTATCGGGAAACGATACGCCGTCGCGGAACGAAGGTTTATTTAAGAAACGGAAGGCATTTTATTTTAAATGCGGCGATTTGTCCTCTGAGCGAAGAAGAATTTCTGAGAAAGTTATACATGACAGGAACAAGTCCTGTTTCAACGGTTTCAGTTTGTAAAATAGAAATATGAAAATTACATTTTAATGCAAGATTTCTTTTTTTTTTACAATTGCTTAAAAGGTAAAGGGTATTTTTATCTAAATTGATACTGATTTCTGTTTAAACAGAAATATTGCATAAATCCTCGTTTACTTTTAATTATTTGTTACAAGTAGAAAACTTTTATGCAGAGATCAGACAGCTATTTAATTAATTCATTTGATATATCAACACGTTGACTGACACGCGAAATGCGTAATTCCATTTTTCTCGTGAAACGAAATAATTTATTTAATGTTTATAAAATATCGAGTTATAATAAAAATGCAGTGACAGTTAATTTGTCATTATAATGTCTTCTGTCCATGATATTTTGATTATTGTGGAGTATTTAATCATTTCAATCATTTCAAATTATTTAATAATTGTGACATATAATTTATTATATAATTTCATATTTAATTGAATCATTTTTAAATATTTGTAGAAATAAAAATGTTGGTCATCGTTGATCCTCACTTCGTAAAAATAGACTCTTTGTATCGTTGATAACTATGACAGTTAATTATATAATCGTGTCTTATTCTTTTTATATTTATTTATTTTATCTTATTAGTTTTATTCGTTTGATTCCATTGTAATAATGAAAAGGAAAGAAAGAAAAAGAGAGAGAGAGAGAGAATATTATTTTTCTGAATTTGAAATTAATTCTTTCACTTGTAATTTATTTCTACTCTAATCTTCTTAATTGCTAGTCACAAATTTCGACAGTTGCAATTTGATTTTATCCTATAAATTTAAAGTGGAACGCAAGAGAAAATAATTCGATGTAAATCAGAAAATAAATTACAACAATACGTACGAAAAAGCGAATTCTTTCAGTCCATATGTTGATTAATTGATTTTAAAAGAGATTAGACAACTTTCTCTTTTTTCTCTGTCGTTTATTCTCGCAAGCAAGAGGCGATTTTAATTAAAACGTGGAATATTCGTAAAAATGGCCGCGAGGATCGTAAGAACGTGGCAAAAAGGGAAAATTTAAATATGGAAATTTTATATTGTCGCTCTCGTTTTACGTTCCACATCTTCTTATTTCTTTCCATTCTCACTGTAATAAGTTCCCCGAGGTGGGTAGACCTCGACAGACTATAAGTTTAAATACCAACGTTATGTAGCACGTACGAGATAAAGGTTTGGCTTTATTTCTTATTCTTCCAGTAAGAAACTCGTTCCGACACGACGATAAACGCAAATTTAGTTCAAAGAATTTAAAAACGCTTTTCGTTTCACCGTGTAATGATAATTGGTAAGATGTTGAGGTTAACGAAATGTGTTTTCTTTTTTTTGTGTGTGTTTCTTTTCCTGTATCAGTTCGTAGTTGTATTTCACGCAGGATTTGCTTGGCAGTCAGACAAGTTTTTTTTGAAAAATATATATTTTATTACTGAAAGTAATTTTAGCGGGGGCAACCCGAAAAATTGGGCCTCTTCAGGTGCAACGCTAATGCAACGAAAATTAGCGATTGGTTGATTTGGGTCACGTGATTCGCGAGGGTGCGTGGGGTAGGTCTCGAGTAGGAGTGGTGTTGTAATTTGTTTTGTATCGATTCAAATGTTTGCATATCGATAAAATTTTATGGCAAAAAGTCGTCTTCATTTCCTAGTCGGAACAGTTGCTTCTGAGCCCTTCAGTGAGACGAATCGTGCTGGGGTACAAGTCGTGCAGTTTTCTTGCTTTGTTTGTTTGATAAAGCACGCTCGCGTTACAAGAATATCAAACGAACGATCCTCTTATCAGATCGGGCATCCCTCTTCCGTCCGAACAGGCGGACTGCGAAAGAGCGGAAGAGGGTGATGAAGAGCGAATGAGTCGCGTTCACAAAGCAGCTGATATAAAATTCCGAAGTTTCGCACGGAACTTTCGGACTTTTTCCTTCGTCGAACGGAGGAACGGTCGCGTTTATTCTAGAATCTCATTTCGCGAAAGTTCGTTCTCGTCTACATGCTATCTCTTTTTGATAAAATAAAAAAAAAAAAGGGAAATGGAAAAAAAGGAATCCCCGGAATAACTTCGAAACTTGTTAAATCGAAAGAGAGAATCACGGTTAATCTGTTCCACTGTCCGCTTTATTTAGAGAACGATTTTTCGACAAGTAGAATCCTATCAAGAGAATATACTTTGTAGAAAGTAGTAGAAGAAGAAAAAGAACAAGAAGTAGTAGAAAGAAGTTTAAGCGAGGAAGGCCTGCGTCCGAGGGTCGAGGGAAACCACGAGATTTCAAACTTCTCCGGCTAATAACTTTCCGATTGGATTCCTCGGCTAATACTGACACTGACACACGTTCTTCCATTGTTTCTAGCGTTACTCTTGTTATTATTTATTTATTTGACTGGTAGTGAGGAATCTCTCCGTTGGTATACAGAGAAGTTGACGAATTATTGATATTTTTTCGTGATTTTCAAGAATTTGTTAAAAAAGAATTGTCAGATTAATGGAGGCTATAATGTAAATGCATTTTTAAAGAAAGAAAGGATGTGATGTTCGAGGTTCCTAAGTGGATTCGTACAATTTAAATAGGGACAGAACAGTTAATTAGTGTAAATTTTGTAAAACATTGTAGTTATGGCACCGATACAATCAGTAGCAAAACGGAGATTCACCGTGCGCATGTAATTATTATGACGTGGAAATAATTAAACTATATACATATAATATATATACTATATAACATATTGACGTAATTAAATTCTATTTGGAATTCGTAAAATATTAGAAGCATTTACACCAAATTATTGCTAGAATAAATGTATGGATCAAAGTATATATATTGCCGCGCTAGTGTTTTCTAATGTACGCACGTCCTTTTAAAACACTCAAAGATATTATGTAAAAGGAAACCGAAAATTTTACAGTGAAAATAGCGTACTTGCGTGCTACATAATTACAGATCGTTATTTCATTTATTACGTACGAAAGAAACGTTTGATATCCTGTGCGCATGCCTTCAGCATTAATATAATCGATTCGGCGTTAAATTCGGATTTTTCGTAATATCCAGAGAAATGTTTGACCATTTTTCTAACGATGCTTCTCCTCGAACCATTTTTACTATTGACTGTAACAGATTCCAGAAATTTTTCTCTCTAACCAATTTTTAAATCGTTTTTAAACAAATACCAAATGCACGTTCAATTAAATTTATCTGGTGATTGCGCCAGTGTGAAAAATTATTCGAGAACATTGCGGACTAGCCATTTTTTACCTTTTTTCAGTCGTGTGCGTAGAATCATTGGAAACAAAATATTTTGCTTCAAACATAAATGCTTGAATTTAATTGCACATCGCAATGAATAATCCCGCAGCACATTTGTAAAACACCGAACAATCAATATAAAACCCCGGATATTTATTCTATCAATTATTCTATCAATAAACGTAGAATTTTCCGTTCCATCGTGCGACAGACACTCTCAAATCACAACGTAACTCATCACCGTGTTTCACCGTGTTTCACCGAAATATTCTTACATTTTCCCGTCAGAGCCAAAGATATTGAATCGCGAAATGGCGTAGCTTGCGATAGAAATATTACACGTCCGAGAAGGAGGATAAAATAGAATTTCGCAGAAAGGAAAATTACGCGCCGACACTTTTTTCGACCGAGCTAAAAATTTAGACGGACTTTTTCGACTGCAGCTAGAAATCCGTAAGCCGAGTGGTTGTTTGCTCTTTGATCTACCCTCGCGCCAAGCGCGAGACGACGTAAAACTTTTATCGCCGTTATTCGTCAACGAAAATTTACGGCCGTATCGCGACGATATTTCGATTCAACGAAAGCTACTTTCGCAGCTACGCGCAGCACCGTACCTCGAAAAGTATTCCAAGTCGACGGAGAGCTGGGCTAATTTTGCGTAGCGATCTCGATTGTTTGGGGTCTCGCGAAAGAAGTAACGCGCCTATGAAAGATACGTTGAGCGGAAAGAAAGGGGCACACGTAACGCTTGGTAATTCGAAACTTCCAGACTGCTTCGCCCGCGACAGAAATGTATGCAGATTCTTGGCTTGAAAAACTTCGTAGCGGCGGCGAAGTGCCGTCCCGGAAGTTCGCGCGCTAGCCCGCCCCCCTCCCCGCCCCTCGCATTTACCGCGAGGAACCGCCGGCGTTCCGCGGATTCTGTCGCCGTGGCCCGTTTCGCCCGCGAAGGGGCAAAGCTGTAAAACGGCACGGTTTCGCTTCCATTTCGAAGGCTTCGCGATACGAGCCGGATTATGATTGCGAGTACGTGCGTCGGTGAGCGCGAAAGCTCCGCCGCGATTCCGGTCTGTATTCCAGCGCCGTGTGTCAGAGAGAGGGAAAGAGGAAAAAAGCAAAAAGCAAAAAAAAAAAAAAAGAGCAAGCAGCGGTAAAAGCCGCGATTTTGATTTCGCCGAGCGAGAGGGCAAACATCGGGAACGAATCGAGATTAAAAGGGAAACGTGCACACGTGACGATCATTCAAAGTTTTTTTCTTTTCTTTTCTCTCTCTCTCTCTCTCTCTCTGGGATTATTATTTAGACACACTTTTTTCCTTTTTTTTAAATATCTTGCTATCGCTCGGCCGTTGGAACTTTGCTGTCTGAACCGCGTTCGACGTTTTGTCGCGAGTGTGTTCGTGCTCAGTAGGTTAAATTCAAAGGTAGGCGATGTACTTCTTTTTAAAAATTACTCTTTTTTTTTAAGTTGAAAGGCATATAAATTCCGTGTCCAGCGAACGATAAATAATTTACGTTATTCTTAACAAGGGCTGTCTGTCTGTCGTAAAACTTTGAGTTAAAACCATAAATTCCAGTTCAATTGTAATTGGGAAAGATGACAATATTAAAAGTCTTTTTCTATCGTTTAATGAAGAAAAATGTTGATAAACTTCAAAAGTCCGTAATATTGATCCAAATGCGATGTAGAGTTCAGTTTATAAATACTAGGACACGGATAGATAGATAATGAAATAAATCTTTATTAACTAACTTAGAATTGCGGACAATGAAGGATTTTGTGCTATGGTAAAAATTCTACAAATAAGAAAGTTCAGTTTATTTATTTAAATACCTTCTGTCAATCAGGATTATAACTAAGCTTAGCGCTGCTATTATTAAACTAGCAAACTAATTGATTTCTGTCCTCTGTGAGCAATCTAAAGATCCAGATTTACAATTTTCTATTAAACTTCTCAAGTTATCTAAATAAATTTCGACAGACATGTAACATTTAAATCTATTTTATTTCTCTGCATACAACAGATATTCAAACTTCAAATATTTAAAACAAAACGTCGTCAAATTCGAGTATTTAAAATTGAAAACGAAAAGTATTGGATATTTATAGATCTCGATTAATTTAAATAGCAAACGAAGAAGTAGACTTCTTTCTTCTTGAATATTTGAAATTTATTCGAGAATTGTAACTTCATATAAATTCACCGTTTCATCATATTTCCGAAATTAACAATTCTTTCCACGTTCACATATTTTTATTGAACAAAACTCTATCCAATATGTTACGAACGAAACATCACACAATATTAAATCCAGCTGGACGCGAAAAGCGAAAATAGAAGTTTTTTTCAAAAAATAATCCTACAAAGATCCAACCCGCGGTTCTTCCATTCGAAAGTTGAATTTTGTCTTTTTCGTTTTTCCTTTGTGTTCCGTAAACACAATCGACACTTGCAGGCGAGCGAATTATACGAAACGAAGGAACACAGTAGGGGAGGAAAGATTTTCCTGACGCAAGTAACTCTATAGGGGCAGAAAGTTACCGCTGAAAGCCTCTCGTTGAGCTATGAAACATTTTCCAGACGAACCATGGAAGCAGCGAGCTTTTAGCTTCGGGTTTCCCGCGGTTTCGAAGCTCAACTTTTCACCGCGGGCCGGAGTGTGTGTTGGGCGCGAGGTTGGCTGGCCACCGGTTTACAGTTTAGCTATTGCTCGCTGAAAAATATTATTCTATATTCTCGAATGCGTCATCCCCCAACAGGGAAAAGTTTGTTTGTCGGTGACCCGGCCACGGTGGCTGGAAGTCCTACGATTGTTGTTTGAGTTACACGAAACTTTGACTACGTGTCGTTGCATATCGCAATTGTGCATCAACTTCACCCTAAAAGTGATAGTGCCAAAAAGAAAAAAAAATTGATTTCAATTGATTACATGAGGAGGTACAAACAATTTCGTAAAACTATGTCTCGATTTCGTTTTACACAGGTTCTTTTCACACCCGCAGGATTCTTTTTACACGCGCTTTATTCAGTTTCACAGTTTCTTTCGCACGTTTTATTCACGGTTACACGGTTCTTTTTCTTCGTGTTTTTTATGTTAGTTACGTGGTAATACGATACAATTGGAAATTAAACTAAACGTATCGAAATGTACAAAGTACAAAATAACACAAAAGATACTTCGAAGCAAGAAAACGAATTCATTATATAAAAAAATAACGATGAATAAATAAACGTTAATTTCTTTCATTTTCATTGACACGATTTCATTTTACGTATTATATTTATAAATTTATCATTTGTCACAAAGATTTTCTGCAGTTTTCAAAAATTTCAATCAATTCTCGTAAAAGTCGCGTGCATAATTTTCTTCAATTCCTTTTGTAATTCAGCAGTCCCAGTTAAATTGAATTTACGTATTCCAACCATCGAATATGGTCATCGTTGATGAAGATATTGATTCACGTTAGAACATCCTTATTCCGCAATAAAGCAAACCCTCCTTGAAACAACAGGGTATATTTACAAAATCCTTCTGCGTTATCGTCGATTGTTAGTCTTTTGGTGTTATTGCAGCGTGCGATGGTTTGTTAATGCCCAATGTTGGATGACATTAAATGAAAAATACTCGACTGCTTTCGCCAGCGGGAAGGTTCTCGCGATTCGACGAAACGTTGTTACATGTGGAAATGGATTTTTCGCTTGGTGAATATGTATCTATAAACGGGCAAGTTTGTTGTAACGTGAGATTTTCACGAAGGGATTATGTATGCAAACGAGAAACATTTCCCAGTAGTTTCCTCGTGACAATCGAGCGCAATTAAAATGCAATATTATGAAAGTTACGTCGCAACGATGGCAAATAAAAAAAAAAGCACACGCACCTACGCACGTACACTGTATTTTTGCTCATCTTCGATCAAAGCGAATGGCTTTTTTTTTTTTTTTTTTTTGGAAAATATTGCATTCTTCCGCGCGCATGTCACGACCAGGCGGATATTTGCATAGCTGTATAATATACACGAGTATGACTCGTGACAAATATAATATAATTAATTTATGGTACTAACGAATTTTAATACATTCGATGTATTAGAAATAATGTATTATTATGTATTAAAAATAATACTCTGCAATCTATAGCGAGAATTTATACCATTGTTATTTCGAGTTAGAATCGAAAATGGAATTGATAATGATTCTTGTGCATTTGTGAAAAATTTTAGAATACAAAATACGAACAACACATTCAATATATGATAGTGAAATACTTAATATAACATTCAATTTTTTATCTGCTATTGGATCTATTTTTAAATTCTACTTACCAAAACATGAATTTGCATGCAAAGATCAGTCTAGTAACGACGAAAATATTTTTAAAAAATGTTTGCGTATCAAGATTAAAAAAAAAGAGTACGATAAGTCACGTTTTTTAAAATTTTGTTCGATTTTTGAATATTTTTTTCTATTTTTGTCATAACCTGACATGCAAATTTTTAGATAAATATATAGTTTTAAAAATGTAATTAAAGAAATAAAAAACTCTAATACTTACAGAAAGCATGTAAATTAGAAATTTGTGACTCACTTGAAGACTTTTTGCTTTTCAGGTTTATCATCACAGTAGAATATTTAGATATCTCAATATTCGAACATTATACTATCAGAAGAAAATATCTGTTAGTAACTAGAAATTTATCTGCTAGTTCGAAAAATAAGGCTTCGAATGAGGAAGTGCATGAAGTTATTACAAATTATTATTATCATAAAAGAAAAATAAATTTTTGCAGTACATCAAAAGTCACAGAAGAATTTAGCAAAAATGTAATAGTTAATTTGTTGCCGGATTAAATTTAATAAATAAATCCAAGATGCTGAGGAAAGTTCGCGTGTTTCCTTTGGATTACTTTGCCCTGGTGGACTTTTTCTTTATCAGCATCCGTTTCGCGATCAATCAGCGTTCGTCCTTGCTCGAAGAAACTACGCGCGACACGATAACATAACGCTCTTAAGTATCGTGACATTTATGCTGCACTTCGTGTCAGCAAAGTAGGTGAAGGTAATCGAACCTTCGTGCAAAAACAGCCGATTAATTTTATGCTCCAACAGAGTTTCGTGGAAACTTAAGGCGATACGTAGACTGCAAAATCGATATGGCCCTCGAAATCGAAATGCACGAGTCAGAGACGAGATCTGCATCCTCTGATGTACCCTTTGGGAATGCGCTTTGATTTGCAATAAGCTTTGAATCGTTCTCTTGAACCGCGGAACAGATTTCGACTAGGTAGAATTCGCTTAATTGATGGTAATTGCTTCCCCGTATGGCTGAGACTCGGACGAATCTCGTCGAACCATATCCTGCGTGTTTCTCCTCTGGCGAACGTGATCGAGCATTTGAACTTTGTTTTTCTGATGTCTCTTTTACGTATATAGAGCATGGGCTGTGAGTGGGCTGAAAATCAAGAATGATGAAATTAGGTTGAAGGTTTCGTTTACTGCACTAATAATTGGCAAAAAGCTGCACGACTTGTACCCCAATACGATTCGTCTCACTGAAAGGCGTAGAAGCAACTAGGAAATGAAGACTTTTTTGCCATAAAATTTTATTGATATGCAAACATTTGAATCGATACAAAACAAATTACAGGCGCGATCGCTCAGTACCAGACAACGCCACTCCTACTCGAGGTCTACCCCACGCCCCCTCACGAATCACGTGACCCAAATCAACCAATCGCTAATTTTCGTTGCATTAGCGTTGCACCTGAAGAGGCCCGATTTTCTGGGTTACCTCCGCTAAAATCACTTTCAATAATAAAACGGTTCTCGTGACTGTTTTTGCATACGAAACGCCCGAATTCTTTCTGAGTCTAGTCTATTTTTTTTTTATTGATTGCCTAATCGAAGATGATTCTAGATTCTAGATTCTAGATTTCAGATTCTAGATTTTAAAGTTTCAGATTCCAGACTTCAGATTCGAGACTTCTAATCTAAGTACCCGAGTATCTATAAATTTAGAATCCAGAGTCTATGAATTTAGAATCCAGTGTCTAAGAATCTAGAATTCAGAGTCTAAGAATTTAGAATCCAGTGTCTAAAAATCTAAGAATAAAGCTGCCTTTAAATAAAGCAGAAAAGGAAAGAGAGGGAGAGATTCAAATGGCAGTAACGATTTCGAAAAATATTTAAGAGTACATCCTTGATGGTGGTATTGTATAACAAGATATCTTTTTTAATAATTCTTTAGATTTGAATATTTGACAGCATGTTACTAAAGCAACGTATTGCTTTATAGCTGATAGTCGACGCTAAATCTAAGACTGTACGAACGTTTCATACATTGCTTTCTCTCGTATTTCGTATTTTCTCTGGCTAAGTAAAAACTGTGTGTTTTAATACAACTACATAAACGTGAAACAAATTCTGATACGTTCGCGAAATGGCATCTGTCGCGTGTTGCGCATGAGAAACGAAACTCACTGGGTTTGACAAGGTTTGCTACGGTTTGACGATACAGTTCTGCAAGATTCATTTTTGTACTGAATGTACGGTTACTGGCAAAAATTAAAAAGACAGCATTCCCTCAAGAAGCTAATTGTTTATTCTTTAAGTTCAAAGTTTATTCTTTAAATTGAAAATAAAAATAGCGTGAAGAAGTAATATAATAATATCGTACATTAACAGAATACAAATAGATTTTTTGAAATCGCAATTAACATTGAAACGGAAGATCAATGAAAATCCTTAGGACAAAAGTTGAAAAACACATCGTGCTAGATTATAATCATTTTCAATAAAACCAGTAGTGTATAATTTTCTAACGCAGTGTCAGGCAATTTAATTTGTAACGCATTGATTCAATCAATATGACTGGAAATATAGTCGAGAATTATTTTTGTAATTTTCGTTCATTAATTCCAGTGTATTGATACGAATTTCCATTTCATTTAAACTTGGAGGTTGACTTGCTTCGAAGAGTAGAGTAGTCACCTTCGTTTCTCAAACAACGTCGCAAATATAAAACATTGAAGTATGCCATCATTAAAACATTAAAAATCTTTCCTCTCTCATTTTTTTTTTTCAAAAATTTACCGCTCTGTATAACTGGATTGTTTCTTAACTTTTGTCAGAAAGTGTACGTAAAAAATACTTATCCAGTCATGATACTTTCGTCTAGTACTAACATCAAACTCGCCTAGTGTCGTAGGATCTCGCTGAGCAGAGGACTGTAATAAACTTCGTCAGCCGAAATCAGGGAGGCAGGTAGATAGAAACGAAAAACGGAATAATGGCTGGGGAATAATGGTTTGGGAAAAATTAAAGAGCTGACTAAAAAGGTCTCGCGGCAGTAAGGGAGCGATGGGGAACACGAGTAACGTATCGAACGCGGGTAATGCGAACATATTGTCGGAACGGAAGAGAGGGAAAGTGGGTCAGTATGCACGACAAATGGGAAATGCATTTTCATCGTGATGTTCACGTTTTCTAGACGTTGTCGTTGTCGTTGTTCGACGTTTAACGATCGCGGGGACCGAAACCAGCTCGGTCTTACTCACGCAGATTACTTCCTTGGACAATTTAACTATGATTAAATGAATCTTGAAAATAGAAGCTTCAAGTTTTAAAATAAGTATCATTTAAAATTATTATTGTATAATTTCTTTTTACCAAAGTATAACAGTTTCACTACTTACTGTTCGAATATTAATGAGAGTCGTATTTATAAAATAATTGTCGTCTAATCACTATTATACAAGTCTTCAACTTTCAACTCACTAACGTAGTGAGCATTTAATGTGAAAATAAAAAAAAAGAATCACCGCGTAAAAATTTTAAAATCGTTGTCAGAACGTGATCGAACTGAGATTGAAGCGTTATTCGTACGTAAATACGTACAATCTGAACAATAGAATAATATTTGATCAAACCGGAAGCAGAGCGCGAGCGAACCGTGAGCGGATCGATAGTGTGGATCCGGTCTAATGGGGTAAACCGTGGATAAATTTAACTGGTGAACATCCCAATGATTTTATTTTCCAATTCGAAAACTACGAACGGTAGAAAGAAAGCTTTGAAACAAAAATTATTTCCTTTAATTAGATTTATTAAGTGATAAAAGATTTGTAATACGGGAAGAAAGTTATGACAAACGTTATTTGCTATTAATGGATGTCTTTTCTTGTGCTGAAAGATATTAATTTGAAAAATATTATGGTATGTGGTATAACAAAAATGATGTTTAATTTCATGATGAAGATGTTGTAAATAGATATAATTTTTCCACAAAACGAAAATAACGAGAATCTTACATCGAGGATTCGAAACATAAGATAATGTAACATTTATTAATTCGACAGAATTATTTGTGCTAAAAAATTTACAACAGTTAAAAGGTATATAACATTTTTAAATAACTGAATTGTTCAAAAACTTTAATCACAGAAAATTTTCTTTAATTTAATGTCAATTAATATAAAAAAAAGGCTGCTCTATTATCTGAGAATTCGATTAACCGAACAATTTTGTTTCGGATATGGAAGGCTCCGCTGTAATATAATCAACATAATCTCTTTTTTCAAATACAGATACAGTATTTGCAGTGCTGAACTATTTTCGTTATCTCTCGAGCAAATTGACAATCACAAGTTCGGTAACCCGGGATGGAAAATTTTCAATTTAAAACAGGGATTTCCAAGCAGGGCTGAATTTCGTGTTTTTCAGAGATGAACTTATCTTGTATATTTACCAGGATATACATATACATATGGAAGAAAATATTGCAGGTTTATTATCAACACATAAAAATGTTATTAAATTTTTATTCAGTAAGCTACATTTGAAATAGAAGAGCTTTCTTGTTATTTACATGGAATATAAAAAACTTCTGCATATATGATGGGAAGGCTGTGTAGATTTTAGGAACCATTGATTTAAAGGATTGAAATTTAAAATTCGAATTATTTTCCTTTCAAATCGTAATACGTAATCTACGCGATATTGTTGAACATTATAAGATAAAGGATTGACAAAACATGACGCGTCGTCGTTCAGAAAGACGAGGCACAATATAAGTAAATCGAATGGAAATAATGAAATCGCGAAGAAAAAAAGCGTTCTCTGATCGAAGCGTTCGATTAATTGGGAGAGAAGAGGATCGGATCGAGGAATTCTCGGAGAATATAATGAAGAGAAAAAAAAAAAAACAAAAAGAAGAGGAAGAAGAAGCAGCTAAGTATAAAAGATAACGCGCTATTAATTGCATCCTGTCGGAACGGCAGGGAAGCGCGGCAGGTTTCTTTTTATGAAACGTGGTCCGAATGCATAATTACAGAACGATTAATCAGTTTGAATAATTAACCCTGCGGCGCAGGGAATCCTGCGAGGCTTGTTCCGCCGCGCACGTGAAATTAATTGCTAGATATTCCGATTTCGCGGCGTGTAATTGGATAATAAGTAGGAGACGCTTCGCAGCCATTTGAAACTATCTCGAAACGGGGGAGAAGATTTTTTCACCGAGTATTTCTAACCCTGTAGTTAGAAATTCGTCTTACTTTCGTCGCAATCGTTCTCTTCGCGTTCCATTGAACTTAGCCGGGGTGAAAATTCCCTCTTTGGGATCTTCTTTTTCTTTTCTTTCTCGTTTTCTAAATTTCAATGCTTCTCTTTATTTAAAGAGAAAAATACTTCCTTTCTTGTTAATACAGTGAGAAATGTAGGGACGTCAATATTCATTAAGTTAAATATAGGTAAAATTTTTGAGATGTTTTGCAAAAATTATTTGCACTCCTACTGAGTTTAGCAAACGATTGATATTCTTTTGCAGTCGAAATTTCAGAATTTTCAGAATGATATAACTCACTATTCAAACTAGTTCAAACAACTACCTAAATTTATCAATTAATTTTATGCGTGCACATTGTCATTAGTAAAAAATTTTGAAATTTGTGCTATAAAAGAATATCAGCAATTGAAGAAAGCACGAATATCTTGTGCTATATATAATGTTTCTATTATACTTTTATTATTATATTAATATTATTAATAATATTTCTATTATACTTCTATTATACTATTATAATATTAAATAATATAATAGTAATATTATAATAGTAAATAGTATAATAGTATATTTATAATAGTAAATAATAAATAGTATAATATAATAAAGTAAATATAAATAGTACAAGTATAATAATAGAAATATTATTAATAGTATTATTATAATATATATAATGTATTATATATATTAAAATACTATAATATATAATATATAATATATTATATATATTATAATATATTATAATAATACTATTAATAATATTTCTATTATTATACTTGTACTATTTATATTTACTTTATTATATTATACTATTTATTATTTACTATTATAAATATACTATTATACTATTTACTATTATACTCCAACTTAGTTTAGCAGACAAAATTAGCAATTTTTATATTCTTTTGCAGTTTGTAATAGTAATATTATAGCAATAATATAATATTACTATTATAATATTTACTATTATATTATACTATTTACTATATTATACTTGTACTATTTATATTTACATTATACTTTTTCATTCACGTGAAGTATTACAAGAAGTAAACAAGAAGAATATAGAAACGTCAATGCAAGTTCCACAACGAACGACAGTTCGTTCGACTTCTCCCATTCGCGGATTGGGAAACTTGTAATTAACGTTTCAGTGTGTGTCTGGCAAGCACCTTTTCGTCACCTGCATATTTCGCAAATTACCGCCATCTTGGAATATAGTCCATTAAGGAAAGTCCGATAATTAACTGTACACAAGTTATTAAGTTATTAGCCGTGGTCACGAAGCTGTTTGCCAGACGACGAGGGTTGTTTGTATTCGCCGTGCGGGAAGACGAGATTTCTATCAGAGGATTAAGAGTTAACTCGAGACGATCAAAAGATCGGCGATTCGACCGTCACGGACGCGGCGGCCCAATTTAATTATCTAATTAGACACCGCACCGGCCTGAATTACGAATTAAGCGGTTCAAGCGCGAGAGGGAGGTTAATCCACGGTTAAGCTTCAACGATTACACGAGACGACGTGAAACGTATCCCTTCCACTTTTCTCGTGGAAATGTTTAATCCCTCGCACGATATTATTTTTCCTGGTGGAGTATAAGTCAGAATTGTTACTTTTGTAAGGGGAGAACTCGTAACGCGTATCTCTGACGCGCGGGTGAATTTCAATCGGAGCGATGCAGGTGTGTATTTTGAAAAACACGACGGATATTTCGAAGCACGATGGAACTAGAGATACGTGTTTTTAACCATCGCGAACCGAAATCTAATACTTGCTTTCATACTCGCTTTGAATTTGAATATTCAAGATAAATGTTCCAAACTGTCTTGACTTATATTGACCTTTGGCCGGTCCAGAGATATTTAAATTTTTACCCTAAGCACGTTACTATTCGATACTAAAATACGTAACTTGAATTGTCGACGAAACTATAAAAGAAATTATTTAATATTGTAAATAGCCTCGCAATAACTTTAGTACAGTAAAACTCTGTTTATATAAAACTTTGTTTATTTCCAATAAATTTCCCAATAAAAACCCGATTAAAACAAACTCTTGTTATTAAACGAATCCATTTATTTATTTATCTGTTTAATCCACTCCACAACTTTTGTTATATGAACGAAAACTCACTAATTACAGGAAAAACAAATATCGATTGTATAAATTATTTGTCCGTTGACAAAATCATATAAGCGGAGTTTAACTCTACGTATTTATCTTTTATATGTAAATTGTAATATTTAAATTTTAAATCCAACTGACTTCTTGGAATTTAAATCGCAAATTAATAGTATACGCTCCTGTTCATAAATTTCACTTGGCAAATTCAGATAAATAATGGTATAGTAATTATTTATAATGATATAATAATTATTTCTTAGTAAAATTGACACTAGTTGAAAGATCATTTGTTATGGAAGAATTATATTCTATCGCAGAATCGTATCCTTTTATTCGTCTACCAAAGATTTATTCAAAGATCGGATTACCACCGGAGTTTCTCTCGGGCAACTTTATTCCGTCAAGTCGGAATGTAAGTACGATATATTATGACAATGATCTTACAGAGTACAGTGCCCTGTTAGAATAAAATGAACATACATTTTGTCAAACTCTCGTCGTATCGTATTCTGGGAAAAATTTAAAAGTACAAAGAAAGTTTTCCACTGTTTAATCCTTTTATGTTTTTAATTCTCGAACGTAGAATCTCCACTGAATTTTCAAAGTGTTCCAAATTTCATTTTGCTCCCAAACTCTCTTTTTATGTTTCCTTAAGTTTTTATTTCAAATGCTCCTAAAAATGTTTACATCAAGATTGCAAAGTATACGTGCTAGAAATTAAATAACTATTTTTTTACCCAACTCTTTTTATAGACATTGTAAAATATAAATAGATGTTGACAGGTTTGAGAGATAAAATATTTCCAGCACCAAGTGCACAGGACACGATACAACGCAACACTAACATTCTGTGTTGTACTGTACTAACTGCAAGTTCTCCCTTTGTTTCCTCTCATGAGCATAGCAAATCTATATATCAAAACATTCATTCATTTCTTTTTTCCCGATACGGCAGTGTGCATTACGCAAGTATCAGTATCGACGCGAGCTACACTCGGTAATTTTATTAAAGTGCTATTGAAGGCTCGACTCTGCGATAAACTACGACGGTATTACGTTTACCCGACCAATATTTGGCAGCGACGGCGTACTAGAACAACGTATGGATCCCGCAGGACGTTAAAACTGAAAGTAGATACCGGTTATTACATAACGCCATAAACACGGTTGCTCCGTGAAATAGTGCATAAGCGATCTTTCAACCACCGCGAACCGAACCCGCTCTCGAAACCCTGAAATATATCTCTTGCAACGCTTCACGCTTGCTTTGCATTCCGAAAGGTAGTATTTTTCAGTCTGTCTATCCGGTGTGTATTAAGCTTTCGCGATAAGAAATCGCGAGGGTGAGAACGAGCAGCGAAGAGATCATTAACGTCGGTCGATCGATGTCAAACGAGGGACACGCTCACCGTCGAGTAACTCTGATTATCGCTGCACGAACAATCGCGTGCTCTTCGGGTTCAACCTCAAAACGAAGCGGAGGAAATTTCTTCGCCTATATATATGTATGTATCTCGCGGCGGCAGTAAGCATGTGCAACTGGTTGCCAATAAGACGTACACATACGTACGTGGTTGGCTTGTTAAATCCAAAAAGGCGTATCTATCGCTTTCGCTCGAGTCAAGTGATTAATTCCAAGTAGTAACGAAAATAGTTTATCTACATGTGTGTTATAAGAAAATTTCAATTGAATCGATATTGTGTATTTCGCATGGAAAGTTATTTGACAAACTTTTTCATCGGATCAGATATGCTTGTTTGAATTATATTATGCTTATTATATGTATGCTTGTTACGCTTATTATTTAAACTGTAATTCAGTGACTCGATGTTGCGTCACTTCAGTTGGCATCGATAAGTCTCCTTCGTTTGCCTTATAATTAGTCTCTCTGAGACATCGAAGTTCAAAAAGTAGGGAAACTTTTAATACAACGGGGAGTGTACAAGGTTTTATTTATATAATTAAAAGACACACTGTTTTGCGCCTGTCTAACAAAAATTATAAATTGGTAATTTTGACTACTTTATTAATTAAGCTCTGAATAACAAACAAATTATTTTGTAACAGTGTAACAAAGGTGTTGGCAACATGGAGTTTGCGAGTAAACATTTTTTCTGGTTATAATTAAAAAATATTAAAAGAAAAACACGACTGATCAAGATGGACTGAAAAGAATTTAAAAATCGCCCGGATCGTTCCCTCCTCGATTACCTTCAATACCGGGACACCGTGGTACAATAGAGTTCGCTGCAATCCGGCCTTGAAAACAATTACTCGTGGATCCCATTATATTCGATAATGCATATTTAACGACACAATACAAATAGTCTTTTGGAACGTCGTACGGCGAACGAGCCCACGTTCGGGTCCACGCGAGAAAAAGAGAAACGAAATAAATGACGCGACGGCTGCGCGGCTGCATATGAAAAAAAGATACCATTATTTCCATGCACGCAACGGAAGAACGCCGATAACGATGGAGGATAAAAACGGCCGAGCAGCCGGCTGAAAATGCGTTTCCAATAGAACGCGAACGATAAATCGTCATAACGTTGGCTTTAATAATCGGAAGCTACTTAATTCGTAGAATCAGGTCATGGGTGTCGGGGCCAATTGCATCGGCGCAAGTTAGTCTTGTGACCTTATTCGACGTATTACGAGCGTGTGCATCGTTGCAAGGGGCTGGCTCGCAAGCTCATCGAGTCGCCGCGCGTGTCACGCGGAATTTTCGCGTTTTACGCCATAATGGCGTTCCTGTTTTATTTCACACCCTCCCCCTCCCCCCTCCCCACTCCCGTTTAATTTCTTCGCTTGTTAAATATTTTTTAACGAGCCGTTTCATATCGGATTTCGCGTTAATTCATCGAGTTTCGTGTTCAACGGCGGAAAACCGGGTCCCAGTGAAATTTCACGTACGAAAAAATATTCACGCCGAAACGGCGAGACTCGCCGGCGGCGTTTCATCAATTTTCGCGCGCGCGTGTTCGGAAAAGGGAGGGGAAAAAAAAATAACAACGCAAGAGGGAGAAGAAAGTGGCGGATCGCTTTGTGATTCTGGATAAAATGCGAAATTCGTTGGCGTTCTATTAATTTCGTAGCTATTCGAAAATGCGAGATGGAAGAAGTAAGTGGACAGTGAATTTTTACATGCATTTACCAGGTGTTTAAAAATTTAAGATAAAATGCGAAATATTCATAGTACAAATAGTATATTACGATACTTAAATCGTAGAATAGAACGAACCTGTATTTGGGTTCAATTACGTCATGTAGATTAATAAAAATCTAAAGTTGCATAAAGTTAAGTAGAAATGGATCGCTTTGTAATTTCGAATGAAGGACGAAACTCGTCTTGACGTTTTATCAATTCTCGCGTCTATTTGAGAATAAAAAGGAGAAGAAATAAGTAAACTGCAGACTTTTATAGGAGGTGTAAAAATATACAGAATTTACATAATATGCAAAAATATGTAAAAATATTCGTAGTGCGGCGCTATAAATATTTAATAAATAAAACAAGTCTGCATTTAGCTTCAGTAGCTTCAGACACCGCATTGTATGCAGTCTAAAATTGTTCCAAAACAGTTCTTCAAATTGAGATACAAATCGTCTCCGTGATTTCGTCTCTGTAATTTCGAATAAAAAGTGAAGCTCGTCGATCTTGCACTCACTTAAAAATAAAAGACCAGAAGAAATAAGCAGATCGTGGGATACTGAAGGCACGCAATTCACATGCTGTGCGAAAAAAAAAAAAAAAAGAAATACAAAATATCCAACAAATCTCTGTTTCAGTTCAATTATTTCAGACATCTCGGTCGATGAAAATAAAAGTCTAGTAGCGAAGGTCTCAAAGGCGGTGGATCGCAGTGAGACGATTCACTGTTTCCTGCATTCAGAAGGGGAAACGAATATTGCTGTCGCCGCATGGTGAAACGGGGTCGCGATTCGCCGTATCGTGGACGCGGCGCGATAAATCCGTCGTCTCGGGGGCTTGTCGTCTCGGTAGCGGCGAAATCTGGAATTCCGTCAGCGCTGGAGCGGCTGGTGGTATTTAACGACTCGCGAGTCGGCGGAAGTTGAGCCGTAAATTCGGCCGGAAGGGATGCGTGGAAAAGCGAGCATTCACGGCGGCTGCGGCGGCGGCGGCGGCGGCGGCGGAAGGTGAACTTGGGGCCACCCTAATGTAGGTCTAGCGCGCGTGCTGCGCGACAGACGCGAGGATCCACGTCCCATGACCTACATGCGGCCCCCGTTTTCCCTCCGCAAATGCAATCGGCCGCGTTCGCAGCAGCGCGCATAGTTGTGTCGTCGCACGCCAGCTAGTTCGCAGACTACTGCCGAGCGACACGCAGCCAAAACGCTTTGGAACATCGCCGATCGAGTGAGATTCCGTCTTGACGGAAGTTCGTTTCTCTCGAACGAACTCCGGAGGAACATCCGCCGAGGGGAACGAAGGAATTCACGGGAGCGAGTCTCTCGAAGGAATATTTTTACGTTAACGTCGCTCGGGGAATAATTGATTCGATTTCTTGGCCCCTTTAACAGATGACGAGATCCCTCGCGAACGAAATCTTCAAAATCGAACGAATGCGATTCGACGTTTTGCTACGGAACGTTCGGAGAAGTCGTTGTTTTGCATTTGTTTGCTCATTTAGTGTTTCTTTATCTTTTCTGTCTGGATAAAATGATTCTTTGTCTGTAAAAAATCGCGGGAGTTCAAAACGAATGCACACGTTTCAATGTGTATTTTTCTGCTTTAGAAGTCGATAAAACTAGAGAAGTTGTTGTTTGTATTTATTTATTTACTCTGTATGTTTTTTGAAAATTTGAATAAAATAATTGATTTGATTTCTTGATCCTTAAAGGGCAAAGAAATCACGCGAGCTCTGTCACGGATAAAGTTTTCAACGTGTGTCTTTCGACTTGATAAAGTCAAACAAGTCCAGTTAAACATTTTATCGTTGCTCGGTATTAAATGGAAAGCAGAGAGGTTGTTGTTCACAGCAGTTACAAGCGACATTACAGTGCGATGGCTGTATTTATTTAATATCTTTCATTTTTCTATTTTTAATCTTTTTCCTTTGGAGCAAAGTCAATATTTGCCTCGCCTTGACGTTGACGTGGGTCGTATCTTCAGCTTTTTTTATCGTTTATAAAATTTATTTCGATTTAAGAGGAGCTTGAATCGAGACGGTATTTTTATTTAGAGTTACTTTTTTTAATTTTTTTATAACCTTGTACAGGAAAAAATTGGTCTATTTTACAAGATTTGTCTCAAAAATAACCAAACTTTATAGTTGCATCGTGCATCGTACTTGCCAGATTTGGATTTTCACGGTTATTGCGTCCAAGAATAAAAATAGCCATAAAAGGGAAGCGTTTTGATAACATGTCAGGTACTAAAATATCTCCTAAACAATATCTCACAAAATGACACAAGATGGAAGAGTGATTTAATGCATTAATCATTTGTCCAAATCAATCGTGTCGTTTTGTTATTTGTTATTATAGTTTGTATTTTGTTATTTTTGAGGGAGACCTTGTATTTCCTATAGTCTTTAATAGTCTTTAATAGTTTCAACAATATCCAGACAAAATTGAATCTCTTGCAAAAAAAAAAGAAGAGAGTCAGCCTTGGGAATTCGTTAACAAAGTATTATGCATTAAATAATATTTTCGCGTGGTTGGAATCCTTGATACAAAATGTTTCACACGACGCTCGAGATTAAGAGCCAGGTCCCCGTGGAGGTTTCGCCGACGCTTACAAATTTTCATTTAACTTCCCAACGGCCATTGGGAACTTTAAGGACGACGCTTTAATAAGATCGTGCGAAGGATTTCATGCGGAGGTGGCACGAAGTTTTTAAAGCTGAACATACTGCGATCGCGAAACTTCTGAAAGGATCTTCGCTTTACGACCTAGCCACGTTCGCGATTGCGTTTTTTCGCCGGCCACAATGTTCCAACAACTTTCGCTCCTCTCTTTCTCTTCCCAGCTTTTTCTCGAGCTTTCAACTTTCATGCAGAATCCAACGAAACAGTCATTGAATATCGTGAGAATATTTTACTGGAAACTCTCCCGATAGTTTTTAACGCCAGAACCATCGGCGACTAAAATACGAAACTTGTGTCGAAGAGATCAACGTGGCATATGAAAGGATGTGCTGCGAAAGAGGAGGAAGAAGTTTTCCACTGCGAGTTCGCAGGATCTTTAAACATTTTGCGAAAAATTGATCTTTGTTCTTGGTCGTTATTAATATTAAGACTGTCAGAATCATCGAAATAACCAATTTTTATAGTAATTTTTATAGAAATCTTTTAAATTCACAATAATACATTTTTAGAGATTTGAATACAGTGATGCATAAAGATATTTGAACACTTGTTATACAAAAGTGTTTAACTAATTGATCTTGATTGATTATAGAAATTTTGCGTTAAAATCTAAAATTTAGTATCATAAAGTATCGTAAAATAAAAAAGAGCATTATATTTCTATTGACAAGTGATTTAGTGTGACTAAAGATAACATTTGCTCTATTAAAAAGTTGTTTATATTAGGTTTATTTTCATTAGAAGAATTTCCAGTATGTTCATTTTTTGTGTGCTTAATGATAGAAATGGACTTGTATTGTACAAAACTTGCTGTGCCTTGCAGAGCATTCTTAAAAGTTTGAATGATTTTTCATGAAATATGCAACTAAAGCGGCATTGGGCAAATTTTTCTTGAAACAAAGATAAGAAATAAATTAGTTATTTGAAAAATAACTTTATCTTGGATTCAGATCAAATAGATCATTCGCATAATAATCTTGACAAAAGTACGATAAAAAATACAGAAAATGAAATAAAAATCACTTAATAATCAAATAATCAAATAATTTCCTTGATGGACCAAACTAACACCCAGTCGAATAAAATGGTGTATTATTTAAATAATTATCTTTCACGTGACAAGTCTAGCTAGAAGCTCGAGTAACTTATTGCATTATAAAATTTCTCCTAAATCATCTGCACGTTAATTTCTCTGACGCAGGTCGATAAGTTCCAGCTTCGTTGAGAACAAAGTTTCACACGTATCGCGTTCAAGTGGTATCGGATCGTTTATAGTCAGACATCTTCTCCTGTAACACTCGTGCCGCGTCATGCGCGCATATATATACAATGTGATTAAGACCTCGGTGCTCGTTTAGGTTTACCTCGCATCTTCTCCGTTCGCGTTCACATTTGCACTCGGAAGAGCGGAGGAAACGCGCGTCAATGGTGTTGTTCCCGGCAGGATACCGCGAAACGTGAGAGACTGCGTGAAACGTCCGGCAACGAAGTGGACAGGCGAAACAGCGAAGAATTAACGCGTTTCCCAAGCGGGCGGAGAATTAACGCGTCCTCCAGCCTCTCCAGCCGGAAAAGTCAAGGCTGACGCGCGTTAATTTATAATCTTAATAATCGCTGTTGAGAAACGACGCGGCGCGTGGAAAGTCGGCTCGGGCTTCAAAACCTATCCCCTCGACAGTGTTCCCGTCCTTTCCTTTTCTTTTCTTTTCTCGTCCTTTTCCCGACCCGACGCTTTTGTCCGCGCGGTGCCAGCTAGAACGAGGAGAAGTTTCGAATAATTTTTTCCCAGCTTTTCAGAGGCGTGCGTGCGAAAACTCGAAGCCAACCAACCTCGAACGAAGGGGAAAGAACGGTGTTAACACGTTCCGTGTCGAGTCGATTTTTGGTTACTTTCCGTTCAGGCTTATTTGAAGTTTAGTTATTTATAAAATAATGAAGTATCGACTGGTCGGAAGGAAATGATTAGCTCGGAGGTTCGTGCAGAGACCTTGGCAATGATCCTTCAACGACTAACGAGGCAACATACCGAAGTCGGAATCGCCGATTTCGATGAAATTTGGCATGAATGTAGTTTTCAAAAAAATATTCAATCTGTATTTTTTTTTATCGGCAATAGTCAATGTTGAAGGGTGAAAATTATCCTCGAAGTTGAAAGTGCGAAACATATTTTGTCAAATATCTCGGAAATTATTCAAGATACTGCTTTTGTATTAGTATTAAATTTAATAGTGTATACCATTTTGCAAAAAAACAATATGTTTGCACGACCTCTGTATCCCAGTACGATTCGTCTCACTGAAAGGCCCAGAATCAACTGTTCTGACTAGGAAATGAAGACAACTTTTCTTGCCATAAAATTTTATTAATATGCAAACATTTGAATCGATAGAAAACAAATTACAGGCGCGATCGCTCAGTACCAAACAACGCCATTCCTATTCTAGTCTACCCCAGGCCTCCTCATGAATCACGTGACCCAAATCAACCAATTGCTAATTTTCGTTGCATTAGCGTTGCACTTGAAGAAGCCCGATTTTCTGTAAATTAATTAACAAACTTTCTTGAATATTTGTTTATGAATACTGTATGCTCAAACACAAATTACGGATAAAATGGAATCGTTGTAAGTCAAAACATCAATTACGCGTAAGAAATTATCAAAGTGTTGCGACCGAAAGAGTTTCTGAATGTAGCATTGTATCAGCTAACTAGGCTAACCGTGACAGATTTTTGATATCTGTCGCAGAAGGGAGAGGAGGAGGGATGGATTATTTCAGTGCGTCCTTAATCGTGCCAGTATAATTCTTCCCTTTGACTAATCCGCTAAAAAGAATTTCTTTGTAGAAGTCATTTACTACGTTGTGGATCTTTGTTCGATTTAATGTCATCCATAGTCGGTTCCATTCATCTTTGATTTTTGCCATCCATAGTGTCTAAGTTGATATGTGACTCGCTTAGTAGGTTTTTTTATCTTTCACATCTCGAAAGGTTCTCCGCGGCTGGCACAAGACTGGGGAACTTTGAATGCTTGCTTCGAAGGCTAAAAGGAGATCGTTTTACGCGGATGGGCGTTGATTCGGTTACTCGTCGAAACGTGGACGGATAAGAAAAGTCCTCTCTCTCCCCCCTTCTTCCGTTGGGAACTTCTTCCGGGATCGTTACGGTAACTCGAACGGAGCTCGAACTATCGAAGTTTACTTAAATACAAAATATAATAATGGCCAGGTTCGGAGTAATAGGATCGCGCAGTGTTACCGCCGTCTCAGTCCGCCCGGAGAAGTTGCTCCGTCTCTCCCTTCCACGAAGCAGCGAGTTTCAATGCAAACCGACTGTCGTCCTTTGAACCCTTGCTCTCGAACCATCTCTCTCTCTCTCTCTCTCTCTCTCTCTCTCTCTCTCTCTCTCTCTCTCTCTCTCTTTCTATCAGCCATCTCGACGACGGTGGCTTGGAAATTCGCGAAAAGATTCTCGATTTCGAGGAATATCGTCGAAGATCTTTCGCCGATCACCTCGAAGGGTGATTTTTTTCCTCCCACCACCGAAGTCGAGGCGGAATTTTACCATTGCCCGCACGTGCCGCCACACGTACGTGGCTCTAAATAAATTGCAGAATCGTACCCGAGATATCCGTAACGTTGTCTCTCGTTCACCAGCCGCGTCAAACATTCATTTTTCTCCTCGTGCTCGCGGCCAACGTAAACGTTGCCCTCTGTTTACGTTGGTCTTGACGGCGACTTTTCGCTCCGGGGGGCCCGCGCGCGTGTGTCGCCGCGATGCTCGTTGTCAAAGCGCAGCCCGGTGCAAGCGCTCGGTTGTCCTCTATTCGCGATGGCCGCACACGGCTGAAAAGTTCGCCGAGCGAGGACGTGTGTTCGTCGCCAAGGGGACGCGTTTCGCCGCGGAAATTACTACCGCGTAATTGCTCCCCGAGAGACCAATAAGAGACGAGTCGCTTCGACGAGCACAAAGAGAGGCCCGGTCGAGATTCGTCGTTGTGGTTCCGCGTCGTCGATGGTTTCGGCCTACGCGAAGCGTCCGATGACTTTTTCCTCCCCGCGGTTCGACGAGATTGTACGTTTCAAAGGGATCTCCTAGTCGCTCGAAAAAGCAAGCGAATCGCCAAACTACTTTGAGGCGCACGTGCATACGTTCGACCGGTGGAACTTTCAGAGGGATAGAGAGGGGGGAGGGGATTACCACGAGAGAGAAATTACCGCGTCGAAGTTATCGGAATAATTTTCTTCCGGGGATATCGCATGAATTTCCGACGGCGAACGGTTTCTCTCTCTCTCTTTCTCTCTTCCTCTCAAACGGGCATGAACGTTCGTTTTCCCGTGGCATTGGCCCGTCTTCTGAAAAACCTGTTATTTCGATTGCTTCGGCGGTAGATTGGTACACTCCACATCCACGATGTTGCGCGGGTGGGCACCGTGCCCCGTTTAAACGAACGAACGCGAGAATTTCGATAACCAACGACGAGTAAAGAAACGACGGCGTGGATCGTCGACGAGATGCGTCCATTGTCGATTTTCCTGCCGGCGGATTTCAGAATCCAATCTAAACGTGACTGACAGCCACCGACCTATCTTCTTTCGAGTTTTCTCTCTTTTTTTCGTGTTTTTTTTTTTTTTTATGCCGTCGAGAGGGATACTCATCGAATGAAAACTAGATAGGGCGGGGGGGGGGGGGGGTTTAAGAGAAAAAGAGAACAGAGATCGAAAGGAAGAAAATAAAACGATGAGACAGGCATCCGAACGGTATCTCTCTTTGTCTTCCTGTCTCGCTCCTCTTTCTGTCCCTTACTTTCGGTAAATTTTTGGCCGAAGCGAAGCTTCACCACCAGGGATTCCTCGATGATTAACGAACACGTGCCCGGGCGCAGATAACGCGATCGTCAAAGCGGCTGATATGCACGTACGTACACCTACGTGTGTCGGATCGCGCGTATGAGATTCAGATCCACAGATGGTTCCTTTGTATCCTTTGTCTCTCTCTTTGCCGTTCGGGATCACTGATAAATGAACGGTGAAGCGAAACGGGGAGCGATCGTGGACGTAATTAGGGTTTCGAGCAGTTCAACGCGCGGTTAAAGTGACAACGTACGGGCGCAATAAAACCGTACCGCTCGGCGCGGATATTTTTAATTACAGGATTCATTTCGCGCGAACACGCGAAACGGTCCGTCAAAGGCAGCGGATTACGTTTCCTTTGGCAATTCAATAATGAACGAGACAAAAAAGGATTCGGACGTATTGTTTCGTTAAAAGCTGCACACTTTCGAATGATTGGAAACTCGCGGTTGGCTTGGCGCGGAATACCAAGCGGTGTTTTCCACGGTGTTTTAAGTAGAAAATCCGCGTATTTGGTCAGACGCGGCGTCGTTCAGTAAAGCTCTTTTTATCACTGAAAGTTATTTTAGCGGGGATAAGCCAGAAAAGCGGGCCTCAGGTGCAACGCTAATGCAACGAAAATTAGCGATTGGTTGATTTGGGTCACGTGATTTGTGAGAGGGCGTGGGGTAGACTAGAGTAGGAGTGGCGTTGTTTGGTACTGAGCGATCGCGCCTGTAATTTGTTTTGTATCGATTCAAATGTTTGCATATCGATAAAATTTTATGGCAAAAAAACTCGTCTTCATTTCTTAGTCAGAACAGTTGCTTCTGGGCCTTTTAGTGAGACGAATCGTACTGGGGTACAAGTCGTGCATTTTTTCCTCTTTTTTTTTATCGAATTCGCTACGTTTTCCTTGCTAATATTTGATTTCGCGATGGAACGCCTCGAAATATTTTCCCGATCGGATCATTAACATTTATTTTCATTGCCGAAAATTCAAGCAATAACGTTTTTCCCCGCGGGAATACGGAGAAAGGGGTGAGGGTGAAATATACATTCCCCGATTAATTTCGCTTCGTAAATTATAAACCGTGAATTCCTCTTTCTCTCTCTCGTTCTTTCGCGCAGCCAGCACCGCGGATAACCGACAGCAATTTAATCGAGAATCGATATTTCGCTTCGAACGTATTCAGAAAGCTTCGTTTTATTTCAGCATTTTCTTCGAAGAGCCTCGCTCGTGTCGAGGAAAATATAAAGTTCAGTTCCCCAGTTGCAGCTGGGAACGTCTACTTCGACTTGCCACGCTTGCGAAACGTCCGACCGTAAAGCCAGGAAATTTTTTTATTTCGCCGTTTCGATCAGCCACACCGGGGCGCATCAAACTTTACGTCACGGCCACGATTGCCGTTTGTCTCGGATGTTGCCGTGCCTTCGCCGCTGCGGCACTTCCGTGCCGTCCATTAATCGTGACTTAGCTTCCTGCCGGCGATTCAATCAAGCACGGGACCACCAGGACCGTTCGCCGTTCTCGTCTTTCTTTTTCCACTTTCCGCAGGTTCACGTTTCGCCAGACGAAATGCGCCCAGAAATACGAGCGTCCCGGATCTCGGTACTCCCTCCAATCGGCCAAGCACCGTTTCAACTTCGTTTTATTTCGCTAACGAACGCGCGTAACAGGTCTCTCCCCTGGTACTTTCTTTCCCTCGATATTGTAACTTCGACAAGCACAGGGAATGAATTCCATCCTAAATTCCATTCGGTTTTAATCGTTGTGTCTTTCGCTTCTTTTTTTTCTTCGTGTTGGGGTTCTAGTGCACGGTTCGATGACAGTTTTCATTTTGGACGTCGACGTATTCATGGATCGCGGAGTTCGAGGTTTCAAGGAGGAGATTTTCATACGTGTAATTGGTAAATAAATTTCTTTTACGATAAATACATTAAGATAGAACACTCTCGACATTTTGACGTTTAAATTCGGGACACCGTGTAAATGGATCAATTTAGACGAGCGCTTTGGGGCAATTCGATATTTCTCAGACACGAAAGTGAACGCAAAACGTGGTTTGTGTAAATTGAAAGAAAGATTGGACACGCAAGACTCTCGGTCTAGATAAACGGTTTGCAGGAAACTCGTCGTCACGGAAATTTATCGCTACGTTTTAGAAAAACATGCAGTTTCTCACGAAAGTACTCGAATGATTACAAAAACTTTTATGCGTGTCATGATATATTTTGAAATTTCATTCAGTATAGATCGAGACACTATCATTTATATAGTATATTTGCCAAGTTTATAAATAAAATATTAAATAAAACTAAATAGAACTAAATAAAATATCTGCAGTATGCTACTAGTTATAATATTTAGTAGGTGAGATGAACTTTGATTCTTCAATGAATTTGTCTTCAGAGTTCGATCATAGTCCAATGAGAATGAATATTCACAGTAAAGCCATCTTTAATACTTGTTATATATTGAAGACGACTAAAATGACTATCCCACTATATATTAATTTTTTACTAAATACATGTTTGCAGTGAATAAAAGTAACATTCGTACAATACTTTTTCAGGCTGGTTTCGAAATTTTGACGGTGTTCGTAAAATTTCGAAATGTTCGCTGTAACTCGCGTTATTCCATGGTTGATCAAATACTTTCGTGAGCCGCTGTATGTAAATTTAGATGAAACAGTTCACAGGGGACACGATTTTTAAGCCCATCCTCCACTGAGGGTTGATCGTTTGCTGTACGGTTTCATGCGGCGGGCGATGTAAAATGTAAAGCAACGGGCAGCTATCCACAAAACGAAAGTGGCACGCTTTCATCGCGATCTGCATTCGTGGCGGCCAACGTACGACACTGTCAGTAGCGAAGCACACGTTGCAGTCACAAACGAAAAATAAAAGCGTTCTTTCTCAATGCTTCACTTTTTCATAATGAGGCGAAACCTGTGTATGTACGCTTCGCGGATTCGTATCACCACGTTTAGTGGACTACTTTTATGAAAAAATTCATGGACAGTGGACGTTAGGCTGAGGACGTATCTACGACATCCGTTATAAAAATATAAGACTTTAATTAACACCGATTTATCTCGAATTTCAAAAAAATTCTCAATCTTCCATGAAATTATTTTCTCTATTAATTATCAGAGTATCGCACTTTGGATATTTTTTCTTTTAACAAATTACACGCATTCTGTGCATGTTTGCATCTTCGTAATCATCAGTAAAAAGAATAAGAAATTTAAATTTTCAACAATACAAAAATAAATTTTTTTCTTTGCTCGTATGTACGTACATACCTATTTCTTCCTTTTCTTTATTTGTATCAATATTTCACGTCACTCTGTAGAGTCACCAGCCATCTAATTATTATAATATTAGCTACTTTTTTTTATCAATATCTATTAACACGTTAACTGAAACATAAAATTTCCTACGAAACGGTGTATTTGATTTTCGTAAAGTATCCTGTAATGATAAAAAGGCAAGCCTCGTTTTTGTTTTATATTTATGTTATCTAAATTTTTATATTTTTTTTTTTTATGTCATGTTAGTCATTTTAAATAGAAATTCCAGTCGCTAGTGACCATTATTGCCATGTTAACTTTATATTATATTATATTAAGATTAAAGTAGAGAGATTTCGTTTGAATTACATTTTATACTGTGTGACAATTCAGACGCATCAGAATATTAATGCACGGCGTTACAAATAGGACTGTTGCAACGTACGTCGTTTTAACGCTCGTGTGCCTTCAGACTTAGCAACAACTTTGGACTTAGAAGGTAAATTTAACGTCTAAACGAACGTACGATAGCGCGAAGCAACAGCACGTTGCTTTATATAGAGACTATAAACTATGGACCAATACAGACGTGCGGTTTGCGCCAATTTCGAAGCAATGCTTCTTAGACTCGATTTGCGGTGAACAGTGTTCCAGAAGAACGTGGTACGTGAAATTCCGATACACCGGGCGTGACTTTTAGCGGCAACTACGAAGCAAATGGACGCACTTACCTATTGCTTGACTCGCATCGACAAAACAACGCAATCCTGGTGCGATGCTTGATTATTTTGCAACAATTCGAACGCAATTTTTCAATTTTCAGACACGAGGTCAAGCGCGGCGTAGAAATTAACGCAAACCGCTCTCGCGGTCAATTGCACGAAAAAAACGAGAACTCGTCGGAAAATCGCTCGGTGGCTATGAATTTACCGCAAACCGCAAACACAAATTCGCAAAAAAAAAAAAAAAAAAAACTGCACGACTTGTATTCTAGTACGATTCGTCTCACTGAAAGGCCCAAAAGCAACTGTTCTGATGACTTTTTTGCCATAAAATTTTATCGATATCCAAACATTTGAATCGATACACAACAAATTACAGGCGCGATCGCTCAGTAGCAGACAACGCCACTCGAGGTCTACCCCACGCCCGCTCGCGAATCACGTGACCCAAATTAACCAATCGCTAATTTTCGTTGCATCAGCGTTGCACCTGAAGAGGCCCGATTTTCTGGATTACCCCCGCTAAAATCACTTTCAGTGATAAAAAGAAAAAAATATCGAAGTCAGAGAAGTATTGTTATCGAGCGAATCGAATGGTCAGAAGAGATGGGGTTTCAATGTTTTCAGTGTGGTAATGTAGGTCCCTGGAACGCATCACTAATTGCGTAAGTTCTCGTGAAGGCACTTGGTCCCATCGGTTCCCCGCTCCCCGAGTTCTCTTTCATCCAACAACACATTTCGGAACGCCATCAAGAGGAAGTTTCGCAATATCTGGTGTCGCTTAATTCGGGCCGTCGATTCGACGCGTATCTTGCTCCCGAACTAAGAAGATTATGCGTCTCTCCTCCGACTGGGCTCTCTTTCCCTTTTGCCTGTGAAAACAATCGAACGAACGCGCTCCGTCAAATGGAAATTCCTCCCTCCGTTCTTGTATATAGATGCCTATCTCTCTTAACAAGATTCACTTGTCGAAGCTTTCGTTTAAGCACGGGATAGTAAAACGAAAATTTCTATGGGAATTTCGTGAAACAACTTCTCAGTGCTGAAGTGTAAAGTTACAATAGAATGGAAGACAGACTCCAGTGACTGCCATTTAAGGATTACCACTCAGACACAGGTAAATGTATCTCAACATTCATGTTTTTTTTCAACTTCTTTGAGAATTTTGATAAAATTCTATTTAGATGTATCGAAATAATTCTTAAATAGTATAATAATAATTCGTAAAAGTATAACAAAGTATGAATATTCAAGAATGAATTTAGATTTTAGATACGTACAGTGACTCCTTATCACATATTACGTGTGTTATATAAAACGTACTAAAATTAACACTGTAGTGAGACATTAACATGATTGTATTTGTATTTACAGTTGTACGATTATATATGATAACACTGGTATGATTATATGTGTCTGTAAAATGTAAAAACAATCTGATAAAGATACTGCAATGGAATATTGAAACTTGGAAACTTAGTATAGTTAGATTTATTTAAAACTTAACCAATACAACTATGACAGTGAAGTCTCAGTACAGTGTCAATGAAATTTCAATATGTTCTATATAACACATAATATATTTATAAAAGGATTCCATAAATATGCGAATACTTTCATGAGTAATTGTATCACACGATGCAACGTATCCTAATATTTATGCAATTTTTTCTTTCAAATTTGGAAATTTTATGAATCAAACTCGTACAACAATGAAACAGGACTGTGTTAAAATAATTCTAAAATGTGGAAGTGCGACGTAACTTTCAACGACCACTTCTCAAGAACTGGCTCGACCGAGGTAGTATTTTCCACGTAATATACTCTAATTTCTTCCTCTGAATTCCTGCAGCATCTTCTTGAAACGCTTTCAGCAAATTGGTTTTCCATTTTACCCACGTATTCGTCACGTTTCGTTTCAGTGCTAATGAAATTTCAAAAAACTTCATATTACGTGCGTAATATATATTCGTTCGAAAGTTTTTCGTTATAAATGCCGAAAAAGTTTCACGAACCGCCACACACGCGGGTATATCCCTAAAATCCGTGTACTCTTTCTTTCTTTGTTTTACAACTCTACCACTCGTTTCTATCTCTCGTTTTAAACGAACTTATACACGTATGCATTTTTTCAAATCTTCTTTTTAAACCTCCCAGACTCAAGTACCCAGATTTTTCTACGTACGTCCAACATTTGAAATTCATTTTTATTTGCGCGTAGTAAGTAATCGCATTAAATTTCCATTCTTACGTTTTGATTATTTTTATACCCGAGAATGTTATTTTGTCCTCGTTGGGAAAACTGGTGGTTTCCCTTAACGCGGTTCTATTTTTGCCGCGTAACGACGTGATCGAGATATGAACCGTGAAATCGCAGCGAGATCGCAGAAAATCATGGACGCGTGTACCGCGATTCTAGGATTCTTGTAACGATCCTCGACTACGATAACTGAACTGTTGCCGATTGAATCTATCTCGGGATCTATTAAATTTGTGCACTAAACCAGCAAAACCGGTACATTTTCTCTAACAAGTGCAGTGTTTTATGTACTCACGAACACGTAATCCGAGCTTCTTTATTAATACTTCCCGCGATCGATTTCTTTTGCAATCATTTCTATAACCGATCACCGAGTGCAATCATTAATCAATTAATCATTGTTAAATTAAATTGACAATTACGAACAACTCTGGTAATTTACAATCATTAATCAGTTATTTTTTCAAATCATTCGACGATCAATTTATATTTTGTTAGATTCAGTAATATTATTTTCTGTGAATGTTCTCTTAGTAACGTTGTCATCCGAAGAGCCTAAATTTTAAATCTGAATATCTGCTCGTACAACGATTAGACGACGATTTTTCATTTGCAAATTTTTCACTTTTGGGAAATTATCGATTTTTATTATCAATTCTACAAACGGAATTGTTCATAATTTACTCTCAGTAGGTAGAGTAAAAGTGTCGAAAAGTATAAAAGTCCGTAAAATTTTTCGGAATTCGATAAAATTCCATAAAAGTAATATTTCTCTTTTCATTATTTATTGGTACGATACATCTATTATAAATATATAACTTTTCATGACTTCTGGGATATATGTAAGCTCCTACCATGTAATAAGTAAATATTTTGCTTACACACATAAATATATGTCTATATGGACATATAATTTGTCTCGTCAGCAATAGCATTTGGAATATACACATCAGAATAAAACGAACATCATTTATTACAAAAAAGATTTAAGACGTGCAAAAGATATTTAATTTCGAATACTTAAATTTCTAATACTATTAAAAATTTAGTAGATTTCATATGTAATAAAATTCAGGAATTATATAAAGTAATATTTAAATAATACTCTCTTCTCAATTAATTGATGCCTCTGGTAACAGCAAGTTTCATCTTCTTGTAATCAATGATTATTGAAGTCGAGCAATATTAACATTTTCTGTTCTTGGTCTTTATTATATTGTTATACTGAACAACATATCAGCACATGTTCACTTTCTTTTAACATGGCGCTGTATAATCGATCGAAAAATATCCTAAATCTAATTCTTAGAAATATATTATAGTACATAATATAAACATATCATCGTAAGAATTATTATACTATCTTGTTTAATTGTTAAAAAGAAAGTCCGTCTCGAAAAGATCAAGCTCCATTTATGCTTTAAACACAATTTCTGAATTTGCGAAATTGGCTGATTCCAAGCCAAGACGTGGCAAAGGAAAAAAACTTAGTTTGACGAAACAAAAATCTACGTTAGACGTACTTTAAACAAATCCAAAGAGTATACCGTGGAGCGAGAAGTACAGGCGAGCAAAGGGTGGAAACACATTCGCGAAGAAAGGATCGGCGCGTCTGCAAAGAATTCGTTTGCACGGAAACGAAAAGACGATGAAGTTTTGCACATTTGTGGCTTCCGCTTTCGGAGTGTCATGTTCAAAGGGTTCGTACAGACGACCATGGGGAACGCACGGTTTTCTCTTGTCTGCGTCCAGCTATAAGATTTCGCGAAGTTGTACGATCGCAATCCGTAGGCCGTGCTTCCCTTCGCCGCTTCAGACGAGAGCTCTTTGCACTAGGTTGGGCACGCTGATTGGATTGTCCGGTTAAGCTGACCGTCTCTCCCATTTTCTGTGAAAAGATCGACGATACAACCTTTCTAGATGCGATCGGTGACTTTCAGCCGGAAATGAGGTGGACAGCGATTAAATAGCAATTGGAAAGGAGCTTCTATTGTTCGATGGTAACTGCTGTCGGAACTCTATTAAACGTGGAGGTCAGTTTCGGTATTTCGAGATTTCCAGAAGCTGAAACTTGTGATACAAAGGGAAAAATCGTGACGAGTGTTTTTCACATTTTTCGGGGAAATTCTTTCAATTTTAGTTTAGTGGCTAAAAGTAAATTTTTCTTTATAATATATTTCCAAGTAATAACATAAGCTGTGATTCAATCATTAATTAAAATTAGATAGTGTTAAATTTATTACGTTCGCAATAGTTCACTTAAGGGTGGATAAACTAGTTGATAATAATTATATCTTTTCAAACATTTTAAAAATAGGTATATTTATAATTGTTCACGAAAGCATTCGAACACTTACAGGAATATTTTATGAGTTATATAAAACAATTCAAGTATCAAATACAGTACATATTTTGTAACTTTAGATTGATTTCAAATTTTAGGGAATACGTTTAATTATATTTTGAGTTAGTGTTGATAAACATCAAAATTTTAAAAACGAGTTTATAATTTCGCTAGAACTTGATAAATCGGAGAAAAATGATTTTCGTAAAGTTTAGTAATAAGAACTGACAACAAGATATAAAGGTTGTAATTTGGAAACGAAAAATTGTCGGTATCTCAGTACCGACCAATTATTAAATTAGCAGCTTTTCAGATATAAATGATAACAGTAAGACATTAAAAAATAATAAAAATAAAATTTTTAATATTTCCCCGACTCGTGCGTCCCAATTTGTACTTCTACGGAGAAAAATGGCGAAATGAATATCGCAATTTAATTTCAATCGCCAATTTACAAACAAAAAAAGTATTCGATCTCTGTCGATTAAAAATCTTTTGTATCATTTATACAACGATATAACGTTTCTTTTGAAAAAGAATTTCAAAACTGGGGCCGTTTATCGCGTTTAACAAACTGGATGTACGAAACAGCGAATAAACTTTCAACGCTCGTCAACGAACGTCAACGTGTGCGTTTACCGTGTCAGAACAGCAGGAGCGATGGAACGAACAACGCACGTGAAATGCGCACCCAACGCTGAACTGTTAAATACGTCTGTTTATTCGAATAAACATTTGGTGGAAAGAGCCGAGCTAATTTTAGTCGACGTTGCCGCACATTTCCACGTCGTCTGTACGCGTGACTTCAACACTGACACCCACCCGAGAGGATTGAAAAGTGGAAGTTGAGGTAAACAACAAAAAAAAAAAGAGGAGTTCAATTTATCAGCCTGCCACGAACTCTGGTGTTTTCTCTTTTTCTTAACGGGGGCCTGATTGATTCACCCGAAAGGAGGAGACGACCGCGGCGGAATTATACGAAAGTTTACGGGCACACCGCGGCGAAAACGCCTTTAAGTAGGCTGGATGTAAAGTAGGAAGAAGAAGCGCGGGAGGGAGATCTTAATAACCTCTTAACGAAGAACTTCGGACACCGCCGCGAGTCGGCGCGCGCCACGAAAGACGAAAAGAAAGTCGAGGCTCGCTAAACAATCAGGCGGGGAGACTTAATCCCGCTTATCTAACGTCCTCGAACAACGGCGTGTGTTTAATACTCTCAAGTGGCCGGCTGTTAACGGAGCGCGGGGGTTGAAGATCGCCTGTGATCCCGTCGCGATAGTAACTCCGTCGAGGAAATTCAGTTAGACGGGGGAGGAAAAATATAAAAGTTCCAGCGGCTGGGATACACTCTCGTGGCAAATCCTCGAATTTTCACGCGGGACGCCGATTCAATTACAGAGAGGGGCCGCTGGATCGGGAAAGGGGAAAGTTTCGGGGAAGTTTCTCTGTTTTCTAGCTACGACCGGGCCGAGAACTTGGCAGTTCTAGCTACAACGTTTCGCAATCACGACTCTTTTAAATATTAAAACAACGCTGTTTTATTTGGCGAGCCAACGCGTCGGATCGGACTGCCAGCAGTTTCGCAGTGGAAACAGGCCTCCCGATGACATTACCGAGGTAAAGCGATGTAACGACTTCTGCTCACGTCGTGTGAAATTTCACCGATATTGCCTCAATATGTTGCTCGCCGGTGAGTGCATTTTACGGACGTGTGGGGTCAGAGCTTAAAAACAGCCACCGGGCGAAGAGGGCGGCGCACGTTTCGACTCCCTGTCCACTCCCCCGGTTGATTCTCTCCCGGGGTCTGCGATGTTATTCCCTCTTTCGCAGTTCCCTGTCCTCTTTGTAAAACCTTGCACGAACGTGGAACACGGGAAGTAACGACCGTGCTAAATGCACCGGCGTTATTGGGGATTATTCGAGGGACGTGGCCCGTGGCTGCTGACTTTTTTCGGGAAACGACCGGGCGAGAAGTTCGGCGCCGGCTAAAACGTGGAGATTGGAAAGGATCCTTGAGAGCAGAGGGCAGAAGGCGCAAAGCAAGATGCTTTCTCGCCGCACCGACTCGTCGACTCGTGCCTTTCTCGATGGGGGAGATACGCGCGAGCAATTCGATAATTAGTCGCAGTATAATTCCATTGATTAAAGAAAAGCGCTCGATCGGACGAGGTGATTCGATGCAATTAATTAATTATGCAGTTGATTCGATGTGACCTGTCAATTCAGATATGTACGTTTCTATAATTTATAGGAATACGCAGTATTATCCTATTTAAATTGAAATATGATGCTTCATTGTTTTATGAAAATTTTGAAGGGAAATTTGCACACTTACGACGGAGATCGTACAAAGTTATATTTTCTAGGAGAAGCGAAAAAGGCAGTTCTTGAACGAAATTCGAGATTCTTTTATGTACTGATCAAAGAAAGAATGCAAAATAATATACTTTTATCAACGCATACTTATTTATTAAAATGAACGCGGGAAAATTTATGAAATTTGGCAAGATCAACTATCTGACCAATAAATACTTTTCAAAAAGATTTAGAGAACTTTGTTCTGTAGCAGTATATATTATATTTTTCAACTTGAGATTATCAATTTTTTATACCTTTAAACTCGAAAATCTGACATTCCAGTCACACTACTAAACCTAAATATATCTTTGAATTTCGCTTTGTAAGAAAAATCCATAAAAAAATTCCAAGCTTCACAAGTGATCACTTGTACCTGTAGTTTATATAATTTCGCACAAACAACGTTCAAGTTGCAATCATGAAAAATTTGTTATTACCAAATCACACAATTTCGGTATAAAATTTTATCGAGTAATTTTACCGTACTGCAAAGTGTCACTCGAGTCTGGATCAAGAAGAACTAAAGAGCGCGAATTTATTAAAACGTAGTGCAACCAAAAAGCGTGTTGATGTGTTTCTTACTTCACTGTGTACAAACACCAATCCGAATACATGTAAACGAGTCATAACGGAATGCTGTATCATCTCCCGCGCGAAAAAGTTTCGTTCCATCCTTTTTAACGTAAAATTGCCTCCGTTTGTTCTATGCGACTGTAAATGTTCCGACTTGCTTTTCGATGCCGAGGGAACGAACGTGTTAAAAAGCTCCAAATATCTTTCGTCCAAGATCGTTCCGCTTCTCTGTTTTTACCTCATTCGTTCGTTCGATCGATACGCCGGAGGAAATGCGCGCACTGACACATGCACGCTTTACGTATGTTACTTCAGTGTCTGCGTTCGTTGAATTTTTGGATGCACGTGTGGCAAGCGGCAAGTAAGAATTCAGCGCCGCGAGCGTTGGATGCTGGTCTCCTTAATATCCAGCGAGGGAATAATACGGCTGGATCCTGGGATTCCAAATTGCCGCGGGTCGGATTGTCCCCCTTTTTCGTGCGATACTTTCCGCGTCGAGCTCGTGGAAATATAATTTATTCGAAGGCTTTTGCGTTAACGACGATGAAACAACGCGCGGGGATCCTCCCGCTTCCCCCTTCCCCCTTCTTTCTCGCGGTGCGTATCGCGTTCGGCGGAGATTTTAATATCAGATCCCGTGGGCAAGACGCGGGGAATTCGAAGCGTCTCCGCTTTCCTTCCTTCCTCCTCTCTGCTCTTTCTCCTACTCTTTCCATTTCTCTCTACCTCTGTATTTGCCTCCTACACGTACGTACGTATCTCGATTGCTGGAAAACCGCGAGGGATCCTCCGCGTATGCAAATCGTTTGGCATTAGTTAGCATAAATAAAGAGCGGTTCTTGCGCGCCAGCCAGACAACCGATCTCTCTGCCGAGGCAAAACTTTCCAGTCCGGCAGCCGAGCAGAATCATACGTCAAATTGCGATTCTGTTGCATTAAAACGACAACCGCCTCCGGTTGATCCGAGCTGAAACTCAAAATATGGAATTTTCAATGGAATTTCTAGTTTCCACTGTTTCGAACGTGGTTATTAATCTTCTGGGTGTTTAGTCCGTGCTAGGATAGTGCGCGGATAACTTTGCAATAATGAATAATAAAATTAATTAATTCATTTATTATACATGGAAGTTCGAAGATGTTCGAATAACATAATATTACCTGCAATGCATTGAATAAATATATTTAAAGACAAATATATTTTTTTTTTAGACTTTTGGTAATTTTAAGTATTCAAAGTATCCATTGTACTATGATTTCATCAGATTCGACACATTGTGATCATAGCACAACAAAGTTGTAATTGTTTCAATTGATTATTGTTTCCCAATTTAATCTTTGCAGTTCACTGACAGGTTATTTCTTTCTCTCTTGATTAACTTCGAATTTTCCAATATTAATTTTCAATCGAAATAAATATTTTGATCATTTTAATCGCCAAATTTTCGCAGACAACAGCCTAGTATTTAGTTAGATAAAATCCTTGCGAAACGCGGTGATAATATGAAATAAAGAAATGCGCCTTTATTATAGCTCCATCTCCCTAGACGATAGATTAATATAAATGAACAATCTATGTGCAGTAAATCCGCGCTAACATCCGAAAAATAATCAACGAACCGAAACTCGTATTTACGTGGAAACATTTGTCAAACAACGACCACGACGAACGTACGGAATATTTAAGGAAAATCCGCTCGATGGCTAGAGTCGAGGAAAGTGCATCCTTTAGAGGACCGTTTCTGAGTCCGTGTCGGAGATACAGGCACCGAAAGCTAGCGAATCTTTGAGAATGGGACTTTAAGAATCGGCGTGATCCACATCTTTTCCTGGAAACGAGTACTCGCGTCTATGAGCGATAGGGGGAAAAACGCTGAATCGACGTCTGGCGCTGACCAGTGCCAGGTGTCGCGTGTTGTGGCAGGTCAGAGATAGCGAAAAACTGAGAAATCGCGAACGACCGTATCTCCGAAACGAGAAGTCGAAACGATACAGACGGCATTTGAAAGCTGAAGCTTCTTAGTTTCTTCTGGCGTCTGTCGTGATTTTCTATCGTGACTTTCATGGAACAATGAACTCTGACTGTGAGAAATTCTACAATATGTAATTTCATGATTGAATTACATATTCGTTATGAATATGTATTTCTGGAAGAAGTCGTTTGAAACTTCGTCATCCAGAAAATGGATCGTGAAAGTAACTTTGTCAAGTGTTTACTTCCCCTTCAGAATTTAGAATGGACTATATTAAGATTTTGAACGAAGTAAGTTGATTTCCTTAAGTGAATGTATGTAAATATTTTATTTACGACGTGAAAAATGTCGGGAAATATTTTTTCAATATTTTAATATTCAAACGTTATATTACCGGAACAGAATCTCTTCTAACTGCACACAAGCTTGTAGTTATCAACAGATATTTTATTTTATAGACAGATAATACGTTCAAGATTCAAGTATGTCGAAATAGAGTCGCATCAAATTAAAAATTAAATGGAATTCACTAATTGCGCTTTTAAATTTAATTTTTGTCTTACAGAAAAATATATTATTCTATATTTTTGTGACTCAAGTCAGGAAATATTTAAAGTCGATTTTAGTCGAAAAAAAATAAATGGTCGTGTGAACGAAACTTCGTTGGAAGTTTCCAGTTTTTTTACAAGCAGAGTTTTAATCCTCGCGATCGCGTCGTGAAAATTGGCGCATCCTGTATACAAGTTGGAAATAGGGAAGAACTCCTGCGCTCTGTTGTACAATTTTCGCCAATTTTCGCTGACTAAGTAGCTCCATTAAGCAACAACAGCCTGCGATGGAAGCTTGCAGAGTCACGTAATGAATCGAATCACGGACAACTCTGTTAAGCGGTAGATTTGATTTCGCGAAAACAGCGTGTAACAACGAGCGAAGTTGAACGAATTCGTAAGTTCGTTCGAGGGAATAGTTTGATCTTTCCGAGCGGAGAAAAGAAGGCTTGTTTCTTTCGAAGGAACGTGTAATTTCTAATAAAATTTTTAATCTACAGTTATTACACCGTTGGATGTAAGAATGGTCTCGCCGAGTAAAAAAGTAAAGCAAAGGTGGAGAAGTAATACCATTTAAAAGTTAAATATCTCTCACGTTGTGTGGCGAAGTTGGATGTTTCTTCTTTAGGTTCTTTGGTTTTATTCAGCTTTTGGATGTGGGAAATTTTTCGCATTTTACGCTTTTTGTATTTTCGTTTGAATGTATGCATGATTGACGTAATTATTCACTTAAATACACTTTTTACCATTTACTATACACTCACTATACAGGAACATTTTGAAATTTCATTACATTTATAAACTTTGAGACCAATCTGATAATGTATATTGGAGTTGCAATTGCAAGTATATATTTAATAAAAAAAGTTAGTATGCAGCGTGTATAACTTAATTTTCCTTATATAAAGTAATACTTAAGAATGGTTCTATTAGGTATTTAGATTTGATATAATGGATTTAACTATTAAATAGTTAAGAAAATGTTTTATATAACGCATATGATAGATTCTTATAAAGTTTTTATGGGTGTATATGCGAATATTTTCGTGACCAATTATACAAATCAGTACAAACCATACACAATCATGTCAGGTATTCTTTCTTTATGTTCGTTTTTTTGCGAACGTACAAAATTCCTGGTGATTGTTGACACAATTAATTCAAACAACATCAATAAATTCAACGAAATCTTTTTACACCGGTCTTCATTGTCCAAAGAAATTAATCTTTCGTATATTCGTATTTTTGTAATTTAGATTCAATTACGGAAATTTTAGTTTTTTAATCGTGCTTTATATTCTACGTTTCTCTTGATTAAAATTAACAATAAAATTGAGTCGAATTAAAGCTTTGAAAATTGAGTAATCCGACCTTAAGTTGTTGTGGTCTCCAATGATCCAATGATCGCAGTTGAAGAGATTAATCCATCAGAGATTGAAAGCAAAAAGAAAGAGGTTGGAATTGAAACTAGAATTTTTCTATCGAAAACGAGAAAACTTGCATTTTGGTTTCGTCCGACAGAGAAAGTGGTATTTATCTATCGCCGCTGAAGGCACAAGAGCGATAACCATCGCTGATTGTCAATCATCGGAATCAACGATGAATCCACAAATTCGCGGACAATTAAAATTAGCGGTGGCACGTATCGGTACAGAAAGAGCGAATTGATGCTGTCTAATCGCTCGGAAAATATTGAAACGTGGCTGCGGGGCCAATTTGATTAATCTGCCGGGTTCAAACGCATCGTACCGAACGGTACGTACAATTACACGTGTCCCATGAACGATGCCGGTGGTCGGGCCAAACAAAACGATTCGCGTTCCTGCTGCTCTACTGGTCAGGATCATATTAAATTGATACCAAGTCGAATTAGCCTGATTAATTTTCACGTCAGGTGTTTTCGAGCGAGCCGTGACTGCGTCCAGTGAAATTCACCCGAAATTGTCCCGGGTTAAATCGCCTATCGATTGCCAATAAAATCACCAATTTTGTTCTTCCTTCTCTTCTGTTCTTCTAATTTATCTAGTTTTTTTGCCGTCTTAGTTGTTTATCAGCCTTGATACCATTTGATGTGAAAACTACCGACGATATGATTAGAAAGAAATTTTTAAAGAGTGGGAAAAGTCTGTAACATAATAATGAATGTAAGCTTTTATTTATACAAGTGTTATCATTTTTATTTATCTATTTTTATTTTTCTACTATCTTTGACACAAAAACTACCAACGACTCAAGCATAAAATTTCCTCCAGAGAAATCAAAGTACACAGAGTAGTACAACATTATAAAGAACACATTATTATATACAATATTATATATAATATTATATATAATATTATATGCATTATTATATACAATATTATAAAGAACATATTTACATTTCATACAATATAAAACTGTTATTTGTGAATTTGAATATAAGTTTCAATACGATAAAAAATACAATAAATTATAAATAATGTTACGTAGCTGATGGTACAATCAATGAGATAGTGAATTTATACATGACAATTCACTATGCGAGATTTAATCCACAATTTTCAAATTCAATTTTCCAGAGAACAGTCTTAAATGGAAAAATGTTAGTTTTTTTTTTTAAATTGAATTTTGCTTGTAGATTCACCGCGGCTTTGCAATTGTACCAGAGAAACTGGGACATTTTATATACGTGTCTACCACTACGTATGTACATATTCATATGCAGGTTCCGAAAATTTTACTCATTTTACCCATTCATTTATGCATTATATGCTGTATGTGTTGTATTTAAATCAAACGATCGTTTCATAGAAATTTTTAACTCCAGATTGAACAGAACAAATTCCAATGAATTTTTCTCTCTCTGAAGCAAATAAAATTTTTATTACGAAAGATTAATAATCGCGTGAAAAACATTTCGTTGATTTTTTTCATTAACTCATCTTTAATATTGCATGTGAAATTACTTTTTATTCAATTGTACCACCAGTTACACGACACTCTGTACATTTCAGGAAAAAATCGTTCGAAAAAAATCTCCAAAAACTCACCGTGGTAATTTATTAAGCGTAGAAATCAATTTCGTGCTCAATTTCGTGACAGTGCATTTTGAGCCAATTACACATTTAAATCTTTCCATGTTCCAATATTTTCAAATTTTGTACAAAGATCTCCAGTTACCGACAATTACCTTGTTACCAATTTGCCAATGAATGAACGATAAAATTAAAAAAAAAAAAAACGAACGTCGAATTAATTTCTAAAAGAATTTAGAAACAAAACCATTTTGGTCGTTCTCGTTGTTAATTAAACGAATCCGAAATATGTATTCCCGCGATATCTCGCGACATTTGGAAGAGCAAAGACACTCTGTCAAACGTTGTGTGTTTCAAACTCGGAAAGATTTATGCGGCGCGAATTAATCGGGACGAATTCCGAGCGAACCCTGGCGAAACGTGTAATCTTGATTAAACGCGTAGCCTACTCGCAAGTCGGCCAGGTTTCCCACCGGAAACACGGTCTAGTTTCGTGACGTTACCGAGGAAAACTTGCGAACGTTGGCAAATGGGGCTTTCCAGCGAGCGTGCACCGCTGTTTTGGACACGGTGCTCTCGCGCGAGGAACTCGTAATTTCGTTGCTGGGTCTCTCGGCGAAGAAAAATTCGGAGTTAGCGGCGACAGAGAACCACACTCTCTCCATTGAACCAACGAGTGTAACTTCTCGCCAGTGCTCCTACGTTCCGTTGAATGTTCTTTCCTCTTTTCTTTTTTTAACGATTTCGTCTCGAACACGTTTCTCTTCAAGCTACGTATCCATTGACGTCAACGTATTGTGTGCGCCGTCCATCAAAAATCAATTTCAGTTTTTGAATTTTTTCAAAATTCTTTTCTGTTAAAGAAATTTTAGAAAGAAACGTATGTGTAACATTTTATAAATTTCTTCGTCTTTTGTTTCGTGGAGTCACTCGAATGATTCACGATATACTAATTCAACTTTGTACATTTTACGCGTTGATACTTAGGTTTCACAAAACTTGCGTCAGTTTACCTTTCAATTATCAACTCTTCTCAGTTTACCTTGTGATACCAAGCATTAAAACACGAAATGTCGGTTTATTTTTATCGATAACACGACGTATCTGATTGTATGAAATGAAAAACTGAGGACTAAAAAGAACCGAAGTGATTGCATGCATAATAGAAATTATTCGGGCAAGAATGATTCTGCTTCTCATCGTCTGTGGGATAAAGTTTGCTCAAGAATTGAAGAACGGGGCTTTGCTCGCCCACTGAAAGGAGATTCTGATCCCTGCGTCGATACAAATTGCTTCTGATACCGATTCGCCGATATCGAGCTGCAGACATTGTAACATGCATCGTGAAACCTAAGTATCGACGCAGGTCGTAGCATGTTTCAACGTGTATAGAGACCTTAATAGCACGTCATTGATAGGTCTTCTGCATCGAATGCGACAAAAATGATTTCCCGGCGTAAATGAAGATCGCGTGTAATGGCCAGTTGCTTATAATTTAATAAAATTATATTAATTAGTATTAATAAAAGTATTAGTTACTTGGCATTTTAATAAAAGGCGAAAAACTAATCTTTGAACGTCTTTGCAAAACTACTTCAACTACTTCAACAGTATTAAATTTCACAATTATATACAAACGAAATCAACGTGTGTCTACTACCACGATTTGAAACTACAAAAATTGTTTTTGTCACCCCTCTAATTATTATTATCAGCGTAATTTAAATCCATAATTCGAAAGTAATCGAAAACACTGAATTATTAATATTAGAAGTCATCCCTAAAGAGGTTAGTAGTATTGATCCGCCAGTTTATAATTAATTAATATTATGACATAAATCGAAATGGGTAACATTTTATATTATGTACCGGAGTCATATGAAAATACTGATGAAATTTTTTCTTTGTTAATTTTTTACAGTCCGTGAAATAATATTTAAAGTTATAATGTATGGAATTTATCATGAATTTATCTTTACTGCAAACCTCTTTTTTTCTTCTATTGCTCGCATTTTCATCTTCAAAGGAACAATACCAATAAAGCCGATTGCTCAGTATTAGTCTTTGACATATTCCTTTTTACCAAACGTCACGTATTAATACGTACGTACGCATGTTGATGCATTGTTGATGCGATATTAATATTGTATCGATATCAATGCATACGTAATTGAGTTGCTCGAACATAATCTGATTATGGGCGTAAAATTATGCTATTAATCATTCTTATTGAATAATGAATAGAATAAGTAATCAAAGATCGTGATTGATTTAAAAATCATTAATCATGAAACGATTATACTTTTGATTACACTTTGCTCAGTATTTCGTTCGTGATATCTTTCTCATATTTTGAAACACGTTCACGATGAAAATGTTATTCTTAGCTAATAATATCGTCGTTCATCGTATCGTACATTCACGTATCGTATCATACACGATTGAGCAATTTGCAAATTCTTCATGCGATAAGAATGATTTATTCGAGTCATGCAACACGGGTTTTATACTTTATGTAAAACATCTTTAACTATATGTGGAAGTAACATATTTCAGAACATAGAAGAATTATACATTTTTTCATCAAAATCCATAATTTTTTAGATAATTAATTTTAAAGAATTAAAGCAATATGTGAAGAATCATAATATGTATATATATATTGTACAATTTTCAATGTACAATGTACGAATGTGTATTATTGAACTGAAAATTATTGATTAATGATTGCAAATGACGAAAGTTATTCGTGTTTATTGATTTAGCTTAGCAACGATCAGTTGATCGATGGTTACAATGATTATGATTATATTCAATAATCAATCAATAAGAAATGTGATCACAAAAATAATCAATTCTGGCGCGCGACAAACAATCTTTCGCTCATTTTAAAACCACTTTTTAACCATAAAACGGTTGTCGCGTGTAATTTGACTGTCGATGAGATTAACCACTCACGGACCACTTGAAATCCATATCAACAACGAAGATACCACGAGTTTAATATCGTCGTTGAGATGACTCTGGGGGTTCAACGAACAAACTCCAATTTTTACTCGCACTTTATTAACCCTTCGTGTTATAATATTGAGCTACACTCGTGGCAGAAATTAAGATTTCAATTTGAAGGAAAAAACAAATTTAAATAAATACAAATTATATACGTGCAATGCTTTCGATACTTTACATCTGATACGATGTAACATGTTATAATAACTAATGTTTTCTAAAAAAGACTGACAAGAAAATCGCAACGCAAGGGATTAGAAAATAAACTTTGAAAACTGATTGCAAAATGTTGAAAATTCAACGGGTGCTCTTGAATTTCCTACGAATATGTGGAGCGAAGGTTGAAGAGAATTTCAGGAAGGTTGCTCTACAAATTGACAAAATAGTTTTTGCAAAATAAAGATCAGAGAATAAAATTTTTTCTTATTTTGGGAGATTGGCTGGTTTCTGCATAATTCGACACATTTACTATCATTTACAGTGCAACTGTTTTATAGTAGGAAAGTGATCCGTCTAAGTTAAATCTGAGACTGTGCTGTTAAATGGGTAACAATCTTTTTCCACGTTAAGCTGCGTCTCCATTAAAGCAACAATGAATAACTTTTTGTTTCCTGAAATGTCGCTGCTTGCTGTCAAATATCTCTCGCCATCCTTTCGTTGCTAGAAGCAAACGTAACGCAGTCTTGAGAAGTTAAAAGGAAAACAAAAAGTCAAGTGTTGCTTAAAATTGTTGCGGACGAGAAATGGTCGTGGTTTAAAGTTCCATCCAGTTGTAGGTCGCTCGATTTGAAACGCAACGAGTTAACTCATCGCCGCGGTGAAAAACGAAATCCGAAATCCGCCGGTTTCTTTTGTACGCTCTCATAAAAAATGTATGAAGTCCATGTAAGAGATCCTGACACTTGGGAGGTTAATGCGATTCTTTCCACCGGTTCGGCGGGGGCGTAATTTCGCAAAACTTCCCCGAGACTTTTAACACATCTTCGTCGTTCGTCGAGATCTTCGGAAACTCGGGGAAATCCGGCCGTTGAGATTCCCCATATCTGGAATGCAGGATCGGACAATGTTTGAAGTCGGTTCAAAGTTTTAATGATTAGTTTCACGGAGATTCCGCCCTCGGAGGATCTAAAACTACTTGCGCTACTTAAAACCAGGCCCTCGGCTCGCTTGCTCGCATCATCAACGATCCGGCAAATAATTTCCTCAAATTCCCGCCGAGAATAAAAGACGAGCACAACCTTTCCTCTTTCCCGTGGTTGATGGGGAAATTCTAACGCGAATATCGAAAATTTTGTTTACTCGATCTTTTCATTGATAATAACAGAGATAGATAAATAGAATAAATAAATAGATCTCATTTTTTATTTTTACTAGATTAATTGGAATTAGAAAAACTAGAAAATGTTTCGAAAAACATAACTTGGTTAGGGGATGATGTAAAATTGAATATTTAAACTTTTTAATACCGACCAGCCGATATATCGACTTCTGCTTCAGTTTCTCTAACAAATACTCAGAGAATGTTTCAACTTTTTACGAACAATATGATTTTAACACGTGTAATGACGTTTTATTCTTTTTTTTTCTTTTTTTGTAAAGTGAGTTTTAGTAATAAAAGATAGTTTTAAAGTATCTTGAAAAAGATATTGTGTCTTATAGCGAGTTTGTACATTCTGTTCTTAGGTATTGTGTAGAAAAATATTTTGCAACGCATTAATATATGTAGCGCTAATAACATTTTTGTAGCTTTAGCTCTACTTTTTTAAATAGAGTCGCATTGATCGATACAATGCAACACAAAGAATTGTTAACCTGCGCATGTCGAAAAATTATTAATTAAATTATTCGAAAATTATGGTTTCCTCTATGTAATATTGCGATTTTCTACGAAGCAACTACATATTTTACACTTTATGAAACACAGTGGAAATTCATTATGGTCGATTTGAACGAATTGCAAGAGTAAATTATTAGCTAAGATCAGAGCCCTACATCATTCCTAATTTTATATTTTAGAGAATTTTATATTTCATTCGTTAATTTAACCAAGTGCAATAAACGGTTACACGATCAAAAGGAAACACACTTTCGTGTTGGTTGATTAATTGCCTGTTCGAGTTACACATACGCACGTACATACATAGTGTCCGTAGAAAGTCATCGACAAAAGCCGTGTACGCGTGTACGACGCTAACAACCAAAGTCATGTGCGTACACGTACGTGCAAATGTTGAAACGATCAAACTACCTGGAGAAAACATTAAGAAATTCAGGAAAATCTACTTTTGTTTCCTTCAATTTCCCGCGAGAGAATTACATTCTCCCGAAATTCTCACGACTTCTTCCGAATATGAAATTGAAATATCCGGCGCAGTTCGACTGGCAAACCTGGAGTTCAAATCCCGTTAATACTGGCTAACTGAAAATCACGTTTGCAGGTAATCCCCGAGCTGTTTGGCTTGCTGCGTGCACTCCTAACAATAGAGAGAGGATAATTGGTTTAAAGGTGCGTTCGAACAGGCTGCACAGGTATATATCGGATCGGGCGAATCAACGATATCGATAGCAAGCCGTGTGTTACCCCTACGGGGTAAATATAATTTCGAAGTTATTCGAGCGTTTAATGTAAGATGCAACAGAGGTTGCACGCAGCAAGGGAGAAATTTACAGCACATCGTCCACATAGACACACCGCGGCACCGGCAGGAGCGTGCAATTTTCTGAAGCGTGCTCTCTGAAACGATATTCAGGCCGTACGCGTTTGCTCGCTCGCTCGTTCGTTCGCGCGCGCGCGCGCGCGCGCCACAGAGAGCGTTCACGGTTCGTATTAAATGAATCCCATCGATTAGGGGAACGCATATTTTCGACCGCCTTTGGATCGCGCCTTCGCCCCTAGAAAATTTATGAAACGTTATTAATCCGTCGGTCGAAGTGTTAATAAACGCGCGCGAACACCCTCCTGCAAAAAAGTAATTTATTCGAAGCTGCGCGGCTCAAAATTAGATGCTTCAATTAGAACGCTTGTTTCTTCTTTGTTTCTTTTTCTTCTCTCCTACGCCTCCATCCTTCGCGTCGAATCTTTTTTTTTTTTATCCTTCGGAAATCCCGCGAATCAGTAATAATTCACGAGAAAATTAATTTCTCGATGGGCGCGCGATTTTTTCGCTAGTTCAAGTATAAATCGTGAAGCCGCGCTATGATTTATTCGCGTGCCGGAGGAAAATTTTTCACTGGTATATATCGATTTCTTTTCTTTCGTTCCTTTTTCTATCTCTCCGGAGATCTGTCCTGCAGATCTAGTTATCATTGCTGGTTGAGATTAAAGGAGAAATATGCAAGAAATTACAAATCTGTCTAATTGGAAGAATGCAACTCCATTTTTTACACGTTGTTACTTTCCCCGTTTCATTGAAAAGAGTCCGATCGTAAAAGAGTCCAGCGTCAAGTAATCACACTACAGATTCATGGCACGTTTGATACTGAAAGTGGAGCTGCCTCTCTTTAATTTATCAACTCACGGTCTCTGCGAAGTTAGCGTTACAAAATCGAGTTATCGTTTCAGTTCCAAATTGCTTCCTTTTCAATTTTCTTTGAAATTGAAATTTCAATTAACCAAATATTAAATAATTTGTAATACTGTATTTTCAGCGATATTGATAAAAAAAAAAAAAAAAAAGGAAAGAAAGAAACGACCTGGCGTCCTTCGAAAGGATTTAGATCAAATGAAACTGTAAGAACGATGAAGAAACTTTTCGTTCGCAATAGCGTATTCGGTAACGAAGAGGTTAATGTAAACGGCGGTCGTGTTTGTTCCACCGAGCGGCGAGAACGTACGAATTTCCCGTGCGGCCGGAATTTCGCCAAGTACAGAAATTTCTTGGTGTCGCGTTTATTAATTAAAGTCGCGGTGCGTCGGCACCGTGACGGCCGCAGAGCGGAATTACAATCGGCAAGCGCATGCCACCGCAATATTATATGGACAGGATGTTCCCTGCTTGATTACGTAATTTATTATTTTTCTTTTTTTAATGCAACGAACGGGGAGCAAAATCGTGTTTACATTACCAACCAGAACGTTCGAATCTCCCCATGCATCGGGAATTATAGAAATTTCTTGATCAAACTTTTTATTAATCGAGAAGCGAAATATTTACGTTTTGCTTTATAAAATGTTTAATATTTTATAAAATATTATGTTACCACAAAGACGCATGTTTGTAACATTTTCTAATGATATTTAGCTTTTTCAAAATATTTTTATTGACGATATTTATCTTATTTTAGTCATTATAAAATATTTATTAGAATATCAGTGACCAAGTCACAGCGTGTTGGAACTGTGACAGTCACGGAATGTCTAATTGTAATTAGTAATATTGTATTCTTCTAATAAACTAAAATAAAATATTCTAATAAAATAAGATAAAATAAAATATTACTAATTGTAATTAGTAATACTGTATTCTTCTAATAAACTAAAATAAAATAAAATAAAATATTACTAATTGTAATTAGTAATATTGTACTCTTCTAATAAATATAAAAATCAGAAAGGGGAGCTCCCTGTTCGATTTAGTAATCCATTTCTTTTTTTCTTTTTTTGTTTAATGTGACGAAGGAAGATCAGTCGTGTTTGTTTCAACGAACATTGGAAACGTATAGAAAAAACAATAAATGAACATTGACAGACCTCAAAGTTACTTTTACATTCAAAAGTTGTGAAAATTTTCAGAGAATACAATTCCCTTTTCTTTGCAGAGCATAATGCCGTTAACTAACAAAAATTCGAGGTTCTATTTTTCTACGTGGTTTTCTCATTTTAATACTTGTGCAGTGGACGTCATGCATTCATACATAGTTAGTTGCTAGCATCACACATACGTGACTCTTGTTGCCTCTGCTGACATCACGTACGTGTGTGTGCAGCAATTATCAGCGAGCATGTAAATGTGCCTTGCTTTCGTTGCTTGCTGTAATTGATTAAAACAAGAAATAAAATATAAATAAATAAAATTCACAACTAACTAAAATATAAATAAAATTCGTAAATAACAGTGTATTCTTGCAATTTATTATTTCGAACAAAAATTTTGAAGAAGAAAGGGATCCTGTATAGCTTCGTACGTGAGAAATCGTTGAAGAGTACTCACTACTCACTTTTGTTCATGCATAATGAAATAATGTTCGTTGTCCTCCGTTGGTGTCGCGTTTATTAATTAAACTCACGACCTTTAGAACTTCTAACGGCCACAGAGCCAAATTATAATCATAAGCACGTGCCAAAAAAAAAACACTGTCTGCCAAAAAAATAACATCATAGAAACGAAATCACATAACTGTTTCATTAATTACTTACAAAAAAATAAATGTTAAATTCGAATTCAAAGATAAATGATTAATCTTTTTATTTTCTAACAAAATTTTAATCAGGTTTTCTTGACAATAAATCAAAAACCATATATATATGAGATTTCCATATATATAAGATATATATATTTATATAATATATTACTTATAATATAGATATATATATATAAGATTTCCAGATTCGATTAACCCCAATTTCCGGACATAATTTTGTATGAAATTTTTTTACGAGCAGTGTATTGTACGAACGAGATGTTTCTTATTCGATTGTGCAAATTACTTTTTTTAATGTAACAAAGAGTGGTCGTGCTTGTTTCTGACTGACGAGGACAAGTAAATTTTCTGTCCGACCGGAATTTCACGAACTACTGAAATTTCTTGTCTGCGGTGCAATTAAAGTGGCACTGTGAACGTTAGAATCATCACAGAGCGGAGTTACAAGCGCGTGCCAGCGAAATATTCTACAGAGTCGTTTCTTGTTCGATTATGTCGCCGACATATACCACCGACAGCGGTTAAGTGACGCCGATTTACACAATGTATAATTAGGTGGCTCGTAAAACAGTGGGTTTCAGTTAGTAGTACGCGACCGTACAAATATAACCGGTGGCCATTTGTCTTGGTTAACACGCCGCATTTACGCCCTGTGAAATTATACATCAAATCGAAGTTATCTTGCGACCGATATCGAAAACAATTGCCTTTACTTTCACTTGCGTCTCTACTATTTTTTTTTTTTAAATTCATTGCAGAAAACTGTTGTTTCTTGCTCTCTTAGTAAAAGTGAAATCGCTCGTTTTAATTGAAATTTTTGTCAACTAGCCATCGGATTTAATATTAATATTCATCGTTAGTGTCTGACAATTTATTTATGTCGAATTTTTCATTCTTGTTATTAACAAACCGCGAATCTTTTGATGAAACTCCAAACAAACCGTCAATCTATCAAAGAAGAAGCCTACGAAAGTTGCGTCTATCAATTATACAAAATTCATCGCGCAGAATGACACTTCGTACATGTGTTACATGCATTAAATTTTCAACACAAGTCAGAATTCAATATTCATGTTTCTGATTTATATCTGAATATGTATCACAAACGTGACACACGATCAAATTCACACGTTTCAACCAAACGAATCGATCGCCTCAATGACTGCTGGAATAAAGATATCGCAGTTGATAAAAGAAAAAAAGCACCTTTCAGAGCGTAATGAGATCATCCTCGCCGAGTAAACATATCGCCTATACTCCGTCGAGTTGTTCCTATTCCCGTTGAATACGCTCGTCTGACAGGGAATCTACGGAACTCGAGATATGTATTTGGGAAATGGAATACGTCAACGGGTAGACGCACCCGGGGGGATAAGAAAGTGACTGGAAGCCGGATTCGGATTCACGGAGAATGGAAGAATGACAAGAGTGAATCGTCTGGGTTAAAATTCGTTCGCCGGCGGATCGATCGACCCAAGCAGAAAATTACGAATGGCCGAGGGTGAAAATTCAGCCGCGCGATAATTCAGTCGCGAAAATATCCGCTTTCGGTCGCTCTCAGTGAGCGCGTCCCGCTCGGTCGGTTAACTAAATTAAAACTAAGGGCGAAATTTTCCGCGAAACACTCGCCGTCCAATTTCATGGGAATTTCCATGGATGCCGAAGTGTTTCGAAAGTATTGCGACCAGGGTATCTTATTCCGGAAGGAAACCCTGATTTCACGGAGCGCGGTACCCTCTGGGATTTTCCTCTTCATCAAGCGAACTGCGAGTGAAACCGATTTCCCTGAAACCGTAATTCGGGCTGACCACCGGTGATCCTCCGGAACACGCTGATTCCCTGGAAAATCCACGACTCAACGGACGAGCAGCGTGCAAACTGTAAAGAATTTTAATCCAGAATTAACTCCAGAAAGTGTATTTATTCGAAAGGGTAAGATTCAGCAAATTATTTGTGGATTTATTTTAAAGAAAATAATTTCCACGTGATTTTCGAACGATCAATTCTAGTTGCCACAAGTTCTTTTTGATTATTTACAACTTAAAACAGTCGAAGAAGTAGAACATCTTTAACCTTGCTCAATTAATAAGTTTGTATTTCTAACAAATTTTTATAGCAGTCCACGTGATCGAAGAAATGCGAATTTAATTCGCAGTCTAATAATTACCGACAACGTAAAATTCAATGATCTTCAAAATTTAAACACCTTGCACAACCATCTTCGTCATTTTAAGTTATCGATTTAACATAGTGATTCCAAAAGCGAAAGTATCCCAAAAGACTGGGAGACCCGTCGACGTTGCTTTTTAATCGGTTTTCAATTGATTTTTCTATTTATTCTGTCTACTCGACAATACCATTCCGCCCTCTTTTTTTCTTTTTTCTTTTTCTCCTTATCGTACATCTTAACAGAGAGTCCAATCGAGTTCCGTCGCATTCGATGTACTCCGTCGCTGCCGTTGTTTATAAACAGCCTCAAACCCGGTCCCGTCTTCCCGTCGGAGAACTCGCCCAAGCAATCGGGATTTCTCGCGGAGTGTTTACCCTGGTGCGCGGTCCGTAAAGTGGAGGGACGGGCCTCGAGTTCATAGCCATTTCCCCCGAAGATCCTCGGGCTTGTCGATAAGTTCGTAAGAAGAGAGGAGCCGTAAGAACCGTAAATTTTCTTCGTACTCGCGTACGAAGTAAAGGCCTATGTCACCCTTCCGAGTATCGATTTGAACACGACGGAGGAAGCTTTGATAAAAGAAAAAAAGAAACGGGTCCAAAGGAGTCGAAGACTTTCGCTCGTCTGTCGCAGTCATTGCGACGATGTTTGTCCACGACGAGCCGGTAAATACAGAAATTCTATTAAACGATTCTCCAGACGTTTTTCTTATTCCGTTAATTCTTTATATGTCAACCCTTTTAATAGTAGAACTATTAGATTCGTGATCGTCGCAGAAACTCTACGGATCTATTGCAGTGCATTTTTGAAGATTTGAATGATTCTTTTTTTCTCTTGCAAAATACGAAATTAATAATTGGCACTTTATTCCCTCCGATATATATATTATTTTACATTTTATATTTTAGTGGTCTTCTGTAAACCTACGCGGTAGGGCTGTTTTTGACAATTTTAAAGTAAAGTATACTAATATCAAAAGATGTTGTTGCGATCTATTCTTAAAAATTGTAAAAATTCGAACGTTTCTAGAAACATTAAAAAAATTTCATGTTAAAATTATCGTTGAATGATCCTGGGGATTTAAATTTTCTCTTGAAATTTGACAACAATCCCTTAAAAGACTTTGCACGATTCCTTCCCAATTTTACTCAAGTTTGAACAATGTTGGAATTTCTTGAATTTTTGTCATTTACAATGTGCAGGTTTGATTAAGTGTTGGAACTGTGACTGAATTTGAAACTTTAAAAAGATTGAGCAACATTGATAATGATAAATAATCTACCAAATTTGGAAAATATCTATTGATTAATGTGAATTACAGCATTTTCTTATGAATATTACTTTGCATCGCAAAATTCCATACACTCGTCTCGGCTCGAACGTATTAATTATAAGAATAATCAGTATTAATTATAATTATGATATTCAATATTATAATTTAATATTCAATATTGATTGTAATTAATCAGTTGTAATAACAATATTGTATTAATTACAATCTTATAATATCATATTCAAGCTTCAAGAGCGTGTAGCAAAAAATTCTGAATAATTACCAGTACCATTAATTTCGCAGTTACAACACGTTTTTCTCAATAAGACGTTATCTCCGCAGCATATATACGTTTCAATGTGTGCCCTGTTTATTTCAGCATACATACATTACACGCTTCCGACACATTTCCTACATCATTTTAGAATTTGAATACGAACGAACCATTATTAACGAAGCCGAGAGATAACTGTACGAGTCATTATGCACATATGGAAATACTATACTACTACGGTGACAAAGTAGTACGTTCTTTTAATTAAAATTACCAACGTTAACACGTAGTGCCGATACGACTGAATTTTCATTTCTCTGCATAGACTAGATTTAAATTAATCTATAATCTAATCTAATCTAATCAATTAATCTAATCCATTAACCCCAAAGTGGGTCACTTTTGATCCATGCAGAATACTAAAGCAGCAAATCATTTTGTAGAATGTTTTTATTTTTTTATTTTATCACTGAAAGTGATTTTAACGGGGGTAACCCAGAAATTCGGGCCTCTTCAGGTGCAACGCTAATGCAACGAAAATTAGCGATTGCTTGATTTGGGTCACGTGATTCGTGAAGGGGGGGGGGGTAGACCTCGAGTAGGAGTGGCGTTGTCTGGTACTGAGCTATCGCGCCTGTAATTTGTTTTGTATCGATTCAAATGTTTGCATATCGATAAAATTTTATGGCAAAAAATGTCGTCTTCATTTCCTAGTTAGAACAGTTGCTTCTGGGTCTTTCAGTGAGACGAATCGCACTGGAGTACAAGTCGTGCAGCTTTTTTTATTTTCCATGTGTAGTGTAAATGTCACTAAATACTTAATATCTACAAAATCCAATATGGGCCAAACGTGTCTCGTGATCGAGGATCAATCGTTACACGTTACTTCGATCCACCCTTTACTACTTTAGATTCCATAGATTTGAACTATATATAAGTGCGTTTAATAATACTTTGTATGGATTAATAAATATAATGATCACACATTCCTCGACGAATACTAAAGCTCGGCGTCAACTTTGAAATAAACACCCTTGTCATATAAAGTCTAAAAGAGATGAAACAAAATTTCTTCAATCGCGCTCGTAAATGTACAAAATGCCTCGTTGTAACAACGAACTGCTTTGTCGTGTTTCTGCGAACAGAATGAAATTTCGAAAACGCGACCGTGGATGGTTAACTTCCGTGTCATAGGAAGTCATAGGAACGGTGTATTCGAAAGAATTCTCATTCGAGTGCACACGTTTCCAGCGCGCGACAAACGGTAGGAAGCTCGGGAGAGTGGAACATTCGCCTGTACGGACGTCAAAAAAAAAAAAAAGAGAAAAGGAGAAGTCGTTCGAGGGAATCAATTTCCCGGTGGGAAGCGCGCGAAACGTCTCTGGCGAGGAAGAATAAGCGATCTGTTGCTTTGGCGACTGGGTTTTAACGCACCCGATCGATTTCCGCTCTAATGGAAAGCGTCGTGGCGGACACAGAGTCGAGAGGGGAAATAAACTCGAATGATTTGCGATAAGTGTACAGCGAACGAGTGTCGTTCGCCACCGTTTTCGCCGGATCGAAGATGTTTCCTCCTCGCAGAAAGAGAGAGAGAGAAGAGAGAAAATCGATTGGAAAGTGAGCGAGAGAGAGAGAGAGGGTGCACCTGTAAATCGTCTATTTATTCGAACATCGGGAACGACGCGAAGCGTCGGGGATTCAATTTTCCTCGAGGAAATCTACCCGCCGAAGGAGGAGGAATTCGAAGAGTTTCAGAGCCGGCAGTTTGCCGTTTTAATCGAGGCGGATGCCGCTTTAATGAAACGATCGAATCGCGTTTTCGGCTGAAAAATGGGCCACTCGAGATGAAAAGCAAGCCCGGGATCGTTCTTTAACCACGAGTTATGTACGCCAGTGGGGCTCGTTGTCTCGACGATCGAGAGAATTCCATCGATTATGCTCGTTTCCCTTAATCTCCCCTCGAGCCTTCCTTCTTACATTGTCGCTAAATTCTATTTAACCGATCTGTTTTTCCGATCTCCGCCCGAGTGCTCGATACCCTACGAGTATCTCTTTGTTATTCTCGCGATTCGAGTTCCACTCGAGAGTCGAATGAAACGGTCGGGTTGTTTGGGCCATTTTCTACAGTTCGATCCAACTGTTGGAACTATTATTCTATATATATTCCATATATTAAAACTATTAACTTCCATTTTAAAGTGATGTGGCTAGCATTTTCAATCACATTCAATAAAGACTTCTTGCATTGCAAAAGAGTATGTAGCTGCCCAGGATTCCTCAACTACGAGTTTCGAACACTGATTGAGCACAAGCCGCAAGTGGCTGCGCGTCTAGCGGCGAGGTCCTGCCGATCTCCGACGTTAAGTAAAGCAGTGTGCGGAAGCCCGCTAGGATGGGTGATCGAGCCAGCCCAGCGGGTAGTAGTTACACAATAACAAGCGTCTGGCATCAGCCCCACTGATGATGAGTCTAGGCAGAGTGACTCCGAGACGAAACGCATCCTATAAACGCAACTTTCTTCTCTCTCTCAACTATCTCAACATCTATCCATCCTTTCATCATGCATCCATTACCTTAAACTCTTCAAACACAAGACATTATAAAACTCTGTGGAGCTTACAGAGTTTTACTTACATCGCTCTTCGCGATCTCTGATCTTATCGGAATCGTTTCGTTTCGTTACCTCACGCGGTCGCCTAAATTCAAGCGTCTCAAAGCGGATCCATAATACTCGAACTGTGGTCCGTCGAGCCACAACACACAAGTCAAGAAGGAATCGCACGATCGATTATCGGCCCGTGCGCATTATCTCTGTCGGCACAGCGGGCAAAAGACAGCCAATACAGAAATCAATCGACTCGCTCGCAGGCCCGAATGAAAAATGAGCCGAGGGGGTGGTTTTTAAAATAAATCGTCCGGCCGAAGGAATTTAATTAAACCTCGGGGAGAAAGAGAGATCCTCCTCTTCCGCTGGCAGGTGTCGGCTCGATGACTCGCCACGAATCCACCTCGCCTCTTGCATTGACTCGTTCTTCGGCTACTGCACAACTGTGTTCACACGCACACCTTAATCTGCATTTGTCGACGTGTCTCGTTCGAGCGGACGCGACGTTGCGACAAAACTTTCCATGCCGATAATCCGCATAAAGAATGTATCGTACATTTTTCAGACGCTGCGAATAACTAAATAGTTTCCCTTTGAGGAGTATCGTGCAAGATGCACGGGAGTATTCCGGAGAAAATTAACCCTTTGTAACGAAAGTTATGTATATGCACGCATTTAGCGGCGAGCATATAAATAGAAATATTTTTATTATTAAAACACGCGTGGAATGTTTATCCGGTGATATAAATATTACTAAAATATAAAATTTAGAAATAGTTTCTGTATAATGATACGTGGATTAACTTATTTATACAAGACATGCCAAGGGAGTCTACGTGGGAAATAAATAAAATTTTTCCATTTAAAATTTTTATTTCAAGAAAATTGAGTCCGAGTATGTATTAAATTCGGCTGATTCCACATTGAGATATTTTATGCGCAAAAATAAGTGGAAACTGTAGAATAAAATTTTTCTGTTTAAAATTTCGTTCTCGAGAAAGTTAACTTTCAGTACAATATGATCATAATTTTTGAATTTAATTTTCTCAGAAGCAAAGTGTCTCGTGAAAAAATTCCATATTACATTTCTATTGATTGTTCGTTCCTACATAATCTAAAATTAGCATAATTCATATATATTTAAAAAGTATTTGATGAATACTTTAAAAGTATTCAAAGAATATCCTCGGTAATGAATAGTCGAGTGAGAAAATTTTATTTTCATTGCATGACACAGTTTCAGATCAGAGTAAAAAATTCAAATAAATTACAAATTTTGCCTGCCTCAGAAGCAATCGCGCGGAAAGTTATTCGAATCATTTCGCCCTGTCCTTTTTCTTCTTTTTTTAAATTGCCGATTTAATGACCGTCACCATCAGGTTTCGGAAATGGGAACACGATAAAGTCAGCTTCTGTAGGGATAATGTACGGCCGCATATCATCTCTCCCAGTGGCTGTGCCATCGAACAAGAACAGGAAAGCTCAGCATACGCGAAAAGATTCATCGGCTTGAAGCCGTTCCGGGGCTGACAGCCGGCAATTTTTCCGGTGAGACCTGCATTTGCATCTTTACGACTTTTGACGTGCCTCTCCCCGCCAGTTTTTTACCGTCTCCTGTCATTCGATTCGCATCATGAATCCAATGACAAATCGGTCACTAACCGCGCTGCCCTATCCGAAATTTCGAATTATCGTCACTAGTACTTCTTCTAAGCTGTCGAGAGAGATTCAGGAGGATCAAGATGAGAAGATCACAATTTCAATAAGGCAAGCAGTTTCTAACCAGGGATCGCATCAACGCTAGAATTACCGACGATGAAACTTACATCGGAGAAATTCAAATGCAAGAAACAGTGGAAGAATATTTTGCTGGCATATTTTTGACAAAAAATTGTTCGAGTATCTAAAAAATTTGTGAATCTATGAAATTTCCCAGAAAAATTTTGAATTGAAAAATAGAAACTTACAAGCTACAAGAAATCTTGAGGAAGTGCAGGATCTCGATACGGGATGAAAAGATTATGCGGGTTGAACTCCGACCCGAGTAAAAGCATTCGAGACGACACAAGAGGGCTCCAGTTTCGAAAGTTCAAGAATCAGTTTTAATAATAAGCGAAACTTCGACCGACGACCTTTCGATCCGAAGACACTCCGGACTGAAGGTTGGAGAACTCTGTAGCGGACCGTGTGAGTAAGCAGTTTTTCTCTCGACCCTTCGTTTTCAATTGCGCGTGAAGCGCGTCACAGCGATACGTTTTCACCGAGCTCTACGGAAAAGTAGGACGTTTCTGGTATATTATAAAGTGATTTTAACGGAGGTAACCCAGAAAATCGGGTCTCTTCAGGTGCAACGCTAATGCAACGAAAATTAGCGATTGGTTGATTTGGGTCACGTGATTCGCGAGGGGGCGTGGAGTGGACCTCGAGTAGGAGTGGCATTGTCTGGTACTGAGCGATCGCGCCTGTAATTTGTTTTGCATCGATTCAAATGTTTGCGTATCGATAAAATTTGATGGCAAAAAAGTCTTCATTTCCTAGTCAGAAGAGTTGCTTCTGGGCCTTTCAGTGAGACGAATTGTACTGGGGTACAAGTCGTGCAGTTTTTTATATGGTAAATTATTAAAACAATCTATCGCCTCCTCTTACAACAGTAATTACACTGACTTTATTCCAACCTCTGTTCGATCACGTTCGACTAGTTCGTGCAAAAAAAAGAAAGGAAACAGAAGCAGAGGAAAAGAAGCGAAAAAAGGAAAAAGCGGACCTTTTTAGTTTCGATTCCGAGTGCATTCGAGGCTGTCACGTTGCCTACGACTGCGGCGCCAATCGTGTTTGCATTTTTACAACGTTTAACGACCTGAAGCTGGTCGAGTTGCAGCGCGCGCGCGAAATTGGCGACGCGATCGCGTTTGCTGCCGCGATTTTTTATACCAAGAGCAACAAACGGCACTCGATGAAAAGGATCACGCGGCGTTTCGTTACGTTGTCGCCCGACTTGTTCCTTTTATTAACTCGCATTCATGCTACGTGAATGTTTCTCCAAGCGCTGAAAGGAAAATCAGCATGATCAGAATTCCTCGCGTTTTCGGATAATTGGCTTCCCAGTTTCTTTTTTCCCTTTTTTTTTTCTCCCCTCTTCGCGCCAAAACACCCTTTGTAGATTCGTTGGATGGTATTCGAGCATTCTCGCGAATCCTCGCGAACCATGCGAAAAATTTTATATACAAACAACTATGCGCGCAGAAATTTTGTATGATTGTGCGATTGTGTACAATCAGAGTTTCGAATATTAGAGATATTTAAATAGATTATGGATTCGTCGCTTATCTTTCATTTCCTCTTTCTCAAATACTGCAAGACAGATTTTGACACTTTCCGTAACACAAAATTACACGTACGTAGATTTTATATATTCTATATATTGTATAATTTATATATTATATAATTGTGTGATTGTGTGAGTGACTGAGTTTCGAAGATTAGAGTATAGATTTGGTTGATCTAGATTAAGTACAGATTTTTTTTCTTCTTTTAAATACTCCAGATAATTAAATACTGCATATGTAGATAAGTTAAATATGGGATAATGTTTTTCAGAAATTCTTCACATTATGCAGATCACCAAAAACCTGAATAAAACATTGAATTCTACTTTTTCGTATATTTTACACGACTTTGTAAATATTTATAACAGTATTTACAACACACAATGAATGAATACCGAGTTTTCTTTATACAATCATTAATTCTTGTTTTAACCCTCTTGAATTTAATCAACTATTGTAGAATATTTTTATCTTATAGAGTTTCCCCATTATTTAGATCTTCGTATGCGTCTAGATTTTTTTTCGCCGATTACCATAATTCGTACACGAGCAAATTCACTTAACAAATCCTTTTTCCTCTATTGTATCGTATCTTTTTATCTTTCGAGAATAAATAGTTGCTTTGTCGAGAAGAATAGATAGCTTGGCTGGTAGTTAGCTTAACCCAATTTGATTCTTTATCTAACTAGGATAATTTAGTATGAATTTTTTATTATATATTCTTAATATTTATCTCAATTTGTTGATTTTCTATACGTTTTAACTTTTATTTCGTATATTTTTCGTCGTGTTTTCTGTAATTTTTGTTCTGCACATACATTATACGTTTTTGTTTCAAAAGGGTTTTTATCTCGTATAAATAAACGAAATTAAAATTAAAAGCTCGCAAATATTCGGAGAATTATTTCATCAGTGTAAACTCTTTGTTTATCGGAATAAAAAATGCTTTCATTCCGTATTTCTCAGGGAAATATTCAATTATCGACTTGAACAATTGATATTACTGTTTCGCTTCAAAATTCTTTTCAATAATGACCTGTAATAATTATTGTAATAATTAAATTTAAATAATTTACAGTTTCATTGATACTTACTTTGAAAGACATGAATTTTTAAATTCTCAAACTTTCTTACAATTAGTTAAACTTTTTATACGTTTAAGCACAATTGTAAATTTTTATTTCTTATTTTCACTTTTTAAATTTTCTATCAATTGTTCTCAAATATACTATATGCTTTTACAAAATACATTCCCACTGTTCTGGAGTCAGACCAAGAATAATATCTAATATCACAATTTATAAAAGGAAATCATTTCCTTTCGTTTTCTTTTTCTTTATTTTTCTATTTATACCATATAGATCTTTATTAATTTATTTGTATAAATTATGAAAACGTAAAACAAAGTTGAATAAATAACCTTTATTCATAAAAATCAGCAATTTTATTCGATTTCTGGTAATTGCTTGTACAAGGCAAATACGTAAAAGCTTTTACCATCAGTTCGATACTGATGCACATTTAAAAACAATATTAATGAATTTTCAAGTGATATTATTCACTAAATATCATGCGTAAGAAATCTTGTATTGCTTGTACTCAAATAATTTCTAACAATTCTTGCAATTTTTCCTCTTACAAGCTAATAATTTTTAATAACGCTAAAATAAGCTTGCTGCGCGGAATAACCTTTTTAAAATGAGCAAGTGTACGATTATTGTCCCCTTAGGGATTTTTCTAGTCTTCGCGCTCCGCGTTCGTGATTCGCTTTCGTTGCTGTTTCCGAGGAAATTGAACGTCGCCTGGAAAATCAGGCAAACTCGAGGAACCTGAACTACGATTTCCTTGGAAAATCGCGGCAAATCTACTCTTCCGTTTGCAAGACGATCAAATTACTCGCCGAGCTCCCTAATTAAAGACCATCGGTCTCTTTTCTTGGTTTCCCTTTAGTTTCTTGATATTCAGGATCAAGTTGGACCAGAAAGAACAGTCGGTTCGTTTACGGACAATCAATTAGTAAGAACCATTTCCACGGTGGTTTCTCCGGGTCCGCAGGCTCCGCAGATCGCCCGAGGGAAAAGGTAGAACTTTCTAATTGTTTTCGTTCGTTTCAATATCATTTTATTTAACCTTGCTACGATGTTTCGAGTCTCCCTATATATCGTCGAAATGTTTCTGAAATTCGGATGAAACACGAAAGATTTATTATCGGCGTGCATCAATTTTATGCCAAAAATTTTAAAGCATATCTTTCCGTTTTCTGCGTTTTCTCTTTGTATTTTTGTTCAATCTGTTAAAAAGAGAAGGATATGTACTCAATTAAGTAATCAAAAGAGTAATTAATTTCCTGATGGCTGTTGCAATATTTTCTTCTTTAATTAAAATAATTCTATCTATCTATCTACTCTTCAGAGGCAAATTGAAATTGCATAATTTCCTTTGCATCGTCTCTGTTCGTTGCTATTTAATTTAAAATTGCTTTATCGTCATTTCGTATCAACTTAGTGCAATTTCGTAACAACTTTATTAAAAGGGACACGAGTTGCCGCAAATGAAAGGTATCCCCGGCGAAAAGTCTTTGATCAAACGTATTTAGAAACATTAAAAAAACGAGAATGAATTCGTTAAAAAAGCGATAAAATCCGAGTATAAAATATATTGCGTTGAAATACATGCATTGGAAAATAAGATTAAAGATTCCACTTCAATTACACACCAAGAATTTCGCGACGTGAGAACATTTGCCAAAGGCAAAAATTACCAAAGTGTTTCAACATTAAAGGTGAAAAAAATGTTAGAGTAGAATATTTTCATCGAGTTTTTCTCCTTGTAAATACATATTAATAGAAAAAAAGTACCGTATAGATTTCTGAGATCCGCTTCTTACAAGTTGGGATAAAAGTAGCTATCATTCATTACGGTTGTGGTGCAATTGTGAAGGAACTTAGTCCGAGATGTGTCGAGTCTCGGAAAATTGCTACCGACCATTTTTCCGTCAAGTTGATTAATGACACACTCTGTTGTCCGCAGCTCCTAAAATTGATTAATTTTTACATCTCCGTAGAAGCTTGTAGTTCTTTGGAGTCTTTCCTCCCTTTCGCTGTAATAGAAAATACGATACGAAGGGAAATAGGATATCCAAGCATTTGTCACAATCAGACTGCGACTTTTTATGTAATTTCATATTTTCAATGTAAGATTAGATATTTTCCATAGTATCACTGAAAGTGGTTTTAGCGGGGGTAACCCAGAAAATCGGGTCTCTTCAGGTGCAACGCTAATGCAACGAAAATTAGCGATTGGTTGATTTGGGTCACGTGATTCGTGAGGGGGCGTGGGGTGGACCTCGAGTAGGAGTGGCGTTGTCTGGTACTAAGCGATCGCGCTTGTAATTTGTTTTGTATTGATTCAGATGTTTGCATATCAATTTTATGATAAAAAAATTGTCTTCATTTCCTAATCAGAACAGTTGCTTCTGGGCCTTTCAGTGAGACGAATCGTACTGGGGTACAAGTCCTGCAGTTTTTTAAGATATTTTTCAATATAAAATTAGATAGATTAAAAAAAATAGAAGACTACTTTATCTACAAAGTATTGTAAGAAACATTATAATTTGTATATTTTCACATTGCGCGCGTTTCTGCATTTCCAGATACAGATAATACGTAAATAAAAAGGTAAAAGATAAATTAATTTTGATCGATAAGCGACACAATTGTACAACCGATGATTTAAAAAAAAAAAAACTATTGCAACATGCTGCAGTCAACTACAACAAACAAATTGTCCGTATACTTGATATTCATTTTGCGTACGCGATACGTGCATTTAGTATCGCAATAGTATTCGCCAATTGTTTCAATGTACCAGATTGTAAAACTTGCCTTTCCGTAAAAAATTGTTTTCCTTTGTTATCTTCGTGTATCAGTCAAAATACCCACATATCTACGAACGGTGATACACATACAAAATTTTTGTTTCCCGAATGCGCTATTCGCGTTTATTTCCATTTGTGTAACAGTAATAAAAAAAAAAAAGAGCAGAATTTCCACTCGCGATCGATAAAACAGAATTTCCGATAGTCGACCAATTAGGCAAAATCGAACGGAACTAAAGGGAAAGAGAGAAACGAGATAGTTGTAACAATCCGCAGTAATAAGAAAACATCGAATGTTCGCACGTGCTTGCAGCACATTGACATTATTAAATTTTCCCCGGCACTTTCCGCCCTGTGCCACGCAACATGTCTGAAAGCTGCGGCACCGCGTGCTCACACGTGTCGTCGCATCGCGTAAGTAAAAGTTAATACTTACTAAATCAATGTTCGAAACTCTGCAATATTCCTCTGGAAAAGGACGCCTTCTTTTCCACTTTTTTTTCACTTGCTGTTTAGCATCGGAACGAAGGATGGTCATTAATACGTATCGTATCTTAATGTTTATAATTAACATAGATAGATTTTTACGATTATGTTTTTCTCTAAACAAGAGTCAGTTGTGGAATCATATTGACAGATTTGGAAAATTTCTTTCTTAAAACATAGGTAAACTAATCTTATTAAAAGAAGAAAAGCAGAAGAAAAACAATTTAGTTAAATCTGATAAATATTGGAAATTAATCATTTTAGAAACTCGAACAAAAGTGAGTCCTCTTAATCAAAAATAATTTTAAAGTGAATTAAGAAACCAAGTTCTGTTCTTCACAAAAACAAAAATCTGTTGTTTTTCCTAAAATGTGCATTCATTATGCGCCTATAATTTATAAATGAGACATCCATTCCAATTTTTCACGTATTTCGAACAAGTCAACAATATTTCATATCTCGACTTCCATGTTTTTAAATATATTTTCGAGTACTTGTGTTTGATTGAAAACTTTCTGCCAGGGGTAGAATACAAAAGTATGCATTATATTATATTAAAATTCATCAAGGATATCAATGTCTGAAATATCAGAGAACGAGTTTTGTGTTTCAGATCGTACAGTCCAATATATCGCCACGCATTTTCGCAACTTTCGAAACTTTAAATTTATATTTAGAAATATTTCTCTCTTAAGCAAGACGAGAAACATTCGTTGTTCATTCACAGAATATTTATGCTTATGTTTACACGTGTCTCGTAATTTAATTTTACGATATCCAGCGAAAGTGTGATCTCATTCCTCTCTGTGTTCACAGTTAGTACATGATATCGTTCGTCTCGAAATGTTTCTGCTCTAAATCACGGGGGGTGCTGTGGCATCATTACTTTCCCGCGTAATTTATTAATCGCGGCAGTTTCGCGAGATCGGCGAACAATTTCGCGAGAATCGCTGAATTTAAAGAGCCCTTCTTCCTGTCAACGGAGCGCGTAATTTACGCTCTCGGAAATTCCGCGTTCTTCGACGACGTAAACGCGGAAACGTAAGAACGCTTGATTTAATATCGCTATCCGCGCTTGTAACAGGCAGTTTCAAAAAGTTCCGCGATACACGGATCTCCTGGAAAATAATTATTCCGCAAACAGGAATTAAACTCGGCTCGTCTGGCGCGTTGCTCCTCTTTCGCCGCGCCGCGAGAAAGATAAAGACGGCGAGGTACCGCCGGAAACAGGCAAAATATTATTGCGAGCACGCTGCCCCGCGAACTATAAATTTCCACCCGCGCTGAATTCTGTTGCGTCGCAAGAAGTTGCGCGTATCCTCTGCCGGTACCACTGCGCGGTCTCGTTTTTCCGTTCCGGAAAAACAGCAAGTATCGTGAAATAGGTATAATTCTCCCTAATGTGCTCGCAAGATGAAAAACATGTCGGAGTCTGCGTCATTTACATAGATGTATCGTTTCAATTACTGGCAGTCTTATAAAATGTCAAAGCAGCGCTCAAATATGCACGTTGATGCATCATTTCGCGTGAAATAACTTTTCCAATTATGCGTCTGATGAAAAACTGTTTATTACAAAAGCTGTATATGGTTTTATGGCGTGTGTGTTGACGGGTTTCGAAATTTCCGAGGCTTTATTTTTTTCAATTCGACCATATATTTTTTTCCATCATAAAATTTTCCACCAAATTATTTTTCATCGGACGCATCATTTAAAAGTTATTTTTCTGGCGTGCAAGTTACGCGATTGTACGTTATATTGTAACAGATGTAACTACTTCAAATATCTGCGTTGTTTTTTAGAGACGCGAAAACATTTTATTAACGAAAGTTGTTCAGTACAGAGGGAGCCATAACATTGCAGTGATGATTTTTTTTTGCAAGTGGAGGGATTTCGAAGGTTTCAAGATTATTTCCACTTGTAACTATACTACTTTGCTACTGAAGATAGAAAAAATTGTAGAGGAAAGTTTTCCAAAAAAGTTAGGTCTAACAAACTCTACCGTTTTTATTCAGAATGACAAGAGTAATCAATTCATGCAAACAGGATCACAAAGTTGCGTTTGAAAAGTAACGAGACCTTTTATAGAAGTGCATTGGACAATGCGATTGCACTCTTTTTTCACATGCAGCTTGCATGAATCGATCCCTCGTGTCATTCTGATTAAAAATGTACGAGGACACAATCGTGAAAAACTCAATAGTTTCCGAGATATCCACCCTCTCTTTCCTCACTTGCAACAAACGTTCGAATGTTTCACAATCGAACTTTAAACACTTTCCTCCGTGTCTTTTTACCTTTTTCATCGCAAAATGTTGTTCAATTGTCAACATTTTAATAAGAATATTTGCAAATATTTGTAAAACTCATTGTTATACAATTTGATGCAACACTGAACACTGTGACTGAATGACCTAATGAGTATCAAGCGTATTGTTACGTTCGCTGTTATCGTACTCGCAACTGTCGCGTTTTGTGAAGTAAGAAAGTGTTCACGTGGTCTCGAATGCACGACGGTGTGCACTTTCAGGAAAACACCTGTAGGTTTGGAACAGGCAATGCCAGGTGTCGTTGATATCGTAATTCCGGTATCTCGAGCCGCCGATTTATTCCTTACACGCGATCATATCCTGTTCGCGTTGGACCGAGGACCATCGTTCCATTTATCATCGATATTGCTTCATTTACCGCGCGCTCGCTCGGCTCGAACGATCTTCTTTCACGCGCCTGACTCGCGACAACGCTCGCAAAATTCACCACGGTGGAATCGCGCTGGCTTGCCTTTATTGCGCTGTGGAAAATTAGCGTAAATCAACGTCGCCCGAGCGGTGCACACCGTATATATTTGCATACACTATTAAACGAGGGATTAGCGAAATGATAAATAAACGGAGTTTAAAAAGAAAGCACGAAAGATAGAAAAATGTAGATGGAGAAGTGTTTGCTGCAATTCCAATATCCGATAAACCAATAATACTGACATAAATTCCCGTAGCAATCGATGTACTGTTATGTTACATTGACTCGTGTATGGGTGGATGGTTACGTATCGAACACAATGTGAAATCGATAAGAAATGCACCGGTGTATGTTCCTCGTGTGCTAAATTAAGCAATATGTAGAATCGGGTGCGAAGGTGGAACACTTGCTGGCAACCACGTGCTAGTTCATGCTGTAAGCACCACTCGTCGACGTTTGCGGAAGGATTGGGTGACCACCGTGATATTTTATGGATGGTTTGAATTCCACTCCCGAGTTTCAGTAGTTGGTCCGCTAGTTGTCATTTTCACAAAAATTGCCGCTTTATCGTGCTTGTTATTCTTCGTTGTAATCACGGTCTAATGCCTCTCGTGTCAAAAAGTTTGCTAGTTTTTTTGTTTTAATTGACTCGTGGCTCCCGCAACTTCGTTTTTGAGTTCAATTTTAATTAATTCTTTATAATATGATATTGATGTTATCTGATAATATCAGACAGTATACTCTTTTTGCATTAAAAAATGCAATTTTTCAGAGAAGTGACAAAAGAAACAATATTTCTTAAAAACAAATTTTACAAACTTTTACACAGCTTCTGTAAACGATAATTGACCTATTCCCTTCGGTTTGTTTCTATCGTTTCAACATTTAATTCATACGCATTTTAAAACAAGAGATTGAAAAAATTCCTTATTGAATTTTTTGAAAGCTATTGTTTCTTTTTAAAGAAAAGGTCTTTGAGATGGAGATTTCCCAGACTAAACTGTATATTGGTTTTTTTGTAAATGAACGACGAATTTATGAAAAAGAAGGCCGCGAATTAGTTTATATTTCTAATAGAATAGAATAGAAAATATTAATGTTAGAAAAAATGCATTGAAAATGGTCAAAGTTTTTAATTGTAACATTCTTTTGTAATGCTCGAAATCTGATTAATACTACTTTGAAGAAAATGACAGACTTTTATGAAGAATTTTATCATTTTACCTACCGTGAACAATTCTCACCACGCATCACTGATTAAAGAAATGAGTTATCACCGCACGAGTTCCCTTCTGTAGTATCTTTCTGAGACATTCTTCACTGTAATGAGAGCGAGAGCACATTGAAAACTTTCTATATTTGAAGAGATGTGATTCTATTACTGGAGGAATTCTTTAAGAAGTTCCTAGGGCATTCAAGGACAACAATGTCACGACACCAGGAAGAAATTTTAGTAATAAAAGAAGTTCTAGAAGAGCACTAAGTAAGAACTTCATCGATAAAAGCACAGTGCAAACAAAGGGAAACTTCCAGAAGTATAAAATTTAATAAAGGGCGAACGAAAATTGCGATTTTTACATTTTACTTTAAAATATTGTTCAGAAATATACAATTCTCTAGCTGACTTTAGTAATTAAACTTTTCAAACTATTGCAACAGAGTCAACATACAAAGATTGATACAGAAAAGAAATGATTTAAAAATAAAAGATTAAACAAACAACTTTTACTTATAAAAATTATTCGATCTCGTTTCTTTCTTAAAAAAGATAGATTATATTTACTGAGAAAAAGAAATATAGCAAGAAACCAATTTATTCTCAACTACTTAAATCAATTGAAAATTGAATGATACGATCAAATGAAATTACGGTAGTAATTTTTAATGTTCGATTTTGCTTACTGCTAGTCAGATTCTGTATTTCATTCCTGTATAAGAACTGAAAATTTCATAGTTATGAAGTACATATATACATAAAAGAAAATGGCATCTCCAGTAATTGAAGAAAGCAATGATCGATCAAACAATGAAGAGAAAATATCCAATCCAATTGTATCACGCCGGAAAGAGAACCGAAGAAAGTAAATTAAGTGGTACAACTCCATCAATGGTCGGACATCGGAGAAAATGGCTAATAGCATTATCCATTTGTCGTTTGCTCGGTGAGCAACGAAATTGTTCTTCACAATTCCCGGATATTGTCTCAAATAAATCTGACGGTGCATACATGACAAGTTAATTACCACTCATTTTACGTACATCGAAGGCAGTGTTTAATCAGTTCGCGCGTACAGCGCGCGACAATCGCCCTCGCGTATATTAGAGGCCGCGTAATTTCGGAGTGGATCGTGAACCAATTAAAGTAATGAACAGGCGAATTTGCCTACGGGCATATCGGAAATATTTCGCCGTTGCGTTCAACCCTGTCCCTGCCATTATCGTTCCATTATAAACACGCGACATAATAATTCCAACGAACCCTGCCAGCACGCGTGTTCGATCTTCAAGTGGAAACAAACAACAGAAATTTCAGCAAGATCTTCTACTTTTGTTCAAGATTATTAACACACTCGAGAGCACACGTAATTACGGTCTCATTCAAGTAACCACATTATTTTGTTGAACGAGTAAATGATTTTTCCTCCTCCAAATTATTTGATTATTTGGTAAAATAAGACTTTTTATTTTGTTTCATATTTTGTACCTGTTTCTACAAATAATGTCTCAAATTGTTTCCAATTCTATCGTACAAACGTCATTTTCTGTTACTTTATTTCAATGAATTAATTGGATGCTACTTTTTCAGATTTGAAATAAATAAATTCTCCTAAAGCTTTCTGGTTACGCATAAATATAGAAACTTACCCCTTTGAGTACTTAAAATTACCAGAAATCTAAAATTTTGATACTGAATGATAAGCATACGAGAAATTGAGCATTCATCCTTAAACATATAGTTTTTGATACATTTATTTAATATATATCAATATATGTCTCTTTCTCTCTCTTTGAATCTCTCAATTTTATCATTCATTCAGGATTATCCATAGAATATTTTACTACGAGCCAAACGCACAAAGGGTGAATGCAATTTCATTAAAAGCTTGAAATTCTCGTTACGTTTCGACAGTTACGATTGACGAACGTTTCTCTATTGTTAATTTTCTGCATTTTCAAGTTTCATATTCGTTTTATCCCTTTGACGATGGGTAACATCAACAGATGTCGATGTAAAATTTTGAATTATAACACAGGCAACGTTGATTTTTACTGTTTCAGTCATCTTGCATATAACTGTATATATTTATGTTTGTATCTAACTGCGTAGAAATATTACATCTAAGATTAAATTAATTATTGAAATTTAATTCAGTTAATTAAATTAAACAATTTACAAAAATTAAAATTTAATTGATCGATGTATTAATCAATATTTTTCTCCAAATATACCCGTAGAAGATTGATAAATAGCTAACGCTTCGTAAACTGACTTTCAATGTCATTAAATATACATATAATATTATATGTAATGTATAATATTATAATATAATATATAATATTATGTATAAAATATATGGTCCAATTAAAAAAAATAAAGCCACACCTAACTGTCATAGCTATTTATTTTTCTCGTCGATATCTACAGGAGAGATCAAAGAGAACAAAAAGTTGAAAGATTCGTTTGAACTGTATTCTTTGTTGCAACTATGTTTAAAAGCATCCAAATGCTTGTGCACGATGGTGTATTTATACACCTCGGAGCGGAAAGGTAAAATTCTTCAGCCAGCCGAACGACGCCTCGATCGTATCGCCGAGCATGTGCGAGCTAGCGCGGGTACGCATGGCTGGCAATTATATTCTAATATCCCGTGACAAACGAGCGAGAGATAGCTGGCTGTGCAATTACCCTTGAAAAATGAATCCGCCGTTAGCTATCTCTGGGCGCGGCTTGTTGCGAAATATCCGCGGCAGCCACGAGAAGGGCCCCGCGGTGGAGAGCCCGCGCGCGCGTGCCACCGGCCCCCTTTCATAAAACCCGAGGCAGCGCAATTACGCGCGACTATGAACTGCGAGTTTAAAGTCCGTTTTCCGTAGCAATTCCGGGTCTGGGCCGGAACGAATGGCCGGTCGGTGTATCAGGCCGTGGCGTACCTTTAATAAATCGCCACCGCGCGTCTCGGGTTCCGCCGCGTTCGCCAGCGACTCGTCCGATTCGGCCATTTTTTTTGTTTTATTTCGAATTGTTTCGCGCGCGCTTCGCGGCTCGTATTGAACGAGACTCGACATGACCAAAAAATGATATTTATTTTTCGTGTTAACATTTGTTCACTGCTTTTGATATAAATATAGGTCTTGAACATTGGCTACTTTCACTTGAACTTGAGTCTTCGAGGTAGATATAGATCTTTCTAGGGTTACCTTCACTTGCACTTGCTTTTGGATGAATTCGTCGAACGATATCAGCCTCTCTGTTTTGACTTGAACGGTCCATTTGGCTTTCACTGTGTGTAAAAATTCAAAACAGACATTTTCTAGTAATTTTAGTAATTTCAATAATTTCTAGTAATTTTAGTAATTTCTAGTAATTTTTGCTTTACAGTCGCACAGCTGCGCTGGAAGTAAATTAAATCTGCGCGCGTCTCAGAGACGTCGTTGTCGACTTTAGCTTTAAGAAACGCACGTCTCGAAGGAGTTAATGATTCAAGGACGCGAGCGAGCGGTGATCGTCCCGTTCGTCGATCAGCACGCGAACGAACGGTATCGTGCGATCGGCGAAAATTACTTATTTCCTCCGGTTGAAATTGCGTCGCACGAGAGAGAAACGAGGCAAATCGAGCGGACGTTATTGGACAATATTGGTCAAAGAGAAGTTTTCGACAACGTTGCGGTTGTTTGCGCTCGGTCACGGTTAACTACTGGCTAATTGCCTTATTGCTCTCGCGGCTTCGCCGGCCGGAACGATCGCGATACTCGAGAATAATGAAAGGATCCTCTCCTTCCCCCGAATGGAATAAAGTTCGAGTTACGACTGAATCGCGTTAAACGGCGAGATTCGCTTCGTTAACTGGTCCGTTGCTATCCCCAATGGATCTTGGAAGTTTAGCTGTATAACTGGATCAGCCACTGAAAGTCTGCAACCAGATCGTTGATTGCTTGTACTCGTTATTGCAACTTTTGGAATGTTCGCTGATTGAGTTTTCTGTGTCTCTTTGTATAATTTCGTACTTTTACTATCAGATTTTTCAAGCGGCACGAAATGTATGAAAAATCTAAAAGCACATTGAAAGGATGCTCGATGATTAAGGATTGACCAATATTCGGACACTTGCGATAGATGTTGGAACACTAAATGTTTGAACTGTTGTAGAATTTCATGAAACGATCATCACACGACGATAAACCTAGGTTCGTTTTAAAACTTGAAACCACTACTTATAAAATGCTCTATTTACTTTATTTCAAGATATTTTTACATCACGTAACGGATGAAAATATGAAAACACTACTTGTGCTCTGCTTGAAATCGGCTCTCTTAGCTACGATGAAAAACTAATATTAAATTAAATATTTATATTATTACTTCTCTGCCAATATCTATAAAAATCGATAAAATTCCGTATTAAGATAAATTCCACAGTGTAAATTGAATTTTAATTTTAATTTTAAATTACATTATCCTATATCACTTTTAATTCCACTAATTTTAATACACACTATTGAATTCGCGTCAAATTTAAATTTCAATAGTGAATATCTATGTAAATTCTATAATTTATCTTAACGGCGAACGAGTAATACGATGCTCACTTAGCGGTCCTCGATTCCATCAGTGTGCTAGTCATTTAATTCATTAAAACGCGGCGCGGTGACGCGCGACTCGAAACGCCTGTTCATCTCACAGATGGAATCGCGGCAAATGAGATTTCAGTGGGGAGACGGGCTATATTTACAAGACTCATAATTACTCCCGCGAGCTGAGCTCTGTCCATTTCATCTGATGATTATGCATGTAGTCGCTTGGCCGAGTCTTTGCTGTTTTCTCGCCGAGTGCACCGAACTTGGAAATGTTGATCGAAGATGAACGATGAATTTAGTGAACGACAACGAAATGCTTGATTCTTGAAGATCCTTTACAAGATCGGCAACAACATAGTTTTATGTCGTTTCAAAATCTCTAGGCGAAATTTAGCGACAATGTAATCCTATGTTATTTCAAAATTTATAGTTGATTGCAGCGGATGGAATTCTATAATATTTTTTTTTTTTTTCATATTTTGAGGTTTAGATCCCATGCAAAATTCTATATGTGTACGGAATATAATATATATAATATTTTTAAAAATGTGATTCGCGACATTCTTTTTGTATAATTTTCTAAATGTTTCATTGTCATTGCTAGACTGCGAATGACACTCGTGAAAATTAAGAAAACTGTTTACATACTATTGCGCGCATTTTCTCTCTGTTATTAAACATCTTACAAATGCATATGAAAATCAAATTGACGTACGCCTATTTTTATTTATCCGGATGCCGAGATAAATCAGACGAGAAGATTTCAAACGATCGAATTTTCTTTTCTTCCTTTGGTCCGAGCAGAATTTCGTTTCGAGCCTCGAAGCCGTACCGATCCGATCGATATTACTTCTCATTGCTTAATCACGGCCAACCGGACGGCCAATAAATCGTTCCTAATTTGCTTTAAGCACGAGCTTGAATTATCCGTTCCTAGGCTAAAGTCCGCGGATTATCTCGTCTGGACTCCTGCGGCACGAACGACACGGCGCGCGCTCTACCGCCTGTAAATTATCATTAATTTTATCGTTTTATCTCCCCCGTTCTGTCCTCCTTTCTATTTAAAGATTTAGTCGTCAAAATGACGGAGCGTATCTCGCTGCTCTTGTCTCTCCCTTCCGAACTTTGCAGTTTAGCCCAAGGGGAAGTTGGAGTCGAGTTAAAGTGGATTAAGCCTGTGTCAAGTTGCTTCTGAATTTGAAAAGTTCCCGGCGACTGATTTGTACATTTATTCGGGCGGAAGTCGCCGGAGAAGCGGTGGTTTATTAAACGAACGGAATTTTTCACGATCGCGGGGCAAATCGAGCCCGACATTTTTCAGTTTTTTTCAGCTAACGAAGTTAGGTTAAAACGTCCGAAAGACAGACAAGGGGAACTTTTTTTATATGCGACTGCACAATATCCAGGGGTAGGTCAAATTTTATTTGAAACAGTAATCATTTGAAACGATAAATCATTTCCACTGATTTAATTGATTGTTTATTAGGTATTTAAATTTATTCAATTTAATTATATCATCTTAGAGATGACACAGGAAATGTATCTCGTGTCCAAATGAAATAAATCGCTTTCGCAAATAACCTTTCGTTTCAGTTGATTCGTTACGTCTTTTATCTTTATGAACATAATTTAAAAGTACCGAATAGAAATTTGTGACTTGGTATCAAGTGTGTACTGAATACAATCACAGCGAGTGCTTAGGAAAGTAAAAAATATTATATATACTCCATATTAGATATTTTTTTATATTGCAAATTTTCCATAAATTCACGAAATCCGTATCTTTTGATAACAATACTTGGTTCTTGAACGATAATTTTGAGGTGCACTGTATCCTCGTATAATACAATATTTCAGCGATGAAATTGTTTCACGAAATTCCTACAGAAATTTAATTATCCGGCGATTTGAGCGAAAGCTTTTACCACTGAATCTGCATGTTGTAACTTTCTATATACATTTTCAAATTCGTTTTTAATTTTACCAACGTAATCGTCTATGGTGGTTGATGAAATTTCGAAAAGTGTATTTACATAAAGTATTTTACGCATGTAAAATAAACGATCAAATATTTCCGCCAGCCACTGCGAATGGTACAAATCATCCCGACGCACGAATTATCGATTTTCCATTTTCGTAGATGAAACCCCGCTGCTAATTCGAAAAAATTGACTCGCGCGATCATAATTACACAGATAGCTTCCGCGAGTCCGGGATTCGAATTGACGTTCGATTTAAAAACGCGTCGGATATCCCCCTCGTCCCGGATTTTCCAGTCAGAAAACTGCAAACTATGCAGTCAGTGTCCAACGACGGATCGGCGGAAGATCACGATAACGAAATGTAACGCGAAAATTCGCTTGATTAAAAATCGCGTCGGGCAACTCCCGATTCCGGTATTGCGCGTGAAAATATTGCCTCGCATTTTTCTGCTAGATGTTCTTACGCTATTTCACGCCGAAGGAATCCAACCCATGATCCTCAACTATGACAAAAATATTTTGAGATTATGCAGTTCGTTTTCATTATTCCTCGACGTGTCTCGAGGGAAAAATATTTTACTAATAAATAAATAACTGTTTAACCATCATCCGTCTTTTATGTTAATTTGTGCGATCGTGTTTTGTTTTTTGAAATTTTTATACCATTATAACGTCACGTAACACGTACAGTATTGGTGAGGTTCTGTAACATTTATTTTTCTAAAATATGTTTTCGACATTTTTGACAGTAACAAATTTGCAAATAACTTTTTCGAAGATGCAGCATTTTCAACAAGTCCAAAATTTAAAACAGACGATCGTAATTAAATGTAAATTAAATATACATACGCGAATACAGCACAACAGTTTCATTTCAGTGCAATAATTTCAGAGAAACAAATGGCAACAGTTTATAGGTATCTCTCCATGTAGTATTATAAAAGAAAAAAATTGCAGTTCTAGTTCATTTTCAACAAGTAATTTCACAATCGATTGAAAAAGCCAAATTTAGATTGCCATGTCTCACGTAGCTACGTCTATTTGCAATAAATTTCAGAGAGAAAGACACCAAATAAACAAACACTAACGCTTTGTCTATCTCTCCGTACACTATTACAAAGCAAAAAGATTGCGATAACACAATCGTTGGCAGAGAATTAAAAAGAAGAGCCGAGTCGATATTTGCAATAATTCGAGAGTAATTAAATTGCGATGCTCCCCGTAGCGCGATATTAAAAAGGAAATACCTCGATAATCTATTTTTCAGCGAGCAACGTTTGTTCCCCCGGATTGTTTCCTAGCAAACAAATCGAAACAGTTGTAATCTTGGGGGGAAACAGCGGGGATCAGAACCGGGCGATGCAACGATGCGGGCGCACACAACAGGAAACACATTCCAAGCTCGCGTTCTCGCGTTTCGCAAATCTGGCGAGTGGCTTTGCAGCCGGGCCGGTTCGGCCCCGGCTTTGCCTCTGATCGAAACATCAGACCGCGTTTGCGTTAGCACGCGAACGTAATAAATCCATTTGTGCCGGTATTGATTTCAGATAATGGGCAAGTGGTACGTGGTGGAGGTGCTGGAGCACAAAGTCGACCCGTTGAAGCCCGCCGGCGGATCGATCATCGTCGATTCTTGCCCGATCGTGAACCTGAGGAGTGTCGAGAACTCGTCCAAGTTCTTCTCGTCGTTGAGGCTGTTGTGGACCGAGCACGCCGGCAATCTCGAGTACACCTTCCGGATACCGGATATCTCCAGGAAGCCGGGATTCTGGATTTCCACCTCTTTGCAAAATGGTAACCAACTCTCTCTCTCTCTCTCTCTCTCTCTCTCTCTCTCTCTCTCTCTCTCTCTCGCTCCCCCATAGTAGCCGGAGGTATTACAATTTTCCAGACGAGAATGGAATTTCAGCTGCCCCGTGAAATTCACAAATTTCCCGAGCGGATGATGACAATTCTGCCGAGATTTTTTCTCTCTCTCACTCTCTCTCTCTCTCTCTTTTTTTCTGAGCGGAAAAAAATAATTCGAATAATCCCTTTCGTTGGTGTTTTTTCCGGGGAAAAAAAGTTTTGGAGTTTTCATATTTTCGATTCTTTTTTTTTTTTTTTTTCAATTAAATTGCCGGAACAAACAGTGAAAATCGAACGGATAAGCGTAATTCCTCGACAAAGATCCCTCCCCCGTCTGTGATAAATCTACCGAACGGTTTTCTCGCTCCGCGAGGATGGTCACCGTTGCCTTTTGTGCCGCGCATGAAACGGAAGAATAATTCCCCCGTGAATATGTCCGAGGCGGCGGCGTAAGGGGGATAAAAATGAAAAAAATAAAAGAATAAAAAAAAAACTGTCCTAGACAGCTTCTGCTCCGACAAAGTTCCCTCGCCGATAGATAATAACGAACAGCTCGGTAACTCGGAGTCATTTCGGTTTGAACTTCTTTCAAAGACGTAAGCTGGCGAGGTAACCGATATCCTGGAAATATACTTTGCTCGGTAACCGATCAGATAGAACGCAATCCGTGGCCAGTTAACGACGTATCAGCGTGCTCTGTCTACTCTCTTGACGCTACAAATCACAAAAAGATATATTGTTCGTCAATATCGAACAATGCCTCTCTCTCTCTCTGCCATCATCTGAAATAATTATAAAAATGGCGACAAATTTACATACACTAAATTTCCAATGTTAGAAAAATTGTTACGATTTCGTAGAAAGCAAGAAACTATACAGCAATTTGGCTTCTGCTACTTTCGCAATTCTGGCCTTATTTTTCACAAAAATAATTTTAAATATTTAGTGCAGTAAGTGGGAAAGCAAAGGTACTGTTTTTTCTTTCGAAAAGTTCTATAAATTCTCTCAAAAGATATACATTGAAAACTAAATCCATCACGAATTTGAATACTGAAGCCTCCCCTTTACAATAACTTTATAAAAGTCACTGTGCAGTTTTTTTCTCTCGCCAAGTTATTGAATTTCGAATATTAAAATTCTCACTTTGTCGAATTTTCGTCGAATTGTCAGATATACCGAGAGTTCAATAATTCGATGAAGAGAGATCAATTCCTAAGAAACAATTTTTAACTTCGTAGTTCTACACTCTGTTCATAACAACGCCAGCAACATGAACAGCAAAAATGAAGAAGCAAGTATTCAACATAACGATCTCCGATCTGGAGTGATTCAGATCTTCTCAGCGTTCGCTAGAAATGCCCACTGTCCTCCGTTAAGATTTAAAAGAAGAAGATTATTTATACTTATTGTTAGATAGATCTCTCTCTCTCTCTGCCGAGGGAAATTGAAGTCTATCGTCTTACTTGAAATCGCGTCTCGACATGGCCCGACGGATTCTAAACAGAACTGTGGCCGCAAGAGTCGCACTTACCAGTTGTCAGCTTCTGGCTTCAAAGCAGTTTCAATTCATTGATCCGATATAGCTTTCGCTTTATAGTTGACGATCGATGAGCCGTATAAATGCGATAGAACAATGGGAGCGGAACGAAATAGCCCGTCGAATTGGCATGACTCTTAAGATCGAGATTGACAGGCTGGAGCAAGCAGTCTCCAACGCTGTACGTAGTTTCGCTGTGGGTAGAATTTTGAGGTTCGAGTCGGTGCTAGCTTCGAAGGATTTTGAACTGAAACGTTTGTTGATTTTCGACTACATTTCGCCAGCAACCAGCTCGAGTTTCGGTTTTAAATTTTAAATTAGTCCAATCATGAATAATGAAAGTGGGGATTCGTGTTGACGAGGGATGGAGGGCCCTCGGGGGTGGACATTTTTATCGGAGTATTGATAGCAGGTATCGATGAGCGAATCAGAGATTATATCGGGCGCAACTCGGAACAATACGTTTTCAAATACAGTTAGATATTACTTTATCAACCCTTTGAATTGTAATATCGATTTGAAAGAAAAAGCAAATGGTAATCCTGTGGAACGTGAATTTAAATTTTCTGTTTTAATGAAAATTAATAAATATAAATTGCACGTAACGCTTTCAATGAACGTGAATTTGAATTTTTTATTTCAATTCAAACTGGAGATTAACAAATACAAATTGTGTATAATGGTTTTCAATGCTTTCGATGCAACGATGCAACGTGTTACAATGACTAATGTTAATCGGAAATCGTAACATAATTCAAAACGATATCTTTTTATTTTCATACTGATAATCAGCATAAAACTTATAATAAGAGATGTTTACAACCTTTTCATTTTTCGCTCTCTTTTTTAATCTCTAAATTCTAATAATCTTCTTTGCAAACTTCCGAGTTCTGAACAGAAATTTAGAAAAAGATAACTTGGACAAATGGAAAAATTTATCGTCGCACAAAATCTTTATAAATCTAACTTTTACTTGTTAGGCCTTTCTTGCTCCAAATCTGGACGAGATGACAAATCTCCATAATTAGAAACGTGAAAATATATTTCTTAATATATTATTATAATTATTATGTAAATATAAATGTGTAATATAATATATAGTATAAATCTTATTGTATTATTGTTATATAAACTATCTTAATATATTATTATATATTAAAGAATTCTAACGACTGTCGTGATCGCTTGTATCATTAAATACAATTTCATTACATATTCAATAAACTAAAATCAAATTCGATCCGTTTCCGATTGAAAATCTCACGAGATTTTGGGAAACGACAGAAGACGAAGAAGCGGTGGTCGCCAGGCGTGAAATATGCGGAGTAGTTGATCAAAAGGCGATCACAGGGAAGGACGTGAACGTTTCCGCTGAACGATCGCCTTCTAAGCGGCTAATTACCGAGCTCTAGGGGGCCTGCGAACAAAGTAGGAAACCGGCGGTGGTAATTAAAGTCGTAAGGTGCATCCGATAACGATCTTAATGAATTCCAAGGCAGCCGGCGTGATTATCGGTTAACTGTCAGCGAGAATGGGGCCGAACGTGGTCTCTCGTCGGTCACGGCGCAGAGAGAAGTCGGCCCATCCAATTATGGGATAGAGGAGCGAGAAGCTGCCGCGGGGACGAGGGACGGAATCCGCGAGAAACCGTCTACGCGGAAAATAATTTTTCAAAAGCCCCTTCGCTGGGCTCCCCCTTTTTTTTTCATCTCTCGGCTCTATTCTCCTGTCCCGTATCCACGGACAGCCGCGAGTCGGCGAGAACGAGCACAATGCATTCGCGGATCAAGATTTCTCGAAGTCTCCTCTCTCCCTCTCCCTCTCTCTTCGATAGAGAGAAATTTCCCCGTTAAACTTGCTAGCCACAGTCGACTGTTTAACTGAATTTTCCTTCATTTTTAACTCTTTCCTTCCGTCTATTTATTCGGTTGCCTCGTCTTTCTTCTTTGGTAGAGCAGCGTTAAAGCGGCTGGATTTTGCTTCGTTAACACGTTGACTCTCGTTGAGGGCGAGAATTTTGCGTCTCGTCCATCATATTTCAACGCGATATATCGTTCACACAGGGTGGAACTATTACCACCCTGAATATCTTCGTTGTTCTTGGGAGATATGAAAAGTTTCGCTTGTTCAAACAAAATGACACATTTTTCGATCCGAATCGAGATTTATTAATACATGTAAATATATTATATACAAGTAAATATATAAATATATAAATAAATGTATATATTAATATACAATCTCTGTAATAATAAAATAACCTATATAACAAAAATGTACGTATATCAAAGAATTACTAGTTTGGTAAATATTTCAATTTTTATATTATGAAAAACAAAAATATTGTTTCTGTTTTTCTCTCGTTTTTCATAGTACGATGAATAAATTTATGACTTTTAGCTTCATTTGATATTCCAAAAGCTACGTTTTAAAAAGCTAGTATTGTATAAAAGTGTGACATTTTCACGATAAAATGGAAAAAGGGGTGATTCTATGCATAAGAATAAATCGGAAATATAAAATAGAATTTGCTCGCACGAACGACTTCGTTTTTAAAAAGAAACGACTTTAAATATTTCTCACATCTACTAGGTCAACTCTTAACAAGACATATTTAAAGTTTTCTCGAGAACGGAGCAAAGAAAAAGATTTTAACCCTTCATGTACCCTTAATCGCTATGCTTCTTTTGAACACTTAGGTACATCACTTCGATAAGATAATAACTCCTTATAACGTTCAAAAAGAAACGAGGGATTAAACGAGAGAATTTTATTCTACACTTTTTTATTTTTTTTTATTTATCTTTGCAAGTACAATGTATTGATTTTTCTATCTAGCACGATATAGCGGCAAACAACAATACGTATATTTTTACAGATTTATCATACAATCGAATTCGCGTTGTTGTTCAAACGTGAACATATTGGACTTGAAAAAAGAACTTCCTTTTCCATTCAAACTAATTTAAGTTAAACATTCTCAAACATCGAATATTCTTTAAATGAATGAGTATGAAATATAATTGGCCACACAAGAGAGGTCGCGGTTAGAAAAGAGGCATTGTTAGTTGTGTTTTGAATGAAACGGTGCACAATCTGATTTCTCTCTCGCAAAAAAATATCTCTCTGACGTTCGCGTCGAGACACTCTGTTAAAAATTCTACGGATCCGACAGACTTTATCGAAACAACACGATCATGTCACTTTTTAAACAAAGATCTTCACTTCTCTTTGTTCTGCCGCATATTTTCCCTCGCTGTCAGTAGTAATTCCTCGATCCCACGTTTTTGCACCGTGTAACGAACACAGTTCGGATAAAAGCACTCGGCGCACTCGGAAAATGAAAAATAAATCAAAAGCGCGAGTCGTGCACGAGAATGACAGGATCGGTCTTGAAATCGTTTTGGTTATTCTCTGTAGAAGGGAAGGTACTGTTCATAATTTAAATTAGCTTAAATTTCAGCGTAAAATGTACAAAAGGAAAAGAATTTAACATGCTTGAATTTAATATACACTAGTAATTGAGAGTTTAAATAGACTTATTGCAACTATATTTCATACTTGTTGTTAATTTAATGCTTCATTTGTTAATTCTCCCGCATTTTTTGATAGACAAATTTATGTTTTTTTTTTCATTCACAATCTGCTAAGATCGTTGAATTATTAGAGATACTCTTATTAATGAGTACTTACAATGTACAGGATGGTTCTTATAAAGTGGCAGATTTAGTTTTCTCCAGAATGGAAAAGTTATTCGAACGAGAGATATTCTGTTGCAGCATGCGACAGCGTTGTAAGCGAAATTGTTCTCGAAATCTCAAGATCATCTCCACTTTTTTCAATATAAGAATAACATATCTTTTATATCTTTCCATCGATCGATGCAGCTTCTTTATAAATATGATTTCTTTGTAAATATGACTTTTGCGAGTTATTTATGCTTGACACTAGCAACAACAATTATTCATGCTTATTACTACAATTACTTTGCAACGTCTTTATTAATAATAATAATTTATATAATATTTATAATTAATAATAAATATTAATTAAACATCTCAGACAATTAGACGAGGAAAGAATCCAACAACTCTCTGAATATTTTTATTACAAACCTAAGAAGTCACAAGGGAGTTAAATATTACCGGCAAGGAAACACGATCATCAGCCTCCCCCTCAACTAAGCCACTGTCGCGAATCGACGTCGAAACGAAAACGACTCAGAAAATAAACGAGCCGATATTATTAGTAAAATGACTCGTCCGATGAAAATGTAAAGTCCTCCGCGCGGAATTTCGCGCGACTGAACAGCTGCTACAATTAATTTCATACGATTAAACGTCAATATACCGAAGGCTAGTGACCGTTTACACGACGAAACAGCTTAATGGCGGGACGCAGTTATAATACGATAGTACTGGCTGTTAACGTTATTGCGATTGGCACGTAGCAGACGTGTGACAATCATTTTCCGAAGTAATAATACCTGTCGTTTTATCGGCGAAACATTCAGCAGGAACAAGTCTCGCAATTTAAAAACAAACGATTTAAAGATCTTCGATATACAGGGTGTTCGTTCTAAGAGTTAACACAACTGGTAATCTTACTGGGGAAAGATAATATCCGATCCGTAAATTATCCGTAAAATAACCAAAGACATTGTTGACTGTCCGGATATCGTTCATTCGCTGTCACCCAACAGGCTTTTTGGCTGAGATTTCTTCAACAGGATTAGCACTTTCTCAATGAGAAGCAAGGACGAGAGTTTCTGTCCGCAAGCACAATTCTTGAGACATAAGAGAAGTTGTAAGAAACTGTCATTATATAATACAGATCTTATGGTATTTTATTGCTGCGATAGATATTTTTATTTATTTATATTAATCATGTTATGAACGCGTGGCGTTCGTTACGTACAAATTCTTGTCAAAGTATCCTAATTCTGATTGAAAGTTCAAAAAATCAAATTTCTTTATCAAAGACAAATAGTAATTGAAAGTATATAAGAATTGAAAAATTGTAGAATGGACAAATTGTAGAAAAATTTTTGCATCGTTTGACACGTGAGATTAATATATTATATGTACTTTCCTTTGGGGATAATTGTACTTTGAAATATATTATACTGCAGCACTGACTGCAAATATTGTTGAGAATTTTTTATTGCATAAATTTTAGCTTATTTCAACCCATTGGTATTTTAATCTTTAATTTTGATTCTTCAATTTAAAAAATTTTTTTATATTAAAGTAACGTCGATCATCGTTTTGTCAAAGTGCAACTTTTTATAAAAATCCAAATTTGCTTACCTAAATGGAAGCTCTAGGACGTTTCTTCTGAATAAAAAATATCAGAACATTTTTCCGAATAAGGAAATCAATATTTTCTAGAATATTTGAAACTTTAACATAGTCAAGGGATTATGAGAGATTCCGAAAATATATATATGACAAAAGGAAAGAGTCTCGTCTTTAGAAAAACGCTCGTGTTCGTGGGGATACCTTGAACTGTAAATGGATTGAATTGGAAAATAGTTTGCGCTCGTTAGGTATGAGAAAAAAATCCGTGACAATAGATGAAATATGGCGTACGTGCAGCACACGTGACAATCCTGTAATTTCGTCTCCGCGTATTCCTAATCAGCGGCGTAAGTACATCGTCAACGACATAATGGCGCGTAATGTGACGGATTTCCAACGGGAGCACGCTGGCATTCCCAGTCGTCGTAGACAATAATCAGACCGATTCACTGATTTCCGCTGCTGATTCCCCTTGAATCACGACTGCGTATTCCCCGATTCCAAATCATTTCGATGTTTCCGTTCCATTCGCCTGGAACGACGCGACGCTCCGTCCACGGACACGCAGAGAGAAAGAGAGAGAGAGAGAGAGAGAGAAATATTTCTCCAAAGAGAAGAGATCACTGTTCTTCGTCTGTAATTTCACTACGTTGCCAAAATAAATTTCGTAAGGAATCTTCTTGAAAGAAAATTCACAAACAGATTTAGAGGTTCTCTAGTTATAGCTCAGATTTAGGTTACAAGATCAAATTGATCCAATTGTTCGTCACGGTTTTATTCTAATCAAGAGTCAGGCGACAATTGATTCTCTTTGTAATAGTTTCTTTAATCGATCGAGTTGAGTGTAATTACAATCATTGTTGTTAAGATAAATAAACAATTGCAAGTAACTCTTGTAATTTCCAATCGTTGATCGGTTATTTCTTTTAAATCATTTGACGCGATTAATTTGCACTTTGTTAGAGTCAGTGACAATTATGTTTCTCTGCGCGTACAAAATGTACGATTCTCTTACGATTGAATGCATTTACATTGCAACGTCTAGCGCATTTTTAGATTATTTCTACCTTTCCCATGCCAAATATACGATGACAAATATCCCCCGCGCGATCATAAACCTCGTAGTTTCCAAAAATCATACTACGGGGACCAATCACCTGGCATTTCCTGCGGTCAACCGACGCAGGATTAACCAAACGGCTGTTCACTTCCTGTCGCGCAGTATTTCAACAATTTTGTTTATCTTTCATTTTACTGCTGCTGCAGATGACTGGTACAACGCGTCGCGAGTTTGCTGTGACAAGTCGGTGCAGCTCGATGGTTGCATTTTCAATATCATAATTTCAGGCCGAACGTATGTACATTGGAATAAATAAACGTTGTTGTCGAGTATCGCAGCATCGGCAATGCGCAGAGTCGCAGCGACGCGTCATCTCTTTCATTTACTTATTTTTCTCATTCCTCTCGTTATTTTAGGTACAGAATTGTGCGAAAGATGAAACAGTGGCGAGAAACGTCTCCCGATAAATTGTCTACGTAGGTAGTTTCAAGTTGGCCGCTGTTTCGTGGTCGATAGTTCTTCGTTCCTGGCAGTTGCCAAGATAAGACACGAAACTTCCTGTTCAACCATTTAAGAGTTATACATGTTTAAACGCTCGAGCAGAAATACACGTGCACTAAAAATTATACGAACTGAAGATTTGACAGGCCGGTGTGAAATTCGTTAAAATTGAAAATCTTTCACGAATTGAGATCCAGGTGTGTTCGATGTTGCAAGTGTCACAGAAATAGAGACACATCGGGCCGTCGTTTCGACAGATTTCTACGCGAGTATTCGTATATTAAAAAGTGCACGGACACGTTGAAACTTTCGCGTTTGCGCGTGAGGCAGAGGCCACGCAGTACAGATTTTTAATCGGTTGAAAATGATTTCGACAGGTACGCTGGTAGCGAGACAGTACAACCAGTTCGCCGGGAACGTGCACGTAATGAAGGCCGTGGCCTCGGACATGGTGCTGACTTTCTGCTCCCGGAGCCCGGACAATCAGCTGTACTCGCTGCTGCTCTCGCGAGAGCACATCCTGCAGAAAAGCGACAAACGAGGCGTTCACAATCTGCTGGCTCGCCGTGGTCTGAAAATCGTCAGCATTCGGGAGACATGTATGAACAACGCCGCTTGGAGAAGAGGATCGTTCGATCCGGTTGGCTGGCTGCTGCTAATAGGAGTGTTGTCCAGCTTGCTCTCTCTTGGCTCTTGGTAGTGGTAGTGATCGCCGAGTCGAAAAAAAAAACGATCAAATTTTCGTGCGGGGGAGGGGAGGGAAATCGTTAGCTGCTTGGCTCGAGTCGATCTTTAACAATCGTCCTTGAATCCGAGTTCTCGATCGAATTCGACGCCGAACCAAGTCCCACTGCCATCCCGAGACAAATTCCCCGCGAAACAAAGTAAATAAATCCCTGTTCCTCGTCCTCGACGGAAAGAGGAAACGAAGGAAGGGGCAGTTTCTGCGGCCGAATCGTGAAAAGGACGGCCGATTTAACGACGTGGCCGATAGCAGCAGAGGGCTCGGCTTCTCTTCTGATCGCAACAAAAAAAAAAAAAAAGAAAAGAAAAGAAAAGAAAAGCTATCCTTAATTGCCAACGCAGCTAACGATCTCGCGTCTTCTGTCTGTTGCACGAAACCCCTGTTTGCGGCGCAATCGTAACGAGAATCTCTCGTCTCGTCTCGTCTCGTCGCGGCTGTCCGGTGATGGACGAACGAAAAACGCGAATTTATCGTTGCCTCTCCGCTATTCGATCACGCGAGAGCGATACGAAAGGACGCACGGTCACCACAAATCGCTGGATTCGTACGGGACTGTTCGTTCTTTTTTTTCCCCGAGGCACGAGGGAACGATTTCTCGCGTTTCCTCGTCAAGGTTCTTCTTCCCGCGCTTATTATCGCGGCGCCTCTGTTCCTCGAAGGAACTGCCGATCCCCCGGGCCTTCTCTGACTGAAACAACAAGGCCTCGAAGTTTATCCAACCGTTTACGACGATCGCATAAATCGAGGAGGGACCGGAACGTTCAGATCCTCCGCAACAGACGCTGTTGACTCTTCCAGTCCTCGACTGCACACAGTGCCACAGGGCGAAAGATCGAAGTTTGCCCATACCTTCGTGCGACACACCTGACCGTTTTAGATTATCACGTTGGTTTTAACTTTTGACCGAAACCGTGATGATTTACAGTCGAATTACTTGATATCATTGAATTTTATTATTAAACTTCCAATTATCTGAGATAATCAGACACTCTGAATCTTGGCGATTTTCAAAAGTTAATTGCAATTACATTTGTAGAATGTTCTCAGGTGTCAAGACCGACATATCATAAAGCGTTTGAGAAAGTTTGTGGCAACGAAAAGAGAAACTGTCTCCGGGTAGTAACAAGAGGGCTGAAAGAGTTAAACGTTCAGAAGGCTCGTTATTTCAGCGAATGATGATCCTCGTTCCAAGAAACGGGACGGCCATTCCCGTGAACATTAGTCGCGTTAGATAGAAATGCATGTTGTATGTATCTCGGTTCGTGGATTTAAGAAGACAATAGTAAGTATACTGCGTCGCTTCGACGAAGATCGATCGAGTAGTCGATCACAAGATTCGTCGAATGAACGAATGAGAAGCGAACGACGCACAAAAAGAAGACAAAAGAAGAAAAAAGAAGAAAAGATAAAAGAAACGAACAGCTCGGATAACTCGCGTGCGTCGTTCCTTTCAATTCGGCAGAGTGAAAGTTTAAAACGAAACTGCAGGTTCAGATCGTGACACGATCGAAACGAACGATTCTCTGCTTCCCTTGCCAGAAAAGGCAGGCTCTGAAAACGCGAGTACACGTCGCCGTGAAATCGAGCCAGACAGAATCAAACGTCGGAAACGCGATAATTCGACTCGATCGTGTCGCGATTCCTGTTTCTTCTTGTCTTGAGCTTCTAAGGACGAAGGGATCTCCGATTCGAAACAAGCCGCGGTTAACGCTTCGACTCGATTATCGAGAACGATTATCCCGTTCCGTGAACGACACGGAGCGGCAGCGTGTACGTTGCACGATTGTATAAATAGTTCGAACCTTGTCGTTAGAGATATTGTACTCGCGTCGCGGAGGGTCGAGGGTTGTTCGAAGGATCGACCGAATCGGTTCGACCGGATCGAGCAACCGTCCACTTTCCCGACTCGATCGCACTCGCTTTTCATTCGAGACTCGTACTCGCTGAACACACACACACACACGCAAACATACACACACATGACACGCGGACACATTCGCACACACGGGACGTCTTTTTATACTTAAAGGGGTGATTCGTTCGATGCGATCTTTTTTACAAAGAACCTTTTGAATTCTGCCGGTTTTTGCGTCCTCGCGTGCCCTTTTTATACGAGCGTGAGGAATTTTTCTGCTTCACTCTGTTTTACCTTTGTCTACGCGCCTTCCCACGGAAGTGCGGAACAATATACACCGCGACACGTGACATTCTCTGTTCGGCTCTACCCGCGGTTCGCGTCGTCCACGACGCTCGCGGCTTTTCCTCTCTCGGACGAAATTTCCAGCTTACAGTTTTTAATCCAACCTCGCCGTAACCGGAACGATGAGTAACGATTTTCGAACAGACGCGAGCATATTGCAATACCATCGATCCACGCGTTCGCACCGACGAAATGACGTGACAATGTTTTCTCCCGTACGTCACGTATTTTCTCTGGATATTACATACAAATATATATATATATATATACACACGTGCATAGTTGTGAAAGTGTAAACGATTGCGTTTGAGCGAGTTGTTTAATGCGTTAGAAAAAAAAGGAAAGGAAAAGAGAATTATATCGGAACTTCCCATCGAATCGAAGGGGGGAGGGGAGATATTATTGTTACGATTAGTTTGAGACGTTCAAAGTAAAAACCCTGTGCGCTGTATATATACGTTCTCCGGTCGAACAAAGCTGGGCGTCGTCGTCGTCGCGACGCCTGCCAACCATGAGCAGTTTCTGAAAACACGTATAGAGAATACACACACATATACGCACGGGGAGACTCGTTAAATTATTGTACACTTTTCGATGGCAATCGCAAGAGAGTACGCCGTGTTATGTTTTAAATGCTCTAGAGTCTTTATTTATTGTACAGAATGCTCGATATATAAATAAATGAATGAATATATATAAATATATATATATGAACATATATATATATATATATATATATGATACAATGATCTAGTACCTACATACGATATAATCGTATATCGCTTATTATGTGTATAAATATGGAACAATAAATCACTTCGACGGTTCGTGACGATTTTACTATTCCACAACCTTTACTATTTCATACCTTTCAGTTGGAAGCAAATACTCACCAGCGTTAGAAATTGAAAGATTTGTTGCATCTGCTACGGAAGATTTGATACCTGATATGGGAACTTTGTTAATCCTCATTCATTTCTTATGTCAGTTTGGTACATTTTTTTAATAAAATATCATAGGTGTTTTTAACCTGTAACGTGCAACATATATTTTCGATATTTTTTCTAACATGTAATACATATTTCCGAGATTTTTTTAAAACAAAACAGCAGTCAGAATTGCAAATGATATTCGTTTTCAAGTCTCTCGACATTTTAATACATTACACTAAAATTATTATTATATTATTATAAAATTACTAATATAATTTTTTTGTATTATTATAAAATTATTAATATATTACAGTATAATTATTACACTAAAATATTACACTAAAATTATTATTATATTATCATAAAATTGTTAATATATTACACTATAATTATTACACTAAAATATTACACTACAATATAATTATCACACTAAAATTATTATTATATTATTATAAAATTATTAATATTACACTATAATTACGCATACAATGGACCAGTTTTGATCAGTACAGGCAGATTTACAGTTTCGAAGCAATTCCGAATTGCGAGAAATAAAATTAGAGAAAACAAAACCAGATGTAGTAATTGGCAGAATAAATAAATGAATCTACTTTAAATTTAACTGTTTACTTTTCCATCATTTTCGGAGGAGTTCCCTATCAGAAACGGGACTTTAAAAGCGCTAAAAAGGATAAAGAAACGCAAAAACGCAACGGGATCGCGTTGGCATGTGAGAAATCAAGTTGAAGAGCCGGAGAAAGCTTTTCGACGTAACGGTGGCTCTACCAAAAAAGATTCAATCTCACGGCGAACAGGCGCCGGCAACTAACCTGCAACGTTATCGTCGGCGAGAGGAGAATGGAAACGTCGAAAGAGGAGAGGGGGCGCCAATAATTAAGGTTAATTTCGCAATTAACCCCGAGCCCGCCGCGCGAGCTTGCACGACCATCGAAACGTCTATCCTCCCTCCCTCCCCCCGACGCCCGTTTCCGTCCGTTTCCTTGTTCAATTTTCTTTCCCATCCCCTTTCTCGCCCGTGCCTTCTTTTCTATTTGCAACCCTCGCCTCCAGTCCCGGCTGCTTAACAAACTTCCACAACCTCGAACGAGCAAGTTCTAACGCCTCTCAACGAGCCTCAATTACTTCGTCCTTGATTCTTGCCAGATTCTAATATCGGGACTAACGTTCCCGCCTTGAGATTAATGTTCCGCTCTCCCCCCCCCCCCCCCCCCATCCCCCTCGCGCTCGCGTTCGCGCGAGATTCTAAAACGAAGCTAATTCGCCGACGCCGTGAATCCTCCGCGAAGCTCGACGATAAGACTCGTCCGTGTCGTTTCCTCGGAAGAAGGGATAAATTAAGAAAATGCGAGGGAGAGGCGGTGGAAGGTTGGCTTCGTCAGGACAGCAAAATCGTGAATACGCTTTCCTCTCGTTTCCATCTATCGGGCCTGTCCGCCGTACGTTTTTATCCAGGGACATGGCCGACCATCGAAAGAACGCTTCGAGGACGACGAAGCTGATCTAACGTTGCGATCCAGTTCCGACGACGACGCTTCTATCCGGCAGATATCAGCCGGAGGGTCGAAGAATGACCTCACACCACAGACGAGGTATGTGAATAGACATTGCATTTTACGGACTTTCGTGGCCCGTGACGTGAAATACCGAGATACTAAAGAATTACAGGTTTTTTTCAACGCACTCTACGTTTAAACAACCTTGAGTTGGGAAACTAGTGAATGGGCCAGCAATATGATTTTTGAGATCCATTACAGTGTCGTCAAACTTTTAATAACGAAATGTGAAGTTTGTCTGTGATTATAAACGAGATTAGTATTTAAAAGTATTATTATTATTAAATTGTTTGAAAGTATAAGTATTAGTATTATTCCATATTCTATTATGTATTTATACGTGTGTCAGAAAAAGCTCTATTCTTGTTTTACGAATTGATTGATTGGTTTTTCGTTGAAAACAACAAAATCAATACTTATAACAGAATTTCATATTTATTGAAATATATTTAGAATCCAGTCCATCGCATTTTCTCAAATCATATGTTTTGAAATAGTCATCAAAATCTAAAGTCTATGATCCTCCACAATATTTAAACATGCACTACACGTTTTCATAAAAAAATTCAATCTATAATTTTAGAAATCGACAATTTTCCTAACAACTCAACAAATCCTTTAATCGTGTTCGTAGCCGATTAGGTCATATTACTTGTTACATAATTTATAATTGTATTGCAGTAATGCAATTGCATCACAAATAATAATTGGTCTCACCACGTTGAGACTGCTACGTATTGAAATCCATTCTTGTCCCATCTATCTTTCCTTTACTTTAAAACAAACTTATTCAACCAAAAAAAAAAGAAAGTTGTTTTGAGATACGATTGTAAAATTTTCACAATTTCTCATCACTGTGCAAAAGGAATTTTAAGATAAAAAGTAAACCAAAGCACAATACATTAAAATACTAATCCAAGTTTAAATTGAAAATAATTATAACTAAGTTATAATTGGTTCAAAATGTTTTACATATTTAAAGAAAAAATAAAAATTGTTCCACACATATTATAGCAATAAGCGTATCATTCTATAGAATGTGCTCACAGTGAATTTACAGATATTAACTATCTTATGATTAACTAAAACTAAACGCATGCAACTTAAAGTTAAGGCGCACGCATCGCACGATGTTCATGCGAAATCCCTTGTCATCTCACGGTACCACGTTCGAGGGTCTAATAGTTTACTTATCAACTAATTCTCCCTACAGTTCAGTTTAGACCGTGAAATAAAGAAAAGAAAGAAATTTGCATAGTCTACACTGACCTGCAAGTTGCGTAGTTCTTTAACAAATCAATGATTAATTTAAGACATTGAATAAATATTCTTGTTTGACAAATGAATGGTAAGAGACTGAACTATTTTCCTAATTATAGATTCAAAGAGAAACTCTGAAAGTATCTAATAATATTTAAATAGCAATACCATTGTTAGACTAATATTATCTATGCAGAAATGTAACGTATATTACGATAATTACTACAGAATGTTAAATATCAAAGTACATCTTGTACGATTACGATGCAAGTTGAAACAATCATGATTAAGCATTAACCCAACAACAAACCATGCAATTCACAGATTGCTGAAGTCAGAATTGTAGATTAAGATTTGGTTGCGATGGATTTGAATATGTTTGATGTTTCCGAACATCTTGAACACAACTGCTGCTGTTTCCTCTTCTCAAACTCACATAAGCAATATGCGCTTGAACACAGTCCAAAATCTCGCACGTAACTCACTATTAACAATATTATCACATTCACCTTAAACATATATAACATACTCTGAATACAGGACAATGTTCAAATAACTACAATATTCATAAATAATATTAAAAAAATCAGTTCCAAAATTTAATTGATGAGGATGAACTCGAGCTTTTGTCTCCTGCTACACAAAATGCCAAATTCCACCCAAAAAGATCGGCCCGTTAATAAAATACTTGCGCATAAAAATGTTTTGAAAATCTGAAACATCACGGGCACAGCTAGACCTAGGGTATTGGCGTACAAACTCCTCGAAACTCATATGATCTTGATACCAAACACGAAATATCAACGAGGAACTGCTTCTGGTTCTAGAGATATTAACGCTTGAATGTTTGTTGGAAAAATCTCTCTATCTGGAGCACCGCTCAATGAAGGGCCTTGTCGTGCCAGCTCCTCTGCAGTCACGTGCTTCTAATACCACTTACGAAATTTCAGCCAAAAAGCTGAAGGTCTAAAGCTTTCAAGATATTACAGCTATAAGTAGTTCGGTAAACCCCTGTATTAGGAAAACAGCTGGACGGAGCGTCTTTTCGTGCCACCTCCTAGGAGGTCGTGTGCTCCTGATACAAAGAAGGAAATTTCAGCGAGACAACGCTACCGGTACCAGAGATATTGCCGCTTGAAATATTTTCGAAAAACCGCTGTATCAGGAGCACCGCTGGACGGAGCGTCTTCTCGTGCCACCTCCTAGGAGGACGTGTGCTCCTGATACAAAGAACGAAATTTCAGCAAGAGAAACCTTCTGGTTCCAGAGATATTCCCTCTTGAAATTTTTCCGAAAAACCGCTGTATCAGGAGCACCGCTGGACGGAGCCTCGTCTCGTGCCACCTCCTAGGAGGACGTGTGCTCCTGATACAAAGAACGAAATATCTACGCGAAACTCCTTGTGGTTCTAGAGATATTAACGCTTGAATGTTTTTTGGAGCTATCTCTGTATCAGGAGCACAGCTCGACGGAATCCTTGTAGTGCCACTTCTTCGGTCATCATGTCCTCCTGATACAAAATACGAGATCGGTGCGAAATATTCCTTCTCGTTCAAGAAATTCTGCCGCTTAAATGTTTTATGCAATATGTGCCAGCTCTTACTCATATTCTACTGGTAGAGCAAGATATACCTTCTTGGTCTGTGGTATGTTCCTTCTTAGAAATTTTTCCTGATCGTAGATCACGTGATCCGCTTGTCCAAAATGTTTGGCGTGCCTGTTCCTTGGACCTCACGTTCTCCTGATACAGTTGATTTTCGGAATATCTGTTGCTGGAGTTTCTCGATTGCACCAGGTATTCTTTGATGAGAATTCGTATTTTTTACGAATTATTCACTTATTATTATAGAACTAATTATTCTTGTACTCCAGTTTATTTGATTAAGCGAAAATGTTGCCTGGACGATAGATTGCGTTGTTCTCACCTTGATATGTAAACTCTCACTTCGCGTTGGTGATTGCGCTCGAGGCCCACCCTAGCCTTACTCCTGTCCAGCCTTCTTTAGATGCTTTTCCCGGTATTCGGCGTAAAGATTTCCGCTTTCTTATTCTACTTGGCCTATAGTATACCTATGGTTATAAAGTAGTCCAACATTTTTAGCTCAATGTTCAACTTAATTCAAAGTCTGAATCTAAAGCTTAACTCTAAAACGCAATACTGAGCTGGATCTTTGGAAATCTGTCTCTCAAGCAACAATCGCATTAATTTTAAAATCACTACTCACGCATTCACACAATGAATCATACATAACATACATGAATCATATTAACAATAAATTCATCTCTCACACACTCATACCATAAATTATACAATTCATACAATTTCACTATGTCATGCAGCAAATCGCAATAACTCGCAATCTCATATGAACGTTTTACAATAATTATATAATAGTTGTGAATTTACATATTTCTAAATAAAAAAAACGTCCTATCTATTTATGTTATTTAAAAAAAATATCTAATTTCGTTTAATTTTTTCTAACAAATTTAAATAATCTTTTATTTTTATTTACAATGATGTTCTATTTCTTATAAATATAATTGTTTCATTCCAGTTTTCATTAATCGCTGTTTTATATTGTTATATTCCTTAATTGATGAAGGAATATTATATCGAACGTGAAACAATAACTGTTTATTGTTTCATGTTCGAAAGTCTTCGTTACTGCATATGAAATATACTATAAATGGGAAGAAATGAACAGACGCCTAGCAGATTCTTACGAATAACAACGAATTTTTCCGCGAGAATTTGTTTATAAATTGGTAAAGAATCATCTAGAAAATAGAATATCTTGTTTGAATACGTAGTGTTCCGACAACAATGATACAACTGCGCAAAAATTCCTTGTGAAAAAATATGTCGGAAACGTAAATGCGGAAATAAGTATACAAAAATAAGTACGTAAATGAATTTTCAAGATAATCGAAATTGAAAATTTATCAAGGCTACTTAAATTTTACTAATTCTGGACGCGACAAGAAAGAATAATTAACATAAAGTTAGTCTGTGTTAATGCGTCCACTCTCGCGCGAGATTTATTCCCTGTTTATGGGACATAGTACTTAATTTCTCTAAAATATTACGCTGCTATGCTACAAGTTACTAATTGTTGAAAATTGTATTTTTCCTCACGTCGTGTTACCTATTTATTTCCATTAGACAAAATTATTCAATCGCGACACTTCTAAAAATTTTAGCAATACGATACTTGTTACCAGTAATCACATTAATCATTCGAAATATCATCCTTCATTGTATACAAAATAAACTAAAATGTGTAAAAATTCTTTGAGAATCGAGTACCACCACGTTCTAACATAACGGAGCTTGATCACTTTTCGTGAATTTGTCGACAGACCCGTTTAAAATTCCTTCGCTCATTAAATCTCAGTTTGCATGAATTTTTGAGTGCCAAGCGATTCAACGGGCAGACGTTGAATCCCGTTCGTACAACGTTGAACACGCGAAGCTCGTAAAACGAGCATCCCGGCGAAGAAATATCGTCGCGTCGAGAGAGCTGTGTTACCAGAAGTACGCGTGACTCCCTTGAATGGGGAACGATGAAGCACGAACTCCACCGTGAAACGTCAGCCAACAATGATGAACGATCTCGAACGACGCGGCCGGAACAATTGGTTTTCCGAAACAACAACGCCGATTAACCCATCAATGTGAATTAGCATTTTAATTGCCCACGTGGGTGTCCTTCAGCTTTTTCGTTGTAATTTAATAGGTACAGGGATCGCGACCTCTCTGCCGGCCGGAACGAAGAAACGGATTAACGAATTAGCTAATGGCCATACCCTGATGAATCGGCCGATTCCGAGCAGGAAGTGGAACGACGACATTTCACTGAAGGAAATTTTCAGTCGTGAACGCGCGTGGGACTGAGACGGACTCTTCTGATCAAGCAGTGGATAATGGCAGCTGTGAATCATAGCTGTCACTGCGCGGAATAAGCATCGTCAAAGATTATGTATAGGCGAGTATATAATTTTGGAATTTCTCGACGAAAGAATCGTTAGCCAAAATGTATGTTGGAAGTTTTACGTTTGCGTGCTACTCAGTTGTTAACTCCACGGAACAAAAAATAGAGAAGTTGATCAAGTTTCACGCATTTCTTTTTTTAAAAATTTCTTCCAAAATTTAAACTCAAATAAATGTTACAGACAATGTATATTGCTGCACGCGTAGCTTTTATCTGACGACATATATTATAATAATATATATTATTATAATATAAATATAAATATAATATAAATATAATAAATATATATATATATATTATTATTATAACATTATTCTCCAGATAATTACATTTGTTTCCGGAATAAATTATTTATTATTCCATTATGTGTTGTTATCAAAAGTTTTACCGTTTGGCGTTGTTTAGCCTAATTGTGAACAGTATAATATATGATAAAATATAATATCGTACATATATACAAAAAGATATTTTTTAAATATATAAATAATATTTTATGGAGTTTCTAGTTCTTATATTATATCAAAAATACGAATTTGCATAGAAATTTAATTACAATGGAGATATCAGAGAATATCGATAAATATATATTAATAATATTAACAAATGTACAATTTTTAGTAAATCGTTATCAGCGGATTATTCTGCATTAGATAATGTAAAACTGGCGTTGTTTCGTGATGCAAATCCGTTAAAAGCATCATGCAATTATAATTTTCGTAGAGCCATCATGAGAATTATTAAAATATTTACGCCAATTTACGACAAAAATAATTACACTTTTGCCAAAAGTCAGGTTGACCAATAAACATCAAGAAACATCAATCACGCTGTATACAAAAATTCTGGAACTTTAAAACCCTCCTCTTTTAAAGCATGCAACGTATAAATGAGTGTTAAAATTTTCAATTAATTATGAAGTGACTTTCTTATCTATTATCTTCAGGGAAACTGTTACAAAATACAGCATAGATATCCAAGTTTTTTCTGCACAAAAAAAATTTATTTTCTTGGAAAAGATTCCAATTGAAAAAGAATTTATTTTATAAAGTAAAAGTTATAGTTCCAATACCTTGAGTAGCTAATTAAACAAATATCCCTAGCTTTTATATTTTACCCTGAAAGACTCCTCCTCCACGTCTTTTAATAAGTACAAAATAAATATTGAAACTGTACCGTTATAGTAAAGTTAACTCGGAAGAAAATGTTTACAATTAAACTAAAAATTAATTAAAAATTGAACATACAATCATTATTTATCAATTTCATTCCATTGTTCGATTGTTTGTGGAATTACCAACAGTCACACCGCGTATCATTTTCGACGAGCGTATTTCCGAATGCGAAAACAAGGTCGCCGGAAACGAAAGAACGAGGGAATTCACGAGCTGAGAGAAATATTTATGTGGGAGGATAAACGTAAGTAGGAATAAGAAAGCAACAGGAGGCAAGGAGTAAGGGAGGAAGGTAGGAGTAGGTATACGCGAGTTTAGACTTATACGAAGCTCGTGGCTTTGCGAAACACGTTCAAGGAATAAGAATTAGATTCAATTACCGGCGGCATTCAGTGCGCGCTCACTCGCATAAAGTTTACCACCTAAATTACCGTTTCGTGCGTGCCGTTGCGTTATTTTCCTACCAATTTGATGACGCTGGAACACCTCGACGGGCACCAGTAGTGTGACTCGAGTTTCGTCAGACGCTCGCGGCCACTACTACTTGCGATCTATCGCAGCGTTAAATCCTTAAACCCTTTATGCTTGGCAGTTACCTATGATTTTCTTTTTTCTTTTTTTTTTTTTTGTTAAATTTCTGTGTCAAAAGACAGTTTTTTAAATATTGGAAACACAGTTTTATAATAAATAGATTGCAGACATTTGTGTAAATTTACGTCGTAGATAATAAAATATAATCTACTTTTATTTTTATTTTATTAATTCTTCTTTATTCTTCTGTATTTCTAGTCGTCTTATTTATTTTTATTCCGTTAATTCTTCTATACTCTTGCGTACATTTATTTTATTAATATGCACATCTATATATCTTTAAGTTTCTCATAAATCTACAATTTAATAATGTTTTAATATTTTAATTTTTCTGATATAAATTTTGCACTTCAGTTGCTCGTAGTTCTGCTCGTTAAATATTTCAGTAAGTTCCTTTTGCAATGATGAAAACCATGCATATAAAATAATTTAATATAAAAAGAAAGAATCTTTAGTAAGAAAAAATTTGTTACTGCATTAAGAAATTTAATATTGTATTGTATTAATTTAATATGCATAAAATAATTTAATATAAGGAAAAAAAAGAGTATATTCTAATATATTCTGTTTGGAAAGTTCAAATATCAAAGTATTCGAATAACACTTTATCCATTCGAATTTACTGTATTATCCAAAAAACATTTTCTACTATAATTCTTTAACAATACTTTCAAAAAAAAAAGATACAATATTTTTATTTTATTTTACATGCATAGTTATACAAACATACACAGAATGTGCTGGCGATGTTTAACCAGAAAAAACTGAGATATATGAAACAGCACATGTATGAAGTATCATCAAGATATAAATCCACGTTTTATATATATATATATATATATGTTTTTCAATATTGTCATACGTTTTCAAAGTAATATTATACAAAATAATGCAACAAGGAAAGCACTCGAAGATTCTTAACGGGGAACTTGAAGTTGCCGATCAAATTTAAACTTGTCTGCTCCTAAAACTGAAACTCAAACTCAAGGACTTACGCCCCATGCCTATACATTGCACACTTCGTTTATATCCTAGCTACTTTACATGCATGCTCCGCTATTACGAGTTTCGCAGACAAATTGTATTCTTTGCACGTTGCCATATCTTTCTGGTGCTTCCCTAATATTACGTGCCATTTCGATCGTGGAAAAACTTCTATCCAACCTGCAGCGTTAAAAATATTATAAAGTCTTAGATCGTCAGATGGGAATGTTCTGCAGTTTCTTAAGAACCATTTACAAAACTTTTAATTTTTAGAATTATTACTTGTATATTATAATTAATATATTATATATTGCAATAATTAACTTTTAGAATTTTTAGAATTATTTAAAGAATTAATAATTTCTTCGAGTAATTTAAAATAATAACAGAATAAAAGAAATGATTTTGTATGATGTTACGTCTAGGTTGACACGCATGAAATGTCGTCCCTTCAAAGTACGAATTTATCAATTATCAGTAACACATTGAGAAAGAAAAGATTCGTAAATAGCAACGTGTACTCAAATTTTAAACATTCTTCAAGCCTCGCAGGCTTTAATCCCTGCCCACACGCGAGCAAATATCAAGTAACGCGAACGTGAAATCCTCTTTAATTAGGGCCCGCGGTGGTCTTCTCTGCGGAACGAGGTCATTTCCCGAGAGATTAAGTTTCGTCGTTGGAAGTAGGGACAATTAGCGTTTCAAGCACGTTTCAAAGAAATTTCGCGCGATTCGGCAACTCCGTGATACTCGCGCGTGCGGGTGAAAATGCGCTCGTTACACGCGGTGAGCACGAGGTGTGCCACGAAAGACTACGAGTTGACAGGAGTATCGCGGAGCACGAGTGTACGTGATTTGCAAGGGGCGAGCGTCTCGATCGCGCGTATCTCGATAAAATTTGCCGAGGAGCAACTTCGTCGTTCTTGCGAATGGATTTCCAGAAGTGCCGCATCCGTTGACCTCCTCGGGTTGCAGTTGGAAAATGGATGCCAGGTGGTGGGTAATTCCACGACAGAATGTGTCACCGTTCTGTATGTCTTCATGTATATATGTCTTCGGTATCGAATACCTACATGCAACGTAAGTCGTTGAACTTTGCACCTCGGACGACTGCGTCGATCGTGAGTCTTGCAACATTGTTGGACGAATATTTGGAAGAGTTTTCCGCTTGCGCAATGTTGTTGCACAACGTGCTCGTTGGGTCACACGAGGCAAGTTTTACATACGCAACATCGTTAGCCGAATTATTGGATTCCCTGCAGCAATTTTGAACTTCAGAACCTCGTTACAAACTGTTTCATAATAGTCCAGAACATATTACGGAACGGTATAAGCTCGGTAATAATATTGCCAGCGTTAAGACTGCGCATCGCCATTTTTTGCGCTTCGGAACACGTTGCGAGTTATTTCGCGAGTATCCTGTGCGTTTGAAGACATTTGAGATTTGCAACAATGTTGAGAACCACAGGGGAAATATATTATTTAATGTCGAATAAATAGAAAAAAGTAGATTTCGAAGATTTCATAAAAATTTCAATTTTTTTATTTCCTCAAAGGATGATCGTGTGAGTGTAAATATTATTTTAAGCAAGATAATACGTACTTGGAGCAAGCCGAAAGTAGTTAAGTTTGAAATATTTGAAACATTTTATGAATCTTAATTGATTTACCAATGAAAATTGGACCATTTCTAAATTGTTAATAACGTTTCTTACGTTTGTTTGGAATAACACATAAATAAACTAAAACACGATCTTACAGAAATCTATAAATGTGAAAGAATATATAGATAAATCAAGAACACGATCTGCACGCGAACAGTCCTGTGAACTGGTCATATTTTCAAACTCGATTCTCTTAAGAACAGAGCTATAAATATAGAATTTTTCCGTGTAGAATCATCGATTATCCACAGTACGCGAAACACCCTGCATAATTATCATATTTACAACGAAGAGAATAAAATTTAGGGAGATGTAATAAGAGAGTTAAATAAAATAAAGATAGCATTTTGTACGCTTTAAACGTATCGTAATTATTTATTTCTTCCAATAAACAGATATAAAATCGCCATTTTCTTTAAATTTATAACTTTAGCTAATTAAAAAAATTGGCACCTAAAATGTTTGAAACGTTCAAAAATTTTTTTTTCGAATATTTAGAATTTACAAATTATTTTTTAAATATTTAAATTTTTTCGTATCTGTGTCATTTAAAAATACAACGGCCCAGATCAATACCAATCTCTCTGTCTCAGATTTTACAACAACGTTCAACGAAATTACAACGGTGCAACGAAATTACGCAACGGCCTAAAGTCCGATAATTTTATATCGCAGCATTTCCGAGTATCTCGCATCAAGCGCAAGCATTGCAACGAGGTTGCTTTTCATCGGTTCCGTGGCATTGATCCGCGCCGTGAATGGAGGGCGTTAGATATCGGTTATTGCCGTTGGTTCGAGCCTCGGTCGACCGTGATCGATCGTCAGGGCACCAGAGCGTGAAGATAAACGTCTACAGCGTCTATGAAGAGGCTGAAAGACCAGTTAAGAGTTACCTGGCCGTTGTACACCGTTTCACCGAAATTTCTCCAAATTGAAATATTAAATTCAATACGAAAATACTAATTAATTAATAATTAATTTAATATCAATGTTGCCAATATAGTATACTAATGTGGTATTAATAATTAATTCATTAATTGTTAGATCGAAGAAGACACATGCGACACAGAAAAGAAAAATCTCAACGAAACGCTGATTAAACGAAATTTAACGTTTGTAAAGAATTGAAGAGATTAGTTAAGAGCTACCTGGTCGTTGCGCGTTGTTTTGCCGTTTCAGCGAAGTTTCTCCAAATTCAAATTAAATTAAATTTAATATGAAAATACTAATTAATAATTAGTGTTGATAATATTGATATTAATACAGTATACTAATATGATATTAATAATTAATAAATATTGATAATGCTTGATCAGTTAAAAACGATACACGTGATACAAAAAAACTGTACGAATCTCGTCGAACCATATCGCGTGTTTCTCCTCTGATCGAGTATTTGAACTTTGTCTTTCTGATGTCTCTTTTACGAATGTAGAGCATGGGCTGTGAGTGGCTAAAAATCAAGAATGATGAAATTAGGTTGAAGGTTTCGTTTACTGCACTAATAATTGGCAGAAAACTGCACGACTTGTACCCCAGTACGATTCGTCTCACTGAAAGTCCCAGAAGCAACTCTTCTGACTAGGAAATGAGGACGACTTTTTTGCCATAAAATTTTATTGATACGAAAACATTTGAATCGATAGAAAACAAATTACAGGCGCGATCGCCACTCCTACTCGAGGTCTACCCCACACGCCCTCGCGAATCACGTGACCCAAATCAACCAATCGCTAATTTTCGTTGCATTAGCGTTGCACCTGAAGAGGCCCTATTTTCTGGATTACCCCCGCTAAAATCACTTTCAATGATAAAAAGTACACAACGCTGTTGCGGCATTCAACATGCTACGTAAGGACTTTGCAGCATTCGTGAAAAAGTTGAAAGATTAATTAAGAAATTTTCCAATTTTCTAAATTTCCCACATTTTCGCTTACCTCACTGTGCGTGTTAATGGTCATGTTAATGGGAAAAGATACAGCATTGAAACGTACCCTTTAAAGACAAACGTTCGACGAAGAACCATCTGTCAATGAAACTTCTCTAAAATCTAAATTTCCCGCGTTTCTTCGCCGCGCGTAAAAAATAACCAACTGCCGGTACTAATTAAAGAGAACACGCGCGATTTAAGAAGGGAATAACAATGCTGTTGCGGCAATGGCTAGACGAGATTCAACGTGCGCCGCGCACAATAAGCTTTATCCCAAAGTTCAACCACCGTGGTACGAAAGGGGTAGGGATGCAGGAGGATCATAGTGAGCAGTCTGTTATTATTTACAATTCATATGCGCGCATAATGTAACGCGAACAAAGGGGAGATTCGGTGCAGGGGCGTACGTCACATTTATCGCCGCGCGAAGAACCTATGCATGTATCGCGAGCAAGCTGTTTAAATATTAAAGTAATTCCAGCCAGCGATGTACGTCCGCCGCAAACGAAATGAAAACGAGGGGCAGACGAGACAGAGAGAGCGACTCCCGCTTGCGATTTACGCGCAATTATCGAAAAGGATTTAGAATCGGTGGCCAGTATTCGTAACCAGGTTTCGTCGTTTATCGTTAATACGTTTCTGCACGGCAAAGTGGATGAAATTACTCGTGATTTGGTAATGAGCGCTGCGAAACAGCGGCAAGAATCACCATAACTCACGTCACGTAGTCGTATGGTCATACCGGTAATGTAATACGCGTAATGCATGTATTATAACAATAGAATCTACCGATACGTCGCTTAGTATGTTTGTTGGCTGCTGGATGCGTGCATACGTGGCGACAATAAACGTATAATGTGGATATATTAGCCGCTGTTTTCGGGCCAAGCGACATCCCTGTTACATTGACGTCCTTCTTTTATCAAAACTGAACGTACGTTACTGTGCATTCGCGTGACGGAAATGCGTAAAATTTGTTTAGAGAAAAAATTGAAATTGTTTGAATTAAATGTTTTCTTCGCGCAACTGAATGTGAAGTGGAAATTATATCACGAAAACAGTTAGAAACGAAAGAAGAGAATGAAATTAATCGGTTGAAAGGTGCAGTTGAATTAAGAGAATTGAAATTTGAAATCCACGGCGTCTAAAAATCGGAGTTTCTAAAGTAAAATACTAAAAGCATCGACTCTTTTGCTACAATGGATGGGATAATAATTTTAGTAACGGTTAATATAGAACAGAAACGTATAACGTACAGAAGTATTACAGTGTGTTAAATATTCGAATTACAGAGTAAAAAATAAATATTAATTTATCTTGGTAATCCTAACACGCTATAGAAAAATTTTACTAAAAACTTCACATCGATATTACGTCGATTTATTATTAAAATTATTATCAGAATTAGAATTTACTTTTTAACAATAATTTGAAACTAAAATTTAAATTAAACTTTGATTTTAATTCAACTTTTATTGAAAGAGATTCACAGTTATGGTAAGATGTCTCATTCATGGTAGCAAAAATGTCAAATCTGTACAACTAGAATTTTGTTTCCTTACAAGAGAAACAGATTGTTAGAACTATGTATTTCGATTTAAAATCTATGGTAGTTGTATATCGATGAAATATAATAGCAGTGCAGTAAAAATATACGAATAAAATTTTCAAAACGTAAAGTTATACGCATGGTATCATTGCCTCTGGCGAATTTCACAAACGTGTAAAATATTCAGAATTTCGTTGAATAACATTTATCAAACGTCGATTTAAAGCTTACCGAATTCAACGTGATTGGCATTTTATCAATGGTCATATTACAAACGATAGGCTGTCGAAACGATCTGAACGATCATCAAACTCTAGTGAACTTTTTGTCAAATTTGGAACTTTAATTTAACAAAATAAAAATTGTTTGCGGGTTTCCAAAAAGCACTCGTGTCTAAAATCTAGATCCGAAAATAGAAACACGAGCAAACGAACTACAAAATCGATTCAAGATTTTAATTGTAAAAATAATCGTAGAGTTATTTTATAACGCACGAAGTATGTCGAATCTAGGAAATCGAAACAAGACTAATACTGTCTTCAGACAAAACTGTGAACATTTAAATTTGTATTACAAATCTCGCTTGCAGCAATAGCAGATAATATCAAGTCACACGATGTTCTAAAAGTACGACAAAATATTTGTAAATGAAACCGTTAAAAATTCAGTACTTTCTGTTCGGGATCGACGCTCAAAAACCTCTGTATCTGGGGCAACAGTGGCACGCTTGACAACGTGCTTGCATACCGACGGTATCGGCGATCGCGATCTGGAATCGCGGGAGTCGAGAATCGGTCCATTATTCCCGCGCAACGAGCTAAAAGAGCCGTCGGTGGACATGATTTTCGGCTAGGTACACAGCCCGATAAGGTTGGACGATCTGTTCATTGCCATTGTCGTTCCGCGGAATCGCTGCGGAATTGTTCACGGCCCTCTTGTTCTCCGGCACGAGTGCACGCGCTCGTACACGCGACGTTTTGATCGCACGTGCGCGACGCTCGTGACAGGTCGGCGAACACGTTCACCTGGCTGGGACACAGGTCTGCCATCCGGCCATCCGTGGAAAATTCGCAGAGGCACGATACTCGCTTGATCGTGAGCAATTCGTTCACAGGTCGGTGAGCTCGCGACTCATCTTCGGCCCCGTCGATTCTAAGTAGACAAATAACCCGTCCACCTTGGCTTTCCTCTCCTGTCCTTCGGCGCGGCTCTGCTCTGTCTTCTGTCTGGTCGTCGTTGTTATCGTCGCGGTGCATGTAATCAACCGCCTCGACATGGAGCGATAAGTGCGGAGAGTGAGAGAATCGAAGTACAGAGTTTAGTACAGAGTCGCCAGACGTGCTGGATTTTCGGTATTTTTCGTTCGACGTTCTAAGATGTATTTTTGAAACTATCGTTGTATTTGTACTTGGTATTCACGTGCACGATGTTTAGCCTTCGCTTATTATCTCCCGCGATTGTAACGAATTATTTTGGAGGGTTGATTGACGCTTCTTTTGTTAATTAATCTGAGAAAACGAAATTCCTTTCTCGGATCAGTTTTCCCTGATATTTAAATTAAACGAAAAAAACGCAAGTATACTTAGAAGATCGTGGAAATACTCCTCTTTACACTTTTAAAATTGAATATTTCTCTCGAACAAGATAATCTCGGCTGAAGCAAAGCCTTTCTTTTTCCGATACATTTTAATCCATTAGAGGATGAAAATGCACCATATGCGTCTGCAGGGGGGAAATTCGCATCAGCTGGTATGCTAGTAAAAAATTGTCGCCAGGCAACATTATACTAATGTGAGATAATAATAAAAAATAAAAAAATTTTCACCGTGCGAAGGTGAAAATTTTACGAGAATAGATTGACTCGAAATTCAAGTAGAATGCGAGAAGTTGACAAATAGATCCATAGAACCTTTCTGAAGATTATTTTGTAATAAAACGTGCAGCAGCTCTTTTATTCGGCGTCAGAAGGATATATAAGTACAATTTCTCACTGGTCTCAGCCTCAAAGTCTCTCCCGTACAAATACATCTTTTGATGGACTCCTTCACTTAAGATACAGTATCAACTATATTTAAGATACCAGACTACCAAGATAATCTTACTAAATAAATTTGCTAGAAATCTTCAGAAAGGGAATACATTTTCTCTCCCTTTTTAGTCTCCTTCTTACTCTCTCCTTTCCGCGTTTATTTCATGCTACGGACTTGAGCTTTCAATATTATAAAACTTGCCAACCGAATTCGCCAACAGTACTGAAAAAACATTTGCGACTTCCCTTTCTTTTCACTCTTTTACCCTCCCCACTTTTTCCCGTGTTTGTTTCATGCAACAGAACTTGAGCTTCCAATAAATTATAAAGAAATAAGACTTGAAACGAATTCACTAACAGTTCTAAAAAAAAAGGGAAGGTATACTCTCCTGCTCTTTTTATTCCCGTTTCTCTCTTTCTTCTTTCTGAGCCTACTTCGCGCTGCCAATTTGAACTTTTAGTGAATTACAAAAGGACACCATAAAACTTACTAAACGAATTTACCAACAGTTCTAGAAAACAAGTACACTTTCCCCCGTATTGATTCTCTTTCTTTCTTTCTCTTTCATTGCGTCTATTTCTATTATTTATGCTATAGAACTTGAATATTCCAATGAATTACACTGCCCGTAGAAATTAAATAGGTGCATTTGCATTAGATTTTCAAATACAAATACAGTCAAATTTATAATTTATGATACGCGTTCTAGATCATAAGGAAATAATCTTTTCAACTGAAGATTTCTCAACAGTAATTTAAATGTATCAGAGAACGTATTGATTTAAAAAATTGATAATTCGAAGAACTCGAACAATTATTAAACAAAAATTTATCAAGTACAAGAACTTGTTCCACGACACTGAACGATTCAAAAATGTTAGAATTTATCCCGAGGCAATTTCAACTAATTAATCTCTGTACCTGATAGAAAAAAAAATATTATAAAACCACACTAAACGAGTTTACATTAACAGTTCTCTCTCTTTTCATTTTCTTTCTCCCCTCTGCGCGTCTAATTCGTATTATAGATCAAAGCTTCCAATAAATTTTCTTTTTAATAAAGCTTCTAATCGTGCAATCTTCTTACAACGACACGGCAAACCGTTGAATTTCTTCGAGGAGCGGCGTCATTCTCCCGAGACACCCCGTACGTCGTGGAATTCAAATCTGGACCTGTCAGTATGCGAATCGCATAGCCGAGAGTGACGCGCATGAACGTAACGATGTGGGTGTATATTGACGTTGCCACACGGCTCTCTACGGTGGGAAAAAGGAGAGGGGAAAAAAGAGGAGAGAAGCGTTTCTGTAGCGTGTAACCTGGTGGAACGTGGGATCGGTAGGGCATCGTCGAGGGGTTTTGATTTTATTTGCGCGTACGTCGCCACCCAACCCCTTCTTGTTCCCATGGATCGCACGAACGAAATTCCGTGCCAGTGTGGCGAAAGCCCGCCGCGCCTCTGTCCGTTGCTTCTTCTTTCTCGTCATTTCTGTCGTTTTATTTAGTCCTTTGGCCCTGTCCCGTTTGTCCGTCCTCTTTTCTCCCCGTTCCCCGCGCCGCTGATTTTGGCCTCGTTAACCACCGTAGGTTGGCTACCGTGCGTGGCGGATAATGAATTCCGGCCCGCGATGATTTCTCTCTGAATCTCGCCTGAAATTCTTTCTATAGGGCTTCGCTCTTCGTGTGTACGAAAATATACGCTCTTCCACTCCACTCGGTTGCCCGAAGTAAATATATTGTGACGTTTTGTGAATGGGTGGAACATCATTGGTTTAAGCACATTGAACCGAAGGAGTGTTAATGACACGTATTTTCCTCGTATCGAGTAAATTTCTAACGTGCATTCGTTTAACGTTTTGAAACGTAGAACTGCGGGTAAAATGTTTATGAAATTTAAATCGTACTTATGAAATTTAAATCGTACTTATCGTACCAGACAACGCCATTCCTACTCGAGGTCTACCCCACGCCCCCTCGCGAATCACGTGACCCAAATCAACCAATCGCTAATTTTCGTTGCATTAACGTTGCACCTGAAGAGACCTGATTTTCTGGGTTATCCCCGCTAAAATCACTTTCAGTAATAATATAATTTTATCGTGCTTGTAATCAATCAATTTTTTCGTAAGCAATGTTTTTTGAGAAGATGTGATTATTTCTGTGATGTTGAAATACCTTTTCTTTTTTAAATTTATATTATACGTTTAAATTCATGTCAGTGCTAATTTACCAATTAGCTTGATTTAAAAAATGGTATTATTTACAGAAAACGGTGTGCCAAGAATTGGTATAGTTGAAAGGAAAATTTTTAAAGGAAAGAAGTAAATCCGTGGCAACAGAAGATTACCAACCTCGACACCAAAGGATGATAACGTTAAGCTTAGTTAAAAAGATATGATTAAGATAATTTAATTTATATTTAAAGTTGAGAGTTACCAAGTTACCTTACTTAGACTGTGATCATAAACTACCCAGAGAATTAAATGGAAATTTAATCCTAAACGGCATTTTATTAATATCGTAACAGTAACCCAATGTCTCTGATCAAGCGATCTGGATGTCCGCTTACTTTGTACTTTGATGTTAAAGAGTTTAGAAAGTTTTTAATCTGATAGACTCTCATCTTCTTGTGAAGTCCGACCTTCTTTCCAGTTATAATCTTCAGGGCTTCATTTTGAATTAATTGAAGCTTTTTCTTGGAGTATTTAAGAACATTTCGTCACAATTGAGCCATAAATTAAGATCAGATTTTATGAACATTGATTCTAAGATCTATAGAAGATTTATTATGGAAATAAAAGATATAGAAACCCGAATTCTTGAAGCATTTTAAGAATACGATCATTGATAGAAACATTTTTGTCATACATACTAAGATGTTGAATCGAATTACACTTTATGCATGTTCAAGATACGTTGAAGAAAGATCTACGTCTATCTAGCTCTTCAAGTTTTCAAGCTTAATCAAAGTCAACAACATCCTTTCACAGAATTAATTAGCCAGCCACTTTATACGACGTGATCATGAATATATCTATCATTTCTCTTCGCTTAGTTTTCTTCTCTATTTTTTTTTTTATATTAGACGCGTCTAATATCAATGCATAAGATACATTATCAAATCATGCTCCTGTATGTTAACATCAATAATAACAGAGGTTCCATTAAACGAACAAGGAACGAGAAAATGTCAGCACTCTCAAAAAGTTTCACCGAAACTTTATTTATGACTCAAACATGAATCGTAGGACGCGAAAAGAAACAGCTTGGTTGAAATTTAAACAGTAGTCGACCTGGAAATTGGCATAATTTCTGTTACGAATAAATTACGTTTGATGACACAACAAGCGTGAGGAAGAGAATCATGCGTGACTATCATACTTCTGACCAACGGAGAGCAAGCCTCATAATGAGGACGTCGCTATCCTCGGACGTGGCTATCCAAGAACTCAACACCATTCGACTAACTGATCTCCTTCTGCAGAATTAACGGTGGCCTTGGGGAGAATAGAAGAACCTGGGCCTGTGCGAAAGGAACGAGAACTCTAACGCTGACATAATCGTCTGAATCACCAATTAAGACCAATTAGACCGGCGTTGCCGGTTGGCTAACGCACATTCCCCCTCGGGTAACGCTTCGTTTCACGAACTTGGGCTGCTGGTTATTACATGTCGAGTCACGTTGTCGCGTTATTCCGTCGCGTGTCTCCGTTTCGCCTCGTTCCTCGCGACAGCGAGAAAAAGCTGAACGTATACGCCGGGAAGGAATAGGGAACCATTTATCATTGAGACACCTGGGAAGAAAAAGCTGCGATGTATTTAAATTACAAATATCGAACAACTCGTTCGTGGGAGAACGCGCGTGAAAAATATGGCTATTGACGACTTCTTTGTCAAACGAAAAGGAGGAAGCTCGTATATCGACAGAAATTGCCCCGTGAAAATAATAATTTATTGTTTCGATGAAGCGTTTAGCTAATTCGAAGGGGGACGTATCAATTTCAAACGGATATCGTATTGAACCTTCTGTCATAGAACAAGATTGAACGACACGATTCTCAAAAGAAGAAAAGTACGAGCATTTCTGTCGAATTATTTGCAATATCGATCAGTGTCTTGATTAAAGTTATTTCACATTTCTTTCATTGGATTTTATTAGTTTCTATTTGAATGAATAATTGAATGTCGTGATTTTATGTAACAAGTTTCGAAACAGTTATTTACTTGCATTAAATCATTTTTCAAAACTGGTCTTTCGTTTCTCATGAAGTCCTAGTTTTGCAATTTGTTTTTTTGTACATTATCGCGCATAAATAACTGGACAATACGATTCCATTAAAAGCTTGATTTTGTTTACATTTTCATAGTTAATTGACGAATATTTACTGTTAATTTTCTGCATTTTCATCTTTCGTATTCATAAAATATTTATAAACGTTTTCAACCTTCTTCTTAAGCGACGAAAATTTTAAAACAGCAAACGAAAGCAAGACACGGCGGGAAGTGAAAAATTATTTATCTGGTGGCGGTTACGCAGCGGACATTGATAAAAAGGCAGTTGCGCAAAGCGGTTCGTGGAAATGCTGAAAAGAGGAAGAACGATTAAACAGGATCCGTGGAACGACAAAAAAAGGGAGAAAAATTGTTATTTCTCGACAACACCGTGGAAAAGATAGAGCTTCATCACACTCCAAGATACTTTTCCTTTTTCACCAGGAAATGAAAAAGGAAAGGCTTGAACTACCACGATCTTGATTCAACGCATCCGTTTATTCCATCGAGAATTCATACCTGTTCAACGTCTGCTGTAATTAATCAGAAATTAGCCGGGCAGTTTCAAATATTCGAATCATTTTCAGGAGGTTTTCGGCTGCCCCCCCGAGCTCGTTGATACAAGGGTACGGTGGCCTCCTCGGTATTCGTAGAATGCGCACAATCCATCCCTTAATCCGGTTAGATGTAATTAACCGATGCAAGTTGCGCAACCAGTACTCCAATGCAGCCGCGAGTTGGTCACCATCGCATAATCTTGCGAAAACGTAGAAACGAATTTAATTAATATCGCCCGCATACGCGTGCATATGGCTACGCGTCCATTAATTACGCTGTTTAATAAGGCAAGATTAATCGTATTTGCTCGGTCGATGTACGAAACAAATTTCAGATGCACGTGACAAAATCGTGGCGTGTGAGTGCACAAGTCTAGGTTGAGCGAAGATTTTGAAAATTTTGAAACGAATTCTATATTCTGTCCTTACATTTCGCTGATTTGACACCATCGAACTGCCGTCGTACCATTTAGGGAAATTACCAGAGGTGTTACATGGTTTTGAGAGAATAAAACTATGGCTTCGCTAATCGGCAGTTGTGCAAATATTTATACATAGTACATATTTTCAATTATTCGCTTAACCTTTCTACTCTTCGTTTTTGGCTGATTCGTACTTTTTTATCGTTAACAAATTTCTTAAAGAAGATATATATATATTTATACAATACATTGGTATGGCTTAGTATAATTGTAGCAAGAGAAAAACTGAATTATGCACAGCTTATCTAAACAATATTAGTTTGATAAGAGGTATAAGAAATAATATTACTTACATTTTTGGAAATAACTTGCTACTTATATTAATAGCTTGCCTGCTTCTCACACATTCAAAAATGTTGGAAATTAATGAAAAATTATTGAAAAATAAAAATGTAAATAACTAATAAAGAATCTGACTCACAGGCTTTATTGTCAGTGGTTTTTTTCTTCAGTATCTAGTTCCCAATACTTTCCTTTTTTGTTATGATCCCTAGATTATAAAAAATACAGATATAGATTTTCAATTCTTAATTTTACTAACCTGTGTGTATCCCATACTTTTCACGACTAGAGTATTCCAAAAAAGGAAAAGTCAAGTGTGTCGTATCAATCGTACAAAATCGACGTAATTTCCTGCCTTTTGTAAACGAAACTACATAAACCACGACGATCCTCACGTAGTGTGTATCTATGGAAAACATAAACCGGGGAAAAAAGTGCGGTTGACCACGGAAAAACACGGTTAGCAACAAACGAGAGGTTTCTGGGACGAAAATGCCGAGCATTTCGGAGTAAGCGATGCTCGCTCGAGGGTTAAAACCGAGAGCGCAGAGCGTACGAAAAACATCGGTAGAAGTGGCATCAACAGGTTCGAGGAGGAAGTTTCCAGAAGCGCACGGCAATTGTGGTCGAGACTCGCGTGAAATGTTCTGCAACTCTCTCGAAGCGTTTGCATTGGTTGTTCCCTCGCGCTGATGCCAGGTCCAAACCTTAGCTTGCTTTTAATTAATCCACCGATGACATCTCGCTGGGGAAAATCGCAGTTACCAACTCGGAGGGCCGTGTCTCCGCAAAACTCCTGACCGAGTGATTTATCATTTTGAAGATCGAACGTACTTTTGCTATGTTTCTGAAAATCAGATGTTTATAGTACTTTATTATTGGAACAAGCGTTCAAATCATTCACTAACGATAAAATGTACAGTATTTTACAAAATTAATAAATTTTATGAACATTTATAATAAAGAAAGATTCAATATTAATGACATTTACACAATGTATTTACATATATTACTAATACTATATATTTACAAAGAAGTATCTTTCATATATTTATCTTCCAAAGTTAAAAATAGAACTACTAGAATTTCGTATTTCTATGTTGTAAAATCAAAAACCATTGAACAACAGGAAAGAGAAACAATCGTGTAAATGTAACTTCAATTGACGAAATTCAAAAGCTTAATCGGTAGGCAAAGTTATTAAGGTACAAAAAAATGGTACATAGTACAGAACAATTATTGCAAAGTCGCTGATCGTAAAATCGATGATACAAATTCGCGACAACGGGAATCTTGGCCGGCGCGAACGATAAAACGTCGCGTTTATTATTCATTAGAATTTTATTGTTCGATCGTCGCCGATGGTTCCGCGGATGGGGAATTAAAGCTACGTCCGCAGCCAGGAATAGGTAATTCCCAGCCGTTTTAACGACACCGTTAATCCTGGCGATGCTGAGAGGTAAAATGCGGACGCAAGAAAACCAAGGCGAAGCGTGAATTTTCGTGGAGATGCAACCGCAATAAACTACTCCGTTCAAAGGAACATTAAGGATGAAATTTGGTCATGCACGAACTCTCGTATTTCCCTTTTTATTTCATCATACGTCCCGTGAATGTGCATTCTGTTTAACAAAATGAAGAAATCAATTACAAATTCGGGATGATTGTCAAAAAGAAATGAAATAATTGTGTTCTATTATCTGAGCGAACAAAAATATTATTCGCTTAAAATATCATATCACATTGAATTAAAATTATTGTACATAAATAAATATCATCGTCATTATACAAATTTGTAGAAATTCCATTTATCACGAATTGTTTTCACGGTAATAAATGAAATTTCCTGTAAATGAATAAAATTCCCTGTGATATAGCACATTGAATTAAAATTCAATGCAGATGAATAAATATTGTTGCAAAATAAACATTACAAAACTCGAGGGGTTCGTTCTCACTTGATGAAATTATTTTAATGTGCATGCCTACGTCTGGTTGCATTCTTTATACAAATAAATCTGAGAATCGCGGCACTGCGTTTATCGCGATGCAATCGTAATAAACAGCTGCCTTCCCGGCGAAATTAAAACCGAGCCATACTCATAAACCAGGCTGTTTCATAAGCGCTTACACGCGACACACGTGAAGCAACCTTTTTCACGTGTTTTCACATGTTCGCATTTAGTGTCTCTCTCTCTCTCTCTCTTTCTCTCTCTTTCTCTCTCTTCCTCTTCCGTTTTTTTATTCGTTGCATCCCCATCTGAAAATACGTACGAGCTTTAATAACAGCTGTCAAAAAATTTAAAAGGACGTGATTGTAGAGTATCGGAGAAAATCTTTTTTTTTTAACACATCGACGCGAAACTTACACGTTTCATCTGTAGAATAGAATATTTAATTCTTATAAAATATTTTGCCACGATAAAAGTGCAATGAAAGCGTATCTTTCGTTTTGCTTAAGTTACTTATCACCGCTTTGATCATTCTAAAATATTTAATAAGATTAAAACTACCGATCCGTGTTAAACATCTTCTTACACAATGTGACAAAAAAAATATGGATGTTTCATCAAGATTTCACATATCGTGCGGAAACGAACAAGAATAAAACGAAACAACACTCCCGATGCTCACTATTGTTCTCAGCAATCCATTTCCGGAACGACCAGTTCTTTTGAACCATGAACGTCGAAGTCGATGACAATTTTAATGGTATCGCGCTGAAATTGAAACCGAAAAGCCATTGTCTCGCTTATCGTCGTTATTTCTCTTCCGAGAAAATTATTTCACGATGCTGCAACTTAAATCATCAAGTTTCAATTAGATACAATTATTCGATCGATTAATATATATAACATGGAGTAAAATTTTTCTTCAAATTCTCCAACGGAGATACAATGAAATTGCACGATGATATTTGTTAGAACTGATGCTACGGCATTCCACGTAGCTCATTACGAATTTCATTGCGCTGCAAGCGGCGATTCAAAAAATCCGTCGCATCGCGAGCATAGATGCGAACGAACGCGTGTTCTAATTGCGCTATTAACGTAATTAAAGCGGCGATGGTAAAACGGAATGGCGATTCATCATTTCGCCGTCGTTTCCCGAATTTATCGATCAGCCAGTTGTTATCGCTGTGTTATACTCTTTAAAATAACCCCTTAAAACTTGCTATATGATTTTTTGTCACCATTTTAAACATTAGAATTACATGAAATGACTTTTTAAATTTTTGTCAATTCAACTGTATTGTTGTATGATTTTTTTTTTACAAAGTTATAACACTTTAAATTATTGATCATTTTTCACTCTTACTAATTTGTGCTATTCGAGTTTTCGTGTAACAAATTTCGTTCGTCGCAGATAATCACATGAAATTCGTGAAAACGTCATTCATCGCAGATCGATTCCGTTTCTAAGAGTTTACAATAGTCCTTCAATCTCTTTTGACATGTTCTCCTCTATGACGTTGAAAAAAGTTAACGTAAAAAACGTCTAACGATAACCGATTCCTTTTCAATATTTTCCTATCCATCCCACCGAGTGCTCGTCTAAGGTTGCCAATGCAATCCCTGGCGATGTGACACGAGGATCCATTAGATTCGCGAATCCTCGAGGATCGAAGCGAAAATCTGACAGGATGTATTCGATCACATTTCGTTTGGCTGTAAAATATCTAATATTATAAATATCTTACGTTTTAGTTTTATGTTGTATAGGTATCTAATAAGCATATAAGATACTACAAATATCTCACATTATTTACATAATTTCAATTTTTTAATTATCAACAACAGCATATGGTTATATAGCCTCATCGATGATAAGAGTTTTCGAAATTCGGATCGCGGTTGTATCTCTTGCGCCGAAATGACACGCGCATTTCGGGATCCTGTGCTCACTGCGCGAAATCCAATAGAGCTTAGGTGTGATAGGTGGCTCAGAATCGAACTTTCTCTCATTCGGCTACACCGTGGAAGAGGATTGAAGAACTTTACTCGTAAATGTGTTTCGTTTCTACCCTTCTTCATTCTCTTCTCACCTCTCATCCTATTCTTTTTTTTTTTTTTTTTTTTTTAACTTGAAATCCCATGAGACGAAAAGGAGAAAATTTCAAGTAAAATTCGTTGATGGAAATTTTGCGTCTTAGATTACGTTCGATTACATTTTCTCATACTCGTAGCGAAAAAAAGAAAAGCTCGCGGGAATATCTTCCTAGATTCGTTCTTCGTTATGCTGTCGCGACTATCTAGCAACGTTAGCGATGCTCGAAAGTTGCGAATGCAATTTCTACGAAGCCGTTTCACGTCGGATACATGGGTGCAAGTGCAATCCGCAATCGCAAAGGAATCCCTGGGAAGGAATTAAAGCTGACACGAAGAGCTCTCAAAATATCTACTCGCACAACGCCGCTGTCGTGTTCACGTCGCCACAAATAAGCGCACACGCGAATCTTACCCTGCATGAAATTACGGAATAACGCGTAATTAGAACGCTGGCATTAGAGTTACGTTTATTACTTCTGAAGAGATTTGGAGTAAGATTCTAAACGAGAGAAGTCTCAACGTTGCATGTTCTTGACAATGCCAACAAATCTTTCATTTTTCGAAAACTCATGTGAGAGTAGTAGCGTTAAAAACAATAAGGAACATCGATTTTCGGTCGAGAAGGACTTCATTTTGTTGCTAACTAGTCCTGCGTTGCCCCATTAAAGCTGAATCAATATCGCGTGGATCTATTATTTCCCTTGTAAACAGTTATAAGGATCCTCTTTGCGCGAATAAATCCAGCTGAAGCTCAAAGCATCGTCAGCTCGTCCTGAATTTCAAATGAAATGCTGAAAGGTTCGAGAAGAAGGTGCGAGAGAGAAACGAATCTCGAAGCATCCCTGTAATTAGCGTTTCATTTGAAATGTTATCACGATTTCCTTTACTCCTTAGTATGTCTACATTAGCATAAATTCCGTTTATCAAACGTGTAGCTCCGGTAGGTATTCCCTGCATTTCTTTTCGTGATGTTTTTGCCTCTCCTTTTTTTAATTCATTATACACAATTATTTAGTCTCGTGAAAATTAATCTGTACATAATGATACAGTCAATACAGATTGACATTGCTACAAATTCAATATATTGTATTTTAATTTCTCACAACATTGAAATGACTGCATTGTCACTAAATGTAAATTAATGATCGTCAAAGTTTTTTTTTAGTCTTCCATTTTCATTGAGAAGAAAACTATTGATCGGAGTAAACTGTAAGACCGGTTAGATAATCTTTTGAATCGCGTTCGACGCATGAATTGAAGCAGACTATCGAACGATATCGCACGACGGAATTTAATAAAACCGAACGCTAGACCATTGCATAAGACGTGGCTCAGAGAAATGAACGTGGAGCGTGCTCTGCATATGTACATACAAGCACTTTTCCTCGTTCCTCTTCGGTTTTCTGGATCGCTTTTTTTTCTCACTTTGGCATAATGTCGAAGTGATTTTACTTACCCGTAAAAGTCCAACAGAGACAATCCCCATGGACGCTCGATCAACGTGTTCCTGTCACAACTCAGGAACTACTAAATAACTCCTTACTTTCTTGATGAAGGCAGAAACTTTCCAATTCTTATCGGCTCTGCAGGCCAGCGCCCCAAGCTGTGCACCGTAGCTCACTCATCGAGCATAAACTCTTGCCCGCGACGTAGGCTCATCATTATCCCTATCATTCGGTTGACGAACTCCTTCGATATCAGTGATCAAGATCGTACTAGTCGTATCTGTTGTAGACAAGTCTGCTTCCCAATGAGATCCTTGCATACCTAAGTCAACTCGGATATCGGGTCTTCGCTTCCCAAAGGCCTGGGATAAATGCCTGCAATCCTCCTATGAATCTCGCTTTGACAATCGGCATACTTCCTTTTTCCGTATCTTCTTCATGAAAATAGTTTTTACTATAAATCTTTATTGTACTTCCTTGCTCTGAAAGCGCCTCCTTTATACGTGTACATGTGTATATAGACGAAACAATAAAAGTAATATCCGCACCTCGGTTTTCATTTTATCTACTAAGATGTATCTCACTGAACATGATTTATGGATTTCGCTGATAAACACTCGTAAAAATCTAAAAAAGATATACATAGCTCTGGAAAGGATATAGAATAGTAGATTGTAAATATTAAAAAGTATCTTGTACGAAATTTATTATTCAAAAATACATTTGCATTTTATTTGCATGGTAAGGTATTATACACTGCTCAAAACAATCAGAGGATCGTTATTGTCTTGATAGATTAACACGTTATTCGTATGATGCTGTAAAAAAATTGTCTTTAAGACATTCGTTAAAAAAGAAATATATATGAAATATTAACAATATTAACAATATTAACAATAGAAGTAACACAAAAAACGATCCTCTAATTATTTTAAACAATATATAACAATAAAGGATCAACCTTTCAAATGTATAATACAATATAAGTTAGTAGTTAAAATAATGTTATGATTTTGTTTGGTCAGAGTAATGTGCGAAGGAAATTATTAAAAAAAATTTTTTTAATGTGATTGATTGTAACTGTCAATTATAAAAAACTCAGTTTACTCCAAATACTTGAAGTATTATCCTGCAATTAAGTCCCCCAAAAAATCCACTTTTTATTTACATTTTATAAAATAAGTCAAATATCACATATTTGTATCTGATTTATTCGTATACATGCTGTCACTTCTTTAACAATTAAAAATACGAAAAAACGTTTCAAACAAAAATTGTATGGTTTCCAGAGGGACATATAATACTGTAATCGTTTTATTGTCATTTTGCTTTTATATCGTCAATTTCACATAGAGATATGAACGTTACCTTCAATTTTTTAAATGGAATGATATATTTTTTAATCAATTGTTTAACATAATATCGAAAAATCATTAATAGGAAATGTTTTAATTTTATAAAATCTGCGCATGAAAGAAAGTATGAACATAAGAATACTATCTTTGTCTTCCTTCGTTTTTCATATGATAGATTTTACAGAATATCTTCAAAATTAATATTTTCTCGACAGATTAATACTTTTTTCTAGAGAATGTCAAATTGTATTGTATTTATATCAATATAAATTAATGGATCAATGGATCAATGGTATCATTTTATTTAAAAAACTGAAGGTAATCTTCATATCTTGATAAAAAAATAAAATAATAATAAAATAATTACTCTGAAAATATTTTTTGATATTTTCAAGTTCACAGTTAAGAAAATGACAGAGTATATTAATAAACCGCATATACTATATATATTGAGTATTAACAAATGGTTCGTATAGAAATCTTTAACTTGAAAACCACGTTAATGTCATTTTAAGTTTCAACAATTTTTTTCTAATCATTTCCGTTTTATTCGTTTTTTTTTTTTTTTAGAAAATCTGCGAAAAAAATGTATTCTAATAAGTTGGCCATTTTTAGCAACATATGTCTTGATCACTAATTTTATATAACTAATATTTCTTTTGATTCCTTTTATACAAAAAGAGAGATACATTCGATAAAAGAATTCTTAATTTGACACGAGATGATACATCTCTATACGAAAAATTTCGAAATCAAAAAACATTAGTGTCTTAAACTGCTTTCTATTATTCTATTATATTGTCTATCAATTTACTGCATTTAATTTACACGAATATGTAACTTTCTATTTGAATGTTACATTATCACAGAAAATGTACTGTACAGTGCTATATGATACAGGTCTGTATATTTGTTACAATTGGTCGCTATTATTTCCTTCAAATAAGGTCTCCTTTTTGAATCATGGAGAACATAATTTTATTATTTTTGACTAGGTGTTAGTCATCATTTATCAATATCTCTCGACAATACTAAAATTTTCATATTTAAATACATTCGAATATATTTCATACTCAAAATATCTAGGAAACAGTAAAGCTTGGTTAATTTCATGACATTAAAATCCGATAACCAGGCTTCATTTGTAAATATTATTGTTTTATATAACAATATAAATAATTATATTGTTAAAAACAAATAACAATAAATTTTATAAAAAGTATTTAAATGTTCCTTATAGAATATTCCTTATAGAATATTCAAAAGTATAAATAAATCAGAATTTTAGCACCTATATACATACCTAAATACAAGTAAAGAAATACTTTTAGATTTGAATTTCTGAAATTAAAATAAAATTTTAAATGCATCAGTTAGATATACATAATCCAATATAGTCACATACGTTTTCATCATTTATTCCTTTACATCGCATGTGCAAACATCTGTTGCACTTTCCATGCATTCTGATGGGCATTCTTCTTTCATTTTTACATCACAAATTTTAGTTTTCGTCGGTGGCGGTTCATATTTACATATTACAGCATATATATCACCACCCAATCGAAGTGCTAACCATCGATTTTTAATAACTGCTAATTTTAAGCATTCGCAAGTCATCTTTGCATGAAGATTCGTATGAAGCGTTCTACCCATTCCTTCTAATACGATAAGATCAACTTTATGTTTCACCATCGCAAGACATAAATCTAAGTTTAATCGGCTATTAAATATAAGACAATTCATTAAAACAATTATAAAGAAAACTTAAAATAATTATGTAACTATATTACGGTAGTTACCTTAAATCAAGACAAGGACCAGCTTGAGCTGTCTCCATAGCAATTAAACGATTTTCTTTTAAAGCGTGTCTAATAACCTTGCATATTTTTGCTGCATCTCGTAATGTTACAACCAACTCTGGATATGTGACGTCATTTAATGCTGGCATAGAATTAGCACACAATATAACCTAAAGTAATTATTATTTTAATTTAGTAAATATATTGTAATCAAGTTCAAAATAATATATAATATACGGCAACTAACTTTTGTTCCTCGTTGCAATAAATCACGCGCAAATGGTAAAATTCCTAATACTATATCAACTCCACTGTTGTCAACGAAAATAGCAGCACATTTATGAGGTGGACCAGTTTTCAATCTCTCTATCCAATCATCCAAGTCATCTTGCAACCAAGGTCTACCTAAATTTAAGAAGAATCAATTTTATTAATATCTCTTTAAATATGATCATAAATATTGCAAGCAGTACCTGGTATTTTTGCTTGAGCTTCAACAAAACCAAAATCTGTTGTTTCCATTAAATTTGCGACAGCTTGCGCACCCCAATCAAACATATTACCACTCAGAACTCCTAGGATCAAAGCTTTTATTTTTTCTGCTCCTTCCAATTTATCAAGAGCTGTTATCCGGCTTTTTAGATATGTTAAGGCTTCTTCATTCTCTTTTTTCTTTTGCTTATATGTAAAATAAATATTACAAAAATTAATTAAATATATTTTTTCAAAAATCACAATATTGCCAAAGTAAGAGGAAACTTCTTCAGAAACTCACATGTAAGTATGGATCAGGAAAATCGAATTCTTTCATGCAATGTTCAATAGTATCCAATAATACTCTCACAGTGAGTGTCCCATAAGCGCTATAACATAATATAATTTAACATCATACTACAAATCATAAAATAAACAATTTTATTATTGAGTTTTACTTACAATGGTTGAAGATGTAGATAATGTAATCTGTTAATGTACTTCTCCTTCAATTTTGTTGCTCTATCTTTTGCAGTTGGACTATGTGGCTGACTATGAATAGCTCTAGCCACAAATTTATCCACTGATTCTTCAAAACACTGAAGCCAATAATCTCTAAAAATATTAAAGATTACTATGTATATAATTAGATCTAACATTTATAACTCACCTTGCTTCTTTATCTTCAGCAAGATCAGTTGTATCAGGATTGTAAGTTGCAGGGTCCTTCAAAAGTGGACAAAATGTTACAGCAGTTTCTGCTTGATCAATTTCCAATTGATCTACTTTAATTCCAAGATTAGTAGATATTGATTCTTTAAATCCTGAAGAGCCTGCATAATTTTCCAACCAACTACATTCATCAGATTGTCCAGCACCATACAAGAAAGCTCCAATTGCACCAACGTAACCTTCATGGCGAAGGAAAAGAGGCTTTACTTTACCCTACATATTTAACAAATGTTTGTTGAAAAGAATCGTTTTAAGAAGAAAAATTTTGTTTTGTATTATAATTATAAAACAAAATAATTAAAAGTTTAAAACTAACATTTGACCAATATTTGATAGAACATGAAATAGTATGCATTGACAAAGGATGATTACGAAGAAAATAACCACAAAAGTAAACTTTATTCATTTTATGCACAGTTGCATATAAACTTGCTATTTGCCCAATATCATTGCTTACAGTAAGTAAAAGACTTCTAGCAAGATCTGCTTCAGAAAACTTTGGTTTTTCTGAAATACAAATAAAAAAGCTTATTTTTTGAAATTTCTTTACCTATTAGCTGTTTACTTCCTTACCTTCACCACTATAATAAGTAACCTTGCCAAAAGAAGATGCAATAAGGTCTCCAGATAAACCTTGTGAGGAATAATCACCTCCATAAATATCTTTCACTAACATATCAACATTACGATGATCTCCTCTTTCTGCAAGTTGCAGCAATTCATCAAAGCCCTAGCAGTGTATTTTTAGTTATTTTTACTTATATTTTATAGTAATATTATTCGGATATAAAATTTAATACATTAATACATTAAAATATATAAAAATGTATATTAAATCACAACTACTACTAATACCTTTTTTTTAGTAAGCAAACAACCTAATCCCCAAAATGTTCCCCCTCCTGTAGCTGTGCCACCAACTCTCTCAAATACTTTATCAGATTCAACCTGAAAATATCATAAAAGTTTCAAAAATAATAACTATAGTATACTAATAATAACTATTCTTTAAAAGTATTCATGATTTACCTTAAGGACACTGACACCGCTACCAATGTTTACTAACATATATGGAAATATATTAGGACCAGCTTTTTGAAATTTGTATTCAGGATTTCCTTGTTTTTCAAATTCAAACGCTTCACAAGATATATTTTTTAGTAAAAAATTACAACCTTTTATAAGACAAGCAATTTCATCTTCTTTATCAACTCTAAAATAATGTTTTAATTTTTTTCACTTATATGTTAAAAGTTTTTAAATGTTAAATTGTAAATGTACAGTAAAACTATAAGTTTTTAGTAATACTACAATAATATTATTTCAATTGTCTTATATTTAAATACTTGCATTAAACCTAATTTTTCTTGTAGCAAACCATTATATTTATACGCTCCTCCACCAGTCACTTTAATGTTTTTACCATGAAATCTCTCAACATCTACTAAGTTCTGTTTCACAAAATCCAAACAATTTTCAATGTATCTTGTTTCAAACTTAACAAAGTGGAGTCTATTGCCTTCATGTACTTTGTATGCTCGTTCTCCACTATTTCCCAAGCCTGCATCCTCATACAATGCCTTACGGTAACTAATTGTTGAATAATAAGCTATTTTTGTCAAAGATAAACCTGTGGTTAAATCAGAACCAAAACAATCTTTATTACAATAATTATATTGTTAAAATATCACAGCTGATCATGTTCAATTTTTAAAAGTTAATGAATATACAATTTCAAAAGATATTTAAAATATACTCTTGTGTTAAATTAAATTTATGCATAAATAAAAATTTCCAAAAAAGAGGTAATAAAATACAAAGAATACATACCAATGTCAATCGCAAATTTTTGAGCATTTTTTAAATTTGCAAACACTTCGACCGCACTTGGCAATTTTATGGAATGAGTTCGTTCACCGTCAATTTTCGTTTCCATTTTACATTAGCTTTAACAAATTACTATACTTCGAATCACGTAGATGCTTTTACGAATAGTAGACGGTGTAGGAACTACATCACGTTAAACATCAATATTATCATCGTTCAAACATTTGTTAGTAGATATCACATATACATATGACGAAAAAAAATTTTCTGTCTCCAGACACATAAATACACGAATTAAATCCTTGTTTACTTGAAACTTATCACGTTGATTTAAAAAATGGCTATTAACATTAGACAGATGGAAGCGCTGTTCGGTACACGTGGCGCTAAAATTTTGATTTTAATCGAGAACTAGAATGCTTAATCGTGTATAAATTAATGATAATATGCTTGAATATTTGAACTTAACGAAGAATTTTACAATAATTGAAATCAAAATTATTATATAACGAAATCTTTTTACATATATATTATATTCCTATAACAATCCAATTGCGACTATAATTTTGATTATGTAGCAATATAACTATAGCTATAAATACTACTTATCTGATAAGGGGAACAATATATAGTAAGTATAAAATCAAGTAAGTAAGTGTAAGAAATATGGATCAATTACATTTCTTAAGATTCATTTCGAAAATTTTTAATACATACATAATTTAAAACATATTAAATAAATAAGCTTCAACAAAGCTTTTAAAATTAGCTGCTGTATGAATACTTTTTACACTCACTGTATGATATTGCTTTATTTAATTAATACATGTCATTATAATTAAATGTAAAATATAAAATTCAAATCAATTAAAAATAAATTGTATAATGTATTTCATAACAATTAAAATATACTTGGTAACTTAGATTTTACATATTCATATAATAGATATAGAAAATATACTTGGTAACTTAGATTTACATATTCATAGAATAAATAGTTCTATTAATTTTTATCAGAATATTTATAAAATATAATACAATAATTTTATAGAACATTTGCAATTAAAATTAACTATATCGCACTTTCATAAATATTTATACTCATAGTTTCACTAATATATATGTACAAAAATTTGTTGATTATAAAATAAGTACCAGCTAATCGTATGTAAATATTATTATCAAATACTATTTATTTAAAAAAAAGCATTATTTCTACTTTTAAGTTTGTTATATATATATATGTAAACTGACAACAAATATGCTTAATAACTTGAAAATTGTGTAAATACTATACTAAAAATTCAATAATTATACTAGTTTAATTTAGCAGTTTGTACGTGAGTAGTCATTTTGAATAAATTTTTTAGTATAATACATCTTCAAAAATTTGTTATGCAATGTTATATATATGTATATATGTTATATTAAAATTTTTATATTGTCCAATAAATTAAACTACATTAATTGCGTAAAGTCATTTACATACTTTTTTAAATACATTGTTTATATATTAAATATGAGCGTATATATTGCTCTATATTAACAACTATTTATATTACTCTTTATTGTATAAAATCCATTTGAAATACAATATCAGATGTCATTTCCCTGACACAGACCCTGTTTATGAAAATCATACACGTTTTAAAATTTTTATTCAGGAAGATTTTATATTTTTTTCTTTTAATAAAAGAGGAATCGATTTAAATTTAATATTTTGTAATAAATTATATGAACCATATGTACAAAATTTATGTGACACGAAAGGAATGTAAAATGCTCGGAAAAATCGATGTGATCTGAAAAATATATTTTAATTATTTAAACATTAATTTAACACAATAGACATAAATAATATAAAAAAAATTCAAGGATGTAATTTGCTCACCTTGCAGAATTTAAAAATTTAGACGATCTGATTATCGTGAAATTATCATTTAATCGAGAATAATTTGGTTCTAAGATCGTTTCAATATCAATATCCAAATCTAATATAAAATGACATTTGTCTAAGCTAAACTATAATGAAAATTATAATTGATTAAATTAAAAACTACTTTTAATGTATTTATATTATAATATAAATATAATCTTACATAACGTGTAGGTTCTTCTCTATTCATATCATTAAAATAAGGTTGTATAATACTAGTTGCATTTTCATGAACTAAAAAAGGTTGAGGTAACTGACCCTTAAACTCTGATCTTAGGTACTGAAGTTTCCAACTACAATACATATGTATAAAAAAATGAGTAAGTTTTAAATTGTACTTATTAAAAAGTATATTACTTACTTATTTGATGGAAAGAAAAAGCTACTTGGAAATCTGTGCCATTCTTTACCAATACAAAAATTAATATTAATATCCTTAGATATTTCTCTCTCTAAACCAAGTTTATTAGTATCAATCATTACTTCCATTGGTGCATAATAACCTAATATAAAAGAATAATATCTTAATTAAAATATATTTTAATATTTATACACTTTATTAATAATAATATACTTTGTAATGTATTTTGAAACATATGAACTTTTTACCTTTGTATATTGCCAGTGATCTTGATATCCCAAGAAAACCACATATTAAAATAGCAAAAAATGTTATATGTACAGTGTATTGTAAATAATGATAAGCAATATGTAAAGAACTAAGCTTTGTTCTGATAAAGAAATACAGCTTCTGAATAGTATCTATAGCTATACTTCCAGCCAAACAAATCATTGGATATACAGGAAACAAAAATCGTTCTTCCTATAATCAAGATATAACTATAGACATAATAATTATTTGTTACCTGATATGTATTTGATATTAATTCTTACTCTGTAAACTGAGATTTTTCGTGTTCGAGAAAAATTTGAAAAAATATTGGTCTTTTCCAAACAACCTAATAACAAGCTGGCAGTAATACTATATATATAAACAATTTGTTTAAATTTTTTATTTTAATCTCAATTTAGAAGATCTGGAAATACTTTATGAATTTTTTCAGATTTCTATGCAGTGAAAAATGTGTCGAACGCGTATTTAAAATTTGTGGTAATTGTAAAAACGTTCACAGAGTACAGAATAATTATTGAATAATCTTATTTAATTTACCTTATGAGGTTGTAAGAAAAACACTAAAAACCAAAGATATAATGGTGCTAATGAATACCAATAAGATAAACATAAACGATCTCTTGGTCTAGCTGGTACAATTAGCCACACTAAAAACTATAAGATTCATTAAAATATTATTAATTGTAGACTTCAAACTTGAATTTAATAAATATTACCAATCCAAATGGAGCCCAAAGTGCACCAATAAAAACAAAATTGAAGTTTAAAAATCCATTACAAATATAATAACTGAAAGGTTCTGTTCCATAAATATTTGGTCCATGATTAGTAAAAACATTGTATATTATAATGTTTAATGGTGCTATTACCAATTTGCCATAATACATTGAATCGACCCATATCATTGGTACTAAAATAACAGTACCAGATATTATTACCCACTTGATAAATTTACTCCATTCTTTTTTGTGTATTAACATTTCCATTGCAATTGGTAATCTGTAAAAAATACAAAAAAGATTTAAAGCACTATTAAATTTTTACTATTAAATTTAAACTATTTTTATTCTGTATATATAAAAAATATACCCAAGTAAAGCAGCAAATGGCCATCCTAATAAAGCAGATATAGCTGTAGCAAAAATTGCTAATTCATATCGACGACCATACCAAGCTGCTATTGCCACAGTACTCAAATACCTGTACAAAAAGCGTACAAATTGACTTAAATAATCTAATTATTTCGACATTCTTTAAAATATTATTGATTTCACATAACGCACATTGAAAAAGAAGATGGCAAAAATGCAGCACTAGCAATATACATGCCAGAACTGAGAATTAGAAATACTAATGTCAATCTTCCTATGTGGATCCCAAATTCCCTGCATACATTTCTATTAGAAAGAAAATTATAATTATTATCTTAATATAAAGTTTATCATTCATAAATTTATAATTCAACAAATACGTACTTATAGAAATATACTTCAGATAAAGCACAACCCACGGATAATAAACATCTTACAAAATAAAAAACTAGAACAGGATTTGGTTCTAGTAAATAATGATAAAGTTTTGCTGGTACCATATGAATCAACAAATACATATATGATCTTAATGCATATTGTGGACTGTATTCCCATGTTTGCTGACCACTGCCATAAAGCAGATAGTGACTCTAAGACAAAATGTAATGAAAAAAATATATTTTTATAAAATAAATAACTCATTTATTAAAACAAAATAATACTGTACAAATAAATTTATACAAATCATTCGAACTTATTATTAAATCTTACTGGTTCCCAATAGTTATAAGTTTCATCACAATCTGTTATATGACTCCAAATAGCAGAACAAAATCTAGCTGACAAAAGTAGCTTAAATGCTGTATCCACACCGGGATAAATAAGACCAGTATCAGACGTTTCTTCTGGTCTGAAACACATAACCTTAATTTTATTTGGGATTTGTATTTAATTTTATGCACATTTATGTACATTTAGTTAATGACCCTACTAAATAATTCAGTGACGAATTAAATACAACGTAGTAAAATAACACGATATTACTTATACTTGTCAAGATAATTTAATATTAAATTGCTAGGAAAGGTTAACCGGCATACAATATACTTAACGTTATTATAACATAACAGGATAATAAAAGAATTCTCTATTCATTTTTTATTATTAAGAAAGAAAAAATATTGTGTCTACTTTGAAAATCTTCTGCCATTCAACTTTTTCAGTTCTTTCTTGGAAATAAAAAGTTGACGTTGACGTTGATTCGGCGCCATGACTTCTTCAAAGTGTTTGAAGGTTAACCAAATTTTTGTTCAACTATAGCATTTTATGAATATTTTTTTGACGTTGAAGTCAGTTCTAATAAATTTTTATTTTACTAGTAAAAATAAATATTTTCTTAATTATAATTAAGTAATTCTAATTCATATAAATATTTTATATACAACTTCACATTTACTTTAATCATTGACCAACGACGACGGAATAGATATGACTACGATATAGGTAACATAGTACTGTTCTTATTTTAAAACAAAAAAATCGTAAAACAATAAAATAGAATACTAATTTCAAGCATGAAACAATTAACTAGAACAGTAATCTTTATCTGCGATCTATAGTAAAAAAATTTTATTGAATATAATTGAAATTTGTTTAGAAGAGAAGTCATTTAGATAGGAAAAGTAAATGAATTAAGTAAATGAAAATCAAATGAAAATCAAATGAAATTAAATTAATAAAACTTGAAACTAAAATTTAAGATTAAAATACGTCTACTTTGTCTTAGACTTTAAAGAATTAGTCTTTAAAGAATAACATTACAAACAGTTTGTTAAATTAATTATCTTCTTTAAAGATTAGAGGAAGAAGCTGTTTTTATTTTAAATTAAGTAATATATACACCTTTGTAAAAATGATTAATGGTTAAAGATTACAGCGCCAATAAAACAATAAATTATACGATTGTTAATCATACATAATCAATACTCACGATCGATCTATGTATATAAGTATAATTTTTTGGCGGAAAGTACAGTAAGAAATTGTGTAATACAATTTAAGAGATATTTTTACAAGTGCGTTTGATTAAAAATAGTGAATATTATTTAAAAGAATTGTTACATATATATAATCCAGTCATTTGTTGGTTAGAAATGAATATGTAAGTACACATATATTTTCATAAATATACAGAACTCACGAAAATATTTGAACACTTCTATAGAAAATATTTATATGTATGTCGTGTGTGATATAAAATGTTTTATATTAGCACTATAATCGTATTGATATTGTTTAAAAAATACATAATAATTGTTAAATATATCATATTGCAACCTATTAATTAATTTTTATGTGTGTTTAAATATCTACGTATACTTCTTTTTTCCTGTGCGCAATATATAATTGGATCAAATATCTTACGGTTTCTATATATGTTTTTAGATTATACGCACCAATTATTATAATCAAATTGTATATACAACAATAGTGTATGTACAATAATAGTGAATTCTTGGAATGTTTCATACATGTTTATGTGAGATTTCTACAGTTGTTCTAACACTTTCATAAGCAAAAATTTGCAAGTTGTGCATATTGTGTAGAAGCGATGTATTTTGCATTTTGTATTTTATCTTAGAAAACATTATATTCTATGTAATTACATTATAATTCTATGTAATTTTATATAATTATCTCATTAATGCAATCGATTCCATCCATAATATATATATATAAATTTAAATAGATGAATATTTAAATATTTATATCTATTCATATAAAGTGAAGCAATTTTGAATATCTCGAATATCTCCGTTGTTTTTAAAGATGTGAAAAAGCTATATATAAAATTTATTCAGAGGGGGTTATGATATGATAGCAATTATTTTTTTGTTTGTGGATTTCGGAGATTTCAACGAGTACACTAGTGTGTAGCTTATTTCTTTATTTTTTAAATTTTATTCGCCTGACCGCACATAGATCTCGAAACGCGGTTTATTTTGGGAATATTGCATTCTGCCTATTATTCAAATTTTAAGTAGTCCGTCTAGCTCCACGTTCTTAATGTTTCCATAGTAACAATAATTGTTTTGAAATGGAAATTAAACCCATTTATACATTTGTACCCCTTGCACAAAAGAATTTTGTCGGAATACATGATAAAACAACTCAAGAATTTCTCGCCAAATGGTAATATTATTACCTATTCTTTTAGTTTATATATACATGCAAAATTTCTTATCCAAAAGTCGAATATAATAATAAACTTTTTGCCGATCTTACAGGGGAATAAAAGGAAATTTTGTTATTCAGCATTTTACATTTAACGAACCTTTTCAACAATATCATAAATATCATTTGGCTGAAGTTAGTTAATTATTGTATAATAATATGCTTTTAATTTAAATTTGAGGTAAAAATCAAATAATAATATTTTATTATCTTTTCATTTCTAGGCTTTCTTTCAAGATAGTATTGTAGCTAAAGAATTATTAACAAAACGAGGAAATGATTGGGTAAAACAGGGTAATAGACATTTTTTATAACATAGTGTGTAGCAATTATCAGTAGTTAACTTTTATGTTCCAATAGGCATAATAGCATCAAGTATAGAAATAAAACCTGTTCCTTGTTCTGTCTTAAACATGAGTTTTTTTAACAAATTAAAAGACCCTGAGAATGCAGTTGTACATAAATCTGGAATTATTTGTAAGAGATATGATATGGAAATAGAAAATTTTTTAATCTCTGATAATCTTAGAGGGGTATGGCTTTTCATTACAGTTAATTTATTAGTAATTTATTAGTACTTATTTATAATAAATTTATAGATGTTATTGGATGAAGAGTGCCCAGAATATAATTTATATTCTAAAGATGAACGTGAAGAATTTATATTTTGTATTTTTCAAATGCTTGTTCTTGGAGGAACATTGTGTCAATATGAGGATGTTTTAAATCCATATTTTAAAGTGACAAAGGCTATCTATAAAGATTTAATAAAGTTGTATGATACTTTTACAAACATTTCGTTCATGTATTGAATAATAATTATATTCTTTTAATTGTTATAGGGTACAAAAGAATAAAGATGCAGATTTGTCAATTAGTACAGTAGTTTTGCAAGTAATAGCTAAAGATAGTAAAGGACAAGCTTATTTTCCATGTGATCCATATCATAAACAAAATATAGGATTCTTATTAATAGATGGTATTACTCATGAGATTACAACATTCTTACATCAGTTTGGAGAATATTGTCTTTTACAATAAGTATAAAAAATAATTTAAAAAGTTATACTACAAATATATATTAACAATAAACTGTCATTTATTATGTAAATATTGAAAATTTTTATTAATTCATTACATTGTATTGTGCATTATTTACATTATATATTTACTGTGTATCTAACCTTTATTGGTTTGTTGAAATATGCTAACAATAATTTCAATTGGTAACAAATTTTTTGATTATACAATTTATAAATATATTTTGGTATCGTGTCGATTAATAAATAAATAACTTAAACTATAATTATCAATTATTCATTGTTCTGTTCTGTATATAAAATTTATGCTACTACACATAATAATATAAAACTATCATTTCATATCACATTTAAAATAATAAAAATAGTAATATAATAACTTATAACTTTTGTTCTGTATCACATAAGTACGATTAATTTTTAAATATTAGATATTATTAATATTATTTTAATATAAGTACGATTAAAATTTTAAAATATTAGATAAAAATTAAAAATAAAATACTTGATATAAGACCAATAAAAGATTAAATGGAAGAAGAATAAGTTTAATCACAGCACTTTTTTTATGATTTGTAAATATTTTTATGATATTTTTTTGTTATTTAATTAGAGTAGTATCCCCTATTTTAAATATGTATGAGACTTTTTCTAAACACTAGCCATTTAATCCTTACAATAACAGTATTTTCGCAAATGAAATAAAGAATTTTCTACACATCTTGCCTGAGACCCATACATATTGATCCTACTAATATCTGAAATCTAAAATACAAATCTCAATATATCTTCTTACTTCTATGCTGTTATTTTTAAATCGTAATATAATTGAATTGCAAACTTACTTTGGTCGAAAAAACATTCTTTTTAATATCATAATTAATACTGACTTCAAACAAACTATCTCCTGGCACCGTTTTTACTTTCAATTGATAAGTTTCAGTAGTTAATTTTGTTTTTGCGCTAAAATCTCCTATGAAACCATCTTGATCTCCAGATTTATAAAATTTCAATAAACCTGCAATTTTATATTTTAATAATAGTAAATCAACAAAAGGCAAGAATTATAATTGTTCATTTCTTATTGTACCTTTATTAGGTATAAGTTTGGCAGCCCACAATATTTTTTTAAATTTCAGTTCTTCACATATGTCACGATGATCTTCCGTATAAGTATTAAGAAATTGAATAAAATATTTGGCTGCGGCAATCACATTATCATCATCGATTGAAATTTCTTGCCAATTAAGACATGCACACCAATGTGGTTCTATAAATGCATCTGCACACGTTCTATCTAATGGTATCTGAATCGTTAAACAATATGATTTCTATTAATTTTTAAACTTAATTATAAATCTATAAAATGTAGTTTAAAATAGTTTAAAGAATGTTAAATTAAAAAATTTAAATATATGATAACTCTATTGTATTTTTTGTATGATGAAACAATTACTAAAAACAGTAAATACAAAATTAATAATCACCATAAATATAAAATTTATATTAAATCTAATATGAAATATTTACCTTATCAAATAAGCTAATGGCTCTTTGACGCCGATCTCCAACTTTTGGTATTTCAAAATTTAATATACTTTCTAATGTTTTGTGCACATCAAATGGTGTTGTTAAATAATGTGTATTGTGCACAAAATTTCCATAAGCTTCTGGATAAACTTTTTTAAACCAAGGAGGAAAAATAAACGAAAAAAATGGTAGTCTTTCCTCTTGTTTACCTTGTAGAGTATTACGAATTTTTGCAAACCTGTAAAACAAAATTTGCAATATTAATTCTTTTTTATGCGTAATTCTATTTAATAATACGATTTGTATATCATTCGAACCTATGACCATGATCGCTCATTAATATCAATACTGTATTATTTAAGTGACCAAATTCATGTAAGTCTTTTAACCAATTATGTAAATCTTCATCTACTACACCTATGTCATTATAAGAATCATGTGAAAGTTCTCCATGAAAACCAAATAGAAACTTTGGTTGATGTTTGTAGACATTAAAAATTTCTTTAATATAATTCAGCATTACCTGTAAGAATAATAGTGATATATGATTCTATAATTTAATATAATGAATATGTTAAATATTAATGTAAGAAATCAAATATACCATATGTCTAGGAATGCTTCCAATGCAAAATTTGTTGTAATATCTAAAATGCGGTGCAGCAGCTAAATAAAATGTTCTCATATAATGATCAGTCGGTTCTTTCTTAAAACCTTTTAAACGATATGTGAAAGTTCCAATATGATGGACATCTTCCATAAATCCTGTTATATAATTATTCTCTTTGTACTGATTCCATATCATCGGATATACATCAACGTAGTTTGCCTTTACTCCCATGCGTTTTCTAGTATCTGGAAGTTCAAGTTCAATCTTTCCAGTAAGAATAGGAATAAGAGCTTGTGGCGTTCCATCACCTACTATATTATACCCTTCTAATATTAAAGCTCCTAGATATTCTTTCAAATATTGATATGTTTTTGGCAATTTACGTATAAATGTATTTCTAGATAGTGAATCAAAGCCAAACATAAGTACATTTAATTTAAGGGCCTTGTTTCCAACATATTCCCATTTACTTTTTTCTTTTACTTCAGGATCATCCTTTACTCCAGCCATAACACTATGCCATCTAAAAAATTGTATAAAGAATAAATTCATTTAGTTTGCTAATTAATTCTTCTTAATATGTTTTCCTTACTTATTTCCATTTTTTGATTCACATTTTACGTCAACAAAATCACTATGTTTAAGAACATAGAAATCATCAGACTCAACAGCAGTTTCATATGATATATTGTAATCATCATCTCTAAGAATTTCTATAAATAGTTGAAATAATTATCTTCAGTAATATGAATGTTTGTATATACCATCTAATTCCAGAAAACTCACCACTGAAAGAACAAATCAGAGATCCATATTTTTTCTTTGTTTTATTGCTGATAACTAGTCTTGAACCATGAAGAATAACCCAGTCTTCTGGTGTACATTGCAAAGGGGGAACATCATGAATAAATTTGGTGATTTCTGGATTAGAAATATCTAATTGGGGTAGTTTGCAAGCCACAACTCCTTCCCTAAAGGCATATAGATCTCTTTGCTTTTTTACATTTAAAATACAATTTTTCTAATAAAATTATATGTACCCAATATAAGGTTGTTCAGATTCCTTAATTAACTGTGATATATGTATTCTGAAACGACAAATTATTACAATTAAAGATACATTTTACATTACAAGGAATTAAATACATGCTTACAATTTATCCAAATTTGACAAATCATTGTCATTAAATCCCAATTCAGAACGAAAAACTTGAACAACACAAAACAGCAGTAAGACAAACAGTGCTGTTATTATTAGACGACGGAAATAACACGACATAATCTTCATCTTTATTCAATTTATCATATCTGGAAGATAAAATTTACATTTTTATCTTATATTATGAAAGCTTTAATTCCTTAAAGTACTTGAGCACTGTAAACTTTAATATTTGGTATAATTTTCAAGAACATTGTTACTAATATTGTGGTTAATAAGTAAAAACATTCATGTATAAGCATAAAAATTTATTATAGACATTAATAATTAGCATTAAAATTAAACATCAATTTAAAAAGATTCAAAATACAATATAATAAATATATAAATACAAAAATCCAATTTAAAAAAGACAATATATCAGTCAAACAAAATTGTTTGGATATAATTTAAGTTTGTTAAAATTAAAATTAGATTTCGATATTATCATGCAATGCCTGTTAAATTATTAATGTTCATTTTGTAAGAACATTGTACAAAATTATTTTTTACTAGACTTAGGACTAATTTTCTTTTATTACAAGATTACAATTATCACATATAGAAAAATTAACTGGCAAGTTTCTATTAATATAAATATATATATATATATATATAACCGATTAATATAAATAAATATATTAAAACCGACAATCCAACAACTACATAAATGAATAAATAGTGGCAATGTCTTATTTCGCAGTGTTAGTCCTATCGAATTCTTAAAACGACCGTCGAGTTAGAGAGGAACTTTAAGATTTAACGCATAAATAATTATATAATATATCGTAATTGCCAATTTTCAATTTCGCAGTCATAAACAATAACGTGTAGTTTTTACCTTCCACTGAATTATTGTAAAAATGACAAGTATATAATGAGCGGAAATTTAATAGCTGGATGTTTCTTAAAGTTTATTCCTCCTCTTTCTGCTCGTTCTTTCATTAAACATTTGCCTTGTTTTATAACACCGAAACGTTGTAACGTCGAAAACACGTTGCTGGATATTGACATATTCTTCTCGCAAAACTGCAGAATTGACTGGTTTCAAACTATGGCTACCAGTGGGCGGGTTATTTAAGCTTATACGCAAAATTATTAAAATTGCTTCTTGTACTTTGTAGAATGTACAGACACAAAGAGGAAGAAAAGAGGAAATCAAATCCTTAGTACTTTCGTCATTTATCCATCATAATCATTGATTGATGGAAAAATTTCAATTTAATAAGCTTTTATAAAATGATAGCGTATAGAACCCTAATGATACGTATTGAAATCTTAGTCAGAATTGTTTGATAATAAAGATATAAGCAATTAAAATTACACATCTGGTGAATTAGAATTATAACATACAATATTATAGAATTAAAATTGTTAAAATATTTGTCCAATAACGATTCGCAGACTCAAAATGTTTTGCGAAATAATTATTTCTAAAGTTGTTAATTGATCCAATTGATTTTTGGCCACAAATGAATTTAATTTTCATAATTTGTTATATGTGTATAAATGAATTTATGTGCCTATAGGTGTATTTAAAAATAAAATAAATTTACTTTATTTTACATTTCTATTATATAACTCTATAACTTTTTTAAATTTTAATGTTATCTTTTTTCTCAATTTACTTTAAATATCAAGAAATATTTCAAATATTTAAAATACAAAATTAAAATATTATATTTATGTTTAATGTTATCAAAAAAATATTTCATTTATCAAAATATAGTTCCTATTTGAAATGTACTATTTTATTTGAACTATGGAAGCATTACTATTTAAAATAGCATATATTAGTATTTCTTTTTTCATTTCTTTTTTCACCAATTTTCATGATATTTAATTATATACATACTATATCATTAAATACGTAACTTTAGTTGTTTGTATCTCTAAAATTATCAACTTGCAAGTAATACTTTATATATATGGAGTCCTTATGCTATTATACAAAAGTTTATTAAAATCCTTTATTAGAGTCCATTAAAATCCCTTGTAATCTCTTCCAATTAAAACTTATCATGTGCCTTGACATTCTACACTCTTCAATGATTTAATTATCTATTTTTCCTATACGAAATTATTTACAATAAATGAGTTATGAATCAGCTACATATTGCCACGTATTTCAGTCACAAAATACAAAAGTACGTATTCTTATTTTACAGTTGTACTTTATATTAATTTGCAATTAATTATTTTTAAGACTTATTATATAAAATGATATTTACAATCTTTTTTTGGTATTTTGAATTTTACAACAGCATATGCATTATATTTTTAGTAAAATAAATTATACCACTTGAAGTATAGTCAAAAAATCACTTTCGAATTATCGTGTAAGTAAATTTGCAGCTTGAAAGGCGATTCCTTAATTACTCCAAATCGTATAAAAAGATAACGTTACGCTGCAGTTACAATATTTATACAATATACAATGTATAATGCACATGTCATAAATAGATCTTGAAAAATATGATAATTTTTTTCCCAAGTTGCAACAATAATCCATTATTTCAATTAAGAAATTGTAAACATAATTTTACTAGTGCGTTTATTACAACTCAGTAAGAGTTTAACTCTCATTCGTTCTTTGTGTCAATTTGACAAATTTTTCCTATAAAATATTGCATTATTTTGCAGCATGTAAGTACAGATACAGAGATGAGACTCTGTGATATATATTTTTCTAATATATAGCATATATCTTTGACATTTTTGATAACAAAATATATATACTGTTTGAGTTGCACTAATATTTTGCTTTTAAATTCTTTGATAAGCAGTTTACTGCCTTTTAATTATTATATTACAATTATGGACTTAATTATATTTGAAAATACGTGTAGCTATTTTCGGTTTTGAATGTAATTGTAACAAATTTAAAATAAATGATCATAATATGGACAAATCTAGAGAAAATAAAATCACGAAAATAAAAGATTTTGCAAATTTAATTATTCTTTTCATTGTACGTATTGATATTAGAGATATTAGATATAACAGATATAATATATTGTATTGATTAAATAAATTATTAAGTAAGTATTGTGTCAATTTGGCACTAAGGAACAAGTGAGAGACGGATGATAGTTAATGATAAATATTTATATATTCATCCACCGAACGAATGATAAATTAATAAACGACTTACGTTTTGTATGATACAAGGAACAGTTTGTTAATGTAAATCGAAGTTTTCCAATTTGGTTCCACTTCATTTGGGTTTCCGCGGTATGAAGGAGAATTTCCATGGCATTATATTAGGAAGGCGTTCCCTCTAAAAATATTCGTTCATTATCACTAATTTATCAACACCGATTTATGATATATTTGTAGTAGTACATTTTCTGTGTCATCGTTGACATTGTTACTGATAATGTGCTGTCGCGGTTCTTCGTTTCTTCTCATTACGCGAGCAGGCCTGTACTTGTTGTATACAATAACCAAACAATCGGGAATTAAACAAACAATGACAATCATGATAGTTAATAACCAGAATGTTATCGACGATAGTAACGTTGGAAAAACCCTTAATATATCGCCGTCGTACCTTCTGCAAAACATGTGACAAAAAATGTGTCAGAGGAATGGAGTAAAATTTGAAATTTTGAAATCGTAAAATTTATAATATTGCTGCTTACGTGGGAACGAACGAATAAAAAAGAGTAAATGCAATGAACGTTAGTTCTGACAATGTTACTATTAATATGAGAGGTAGTGTCCAATAGCAACTACGCAGTAGTACCTAAAAATTGAAGATGATAGAGAATTTCGTGTAAAACGTATTTTGGTATGAAATTACAGTATATTTACTAAATTAAAGTAGATAAACATTTACATATACCTGTAAATTGGCCACTAATGTAACTAAATGAAAAACGAATGTACCAAATGTCCATTGGTCTACCGGTGTGTTATTATACAACGTAACAGGATTGATGGATATATACACATGTGACATATAATATATGATAAGACTATGCCATAAAGCTGAAAGAATATATTAAATTTAGATCACGAAATTTTCACTTTGATCATCTTGCTAATGAATTGTCTGGTTTACCTAGAGCAGTCCATAACAAAAATTGCCATCTGGTTAATAAATAATTGCGTCGATACAATTTGTACAAATACGGTTTGCGTAATAGTTTGTCAGCTGTGAAATTTTGTTCAAACAATCCATAAACCAATATTGGCATAGACGTGAATATTACATTGTAAAGCATAAAGAACAAGGCGTCGTAAAATGGCTGAAAATTTACAGATCATAACATGAATGAAATTATTTAAATTATTCAATGGTTCATTGTTTACAATGCGCGAACAGCTACTGAGCGATAGTTATACGTATGAGAAAAGTTGTTCAGAATTCCCGACAATATATTCAAAAATCATAAAAATTATGAAGTCTTCCGCTTGTAAATAACTACCGTGAAATATAAAAATGTATTGGCTACAAAAAATATTTATATAACACCTAATACTTTTACCAGGTTCTACATTTCATTTTTGTAATATCAAATCAAATGATACAAATATACTTGAACTTAATACAGTAATATATACAATACTGTAATAGATACAGTAATGTGCAAATACTTTTATAGTCATTGTATCTGTTTTGAGAAATTTTAGGATTACCTGCGCAGAAAAACCTGTATACGTGTTATATAACACTTGGGGCGTAATGAAGATAAAATTCTTGTAAAAAAAAAACTGTGTCAGCGTGCTGATTCTAACATAGTACCAATGGCCGTGCACTAGTAAAGCTTTCTTTAAAAACTTGAATCTTGCTATTGCAAAATCGGAGCACATTGTTGCTTGTCGACCTTCCTTGCCCATTATTCCGATTCCAACGTGAGCTTCCTGTATCATCGAGACATCATTTCCTCCGTCGCCAATAGCGGCAGTGTGCGGTCCATTTTTTCCGTTTTTGACCAGACTCACAATCTGCATTGATTTAAAGAAAAACCATGTACAAAATCATAGAAAAATGCATGAAACGCGTAAAATACGTGAAATTTACTTGACTCTTCTGTAACGGTGTTAGTCTGCTGCAAACAACCGCATCGCAGGACATTGCAATTGATCTGAATTGCGCCGCATGATTCTTTAGCGCAGTTGCAATACTGTATCCATCGACTAATAATCCGTACTGTCTGTTAGGTTCGAGTTTTATTCTTCGCCTAGAATCATATGAATACAAATAGAAAAGAATATGGATCGAGATTCGGATGATTATAAAAAACAATCAAATTATACCTACTCAAAATCCATAAGTTTGAGCGAGCAAACTTGGTCTGAGATTATTTCTAAGAATCTTAGTATCTCGGTACCACTCTTGAATTGACCGCAGAGAAATGCTATATTTTCCGCAGTTTCTGCTTTGTCGCCAGTCAGCACCCACACCTAAATAAAAAAGAGAAAAAAAGAAATCGTAAAATCTTGATAGAGAGATCCTTTCTTCTTTTTTTGCCTTTTTATTTTGGTATATTAACATTACGAACTTTAATGCCAGCTACTTGCAAGCACTCTAGCGTTTCCGGTACACCTTCTTGAAGTCGATCCTCAATACCAGTTACACCTAATAAAGTGAGGCCGTTTTCCATCTGGTTATAAGCTCGTTCCATGTATACTGCTCGTTCGATTCCAATTATTTGTCTAGCTTGTTCCACTTTCTGCAGTAGTTGATCATATTCAATTTGATTCATTCTCTTGTACCCAACAACGAGAGTTCGGAGACCTCTCTAAAAGGGGATATATTTTTTAAATAATATATTTATATAATAATATTTTAAATAGGAAGTAAAGATCGAACATAGAATAAGATAAGTGTACGAATTTGTGAATTTACCAACCATAGAGAAATCGGCTACATGTGTGATTGCTTCGTTGATTTTCCCCGAGATAATTAGTGGGAACATAGCAGAGTCGGCACCCTTGCAGTATAACCAGAAATCTCCAGCCGTGTCTTTTACTATTACCGACATTCTTTTGCGTTCTATCAAGAGATTAACAAATTTTAATAATCCGCGATTTCAACATTTTACGAGTCTTCGCAAATACTAACCGGATGTGAATTCCAAAACTTCGAGCTTTTCGAAAGTCAAGATATTGTCGTCGATTCTCAACTCTATTATATCGGTGGTGCTTTTTTGGAAAACGACTCCGCATCTGGCACTAGCTTCGACCAAAGCCTTTTCATCTGCTGATGCTGCCTACCGCATAGTGATTAGATATTTTTAAATCTTCGACCGATGATCAAATTAACTTCAGCTAATTGAAACAAAACATCGGCATTTCTGCTCAACAGCTTTGTCTTTCGTTCGTTATGTATCACGTCAACGCGATTCAATGTGTAAAAATTCGTCGTCAGTTGTTGCTTATCATTGCTCATCGGAGTTAAAAAAAATATACATGACGAAGTATTCACGTTCGTGATTTATGTTCACAGTGAAAACAAATATTTTTACCTGGTATTCCGGTAAATCAGGATCCATCAGCAGGGAACTATTCAGTTGCAGAATCCTCTTTTGTTTGAAGCTTTCACGGTATTCCGTGCGTTTGCGGATGATGTTCGATTTTTGACTCGGTGGTGAGATTTGAACCGAGTGGCACAAAGAGATGCTTATCATAAAATGCCAAATGTCTGGCTGGAATTTGATGGAAAGCGTTCATTAGAACGTCGACTGAATGAAACATTTCGATATTTGTTTCGATTATAAACGCTGTATTACCTCCCAGATTTCTAACTTGACTCCTTGATTGTCATCTCCGTTAGAAGGCAGTAGATATAAATTCCCATCGCAATTTTTTTCTGTGTAAATTTTCCCATTGATCGAGGCTCGTCTAAACACCATCAGATTTTCGGTGAGCGTGCCGGTCTTGTCCGTGAACAAATACTCTACTTGACCAAGCTCCTCGTTTAGATCTGACGTGTTGATCAACGCCGACTGATTCGTGATTTCGTCGTACATGTCGATGTCCCAGACGAAGAAAAACGAACCGAGGAATTTTTGCAATTCTGTAACAAGTACAATTGATCGGAGTTTTTACAACTAGACTTAGACTTTTGAGATTCACGCTGAGACAATGAATATAAAAATTTTTGAAGTAATGGAGAAATAGTAAGAAGAAAAACTATACATTTTTTGAAACTGTAACATTATTTCTGTTTACTTTATTTTTTAAACATTTATTCGGTTATGGTCAACAGAAGAATATTTCATATTAGTGAATGTAATTCTGTGTAATTTCTTAAATTTGATAAGGAAATTCAAAAATGAAAACGCTTTAGAGTTTAGAGAATAAAATTTTAATTTAATTTTAATAATAAATATCAAACAGTTGAAATAGTTAAGAAAAACGTATTGTACCATCAGAACAGGCATTGTAAATGACATTTTATCTATTTCTTTTGTCGAAGATTGAAATGCAATTTTCGCTACAGATATAAGACAGTATATTTCGAACTACATATATCTTTTAATTATTTTATTTTTCACGATTTTACTTGACCTCTTAAAATGAAGTTTACCAAAGAACATTATAAAATCGTAACCAGCAACATGAAACATTTTTTTCAAAATAAAAAAAAATATAAAAAAAGTAAATAAAAATAATATACTAAATATGTTTTTTAAATATTTTCAACACACCTCTTCATTACTCAAAAAATGTTTATCTCCATTATTTCACATACGTATGCGTGATATTTGCAATAAGAAACGATTTATAGTAAAATTTCTATTTTATACAACAACAACTTGATCATTATATGCGATAGGAATTTTTTTTCTGAAGGACAAAAAGAATAAGTTTTTACCTATGGTAACGTATAACGATATCGGCACAATGTAATTGTACAAAATGGTGAAGCTCAAGAAATCCGTAATCAGCGATTTGAACGTAATGGATTCTTTAATCGAAAGATACACTTCCCATTTCTCTTTCGCGTCCGATATAATTTTCATCATACAGGATTCTATTACTTCAACCAGCAATAACACGATAAACATGGCGATGTGTTTGTTGATTGACCTACAAGGAAAGGATTAGATTACAATTATTTTTCATTTTACCAATTTTACCAATTTTACCAATTTTCACTTACTTCTCAGCTGTGGAGAATTTGTTGCTTCTTATCTTGGAATTGAGAGACAGTTTCGTATCGTGACCGGTGTAAATCGCGCAACCGATAATATGATCTGTATCTTTCAATCTGGATCCACGAAGCAATAAATTATTGATCGTCAGGTACCCATTGATTACTTCGTTGTTTTTTTTGTTTATTTCCAGCTTGCCATGAAAGTTATAAAGATCGGATGAGGGATGTTGGCAGGTAACAGTAGCCTCCATGGATACTATTTGCGACATAGTCATTTGTGACAGTATCTTTGGGACCATCACGCTCTAAATAAATAACGATTCAATAACTATCATCAACATAGCGAATTCAGTATTTTTTTACCAAATCGACAATAACTTGTTTTCTAACTCGGTTGAGAAAAAAATTATGTACCTTTAAATTGGTTTCACCATCGAGATTCGATGTAGTGATGTAGCAACGTTTTGTGTCTTCTGTGCTAAAGAGGAGCAGGAGATCGCAAGGAACATCTTGCTCGCGATATACCTTCACTAGATCTCCGACTACTATTTCTTCACAATGTATATTCTGGAGATATGAAACAAAGAAATCCTTTTTTCCAATAATCTCTTTATGTTTTTCGTTTCCAACAAATACTTATATCGATAACATTGATAAACACAAATTTAATGTGCTAATTACATCTCCAGTTTTGTTGCCTTCTTGATAAGTTATCGATCATGGAAATTAGAATACTGTTTTTTATATAATCTCTAAAATTTTTAGGCGGAGGAAAATAAAAATATCTCAATAGAAAAAGTTAGAAGAATTTTTTAATAAAATCGTAACAATAATATGCTGTGTATGTAATAATATAATTATTTCTTAATAGAATTAATATTCGCCGATTAGTTTGTTATCATAAAAAAATCTGTAGGTACTAGAATACTTCTACAATATATAATACGTCACTAATGTTTAAATTTTCAATTCGTCGATATATAGAATAATTGATTGAATCGATAATGATAATTTTGCAACAAATTTCTTCAATACTTAAAATTTTCATTTAAACTGTTGCGTAATTTTATACACTAGATACTTAATTCTAGTTTTTCTATCACATTTGTAATGGTAATTATATAATTGTTAATTAATAAATAAGTTATAGAAGAACTTTTATCGTCAGAGAACTGTAAATTTTTTTATTGTTTCACCATACAATAACGATCTAGTTATGTCATTTTCAGTTGACAGAATGATTAAAGAGTATAGAGTTTAGATTTTATTATTGACACTTTGGAGAAAGTTTCCCTTGAATGGACTAAAAATATATTGATTCTACAAACATCGTCTTAGCCAGGTTAAAATTCTCTGTGTAAATCGAAGCGTAGTTGTATCAAGTTGTAAATCCGCCCCTGGGGCTATTTGCCATTTAAATTTACTTTGGGTTAAATTTACCTGCGAGTGAATTTAAACTTAGGTACAGTGCTGACCAATCGCCTTACAATCGGTATTATTATTTCAAACGTACTATTTTATTGTTAGTCAGCTTGACAGCTGAGATAAATCTTAATCCGGGTTGTTACATCGACCATCAGTTTTATGTGCAATAAATTCTCCTTATATTTAAAAATTCAGACACGAAACAAACAACATTGTGTCACCCAAACCTAAGCTACACTGTAGCTAACCCATCAAAATAAAAACATCAAAAAGCTTTTCCATGAATATCCCGAAAAGTAAAACCGAATTGCAGTTGTATACGATATAAGAAAAAGTTGTTTAAAATATATCTTTCTATAAAACATGTTCAAGGATCATCAAAATCGATGATGGTGGTGAGGTGCACCCTCATTCGTATAACTTTTAACTTTTCATTTGAAATTAATTTTTATAGACATCAAAAAATTGATGATTTCCGAAGCGTCATTCTTCTATCACGTCGACGATATTAATGCAGTTTCCTTCAAATACATTTGTCAATGCAATTTTACTCACCTGTACGCACTTGTTGCGAATGACTTTGACGAATGTTCGGTTTACTCGTTTGTCTGCCATGTAACGATTATAATCTTCGTAGCCTTGCTTGCACGCGGTTACTAATATGACGAAACTTAAAGGGAGAACGCTGGTCAAAGGAGAAATTGGAGATGTTATCATCACAGATATTATCGTCATTATAAGAAAATAAAAGTTCGCAATCCGTCTGAATTGCTCAAAGAGATTCTTTGGTACAAAGTTCCATAGTGTGTACTGTAAATGAAACGAAAATGAGTTACACAGCAGGCTAATATAATACGTTCGTTGCCGATTGTAATGCTTACTTTTTTGGAAATAATTCGATTATTTGGAAAAATTGTTTGCTCGGGATCGTTGCTTGGGCTGATAGTTACAATCCTGTGGTCCGTGTATAAAGATGTTGCATTACCCTGTACAAAAATATTCGAATTAATTAAAAACCCGGTAATGACGTTAGATCGTCTGTGAGTATTCTGTACACTTGCATTCATAAAGAAAACCACGTGGGAGAAAGCGTATTGGGTTTTTAGGAAAATTGGCACGCGTATCAGTTTCTCCGACTTGAACCATTTTCTGCGAATGAAGTGCAATATTCTTTTACCGACCGATTGCACGTCCAACTGCGCGACTAAGTAGGGCAGGTTAATCAAATCATCTAAGGGTTGTGTAACATGTTGCATCATCTCGCAGTGGCGAATTACTGATTTCTATCTGAAACATTTCTGCGAGAAGGTGTCAGCAAGAAGTGAAGAGGACGTGTCGTGAAACGCGAGAGAAGTTGCACATTTATCAATCGACTCATCCGTTTCATTTTTTTTTTTCGCGCAATCGTTAGAAAAGATGAATTTTTGGAAAACACAAATGAACGAATTTATATAATTTGAAATCTTTTTTTCGAGGGACGTTTGGACAGCTAAATTCAAGCGAAAGTGATGACCACGCGAAGACGTCTTTTTTCTTTTTTAACTATCCCAAGGAAGAAGTAAAGTACTAAGTTTCAGTTTGGTAAAGTGAGCAACTTCGTACGAGAATTTCGAGAATATTAATCGAAGCTGGTCGGCAACAAACAACCAAATGATGTTGGGTGTCACGATGGTATAACTCTCGGTTTTAAATGCCAGTTTCGTAACTTTGAAATTTTGGGGAGTAATCGCGAACATTTATCCGGCTTCAGCATCTCGATCGCAAACATCGTCAAATGGGGACATGAAACCACGGTCTCACAACTTCCGACTTTTTACCTCGACTGCAAATTGCTTGTTCAAAATTCACAATGACCAAGCACGAATGCTTAAAGGTCGGCTGTTCGTGTCGTCCAAATTGCAACAGCGTCAAGCGCGTTTTAGCCATGATGACCGGGGAAGTAGTCGTAGGAGCAATAAATACGACTACTTGTTGAACATGACCAACAGTCAGTACTTGGATCACATGTATCAGTCATGGAGGAAGAATCCAAACTCCGTCAGTTCCTCGTGGGATTCGTATTTTAGATCAATTTATGCCGACAACCTACCACAGTCGGCAACTTCCACACCACCGGCAGACTCTGATCCATCGGTGACTTCCACATCAGCGAGAAATTCTACCCCATCGATGACTTCCACACCGAAAGACTCCACTCCATCGACAGTCTCCGCTCCCATTCGAGTAGAATCGTCTTCTAATATAATACCTTCAAATCTTGTCGGTGCACAGTCATCAGGTAGATCTTTCTTTTAAATTTTAATCTTTATGATCTTAAATGTAGATTTTAGTCTGTTAATTTTCACTTATCTGTTTTTGTTTTATATTCTTTGATACATTTACTATTGTTTACTATTTGTTTCATTTCGCTTGGAATTATTTACTATTAGCCTTTGACTGATATCGTTGGGTCAATTGTATAAATTATTTATTTTGTAATAAGTATATATAAGTATACTTATATATATATATATAAGTGATATACACTGTATGTAATATAGCAATATGGTTTTCGAGAAGAATACACATGTATAGTATTGTGCAGAGGTTTTGGGTCATTTATAATATATAATCTTATAGTGACAATTAATGATGTTCTTCGGAAACGCTTCTACAAGGAAGTAGAATTAGAAATTAAAAATAAATCTTTAGATATTTTTATTAATGATACTACATCCTTATAATTTCTCTTCATTCGCGATTTTTTATAAAACAACTTACAACTGGTATCAACATGAAAAGAAAATAGATACGGATAAATTGTTTGAAATATTCTTCCATTGAAATATCCACATGATATCCATATGAGATTATTAAAATTGTTTGACCAAATCCTCGGGTGAACTCTTGCTATCGAAAGAGTAAAAGAAAATGATTTCAAATTAATATTTTCTCTTTTAACGAACTACCAAATAAAAATAAATTTTTTATGTTCATAAAAGTAAGAAATAAAATATTTGTATGTACACGGCCCAAGAGTTTTGCACACTGTACTGTGTTCAGAGCAAAATACACTATCGTTTTATTACTGAACAGCACCAAGTTTTCCTCAGCAAAATGTAAGGTCACAGTCAAACGGTGGCATCCAAGGTGAAAGTTTCATAAATGGAGCTCTCGATATTAATGCCACGATTCGAGCTTATCAGGTATTCGTTATAAAACGAAGTCTAAAACTTTCATCTAAATCCATCTGTTACAATTACTTTGTTTGTCTTGATTCAAGACACGCGGTCACTTGATAGCTGATACCGATCCGCTAAGAATACAAAATCCAGAATCGTATAAGCTTCAAGGCACTTCTAATTTACCACCTGCGATCGTGGTGCGCCAACATTTGAAAGGGATGACCGAGGCTGATATGGACAGGGAGTTTCCTCTTGCGCCGTTCACCGTGATTGGGGGCCCTAAGCGGAGTCTCCCTTTGCGCGAAATACTAACCAGATTGAACCAAATTTATTGCGGTCATTTAGGCCTTGAGTACATCTATATTCACGATCTTGTCGTAGTAAGTATTGTTTATTAAAGGAACCAAGGCAGAACAAGAAAAAAAGTACTCGAACTAAATGAAAGAAAATCGATTTTCGAAAGAACAATTAGAAATTATATCATAATAACTGCACGCACAGCAGAGTCTTCTATATTTTCGGAATTTTCAGATGATATCAAATTACCTAATGGAAATTTAAGAAATTGTCATTTTGTTTGTTTTCGTATGTAAGAATGAGATATTTAACTCTCTTAAAATAAATAATTCTGTATACGTTCTGTTTCTATTTCAAATCGTCGTTTAGAAATTCGTTTCTAAATGATTTAAACGTATTTTGGCGTAAAATGACATATTATCATCATTCTCATTTATTTCAGTTTATTAAAAAATGTTTACGATATCTTTATCTTCGTTTCATATTCATCTTCTTATACATGTGCATTTTCATTTAAATATATAATATAATAATATATAATATAATTAAATACGTTCTGTCGATATCGTTTTTGTTTTTTTTTTAGTAAAATTTTGTATCTCATAGTTTAATCTTTTTTCATGCAATTATGAAAATAAAGAAAAGACATTTAAACATCCTGTTCGAATAAATAAATGTTTGGATAATGTGGATTTTCATATAGGAAACTCTACTGTATTTGAGAATTACGTTAAGTATTATATACCGAAAATTAGTGTTATATTAAAATTAGTATTATATCGAAAAGAAAATCAGAAAAAACAAGAAGAGAAAGTAATTCAATTGCTAAATGCTAAAGAAAGCTAATTGTTAAGAGAACAACTAGGAATTGTATAAAAAATATTTAGAAATTATGTCAGATGCTATATCAAAAGTTAATTTTATGCATTTTTTCTAGTTAGATTGGTTGAGAGATAAATTCGAAGTACCTGGCGCTTGGGAATTGCCGGCGGATCATAAAAAGTTCATTTGGATGAATATTATGAGGGCGGTAACGTTCGAGGGCTTTTTAGCACGAAAATTCCCCACTGAAAAAAGATTCGGTTTGGAGGGTTGCGAGTCTTTCATACCATCGTTGATACAGTGTTTAGAGACATCAGCGGAACATGGTACAAAAAAAGTCGATAAATAATTTTTATTTGCTTAAGATATGAAATTGATGCAGCAGAAAGTGTTTGTAGGAATCGAAAGTGCTGTGATAGGCATGGCTCATCGAGGACGATTGAACACGTTGAGCAATGTTTGTCTCAAACCATTGCATCAACTTCTTACCCAGTTCAATCCGATTCCTTTAGAAGGTTTCGGTTCTGGTGACGTAAAGTATCACTTAGGGACACACGCGGAAAGAACATTGGAAAGGTGAACGATGACGTAGATGACGTCAACTAAAGTAAAGTAATTTAGTTCAAATCGTTCGTAGATCTAAGAAGAAGATTCTCATTGCTATGATGGCAAATCCGTCTCATTTGGAAGCGATTAATGGCGTTGTGATCGGTCGAGTTCGAGCCGAACAAGTGGAAAAAAACGATGCCCAATGTACGTACACTGTTGCTCAGAAGTACGTGGACACTTTCTTAATAGCTACTTGATAATTACTAGAAAAAGATACGAAATTTTGATAGATAAATTTTGGGTATTCTAATTTATACTAGGGAACATATTTTCAATTGAATGGAAATTAAGAGTTTATGTTACATTTTGATCGAAATTGAGTTCACAATCTCTGCAGATCTTTTAGCTTGCACGGGTTGTAAAGATAAATTTTTTTTATTCTTTGTATGGTATTCAGTTGTCATAGTACTAATATTAAATAAATATTTCACTAATAATAGTAAAAAATAACTGTATCTTCTCACCGATAACAGTCGACATATTGAATAATGTATTAAATAATGTACTCGTAATAAAAACTTTTACTTAAACATTGTTTAACAATAATAATGTACATTATGTATTATATGTTTTATAAAAGTATTCACTTACTGTTGAGCAATATCACATGTAAAATATAAGTCTGTTAAAAAATTTAAGGTGAAAAATTCGTTTATATCAGATGGTAAAAAATCGGTGGCCATTTTGGTTCATGGTGACGCTGCTTTTTCGGGGCAAGGTGTCGTCTACGAAACGATGCATTTGACCAATTTGCCAAATTACACGACCGGCGGCGTTATTCATCTCGTAATTAACAATCAGGTAGCGATTTAATATTTTAACCGAGCTTAATGAACATGTAGCGGCTAGCAGATGTCGGAGAAAATTGTTCTCACGATAAGAAAAGCTAGGAGACTTTACGACTCACACGCCGGACATGCTATTAAATTGCGAAGGCCAAGTCCTTACGGTGCATAGGACAATATGGTCCGCACCAAGTAATAGTAATACGGCTAGAATAGCATTTGCGAGCGTCGTAAATTCTAGAATTCCGAAGGGCCCAAGGTCTCAGGCCGAAAGGTCTGAGATGCACGTGATGGTACTAAACAAGGCCCGGAAGAAACCCTGCTACGTCATCAGAAACTTAGGAAACAGTCCTTGAAGAAATTGCAGCCGCACTCTAGAGAAAGCGCGTTACGAACGCAAAGAAAGAGTAGACGGTACAATTTCCCGGCAGCCTAATTGGCTAAAGCCGAAAAACGCTTAGCCAATTAGGAAAGCTACGGACAGGGACCGAGGTTTCCTCGAAGCCCAAGTGAGCAGGAAAAATTAGAAGCTCGCTCGTGGCCAAGCGAACCAATGAACCAAGTAAGCTCCAAATAAAATAAAGAAAAAACCAAACTTTGTCTCGTGCATCAACCATCCCCACAAACGATCAATTGTTTCAACGTCGATGTCGATCAATCGTAGATTGGTTTCACCACGGATCCCAGATATTCCCGCTCGAGCGTTCATTGTACAGACGTGGCACGCGTTGTAAATGCTCCTATTTTCCATATACATGCTGACGACCCTGATCTAGTTGCTTACTGTAGCAAAGTTGCCGGAGAATATAGGTATATAGATTCTTGTATAGAAGTCATTTTCCTCGTCGTTTAAAAAATTAATAATACAGGGCTACGTTCCACAACGACGTTGTTCTCGACATCGTGGGATACCGAAGATTCGGGCACAACGAATTGGACGAGCCGATGCTCACGCAACCCTTAATGTACAAACGTATAAAGGAACATCCGAATGTTCTTTCCATTTATAGCGATAAGTTGCTGAAAGATGGAGTGATTACCGAGGCGTTTGCCAAAGAAGTATACGGAAATGTCATTGTTATTTCACATATTGATAAGTTTCTAGTCGTTCATTTAGGGATTTATCTAGGAAATTGAGAAATACTGGAATTATTGCGAAATGGAGTTTGAAAAAGCGAAGACGATCGATTCGATGCAATTGAGCGATTGGCATGACGTGCCGTGGTCGAAGTTCTTCTCTGATCAAAGCCCCAAGAATAAGATACCACCGACCGGCATCGACATAGAAACCATAAAGACAATTTGCAAGGCAATATCAACTCCGCCGCATGGTATCACGCCTCATGCTCAGGTGTATATCGACTGATTAAGCGAATAAATACTACGGCATAAAGACTATCGGAGCGTTCTTAGAAAGCGTTCCTTCCTCGATAAAATAAATCTCTGAACAGCGGAAATGACGGGAACTAAAACGATTTAACGCTTTATCGCAGGTGTTAAGGGTAATGGAAAAGAGAAATCAACTGATGGAAGCTCGACAAGCAGATTGGGCAATAGGTGAAGCTTTGGCGTTTCTCAGTTTGCTGAAAGAAGGTCACCACGTGAGATTGTCCGGACAGGATGTCGAGAGAGGCACTTTTTCTCACCGTATGCACATCATTCACGATCAACATAGAGATAAAACGTTCAAAAATATTCTGCACGATGTGTTTCCGGGACAAGGGTTATACACGGTCTCGAACTCCTCGCTGTCAGAATATGGCGTTTGCAGTGAGTAATATCGTAAATCAACGATACAGTAATATCGCAATTAACGATAAGAAATTGATAAATTGGTAAATGGATTATGAACGTAGCGTTCGAGGTCGGTTACTCTGCCTATAATCATAACACTTTGACGATGTGGGAAGCTCAATTTGGCGATTTCTGCAACACATGTCAGGTAATTCTTTCACACTCACTTTGTTTTTGGAGAACAGTGTCTGTGTGTATGCTCTCGAAAAACCTGTTATTGTACATTATCTTTGAGTATGATATAACATGGATTTAACGTTGAATAACTTTTGCTGTTATAATCTAAAGATGAAAATTACCTTTAATAGCTTCATTTGCAGATAGCTGACTGCATATTAATCGCTGCATTACCACGTATTATCTTTTAAACGAGCGTGAATGTTAAACAACGATTAATAAAATTGTGTATGCATTTAGGTTGCGATAGACACTATTCTAAGTTCTGGGCAAACGAAATGGGGTCGACAGGTAGGATTAGTTTTACTTTTGCCTCACGGAATGGAAGGTCAGGGTCCTGAACATTCGTCCGCAAGGCTCGAGCGATTCCTCGAGCTTTGTGACGACGACTGCGTCCATATGCCGGGTAAGGAATCGGGGGTACCGTCAGGAGAAACTGTAGAGGAAATTATGACACGGCAATTATTTGAAATAAATTGGATTATCTGCAATTTAACGACATCTGCAAATCTTTTCCATTGTCTTCGCCGACAGATTCATATGCCTTTTAGGAAACCATTGGTTAGACACGTTTCTACTCTATCTATATTTATCATTCCTATCATTGAACCAGATATAAACCGTTTATTTAATTGATCAGTGCATTATGACACCTAAATCCTTGTTACGTCACCCGATGGCTATATCGCCTTTCTCCGATATGGAATCCGGAACTTCGTTTAAACCTCTTCTTTCGGATCCCTATGTCAAATTAGGAAATATACAAAAAGTATTGATGTGCAGTGGAAAGGTGTATTACGATCTAATCACGGAACGAGAGGGGAAACAATTGGAAGATAAAATAGCTATTATTCGCATTGAGCAAATCTGTCCATTTCCATATCATCTTCTCGCGCAAGAAATGATGAAATATCCAAATGCCAAAGTACAACGATCTAACTTTTCCTTAGTGTGAGAACGAGACTTTAGACCTAGCCATTTATATATTTTGAATATATTTAGATAATGTGGTTTCAAGAAGAACACAAAAATCAAGGTGCATATGCGTACGTGAGGGACAGAATAGTGTTAGCTTTAGGAAAGAAATTGGAAGAAGTGACCTATGGTGGTAGGCCACCTTCAGCTTCTCCAGCAACTGGTAGCAAAGTTATTCATTCGACGGAATACAAAGATATGATGGCTGCTGCTATGAAGCTCGATTAAATCAGAGTTAATTAATCGAAAAAAAAACAGAATTAAACAGAAAATATGTCGTTGGCGACAACGTAAGAATAAAGTAAAAAGATTTTACTTTATTGCCACGAGGAGACCAGAGTACGAATAAACGAGTAAATAATCAGGATAAACGTATACATATAAATCGTATAATGAATTTCTCCTTGATCTTTCTCAGCTCAAATGTCTCTACCGATCGGATGCTGATTCACACTTACCAAAAGGCATAAGTACTTGTAGCCAGTCTTCTTGTAACATGTGCAAATCCATCTGTTAAGATGATCCCACATTGTGCTTTCTTTTCACTACGTATTTACTTTGTTTCACAATTGCCGTGATTAATGCAAGTGGAGCAGACAACTATGCGACGCGTGAAGTATAACTGAACTTGAGAACTCTCTGGGTGAATAGTGCTAATAATCAGTATAACCAACACGCGTACGTTGTGAGATTGTGTATATGGATCGAACTTCCCTATTCTTTTTATAACATTGTAATATTTTTTGAGAGATGAAATTCTTATTACACATTGTAATTTGTGATTTGATATTGTATATATTATTTTTTTTTTTAATTTTATATTAAATGAATATACGAGATTTGTTGCAAATATGTGCTGTTATTTTGGATGAATATACATAAGATGAGTGATGGTTGTTTTCACTGTCAGTAGTAAATATAATGTATCTACGTTAAAATATGTGGAATGTCATCTGAAATGGTCATTACGTACAAAGAGATCCACTGATTTTTTTTTTAGCGCGTTGAATTAATGAAAGAACTCCATAATATATTCAATTCATATAACCTTGAAATTTTTAACGAGAAGCAATTACTCGAGGAATGATCCTGAATATTCAGCGATAAGTAGCGTTACGTATCTTCTTATTGTCAATTTTTTAATATCTTTCATCTTGTACATGGAAACCAATATTGAAATTGTTTCAGATAAAAATTTTATTTTTTTTAAATATCCATTTTTGCCATTGTGATACGAAACAATGACAACGAATAAAGAACTGATAAGAGTCTACATTACTCGCTTATGCATATTGGTTTTTTGCGAATTTTGCTTATTTAGATGGACAAAACATATATTTCCGTTTGTAGGAAAATAATGTAATAAAAAATACAAAGATCTTACCATTTTGGACATAAACTTTACAATCAATGATCCACCACGTTGCTGTAGAAATTCTTTCCCAAGTTAAATGGAATACTTTTTTTATTATTTATTGATTTATTTTTCTATTTATTTATTTATTGATCTTTATTTTTATATTAATTATTATTATTATCTTTATTTATTTATTAGTCATTATCATTTCATGATTGTCACATAAATCGCACAGCGATTTCGTTTAAATCTTGAACACAAAATTTATTTAATTAGAAAATATATAGTTCGATTCACAACATATTTTAAGTAACATTTTAATGATGACATCGGCAATTATTTTTCACTCATTTTCTCGTAGCAAATTTATTACTAAGTCCAATGTTTGTCTAATGTCGAGTTAAAAATGGCATGCCAACGTGCCGATTATTCTTTTGCACTTTGGATTTTCTTTTTTAACGATTAGTACACAGTAGAATAAACTGGTCGATTCACTGACTGCTAATATACGAGTAAGAGAGTAGTAACTGAGATATTCTGCTATGACAACGGATAAAAAAGTTCGTTATCCGTTCATCGACAATCACCAATACATGTTTGGTATTATCAGACATTCAGAAGATAAGAAATTTTTAGCGTTATCGAACAAGTTTCGTAGCTATCTTGTTTACCTTTCTTGCTAGTTTCGTTAATCAATATCTGTAATTTCATTTAGAACATAATTCATCGAGAAATCTGTGACAATTACAAGTGATGATAAGGTAATTAGAAACTTGTTATTGCTAATAAACACGTCAACTCTCGTTTCGTTGAAATACTTTTTTTTATTCTTAAAAATCTCCACAGCTAATGACGAATATTTTCAACATTTTCCAAGCATTTCAGCTTCGTTATATTTATCATTCTACAGTTACATTAAAAACATTAGAACTATCATGTGAACAAAGCAGCCAGTCCGCAATTTTTCATACGTACACGTACGAAAATGCATTTTGGGGATTTAAATGTTCTTCTGCGAAATATATCGACGAGATATGTAACCCGACATCTGTACATCTCTTTGTATCCATGTATTTTTAGTTTAAATTTCTCTGGTGTAAAGTGCTGACAGAATACGATGTTCGTTTACAATTTGAATCAAATTTCCCGCGGCGAGGGCGCTGTTTCCTTTGCGCCCCCTCCCCTGCCGAACTAGAGGGAGCAGCAGCGAAGGGGAAGGAAGTGACGCGCAGGGCACTTAGTCGAACAGCCGGACAGTCGAGCCAGGCATTTGGTGCGGTGATGTTCGGTTTGTTCGTATCTGTTTCGTCGCGTTGCGTAATCGGTTGAAAGAGGAGGAAGCGGAACGCAGGGGAACGCATATCGAAGTCGTAGAGGCAAATTCGACCGTGCCTTGCGCTACCGTAAACGTAACGACACTGCCTGCCGCAGATCAGGAGATATGTCGCAGAGTGGAGGCAAACATTGCTAGCATTGTGAATGACAAGACTGGATTTTCCGCCAACGGATCGATAACGAACGACGAGAAATTTGACACGGTTAAAATGTCGTCGGCGATCAAATCCAGCGGCACGCCGGGCATCACTCCGCTTCTGCCCGTGCTGCGTCATTGCAAGTACGAGCACTTCGTCGCTGGTATATCAGGCGGCGTGGTCTCTACGCTGATGTTGCATCCTCTGGACCTAATCAAGACCAGGTTCGCAGGTAAGGCGGAATCAAACGTGTCATTGCTGACGACATAACGGTCGTAGTTGCAAATGGCGGGTACGGATTCGATCTGTTCGATATATACGATATATACACGTGGTGCACGCGCTACATTCTATATTTGTACGCGCGTTAGGTGCAGAAAGTTTTCTCCTTGATGTGTCTCGTCCCTTCAACCCGTGGATTTAATCGCTGTTTGCCTTGTAACTTCTCGATTTTAATTGTTTAACACTGATAAAAGACAATGGAAAGGAATCGTAATAATAGTATATTTGTAAGTGGCGTTCATCTTCGAAACAAATGATGCGTGCCGATTGCCGTGCCAATTTTCAATCTTCATTCTGTCTTGATTTTTTTTTGCTTTGAAGCTTTGAAGTAGCATCTTCCGGAATTCTTGCTTCGAAACATTCGATAATAGAATCCTAGTTATATATATTTATATCTTGTGAAATATTATCTAGCTTGTACTTTAGTATTTTGTATACTCTGCTGTTAGTCATATATGTATTATGTATTACATATATGCTACTGCTGATATATTGCTAATCTAATATCGGATGACTACGCGTCTACAGTGCGAATCGCTTTATTTTCTCAAATAAGAACTGTTCCAACTAAGCTAAAAAACAGCTGATTTTTTAAATTGCAGAAACTTTAAGCCTTTAAATGCTGTCTCAAGTCACACAAACAGTTTGACAATTCACACGCGAACGATATTATCGCTAATACTATCGTTACATAATTGATTTACACAGAAATTGTAAATAGTCTTATTAATTAATTTCTGAGAAGCTGACGTCCAGTGTTCAATGTTCTTTGTTGGGGAAAACCAGTCGGGAAAGCAAATTATTAAATCAAACGTTAGCCATTGCTACCGCTTGGTGGTAAGATAATCAATCTGATCTCGAACATGCATCACAGACAAGTAATTGGAAATAATCGAAGGTTCGAATTCGATAGAAAAGAGTATAAAAAGCGCCGTGACGTGTGGCGGTCGATGCTCCCTATCATTTCGTACGAATCGGCTGAGAACACCACGTGGCTGTTATCGAGAAGAGTCGAAAAGTATTTTCTTTAGACTCAACGCTATATTCAACTTTGCTCGTTCATTGTCTATTATAAATAGAAAAGAACTGTATACACTCCACGCGGCAGGAAGTGATGCTTATCAGTATTGATTTTCGTTATTCGCCTATTCTTAAGTGTAATAAAAAGTATCTCACTATAGTTCTATATTGACAATTGATAATCGAACATACTTGTACCATTCATTGTCACCATGCAGTGTTTGTCTTTTCGGTCATTAGTCATTTATCTCATTCGGCAAAGTTTAAAGTATCTCCTATCATTGGCACGTGATTTTTCCAAAAAAAAGTAACTATCTTATCTGTAGCAGCAGTCGCGTTTCGAATAGTAAAATTCCGAGAATTGGTATTAATATTTATGACCTGCCAACGATTGAAAATTAATTTAATAATTTGTAAAATGTAAACGAGAAAAAATGATTAGTCATTTTAGCAAATAAATAGTAGCAGTGATTTAGACTCGCAAGATAACATTATATTTAGATACACAATAATAGTAGCAATGTATTTAGGTATGTTGCATTCGGAAACGAAAGGTCTTTGAGCGCAGTGTCCAAATCTTTTGGAATTTTCCTCGATCACGCAGAGAACACGTGTGGGTAAAGTTGCTTTTCGGATATTGCTGATCTAATTAATTTTATCGATAAATATGATTTATTGTCCATTAAGCTTGGCTGTAAAACCGAGGTCAATGTTATATATCGGCTACTGAACAATAACTTATATTGTCGAGTAGTGTGAAAATTTGCACGTGCAATTCAAATAATACAATGGCCTTGAAATGTACGAACAAAGTGCCTCGAAATGGAAAATTCAGGTCAACTTTCAATCACATTTAGGAATAGAAAGTAAACGTTCCTATGATTATGTTCTTGGATTAAAGGACATCTCTTGTTTTATGGCGAATTTTATCTTTACAACTGTATTTATTTGGTCGTTACTGTTAAACGCAGTGTTTTACAAACGCAAGAATTTCAGAAATTCTACCTTGCAGTGACATTTATCGTTTCGCGTTATACTTGACACGAATGTTGTAGTCAAATTACTTCGAGATTATTCAGAATTGGCCAGGTTATCGCTAATGTTATTCAATACATATAATGAGGAATGAGTAATGACCAATGGTTTCTTATTGTTCCTTTTCAATGTGTGCACATATTTAACTGCGTTCTTATGGATTCGATGTAATTGAAATATTTATTGCACGATCTCTGTTAAGAAATATGTTTCGACGTATATTTTTATTGATGTAACTTCTATTGACCAATTTTATTCCATTTATATCGAAGTACGTTTGAACAAAGATTTATTTGGGCATGGTCAAAACTTCTGTGCACGTTCATTTGCAATTTATATTCTTGTTATTATTATTAATTTATATTTAATTAAACTATTAGTTCTAATTCCATTATAAATTTTATTTAATAATGCGAAAGATATTTACATTATTATATTATATTACTGATTGTATTATTATATCTATATTATTAATTTATATTATAATTTCAATTACTATTCACATTATTAAATCCTTTTTAATACTATGAGAGACCTTTGTTAAATTCTTTTTAATATTTTTTTTGTCGCATCTTGCACCTAGATTGCACAATTTTATAACTTTCGTTACAAAATGTTAACTCACATAATCTTAATTCATCGAGGATCAAGCAACATAAATTATAAATTTGTATAACTATTGCTTAATGAATTTAAGATTACTAAGAAAAAAGTTCAAAGTAGCTGTGTGATTTCTATTAATTGGCCAATTTTGAAGTTGAAGAGATTTCGAAGCATGCTTGACTCAGTAAACTAGTAATAAAATTTTTATGCAACAAGGGGACATCGGAACGATAACAGTTGAAAAAAGAAAGTTCATTTTACTTTTTTCGTTATTATTGAAAGACCGATGACGGAGATTCGTTTTCCGCCTTATTTTCGTCGTAAAATTGGCTACATACCAAATCGCAAGAAATTCCGCGGATTGCATCAGAAGCACGTGAGCCCGAGCGATTAACATTTTAATGCTTTTCTCGCGCGATTAAATTTCTATTTCATGTGAAATTAATTCGAAACAATTTAATCGTTTGAAGACTGAATCACGATTTCTATGCTCTGAAGATTTGAAATTACTTTTTTAAAGTAGTTGAGGCTAAATAGCCGCATTTATAATTTACGTTCTCTACTTTTATAAAGAGATTTATCATCTCTGTGTCTTTCTTCATATCACGTGAGATAACCTCTATTATTTGTACATGAAACAAAATAGAAATTTTGTAAACTTGGAAGAGAAACAAGAATAGGAAAAATTAAGTTCACAAGATAGTCTCACGATGGAATTGTTATTATCTAATTGTCGATATAATTATTGGACTGTGGATTTTTTGTACAAATTCGTATTTTTCGGAATACATATATTTACAAAATGGAAATGCGGTAGAAAATTTTTACGTGCCAAAAATGTTTTGCGCACCAAATCTTGCGCTCCAAAAGCATTATGTACATATATCCTGGATATTCTATATATATTTTTTCATGCAAAATTTTGTTCTGTGCAATTTTCCATTTTAAAATTTCTCAAATACGTAAATATGTAAAAATCTGCAGTTTTGTAATTATAAATATCAATAATCTAATTAATTATTAATTTTTATAATTAATTATTAATTTTATCAGATTAATCTAATGTTATAATGTAAATTCGTGTCAATGGGAAATATTTTTTAAGTTGTTAAATTGACTCTTCTTTCCATATATATAAAATATAAAAAATTGTTGACACAATTTCAGTTTCACAAAAATGATTTCTTGTTATCAGCCCAAAGTTGTTTTGCAATATTCCAATATTGCAACGCATTTACAAGTGTGTAAGTCGTCGATAACTTATTACAACAAACATGTTCGTTCACACCAAAAATAACGAAGAATTATATTTATGGCGAATGAATTAAAGTAAACACGATGTACGCCATTGTTTCTCTGAAAATTCGATAAGAATAAAATGTGATTTCCAAGTGTCACGAGGTTGAAGTTACAAGCTCGTTAGATAAACCGTGACATGTGATGGAAGAAAAAGTAAAAGACTTTGCTTATCGCTTAGTCTCTGTTTATATTATCATGGCGAGTCAAATGAAAAGAAGTAAAGAAGGTTGCGAACAATAGTACCATTTAAAAGAATTTTATATGTTAGCGGTTGATCACACTGTCTAGTTTTCTCTTTCATTTTTTTAAATAAGATGTATTCATTATTTTTTTTTTCTTACAGTTAGCGATGGCCATTCACGCGTGGGTCCACAATATAGTAGCCTTAAAAGTGCAGTGGTACAAATTGTTAGGAGTGAAGGAGTCAAAGGACTCTATAGAGGGGTAACACCAAACGTTCTAGGATCTGGTGGAGCATGGGGTTTATACTTCTTTTTGTAAGGACTTTAAATGATCTAAATAATTCTATAACCGAAAGATTTTGATATAACCTTTGTTAATAACACATGAGAATTGTTTTTATTTAGCTACAATAGCATTAAAGCATGGATCCAAGGAGGAAATAGCAAGAAGCCATTAGGGCCCTCACTGCACATGTTTGCCGCTGCAGATGCTGGAATTCTTACTTTAATTGTGACAAATCCACTTTGGGTGGTGAAGACACGTTTATGTTTGCAGTATATGGACGATAAACATCTTCCAGAAACGCTTAAATATAAAGGCACGGTAGATGCAATTAGAAAGATTTATAGGACTGAAGGATTTAGAGGCTTGTATCGAGTAAGTAAATTTTTTCTTAATGAAGAAAGAACATATAATCTTTAATTATATCTTCTAAATGTATTTTTAAATGCTTATAGGGTTTTGTACCTGGAATGTTTGGTGTCTCGCATGGTGCTATTCAATTTATGGTGTATGAAGAGCTGAAAAATTGGTACAACAATTATTTGAATGCACCAATTGATACTAGGCTGGTAAGAAAGCATACGATTATAAAATATATACTGAATTGATTTGACATTTAAAAGGAGGTCATAAAAAAAAATATTCTCATTTACAGAACACATTTGAATATATCTTCTTCGCGGCGATTTCAAAATTGATTGCCGCGGCCTCGACTTATCCGTATCAAGTTGTTAGAGCACGCCTTCAAGATCATCACCACAACTATAATGGCAGTATACATTGCGTTCAATCGATATGGAGGTCAGAAGGAATAAGGGGTTTCTATAAAGGCTTAACTCCCTATCTTATACATGTTACACCAAATATTTGTTTAATTATCGTAATTTATGAAACATTTTCTAATGTGCCTATGCATTAAAATTTTTAAATGTTAGAAGAAGGCAAGAACGTATTAGTCCCATTCTATAATTTTTCAAGATAGAATTACACTTTGATATTGGTTGTTTTCCAGCCCGTAATGTAATTTTTAAGCTGATATTTGATAATTATTATTTGGAACGATTTTATGTGGATTGTACTTTGAAACTTTTTATTTCATTTTGTCGTTTTATCTCATTTGTCAATTGGGAACAGTATTATTAAAAAAAAAGATTATTTCTAAGCATATATATTTTGTAGAAATGGCAAAATAATAATTATATACATTAGTTTTTATTTTCAAAGTGTAAATTTCTATCGGCTGCTTTTTATTCTTAATTAGAATCAGTTAATTGATAAAATAATATTGATTAAATGAAGAATTGAAGAATATTTTGTTTAACGAAACAAATATATTCCAGCAGCATAACCAAAAAAAAAAAAAAAAACGAAAAAAAATGAGATTTATAATAGTTGTAATGAATCCAGTTATTTAATTCATTCAGATAATATTCTTGAAAATTCTTTTTTGAAAAGTAATTTGTACTATAATAACAAATAATATTGGGGATAATTTTGTTGTTTTTGATAATAGTACTTTATCGCAGTCTTTGAATGATAAATGCCTTGATATTCTAAGAATAGATATTTAATTTATTTAAATTTACTTTTGAGAACACAAACAATCCATTAGATTTTTTTATACTAGAACAATTAGAAACAGTCTCTAACATTTAGTATTTTACGATCATGATATGTGTCACTTAGATGACTGTTTCGTCTCATAATGGAATATTTTAAAAACATAGCGATGACTAAAAACAGTTCTTAATTTTATTTTTGAAATACACAATTAATAATTCATATAGATCAATCATATATTTCATTTATTTAATATTTCGCGTATATGGAATAATTTTATTTGCTTTTATGATGCGCGAAAAAGAAAACGAGTTTTATATAAATTTGATAGAAATCTTTCTTATTAGCAATTTTTTTTTTTTTTTTTTTTTGAACTAACATTCAAGTCGATAATATCTATCACGTATTAAATATTTTCTTTTTAAAATGAAATTACATTTTAATAACTTTACCGTAAACTGATATTGTTTGTAGCTTCATTAAGAATGGTTTCAAAAAAAAATATTTAAACTTTTTCATTATATTGTCAGAATGTAACTCGCGAAAGGTACAAAATGTAACAAAGAATAGAATATGACAAAGTCGCATGATTATATAAATCTATAAATAACAAATCATGCGTATACCTGAAACAATGGCAAATCACTTTTTAGTGCGAATATGTTACAAAAATTAATAGATAAATTACAAGTTTTGTTGTCATTTGCAAATGTTGATCGCAAGTTTCAATTAAGAAGATCGTCTGAGAAGTGCATAATGAACTTTTGTCTATATCTCGAGAACGAAAGCAACTATCGAAATGAAATAAAAAGGAAATAAAAGTAGAATTTATTAGCTACAAAATTTTGTTTTTCTACATAATTATTTAACATATTTTTGTCAATGCGTGACAAGTTTTTCCATTTCGTCAGCGGAGAATTTTGGTTGTCTACTTTTAATAAAGGAAGTCATTGCTGTCTTGATTTCATTGTCTGACTTAAAATGAGTATCCTTGAATGCTCTTTTCAGTTCTAGAAACATTGCTTGAATCTCAGTTGACATCGGTTGACTATATTGAACTTCGCTCTGAATGAAACTGTTTTTCAAGTAAACTTATCGATATTTGGCATGTTTATAAAGGTGAGGGCTATAAAGTGAGTGCTCACGCAGAAGTACATTTTTTTCTTTCGTTCTGGAGATACAGACGAGTCGACTCTCGTAAAAGTAAATGAAATGGAAGTGTGCGTAGGAATGTAATAATTATCTGCAATTTAATTATTACCTATTATATTTCTGTATGCAATGAATAAGTACCTCGTTTCGAGAAATCAGATAAATATTGCAAAAGTTTGTCGCAGAGTCTGCTACTCGGGTCGATTGACGATGTAGCAATAACGTTCGATGTTCTTGCAATTTTCAAACAGTAGGTTTAATTTATTTATATGAATTTCTAGTTAGGAAACTCATGACTTACAAATTACTTAATAAACATCGGCAGCAGCACTTAATTGTTTCTAATGATAAGCTAGCTGCTGGATCATTTAGATGCCCTTTCTTTTTATAATAGCAAGCGCAATGCTTTTAATATTTATGGAACTTAATAGAAGAAAAATATTTGTCGAAAGATCAGGAATCTGAAGGGTGTTAACTTTGTATCGGTTGTTTACATATTTTTCTTTACCAAATGTAATATCGTGACGATCGCCTGTTCTATCTCCTCCCTTGATTACTACGAATGAAATCAATTGCTGTGGCGGGACCACAGTTATGAAACGCACGAACAATATTTAAAAGAGCAATGTGTTTATGTGTATGTTTTGATGAGTGCGTGTGTGTGAGACATGGAATGTAATTATGATTAGACGGATCATTTGTTAGACCACCAGCGGTACGATTTTTGGACGTATGATTTATGAAGTTGTATGTGTATCTACAACATATCAAAAAATTAAAACCATCTGAATAAGAAATAAACTATGTAGAATTGGAATTGTCTAGATTTTGAGAAACTCCTTTATCCGCTTCTTTAGTTTCACGCGTAAAAATGATAAAAATTCTTCAACAAACTAAATAAAATTTATAAAAAAGTTTTTTCGACTATTAACAATTAAGAGCATTAATTGAAATACACAACGAGGTTACATAATGTGATTAACCTTGTTGAAACATTGAACAATAAACTCGTGACGTACGATTACTTTCTTTCAGATAAAGATAGAGAAAGAGAAATGGACATGCCTTGATTAGTGAATCACGACAAGAATCGTACGCCGGTTCAAGTTTAGTGCAAATGAAAACGTACATTGAGAAAGCTCTACGCAATCGACGATGGAAAAAGAGGAAACAATTAACAAAAGAGTATTGCTGGTGGTTAATTGCAGGTATGAGGGATGGCGAGGCTTTTACAAGGGTCTAAGTGCGAACCTGACCAGGGTGACTCCAGCCACTGTGATCACGTTCGTGGTGTACGAAAACGTGTCTCATTATCTGCGTGAAAGAACGATGGATCAAGAACGAGCTTTGCCAATTTTGATCAAGAATATTGAAGAGAATACCTAAATTTAGAAATTGTACTGCGAGAGTAACCGTGAAAAGAAAATAGATTTATTTGCTAAAATAGTCGATACGGATGCTATTACGACGTGTGAAAATTTTTATTCAAATAATGCAGAATGGAATGCATTTAATCGCATTATTAATGCATTGCGCGTCATTCTATACATGCATGTTCGTGAATTTGTGATGTTGAGCATCACTGTCCACTGTTATTGCGAATACTAATTGTGAATATAGTAACGAGATTTCTTAATGCTAATCAAGTACTTTTACTCGTCTTACGAAACTCTGAACGTCGTTATAATGAAGTTACTATTATTATTACAAATTGCATACGCACATGTCTTTTCATTCACGAAACTTTTATTTAAAACGTACATATAGTATTTTTTTCCGATAATTCGGAATCAATTAGCTTCCATGATAGTTTTTTCCTATTCTTAAGTATTAAGTACTCTTATTTTACTGTTTCATTGTTGGAAGAACAATGGGCATTTTTACGTAAATACGATTTCAGCTACGCATAGATGAAAATGTGTGTGGTACTTTATTATTGTTAGTGATTTCCAATGTACGATAAAACAATATAGAACCTTATAAAATTATAAAACATGGAGAAGTTCGTTATTGATGTCTTTAGTTATTATAATGAATTGCAAAAATAAATTGCTTGCTAAGAGAAGAGCCAGATTATTTGTATTTACAGAGAATTTATTTAAAGATATATATTTTTTTACAAAGATTATGGAGATTTTACAAAGATATTGGATAAACAATGTTTCGTATAAATAATCATGCGATGAAGAAGTATATTTCACAAGCAATAAGATACACATGCGTGATGTGCAAGTGTTAGCTCTTAGAAAATCACGTAAAAGAATTTTGAAAAATTCAATAAAAGCAGTTTGATATTTATTATTAAAAATAAAAAAATTATTTTTTTCTGCAAGGTTTCCATGATTTTTGAATATACAATTGATTAAATAGTGTTTAATTGTGATTTCAAACTTAGGATTTCAGTTTCGTTAATGTTCGCTCATGGGCCGAAAATGCCCATTATTCTCTGCAATAATTTAGATAAGTCGCTTTACATAAGCAAAAAAATATCGAAAAATTGTACATATATTTATTTCTTAGTAATAAATTATGCGGATATTTTATTGAAGTTTTGAATTTGTTAATGAATTTGAAAATGTTCTTCGAAACGAATACAGAATAGAAGAAGGTATGTATGTATTTTCGATTCAATAAATATTACGATATAAAAAAAAAATGATGTTTCTCATTCGACGATAAAAAATATTATTTATTAGGGCGGTGCGGTATAACATTCTTTAACAACCTCATTATTGGACGACAGTATTATGAAGATTACGTTTAATATTGTGGCTTCTTCAACTATTATCGTTAAGATCATGGCGCCTTATCAAGGCTAATGGACTTTCAGGGCATTTTTTATAGCGGTAATTGCAATCTTTTGTATACTCAGCCTCGGTGATCTCGCTCGAAAGATTTTCATCTTGCGAAGAGGATGGCCTATGATGAAAATTATACACTTTTAAATACAAAAATAGCTTTTAAACATAAAACAGAGTAGTGTGTCTGAAAAACATGTTTCGAAACTTCTAATTTGCTCAATTTATCGAAAAATTTTTGTTAAAACTGCACATACAGCAAAGTCTGTTCAGCACTTACGTAAATAAAATTTGCAACACATCGCCAAGCACACCGTTACTAGTTAAAGGGTAGTTGGCAACTTCACAGATCATTTTTAGTAAACAATATTTCCCAGAATATCCGAAACTATAAAAAGGAATATCGTAATTTCTTTTTTTGCGTAATTTAATCAGAATTTTATTATTTCACGTTTTATTTCTGATCAATTTCTTCACCTTTCTAACTTGTTCATGAGGATATCATACGCCAATCGTCGATTCAGACTTCGTTTCTTGAGATGCGAATCGTCTAAGTAATAAGTGGAATTCCATTCTCCTGGGAGAGCATAATTCGCTTCGAAAGTCAAAGAGAATGACACACTTTTGCCAGGAATATCAAGGGGCACTCCGAGAGCGAAGAATATCTGCATACGTAAGAGACATTTTTTCCATGATAACTATTGATATCAATATAGACTGCATTGAAATGATACTTGTACGACACGCAATTTTTTTTTCTTCGTATTATCTGTTTCGTATTCTATATTTAAAAGTTACTGGGGTAAGAGTTCGGATATCAAATATCAATTTAACGAATAAAAAAAATTTTTTATCTGTTTACGAAAAATTAATAATTTATTCTCTACTTCACCCCCATGCCGCTGCCTTCGGGAAATCCAATAGATCTAAGGTGTCTTGCTACCCCATGCGTGATGTTTTTCACTCCTGAGACTCGCGATACGCACATGAGGTAACACACGACAACGTATATCGTGACTGACCGTCCGGAAGGAACACGAATCTGGTCCGTCATATTCGGAATCCCATCGGTAAATGAGTTGTTTGTCCAACTTGAACTATGTTTTACAAGTCGAAGATAGAAGAAATCGTTGGAAGCCATATTTCACCAAGTACATCGCGTTAATTAACCAGAGTTTGCTCGAATCATTTGCTTCATTTTTTTTTTTTTTTTTTATTAAACGAAACGCTATGTACGTAAGATCTTAAGCGAGATGCGATTTAACGCTACACGAAAAATATACGATGAATGTTTACGAGCGAGCTAATAATTGTATTATACTTGACGAACAGTGATTGGATTAATTCGCGTGTATGTGTGAATCATTGATCCCGCTACATTTTTGCGCGGACAACGAGCCCGGGGGGACAAACATTAAAGAGCGAGTCTAAAAAGAGAATTAAATCGTCCAATCTTAATGTCACATCTTCCCGGAAGTGAAATTTCAATTTTTATTTCGCTGTAGTTGTTCAGGCAACGACCATTTTGCCAGCTCGCCGGGGATCCATTTCGTAAATTTGCAAAATCTCCTCGGCTCGAGGACGCGCAACGAAGGCTTTAGAGGCGCGTTTATCATCGGGGTCGTTTAAAACAATTCAAACACACGGCTCGGTCCAGATCAGTATGCATTAGCCCCAGATTGAATTAATCATCGAATCGCAATGCGGCTGTGTTGCCGCGTTGTTTAGCGCATTCCAGATTCAACGGTGAACTTGTAATTATTATTCTCTGGAACTTTGCGCGTGTCCCGCTGCCAACCCCCGCAGTTGAATAATACGCGGAAACTCCGTACGCCGTAGGGCTTTGAATATCTGGGACAAAGTTACTCGTTGGAAACACGCATATACCCGGCCGAAGATACATCATTGATTAGCGGCCGTGCGAATTCACCGTTCATGAATTTCGTCGCTATACGTACGTATACCTGCGCCTTGCACAGTACGACGTTCGACTCTAGCTTGTAGGTGGTTGGTCCTAATTCGAATTGTGTCGCTACAACAGCGGTGAAAATTCATGACTCTGCAGTATTAACACGCAACGATCGCCGCACTCCTCTCTAGGCGTTGCGAATTTTGTAAGAAATTCTTTTGAATTTAAACGATCGCTTTGTTACTGTTACATATAAGTGAAAAATACAAGCACACAAAACAGAGTGTTTTATCATTATTTCGCCAAGTCGACTAATCAAAAAATGTTTTTGCTTACAACGAATATTGTTTGGTACAAAGGGGTGTCTTATGTCGCGCAAATTATCTTTTTGTAGCGGTGAGGAGAAATTTCAAGATTGAATTAATTTTTTTAGATAGAAACATATTTTTTCGTTGATTAAAGATAGGATAGATATAGACGCAGACGAGGTATATGAATAGGCATATTCTTATGGAACTTGTCCCACGATCTGAAATATCGACATACTAAAAAATCAGTGATTTTTTAGCGCAATCTTTTGCTTAAACAACGGCACATTGAAGAACTATATCAAGTAAAACGATAGAAGTTGATCAAGTAAGTGAGTGCAAAAGAAACATGTTTTTTCAAATCCATTACAATGTCGTCAAATTTTCAACATGGAAATGTGAAGTTAAACTAATTGAAATCACTCTACTATATATCATAAAGATCTCTATCCATGTTTTATGGAATTACGATGGTTTTCTTTTTCATATAGTGAACTAAAATTCTAAATTTATTAATAAAATATTAAAGAACCTACCAACTCAAATAAATTTTATCGAAAGTTTGATATGTGAGAATCTGTTCGGTTCAATCCCGGACGAATCCACTTTTGTAGGATAAAATAAAAAGATATTTATGTGGAATAATTTGGGCATTTTATAAACGCAACGCTACTTTAAGAAACGCGATCACTCATTATCGCAACACTAACAAGAGAAAAAACAATAAAATCGCGATGAAATAATGTCGCAACACTAAACCAAATTGAATGAAAAAATTATTATTAGTAATACAAAAACTACTGTTTGAACAAAAAACTATTTCAAATATTTTAATACTTTAAAATTAAATAAAAACAATGATTCTATAATATAAAAACAACAGAAAGTAAGATAAATTTCACTATAACACTAAATTGACAATTAAAATTGCAAAAGACAATCGCGGTATCATAATTCACAACTCTAAACCAAACACGATTATCATTTCTTCACAACTCTAATTTAAACCGTAATCAATCTTTCACAACACTAATAAGAAAAACCGCGAGTTGCCCAAAACGATGATGAACGATGGTGGACGATGATGGAGAAAAAAAAAATAAAACTACAAATACTAAAAGAGCATAGTGACAAAGTAGTAACGAGAATGACTTCCCATGCTCTGGACCCATTTAAAGGATCCAGAAGATGAGAAGTCATTTGTTGTGACCCTCTTCGTGGCAGTTTGCCGGGCCTCTTCGGCTTATAGCCTCTTCTTTCTTCGAGCGCAATGCCCGCTGAAACTTACATCTAGCTCGAGTCTTTCTAACCGCAAACCAAAAAAAAATAACTTATAACGGTGAAATAATAGTATAAATCGCGAAAGCTGACCTCAATACACATGCACGACCATCGATCATAGTGATCGTTGTTCGTTCGCACGTGCGTGCTCGAGCAATACCTACATAAACGTTCGTTTCGGGACCTACTCGCGACCTATCCGCGACCGCGACCGCGACCGCGATACTAAATTCGAAAAATCGAAGAGTAAAACCAGGAACAAGTGGCATGCTCCATTTGTACCAGTTTCACTGTCGATTCTTCAAATTAGATTTCCTGAAACAGATTGGACACGGGAAAAGGGGACACGCGACCAGAGACTGTGCCAACCTGCCCGGCCCTACCTACTTATAATTAATCACAGGCACACCAGAAAGTAAGTTACCTATCCTAATCAGACGCCCTATATTTAAAAAATGGCAAAACAGGCACACCAACACACTCACTCCACGGTTCTCACACATACCACTCGGGCGCAGACCTAAACTAGAGAGGACGTCCTGGGACACCTCCGACACTCGAGTTTAACACACGACTTTCACACTCTAATTTACGTACCATTTTCCTGAAATCGACTGACAATGACTAGCGAACACTGCGTAAAATGTGATTAAAACACGTTTATATTTACAGCTAATATTAATAACCGAGAAATAATACATGTAACTTTTACAGAAATTACACATTGACTTGGAATTATTATTATAACTGACAGTATAGGTATAATAATAATGTAATTATAGTCTAAATATTACGATAATAAATGCATAATTTTTTAAATTAGTGTATAGATATTTTATTAATTGTTCAACTTATAATGAATGGAACGATAGAAACGACGCAATTCCACATCCTAACTAGACACACACATGCGGAAAGTACGTCGTGCACGATACGCTAACACACTGTCAGTCGCTGAGAATTTTTTGTAAAATTACAAACTATGGTCATCGTGCCCAATGTCTTTCACCCACCCAAGTAGCACCTGGGCACGTGAGTGAGATCCTGATAATGAACACGGAAAGGGTTAAATCTGAAAATCCTGAACTAAAAAAATAATTAGTTTAGATAATTTGTATCTAATGGACTATTGCATTATTCTATTTCAAATTGTTATGACTATACTCTTATAATTTATCAGAAATTATTGAAATTGCAAAAGAATAAAGACGATGAACAAAACTTGAATTTGTTAAAAAGGATATTACGGACAATCTAATTGACTCAAACAATCAGAATCAAACAACTGACTCTAAGTTCAGTATTAATAGAAGTAATCTCAGACGACTTCTTTATCAAAGCATATTCTCGAAACGCGAAAACAATTTCCAAACTATTTGCTTTGATTAAAAAATCTGCCTGTCGCGAAGTATCTTCTTGCACATAAAGTTGCATACATTTTTCTACAGAGAAAATTCTAATCTATTATATTTAAAAATCTACTGAAATGTTATATAATTATAGAACTCAATTGATTAAATCATTTAATATTATTAGTAATATTAATAATAAAAGTTGAAAGAAGAACATGAAGTTAAAAATTATTAATTATTATGATAAGTATTAATTATTAGTCATTACAATAGTTATAACAAAGTATATTACTTGTATCAATAAGTAATATTTGCATCTTTCATAGCAACGAAGTCGGAAAGTATTCGTCTTCTCTACTATGAAATGGTCAAACGAAATCGTTTTAATAATAATTATTCATAAATATTTATAATTTATTTATTCATTTTACTTTTGCAAACATTTATATTGAAGATATAAATATATGCATCGCAATGTGCAAGAAGCCCTATCCTAATCTAATATATAAAAAAATCAGAAAAAAATGTTACTACTCACGGGTATAAAAAATACCCGCGGTCACTATGCTCATCAAAAATTCTACGTATACAACCAATCACCCGTGCCGATTTGGACCTTTCGTCCTACGACATGATTGAGTGACCGGAGGAACAAAAATGCATGCGACTTACGATTAATGCGAAGAATGTTATCGTTGCTACTGTACTGGACCAAGAAAAGTCGTCATGAAGATCTTCATCAAGTAGCATCAAGTACCACTGAGAATCTCATAGTGGAAGTGAACGTTGTGAAATATTCCTTAAAAATATTAAACATTATAAGTTTGTTTCTGAAGACACAGTGTTATTCGTGAAAATTTAAATTTTAACAAAGATAAAAACTGGGACTTTAATAATTTGAAATGTTTCTAGAATGTTAGAATATTAGAATAGAACATAAAATTAATTCAAGTAGAGTTAAAATACTTACATTTTTAGCTTTTAAAGCACTGTAAGATTAGAAAAAAGAAGTGAAGATTGTGGAAGATCTGTAACAATACATGAAACATTACAATTTGTATGTAAAAATAAAGCAAAATCTTAAATAGTTTAAAATGTCTTTACTTTAATAAGTACAATAATTTTATACTCTAGTTCAAAAGAAAGACAACTATATATCTATAGGGAATATATTTAATTCAATTACATGTGGTAAAGTACTTACATTCTTAGTTTTCAAAGCATCATCAGATTTTTACAAAGAATAAGGGAAATTGTAGAGGATCTACAGTCACATAAAACATAAAACATTAGAATTTGTATTTGAAAGCGAATAAAATCTTAAGTTGAAGGTAATGAAAGATTCTTACACTCTTAACTTTAGAGCCACTGTTGGATATTCTTCCAAAAATACAAAAGAATTGATGCTGTGAAGCGTCTGTAACAAAACGTCAAATATTATACATTGTTGTTAAATTTTAAAAATTGAATATATTGAGGTACAATATATAAAACTACTTACGATCTTGATCTTTGGAGAGGCCTCATCCTCATCATTAGAGCACTGACTCTAATACTGACAACAAATATTGAACAAAAAAAAAATATATAAAAAAAAATCCACGGTTTAAATAACAATCGGCAGACTCACTGGCTTTAACTTCGTGAATTATAATTAAAATGAATAAATGATTCAATTTAATAAGAACCATTTTGTTCAGAAAAATATTAAAATATTGCGCAATAAACACTGACTTTACCGACTGCGCGTGGTCACAAAAATTTTCTGAAAATAAAGCTGATTAGCAAGGGAAGGACAATGAATACGTTCATTCAGAAAATACTGCTATTTTTCTGGGACATGATTATAAATAAACTTGAATATGTAAAGATATTGGTTGCAAATTTTGTATTTCTCACTACTGAATACTGTAAATGAACAACCATTTGAAAAATTGTATTCGGAATATTCTGTTCCTTAATAAAGTATGTACATTAGTAATATATCACATCGCACGTTATAAATATTTGAAAATGTTTGCATAAATCAAACATTTCACAGTTATATTTATGAAATAACATTATGAAAACTGCGTTTAAAACTTTGCTTTGAACCATTAAATTGGATAACAGTGTTTACAAGCAGCAAATATAGTAAAGTACATATGGTATAGTAAGTACGAAAACATTCAATCCAATACAAGAATACATATCCATTTGAAATTATTAACCGTTAAGGTACTACCTCTATATTCGAAATAAAATATTAATTGATTTAATCTTTACTATTTTCATTTTTGTATTCCAAAAATTACATATTGCGAATTATATCTCAATTGTATACCAAATGTTGCCAACATTTCGTTCATCAGATTGTTCATTAATGATCGTGGCGTCTATGTATTCTATGCCATCTTTGCAATCAAGGAATAACCTGCACAAAAAGGAAACAAAAGTTAAAACAAATATGTTAAATGAAGGCAAATATGTGAAAAAAGTGAAATAATCGATTTCAAATTCTATTAAAAAGAGATAAGGTACTGGTAACCGTAAGAGTAAAATCGACGAATGAAGAAAAACTGGCCTGAAAAGTTTCAAATCACTGCACGATTTCGTTATTATAATGCTCAATAAACTGTTAAACACACGCATCTTAATTAAATGATATTATTAATGAGAAATATATGGAAGTAAAAGAGTATCGAAGAAGTGACGTCATTGTAGGGACGCCTCTGATATTTCGCGCGAAATTACGTGCGACTACAGCGCCTCAACGGTGAAACACGCAATATATTTCCTACGATTCTCGAAATAATCGATATTTCTCATGATCGATTTTTAGCGGGAAGCATGGCGGAAAGGAGCAGGCCTCATCTGTAAAGAAGAAAGTATTGTCCAGAAGAATCATCTAGAAAGAAGTATCGCCCAAAAGTTCTCAGGTAAAATATAAATCAATAGCTGTTAGCTGTTAGAGATTAGTATTTGAGTTGTGAATTTTTAAGATAAAATTGTATTTTTAGCTTCAACTCAAGGTAAGATTTAACCAAATAATTATTACATATAATTTTCAATAATTAAAGAAATAATCGCATATGAACATTTAAACATAAGCAGAATATACTATGCTAAAAATTATTTATAATTTTATATCAAAATTTAATTTCCATTATAAAAATTACAAATATTGTAACCTTGTAACATGACTACTTTTTTAATATATATGATTGTTGTGCGATTACAGCGCCCCAATGGTGAAACACGCAATATATTTCCTACGATTTTCGAAATAATCGATATTTCTCACGATCGATTTTTAAGTGGAAAGAATGGCGAAAGGAAGCACATCTCATCTCTGTAGAGGAGAAATTATTATCCAGAAGAATCGCCTAGAAAGAAGTATCATCCAAAAGTTTTCAGATGAAAATATAAATCAATAGCTGTTAGATTAATGTTTGTGTTGTGAATTTTTAAGATAAAATTGCATTTTTAGCTTCAATTCAAGGTAAGATTTAATCAAACTATTACATATAATTTTCAATAATTAAATCACGTATAAACATTTAAACAAAACATACTATGCTAAAAGTTATTCATAATTTTGTACCAGAATTTAATTTCTATTCTAACTAGTAAAAATATTGTAACCTTGTAATTGACTAACTCATTATATATATATACACGTATTTTATCATATGCTTTTACACACATACCTCTGTTACAACATTTTCTACATATTTATTGATTCTTTCACTTCATACTGCGTAATTTTTGATAATACTAATACTAAATTCAATAATAATTTATTAAGAATGTACGTATTTAATAATTAAAATAATTTACTGCGTAATATAATAAAATTTTTCATTTCCAGACAAAATAAGGCGTAAAAGATCTTGAAGACCTTGAAGTTTAAAACAATAACACGGAACCCTGTTCGTTCAGATTATTCTATCCCATCCCATACTGTTTTCTTAATTGCGTGACAAGATGTGTCGCAGGAGTCATTCAGTTATCGAATTTCGTGATAATAACACGTATTACATCGTACTAAATTTTGATTTGTGCAACCATTTTCGAATATTTATATTACGTGACGTGATATCTTACTATTGTTATTGGAATACAATTTCTACAAATATTTCGGCCAATATTGAGAAATACTTTATAATTTCCAACTAATATTTTTAATGCATACTCAAGTTTACAATTATTTTCTGGATAAACAGCAATATTTTCTAAATGGACTCTTTGCTCTCCTCTTTCTAATCAGCTTTATTTTCAGAACATTTTTATGACCACGCGCAATGCGGTCGGTAGAGTCAGTGTTGGTCGCGCGCTATGTATTAATACTTATTTAATGTTTTTCTGACCAAAGTGACTTAATTCATTTAAATTTAATTCGCGAAATTAGAGCTAGTGAGTTCGCCGATTGTTACTTAAACGCGCGCGTTAATAGTCTTTTATTTTTCTTTTTTTGTACTTTTTCTTATTCAATACCCTTTTTCGGTAGAGTCAGTGCTCAAGAGGATAAGGTCTCTCCAGGAGATCAAGACCGTAAGTAGTTTTATACATTGTACTTCAGTTTATTCAATTTCTCAAATTTAACAACAAGTACATATAATGTTTAATGTTTTGTTACAGACGCTTCACATCAGCATTAATTTTTTGGGGGAAAATCAAACGGTGGCTCTAAAGCCAAGAATGTAAGAATCTTTCGTTATCTTGAACTCAAGATTTTGCTTTGCTTTTAAATATAAATTCTGTTTAATGTTTTGTTACAGATCTTCTACGGTCTTCACTTCCCCTAATCCTCTAAAACTCTCGTGATGCTTCAAAAGCTAAGAATGTAGGTACTTTAGCATATTGTACTTGAAATAATTCTATTCTCTATAGTTCTCTCTTCATTGGAGTCTAATGTAAAATTATAACTGTAAAATAAAAACATTTCAAATTATTAGAATCTCAGTTTTTACCATTATTAAAAATAAGCTGACTATTGGTCACCTCTCAAAAATACTCACGCAGTTGACAAAATATCATCACGTACAATTCAATAAATTAATCAGTGCACATGCGAAAACACTATCCATGGATTACCATTCATATATATATATAATATATATATATAAAGCAATGCATATCCCGCGCAAATTTGCGATAGTGGCGCCATCTCTTGATTTTTATTAACAATATTTATTATTCTTTGAAGAAGACGCCATTACGAATGAGAATTTTCACGCGTAGTGTCGTTTTGCATTTAAAGTGTATTTTTTCAAAGAATTTTGATTTATTGGAAGCATTTTCGAGTACTTTTCTGGATAAACACTTGCATATTCGAAAGGAAGGAATATAAAAGGTTTAGTGAAATTCATATAATATATAATTAACATTTTCCGTTGAAAATGTATTCCGTGTTAAAAATCTTTGTTCATGTTCATATTCATCTGTTTAATTAATTTTGTTTGTTTTGTTCAATCAAGTTGAATCATATATAAATGTTTATTAAACGTATGTAACATATGATATATTTATTGTTGAAAAATTCGTGTAGAACGTTCCTTTTTTACGAAATTATTGTGCGAGTCCTCCCCCCCCCCCACTCCATCTTATTAGTTCGTTATTCTGCGCCTAGAGTAGTCTATTGTCGATCATCGAATCGTTGAGATGTGTTATCTTGCATAGCAAATTTTATTAACTATATAATACTTTTATTACAGTTGTTTCATCATTCATATCCATAGTAGTGCAAACTTCGTTTAATTAATGTACGTTCTTAATAATTTATTGAATATTATTGTAATTTATGAATAAATTTTTTCTGTGTTTCTTTCTCTGTTTGATCGTCTTTTTTGATTCACTGCATTTGTTGATGATTGGTATTATAAACGAAATTTGACCTTGATTATTGTTAATTTTTTGTTATTTTCATATATTTTACATATTATGTTTATATATTTAATAACTGAAAATTTTTTTGTAGCTTGTTGATTGACTACGGGTTGATTACGAGAAAAATTCCAAAGGAGGGACTTCATCGAAATTCGAAAGATTGCCACGATAACAATAAACCCAAGAATTCTTTGTCAAGGTATGATAATATTTAATTTATTGCAAATTTATACAATTTAAATAAAGTTTATGCAACGAATTTAAACATGGCGTTGCATTCTGCGCATCCCATCGTTTGAATACTGCGCAGGTTCGTTTAATTAACAGGGACGCCATATTTTATTAATACGAAATATATTTGAAATTTTAATAACAGGCTCTCAAAGTTACAATTTTTATAATTTTGTTGTATTACGAAATAATTATATATATTTAATAACAATAAAATATATTTGATAATTAATAATATCTTAAATATGTATCAATTTAATGTTATATATTTATAATATAACTACAGCGCCAACGGTGAAATACACTTCCTACGATTCTCGAACATATCGATATTTCTCACGATCGATTTTTGAACGGAAAACATGGCGGAAAGGAGCACGTCTCATCTGTAAAGAAGAAAGTATTATCCAGAAAGAAGTGTTATCCAAAAGTTCTCAGGTAAAAATATAAATCAATAATTGTTGGATTTGTGTTTGTATTCTGAATTTTTTAAATAAAATGTGCATTTTTGTGCTCATTTTTCTTCAATCGTCGATTTCACTTGTATGGTTACCGGTAGCTTGTCTCGTGTCGTTACCAGTTGCTCGTCTCATACGCGTTTTTAATAGAATTTAAAGTTGATTATGGTTTCATTTTTATGTATTTGCCTTCATTTGATACATTTGTTTTAACTTTTGGTTTCTTTTTGTGCAGGTTATTTCCTAATTACAGAGACAGCATAGAATTCGTGGACGATTATTAATGATCTATCTGGAGAACTTTCATAGAAATTTGGTAACATTTTATTTATTTTTGTTACGATTTGGTATATACTTTCTTTTAATTAACGTTTTGAAGTGTCAACAATTAAGATACGATTAAAGCTGACAGGTTAGAATCACCGCTTTGTCACGGAAAAACAATAGACCATCACTTATTGTGACATTACATACTTACGGAACAGTCCAGTGGAGGAAATTGAATTAATATTTTATTTCGAATATAAAATTGTTGTAGCTTATCGGTATATACTTTCAAATAGATTTTCTGTACTTTACTACACTATCTTTGCTTTTTTCGAACGTTGTTAAATGATTCAAAGCAAGACTTCACGAACGTTTTTCATAGTATTGTTCCTTAAATATATTTAGCTGTGAAATTTTGATTTGTGCAAACATTTTCGAGTATTTATAACACGCGACGTTGATATATTACTAATGTGCACGCTTCCTATTCCAATTACGAACATTCAGAATATAATTTCAGAATATAATCGACTTTTATTTACAGTATTGAGAAATATTTTATAATTTACAATTAATATCTTCCGTACATATTCAAGTTTCTTTATAATTATGTTCTGCAATAATAGCAGTATTTATTATATAGACGTATCCTTCGCCCTCTTCCTACTAATCAGCTTTATTTTCAGAAAATTTTTGTGACCTCGCGCAATGTGGTCGGTAAAATCAGTGTTTGTTGCGCAGTATTTTCACATTTTTCTGAGCAAAGTGACTCTCGTTAAAATAGATTATTAATTCATTTAAATTATAATTCGCGAAGTTAGAATCAGTGAGTCCGCCGATTACTTACGTACGTGTTGATAGTTTTTTATTCTTCTTTTTGTGTTTTTTCTTGTTCAATGTTCGTTTTCGGTATTAGAGTCAGTGCTCAAGAGGATAAGGCCGCCTCAGGAGATCAAGATTGTAAGTTGTTTTGTATATCGTACCTCAAGTTATTCAATTTTTCAAATTTAACAACGAAGAATAATGTTTGATATTTGTTACAGACATTTCACAATTTTTTTTGCATTTTTGGGGGAAAATCCAACGGTGGCTCTAAAGCCAAGAATGTAAGAGCGACTTTCATTATCTCCAACTTATGATTTTGCTTTTAAACTAATAAATTCCAATGTATCATGTTTGGTTACAGATTTTCTACAGTCTTCACTTCCCTTAATCCTCCAAGAATCCATTATGATGCTTCAGAAGCTAAAAATGTAAGTACTTTGGCATGTTGTATTTAAATTTTCTCTTTAATTCTCCCTCTACTGAAGTTGAATGTAATTATGAAATAAAAACACGTTAAGTTATTAGTCCCAATTCTTCTTATTATTAAAATTTAAGTTTTCACAAATAATATTGTGTCTTTAGAAACGAAATATTTTATGTTTTTTAAGAAATTTTTCACGGCGTTCACTTCCACCATGGAATTTTCAGTGGTATTTATTTGATGAAGGTCTTCATGATTACTTTTTCTACTCCAGTGCAGCATCGGTGATAACGTTCTTTGCATCTATCCCGTGAGTCACATGCGTTTATGTTCCTCCGGTCACTCAATCATGTCGTAGGATGAAAGGTCCGAATCGGCACGGGTGACTGGTTGTATACGTAGAATTTTTGATGAGCATAGTGACCGCGGGTATTTTTTGTACCCGTGAGTAGTAACTTTTTTTTGAGATTTTTTTATGTATTAGATTATGATAGGACTTCTTGCACATCAATTTTAATGATTATAATATATACATTTACAGTAATTACTTATAAAATCAAAATATGTTCAGTATAAATGTTTGCAAAAGTAAAATGTCCCTATGAATATTCAATCAATAGATAATTTATAAATATTTATGCATAATTGTTATTAAAACGATTTCATTTGAGCATTTCATAGTAGAGAAGATGGATATCCTTCGACTTCGTTGCTATGAAAGATGCAGTTATTATATATTGATACTGGTGATATATTTTGTTATAATAATTAATAATTTTTAATCTCATCTTTTGAGTTTAAATATAATTATAAAATATTGTTAATTAATTGAATTTCATAATTATAAACTTCAGTACAATTTGAAATATAATAGATTAGAATTTTTAAAGAAAATGCAGAAAAATGTGTGAAATTGTGTGCAAGAAGATACTTTGCGATAGGCAGATTTTTAAATCAAAGCAACAAGATTGAACATTGCTTTCGCATTTCCGAAAATGTGCTTTGATGAAGAAGTCGCTTAAGATTGTTTCAACTAATTTAGAGTCAATTTTTTGATTTTGATTGTTTGAGTCAATTGTTAGATTTCATTTTTTTTTTAAATAAAATCATTTTCTCGTCTTTATTCTCTTGCAATTTCAATAATTTCTGATAAATTATAAGAGTAGAGTCATAACAATTTGAAATAGAATAATGCAATAGTCCGTTAGATACAATTAATTACATGAACTAATTATTTTTTTAGTTGAGGATTTTCAGGTTTAACACCTTCCGTGTTCATTGTCAGGATCTCACTCACGTGCCCAGGTGCTACTTGGGTGGGTGAAAGACATTGGGCACGATGACCATAGTTTGTAATTTTATAAAAAATTCTCAGCGACTGACTGTGTTAGCGTATCGTGCACGACGTATTTTCGGCATGTGTGTGTGTGGTTAGGATGTGGAATTGCGTCGTTCCATTCATTATAAGTTGAACCATATAAAATATTTATACACTAATTCGAAGTATGAATTTATTATATTAATATCTATTAAATATAAAATACTATAATTATATTATTAGTTATACAGTCAATTATAATAATGATTCCAACTCAACTTGCACATTTCTATAGAAATTATATATATTTTTTCTGAGTTATTACTTTTACATAGAATCCTAAATGTGTTTTAATCACATTTTACGCAGTGTTCGCTAGTCATTGTCAGTCGATTTCAGGAAAATGGTACGTAAATTAGAGTGTGAAAGTCGTGTGTTAAACTCGAGTGTCGGAGGTGTCCCAGGACGTCCTCTCTAGTTTAGGTCTGCGCCCGAGTGGTATGTGTGAGAACCGTGGAGTGAGTGTGTTGGTGTGCCTGTTTTGCCATTTTTTAAATATAGGGCGTCTGATTAGGATAGGTAACTTACTTTCTGGTGTGCCTGTGATTAATTATAAGTAGGTAGGGCCGGGCAGGTTGGCACAGTCTCTGGTCGCGTGTCCCCTTTTCGCGTGTCCAATCTGTTTCAGGAAATCTAATTTGAAGAATCGACAGTGAAACTGGTACAAATGGAGCATGCCACTTGTTCCTGGTTTTACTCTTCGATTTTTCGAATTTAGTATCGCGGTCGCGGTCGCGGTCGCGGATAGGTCGCGAGTAGGTCCCGAAACGAACGTTTATGTAGGTATTGCTCGAGCACGCACGTGCGAACGAACAACGATCACTATGATCGATGGTCGTGCATGTGTATTGAGGTCAGCTTTCGCGATTTATACTATTATTTCACCGTTATAAGTTATTTTTTTTTGGTTTGTGGTTAGAAAGACTCGAGCTAGATGTAAGTTTCAGCGAGCATTGCGCTCGAAGAAAGAAGAGGCTATAAGCCGAAGAGGCCCGGCAAACTGCCACGAAGAGGGTCACAACAAATGACTTCTCATCTTCTGGATCCTTTAAATGGGTCCAGAGCATGGGAAGTCATTCTCGTTACTACTTTTTCACTATGCTCTTTTAGTATTTGTAGTTTTATTTTTTTTTTTTTTCTCCATCATCGTACACCATCGTTCATCATCGTTTTGGGCAACTCGCGGTTTTTCTTGTTAGTGTTGTGAAAGATTGATTACGGTTTAAATTAGAGTTGCGAAGAAATGATAATCGTGTTTGGTTTAGAGTTGCGAATTATGATACCGCGATTGTCTTTTGCAATTTTGATTTGAATTTTTATAATTGTTTAGTGTAAAATTTATCTTGCTTTTTATTGTTTTAAATTAAATTATAGAGTCATTGCTTTTATTTAATTTTAGAGTGTTGGAATGTTTGAAATAGCTTTCTGTTGGTTTTATATTGTTTATTGTAATTTTCATTGAATTTAATTTTAGAGTTAGTGTTGCGATATTGTTTCATCGCGATTTTCAGTTACTTTTACTCTTAGTTTTGCGATAATAATACTGTTCCAATTAGTTTTTCTCTTAGTGTTGCGATAATGAATGATCGCGTTGCTTGAAGTAGCGTTGCGTGTACAAAATGCCCAAATTCTTCCATTGGATTCGTGGAAGTCTGCTTCTGCTCCTGAAACACCTGATACAGCTACAAGAGCTGTACAGAGCTGGTAGTTCATCAGCAATCTCAAGCATGGTTGTACTGGACGCGTCGTAATTGGTGCTACGCATTTTTAAATACGAGTGCATAGTTTAATAGCGTTTCGTACATATTTTCGGGAGTTTTAAACATGACGAAGCACTCTTCGCGTTTGATTTTGAAAATTTCCGAATTTACAAATAATGCTAGTGAATTAATGTCGCGAAACAAAATATGTAAATACGTAGATAATTGTACAGTAATAACCCTTCTGGTTATTGTATTGTTGAGTAGGAAATGCTTATTTTTTTAATAGCCCTTAAGGCTATTGTATCGCGATTTCCTTTTTAATAGTCTTCTGGCTATTCATTTGCTTTTTTTTAAAAAGTCCGGACTGCTTTAGTGGTGTGAAATTTCTGTGTTAAATTTTTTAAACTACTAATCCAATAAATAAGTGTGTTACAGGTTTGTCAATGGATCCCTGTGGGTGGAATAACGATCGTATAACCATGGAATAATGGTTGTGGAATTTAAAGGGAGTGATGCTTGGATCCTGTCTAATGGTAATTAAATACATCTTCTTAAATTTATTTTACAAATCTTTTTACCATCAACAAAAGAAAACTGTATGTAGAATGCACTAAATATAGGAAATTCTATGAAATGTCCAAAAAAATGCTCGTTATAAGATGACTGAAATAAATTTCTGCTTAAATTGTATTTCTTTAATTCTATTTTAGGAAAATTTGATTTTGTAGAAAACATTCGCACTCTAGCTTTACAGTTACATTTGATTGATGAAATCAATTAATAGTCTAGCGATTTCTGATTGACAATTAAAATATTTTACTTGAATACTTGACTATTTAATTTATTCGGGGTAAATTTACTTTCATTTATTCTAGAAACTTTCGTTTCTCTGTTAAAATACATGGTAGGGACTTAACGTTTAAGGGATATGCTAAAATAATATGTAATAATAAAATAATAAATTCGAAGCGGGTTTCCAGAATTTCTCTGAAAAACGATATCAATTACCATCAAACAAAATTGTCTTGCGTTGGCTGGCAAGTATAAACAAGTTTGTTATCTCGATTTATAATACCATTGGGTAAAAACAGTTTAAAATATTTCACATATTTAAAAAGAAAATATATTTTACATATATAATAGCGATAAGAGTAACATTCTAGAATACAGAACGTGCTTACATTGATTTGGCAGATTAATCATTTTATGATTAATTAAAACTAAACGGAGGCATCTCACGTCTACCAATGTCGTTCACCGTCGTCCCCCAGTGCCCCGTTGGGGGGTCTAATAGTTTACTTATCAACTAATTGTTCCTACAGTTCAGTTTAGACGGGGCAATAAAGAAAGGAAAAAACTTTGCACCATCTAAACTGAACTGTTGCGTAGATCTTAGCTTGATATCGTTTTACAAACATTAATGGTAATTATCGTTAAAACGATATCAATTACCAGGTCTCATCATGAGGAGGTGACTACGCACGAGACCCGTCCCGGGCCCTAATCCCATCCACCCACCATTACAAACAAGCATCTCGGCATTCAACTTAATGAATGCCGAGTTTTTACTCTACTTGGCCCGGGATTACATACAAAGGAGACAGACGTTCCATAGTTCAATCTCAAACTTAAGTCTAAATCTTAACTCTAAAACGCAAATACGAGATTGAACTATGGGACTCTGTCTCCTAAACAACGATCGCGTTAACAATAGTTAATAATACTTCACGCAATCATACAATACATAGAATACATACAATCATACAACCATACAATGCATGCAATACATACAATCTTACCATCATACACTACATGCAATCATACAATGCGTGCCATCATATAATACATACAATCACACCATATACTTCCGCACAGTCATACAATACATACGATACATACATTACATTAATAATTGTATAACAATTCGCAGCCCTACAAGCGCATTCTGTATCAAAGACACGTTTACTGAACTTTGAACGAAATAAGGGTAACGAAACTATCGACACGATTCAATATCGTGACATGCAAGGGATATAACGCGAAATGAAGTCCGATAGCGAAAGTTGGAATCTCTACTCTAGTGCAATGACAGTAACAACAGTAACAACGAATGAAAAAAGAGAGGAGAGAAGGTGTCCCTAATTTCGTCTCAAGTTAAATAAATGTGTCTTTGTACAGAATGCGCTCACAGTGAATTTACAAATATCAACTATCTTATAATTAATTAAAACTAAACGCACGCAACTTAAAGCTAAGACGCACGCATCCCACGATGTCCCTGCGGTATCCCTCGTCGTCCCACGGTGCCCCGGGGGGGGGTCTAATAGTTTACTTATCAACTAATTTGTCCCTACAGTTCAGTTTAGATCGTGAAATAAAGAATGGAAAGAAGTTTTCACGATCTAAACTGAACTGTAGGTTGCGTAGTTCTTAGCTTGATATCGTTTTACAAACTTTAATATTTGTAAAACGATATCAATTACCAGGTCTCACCACGAGGAGGTGACTACGCACGAGACCCGCCCCGGGCCCTAATCCCATCCACCCACCATTACAAACAAGCATCTCGGCATTCAACTTAATGAATGCCGAGTTTTTACTCTACTTGGCCCGGGATTACATACAAAGGAGACAGACGTTCCATAGTTCAATCTCAAACTTAAGTCTAAATCTTAACTCTAAAACGCAAATACGAGATTGAACTATGGGACTCTGTCTCCTAAACAACGATCGCATTAACAATAGTTAACAATACCTCACGCAATCATACAATACATAGAATACATACAATCATACAACCATACAATGCATGCAATACATAATCTTACCATCATACAATACATACACTACATGCAATCATACAATGCGTGCCATCATATAATACATACAATCACACCATATACTCCCGCACAGTCATACAATAGATACAATACATACATTACATTAATAATTGTATAACAATTCGCAGCCCTACAAGCGCATTCTGTATCAAAGACACGTTTACGGAACTTTGAACGAAATAAGGGAAACGGAACTATCGACGCGCTTCAATATCGTGACGTGCAAGGGATATAACGCGAAATGAAGCCGCGATTTGTCAGTGTGCCAAATCGGGGTTCGAGCACTTAGAGGCAAGTAGCCCGGCGCTACCCCCAACGACACAGTGGGGTTCCGAAGAACCGCTGAGTCGAATTACAAAGGACGCTGGACTACAAGATCCTTACCTCGTCCTTTCGGACGAGGCTGCAGTTCCCCGACTTGACACACTGACAACGAAAGTTAAAAACTCTACTCTAGTGCAATGACAGTAACAACAGTAACAATCGAAAGAAAAGAGGAGAGAAGGGGTTCCTAATTTCGTCCCAAGTTAAATAAACGTGTCTTTGTACAGAATGCGCTCACAATGAATTTACAAATATCAACTATGTTATAATTAATTAAAACTAAACGCACGCATCCCACGATGTCCCTGCGCTATCCCTCGTCGTCCCACGGTGCCCCGGGGGGGGTCTAATAGTTTACTTATCAACTAATTTGACCCTACAGTTCAGTTTAGATCGTGAAATAAAGAATGGAAAGAAGTTTTCACGATCTAAACTGAACTGTAGGTTGCGTAGTTCTTAGCTTGATATCGTTTTACAAACTTTAATATTTGTAAAACGATATCAATTACCAGGTCTCACCACGAGGAGGTGACTACGCACGAGACCCGCCCCGGGCCCTAATCCCATCCACCCACCATTACAAACAAGCATCTCGGCATTCAACTTAATGAATGCCGAGTTTTTACTCTACTTGGCCCGGGATTACATACAAAGGAGACAGACGTTCCATAGTTCAATCTCAAACTTAAGTCTAAATCTTAACTCTAAAACGCAAATACGAGATTGAACTATGGGACTCTGTCTCCTAAACAACGATCGCATTAACAATAGTTAACAATACCTCACGCAATCATACAATACATAGAATACATACAATCATACAACCATACAATGCATGCAATACATAATCTTACCATCATACAATACATACACTACATGCAATCATACAATGCGTGCCATCATATAATACATACAATCACACCATATACTCCCGCACAGTCATACAATAGATACAATACATACATTACATTAATAATTGTATAACAATTCGCAGCCCTACAAGCGCATTCTGTATCAAAGACACGTTTACGGAACTTTGAACGAAATAAGGGAAACGGAACTATCGACGCGCTTCAATATCGTGACGTGCAAGGGATATAACGCGAAATGAAGCCGCGATTTGTCAGTGTTCCAAATCGGGGTTCGAGCACTTAGAGGCAAGTAGCCCGGCGCTACCCCCAACGACACAGTGGGGTTCCGAAGAACCGCTGAGTCGAATTACAAAGGACGCTGGACTACAAGATCCTTACCTCGTCCTTTCGGACGAGGCTGCAGTTCCCCGACTTGACACACTGACAACAAAAGTTAAAAACTCTACTCTAGTGCAATGACAGTAACAACAGTAACAATCGAAAGAAAAGAGGAGAGAAGGGGTTCCTAATTTCGTCCCAAGTTAAATAAACGTGTCTTTGTACAGAATGCGCTCACAGTGAATTTACAAATATCAACTATGTTATAATTAATTAAAACTAAACGCACGCATCCCACGATGTCCCTGCGCGATCCCTCGTCGTCCCACGGTGCCCCGGGGGGGGGTCTAATAGTTTACTTATCAACTAATTTGTCCCTACAGTTCAGTTTAGATCGTGAAATAAAGAATGGAAAGAAGTTTTCACGATCTAAACTGAACTGTAGGTTGCGTAGTTCTTAGCTTGATATCGTTTTACAAACTTTAATATTTGTAAAACGATATCAATTACCAGGTCTCACCACGAGGAGGTGACTACGCACGAGACCCGCCCCGGGCCCTAATCCCATCCACCCACCATTACAAACAAGCATCTCGGCATTCAACTTAATGAATGCCGAGTTTTTACTCTACTTGGCCCGGGATTACATACAAAGGAGACAGACGTTCCATAGTTCAATCTCAAACTTAAGTCTAAATCTTAACTCTAAAACGCAAATACGAGATTGAACTATGGGACTCTGTCTCCTAAACAACGATCGCATTAACAATAGTTAACAATACCTCACGCAATCATACAATACATAGAATACATACAATCATACAACCATACAATGCATGCAATACATAATCTTACCATCATACAATACATGCACTACATGCAATCATACAATGCGTGCCATCATATAATACATACAATCACACCATATACTCCCGCACAGTCATACAATAGATACAATACATACATTACATTAATAATTGTATAACAATTCGCAGCCCTACAAGCGCATTCTGTATCAAAGACACGTTTACGGAACTTTGAACGAAATAAGGGAAACGGAACTAACGACGCGCTTCAATATCGTGACGTGCAAGGGATATAACGCGAAATGAAGCCGCGATTTGTCAGTGTGCCAAATCGGGGTTCGAGCACTTAGAGGCAAGTAGCCCGGCGCTACCCCCAACGACACAGTGGGGTTCCGAAGAACCGCTGAGTCGAATTACAAAGGACGCTGGACTACAAGATCCTTACCTCGTCCTTTCGGACGAGGCTGCAGTTCCCCGACTTGACACACTGACAACGAAAGTTAAAAACTCTACTCTAGTGCAATGACAGTAACAACAGTAACAATCGAAAGAAAAGAGGAGAGAAGGGGTTCCTAATTTCGTCCCAAGTTAAATAAACGTGTCTTTGTACAGAATGCGCTCACAGTGAATTTACAAATATCAACTATGTTATAATTAATTAAAACTAAACGCACGCAACCCACGATGTCCCTGCGGTATCCCTCGTCGTCCCACGGTGCCCCGGGGGGGGGGTCTAATAGTTTACTTATCAACTAATTTGTCCCTACAGTTCAGTTTAGATCGTGAAATAAAGAATGGAAAGAAGTTTTCACGATCTAAACTGAACTGTAGGTTGCGTAGTTCTTAGCTTGATATCGTTTTACAAACATTAAAGTTTGTAAAACGATATCAATTACCAAGACCCACCACGTGGAGGTGACTACGCACGGGTCTCATTATAGTGTATTGTAAATCAGTACTGTTTTACATATTTATCACACGAGTCACGACTTGTACTGTATTTAAGTAATTTGTTTCAAAGAGAAAAAATGTTCGTAAAATAAGGCATAATTGTTTAATCAATCTAATGGCTAATTTAAGATATTGAATAAATATTCTTGTTTAACAAATTAATAGTAAAAGACTAAATTATTTAAACAGTTAATTAAAATTTCTTAGAAATATGTTAGTGGCTCGATTACTACAAATGATTAATTAAAAATTTTAAATAGTACTTAGAAATGTTATAGAAGAGAATTTATTGTTTAATTATTATAAATAAATTATTAAAAATATTAGATAATTTTTGAACAATAGAATATTATTATAATTCGCTCTTAAAATTTGGCCGATGTGCACACGACGGAAGTTTAATTGATAATGAGTCTCCGTACCGCTCTAGGTCAATATATATTTGGGTCGTCAGTGTTTCAAATCAGTTGATAATTTTTTTTCAAACTTCTAAAATTTGGTCGATGTACACACGATGGAAGTTTGGTTGGTAATGATTCTCCGTACCGCTCAAGGTTAATATATGTTTCGGTCGTCAGTGATTCAGAACAGCTGATAATTTTTTTTAGTGTTTCGAAAAACAGTTTTTCTATTATACTAATCAATAATTCAGTAGTTTTTACATTTCTATCTCAAAATTACACTTTCATGAATATGTTACAATGTAATAATTTAAATGTCAATGTAAATGTAATAATTTATTAATTTTCTATCGGCTAAAACTAAATTTACATTTTTATGGTATTAATTTTTAAATTATGACCACATTGATGTATATTAGATGGAAATTTATTTAGAGAAAATTTATTTAGTCAAAAATCGAATTAACTTGGAGAATGATTAATTAATGAATAATTAAGTTAATTGTTTAATCGTAATATAAAAGTTTTGAAAATTACTAAATAATGTTTAGGAATATTTTAATTGTTCAGATGAATTATTCATCCTGTAAAATGATGCATTTCGATGATATTTTTGTATATTATTTAACAATTTTAACTATTTATTTATAACATTTGAATCAGGCATTATTTCACAGTTTGAATAATTCATTTATAATAATTAAATTATTTTATTTACAATAATGGAAAGGGTAGTTACATAATACATATATTTCTTGCTGTGAAATATATACATATATTTCTTCTGAAAAATTACCTTAAAATTTCCTCCATCACTCGATCTGTAAATAATATAATGTATCCCTTTATATATCGAATTTGTAAAAAATATTTCTTTCATTGCTCGAAATTAATTGATTAATGATATCTCTGTTTGTTTATAAATAATGTTCAAAAGTGGATAAATGAACACCTTAAAAAATTACATTGAACAACACCTATTTAACTGATATAATATCAAGAGATAAGGTAATTGAGAATTGTCATTTATTAACATTTCAAATACGCAAGAGAATTGAATCAACGATCGAAAGAATGAGAAAGAATGGCCAATAAACGCATAAAATCGCATTAAATTGATCGCAACTGTTGGCAACATAATGCAGAATCCAAGTATTTCTTTTTGGTAATACGACAGCTTCGTAAATACGAAACAAACTTAAACTGCATAAATATACTTAAGAAATGAAGACATCTGCAGAATTTTTTTCATGCCTTCGGAAATGTTTCCGAATTTCACAAAGGACTACTTGATTTCCCGGTTCAACCATCGATCAACACAGAGCACGGTGGAATCCCAAAGGGAAAAGGAGAATCCACAGAATTCCGTTCTGGGGGTTGGAACGCGGCACGATTGCAGTCCGTGCTGCACGAGCTGCAGTTTCCAAGATTGTTCGGCCAACGGTTCGCAGATGGCGGCCGATGGTTGGTATTCAGAAGCTTCAGCCCCGCCCATCTAATTTGAACAAGAACCTTTTTGCCGGCTTTGTCGGATTACAGAGGTCAAAATTTTCGAAGATTAACCACCCTACGGAGTACGTTAATTCTCGCGCGGCGGTGGGGATTTCGATTAAAATTTTCTGCTTAAATACCAAGGGGAATTCTACCCCTGGTAGAACCTACACCTAGAACCTTCGTGCGTCGCGTCGCATGTAACGAGGGAATAATTCGACGACTGATTCGAAATAGTGAGACTACTGAGAATAATCGAACATTGATACGAACGAATCTGTCGAAATATCGTTTTGTTGATCAGGGAATAAGAATTGAACGTGGATTTGCTTGGAGGCGAAGAGACAGAGTTTGGGGTCCATTTTCCGAAGCATCTTTTTTTATAATGCCAAGTAGAATGCAAGGTACGGATATCGATTCGTTGGTTCAAGCTCTATTTTTCCACAAGAAGGAGCGAGGGTAGAAGAAGCAGAAGCAAGCTGCGTGCACAATGCGAAGAACGTACGCAGTGTCTACTTTGTAAAAGAATTTTTTATCTCTTCTTTGGATTGAGACGAACGTTTCGTGATAATGTATCACGTTCAAGCAATTATTAATTTTTACGATTAATGGAACAAAGAAGGATATTAAAGTTGATCACAAATGACTGAAAACGAAAGGAAGACACGAATTTATCTCTTTATCAAGAGTTGCAAACGTGTAAAACTTAACACGTTGAAAGTGATGAAACGATTCGAAACACGCTGAATACTGACGATTGCGAGAGTCTGGTGGCTTGATTACAATAAACGTGATTTATCATTTTCACGGACGTTAAAAGCGTTTCTGCCTCTTCTAATTAAATAAAGCGACGAGTTTCGGTTGACTGGCAAACAACGGAATTATGCAGTATTTGTAAGGTGTGCCGGCGAGCATACAGAATATATCCCTACGGGGATGTCACGAGTTAGGATCTGCGGAAATGGATACGATCCTTTTGTTTGCCGTAGAGATCCCGCGAACGGAAGACAGAGGTAGCAGAGAACAGACGTAAAACGGGCGCAGCTAATGTAACTTAAGAACTAAATTATCTCGCGTGAATTACGGGAACCTAATAACGAGACGGCCGCGACCATTAATCTGGAGTGAAACTCGAAGAATTTCTGCATTAGGGGAGTTGGACATTTTCCGAATTAATTGCTTTTGAATATTTATCGAACATCTGATTTCGCGAGCGTGGAAACTAGAGAGAGATTTGACTCTGTTTTACAATAGATAAAATCAGGCAGAAAGATTGCAGCAGAGCAAAAAGTTGGCTCGTCGATTTTCCTTTAGAAATTCCAAGTTCAAAATCGATAAGTCTATGTTCTCGTTTCTCTCAAACGCTGTCAATTGTGAAATTCATCTGTGCAAAGAATTCGATAATAAAACGGAGCAATAGCTCGGAAAAAATTATCGTTTGACGGTCGATAAACAATAGATGAAATAAGAAAAGAGCACAGTTACCGGAAAACTGAAAAGTTAACAAAGTTGCATTGCCAGCTGTTAATGAAATTAAAAAAAAGGCAAAAGAATAAAAATTGAAAAAATGCTCTGGTAATTTCATAAAATGATTTTTTCTAGTCAACTAAGAAAAGAAAGAAAAAAAGAAAATTGGCGTAGAATTGCACGTGCGTGCAATTAGGATGTGCGTCGTGCTTTACAATCGTAGAAACGAAAATTCCATGAAACATTTACCAAGGAAAATAGATCTGAAGGATTCAGAGCGTGATTAATTACAAGTCGCGTGGATTTCAAGTGTATCTCGATGACTTATTGCAGTTGCAAGTGGAACAACATTAAGTACTGGCCAAAATCCGTGGCGTGAGACTTCGAATCGCCTTAGGCTGCGTCAAACAAGTTCCTCTTCTGCCGTGGAAGTTCGAGGGGTTGCTTTGAGGACTCGCGAATCGGTACGATTATGAGTTTGCTCAACGTCAAGCGCGCCAACGATCGGCGATATCGCGGCGGAGGTTTAACTCTGTGCTCAACCTCGATAAATATAGGCCATTTCAAAGTGATATTCGCACGTGTTATCGCCAATGAAAGCAATACGCGAACATTCTGAACGCTGAAAAAAAAAATCAGCTTGCCCCAAATGGCAAGTAGAGCCATTTTGAAATTGAACGTATCGGGTCTAACGTTCAATTACAATGGAATGCATTTCGTTTCATTTTAAAAAAATTGATCGCCGTCATTTATTGATTAAAAAGTCAATCGAAAGGCGGATGTTGTAACCTGAAACAAAATGGCCAATCAAATCAGTTTTCAATTCCATCGCAAGAAAAAAAATGTCATGGATGACTGCGTCGTATAACGATGTTTGGCAATTTTTCAGCTTGTTGTAACTGTATCGTTGGATTCAAGAAGGTCAGTCAGCGATAAATGTCAGATTTTAAACACACATTTTTTATTTAGTAACTCTCTGTAATATTAAAAAATTTGATATTTTTATTCGCATTACACGTAATATATTGATAAATGAAATGAATTTTTGAATTGTAGTTCTCTGAAATCTTTATTGCGCGGTATACAGAAAGTAGTATTTTTTTTTGTATATTATTTTGCATTATTCATTTAATATTTATATAATATTACAAAGTATTACGTAATATAAGAAAATATATAGTATTAGATATTAAAACAATTTAACTGAAGATTTTATTCTTTTGGTCCAATATGATAAATCTATCTCTAATCACAAAATTAAGGAAATAGTCAACCTTTGGTTAATTTCAGATTGACAAAAAAATAATTGAATATTTTATACACAAATCGTACTACGTTTAAATTAATTAATTCATCTTTAAAACAGATATTTTAGTACGGTAAGGAATTTGGAATCTAATCAAACATTTTATTATATATTTATTATTATAAAAGAGTCTGAGCCCAAAGTTTCAAAGCATCCCTTATTGCATCCAACTGCAACAAACAAAGATTCCACTTCTTCAAAGCGACACGAGTCATCATTATTTCAAAAACGTGGTTTTAAAAAAAAATCTCGACTTTTTGGAACTTCAATTTCGCTTATCATCTCGGGAGCTCGACTATAAAATCGAACAATCACGTCCTTTGGATCTTTCTCGCGTCTTCCGCAACAAAGAAGCTACCAATTCTTTCGATCGTCGAAACGTTCTGAACGAAAAGAAAGCTTAATTGCTCCTTGTAAAGCTTGAATCTGACTTTTTACTCGTCGCCAGAATACGATCGTTATCGTGACGACCAACACAATAACGTTTTCTTGTGAAATTTTTCCTGCTTAGCTCCGAAAATTCGTTTTGATAACAATTAGGAGTCAGCTCAGCAGAAATTTGTAAAAAATGACGTACGAGCCACAACAATTAGACACGTTAGAGGTGTTAAGGATGTGTACATGTTCGTTGCTTAATCTTGTTACTGTCGTACACGTTATTTATGTGTTTAGTGGTTGAATGCAGGACCCGTTCCTGCTATAATCTGTTTACTGATATTCACACTCATAGCTCTCCGCTGCTACTTCATCGCGTTCTAATTGTGCTACAAATGACAATCGGGACGCGTGCATTTGTACTCGTTTAAGAGATAGCGCGTTAAATGCTTCTTTTGAAACTGGTCACTTTTCTGACATCCGAATCACAGTCGAATCAAGTATGAGAATAATACATCATCTATATTTCTTACCACGAAACATTGAGCGTGTACATGTATAACGTAGACACGATGCATTCTGAGGGGGTTAACACGATTTCCCAGGATGAAGCGCGACCTGCCGGGTCGGAAATGGCTCGAATCACCGGAAGAAAAAGTGTCAGCGTAAGCGTTTATTCTGGCTGAGCCGGTCGCGGAGCTGTAATTCTCATGAGCGAGCGCGTTAGTCCGACGAGCTTATTATCAAGAGAAATTACTTTCAACCGGAAGAATCGCGCAACAGTTCACGCCAGGTGCGTGTACACATTTCGCCAAGTTAATGCCAGTAGTAAATTAGCCTTCAGAGAAAGGAGCAAAGGGGGCTGGAACAAAGAGGAAAACAGAGATGACGACGGAGAAATTAGCTTTAGTCGCGTTTCCCTTTCTCCTTTTCACTCTTTCCCCTTTGCCCAGGCTTCCTTCTGCTCTCTTTTCGGTTTCTCCGTTTTTGCGTCTGACAGAAAATCGTATCGCGCCGCTTTTAGCGGAATCGCGCGTAAAAGGAGAGGAAAGGGCGATATCGTTGCCCTCCCCCGCCCCATTTTTTCTTCCGTTCCTTCGTCCCTTTGTCTTTTCTTCTTCGCCATCCACCGGCTCGTATCCGCTTTTTTTTTCTTTCTTTTCGTTTTTTTTTTCTTAAATAATAAGCCGTGCAATTTCGTGCTCGGTCAAGATGCAGCACGTTCCCTCGTGAATGCGACCGGTTGCTCGCTTCCTCTCTCTCTCTCTCTCTCTTTTTTTTCTTCTCTCTCCGTTTGCTTCGTCCTTCGTAATAAGAACCGTCCGTGATTCAAACGACTGTGTTTTGTCCGGTGCCGGCTGAAAAGTCGCCGGAGCGGATGGTCTTCCTCGCGGAAAATCGAGTTTCAAGAGAAATCAAGTCTGCCGGTAAATGAAATCAGTCAGTTTTTAAACAGATCGGGATTAAAATCGTCGGCGGCGGGCTTGAATCGCCGAAATTTGAGGAAACGCCTTTACTCGCGTAAATATTCCGCGATTAAACGAGAATTAATCGCGACGATGTGAAATAATGGTAATTTTCACGGTTACGGCGAGTTGTTTGCGCGAAAAAAAAGAGGATGAAAAAACAAAAAAGTAGGAAGAACTGTCTGAATACACGCCCCAATTGACATTCCCTTTAAATTGGTCGGCCGAAAGCGTTTAAAATTGCTGTTAATGTTTTTAACGTTGTAGCTCCGGAAACGCTGGGCGCGCAATGTTCCCGGGGATAAACGCGAAACGAGTTTGCTCAGCGTTAACGAACACGCCATCAACTGCGGCTGCAGTTGAAACAATTGTTTGATGTCTCTGATTATTCAACGATTTCGGTAATTTTTTTTTCTTTTTCGTTTTTATTAAAATCTGTGCACCGATTTAATCGGCTGGTTTCTTTTGCCTTCGCGTTTCGAATGGTCAAAATAGAAGGCGGAATAGTATATTAAATTCTTTTATGTGTATTAACGCAGTTGTTTGTATGATGGAAAATTGTAATTGACGTGTTTTAACAATCTAAATCTACGTAGCGAATATTATGTGTGGAATAGTATGTGAATGTGTTAAAATTTAAATTCAATATAAATTGTTGTCCGCTTTGATAATCCAGTTTTCGTTAAACGTAACTCACAGTTATTTGGCACTTTTAAGTAAACTGTCAATAAAATTTCACCATTAATGTTTAACACAGTTAATGTGATATTACGATCGACTGCAGTTGAAAAGACGTGGCTTGTTACAGTTGCGCGAATCAATGTCATATTACTATTTTTTTGATCGAATATCGCACTCGCGGCATTTTTTCTTTTGAATAAATCACTATCGACGATGCTTTAACTGAAATCGATTTACAGCATCTGTACATGGAAATCAATTTGAAACACCTGACACTTGCGTTCTTGTTATTTTGTTCGATAATTTAGTCGTCGCTTTAATTACGAATTCAATTACGTACACTTGTGAATAATAGGCGCGTAATCCTTTATGGTAATTTCTCTACATCGGTGTGCATTGCACTCAACAAGTAGTTTGTTAATTCAATGGGTTGTTAAGACTTAACAAGCACACGGTTGTTTAAAACCGATTCAATTTTGAGTCCTGGATAATTAATGATTTATAAAGAGGCGTTTGAAATTGATTTACTCTTTGACAAACGAACCTCAAAATCTTCCCAAAATAAATCTTTCATCTTCTCTTTTCTCAAGATGTGATAGATGTCTTTCGATCACTTCTAATTAATATGAATTTATTTTAAACACTTGATAAGGATTTTACTTTAAATGGAAGGACGCAAGAAACATTATGAAATATAATTTGTTCAAGGCAAATATCGTTCTTGTGCAAGAAAAATTGTCACGTTAAAGATCTTCACGATCAAAGATAATTAATAAATAATTGCCTGACTGTTATAATTAGGAAGAAGATCAAGATACTGATGCGTTTCTGACATTTTTTCTTCTCTGTCCTGTTGGAATAATTTAATTGCAGTTGGACATGGACAAGCAACTACTAGCATGAATATTCATGCGCATATATTTCATACAATCCTGTGGAAGATATATATCCCCACTTAAAAAGTCTTAGATCACTTTTTAGCTTGAATATTCAATACTTATCGCAGATAATAAAAGTTTTAAATTACGCACAGTACAATTGTTAATATATTAACATTGTACAGAGTGTTTTCGTCGTACAAAGTGTTATTTCATTTTCCAGTTTTGAAACAGATGTAGTATTTGCTTTGAAACTTTTCAACGCGTGCATGCATATACGACAATGGAATGCGTCATGGAGTATAACAGCGTAAAGTGATTTATACGAGTACAGGAAAAGGAATTTTTCTCTAAAAGTGTATGTGAAAAATGAATATCATGAGAGAAATAAGCGCAATTTACAGCGACGAAGACGTGAAAGTTTCGAAGCTGAAAATTGAAAATTTTTGTTTGTGGAAGAATGAGTGTAAAAAGGAAGGAAAGGATTTAAGATAGATAAGAGAGAGTCGAAGGTTTTGGCGTTTCGTCTCAGAGTCGCTGCCTAGACTCATCAGTGGAGCCTGATGGCAGCGACTCCTTATCCCAGACGCTTGTTGTTGTAACCACCCTCGTTAGGCTGGACGGACACCCATCCTAGCGGTGTTCCGCGCTCTGCTTTGCTTAACATCGAAGGACCTCAACTTGCGGCTTGTGCTAGTCAGAGTTACGTGTTCAAAAAGCGTTTGTATGTGCATATTGTACAAAGAGCGACGAATTCCTAATACTATAAGTGATTTGATAAATTAGTATTAGAGAATGATTACGCTTGCTCTGAATGTTTTCTTTTTATTTACGATAAACGCTCAAAAACGCAACGTAATTTTGACACTAGAACTGGACCGATGATTAAAATATAAAAACGCGCATCAGAGAAATTAGAGTGCAAGAATTGAGAAAAGATTTATAAGATAGTAGAAAGCACAAAATTTTAAATTTTAAAGAGCGATATTCTTCTGTTGTCTTTGTCTTTCATCCGACAGGCTTTATAAAATTAAATTATTTTATTTCCGATATAAATATTTTTTTTATTGTTAGTGTATTAAAGTTGATTTTAAAATCTCCTCCACTGTTAAAAGCTAATTTATACTATGTGACACGTATATCTATTCCTCTTTGAACGAAATGTAAGTAGGTAACTTTTATCAAAACATGTTTTCGATAACTTTAATCCCTTGTGTGAAATATTCTATCGTATTCTTTATATTTTTTAAAAAAATCACTTAAATATCGACAAATGTCCCGTAAATCTAAAAAAATGTCTCTTCAAGAAATTATAAATTGATCTAAACACTTTGGTAGTTCTAATGTTAAATGAGAATCGTATGAAGGTCAACTGAATTTTCGCAAGAAAAACGATCAGAGAGGGAAAAAATGAAGAAGAAGCGGCTCGACGATGATTAAAGAAGCGAGGTGAAAGTTAATGTCGGTCTGATGACACGAAAATTCGTCGGCTGAACTCGACCCCAATTCCCGTTAATCAGATGAACCGAGTTGACACAGGGTTGTAGGTGTATCTTCACCAGCTAGAGACCCAAACATGGCTCTATATCTTTGGTTAAGGGTTGACAAAGAAGTTAATTTTGTAAAGTGTGCGTTGGGGACTGGACGTGTTAAGGGAGATACGAAGGTGGAAGGGGTGGCTGGACCGATAAGAAAGCTTCCAGAGGATCAGGCGGTGGTGTGAGGAGAATTATTCTGGAAAATATGGGATTGAAGCTGTCGCTAGAAATGGAGGGTGAATCCTGAAATACGCAATCCGTTGGTTGTTTGCTTGAGACATTTGAGAAATCGTTTCTGACGCAATTTTATTGAGAAACGATTGTTTCGTGAACTGGAAGTTTCGGAGATTTGGAAGATCGGAAATCCCGACGAACTTATCCGTCTCGATCGTATTCCTCATAATTTCGTGTCGCTGTCAGATTAGGAAGTTAGAAGTATCTGTCTCTGTCGGGATGTTAATTTATAGTTCTTCAACCAGGTTCAGTGATTTTGCCAAATCAGTAACAACTGTTACAAAAGGAGCGTTCGTTCGATTTTCTATTTTCACTGAAACTTCAACTCTCACGCATACGCTTTTTCCTTTGTTTGTTCGTCTATTCTGCTGTTTGCAGTCTGATAAAACGGATATACTTTTTCATTATGCTTTAGTGTTGCCGGTATTCCAAAAAGAGAATTCACGCAACACAGGAATGTTTGAACGCTGCTTTTGGTTTCTATTGAATCGGTCAAAAAACTGTCTGAATTGGATTTTATTGCTACGATAAATAAAAAAAGAAAGCTAAAGTAAAACTGGTTAAAATCTTTACAGTCGTGATAAATGAAGCTCGACCAAACTTGATTCATGAGTTTTTAATAGAACGGGCAATATAAGAAAAAGTATCATTACACTGAGAGTAATTGTTGAATTATCTTTATATATACTTTATATATACTATACGATATATATGATATGTCCGGTTTATTCATATACACGTTGTTATTTCCTTAACTATCAAAAATACGGAAAAATGTGTTGAGGAAAACATAGTTGCATAGTTTCCAAGGAAAAATATAATATTGCAATCGTTTTGCTGTATTTTGCTTTTTTATTGAAATATGAAAATCACTTTCAGTTGTTCAGATAGAATGATATATTTTTCGACCCATTAATCGATGCAGATCGATGTTCTTTATAAAAAAGAACATATTAATATATGAAATGTCGAAAAATTATCACTTTCGGGAATATTTATTTTCAATTTTATAAAATCTATGCATGAAAGACAAAAACAGTTTGGACACTGCCTCTGTCTTCCCTGGTTTTTCATGCAATAATTCATAATGTAGAAAATTTTTATTTTATATTTCAAAAGCTACATTAAACTACGAATATAGGTTGATACTTTTTTTAAAGAAAAATGTCGAGTTGCATGGATCAAAAAATGTATCATTCTGTTGAAAAAACTTTCGTATCTAGATCGAAAAGTAAAGTATGATACTGAAACGATGCAACTTTTTGTTTCAAACATTCTTTCGTATTTTCAACAGTCGAGAAAATAATAGCTGAGATACACGGATAAACTGAACATATCGTAATTCTGGCATGTTGAAACAACGAGGCAATATCAGATAATTAATGACATTTGTCGATCCTAGAATGATGGATTTAGAGAGAGAAAGCCATTTCCTCTCTTTAATTGTAAGAGGGAGATATATTCTGGATTAAGGACCGACGAGGTTAACACTGCGGGCTATGTAATTGCAATGGTCGATGTTAATGCTTTAGAAAAGTAACAAAAGCAATTGTCGCATTGTTGCAAATACGACACAATCTATTTCTCTTCTCTTTCCAATACTAGAAACTTTTTCTGGTTAAAAGAGTAACACCACAATAAAGCTATCAAATTAGGATTATTTAAAATTTTCGGTACTTTGCAAGTTTTTACTATAATAAAAATTTGAGTGAAATTTAATTACATTAATATCAATGTAAATTTAATTACATCAGTATCGATATTGATGTTTTATTAAATATTAAAATACTATATAAGCATACACGCGTGGATGATACTTTATTATTTATTAATAGACTGCGGATATTTATGCAAATTTATACTTTTACAAGTGTAATTAAAAGTACGGAATACTAATATTATAACGAGTATCTATTTTATATATTTTGACGTATTAAATGTATTTTGCAAATTTTTGCATCTTCAGACTTTCCACAAACACATAAAAATTTGCAGTCTATTTATTATTATCGACTATTTATTGTGAAAGCGATAGAATTGTCGCGCGTGACAAATAGCTGAGCATCGCTATTTATAAAAGTTACAAGAATTAGAGAGAATCCATTCGAATTTGTAAAAGTCTGTTATTGATTTTTTACTGTGAAAAGAGAAATTTGAAAGGGAAAAAGCAGACATGGTGAAACAGTGTATACAATATATATAGGATATATGCTGTAATTAAAGCAAGGAAGAGAAAGGTTTATCATAAAGTTAAACACATATTTATTTTTCTTGTAGCCAGAAGAAGTAATAATGAAAAAGATATTAAACAAATTTTTAAAACTTCATTTCATAAGTAAGATTTATAAATTAGAAAACAGATCTTATAATGTAAAATGATCGAACAAACATTAATAGAATATTATGTTTATGCAACGTTTATGCGTGCTTAATGTGTGCTTTACACTTACACAGGTATACAATCTATATGTACACGTGTATGTACTTTAAGAGTTAATAAAATTTATCATTAAATTAATATTCAAATCCTTCAATTTTGCTTAAAATATTGAAAGGTTCTAACGCGATGCAAGTGATCAAAATCTGCACATTGCGGATAATTATCTAAATTACTACGTTTCACGTCTTACAATCAGAACCACCATTAAAGCAACAACGAGGCCGATTCAAATAACTTGAATCTATCTCTCTTCATCCACAGAAAAAAAAAATTTCTCTCGACTATTTCCGAATGAATCGTTACAGAATTGTGTTGACGAGTTCTGTAAGAATCAAACAGCGAATTAATCTGCAAACGACGCCAGAGACCACGTCGTCAACGTGGACATTCAATTTACGAACAATTACAGTGGACTTTGGGCGAGAGAGAGAGAGAGGAAAAAAGTGGTCACGGTTTCCTGATTGAAACGGCGCGACCTCAAAGCTACGTGATTGGCGTCGTGACAGACGGCAGACATTATAAATCCACGGTGAAATTAGTTTTGTAGCCGGTCGCGTAACCGGAAATTGGAAGCGGCTCCTGAAATACGCAATCGCTGGAACGATTTTATTGCTCGGTCAACGGGAAAACTCGAAAAGTCGTTGGTTCGTTCCTTCTGCGAATCTAGCTCCCAATACGGCGTTACTCGAAGCCGCGGAGGATGTTTCGCGAGAGAGCGGGTCGATCCTCGAAATAATCGATTCGACGGCTCTGCGTACGACGGGCCTGGTGAAAGAGAGTTGCTGGAAAATCGAACGAACCGATCGTGTCCGACCAGTTGCAGCTGTTAATAGCGCTTTAATCCGATGCCCTGTGCTCGCGGTGATCGATTGCTCGCGATAATTATTCTCGTTTCCATCGATGCTAGCTCTAGTTATCGAGTTAAAGGTCGACGCGCTGATTCCGTGGTAGATGCTTCTTTCCCTCTGTGTTTTTCTTTCCTTTTCTTTTTTTCCACCCAGCGTACGATACAGTTCCAGTTTTCGTTAATTGTTTGTCACTTGAAAAAAATTTTCTTTTTCGTCTTTTTGTCTGTTTCATTGACACGCATTAAAAAATTATAAGTAAGCGACATTTCCATTATTTCGTTCAATCTTTGTATGTCTGCAGACAATTGTCTGTCGGTCTGAACTGAAGGTTTCAAATAGCGAAGAGAACAGATGGGGAATTACGTAAGAAAAGAGGACGGTGAGGAAAAAAAAGGAGGAACAACGAAGGGATAATTTCAGTTCTAATTTCAAAGTGGAGAGGAGAGGGAGGGTGGGAGGTGGCGAAAGTATTCGGTAAAACGTAATGTCCGTCTCATTTCGAGCAAGTTCCGTGCCAATGGTTGGGATAAAAGTTTGCCGGAAAAAGGAAGTGGATCACGATCTGGGAAAGTTAATCTACGGCAAAATTACAATCTGGAAAGTTGGCGGATGACAAAAGCTTCGCGCCAGAAGCTCGATGATGGCGCGTTAGTTAGCTTCGCTGGAAAACGAGCTACATCGGAATGCAATTAGTTTTTCGAGCTAACTACCCGGGACCGCGTGGCTAAACTCGTTTTCGTATCTTTGGGAATATCAAGGAACTATGTCCGAAATTTCCGCGAAGTTCTTGCTACGCAATTCGTTGGATTGTTAATCAATCGACGTTCGTTCTCGTCGTTGTATTTTGCAAAGAAATGAAATATGCACGCTTTGCTCATTTCGAGCGCATTAAATTAATGCATGATTTTATTCTTTGACACTTTGTGTCTGGTATCGAGTCACGGCATTTTTATTCAATTTTTGTACTTTTGGATAACTTTTAACATTATTATTGTAAATTTAGGAGAAAGAAAAAGTGAATTTTCTAATAACTTATAAGGATGCAGTAGTGCCCCTATTTTTCTTACTATTAATTCTTAACGTTCGAATAAATTTGCTAGTAACAGACGAGTTTCTAACTAACAAAATTTTATTCTATTAACAGAACGTTCGAAAATTGAGATTCACGTAAGGGAGATTCTATTATATTCTCATTGTCAGAAAAGGAAAAAAGAAAATAAAAAGTGTTCCAATTTTATGAGCGAGAGACACAGAACGTGCATCTAAATTTTTTAATCGATAGCGTATCGTTCTGCTGCGCTTTTTCTGTTTAGGATGATTAAGGTTTGTTGACGCCATGTAGGAAGCTAGTAGGAAGCACATCGTTAGGCGTCAATTATTTGGGACCAAGTCTGGGTTGGCAATGACCACAGCTTAACGGCTTTAAGGGTTATCGACTCATCTGGGAATCGCCCTATCCTCCGGCTATCTCAGAACATCGACCGTTAATTACTCCAGTACTCCTCATACGCGAGCTCATGCATAATCTTACAATTCCACGTTTCCCCTTTCTCCCATAAAGTAGAACATCTTAATGCCTCAGGGAGGTACAATCGTTGGCCGTTGAATTAAGACCACTTAGAATTTTCAACGTTTCACATGGTTTCTTTTTTTTTTTTTTTTTTTTAGTAAAACTGGAAAATGAATTCAGTTTACAAGTTTCATTCAAGTTTTATTCACTTTTATAAAAGTTTTAACTATTAAAGCGTTAAAATTGTCAATTATTAATTTAACGAGACATCAATATCAATTAACTTTTAATTATTAAATCTCTAATTAAATATTAAAGTTTAGTAATATTGATTATTAAAGCATTTCACACACTCACGTATTAATAATCAATCTATCACTGTATACGATATATTATTATTTATTACGAGAACGACAGAAAGAGACGAGCGATTGGCCACTAAAATATTCGTACTAAATTAATTACAAGAGATAAGGGATAAGGTCGAGAGTCTCTATTCTTCGAAGAAAAAAAAATTGGAAAGCAGATATGATAGAGCCGTTTGTACAGAATTTGTCGGAAAAATCTTTGGTGGACTGTAGCTGATCTCTCCATGAATGAAACATCCCCCAGTGAATGAACGTTGCTCGTATCACGCAAAAAATTAATATCTATCGCGCTCTCTTCACTGTAAATTTCACTCTGTTGAAATTTACATAGCAGCTCCGTGAAATGGAACTCACAGATTTCCTGCAAGAGGAAATTCTCCTTCTTATATACGATACGTTTCCTTTATTCTTCAAATTGTTCTTCGAGTTCAAATTCTTTTACCTGATATCTACAATTCGTATTTTGAGCTGCGTTTAGTTGTCCTATGATAAATTTGTTTTTAAAATTACACTGTTTAAATGTTTCTTTCATAAAAATAACAAATTTTATGCATCGGATGGAAGATAACACGAATGAAGGACCATTCTAATCTTTGTTGAGAAATTCAGAAATTCAGACATTGAAGAATATAAATAGAGAGAGTTTGAAAAAACTAAACAAATTTGAATGAATTCATGCTCTTAACGATGGCGCGAGAATCGTGCATGTTAGAATAGAAAAAGAAAATTTATTTATGACAAATGTGATTAATCTACTTCATTTGTGATAGATGTATTATACATTCCACTCTTTTTTTTCCTCTGTTGATTCGATTGTATATCAATTTCATTTTCATTCTCCATCAATTTCTTTCATTCATAAAATTTTATACATTATGATTTCTCTGCGTAATTTAATATTTTTTAAGTAAAGATTTAGTAAAATACGCGTAGCACTGCTTTCTTTTCTCCACAGTTTGCAACTAACCGAGAAAAGTAGATAAATAAAAGTTCAAAGTATATATCATCTCGTTCATTTTTTTTACTGAAATGCCTCTGTTCGTTCACCAGTGATTTGGTTCATTTTTCACGTAATCTTATGCCAGACTTTTAACATTAACCTTAGTAATGGAACAGCTCACCTCGAACGTAGTGATCAGAATTCAAGAGATTAAATAAAGATTCACGAGCACTACGTTTTAACAAACACGCGGCTCGGGTATTCATTGGTTGGACAAGCCGCCCCATTATCATCATTCACCTGAATGTCCCCTAAATCGACCAGAAAGCTTTGTAACACCGTCCTCCTTTACCGCCGTTGAAAACGTACCTGTTCCAAGTCGACGAGAATCGCCCTGCTCGTTAAACGAACCAGTGAAGTCCGTGGACGCGATTCTGATTCTAGGACCGACCTCTACGGGAGGGGAGTGGCTCGGAGCGTGTAGCCGATTTTTCGTCGGACAAAGTTATTTGCGGGGCCGTAATCAAAGTGTCGGTGGCAGGATGCACGGATCGGGGGCAAATGAAAGTTTCGCGGTTTCCTAGAACAGTGGTGGTCGCGCCGCGTCGCGCCGATGCGGCGGTCGGCAAAAAGACGAGACCGTGATGGAAGGGATGGTCGTTGACAACGGTGGATGGACGCGGTTTGTTTAAACGAAATGATGCAAGGCTCGTAGATACAGCCAGTGCGGGAAATGCAATTTTCTCTCTGGTCTGCGCTCGACCAGCCACAATCAAGCCCATCCCACCCGTCCAAGTCTTTGTCCTCTCTCTTCTTCTTTCATCGGGGGACGGCTTATCCCGAAACGAAATCTATCCGCTGTTCGTCGCGATATGCGGATTACCCGCGCGGTGAACAGCGCGCGCGCGGGGAAAAAAAAAACTCGCCGGGGATGAAGATTGAAATATCGTATTCGCGGCCGATGTTCCGTCTCTTTTACGCTTCTTTTTATCTCCTCCTTTCCTCTTCGATTACGCCCAGCCTGTTCGTTCGTCCTCCCTTGATCACACCATTATCGCTCGCTTTCCGCTTTTCACCCTTCCCCTTACGATCCTTTTTCCCGAGCTCTTCTGTTCCTTCGTTCTGTCGTGACATCGCCTCATTCGTTCCTTCGTTTCTTTCTCGCACGTCATCTCCTCTCGGACTGATCCATTTCGGTTTCGGTTGCTTGCAGACTTTTTTTGCTTTTTCATCTTTGGTAGAATAATCTTTGGCGTGTAGACATATTTGCTAATATTTACAAATGTCGCCTCAAAAATATAAGTTTGTCAATGTAACGTCAAGTTCATACACATACTCGTATAGAGCGGGATTTTATATATTGTAAATTTAATTTATGCGAATTTTTTCTAGTTGAATCAAATTTTAGTTGATTAAACGAACTCTTGCTGGTTGAACTTAAATTTTTATTATTTACGTGAACGAAAACTCACTAGTAGAGGAAAAAATCAGTAGACTTTTGTTATGTGAATCTATAAGTTCATATAAACGTCTTGTTATAGTATTATATTAAAGAGTCTTGGTCATCCTATATCAAAAGTGTCGATTATTCGATTACATATTAAATAAGAAACGAAGTAAATAACAAAACAATACTAATAATAAATGAAACAATAATATTAGTCTCTCGAGACTCGTTTGCTTCTCGATTACACTACGTTTGTGCAGACATGGTACATATCATTCTCAACACTCAGCATCAGCCAAACAAATCTTCAAACTTCATTTTCTCGAAAACGATGCCTTAAATGAAAAAATTCTATTTCCTTTTCTCGATTTATTTTTGCACATAAAATCGTCCTGTACAATTGTTCTACAAATAATGAAAACAAAACTATTGAAGAGTGTTGACTCGTGAGAAATTTGAAGTTGCAAAAATACATGACAAATAATAAACCTAAAATATAGTACTCATTACAGTATTTAATAAATAAAACAATCGTCAGCCTAGCTTCCATTTTTCCAACTATATTCATAAAAGTATGAATTATAGCATAGAAAACTATAATTAACGTTACAAGATTAAAACCAATTCGACAATGGATTGTTAAAGTTAACAGTTAGAGTTAAATTTTAAATAAATGACCGATCAGTCAAGTACAAAAATCATGAGACTCCGATGATTTTCGTTTCTTGCTAAACGGATGCGCCGCGTTGGCCAACCACTGCACCACCGAAACTGTCCGGTTTGGTGATCAACGTACCAAGAGGGTTTAATCGTGGCCACGACGGATTTATTTTCAACCCAGGTCGAACTTGAATCCTATCAGATTGCCTCATCGTTGCGGGAATACACGGCCACCAGCTTAGCGGTTTGCCCCTGTGTCTCCCGGACGTCGCGTGACTCTTTGAAGTTGAAACTCGCGTCTCCCTTTTCGGCTCGATATCTGGGTTTGTTCTTGGTTTCACGTTGATTAGATTTTGAAATGAACTTTGCTAACTCCTTTCGTTCAGCAATTCCATCGAACCCTTTGCGATCTCTGCGAGTTCGCCAATGAGAGATTGGTCTCTGGTCTTGATTTATACCGAACGACTTTGATTTAACATCCCGTTTCTTTTGTAAGGGATTGAGGGGACATCGGTTAAATTCCGCTTGCGTGTGTCTTTCGGCGAACCGAATCGGAATAGTAATTACAATCACGTTATTTTACAAAAATTTATATGTAATTAATTTATTTTATTTCATTTTGAAGCTAATAAGGACAAGAACTTTTTGGGAAACTTGTTTTAGATAAGCGAAAGTTATTAAAATAACACAAAACAATGATAAAAAGTAAAAATAAAAATAACGAAATGAAAATTTAATCTGAATTCCAGTTTCTTGAAATTACATAATGTTATGGCCAGTTTTTAAGTCAACAAAAGTTTCATTAAATCAGGTTCTTAAAGTTGCACGCAAACTTCGTATGTTTAAATTTATCATTTTATTTACAAGTAAAGAATTGTCATTGTCTCGATACAATGAAGATCGAGAAAGAGGAAGTACAAGAAGGTATTCCAATAAAATGTTTTAATATTTTAATTATTTTTAATTACAAGATTATGTATATGCAATATTCTAGTGCGAATTATGGAAAAATCCTTCCTTATAAATATTACTTTCGAACTACCTGAATATGCTCCGAAGTTTCGATCGGAGTGTGTGCATAGCGAGTCATGCTAAGTCACGATTCGTCTTTTAATTTATCCGGAAATCGCACGTCCGTCTGCGCTCGACGCGAATCTTAGAAATCCAAGATTTTGTCGGTATTCCGTGACGAAGAAGCTTGAACTCGTAGACGAGTGCATGGGAATTTCCGGATATGCAAACAGCGCGACTCGGTGTCGCCTGTCGTCGAGAGCCGAAATCAATGAAAGCTATTACCAGGTCGGATTATTTGGGGAAATTCGCGGAAAGTAATTAATGCTGGTTTCGTCGGTGGCGAGGGGAGGAGGAGAAGGGGGAGGGAGCAGTGGAGAGGAGAGTGGGAGCAGTTTCAATTCGCTCGTATAAATATTGTAATCGTCGGTTAACGAACTACCCCTGACGATCGATCAGTGGCCAAAAATCGGCAGGCGAGCCGCGCCACCACGACGCGATCAATCGAACCGAAGCCGATCAAGTTCTCTCAGAGCCGGCCAGAGGGGAAGAGAACCTCTCGATCTCGACACTGACAGCTATTTTTAATGGATCGGGGCGAGAGTGGAGATTTGTTTTCCGGAAATTCGTTCGGGAAGTTCGGGGCGGGGGAGAAGTTTGGCGAGATAGGTGGTGGAAATTCATCGAAGATTTTTCTTTCTTCTCGTTGGGGGGCAACGGGGGGAAGGCGAACTTTCAGATTTATCGTTCCACGTGATTTCTTATCTTGTCCTTTCTTCCCCCCCTCCCCGCTTTCACCTGGTCTTTTTTTTTTTTTTATTGAAATCTACGAGTTCGAGAGTTCCTTAGTGAACAAAGCGCATTTCGTCTCTAGTGAATTCTTGCTGCTTCAGAATTTGCGTTCGAAAGTCTTCTGGATTTTTTCGCGACGTTTCCCCTCCCGCGAAAGTGGGAATATTTAACGAAGGGAACGGTTAACGAGAAGCCAAGAAGCGTGGTCGAGATGGCGCGTAGTATAACGGGCCAGGACTTATGGGAATAAAAATACAGAGAAGTAACCGCGTACGTGGATCCTTCAAAAGAAAATCTATGTTGGGTCCGCGTGTTGGAGAGGAGAAGCTCGCGAGTCAAAGGTCGATCGAAATAAAAAGATTCTCTGAGGGAGGAAGTTCTCAAGACACTCCTCGAGCTCCTCTTCCTTTGCTCCCGTGCTCTGGTTTACGGATACATCAAAGGGCCACGCCGTTACTAACGACACTCCACTGCAAAAACTTGGCAAGTATTTAACTGAAAATTCATTTGCAACTTGGCCGACGTTCCTTTGACCAGGATTTTGCAACAAAAGTTAGGTTGCAAGAACCTGCAGCCGCGAGCTTTTTCGTGAACTTAAATTGTACACCGCGTATATATATATAACATATATATAATGTATAGACTGGTGGAAACTGGTCGAACTGGTTGATCCCGCGAAGGAGAGCTGATTCAGTCAGTGAAACCTGTTAGAATGAAACGGAGAACTGTAACGTTAATCAATCTTCTGCGATAAGATGAATTGTACCAAGGGAACCGAGTCTTGGTCCCGGCGATTAATTAGAGAGCCTGAGAAGCAGGATCGTTCTCTACACGTGTATGCGTTCTCGTAGACGTTGTCTTATCGATAGTATCATTTGTACGTTCTATTTCGACGTTTTACGCAGTGCAAGTGTACTCGATAAAGGATCAACAGGACAGAAAGAACTTTCCCTTCCGTAGTGGCTGGCTTTGAATAAATGTAAGGAACGCTGTCGATATTTTAAAAGTGGCTTGACGTTTATTAATGAATTAATTGACACTTCAAACGTTCGACGTTGGGTGAACGGACTGCTGGATTTTTATGCAAATTCATGTTTTTCGAAATACAATGGAAAAATGGAGCTTCTTTATACTCTGATTACTTGTATGTAACATTTGAATATTTCATATATTTTTTCATATTCGCATATATATCGTAGTAATAGGAAACCAAATTAACCTCTGTTCCATATTCTCCTAATATTTAATTAATGGTTAATGAAACTTGTAATTAAATTTCCTCCGAATCTTTCTTACTAAAACATCCGTTCCTTCAAATCTTTTTTTTTTTTTCACTAAAAGCATCTAAAATTTGTGTTGCGAATAGCCCGAATTCAATGGCCTGGTGCTGTACTATTACTCCACTTTGTCGAACGATTCACGTCACTGCCGATAATCGTCGATTTATCGGAATCCGACTACCATCCAGGGTAATTCAATCCCCTGACTAGTCTTCGACCCTTTGTTTCATAAGCGAAGACGTATACGCGTCGTCCTAAAGCCCCCTAACTGAGTTCATCGATGTCGACACCTAACGCCGTGCCATCCTGCCCGGTGAACACAATCCAATTTCTCCGTCGTTCGTCACCTCGTTCTTTTCCCTTTCAACACTCTGTCGAACAACGGAAGGCGTGTAACGCTTGTCTATCCGTCGGATAAACAAGAAAACCGTGGCTATGTACACACAATGTGGAACTTCGTACTTTCCTGGACCAGTCTTCTGTCTCGTCATAGTTTAGCTTCGGAAGGGATTCGATGATGGATCATTCGTGCTGTATCTGAGATTGGTCGCGATGGTTCGACAACAAATTTCATTTGTCTTTCGCTTTGGTAAATAAGGGAAGAGAGTGGAAAATAGGCTCGATTATCAAGGTAATGGAAAATTTAGGAATGTCGGATTAATTGAATTGAATCGAGTGCATTGACACAGGGTCTGTACGATTTAATTTACAAATCGAGCGATTCCTTTTGAGATAAGTTTAAAAACGAGATTAAAGAGTTTCTTCTGTCAGTCACATCGATCAAAAATATTTCAAATAGAAAAAGAAGGGTTTTGAACATTTTGTAGATATTAATTGATTAAAATTAGATTAATTCTACATCTGTTGATAGAAAAATTGTAAAATCTGGTCATGTATTCCAAAATGAATTGCAAAAATGAGAAACAAGCCAGGATCATCAGAACTTTGAAATAACGCGTCGCGTCACCTTTCTCTTTTCGAGTTGTCTTTCAGTAGAAACTGGATAATTCTGAATGGACAAAAAAAAAAAAAAATCGAAAAATTTCCAAGTTTGTTTGTCACAACATTTCTAACTGAGTTATACACATGTATATAGTGATATGCTTTGATGCCTAAAAGAAACGTGGCGAAGCTCGTGTAAATTCGGTTTGGCGAGCTTTAATCGAGTCGGTGTTGAACGAAGAAAGTTGGAACCGTATGACGCTGGTCGAAAAGCTCGAAAGTTGCTCGAACGTCTTAACAGTTCTCCCACAGTTGGTTGTAAACGTTTGAATTTCCTAAGACCTCTGGTCGGGAACTGTGCGGTTCTTTCGAGACCTGTTTCAAGATCTTCGATAGACTCTAGAAAGATTTCGCGACAGTTCTCGCCGCGAGGAAACGGGAACCAGGGTTGAAAAGTTCCGCGCTCGTAAATTCTAGCTACGTCGCAGAGTTCTTGTTCGGTGTCCTGATCATTATATATAATGTACAATGCACACGATAGGAGAACGACGCGTAAAGGAAATCGATTAACAGACCAATTTCGAAATTCATTAGCCGATCAAGCTCCTTGAGCCGCTGCGGAGTTGCTGCATACCAACAAGCTGATTAATCGGGACCTGACTCGTGAACTTTCAGCGCGTCGATGCCACCTCCATAGAAGTGTAAGCCTTCCTTCAAGAGTGCGAATTTTGCATTGAAAACCTGTGGAATATTCGCTTCCGTAAGAAGAAGTTTCATCACAAAAAGAGATACCGATTACATATTAATTTATCAAGGTCCAAGTAATGATTTATTATAAATACATCGATTTCCTGAAATTTCAGAAAATTATAGAATAATTACATTCAAAGGAAGAGAGAGAGAGATTAAAGAAATTGAAAGATTAAAAAAAAGAAGATGATGCCGAGCGAATCGTATTGGAATTTCTTTTCACAGTCGTAACATTAAAAAATAGAATTTGATTAAGAAGAATGAGTGAATTAAATATTGCGTTAATATACATATAGTGTATTTCTAGCGTTGAAATCAATTGTTTATGACTAGATCGCGGATTTTTTTAAATTCATATTTTTGAAAATATAATTAAAAATATAGAGAACGCTGTATTATGACAATATGATAATTATTAATAGTAGGCATTATAATAGTACACATATATACAATTATTATATATTTCATAATATGAGCATTCTGTGTAAGTTTGCAGTTGAAAATTTCCTACAAAAGGTTTTTCATTATCTTCATTATGTCTAGAATCACAGGATAAATATAATTAAAAATCTCTATATGGATTATATAGATTAATATCTATATTGATGTACAAGTACATATTCAGAGAAATCATCTTGTACTCGGTTTGTATCACCAGATGCCCCGTAGCGACATGTTGGACGTTTGTTGTCGAAATGGCAAAATTACAGCGATCATCGACACGTGTATAATCGGCGCACGATGGCGAATGATTTATTTGCTTCTGTTTATCGCGCGTTTACAATTATCGTGGATTAGAGCGACGTTCGATGGAGCCGGTTGGTTTGAGTTTAATTCGCAACCTATAGACGTAACTTCATCCGGCAAAATCAGGATCAGAGGTCCCGTAATCTGGAAAATCGGAATTGCCGAGTGTCCGAGGATTCTGTGCTAGACAACCATTGATCCCGTCGGCGGAATTCCCCTCGCCGGGTTTATTGTCAGTTATTACGTTCAAAGCTTCCACATATGTTTGCAGTTCGATTAGAAGCTTAACACCACGTGGGACTTGGTCTGTCGCAAAATTTCGATTTTGAAGCTGTTCATTCGTTTGTCATTAAAAGTATATTCAATTATTTTCCGTAACACGTCGAAGAGTAGTCAATATTTTAAACTGTTATAATTTTGTAACGTTTCGTCTCATTTTAAATCGTAAGGTTCTCTACTTCGACAGTCCCGTTTTTTTTTTTTTTTTTTTAGATCATATATCGAGTGAAAATGTATTTTTGTTCTCGAAAATTGTAAAAGTTCAAACGTCTCTGAAAATACTGAAAAAAATTTTTCTCGCGGCTGGATCAGATGGACCATGGTCTCGTAAATTGAAATTTCCTCTCTCGATCGACCGATCGGAAGTTGCTGTACAATTTTTTTCTTTTTATCATTGTATTGAACTTTGAACATTGACGTTCCTCTTTAGATATTTTATATATAATATTTTTGCATTGTGTGTACCTTCAAATTTTCTATAAATGCGTAAAACTCCACGTGTTTCTGGCGACGAGATAAAAGACGAGAGATAGATCAACGAAAACTATGTTATAAATATTTGAAACATATTTTATACATTTGGACGTGTTCAAAAACTTGTGTATGACAGTTCTATTCAAATAAAATACAAGGAGAATATTAATACAAATTGACAGATATTACTGTTAGTAATAATGACGAGAAGTAGAGAAACAGCATTGCCACAAAAAGCAGAAACAAAAGTTTACCAGAAACTCGATTAAAATCGTCTGGCAAATTTTTAAAACTCGAAACGAAGCTTCATGTGTAAAGGACTTTACTCCACATTCTTAATTTATTCCATTTTACGAGAAATTTATTTCCCAATTTTTCTTTCTCTTCTTATTTTCACTCCTCTCTTTTTTTTTTATCTCTTGCTCGATTGTACCATCAATGACACCCCGTATATTCAGGCGATAATAAATTAGGAGAATTAGCGACTGGTACGCGCGCTGTGAGATCGAACGTTGGAAATAGCGTGCACGTATGCTTAAGCACTTCGGTCTTTAAATTCCTAATGAAACTTGGCGAAAGTTGGCTGGAAGTTAGCGTTGTAAAATATCCGGCTTTACTTCCGCCTGTGTCGAAATTCTCGTGGACTTCACACCCATAGCAGCTGTAAAATTCAGCCGGTTTTACGAACTTCCGGCATAAAGCGTGCCTGGCCTACGTTTCGAGACTCCTCCAACTTCTTTTCATACGCTCCTTCCTAAACTTCCCTCGATATTAGTTACAAGGATTTGTCGTTTACCTTGGTACCAGTAGCGGGGCTTAACACGTGTGACGCACCAACCATAAGTGCTATCCACTGCCGAGCGTCACGTATCCGTGATGGAGATGACATTTCGATTTTTGACAAGGGAAACAGATGAAGACGAAGCTGAAAATTGTTGACATTGTTGAAGAGATATAATAAAGGTGAAAACACATTTGGAACTGTATTATTCATTGAAATATACGCAACTGAATATAAAAATTTAGTTTGTTTATTTGTCAACCGAAGAATTTATAAACTCAGCTATTTATCTTTTCATTAATAACAATTTTTTTTGTTATTATGTCAATTGGATACCAAGGGATAAATTAGGTTCGAAAACACGAGGGACCGATGATGGTCATATTTAATGCTATTAGTACTAACTGATTGTAATGAAATACAGAGTACAAAGGATGATTCATTAATTATATTAACGTGCAGTAGAACTTCATTTGTACGAACTTGCCGAGGAATAAATAGTTTACGCAATTGGAATATAATTCATATAATACAATAGTAATTTATAGTAACTTCGTATAATAGGAATTCAGGTTCAAATAAGTGGATTCAATCAGCAAGAATTCATTTAATCGATAGTGTAATTATCAATACTAGAGCTACCGACGATTGAATTACAAAATTTACAGCAGAGGAACAGAAGAAACTTTATAAACCAACAAAGGACATAATCTTGTACATTTTAAAATATTTTCCAAAAATCATTCAAGTCTCTAAAGATACACTGTTGTAAGAATATAAAATTTCAGTGGAAAATTCAATTACAAACTGATTACTTTCACCACTTTGGTAATTCTAGCGTTAATAATTAGAAATGTCAAACTTTAAATCAGTCGTTATTGTCGCTGAAATATTCCGCTTCATGATGCAAATGGTGGAAACGAAGTGTTAATTAATAAAAACATTGGTGAGGGATTCCAAAGGACCAATGGAAAAATTGATGGTCGATTTCCAAACACGCCTGGAACTCACGATCAGATCCGGCAATTACGCGCAGATGTGTAAGAAGGTTTCACCGGAGATAATTCGATAACGCTGCGTTTTCCCCGTTTTATGCTTAAACCCTCTTCGGAGGCGATAAATTGCGGTCATGTATCCGTGATAGCGTCACTCGGGGGACTTTTAGACCGTCGTATTGTCACGGCAACAACGGCACCTTCAGGATAGCCATTTCTTTTGCGGTCCTGTGATTAAATGATCTCCCACGAATTCCAGACGGAACCTCAGGAATTTACTGACTACGAATTAACAGGGGGGAGCTTGATGAATATAAACGGTTTCCGAGATTTAGTTATATAGCTCATTTAGGGTCCAATAGGGTTCGCTTGTAATTCTTTTCTAATCAGTTTATGTTGTGAGATGTTCATTTTTCAACAATGTAATAACGAGAAGAAGGTTCGAGGATTCGGATGTTATTTTTTTTTTATCTAGGTTCAATAATTTCATGAAATTTTAGGAAATGAAAGTATTTATGAAATGAAAGTTGCGGAAATTTTTGCGGTTTGCCCTGTTCAATGATTCATCTTTTGTTATAAATATCTCGGAAACTAAGGTCAACATTTACAGCTGGAAGAAAAATTGCCCAGAATGATTATTTTGACGATATACTTCAAATTTGCTGAAATTGATATTTATTACTATTGTTTAATCCTCAATGGTTGAGACCATTATTATGTAGAATGAATCAATTTGGATAAATAAGATATTCTCGAGAGGATATAAAAAAATATTTAATGAAATAAAATGTTATAAAACATACGACAGATGAGAATTGAAGTCTCTTTCAAAGTAATGTATAGTAATTTTTATATTTTCAACTCGGTGGAGAATACAGATATGAAATACTTTATACAATTTAAAATCTTACCTAGTATAATGTACGTAGACATTTGTTATAGATAATTGTACGTAATGTGCGTAACATTTATTTTTATCTAATTATACATTTCAAAATTTATGGACAATTATTGGAAAATTGATATTCTGGTATTAATACGATCTTTTTCCCTTTACTTAACGGTCAATGTATGTATATATACACGTAGTAAGAAATTTTGTAATTTAAAATGTACGATAGATAGTCACATCGTACAGCTACTTAATTGTTCCAGGCTTAACGCTAATTAATTATTACGTAATTCTGATTAATTGTTACGAGACCAGCAGACGCTCTAATGCATCACGCGCAAGAGTGTACGCGGGTATTCTCGCTGAGTTCAAAATAGATTCCTCGTTCGGGGGAAGCAGCACGTAGACTGATCAATCCATTAAATTACCATATTCCTTGTAATCGAAGCGCCGGAACGAAACTGTGAAAGTACAGGCATAAAATCGAATTGTTTACCCGATCGGAGTGCAAGCGGGCGGTGCACCGCCGGTGGTTTTTCAGAGCTCAGCCAAGGACTCCAATCAAGTCGAAGAGTCCCACGGGGCATTGCGGTCGGTACTTGGAGCAGCTTCCATTACGTCCAACCACTTCAGCCTGAAGAATGTCCTGCGGCAGTGGTTCGTGTCGCGAGCTTGTCGGCCTGAAAACAACGCCGGCACGCATACATACATCTGAACGATAATAAGGAGATTTCTTTTTCTTTTTTTTCTTTCTTTCTTTCTTTCTCTCGTTCTCTGTGCCGTGGTACGGCGCGGTAACGAGCTCTGGCGGTACCGTTGGCCGACTCGTTAATGGACAGCCATTAAATTGCCGGTACCGCGCGATTCTTTTTTCGAGGAAATTTAATGCCGGGCAAGGACTGTTATTTGCATTTTTCATCGGTTGCTTGGAGCCGAGCGGTGCAGAATGAAAAAAAGAGGAATTAATTGAGTGCTGTTACGGTTTCGTTGCGACGCCTGATAGATCTCGTTTCATATATACGTATATCGAATTTAAAAGCTTTTTTGCACGTCTTATATCTACGTCCGTAAAGTATTATGACAAAGGAGCGATTCCCAAACTTTTGTGGATGGAGACCAAGTTACGAAAGCAATAGCTTTCGGCGATTCACTCGTTTGTAACGTACAATCGCAAAAGGTAGGAGAGTCTAGAAAATTGTCTAGCAGAATTGTCCAGAATTGGCAAGAAAACGTCCAGAGACTAACAAACTTTGTCGAGCGCACACTATATGCCTAACGAGGAAGAAACAGTTCAACAGACTGTACGAAAGAATTTATCAAAGAGATCGACTAGTAGCGAATCTACTTCCCGATCTTATACCCTCGTCCGTCTTCAAAGAGCCCATCGGATACCACCCCGGCCGTTGCACGTTGCCGAGCTTACGGGGATTTTTCAAAATCGAATTTACGGATTTCTAGGTCAGCCTAGACGAGTTGAAACACTCTTTCCGGGAGCCCGGTAGGTTTTTCTCAAAGCGAGGAGGTCGACCGGCAAGCTCGGGGAAAAATTGGACGAGAATAAACGGAATTTCGCCACTGTCTCCTTCGTTTTATTACTGCCTGGCCGTTCCAGCTAGGAGATGATTACGCGAGCCGAGCAAGCGAACACGACAATATGTCGTGCATATATCGCGCGCTTGTAAAGTGAGGAACGACCGGGTCGCTTTCATTGCGATTTTATTTCGGCCCTTGTCCCTCTCTTATTTCGAATCGGGAGATGACTCCAGGAAGGAGAAGAGCAGGCGTTTCGCCTTCTTCGCCTTCTTCGCCTTTCACCTCGCCTCGGAGATACGAGGCGAAGAACAATATAATTTCGTTATCAGACCGAAACGACTTGAAAATAACCGTCCGTGGTTTCTTCTGAGACCACTTCTCCTTTGCCTTTCCGAGGTTAGAGAGCAGTTTTGTTTTTTCCCTCTTGAGAAAAATATAATCTTTACTGTAAACTTGATGATAAAAGTGAGTTAAAATAATAGTAAAAATGATAATTTTATATTAATAATTAAATAATAAAAAGTGATATATTTATGAAAACTGTAAAACTAAAATTATTCTTTCGTGAAACTTCTTTAAACCAGTTTTGATGTGATTTAAATCAGTTTCGCGAATTTAAAGCTGTAATAGATGCCCTCATTTCTTTATCATTTTCTTTCGTTTTAAAGTTTTTAAAGTTTATCGAATGGAAAAAATAGGTAGATGACAAACCACATTTACGTTTCTTTTGCGGAATTTCTCGCAAGTTCCTGTAATTTGCAACACTTTTTGGAATACTTTGCAATACTTGTAACAAGCTCGTGGAACCACCGTTCTAGAGTTTTCATATTGTCCGAAAAATTGAGTATGATTTTTTTTAATTAGTCGAGAATGATGTTCATTTTTGGGAAAATAATTTAATTGAATAATTAGAAAATAACGAAGTAAAATCGTATTTTCAGAAAGCAAGAACAATATGCTTATTATGCAAGTTATAAAATTAAAACATAGAGCGAAACAAAAAAGAATTGTTGCACTTTTGAATATCTTGATTTCAGTTTTTGTTTGTCGAAATAACATTTGAAATAGGGAAAATGTATTTACGTGGAAATTATATTTTTCTGTGTGCGAAGCTTTACTTTCATCTAATAAAAATCGCATGAGTTTACACTATCCAATATTTCTCTTTGCTTCTAAAATTCAAAATTTAACGGTAAAAGCAGGTTGCACATACATTTTTTGGGAGAATTTTGAGGGAAATGGGGCGAAAATCGCGCAAATTCGAAAATGTGTGTTTATGTTCAACAATTTTATGCGTATAAAATCTAAAATCTAGATTTTGCGTTAGAAAAATTTCGAGTACTAAATTACTGTGAGATTATTCGTCATTTACTTGTGTCTTTTTAAGAAGAGTGTCTTTTCAAAAATGAACTTTGCAAAGAAAACTTTTAATTATACGAAATAATAGAGAATCGATAGAAAATTTTTATCGTATTTTACAAAGATCCAACGATACCAATTAAGGATTAATATTAATAATACTTAATACTTATTAATTTAATATTTAATATTAATAATTAATTTATTTATTAGATATGCAAGTATTATTGCTGGAAACCCTCCTCTTTGAATTTATCATAAAATACGAAGGATTGTCTCTTAATTTGCAAGGACAAAGAAATTGCAGCCGCTCTTTTCGATGGAAATGTCTCCGCGCCATCGGAAAGCGTCGTCTTTTCTTTGATGAAGAAAGGAAAAATTAAAGTACCTTCGGATTCATTGTCCTACGAATCTTGAAACCTGAACGCCGAGGTTGTTCCTAAGGAACGAGGATGTTATTGATACGTTTCTTACGATTTCCCTGGGTTATTCTCTTCTGAACCGTCGATTTTTACGACGACTGGAGCAATTTATTCGAAGCTTTTCTCTCTATCTCTCTCTCTTTTTTTTTATTGAAGAGTAACGAGGACCGGAGCGAACTTAATAACGGTGTCGTTCGCAGCTAGAAGGCAAACAAGCTACCCCTATGATTCTTTCATGTCTCCTTAGTCAGTTCCATTTTCTCAAATTACCCGTGAGACCGTGCGAAAAGTCTCTCAAGGAAGACAACGCGAGCACTTCCACTAACGCGATAACGACTTCAACGAGGAAAAAAATACAGCTTACTTGCAATTTTTATTCGCCGGGGCGTGAACATTCTTCGCGACTGTTCGACATCTTGCTTGCCAAAAAACACGTCGACGTACATTTTTGTTTCTTACTTGGAGGTAAAATTACTGACGACTGAAGATATAAAAGAAATCGAGGAAATGAAAATGAAATGTCCGTGAGAAAATATATAAAACGAAGCAGTTTAAATCTAATTGTAAAACGAACTGATTTAAATCTAGGTTAAGTATAATCCAAGCTGAGGATTAGGAGAAATTAATCAAATTAAACCAGAACCAAAAAAATTACACTAGAGAAATCAGAAGTTACACCATTGTAAATTTACAAAATATCCATGATGAGGAAGAAATAAAAAGTAACGCAAAGTGACATTAAAAATTATTAACGAAAGTAATTCAAATTCAGATGCAAAAGAATTTGATTGAATCAAAAGTAAAGAGATTGCACTATAAAAATCAAAATGAAAGTTGTATGAAAGATCAGAGTATGAAAAAACGTGCAAAAAATCACTACAAGTCTTCCAAATAGGTTTAAAAATATGAAATAAAATATAAAAGACATGTGAGACATAAAATATGAAATATACGTGATGTAAAAGCGTATCTATTGCAATAAAAGATCATTAACCTAAATCTGAGCCAAATCTAACTCAAACATATGAGAGATATGAAAGAAAATTAAACCGAACGAAAACCATGGAAAGCAAAATGAAAAGTCGCTTCTATGAAAAAGTCAGAATGCAAAGGAACAAATAAAAAATTCACTGAAAATCTCTCGAAATACACCACAGGATGAAAAGGCGTACATCGCAAAGAAACAAATGGAAAATCATTAATCTAAATCTAAGTCAAATTTAACTCAAGTTAAAGCATGAAAGGAATTAATCAAACCACGCCGGAACTGAAGAAAAAGAATCGTAAATAAATCGGAGTGAAAGTTCTGCGAAAAGTCAGACTTCGAGGAGAGGAACAAAAAACTCGCTGAAAATCCGGCAGAAATATCTTGTAAAAAAAAATATCTCCGAAGAACAATGAATTCATCACTTTCACCATTCCTGGATAGTACCAGTATTAATCATTGCTATCACGCTCCGCCGAAGAAAAATCCGAGGGTGTCAACGGCGGAATTGAAAACTCAGAAACGCTCACGAGGGATTTCTCAGGTTTCGAGAGCGCAGAGATTGAAAAAAAAAGGTGCAAAATGGAATATGGCGCGTCTCGTCCGCAGTGTCGGCGGAGCATTTTTCTGGAAGAAAGATGAATGTCCGGGAAACTCGAAAGGTCGTTGAATAAGGTACCGCTAATTCCAGAGACCTTCGAAAGCTTCAATACCCGTGTCAATATTGACCCAGATTTCGCGAGCTCTGTCGGGAACAGCCGGTCTCGCTTTTAACTGACCGCATAACAACTCGGTTTTGTTGGAACAACAACTCGTATATCAATTACAGTCTTGCAAGTTGAAGGAGGGATAACGTTTAGGCCCCGCTTTCCCTCCAACGTTCACGAACATTTTGTAAAACAACGACGTATTTTAAAGGGGTTTTAAATAATTTCTTTGTTTGCATCTACGTATCTTGATTTTTTTCTAGATCTTTCAATTTGGGTTTATTTCGTGTGTAATTTTCTTGACTTTGGTTTTGTTTGATTAATTTCTCTTACGGGTTAGGATTAATTTATGTGTGATTATGTGTGTTCTCGTGTTTTTTTGTTCATACGGATATTTTCTAAATTTATAGTGATGTATTTTGGGAAATTTTGGGAAATGACCTTCTGCATTCTAATTTTTCATGGAAGTTCCTCTTTGATTTCTTTTGGTATTATTTGATCTTGATTTACTCAGTTGCAATCGAAAAAGATATTTTGTTAGTGATATAATAAGGTAATCTGCATAGATGAAATATATAAATAACTATGCTGTATACAAAGTTGTTAATATATAAATACAATGATGCATACTATATATATGTGTATATTATACTATATTGTATTATATATTATGCATATATACAATATTACACATATATTTACTATATTGTTTAATTTATATACATACTGGTAGAAAAATGATTTCATTTGAAATGAATCTAATGCGTCGTAGACATTATTTTCAGAGTAATATTCTGCAATTAGTCTTAAAAAATAATTCTAAAACAAAAAAATGAAAAAAAATATATTGGATCAAGTTTTATCAAAGTTTTATCAAAACTAGTCGGCCTCGTAGGTACCAATTTTGGCTCGGATTTAGCTGACATTGGCGATTTTTAATTTGTTTCCTACGTGTCACGTACCTTTTCGCAGAGCTTTCATTTTTGATTTCTATGCTTGTTTGCTCGATTCCTTTCGAGCTAGTCCGTTTTGTCGACTCGCGGTAGGTTGGGGGTAAACCACCGTGGAACCAGCGTTTCACGACGACGCGACGAGGATGTCGTCGGCGGCCGAGGACGACGACAATACGGCGTCACGGCCGCCTGCGGGTCCTCTTTTTTATTCATACGTCCCTGGCTCGAGAGTTTATCCACCTACGGAGCTCACGTGCATCAACCACGTAACACACACACACACACACACACACACACACACACACACATACATACAGACACGGAGAAATGCACGGAAAACTAGCATACACGAGGCGCACGTACGCGAGCAGAAAGAGAGCTGGCATGCCGTTGAGAAGCGAGAAAGCTAAACCAAATTTGCTTTTCTACACGGGTCTGTGTATCTACTCCAATTTGCGCCGCCTTGGACCGGCCGAAAAAAGGCCTGGCTCTTTTTTTCGCCGCGCGAGAAAGGAGGTCGCGCCGACGAAATTTCCAGCTGAATCCTTTAACAGCATCATGCTCCGCGCGAACAATGGTCCCGCCAAGCTCTCGAGCTCGCGGGTCTCTCCCTCTTGGAACCCTCGTGTGGACAGAGGCAACTGTCTCGATCTCTCGTGGCCGGATCCGCGGTTTCGAAAACGATTCCCGACAGCGGGGGAATTCTCCGTTATCTCAGATCCGCGGTTAATTGGAACCTTGTGAGGTGGAAGCTCGGAAAGATTCTTTACCCCGATTTTACTCGCTCTTTTAACTTTCGCGGTCGGCTTTCGTGAAAATTTCCACCGTCTACGGTGGCGCTTATTTCCTTAATCGTCCATTTTCGTTGAACTTTGCCGTTTTAAGATAGAATGAAATTGGAAAAAAGAACAAAATCGGCAATGATGAAATTTCCATGCACGGAAAATTAACTGAGCCGAATTAATGGCGGGGGGTTAGACGGTGGGTTAAGGAGGTGGATTATCGGCGACGAGGGCCTTCGGCGTAATGTAAAAGCTAACGGGAGAAACTTACGTGAAGATCACGTGCAGAATGTCACCAATGAGTCCGTTATGTCTCAGCGAGTGCTCCGAAGTTTCGCAAATGGCCCTCAGCAGGCATTCGTGACCCTGATATCCGTAACTGTGCAGAAAGTCGGGGGAAGCAAAGTGAAAAATAAAATAGGACCGTCCATGGCGCTGACCTACTACGACTTCTGGGTCAGCATCCGTACGGACCTATATTTTCTTCTACTCTATTCTGCATTCCTTTTCATTTTCTTTCTTTCTTTCTTTCTTTCTTTCTTTCTTTTATGTTGTAAACTACGAAATATTTCACCTCAGCGTCGGCAAACGAGTGCAACAAACTTCGGTCTAGAAAGAAGAGCGGGAAATTTCAAATTTCGTTCCCTGAATGCTGCAGGTTGTTAACAATGACGATTGACATTACTGAGCTGGCAATCAAAGCGATCAAATGAATTTAATTTTCAAAGTTGTTTCCAGAAAAGATCGGTAGATCTTGTTCAGATCGTCATAATCGTATTTTAACGTGATTTTTTATATTAAAAATATTGGAATATATACTTTGTGCATTTATGTTTATGTAAAATCATTTTTTTATCATATAGTCGACGTGCTGTCGATAATGATGTAAAATATAAATAAAGTAGCAGTTTTGTCACAAAATTGTCGTTACTTTATAAAATAGAATTAATCGATAACTTTGCAACTTTTATTCGATATCTTGGATATTTTATTTCAGTGATGAAGAATAAAATAAAATTATTAACAATTTCATGAATTTTTCTCGACTCGATTATATAGGTTTGTTAAGTAAATACTGATAGATTGTACAATATTAACGGTTCGAAACCAATTACGAATATAATTCAATATTTCACTAATAAAATAATATTTTTGATATAATTGAAAACTGACAAAAAGCAATAACATTTGTTCTTTGTTAGTAAATAGAAATATTAATTAAATAAATAATTTATTAATATGAATTCAAAATCGTATTTCTAAGTCTAAGGTAATTGTAACATTTATTTTTGTTCGCACGAGGTGTATTGCAAAATGACGATCTCGTTCTGTTGATTAGAATTGCCAATTATATTAAAGAAATGGTTCCTGATTTCGTCGTGGGGACAATGTTAGAAATATATTTTTCTGTTTGAGTCTGTAAACAGAGAATGAGAAATGAAACTGCATACTCGAAAATAGATCAAGTGCATTAAATGATGTCACAAACACCGTAAAAAAAAAAAGAAATTTATACTTTTATGTGACTGTTGCATTAACCCACATTTCGAAAGTATTACTTTTATAGTTTCACAAATAAAAAAATTTCATTTTCTAAACGCAACTATGAAATTTTTTTTCCAATCTTTTTTCCCCTTTAAAACTAAAGCGACGAAATAGAGGAACACTTTTTTCAATAACTTCCACATGACTTTTTTACTTTGTTTGTACGAACCTTTATAAAACATCGATTACAGCGCTTCGTTACCAAGCTTTCAGAGTATCTACATATATCAATTCTTTCAGATTAAAAATTGATTTTATTACGGTATTATTATAAATCCCAGAAAATCTTCCAGGGATCGAAATTTAAAGTTCAGCTAATCGCATCCTTTTATATTTTATGAAATATTTTTTTACGCTTCTGTGTGAAATATCGATCACCTAATTCATCTATAATTCCCTCTCAGATTAAATTCCAAAAGAATCTTTCGGGGCATGAAATTCGAGTAAATCTCCAACTCACGTGACGAATTTGTTCTCCACGACTTGATAAAGTGTGGCTCTGTCCAAGCTCCTTCTCCTCCTTCGTTGTTCGTTAACTAGCCAGAAATATTCGTCGCTGGCGTTCGTCGGCAGCGTGTAAGTTGCCTCGAAGAAATCAGCTATGGAGATCGAGTTGTAGGGATCCTCCAACGGTATCGCCAGCGCTAGAAACAGCTTCGAAAAGAATACGTTTCGTCACTTTCAAGTTGGATTCATTCTCCGCGCGAAGGCGGTAATCCGTTATTGTCCACTGTTTCTCTTAGAGACACTCACACCTGTGGTACTCTCTTCCGGGAATGCGAGCGACCGGATCGGTCGATGAAGAACCTTGGCCAGCTCCGAATTCGGGACTCTCGAGCCGGTCGGATGAAATATCACCACCAGATTGAGCATCAAGAGACTGCAAAGGAAGACCGTTCCTTCAGAACCTGGTAAACCGTCGCGCACGTTTCTCGTAAAACAATTTCCACGGGAGGATATAAAAGTGGACGCGGGACAAGATTGATAGAGATTGAAAGAAACACGGAGGAATTTCCCGGAACGGCTTTCGCCGAAACGTCTCTCGTGTATCAGCGAGGTTCGCGCGAGGCTCGATTAACATTACAAATTAAGAGAACGAAATTAAAGCCTCTTTCGCCTTCCGGGGCCGGATGAAAATTCATCGGGCCAAGTCGGAAGTCGGACGGGGGATCGTTTAATTCCCTCGAAGAACTTGCAACGTGTGAACTCTCGCCCGGGCGGTTCCGTTAACGAACGATAATCGGTTTACATTTAATTACTGAACGTACGGAAGTAGTTCCCGATTTAGTAGGCTCGACATTTCACCGAGGACGGTTCGACCGTAGGCTCGAACAGAGGACGCGTGTCTGAGGACGCTCCGTTAGTTCCACCAGGTCGTCGATTTTCAACTCGCAAACCGGTTCCTTCGTTAACGATATTTGCGATTATTAACGTCGATTACGTGCGAACTCGCGAGCGTGGAAATTGGTGAGGGAGAAAACATCCAGGGTGTGGAAATGTGGAAGTTTTGATCTTTAATCGGCCGATATTTGGGTATTTGGGCTATCGTTGGATCGCACAGACCCACAGGGGTATCATTCGGGAATTGAAGTTTCATTGGCATCGGTTCCCACTGAATCTCCACGGTGGAATTTAATTCTCGTCGACTCGCCGCGCGTTGCGGTGCTATTTGCCACGGTTGTTCCGTCGTCAAGGTTCCCAAAGTCAGGCAAAAAATTTTCCACGCGTTGCCGGCCACCGGTGGCACGATTTTCAAATGCAATTACAATTCTCCACGCGCGGCACGTCAGATATCGCGCAGTAGCCTGGAGTGGCGGTTATTAAAAAACTTCACTGATTTTAGCGTCGGCGTGGCGGATAGAAAGAGAGAGAGAGAGAGAGAGAGTGGAAAGGGAAAAAAAGAAGAAAACGAGAGGATTACGCCGGGTGGAAATGCTGCTGGGGTTAAACCATGCATACATAAATGAGCCCACTTTGCCGGGATTATTCCTCGTTTTTAATTCCTTTTCTCGTTTACGTCAATACACACTCTGAGCACCGGCAACGAGTCGTTCTCCACGAACGAATACGCGTCCGTTTAACCGCCAGAACGCGATAATAAACTGCAACAAACGTGAATAAGCAAGCCTTGAAGGAAAAGCCCCGGCAAGTTCTAAACGAGGACGTCGAACGAAAGGTGGTGGTGGTGGTCGTCGTGTAGGGGGAGGGGTGAGGGGGAGGAAGGGAGGGTGAAAAATGCGTTCGATGAAGGGTTTGTGTGTCACTGGCGAAAAGGGCCAATTAACTTCCGTTCTGATTACACACAGGGGTCAATTAAGTTTATTCATTTATTTACTTCGATTTTATTCAATGCCGCCAGATTGCGAACTTGCAAAGCGAAAAGGGGCGCGCCGCCGTTCAAAGTGGACGCTTGTTTACTTTCGATACAATGTTTTGACGAAACTTAGGAAAAATTGCGGTGACTTTTATTTTTTATTGGGAAAAATCCTTTAATGAAAAAAATTATCTAATATTGATTTACTTTATCAAACGCGACAGTACCTATACATTTGTACAACTAATTTATTTAGACACATTTAATTCTAATGAAATTCGGTTAATGAGTCAGAAGCTCCCATAAAGTTCCATGACTTTTTTCGATCCTTGATTTATTCTTTAGATATAGTATTTGTTTATTTTAAAATCACCTAATTGCCAAGATATGTGAAAGTTAAACTCAAGGAAATATCATACGAAGCTCATTTAATAATTATCAGTTTAAAGTTGTATCTGTTTTCGCGTTCTCAATTTCAAGTTTGAACGTTTTCGCGACGAAAAAGCGGAGGCGCTTGAATATCCTCGCCTGCCTCCTTGCGACCCTTTTGTATTTCCTTCTCGTTGTTTTGCTCCAGAAACGTTTATTCCCCGTGCATCGACCGCTCGTGCATTGCATATAGCGACACTTTTCCGTTTCCACAAACAGGTCGGAGACGATTGTTCCTCCTCAGGACGAAGTGCCTATTCACCGCAGATGCGTCTGTTACCTTTTTACAGGGACAGAGTGTCACCGTGTCGATGTTCTTCTTTTTTCCACCACCGACTACCATCGTTCAGCCAACTGTTTCGCCATTTCCGTTCTATCTACTCTCTGGCTGTCTGTTGTACCCTCACTCGCTCGTAGCCATTCACCGTTCCCTGTGAACTTTCTTCCATGGATCCTGTCACGTTTCCCCTCGAAATTAATAAGTTTGTTACCGAGAGAAATCGACGAGATTTTCTGCCTGTAATGGACAGTGATTGAAGACTGTTACTTAGACGTCCTACTGTTACGTAGAGTCCTTGAAACGAATGGCACAATTCCCTGAAGAGATTCGCCATTTTCGGAGACGCGACTCGTGGAATACGAAATTTAGATTGAATCGTCGCCGAAAAAACGATGCCCTGAAAATTGGTAGAAACACGTGGCACGAAGACTCGTAGTTCTTTTCTCTTTCTTCTCTTCTATTCCGAGATGATCGATCCGTCGACCACTTTGTTAGCACTTTGTGAATGCATGAATAATGGATGGTCACGAGAGTGAAAGAAAAGAAAAAAATATAATCGATTTCCGATCTATAAGTACGATTATAAGTTGTAATTTCCGAATGGAATTTGCATCGGTTCGCACGACGGAAAAATCCTTCGTTCTTCTTTTATCTCGGTTCTTATCACGGCCGTATTTAATCTTCTTGGTGCCTCGTGGTTTTTCTGTCTGTACCATTTAGAACAGAGATCAGCAACCTTTCCACTAAAATATTAATTTACGAGAAGGGGAATTTCACTTCAATTCTATCGGAGAGAATGTTGTAAATTTGAAGTGCATTTGATATCGTTTATTTGAAGTAAATTTATTAATACGAATTTATTACTAGAAAGAATTAATAGAAATTTATTACTTATTAAAGGAAAGCGTTAATGCTATACTTGGCTTTGTGGATTTTCAGCCAACTGATTATAATTTATATTTCCGGTTTTTAGGTTACGATTTAAATGAGTGTCGTTGACTGGTAATTAATATTTACGTTTCAAACTCTTCATATTTGAAATGAACTCTGCGCCAGTAAGAAAGTAAATTTTACTTCAACTATGTCAAACGTAATGTAAATTTGTTGTAATGTCGCATCTTTTTTTATCACTGAAAGTGATTTTAGCGGAGGTAATCCAGAAAATCGGGCCTCTTCAGATGCAACGCTAATGCAACGAAAATTAGCGATTGGTTGATTTGGGTCACGTGATTCGTGAGGGGGCGTGCGGTAGACCTCGAGTAGGCGTTGTCTGGTACTGAGCGATTGCGCCTGCAATTTGTTTTGTATCGATTCAAATGTTTGCATATCGATAAAATTTTACGGCAGAAAAGTCGTCTTCATTTCCTAGTCAGAACAGTTGCTTCTGAGCCTTTCAATGAGACGAATCGTACTGGGGTACAAGTCGTGCAGTTTTTTTAATTTTCTTTCTTCTCCAATTCATCGATGTAGAGTAGGAAATCAGATTTGTGAATTGAAACAAGTAGGAAGATATTATTTATTAATATCGTTACACGATGATCGAAATTGTATTATAAACTTTGACACGACTTGTTAAGTCCGTTGCATCATTCAGCGAGTTTAAAAGATGCCAGATATCCAAACGGGCGACAAAACTCGATTTACATAATCCACGTAAAAAACTCTCATGAATTAATACCCGCCTCGCCTTCTTCTTCTACTTCTTCCTCTTTGCTCGGAATAATTGAATTCAATGCTGCTTGCGTGTCGATGAATTTCACCGGGGATTTATTAGATCGTCGTGTCGCCGCGCCGACGCGACGCGACGGCACATTGGATGTGAGAAATTTCGAATATGCTGATATTATTTGTTAAGTTATTCGATATTCTCCATACACGGAGAATTTGTAATTAATTAATTAATCAATTTATTGAACGAGTTACACTCTTTAGTACAAGAGTCATGAATAAAGTACAATACGAAACGAGTGAGTAAATAAAAATTAGAATATTGAAATTGACGTGAATTGAATTCATAAGTTGAAGAATGGCCAAAATTAGCCATCTTCAAAAAAAAAAAAAAAAAAAAAATTGAAACGTAGTATGTATTACATGTTGTGACGAAGATAACATTCAAAAATGTCCGAAATAAAATATAATACAATTTGTCTTTTTTACAAATGGACACGGGCGATAATTTCTTTAAATTTAACCTATTATTATTATTATTATTTCGCATCCAACGACATAATAAAAATCTTTATGGGAAGAAAGCATTAGTTCAGGAGATATTTTGATAGGAATATCACGAGGAATACGCGTATAATTTAAATATTTTATAAATTATGGGCATCACGTTCACTTCTGAAATCTTTTGTTTCCCATTTGTCAATTTTGTTTTAATATTTTTATTGTGATATATAACACAATTCTTCTAATTAGAATATTTTTTCAATAATAATATTCTTGATTACGTTTCAGTATTTTTCAAGAGCCGAAAAAAAAGGATCAATTTTAACCTCGATAGAAAGCCCTTCGTTTGTTTTACGCAAAATTTCGCGGGATTGCTTCGCGAAATTTCAATCTATCGTTCAAACGATCAGTCGATTGTTCTTCAATCAGTTTTCATCAGACGAGAATCGATAACCAATCAATCGTACGAGCATCGTGAAAGTAGCATTCGAGCAATTTTAGTCGTTCAACTCGGAGAAAATGAAGAAAGACGAAAAGCAAGAGAGAGGGAGAGAGAGAGAGGAAAATAAAAATTCTAAAGTAGCTAAATGTGACGGGGGGAAATTTTTTGACGGACGAATCCACGGGACTGCGTTTTCGCGTCCGGACGGGTCGAGCGTCTGGTTAGATTTTCGTCGGGTTTCCACCAGTCCGTACGAAGTTCCGACGGTCTGTGAGCGTAATTTTCTCTGAGCGTCGACTATTCTAATTTTAATGATAGAGACGTAACGATCCCTCGGACGGTCCTGAGACCGTGACCGCGGGGAATCTGTTCAAAGGCGCGTTGAAATTACAATTCGCACACACGTTCTAAACAGCAATAACGTGATCTGCAACGAAATAGCCGCACCACCTTGTTTTGGTCAACTTTCCTTTAACCCGGAGTTGGGCTTCTTTTATAGTCATTTCTGTAATCGATTATGATGTTGTCGCAGCGCGACAACAAGACCATGAAGCCATAGAGTCTAGAAATAAAGACAACGGCTGTTGTTAGGTCTTACCGAACAGACGAGGGTCATCATTAGCATTTAGATTTCGCGCCACACGCACACACATTCAACCGACATGCAGCCGGTAACACAGGGTACCTTAGATGGGATTGGCCTATCGTCACGTCATCGCCAGGTCCTGCGATAGGTCAAGCGCCGGTCGCACGATCTTTTGTTTCACTCGTTTCTCTCCCATTTTCGAACCTTTGAGAATTTTCTACATCGGTGAAGGAGAGACGAGCCACGTGTGAACGAATTCTTCCTAGGACAGTACATTCCAGACCTTCGAGCGAGACAGTTCAGAGCAATCTTTTAACGGTGCGAGTAGAAACAAGGAAATCCATTCCTACATTCTAATCATTACAATTCATTCACATCGATTATAACTTCCAGCTATTCATAATTTAATCCACTCAAATTCTATCCAATCTATAATTGAACCGGCTGATCTTCATTAGTGTTGGAGATCAGCAAGCTACCGATCAGATTCACGATTTCATTGCGTGAATTCGGGTCGGCACGCAACAGCTGTTTCTCTTGCAAAATTTAATAGAGATACTTTAAACGAGTATGTTCTTTCTAAATTCTGTACACTTTGTTAATTTTTATGTATCGTGGTCTTTGTGCGAAAAATTGGATTTTTAATTTTCTAGCATAATATTTTATTACATCAATACACACATTTTCTCCATCCCTTCAACTCGCACGTTCTCAATTTCATCAGTTTGCAATAGATTTTCTTGATGGTGAAACAATGCCTTTTCAACCCATCTTTCGAACTCTTCGATTAACTTCGATTAACTCTAATATTAACTGGAAGCTCGAGTAAATCAGATTTTTTTAAATAGCCTCTTTAAATAGTTTATATTGATCGTAATCACTGATTAATCATTGTTAGGATAAATTAGTAGTTACTTAAACCATTCAGTGATTAATTTATATTTTATTAGGATGAATAATGTATGTTTGTAATATATATATATTACAAATATTACAAATATATAAGTATATATATATATATATATATATATTACATTTATAAAATTTTTCATATCACTGAATGACTTTAAAAAATGAAATCACAAATCTTGGTAAAAAATTTTGAATTTGTAATTTTTTTAGGTTCTAAAATACTTTTACACATGATTAAAAAAGATTAACTTTCCGATTATTATACAACACAAGATTTCAGTGCAATTTTACAAATTATAGATGAATAGTTACGATGTACAAAAATACCACAAACAAAAGTATTTTAGAACATAAAAGGAATATTACAAATAACAAAGTGCTGAATATAGCATAATCAAAGGTGTAATCATTTTGTGATGAATAATTTTGAAATTAATTACAGCATTTGAGTACTTTTTATATTCGTTAATCAACGATTATTGATTATTTAATAATTATTTTCATGTAATAATAATCTTCAATTTATTAATCGGATTAAGTCGACGTCGTTTCAGTCTGTTAATGTACAGCGAAAACCATGGTGTTGTCGAACAGATTCGATACGTGAAATTTTAAATCAAATTGAAATAATCGAGTTGAAACTACATTTCATATCCGTACGGTCGAAGTAAATTCATTTTATTTATAAATCTGCTTGGTGCTTATTAAAGCTACGTTTTCTCGATGAACGGAAATAACAGAAGCCAGGTTAATCGCATTAGCACGCGTATTTCTAAGAGGATTTTAGTATATGAGAACTTGAAGCCAATGAGCCAATTTGATTTAAGATCGATGAAGCACGTAACAAAGGCTAACGAAAAAACGTTCTTAAGTAATTCTTTGCTCCTTTATTTAATTAATTAATTCTACGTTCTTTTCTTCGATTAATTAATTCTTTGTCCTTTCGTCTAATAATATATTAATTTAAAAAGCGGGCCTCATCTTCACAATGGAACTCAACAAAGAGATCAAAATAGCCAATTCGTAATTTTTCATTTTTCATAGAAACTTTGTAAATTGATAATTCACTTCTGTCCAGAATTAGTTAAATTCAAATATACGTGACAAATTTTCAAATTCAATTTCCTCGAAAATGGAGCGTCACATAAAAGAATTTTATTCTTTTTTTTTGACTTACTTTTTTATGTATAGTTCTCCTTTTTACTTGTATCATCGGTACACAGACGCCTTATATTTGAATTTTTTCCGACTTTATTAATCGTTAGATTACGAGCTTTTGTACAATTGTAAAATTCGATAATGTAAAATTACTTGGAATGTATAAAATATGAAGAAACGTATCAAATATTCAAAATATATTATAACATCCTTTACAATATTTTAGATGAAGCAATTTTCTGCCTGATCTTCACTTTTCGAATTGTATTCACAGAAATACGAAGTTATTTAAAGTATCTACCGGTCATTCGTATTCTTATGGCGATAAACGTGTTAACTCTTTTAGATATAAATCAGCTTTAGATAGCTCTCGTAGAGCTGCGAGGAATTTTGATTAACGCCAATTTTGTTAAGAGCACGAGCAAGGAAGAATCGCGAGGTATAATTGAAGCAGGTCGATACACAGCAGGGCGATAATTATACGAGCAACAACCGCGAACCGAGTGTTCGCAAGTAGCGATTACGGTATCTCGAGGTGGTAGCATGTTGTGCGAATTTATCGTTTCAATTCTAGCGGTTCGAGTTGCGTTCGCGGATCGGCGGGGTACATGGTGGAATTTCGCGCTTTCCATCGCGTTGCCTGGTTGCCGAGAATTCTTCCGAGAGTAACTTATTCTCCGCGATAGAGAAGAGGCAGAGGAATTCGGCGGTCGAAAGTGCGTGTCGCTATTTTTCGGATTTCCTCTCCAGATGCGAATATAAATTGTCACCCGATAAACTAGGAGGCTCGGAACCTCCGTGAAAGCGCTCATCGGCCTGTGGAAAGATGAACGAATCGCAGTTACCGATCGACGAAACGCGTTCAACCGCTGAAAAGGATTCGCCGATGTTTTCATCCAGCGATGGAAATGAAATTCAATAATTCCGTCCAGAAGAGAGGCGAGGGACGCGGGTTCGTGTTCGACTCCCAAACAAGCAATTTTCATCTTCTTTGTGCCGAATGATCGGTTTCAGCCGTTTCGGAGATGGCTCCGACGATGGTGACGAGTAGTACCAGCCATCTGACAGATCTGATCCGCAAAATCCGATTCTTTCTTCTCCGCGCCGCTTTTTCTCCCTCACCGTAGCAGCTTTCAAACCTACTGACAGGAACGGATTTACCTTGACGCTAATAACGCTCTAAGCGTCGGAACACTATGAAAGCACTCAAATATGCTTGTCAAAGATACGAATAAACAGCTGTCGGAATTATGTAAAATACCTGTTCGTAGATTGGAATAGAAATTTTTAGAAGGAGTACTCGTCGAAGAGAGTCAATAAATGGTTACTAAAATTATGTAGAATACATTTGTTAGTATGATAAAATTAGGTTAAAAATTTCGGCTTGGCTAAAACGACGTTTGTGTCGAATCGATATACATTTTTAACGATGTCAATAGTCAAACGAAAGAGAAGGAACAGTTTTCAAAAGAGAGGAACTTTTTAATCATTCTGCTAGTTGAAAGTGATGTAATTAGATCGTTTCTGTGTCGCACAACTGTTGCAAGGACATTCCTCGAGCAATTATGAAGGCCTTGTTCATTTATCTTTGGAAGTTGGTAAAAAGCAACCAAGTTATTACTGATTTATATAATACTGTGTTTCAGCCTTATCATGAATTTTGCCTTGATCATCATTGTACGTTAATAAAATAAGGAGTGTGCCAAGACATGTTATCTTGATGAGGCAATATTTTGGGAACTAAAAGGAATAATATATTATAATATTATTATTATTAGTGACTGTATAATTTTCTAACATAGTTACACCTACTCCTTACATATGTACAATGTAATGAAATATTCACACTAAGATAATTCTTCACCTTAGTTGGTTCTGACTACATTCTCCTAGCAATTGAATATTATTTGTATAATAATATGCGTGATATACACGTACTATTTTCTATCCAAACGCTATTCGAGTGCTTCTAGAGAAGCTGGAGGGAAACATCTAGCCTTTAATTATTTCCAGTCTATTAATATTAAATTACGAATTTATTATTTACCGTTATTAAATTACCAGCGGCTGTTGTTGTAAGTGCGCCTTTTGTTCTCGATTTTGAATCGTCGAACCTCAGGCTGCATCGTATCACGCGCGATATATAAAATTTTCGGAATAATGGCCTCATAAAATTAGATCCGCTGCTGGCAACCGGCCGGCCGATATCTCGAAAGCTGCACGGAATCAGACGCCCTCAATTCAGATGGAAAATGAGCGTCGGGAACAGAGGCCGACTCGAATCCCCCTTTCTATTCTTTCGATAATCACCTTTCATAGCCGAGTTTTTCCCGACTCATTAGCCAGCCGGTTTTTATCCATCGGCGCCGTTTATATTCGCGGGGCGTTTCTCCGCGATATCGGTAGGTTACTTACGCGACAGGTTCGAATCAATCCCCGGGGTGCCCTGCTTCGAAGAAGATATACATACATACATATACATATACATATACATATATCTGGTTGGTGTCTCTACGGCCCGTTGTTAAGAAGATTTATGGTAGCGGCGAAGCGTCCGGCGCGCGAGGCCGCCCGTAATACGAAAATAATGCAAATGTCGCGTGAACGCGGCGATACTATTGAGGCGAAAAGGGATGGCCGAAAGGGGATATTCGCGAGTTAATGCGGATCGGCGATAACCCTGGATTTTCCGCGCATTTAAATCCACTTAAACCGAGGCTTTCACCTTTCCTTATCTTAACGATCTTCGAGAAGGAGCAACGTTCGAATTCGTTCCGTTCTGCCATTAATAACTTTGCCCCATTGAATTTTAGTAATTTACAATTTCTGTTGCAAACCGAACGTTGTGTTGTTATTTGTCCAGCTTAAAAGGACGTGCACACGTGTCCTGGATAACGTTTCGAAAAATCACGACAGCGAAGAAAACTTGACACTTTGATTGTCCCAATTGAGTTTCGCGATTCTGGAATTCGTTGTAATCACGTTGTCGATTTTTATGGATACGATTAAATAAGTAGAATAATTTAACTAAAGATTCGTCTGATCTAATACAAAATCACAACAAGCATCTTACTTGAAATATTTCATACAAGTTTCACGTAAATACTAAACGTCATAGTTCGATCATAATCTCCATAGAACGAAACAAATTTCTATTTAAGCTCCACTTCTTGTAGTTGTGATTACGAAAATATTAATTTATACGTAAACATCCACGGTATATAATAATTGTACTAATTGTTACTGGTGTATAATTATTATTAATAATTAAAGTACAATAGTTGTGTTTTACAAAAGGTCATTGAAATCTCAAGAAAAAACGTGTCGCACGTAAATCAAGAAAATTTTCGCGTAAAAATGGCAAATTAATCGTTTTGATCAGTCTGCTGGTTATAGCGTTAGATGTGCATCCATGTTAATCGCAGTCCGAGGATTCGGTATCCAGTGAATATGGGAGTTGTGCGTCCATCGATGGAAACTGATCGTCGCATTAATTTGACTAGGAGCAACGTGCAACCGGCGCAGTTCCAACCTGTCCATCTAGTCGACTGCGGTCGTTTACCGCGATCGAAGCCGGTTCATTATTCGCCATAACTCGCGATAACGAACTAATCCTACCTATTAACAAACCCTCGCCATCTGGCTGACCGATCACGGACCTTCGAAAAATCCCAACGACACTCGCCACGATCTCGTCGAACGGTCAGCATGAGGTGTTTCTTCGCGCTTTCGCTTCTGTCCGCGTGTTGTCACTTTGGATTGTGTTTCGAACGAGACAGGAGGTACTTGGTGTTCCCAGTGCCCGGCAACGTAGCGCCGACCAAAGTCCAGGTACTTCGGATTGTACGCGGTCCTGAATTTTAGTGTTCGAGGTCATTCTCTGTGTAGCAAAAAGTTCATAAATGCTTTAGTTAAAAAGTTATGACCAGGGATCGAAATAAATTTCGTTTGTCCTTCGTTTCTAGAGAAATTCTGTTCGAACTTGCTGAGAAATATTATCCTTAACTTTAACTTCGTTAAAAAGTATCTTTATAGAACAAATATTTTAAGAGAATCTATTTAATAAAAGAAATCCAAGAAAACAAGTTATTTTGGAATAGATTTATTAGAGAAGGTAATAGGAATAAACAGAGTAATTTATTAAATTTATTAAATATTATTTATTAAATACTAGTCACATCATATTGTTGAAAGTTCAAATTAAATTGTATTCTAGCACGGTAACAGACCAAGTAACTAATGATGGTAGTCATCAAGGCAAATACGTTCTCAAAGAGAAACAGAAACAAACTTTGAACTGAATTATCTACGCGAATAATGGGTAATATATTCAGAATACGAAAGTTTTATTGTAATAATTATTTAATATTGTTGTAGTATTATTCACTGAATAGTATTTCTTGTAATGATTGAAAACTTCTTTAACATTGGTGAACAAACTATCTGCTTCTGCAGGGTAAACAATTCTTATTTTTATATCGTATAACGTCTATTCAAACCGAAACTTTTATTTTCACGAACGTTCCTTTGTCTGTTCTCATTGAAACTTATAATGCGAGAAAGTTTTAAAGAAAGTTTCATGGTTTAAATATAAAAGTTATTGCAAAGTATAACTTCCCCTGATTATAATAAAAATACAAAGTGGTGACAAGTGTAACGAATGCGATCAATTTCAACGGTGAGTTAGTCAGGAAACAGCAATTTCCTCTGGAAGCAAAAATTTACAATTTACGCACAAAGTGTGTATTTGTAATTTGTACAATCTACACGAATTAATTACAAAAATCAAAACTACTTGTAAAGAAATTCGACAAAGTTGATGTGAAATTTAATTAAGCGAATTCGCTGCATAGCTACTTCAATATCAATTTTCCATTGATAAAAGAGAGTGTCACTTTAAAATATACACGCAAGTACTTATGTGCAGCTTCATGTTTCGTATTTTCGTCATAACGTTTTTAACGCAACATTCATGTACTCTTTGTCACACATTTTATCTTTATTTCTGCCTACAGAGCACACTGTTCTGACGTTTGAACACCAAAACGCAAGACGCCCTGTATATTACCGAGTAATTGTATCGATACTCGAATCGTCACTCCAATCAACCCATACGTTTAATTGTGCTCGTAATTCTAATTGGATATCGATTGCTAATTGTTTAAGCGATATACCGTGTACGCGGTGTGTTAAACGGCGAAAGTGTGAACGATGGCGGTGAGAGAGGAAGAGGGTGGGAACATCGAGACAGAGTCTCGTACGTTTCTAAAGACAGAACGATGTCTCTCTCGATATGATGGCTCGATAGACGGCTTCATACACGTAATCGCGATGCAATTATCTGCAATTGCGCGGTACACGTAACGATCGTTCGCGATTTAATCGCGAAATTGAACGCCTGATCGATAATCGTAATTCTGCGGGAGTCGTGCACCCCGGAGAAAAATATCGACACTCTGGTTATCGACAGAAATTCGTAGAAGTTAATCTTTAGTATCATGGTATCGTTATTGAAAGCTAATTGAAATCATCGTTCACGGGATCGTCTAGTGTATTTTTTTACACTCGCGCAATTTGTTCTCGACGTTTAATCAAGTGTAGAATTCTTGCCTTTTATTTCTGTTTAAAGGTTTATTGGTTTTTAATAAAACCTCTTTCTTATTGTTCAATTTTGCATATTTTGCAGCAATATCTTGACACGAAATTATATATAACAGCACAATCAAGCGATAAAATTGTATTGTAATAATCATTTATTCAAAGTAGGAAAGTGTTGGGTGATTTATAAAGTGGAGTATCAGTGTACTTGCAAACCATTTCTTCTCTCCTACCAAAACAGAAATACGACTCATGTCACAATCTCGTGACGCACTCAGTACATACCAGAATTATTGTTCTGGCGAATCGGCGAGCCGGAAATTCGTGTAATATTTCTGCCATCTAATTTCATTTGGCCGAATGTCACGAGCTGGCTAGCTCGGAGGACGGGAACGGGCCTGCCAGTTGGAATTCGATTGCCGGTTATTATAAACGATCGATGACACCTTCGTGTATTTGAAAACCGTTCCAGTTAATCCTCGGCCTCGGTTTACCCACGGAAGTCGACGTCAGCTTGATTATCGGATATGTGATGAAATTTAATTACGCCCTGCCCTATAACGCCTCCTACTTGACGGATTCATACGTTCGCCATGACAGATCGATCAGCCCCGGTGTCGAGGTCGACGAGAATGACGAGCCGGATCACCAAGGTACACGCACCTCTCGTCTTTCCGTCCCGATGCGCTTCCGGCATTTTTCCTTTTTCTTTTCTCTCTCTCTCTTTTTTTTTTTATCAGCTTAGCACGTGATTTCTCCCGCCTTTCTTTTGAGTGTTAATTCAAGGGGCTATTCTAGTATTAAGTTCTTTAATAATTCCTTTGCGAATTTTTTTTACGAAAATTTAATAGTGTTGAGATTGCGTAAGATTTGTTTCTGACGAATGATTACAAATTTGTTTTTTGGTTGAAAAATTTTTCTAATATCAAAAGTTGGTGGTTGCAATGATCCGAGCCATTCTGCTCATCAGAAACAAAAGATCATCGTCCAATTGGTACGAATGTGACTGCAGCGAGTACCAAAAAAGAAAAAAATATTGGAGTTTTTGAGGACGAAGTTCCGATTTTTCCGATCTTCTTTCGTCTTTGGAAAATTGTAAAAATTAGAAAAAGATATATTTTAGGATAATTATGATACTAGCTAGCAACTACAGTTTTTTTTTTTTCAAGTTTCATTTTGTCACTAAAACGAGACGTCGATTGAAAATTTAATAAAATCAATTGAGAAAATGTTCGAGTCTCGCACGGCCGTACTGATTCATTCCTATATTTATTAAAACGATCGAAAGATCGCGAATTTTACATGTGACGGGAGTAAAAAAAAACGATCTCGCCGTAACAGACTGATTTCACTAAATCCTCGCGACTATATCCTTCAGCCCGTGGAGCCGGAGACCTCGGCTCAGTCGGGATAAGAAGCAGATCCTCTTCCTTTACATATTAACAAGACTACTTTTGTTGTGTGTCTCGTCTACTTACATAGCCCTGCCTCCTTTGCTCCGTGAACTTAGAGGTCGTTGTTTAGGTGCAACGGGTTAAGCCCTAAGATGGAAAGAGAAAACTAACTTTCAACCATCTGGCTATGCTAAAACGATGGTTGCATTTGACGTTATCTGTGTCAAGATCAGAAGCACGCTATGCTATAGCATCGAGGACACGTTCATATATATTAGAAACAGAAACAAGAACGCCAAGAGAATTTAAAGGGGGATTTCAATCGTTCGAAATTTTCAAAATATCGGTTCTTATTTGCATTTTCTGAAAGTGTTAATTTTCGAAGTTAAAGACGAATGTAATTTTTGAACGCGTGTTTTTAAAGTCCTTAATGGAACATCTCAAGTTTTAGCTGACTTTAAATTCTTTTACACAGAGTAGATGCGTTACTATTGGAGGAATCGAAATTGTAAAAAATTAAATTTCCTCTTATTTCTTTTGAAACATGAAAATAACTGAACGTTTAATAGCGTGTCTAATCTCTTTTCTCATTTTAATTTATGTTACAAGTGCGCTCGTGTTAATTAAGGATTTCTTTGTTCTTTTTTCGAGTTAGATAAGTACAGTAGTCAATACGATAGTTAGGCACAGTGGCTCCAGAAAGTTTCCGTACAACAAATTTTAAGGAATCGTTTTCGCGGAATTTTCACGAGAAAAGAGATATCTCTATTTACTTCTTCTTAAAATAATGTGAAAACATTAAAAAAAAATTCAGCACTGCAAAAATACGAGCTTTATGTCTTAAAATGAGCTCAGTTTGATTATCCCACAAAACAAGAAAAATAAAACGCTTTAAATACCGATAATATTTCCGTTCAATACACTTGATAAACGATTCTGAACATTTTAAATTGCCATAGGAGCAAATCGTAGAACAATCAAATTAATTTTGAGTTGATTCTAAAATATGAAGCTCCCGTTTTCGCAATAATGAAGATATTTTCACACCATTTTGAAGAGGGTAAATAAGGGTAAGACAATTTCATAAATTCAAACGTTTCGACGCGCACAAAAACATTTCTTCCACGATTGCTTAAAAACACGTTGTGTGTTGTTGTTTTCTTACGAAGTTAATACGAGTTTAAAGTATCGACGATTCGTCATCGAACGCCTGCTACGAAAGCTTCCTGGAGTCACTGTACTGTTAATCGTTCCATTCGCGCGTTCATCGAATACTTTCTGCCAGCAGGAGTGGCACCTGTCGTTACCAGATGGGAAATTTACGAAATTCTCGAGTCGGTCCTCGCTGGTTCGCGATCAGGAAAAGCTTGTCTTTTGAGAGCGATCTGCGAGGCTTCAGCGGTGCCTTTTAATCGAGTTCACGGTCTCAGTTCTCAGCTCGTTCATCTTCTGCTCACGTGAGTATCGATTTGGAAGGGATGACGGGGCGGGGAACGCATCGGGGTTGATTGTGCTCTTGCAGCGGAGCTGCTTTCTTGGATTATCTCGTATCTCTTGTGTTTCGTCGGACGTTAATTTACACCAGATGATTTACGTCGTGCTACTTGCATAGTGTTGAAACGTAGATCAACGTGCATGTCTAGGGATAACATATTTGGGCATCGAGGGATGCGTTTGTAACAGTTTATTATTAAGAGTCGACTAGCTGCGTCGTCGATTAAATAGTTTCGTTGGCTCATGAGAAAAAAATATCATTGTTGATTATAGCATATTTATTTCAATTCAGTATTTTATACATTTAAACAGAGAAAACGTGCTACGTATAGCATATTTATTTCAATTCAGTATTTTATACATTTAAACAGAGAAAACGTATTTAGTTTAGTTTGACACTTTATAGAGTAATACTGTACAGGAAAAGGAAAGAAAATTGAAATCCACTTCCTTTGAAATTTAATGATTTTTCACAGATTTTTTAACATTTTTTGTTAGTATATTTACCAATTGTTAATTGTTCGTTGAATTTCAAAGCTTACAATGATCTTTATTAAGAATACATAACATATTTCAATTGCGATCGTAAGAATAAAAATTTATAATCTAATGATCAATGTCTTGTTTAATAATTCTCCAATCTTGAAAATTTTATTTTTCAAGTTTTATCACTATACGTATTTCAATTGCAATCAATCATTTTTTTCTTCTTTTTTTAATTTCATTCAAGTGACACACAACACAATCGGTTTCGCTTTCGATGAAGCTCTTGCTAAGAAGTCGTTTCTATTAAGCGTTTACATGCATGTGCATCGAGGTTCCTCGAACTTTCGTACTTGGTCATTATTAACGCGAATTTAAACGCCTCACAGCGATCGGTTAATATTGTTCGTCGTTTCAGGCCGTCGACCATCTCTGAGCCTTTCAGGACTGACTTTGATCGAGTATATCACGCCGCTGAAATTATGGGTCGACGAGGAATCAGCCTCTGCGATAGTTTATTCCCGGAATGTACAGTGAGCCCTCTGGATTACTTCACCGAGGTCCACCAATGGACGTTTGGCTAACATCGTCTGGAATACGCTCACTTAATTGATAGAAAAAATAAACTTAAATCTCCCGGTTTTATCCTTCAAGATTGATCGTCAACGACATCACTTCCTTGCGTTTTATTTTTCTATGCTCGCTCATTGTCAGTAAAATACAAGAAAAGAGACATGTACAGAGTGTGCTATTTAGACTTGACCAGCTCGAATACCATAACGTATACATACGTGTATACTGATCTAATTTTTATTTTCCAAACTTAAGTAATTCTAATAAACGAAGTGCTATTAACAATAGGATTAATCGGATTATAACAATTAATTTACCGCTTTATTGCAGTTCTGTTCTACTATATTTTTTTTTAAATTTTATTCCTAATGTTAGTTACAATATCATACAAATAAAAAATGCAATGTCCCATTTAAAAAAACTACGATATTATAAAGTTTTATTACCATTATTCAACAATTTTAACAGGTATGAAATTCCATTTGTGTGGAATTAAAATAATAATTTATATTTTACATCGATGCATTGTTTTTCACCAAATATCTATTTGAAGCCAAGTTATTCTAAATCAGACGATTTGACTAATCTGAACGAGGATTGAAACACACGACATCAAGATACTCTCCCTTATAAATATTTCTCTATATCGAACAGAATTTCAGTTGTCTTCCTTCTTTAATTTTTCAATTTAATAACAACATTATTTCTCTCTGTTATTTCACATCATTGACCGAATTGTACGTCACGACTCCATTGCAATTGGCCCATCAACAGTTGAAGATACCTTAGAAATTCCTCAGGGACTTCATTCCAGATCGGCCGACCTATACACACACACACACACACACACACACACCCGGGCCGAGTCGTTGAAGAAATAAGCAGCGTGCTGGAAAAAGTTCTCGGATGAAAGTCCCGCGGGAGGGTTGCGGCTTCGAAACGAAAACACTATATCGAGGTAATTTATGTGCGCCGATGTCGCGCGATATTAGAAATATCAGGAGAAAGGAAGGACGCGCGGCGAGCGAAGGAGGAACGATCAGGAGAATAGGGGGATGGAAGAGTGGTGGCACAAGGGCGAGGTTCGCGAGAGGGATCGCGCGCAACGAGAGGGTTGGCGGTTCGCGGCGAAACGTGACGCAGTTATCCGGCGTTATTGGCAGTTCTCTCGTTCAATAACAGGTACACGTAAAGAGAAAATACTCCGGTTGAAATTTATAGAGGGTGTAGAGGGTGTAGAGGGTGTAGAGCGGGCGGAGCAGGGAGGGAAAAATGACCCGTGACGCCGGTGACCGAGAAAAACAGGGAAGAGAGGGACAGAGAGAAAAGAGAAAGAGAATGGTTTTTCCAGGGCAAAGCCATTCGTGGTAATTAACACGGGCCGACAATATACGATTTTACTTCCGCGTCGTTACAACGCCACCGAGGCCGAAAGCTTTGAGCTTTTGCAGGACCACTCCTTCCTCCCTTTCTCTCTTGTTTTTGATCCTTTTTTTTTTAACCCTCTCTGTTCTATCCGCCTCGCGGACTATTTGGTTAATTGTCGATAATTTGCGATAAATGCGTAGAATCGACGAGTTCGAACAAATTCGACACGTCGGACAAATTAATGAACTCATTGTCGTCGGTAACGTGTGTTTCCCGGATTTCGTTGAGAGTCGATCATCGGTCCCAATTGTGCAGAACTCTTCGGAGATTCGATTCCCGCGTTCTGTTCCCGTCATCGTTCGAAGGAAGACAATTACCCGAAGATTAATCGGGATCCTCGTCTCGATCCGCGTTGCTTCGGGATTTCAGGTGAAATTAATTTTCTGCTTCGAGTTCAACGCGATGGGAGGGGAGAAAAAAACCCGGAGGTAATACGGAAGTAGTTGGGTATGCGGGTTACAGCGCGGAAAGCAATAAACAGTGTCAAGCAATCAAGCAGGCAACGTTGCGAAGCAATAAATTCACCGGGGAAAAGTTGTTCGGGTCGAGCTTGAAACAGGAGGGGGACAAAAAGTTCGTATATTTGATAAGCTAGGTGGAAAAATTTCCGAAAACTCCCGCCGTATATTGCGGACCCTAACGAAATTCCAAGTTGACGAACCTTTTTTCTTTTCTCTCTTTTTTTTTTCCCGTTGCCATATATTAACTAGTCAGGCGAAATTGGCCGGCGTGTTTTCTCATTTTCAGGAGTTTTCTTCGCGCTTGAAAAGTGAAGCTCCCGTCGAGTTACATTATTTACAAGTCGACAGCCATCCAAATTAATTAGCATTGCAACCGGGCTTGAGTTTTCTGAGAACCATTCGGCCCGGCAGAACTGACCTCCGCCCCAAAGTTGAAAAAGCTTACGCTTTGTATCTCTGCTATGTTTCTGCTACATATATGCGCAGTGTACCAAAGAACTTCTCAACTCACTCGTGGCTGGTAATTTCGTAGAAACTTTTGAAGTAAAAACTCATAAGATACTATAATTAATATAAAGATAAAAGTTCGATAATCAGCCCTCCCTCCTACGCACACACACACACATGTAATTCATGCACAGCAGTTAAATTTTTTATTTATCGTTTAGAAATATGTGTACTTTTTTAATCTTTGTAACTATCTGAAAAAAAAACACAAAGTGCTTCATAAATTCTAACAAAGTCTGTGTATTTCGGTTTGTGCATCATTAGAGGACATATGTATATACTTTGTCAATAATTCATCGAGTATCTCATTAATAATAATAAAGAGTAGTCGTATCTTCTTCTCATTTATAAACTCTGGCGTAAAATTTTCGATTTTTAGGAAATTTTGTAACACCGTGAAAAAGAATCGCAGAACAATCTAGTTGAGTTTATTTCAAAGTGCGAACCCTCTATTCTTATAATCCTGGATTCATTTTGTTCAAAAATGTCTTTTCATCATGCAGCAGGTGGAAAAATTAATTAAACACTTTTAATTAATTTAATCTCCGTTTATCTTCATTCATTAAATATTATTTTACGTAAAAATAATCCAATTAAATAATTCATTAAACAATCTGACTAAACTATTAGTCAAATCTATTTAATCTAATCTATGTTGATTTAATTTATTTAACTACGTAATTCAATTACGAAGCATTCATGATGTTTGTTTTTGCATCATTGCTATTACTAAATAATACAAATACATCGATAATATTTATTTACATTACCTGTGTATAATTAACAAACATCAGCAATGCTTCTACAAGTATAACATTTCTTGGAAGCAAATAAACTTATTACTACGCTGCCAATTATTTACGCAGTTTTACAACTCTATAAATGGCAATCGAACAGAAATTTCGAATATATTTCATATACTTTTACAATATCTATCTTGTAAATTTTCCAAAAATGCCCATTATGCAATCTGGTAGTTGAAAAAAAAAGGAATGAGAAAAGAAGAAGCGAACAGTTAGAAGAGTTTGTAAAAGGACACCATGAAATCGTATTCGAAATTCGAGATTCCCAGGAGAACACGTTTTCACGTACCCGTAAAACATCTCTAAAAATGGCGTTCTACGTTCAGCAATTTTCTCGCAGTCTGTACAACGGCGACGATCCGGTCGGATCCGTCGATTCATCCTTGGCTCGAACCACGGGGACGAGCTTTCGATTTCCGGACCGGACGTCTCGGCCAGCCGGATAAGGAACGACAAATGGACATCGTTTAACCCAGATAGATAAAAGGCAAGAGTATGCGTGTCCGTCCGTTCGTTCGTTCGCGGTTCGTACGTACCACGAGTTAAAGATTCGTGTATATAACGAGGGTCAGTTTTACGAGGTAGTTCGAAGGGGTTGTAATTCAATTTGACGTCAGGATCGGGGTATTGCCGAACCTAGTTCACCGAGATTTCGTCTGGACGTTTTTAAATCATCGATTACGAGGCAGATATTGCGAAATCCTCTCCCAAACGCCGGGTCTTCTTGTTTTCCCCCGTCTCTCTGCTTTCGTCTGATCGGAGAAACTTAACTAGCATGAGATTTTAACGAGGATGTTACCATTAACGAGGATGTATTCCACATTTCTTCGTTTTTGGAACGATTTGGAGAATACTCGAGGAAAAAAGAAATTTATGTTTGTCATAGAACAATCTCAACTTGAAAGTGTATAAGGAAGTTGTAGGATATTCATTTTATACGTTAATAAAAAATTGAAACACAACGTGAACAACCATCTTAATCAGTTAAGGACATCAAGACTCAGCACTTCATTTACATCTATTATTCAATTCTAATTTTTAACATTGGAATTCTGAAATTGAATTTTTCAGCTGGATTATGTAATTTTGTGTGATTTAAAGTATCACAACATTATGATAAATTATTGTTTGATCATTAGTTGGTTAAGCATGTAGTAAATATTGAAGATGATTCTGGTTGAATGTTGGAACTTACTGATATAATGAATCGCTGTTTAGACATTTCTGTGAAATATATCTTCGTTAGACTAAATATCTTGCAATTTCCATTATACTCTCCAGTGCTCTATGCTCTATTGTACTCTCCTTCTATTATATTCTCCAGTTACTTTTAGATCTAATTCAAGCTTTACCAATATAATCGCGATAATCGATACTCACTGCAATATTAATCGAATATCGAAATTTTCTACACAATACGAACGATATATTCACAAAAAGTTTCTACGGGTGTTCAATCACTTTCGTAAGTAATGGAAAGAAATATCGAGAATTGGAAATATCACGAATGATAAAGTAATAAAAGACAGATGTGTCAGTCATGACTTGTTATAGAGGATCATTGAATCGTCGTCGTGACGTGTTAATAACTCTACCAGTTATTACGTAAACACGATTGTAACAAATGCGCGTGTGCTACGTTTGACAAGTGTGTCAAGCAATTAAGAATCTGTTGCTAAAATCCCAAGCCGAAGCAAAGATCCGTAGAAAAGCATCGAACACCAGTTAACACCTCGTTAACGAAGCATCCCGTTACCAAAGTGTTCTTCTTTGAATTAACAGTAGATCCGCAGATCGGGTGAACGAACGAGCCAACTGTGAAAGCAGAGTAAGAGCTCCGACGTGTCAATATTTACACCCATTATTCGCGTCGAGATACAACGGGACCAGCTGTTACAGCCTGCTCCTTGATTCGTCCAGGCGGCGATAGCACGTGGCGAACGTTTCAACTCAGGATGGTTTTCGCTCTCGTCTCGAACAGCTAGGCGATTGCAGTTCGCTTCTCCCTTTCCGAGGCCTGTCCGTCGGCGTTGAACGATCGCTTCAGGCCTGAAAAGTCGCTTCGATGGCTGGGACTGTCTTCCTGACGTTCACTCTTGCTTGCCTGTCGCCGTGTCTGGCGCAGATGCTCGAGGAGAAGGACGATTTCACTGGGAGAAATGGAAGCACGCTGTTGGCAAGTTGCTCGCGGCGACCGAGGGCTCTTGTTTTCCCAGATCCATCTCAGCTCCTGGTACGTAGAGAACACCGTAGAGATTCCGCTCGACGAGGCTAATGAGCTGTTTCCGCGGCCAATCGGGGATTCACTCGCGCCTCGTTCAAGTGCTCGCGGTCGGTTTCCGCTTTTTCTTCCGTCGATCCGTCGCAATTCGAGCGAACCATCTGTGGCTGCTCCCCTCGTTGCACGCGCGCTTCGTTTTCGATCGGCTGCGACCGAGGGAGAAGAGACTTCGAAGGAACATTGCAATCCTGTGCAAGTGTCAGAGGTTTAGTCACGTTTGACGTTTGTTTGAGAAACTTCGACACGTGATGCGGGATAATAAACTTTGCGATTTGGAATACACTCTTGTTCGTAAATAGTAACATAAAAGTACAAGTGATCGGATTATTGGCGATTTTGGAATGATTCGTACAAATTTTTAAAACGTGTCTTGTTCTTCTTCAAAAAGTCAATCTTCCAAATGATTCTCACGTTTCATAGTTGGCACAATGCAATCAGGTATTCAGTCTTTAATTCATTTTTCTTTTTTCACATAAACTCATCGTTTTGTATCGAAGACTTTGAATTTATATTCTATTAATTTCGCGTCAAGTTTGGTAATAAAGTAGATGTAGAACAGAAATAAACGAGAATTTATTCTTGAAACCTCGTTAGTCTAATAATGGGGCAAGGAATGATTTTCGTAAGTGATTAATTTATTAATTGTTTACATAGTACTAAATTTATTATTTTAGTCTATTAGCTAATTAACTAATTTAACTAATTAGTTTGCTGGTGTTTCGTTAGTATTAGTACTCGTATATAGTATAATTTATCGTTTCAATATGTTTAATTAATTGATGCAGTCACGATTTTAATTATTGAGAAACCAATAAAAACTGGGAAAAGTAATAATATTACCGCGTTTTATAAATTATTACATTCACGATGCAAGAAAGACAGAAAAAATTAACTGCAGTTAATGTAGAGCTTTTTTTAAATTAAAAATTATTCTCCAGACAGAACATTCTTGAATTGAAACGAAACGAAAAATTTTGCAAATTTTGCAGTTGATAAAAGTGAGAAAGAATTATACATACAATTATATATATAGTAAGAAAGAATTGCACAGTGATTTCAATTCGCGTAACGCTAGCACGTTCGTGTGACGCGATGATACTAATTGCAAGAGTTAAAACGCGCGCGCTTTCACGCTAGTTACACACCTTTTTCACAAAGCGCGCGTAATTTAGAAATTATTCGCGAGATTTTTAGACAATGTGCTCTCAGATTTTTACTTTTGCACATCGTAGTAGCGAATTACCTTCGTCGTAAAGCTCCAAGGGCTCGGCGATACAGTTGAACTTTCCGCTTTGAGCTGACTAAACCACTGCGCTGGCGCTGTCCAATCCAACAGCGGAATGTCTCTGTTCCCTCCCCATATATAGTAGGGTGCCCCAATTATCTCCGAAACTATTCGTCTCTTAAATAATGCCCTTTTTTCTGTTTCGAGAGGGTAGTAATTTGGCATACTTTTATTAGTTTGTCTCTAGATAGACGGGTGTAGGAGATAGATTGTTACTATTTTTTCAAGTATAATTATATAATTTGTAATAAATAAAAATATTAATCTTTGTATATCGAAGAATTATTAATTTAGGAGAGGCTTTAACTTTAATTTTATAAAGTTTATGATATGAAAGACAAGCGCAGTATTCTTGTATTTATACTGTTCTTGTCTGTTGTATATAAATTTTATAAGAAATATCTTCTGAACTAATGGATTTTAGACGTAGATAGGTTTTTTATAAAGAGTGATCTGTTGACGCAAAAGAAATTACGTAATTGTGAAAAAATAAGTAACCTTCGTACACGCGTCTATCTAGAGAGAAACTATGTGCACCAAATTACTACCCCGTCGAAACAGAGAAATAATGCATTTGAAACGGTTTTTTAAATGACGAATAGTTTCGGAGATAATTTATAGATGGAAACGGGCCACCCTGCAGAGATTAACTTGCCGGATATGTTGCAAGGCAACGCGTTAGGCGAATAATTCGCGTTATTCGTCCCGTATCCAATAGGGAGAACGAGATCCAGTTGCCGCAGAACAGAGGTTCTCGGGGGCTGAAATCCCGAAAACGACTAGTCGTTAATACAGCCGGGGAAGCTTTGTCGACACCTACGGTCGTCGCAACCGTTGATTATCATCCGTACGCCCAATTATTCTGAAAGAGATACGCGGGGACGGAGATGGCTCTCGCGTGAAACCGCTCGCCGTTTACGCCGCTTCTTGAATAATTCCCGGGGCCGCGCCACATGTCCGGGGCTCATCCAATTTTCCATCCAGCGTGTTTGGAAACGGTCGTCCTTCGGATTACAACCACGCGCGGCTTGATAGGATGAACAGGGGTAACCCGGGGGTCGCACGTTGTAACGCTATGACCGCGGGATTTTCAACGAGCCAGCCTCCGGCCGCCGCTTGCGGTATCGCGAATTAAGCGAACTTTAACAACGGGACGTCCTTTAAAGTTTGCCCCAAAAATTTGGCGAGAGTTAGTCTCTCCAGCAGCAATGAGAGTTACAGGGAATCGTGGAAATACCGCGGAAAGTGGGGATTTTTCGAAAAATCACCGAGATCACAGAGAATCGAGTTGAATGAAAAATATGGCGCGGGGAATAGAGAGTAGAGAAAATTTGGAAACAGATGGGCAGAGAATGGGCATGGGGGAATAGAAAATGGAAAAAATGGGGAAACAAGGGATGGAGGGAAACAAAAAATGGAAAATAGACAGTAGACAATAGAAAATAGAGAATGGAGGACAGAAAATAGAAAGTAGAAATAAGAAGAAATAAAGGAAGTAGAAAATCGAAAATAATGGGGAACGGGATTGATTTAAATACTAATCTTGTTTAGTAATCTATTTATCTCTTTCTTCTCTGCGTATATTTTTATACATTTGCAAGGAATAAAGTTGACCTTTTACCATTAATTTTTAATTTCGTAATTATAAAAACTTTGAGTTAAATGATCAAATGACTCGATTAAAATATTGCAATTATTATACAAAAGATCTCATAGACTGCACTCAAGTGTCGAGTAAACATCAAAATTATTCTTGCTTTACATACCATTGATTGATACTTCAACAGTATTGTCACACTGTACTGAAAATTATAAACTAAAGACACGAAATAAGAGGAAAGGAGAGAAAATAAGGACTAGTTTCGCAGAGGGCCTACAGTATTAAAAAAGAAAATGAAAATGAGCAGCGAGCAAAAAATAAAAAAAGAGCAAATAAATGGCAAATTAAAAATTGAAATTAGCCTTTCGATCAGCGCGCAAGAATTCACTCACCGTAAAATTCGAGAGGGATTTCCCCCTCCCTTGAAACCGCGACGACCGAGTGACAATGATGATTCAAAAATCCATTCACCCTATTAAGATCGCAATTACCAGGGTGGTCGGTAAGTAATAACCGGTTCCGGAAGAGAGGCCCGGCAAAATGTATAACGTATTTCGATTCCCATCTTCCCGTCCGATATCGCGGTACACATTCCACCTGACCTTTCAGGGCTCATCCAATTTCAGCGCCAGGTGGATACCTCGATCCTGTATCGGGCACACGCGCACGCGACCACGTGCATGTACATGTGCATGCATACATATTCATGCTGAGGCGGCAGAGGGCGGGGAAGGGGGTAGCATCGTGGGCCGCGGCCGGTATATGAATTTTCGATAAAACCGCGAATTTCCACGGAAAATCGTTTCGGGCCGCGCGCGTCTGGGGAAGACAGTTTAACGAGATTCGCGGAGGGTTCGCGCGCGCGCGGGGAAGGGCTAGGAGCGTTTTTGCATCGAACCGGCCGGCCCGTTGCCAATCGAGATCGATACACTTCAAAGACCCCACCGATACGCCGCACTGCCTCTGGCTAGTGATATTAATTGAGTCGCATCTGCGAATCTAATGCTCTCTGTCCTGTGATCCTAATTTTTCTCTCGAGGTACGCGCGTGATCGTCGAATCAATTTTTTTCGTGCAGAAGCTTGATGTAACTATTGTCAATTGTAACAGTATTATAGTTACTCTACCTATATACGCATATAACGTAATTATAGTTACATATAATACGTAATTATAATATTATAATATACAATATACATAATATACACTTGTGTGATATTACACGCATTAAATATAGAGTTATATATTTTTATATATAATATATATAAATTAATAATAATTATAATTAATTTATAATATATATATATAATTATAATTATATGTAGCTATAATGATGTATACTACCTATATATATATATATATATATAGGTATTATATGTACAATATAATACATACAGATCTCTGTCTCTACAACAGCGTTTGTTCTTTTAGACATACTCATTATTTTATCACGCACAACTGCTTTTTCTTTCCAATTTTCCTTCTCACAATACGAAATCGACAACATATCTTTATAAATCGAAATGGAGTGTACTCTCTAGTTGTTTACCTTTTATAATTGATGTTGCTGCACGTAGCACACGGTGCAATTTTATCACTCTTACAATAAATACGTAATAATAATAGTAATAAAATATCATGTACGGTAACACATATATAAATTATTAATACACGAGTGTATAATATATTTTCATAGCAAACGTTAGAATCACCGGCAAATAAAATATAAAAATTACTGATGTTTAGGTACAAGTAAAAGAGTTTACAAAAAGTCATTTTAAATTACAAATTAATCATTTTTATCGCTCTGGTGGTTTTAATATTAATAAAACTTGTAATTAAATTTCGTTCAAACCCTTGAAGTTTATTAAAAACGTAAGAACGTTGACATTTTTTGTGATCCTAATTCAATGTGCAGGTATACACTGTCAGTCACAAGTATTTAGACACCTAGTGCAATTCGATCAAAAAATTTATTATAGTTTTATTATATTTCCAATGTTATATTGGAAACGAGATCAAATACTCTGGTAAATTTTAACTGAAACGGGAATTTCCACGTGTACCAATAACGAATGACTGACAGTTTGGAAAGCTTTCAAAATGTAGCTGCAAATAGATATTTCGGTCGTTAATATTCAACGAACACGTAAGCTTTGAAGTCAATTCGAAAATATGCACATACGTAATAATTTTTCAAACACTTTTGCTAATGTAACAAAAACAAATGTTTCAGACAGAATATAGTCAGGTTTGCATCAGTTAAAAATTTAAATAACGAAAATTGTCAAAAATTGTGCTTCTTCACAAATCGTCGAAACATTGAAATGAAATACATACTATTGCAAAGTCAATAAATGCAGCAATTTAACAGTAGAACAATCCTTAATACGTGTCAAAATAGTATGTTGGCTTTCACGGAGAGCCATAAGAATGAATGAATAAATAAATGAAAATCGCTTCTCGATTTTTGGACGTATTCGAATCTTGCTTAAACTAAAGGGACGCGAGTGACCTATTTAAATGTTAATTAAACTAAAGGGGAAGGGATGCGAGTGACGCGTCCTCGGGAATTCTATCGTGATCATTGTACCTTGAGTAATGTTCTGCAATCTAGAGTCAACTGTTTTCTAGTTTGGAAGCGCTCATTTCAGAAAACAATACTCACGATGAACGCGTAGTCATCTGCAATTTAAATAAATTATATAATTTAAATGATAATTAAAATAAATAGATTTGTACAATTATGCTTTCGTCTAGACAAAAATCAACATTAATTTTGACGAAAATATCTGTATCTTTCGAGCAGTTACAAAGAAAGGAAAACTGTAATTCGTCGTACTGACAAGTTTGAACAATTTAGTGTTTAGTCAAAATACACTCTCTTTCGAGCTATGACAATTATAGATTCTCTTTTGCTTGCTTGCCAACTGATTATTCATTATCATGAACTGCTTTATTCCTGCTTTCCCCAAAAATATTTACTCAGTGCGTTTCGTTTCACGCATGGGTATCATCAATTATAATTAGCCAACCATATCCTTTTAACACAAAGTACAAAATTGTCGCCATAATGTATCGCAAATAAGTCGTATTGAATTTGCGTTATTTGTGGAAACACGCAGCAGTACATGTATCATCAAATGCTCTTCAATTTCCTCGTTTTATTCACAGCAGTTACAAAGCTTCTCTCATTAAATTGGCACAAATCGCCGCGCGCAAATTATGGCGCACGTGCGCGCAAGAGTTACGAGTCCGCCAAATTCGAGAAGTCGGAATCGCGATTAACGAACACGTACGCCCACGGTTGTTTTTAACAGAAGCGAACGAGAGATAGGTGGAACGGTGGCTCGACGGTTCGTTTTTGGCACCGGGCACTGGATTTTAACCCGCTCTCGTCTGAGTTCATCCAATTTTCCCTTCAGGCTGCTCGCCTCATGAATAACCGCTATAATAAGCGAGTCCTCTGATCGAATCGCCGGCGTCTACTACGTGGTCACCTCGTATCGACGGATTTCACGGGAATTCATTCCCGAAAAGAGCTACAGAGGATCTCACGAAATACGAATATCTCGCGAAGCGAAGACACGACGTGGAATATATTGTTTTCGGAGATTGTTGCCTCTCTCGATTGATTTCTCGGTTAAATTGTTTATACCGATGACTAAGATTGTATGATACACATTTTGTGTATTTGATTTCATCATTTTTGCAGAGAAATTAGAGGAAGAAATTAGTTAGAAAAAATTATAAGACGATTTCTGTCGGGGATTATCCAACCTTGAATGGAAATATAACTTATCATTTATTTATATATTAATTCATTTACTTAAGAAAAAAGAAAGTAGAAGAACGGTCCGAGGAAAAGTATTTTTAAGAAAGTTATAAACATTGAAAGCTATGTTAACCCTCGTCAACCTTTGTGTCAATTTAACGTGTTTCTCTTATAAAATGTTACGCTATTTTACTGCACGTAGGCACAACTACAGACGAGAGATTCTGTAACATTTATTTTTCTAATATGTGACACATACTATATTTCTGATAATAACGTATGTCGTTAGAATTGCAAATAATATTCGTTTTTAAGTCCCTTAAAGAGGTAGTATATTGTTTTCTAATTATTACACTACAGTCACATATTCAATATACCACCCTTTTAAAAATGAGCATAGCCACTTATCATTGGGACATAATTCGAACAAAACCGAAAGAAACGATCGCAGAGTTATACGAAACTGGAGTAGAAGTAAAATCACGATATGAAATTGAACTTATACCTGAAATTTGTGTGAATCTCACACGTGGGAATCCAATGGGATGACTGATTTGATAATTAGATCTGTCCAACTATAAATATCGTTTCTTGGATTTTTTAAAAGTAAAGTTAATATATATATACTCGTAGATTCGTTTCAGGAACCTACATACATACGTGTCTATCGTCGGGTTAATAAAAGAATCTGTAAACTTATCCATCTTATCATAAATATTAATTTTTTACCATTATGCCGATTAAATTCAAAAAATGAGGGATCAATTAAGAATTTAGTCATTTTATCTATCTGATAATTTGCACGCATCTTCATATTTCACTTGTTCTGTCTTTCGTTCTTTCAGTCTTTCATATTATTAGGATATAGAAAAAGTTCGTTAATTCGTTTCGAAATTCTGCAAACAGCTGATCTTTGGGCTGGGCACACCCCTGCAACTAGAACAGGAGAGCGTAATTGTCGGTATGTTTACGAAGATAATATACGCCATGCCTTCCAACGCGACAGATTATACTATCCCGGGAGTTTATTACTCCCGAACGCAGAAGAGCAGGTGGAGCATTTACAAGACGCTGGAAAAGGTCGCCGGTATATACGGATTCGGCGGGAAAGCCTGCCTATTGAAGGCCATTTGCGAAGCTGCATCTGCTCCTTTCGACGGGCGTTACGGTTTACTGGGACAGCTGTTGCACGTCTTCTTCAAGTAAGTAACTTTAATCTCTTGTTGCTTAACCGCTTTTGTGTCATACAGTATTCACGATAATGAAAATGTGAGTTGGAGTGAAGTTTTAACTTGAGTTTTCGTACAAAAACTCGTAACGAAAATAATCTTTGTCCATGTTTGTTTTCCAAGAACGTGAAAGAACACTTTTAGTACAGCGGTTCCCAAGCCTTTTTTAACCTACGTACTCTTTTTGTCGTATGGATCATTTATTTTGAGTGGGATGCAAGTACATTTTCTTGTACGTCGATTCCGTTTAGCAACGAAATTTCAATTGATTAAAAAAAAACGAATATTTTAATATTTAAATTGTAAATTGTGTAAAAATAGAAAGTCCGCAGTTAAAGAATATGTGAATTTTTTGTTTTCTCAAAAAATGGATACCACTTTTAAAATAAACGATCCACTGTTTCCTTCTCTAAGAATTTTTACATTTTAAATGAAAAATATAAAAATGTTTTCAGATATCGGTACGTTTATTTTAAATCCAATTCACCCAATCCTGATGAAATGGGAATAACTAATGGGGAACTTGGGATTGTTTTATCTTTGCCAAATTTGAGATTCGTAGGAAAATGTTTGAACGTACTTTTCAAAATTGAAAAGCCCGACTCACAAAGACACGTCAATATAAATGAAAACAATCTATGGACGACTCTTTCTGCTAGGAGTCTAGGTTCTAAATAGGAGTCCAACATTAGGGATAAAAATTCTGTGACTTATTTTACACCGAGCATAACTCTTGCTGTTGAATCAGTCTTTAGCTGCGGAAATTTATTCTGACGACCATTTCCTCAGTCGACGATTTGAATGGATTTAGATTCAAGTGATCATTACTAAGTTTAGGGAACTATCGATTGAATTTAGTCTCCGGTGCTGTCAAATTTCATTCTTGATCAAATACTGTCAAATTTCATTCTTGATCATAAATTATCCCTCGATTCACCCTGGAAAATCGTGAAATTTCTCCCAGTTGGGAACTTCTGTTCTTGAAGCATCTTCAATTTTCGTTCAATACACTTCACGTAGATCTCACGACAAAGATTGTTATATAATTTTAATTCAACAATAAGTCAATATATATAGAGATTTATTTTTTACAATATCCATTTTATCATGGCATGTGACTATTAGCTTTTGACTATTGATGTATATCATTGTCTAGAAAGTTAGAAAATTCGACGAGCTAAGACGTCCTTCTCTAATCCATACGCAAGCTTACCAAACTAATCCAAATCTCTTACCGGAACCGAATACAACAACCCAATATCAATTTTCATTCGAATAATAAGATGAAACAGAGATTCATCTTTTGCAATATCTCTTGCAGTATGTCATTAATTATTGAGCTAATTTAACAGATCGGAAAATTTGTCAAGGCAAAACCCAACCTTACACGTCCAACCCACGTTCGAACTTACGAAATCACTGCAAAGACCGAAAAACTCGACGAAACGAAACCGAGTCGCGAAATCCGACGCTCCCGCCTTCGGGCCGAAGCTCGCGAAATCAATTTTAAATCCCTTGAACGGAACACAATGTGACTTGGACTGAAAGTCTCGATCACGTCGTAAAGCGACGAATGTTGGGGCAACGCGATAAAACCCCTCGCCGAATCGATGGCACTAAAAGCCAAGTTACGATGACGTAGTAGTTAACCGGTGAATTAGCAGAGTAGCGTGGCGCGAGTGCCGAGAGATTAAGCGGTTGGTCTGCATAACGCGGCGCCAATTAACGCGAGGGAAGCTGCGAAATAACTTCGGGGCTTCTCCCGCGTATCCGGTCGCGTTATCGATCCCGGTTACCACCCTCTGCTCTGCTCTCTGCTCACTCTTTCCTCTCTCTCTCTCTCTCTCTCTCTCTCTCTCTCTCTCTCTCTCTCTCTCTCTCTCTCTTTCACCCCCCCTCTCCTTCTCTCCCTCTTTCTTTCTCTCTTTCGTCTACTCTCTGTTTCCTTCTTTCTTTGCCTCTCCTCCTCCTCCCCCCCCCGCCCTTCTATCCCGAATTCTTTTCCAGACCTGGATCTCTCGCGGCGACGATTGTAATTTTTCACGGGGAAACTCGAACGCGAACTCGCTGGAATTCCAGGCCTTCGAGCACCGAGGAACGTTACGACGAGTACGAGGATCGTGAGTACCGCGCGGCCGAACGTTTGGGCGAGCAGATGTCGACGGAAAACTGCCACGCCCTTTATCCAGAATGCCGCAGAAGTGTGCTCGACGTGTTTTCCACGGTGATCACGTGAGCCCTCTACACCGCCACGGAAGGGGTCCCTATGAAGAAGCCACGGGGACGAGGATGCGAATGGAAATTCCGCTCGTTAATTTCGGGGTTGAATCACGGTATCACCGATCGCGCGATTTCGCCTCGTTTCCCCGGGCCAGTCGCTGCGAAATTTGTAACTCTTTGCGAGCAGAAGAGAAGAGGAAAGGAAATTTTTGTGGTAAAACAGAGAGGGACTTGCAAATTTTCTTTTTAAAGGATTTGTCGTCAAACAAGAGATTATGTTTGATAAAATATTTACTGTCGTAGATGGTCACCGAAGTTTTTATCAAGGTACTATAAATTAGCCACTTGAAAGATACGCTAATCACCTTTTGTGCGATTAGTTTATCTTTCAAATTTTCTTGGATTAAACATTGAGGTTCTTTTGCGTAAGAATGTGTTACAGGGAGGTGGAAAGGCTGTTCGATTCACTCTGCTTGGCTTTACGTCATTCTACGCAATTTTCCAGCAATATAATAGTGATCGTTTAAATAACACCTTTGCCTTTTTTTCACGTTTTTGTTAATCTAACTAATCTAACTAATTACAGTCGACTACTATCTTTTCAATTTTCAATAGAGCTGTCATTTAGGAGCTACGTAAAAATAGCAGCCTTACTTATATTTTACCAAATTTCCTGTTTAAATAATTAATATCGTCGTTATTATTTCATAAATTTGAAATGACGCGGCGACGAGAACAGTGTATATTTTTTAAATGCTGAAAGTACAAATCCAAGAGAGATGCATCGTTTAATTACAGCAGTAATTGATTTCGAGCGATTACCATTATTAATATCTATCAAACTACATTTTTTTCTTTTATAGAGAATTTGGAGCTGTATCGATTAATGGATTAAAAAACACATTGTCCTATTTAAGAAAGTGGAGGTGATCTTGAAATTTTCAAAATTTACTTTCACTTAGGAAAAATTAATTACTGTCAGATTATAGGTATAACTTTACAACGAGGATATAAGAAAAGAAAGAATAACAGGTGTTGTTATCATTCCAAAATAGTACTAACATTAATCAAAGTGATCTAAACAATCGTAATTCGTAATTTTTTATAGACAAATAGAACAACGTATTTTGAGTTTACATCGATAAAATAAATTTTTATTTTAGTATCTTCTAAAATAAAATTCTACATTCTTTGTCATGTTATAAACCTTTCCTTATTTCTTGAACTTTAATATCCTCGGCACAAGGTTTGTTAACTTTATTCTAGTTTTAATATTAACTAAGTCCACACATTAAAAGTTGCGGATTATAGACTTTGATAATTCGTAACTCGAAGAACATATTTACAAAATTTCATCTACATCGTTCTCAAACTTTTATTAACGTTGTTATGCAAAAGAATGTGTTAATATTGTGAAATTTCATTAAAATAATATCAGCGCAAATTACACTATTGGCACACTGCGGATTTTCATGTAAATATTTTTCATACTTTCACAAATAATTTAAAATAATTTAAAAAGTGAAACTTGAAATATCTAGTATAATGAATGTATCGTATTGCACGAATATGCCATGTTCCGTGTTTATTTCCATTTCTGCGTGCAAATACATAAAAATTCGCAGCCCAGCGATCAATGTTAATTCCCCAGGTATCAAATGACTAACGTCGACGGGAAGTATCAGTCTAGTTACCGCGCTGTGAAGGCTGTGAAGGCTCAGAAGAAAGAACCGTACTCCGACGTTTGTCATTTATCAAGGAAATGTATTCCAGACAAGCGCCGCGAAGTACATCGAAGAGAAGCGATTCATCCAGGCGAGTTGGATGCCTCGTGGGCCAGTTCAACGCTCGATTATCCTCAAACGATGCCTAAAACTCATCTCTTCGAAGGGGGCGAGCGCCGTTTCTCAAGGTGTCGAGGCCGCCGTGAAAGCATTTCTTAACTGTGTGCCGGATGTTCCGCGAGCATTCCACCGCACGGGCCGCTTCACCGCCCCCCACCTCCGAGTTTCATTTCCCTAAAAGTACCCGCAGCAATCGTCGAGTTTCGCCCCGGTAGTTCGTCGGAATTCGAAATTAAGGAATCTTCGCCGTTCGTGCTCCGCTTCAAACGAACCGGCCATCTCCCTGACTTCCGATTAGAATTCTCGGATAACGCCGGGGAACTTGAAAGTACCCCGCGTTCCCTTAAATAAGAAACGAGGCCCGCTTCGTCGGGATACTCTTTCAACGCGTGAACTCGGGATGATCGCGTCGTTGACTGCCAAGAGTTTACCCATGAGACACGGAATATTTAATTTTTATGAAATATATTGGGTGATGATGTTTAATTACTAATATCTAGCCTTACTGTATGGATAAGGAATTTGTGATGATAATAATTAATGTAACTGTTGCGTTTGAGATAACAATGTTCTAACTTGTATATAATTCTGTATTTGGAAAAGAATTAAAGTAATATTTTTCTAGGAGTCTGTTTTTCTAGGAGTCGAGGATTAATGGCTTGTAGTTTATTGAATTCAACACGATCGATGTTTTGTCAGTTGTTTTATTGTGAAAAGGTAAATCAATGGTGAACGAAATGAACTACGAATAATTATCAAACAGTGAATTTTTTATAAAAGTTAGAAATAATCAGTAATAATATACATAAGTTATCAGTAGAACAACCCAGCATTCGTGCGAACAATTTAGATTACAGAATGCAAACATCAGTAAAATTGGATCACAAAATTATCAAGAATGAATGACTAAAGATTTTAATTATGACCATTGTGAGATTATTTCATAATGTATCGAATGGAATTTAAATACGATTAATATTATTTTTGCGAGAACTGTAGATGTTGGAATTTATAAAAATTGTCGACAATCTAATAATATTGACAATATCGATCGCCACGAGGTATTTGAATTCGAGTTAATAATGGCCAAGTAATGGAAAATTCGAAGGACTGACCTGGCGCCACACCATTTGCAAATGTTGTTCTCAATGAAAGCAATTTTTAGGCGCGAATTTTATCGTAAACAAACTTCATCATGAATTTTAATGTTCCACCAATTGTAGAGGACGACAAAATTTCAAAAGAGACTCTGACTTTTTCAAAAATAAATAAACATTTCGTTACTAATATTATGTTTTTACTTTTTTACAAAATACGTTGTGATAAAATTGCAATGAAAGCATATTTTTCATTTTTCAGCATATATATTATCTAGTTATTTAAAATTTTTTCATCGATTTATTTTAATCATTCCACTAATTAGAAAATATGAAAGCATGAGATTGGTTATTTGCTTGTACTTTTTGTAGGAGCAATTTTGTTTTAAAATTTTTCCTGTTTGGTTTTAAGATTAAACGTGTACTTTTCTCAACATTTTCGTAATTTCCAAAGTATTGTTTCTTTATAACGACTCGCGAGAATATTCGCGGATATGTGTAGAAATTTTCTATGAACTCGTAACGCGATATTCCCTTAATATCATTTATTAATCTAAAAGAAAATTGCAATCTTTTTATAAAAAAAAAAAACGTAGTGAAATGGCGATAGTTCCATTACAAGAATATTTTAAAACATCTTAAAACATTTATTTCCCGATATACCAACATATTAATAATTTCAAAATATTCATTTTCAGAGGAGCAAATCTCACGTACAATTCCCGCTCAAAAATTCCACACTCTCCGAAAGAAAAAAAAAACGGATTTCTCCAATTCTTCATTTTTTGCCAATCCCGTCAGACGGCGTGTAAGGTTGGATCGCATTCGGGTTTCGGGAAGGGTGTGCTTCGCGTCCGAGTTGGAATTGAAAATTCCGTGTGACTTACGCGACCGTTTACGACCGTGAATTAAGAGAGGGGGGCAAATGGACAGTCCAGGCGTGCGTGAAGTTTCCGCCCGGGGAGAGATCCTTATCGATTGCTATCGACTGGTCGTTGGACGTGGAGAGTCGATGGAAGGAAGACGATCGAGCGCCAGGGAATTCCGTCGGCGCTGGACGTCGGTGAACCGGTTGCAAAACGATAATAGCCGGTGTTAAAGCACTTTAAAAAGCATAGTCCATTATCGTGCGCGGGGGAGGGAGGACGAGCCAAGTACGCGTAACGCTTAAAAGCCCGAAGGAAAGCGTGTCAGAGTGAGACGCGGAGCGTCTCTGTACGACAGAGTCGATCCGGCTGTGTGTATAATACAGAGGGGAAAATAAAAACAGGAAGGAGACTCGGAAGAGCGGAACGTTTGCCCTCCGGGATACCAGAGTCGAACGCCTTCAACATTTTCCCGTGGATTTATTTTATCGATCTTTCTTTTTTTTTCTTTCTTTCTTTTTTTTTTTTTCGTCGACTAGGGTGTTGGCCCGCTATTAATTCGTTGATATTTATTTTCGAAGGTCTGCGGATGAAAGAAGAAGAGGGGAAGGAAACTGGCCGGCCGAGGGCTCTTAGAAAACTACGCGTGCCGTAATTTTATTATAATAGAATCTCGGGGGTTGGAAGTTTTTGCATTGGAATTCGCGTGTTCAAAGCCGCGCTTTGGATAACTGACGGGCACGCCGGCGAGGAAATTTATCGCGAAAAATAGAACAAGGATCATCCCGGTGCCGGCGCTTGTAAAGATATTACACTTTGGTATATACGTTTCTTATTCTTTGTTCTTTCGAAACTCGGGAATTTTCCACATTGGTTCGTGCGTAAATCACTTTACGAAATCGAGGCATCCGTTCTTCTTTGTGAGAACGAGCTTCCAGCACACGAGCTTCGATCTGAAATGACGAAAAATAATGTAAATAAATATTCCTTCAGTCCCAGTCAGTTATTCCCAATAGCAACTGAGGTCCCGTGACTTTCTCATTATGCCACGACCCCGCGTCAATTAAGCTGTCTTCTCGTTAATTAATGAATCTAATTGCTTTGGAACAACCTGTTAATCGAAGCAATTTACCCGTTCATTGTTTATGGCGTCGTTATGTCACGCTTGAAATCAACAATTACAACATGGTGAATAATGAAAAATGATATATATTCTTTCGAACGAGGACTAAGCAACTCCAAAAAAATCGATTTTATTACGGTTTCACAACTTTCTGTTAAATGTTGTTCAATTTCGTAAGAGTTATTCTATCTTAGAAAAAATTCTTTTACTCTTTTGTCCCATTGAAATATAAGAAGAAATGATTTCTGAAAAAATAGCTCGCGACACTCTGTCTGAATCATGGGTACTACAACGCGATACATCCAGGTTGGTTGAATCAGGTTCATTGGGTTGAATACATCTTTGAGGAGCAATAGATTAACATTGACTCGTAAAATTTGCTGCAACTCTTTAGATTTACAAGACGTAACCCTTCTTACGTCCAACGAAATACGATTCTCTCCGTGATCGAGATGTTCGAGTTGATAACGAGAAACAATGATCGAAAATCAGTCAAAATGCCAACAGACGACTCTAGTTTCTAGTTTCTTCGTTACTATTCCGGTCTGGTTCGAAGCCACGATAGTGCGAACGATTCCACGAAACGTGCTCCCTCTACGGTATTTTCATTCGAACCGTTCGGTGCAGCGGTGAAAAGTAACGATGAAAAAGCGAAGGGGCAAGGGCAGGAAAAACGGCTAACCTCTCGCGGGGAGAGCGTTTTGGATTCTTCGCCAGCCAGCGAGATATCTCTCCGTTTCGTGAAAAGATACGCTTCTTTCCCTCTTTTTCGTTTTTCTTCGATACGTTTTATTATTCCACTCGAGTCTAATTCGCGGGCCACGCGGAATGAGAATGAACGTGTATTTTTCGGTAGCTGGAGGCCACGTTCGCCCGAGTTCGAGCCACTTTATCGGCCCACCCGTTATAAATTTTTGTCTCGGAAACATCTGTCTCGCCGGACATTCGTACCTTTCGTAGACTGAATTTCATGTCCGAGAGTCCACGGTAATAACTCATCCGGCGAACTTTCGGGCTGTAGATCCGTGGCATTGTTATTTAGAATCGGGCCGTTTAGATAACAAGCTGTCGTAATTTGCAAGAAAACCCTGAACGAAACTTGTCCACGGGCTGCAGCGTAATCGGATCACGTCGCGATACTTTCCAGAATCCAAAACCTTCGACAGTATCTTTTCCCTGCTTGACTTAAACTACTGAAGATTTTCGGTTTTTCATTTCAAGTAGAAAAGATCAGGGATAACGTGGTCACACTAAACCAAGATAAGTATGTTTTTTATTATTATATATAATATTTTTTGTTACATTTTACATTATTGTATTTATGTATATTATTTTGTATTATATTAATATCTTTTTATTTATTATACAATTATTATACAAATATTATTTTTATTTATTATACAATTATTTTAATTATTATACAAAAAGAAAACAATATTTTGGCGGAACAGTCTTACATATTCTATAACGAAAATATATATATAAAGAAAAATAATTTTACTGTTACCTTTGATTTAAAATAAAAAACTAATTTGTTGAAGACTAAATTGGTCATCTCACGTGATTATTGCGTAAGATGGTTCATTTACTAAGGTAAAATGACTTTATTGATTTAATAATATAGTCCTGGAATATCAGTGAATGAACTCTTCGATATTTAGAATAAGAATCATGTCATCAGATTAAACAGAAAAGAGAAATTGTATCTAGCTCTCGTTAACATAAGTTCGTTCTTTTTCTATGTCGTGTAAAGCATCTTGTTGTGATCAAGCCACCAGCTTTAAATTTACACACATTTTAAATTTATAAATTATAATTTGTATTCAATTCAAATTATATTTGAAAACAACTACATTATAAAATGAAGGAATTATTATTACATAAGTTTAGCTAAGAGATAATTAGTAAAAATTGAAGGATCAATTCTCGGGATATTTTTTCTGCGTTTGTAGAAAACTTGAAGAAAATCAATTACTCGTGAAACATCTATCACCTGAAGCGTGAATTTATCGAAATTTTTATTCGCTAATTTATGATATCAAATCCTTCTAGCTGTAACTTCCACGTGTCACATCGTGATTTCGGTTCTTCCTTGCGTCACGGCCGGAGTCTCGTTGAATTCCAAAAGATAAATGCGCGACAATTTCGACGAACTAGTTTAATTTTGTCGACTATGAGTCTCTAAGTTATAAAGTAACTGATTGCAAGTATCGACTGGTCGGAAGGAAATGATTAGCTCGAAGGTTCGCGTAGAGACCCTGGCAATGATCCTTTAACGACTATGAAAAATCAAGAATTACGCGTAAGAAATAAATGATCGAAGTGTTACGATCGAAAGAGTGTAGCGATGTAACTAGGCTTAACTCTAGGTTGAACAGAGCAAAGACACAAATTTCAAAGTTAAATACTGAATGGTTTTTTTATTTTTCGAATCACGTTCTATACAAGTCTCTGTCGCAGTTTTCGGGAAATTTTGGGGGGCTTTTATCTCTCCTCTTGTCCATTTTATCACACTAAAATCACCCCGATTTATATCTTTAACATCTATAAGAAAGAAGAAAGAAAATCGGCTCGCGTTGTCAACAGAAACGGAAATAGCACTAGAGTCATCTTACTCTATTTATATCCATTAAAGAGACTCGCGGAACGAACATTTCTTTCCTTACCTCTTCCTCTCTTCGTTCTCCTTTACGAAATTAAAATTAACAAAGAACGGTATATACGGGAGTGTGCAGGGAACCGGCAATTCCTTCGCGTCCCCGTGGAACAGGTGTAATTGAAAGGGACGAGCGGACAAGCGTGTCGCGATGAAATGAAGACAAGTGCCGTCGTTTTTGCCATTTTCCCTGACATCGACGTGCTATTCTCGTCATAAGCTGTCGCTTTTATTGCCACTCTCGGTCGTCGTGAGTTCTTTACGAGCCACGTGGCCGTAAAATAAGCCGATCGGAGCCAAAACGAACTCCCACTGTCAAGGAAAAAAGAGAAAAGGCTCGCGCGAGACGCGTGCTTTTTCGGGGAAAACTCTCGCGGAGCGGCTGCGAGAAGGCGCGGCGCGTCGCTCGTTATCGATCCTTTCGAGAATGGACCTCGCCTAAAAAAATCCTGGACCTCTCTTTCCTCTCCTCTTTCTTCTTCTTCTTTCTTTTCTTTTTTTTTTTTATCTTTCCGAGCGACTTCCTATCTTCCTCTCGTCGCGCCTCTGCCATTGTTTATTTCCGCTCTTCTTTCCTTCCGTCCGTGCTTTTTGTTCCCGTCTCGCGGCCTGACACGCGATTGCACGCGTCGTTTGGAACGGTCACGCTCGATTCCACGGGAAATTCGATGGGTAAATTGAAATTCGCCGCCGCTGCCCTGCCACGTTTAATTTCATCCGGGGGGAGGGCAACTGCGCGCAGTTGATGGAAATATCGTTACTCTTTGTTAAACGAACGGTGAAAACGATTCGTTCTCGAATCCTTTCTTCGACGTTACGAACCGTTTCGTCCACCTTCCCCGCGACATTTCTCACTTGCGAGGAAACTTTCTTTCTGCGAGTTGAAATGGCAAACGAGTATCCGTCTATGAGTATTTCATTACCTGGACCTATCATTGAACGATCGAACTGATATTGTTGATGAAATTTTGCACGTTACAAGATAGAAGTGTTGCTATAGTGTTATATAATGATAGTAACAAGTTTACAAGAAAGTTTGTTTTACAAGTTGTTTGAACGTCCAAGGCAATACTCATCATTTTATATGAGTATTAAAATAAATTTTAATTACTCATATAAAAATATTGTTGTACATACAAAATATATCAGTGTTGTTAATATTTCTATTAGTAGCAATAGGTTTACAAATTACTTGAATGGTCCGAAATAGTAGTTGTCAGCTTTTTATAAAATAAATAAATAAGAAATTTTAATTATATGCATACAAATATTATTGTATCAAACCTCTATTTTATCTGTTCTTTGTGTAAAATTCTTTGTTTTTTCTAAAATTTGATGCCATTATGTCTCATTATATCTCACAAATATATTGCAGATATGTATATATGTAATGAATAGTTTGAAGATAAGAAACTGTTTCAGAACATTTAGAACGTTTCGTTACAAATTTTGTCTAAAAATTGTATTATAATTTGGTTTACTCTCATACATGTTAATATTTTGTTGCATAGTTATTTCAAGTCAATTTTATCACCCTGAAAGGAAAAAAATAGAAAATTTATTGAAAGAAATCGGAGTTATTATCCAAATGTACGTGGTATATGTGCTAATTTGTTCGGTATGTAATAATAACGATATCGACAAAATTATAATACGGAATGTAATCGCATCACTTTTACATACGATTCGTAAATAAGTTACAAGCTGCCAGAAATAAATATTCCGATATTTTTTAGTCAATCAACACCAGAAGCCCACACGTACGGAATTCACTTGCAGTGTGAATCAAAGATCATCGCATCGTGATAACCGAATAGAAAATTGAAGGGGCGAGAGTGAAACAAAATACAAGCACGAATCGTCTCTTGTGTCTTTTGTGCACGAACGTAGGTGCGCGGTATGTGTTATGTCATACCTTTGACTCGTTTCTCCGTAGCAGATTTTTCGCAAAAGATCGCTTATGAATGTTCGTACGAACAAGAGCTTGCATCTCTTCTCGCATTTCCCGGGAACTTTCCGCGGAGCTCGAAAAATAAGAAGCGAAGAAGCGAAAAGGGGGGAAATAAAGGTGGTAAAAAGATTGGAGAGAAGAGGATACTTGTTATTTCTTGTAGAAAATTGTTATTATTAGATATGTTAAATGTAATATGAGTTAAGGAGTGTGAAAATAAAAAGATTGAGCAACTGGTTAATTTATCAATCCATCATATTAGCATCGGTCCACGTTTGAACATCGCATTTGCCTTTTTTATTTGATTCCATCTACTATTTTGTCATTTTTCAAGATTGAATCTTTGTATTTTAAGTAAAATTATATTACGTGATATTTCAAATTGAACGAAGAGAAATTTCGGTTCTCCCGGATGATTCGAAGTGATGGATAAAAACATTTGAGTTAAAAGAGTAAATATACTTTCGTTTTAAAATGAATTAGAACTGGTGGTGAAAAATGCAAGTTTTCAAAAAGAATCTGTATTTGCTATGACGACTTTTATGAAATTAATGTTCCACGAAGGAGACACGATCGAGTGTTAATTTCTAGAGTCACCGTCTTGTGAATTATGGAACGCCACGTTATACCTCACCCTCCAATGCAAGAGATATTGCACTCGTATAAATACAAGCTCAATACGAAACCCGTCATAAACGATAATTTAAAAGCTGATAAAACAATGTAAGAACTAGATGCTGTTACATGACGCGGAAATGAAATACAGATTAGCAATATTCCTACGTCACCGATATAAAAGAACAACAAAACAGAATTATATATTTTTCCGAAAATAAAACAATTCAGAGACTCTGCATTCTATTGTAAATTTCAAAAACAATTCCGACCATCTTTATATTCACAGCGGAACAACAAAATGTTATAATGGGACGTGTAAAACAAATATAAATATTTTAATTTAATCTGGAGGAGGAGAAAGTGCAACAAAAGCCTGCCGACGGTTTCTCAATTTCAGCAAACAAACGAGTGGAACGAACGTGGCAATAACAAATTACGGGATGCATAATTTGACAGAGAGGAATTTCGTCTGAGGTAAACGGCGCGAAGAGAGAGACAGAGGGAGAGAGAGAGAGAGAGAGAGAGAGAGAGAGAGAGGAGGAGAGAGTTTGGATCTCGTATCCTCGGATGAGATTTTAATTCAACTTCGGTCGTTAATCGCGCCGCGTTTGAAACGGAATTAATTAAAGCTGCTTAACGGCAGGGGGCCCGGGCAATTATTGGATTTACAACGCTATCGCTGGCAGGGGTTAAGCTGATATGCCGATGAATCGCGCGTCGGTTTTCCAAGCAGCCGGCTGAATACTCGGATGAAACGCGTTTGTGTTGGTGCTGCTGCCTTTACGATTCGACGCGATCGACGATGCTTGAAACGACTGAGGGCGAGCAGAAATTTTGCTCGTTTCCTTCCTCGCGCCTACTCCTATCGGCCAATGGATTTTCCTATTCGAGCCCAACAATTTTATCGTACGTGTGATTAAATGAATTTAATAATTTCTGACTTTGAAAAACAGCGCGCGATTAAAAACCACATTTCGAGAGCTGTTTGAGAGAACAGTTGTAGCTTTTGTGTATCGTCAACGCCACTATTGCAATTCTCCGTTTCAATTTCAAAATTAAACCGGATGAACCTGTTGTATCTGTGCTTAAACTTTGTGTACGAGTTTTTTTCTTTTTACAACTATTGGAATAAAATGATTGAATTCGCATTATTCTTGAACACTGAATACCATTGTCCTTAGTCGGGAAATGAAACAAAATGATATTATTTATCAAAGCGATTTAAATTTTTTGATGGAAACTTATTGCCGAAGTAAATTTAACGAAAGCGGTTAGTGAGTGGGGGAAAAGATGAGTTTGTTTCACTTTTTTACATTTTAATTTTAAAATGTAAATCTTTTGAAAATGGCTAAATTTTGGTTGGCTCGCTGTTCTTCTCTCGAATCATCAATTCGATTATAAAATATTCAAACGCCTCATCGTTCTTAGCTGGTACTACAGTGAAATTTTCATCTCGTCGTGGATCGTTATCGGCCTAATGACGAATCCTGTGCAACAGAGATTCTCGCATTTCCAAAGCAACTACTGCTGTTTATTTCTTCAAACATCGACTGCCAATTCGGACATTTGAGGCCTGTTTTTCACCGGTCGATAATCACGAGTTGCAAGCGCAAGTTCGTTAAACGCAAATACCGGTTCTCCGGTCTCCCATTGTGAATTCCAGCGTTCATTATCGCGTTACCATAAGTTTGTCGAGGCGCGAGAGAACGCGTGCTCCATTCGCCGTTAGTTCGTTGACCAGTGACCAGAAAGCCATTAATTTCGGTGTTATTTTAAGTATTTTCGAATTAACATGTCCCGTTTATTTCTTTTGGAAACTGCGACGATATATCTCCTCGTTTGGAAAAGCGAAAGTACCCTTCTTTATCCCGAGAAGTCGTTGTTCCAGGTAATTATTACTTATTACACGCTCAATCTTCAAGCTTCTTTCGAGTTACTTCAATCTAAATCGTGATATCAAGTTATTTGGTATCTAAGAAGAAAAAAAATTAAAAATGACACAAAAGTTGTCTCGCTCAAAACTTCCAAGACACTATTGCACGCAATAAAATTCTTTGAACGGGTATATACTTTGTAATATCACTTTTAACCCATTTGCATCAAAGCGCGGAATATTCCGCGAGCCGTGACTGTCTTCTATCACCAAGCGCGGAATAATCCGCGAGCCTGCGACTGCTTTTTATTACCAGTCGCTAAATTAGATGTCATTTACTGCACCTACGATCGACTACGCGTGGTGTCGTCAGCTAAACGTCGCTGATGCCTGCAAACGAGACCTTAAGTAGGGTCATGATGCAAATGGGTTAATGTGTTAACGCTACGAATGTGTGAATGTTATATTTTCTACATACATTGAAACAATGAACGAGAAACACGTAACAAAACAATATCGCGTGTCTCGCAAATTTCCAAACTCAAACGAAAAACTTCTTCGCTCGTTCTTTCACATAAAATCACCTCTATTCCGGTTATAGTACTACTTACGATCCACTTTGCGCAAAGGTCACAAATTCCTTATATTTAAATCGCTGAAATTCCGTTAGAGCCCGAATAATTCGAACGAGATCCCAGAAACGTTTCCTGCGAATTGAAAATTCCTCGAATTGAAATTTTTGAAACGTTCGCCGGCGGGTGCGCGATCGAGGATAAACCCGCTCGTGTAACCGTGAGCCTCTTATCTACTTAGACAGCCCGCAAAATTTATCAAGCCTAGGATAATGAGCACTCGTTCGCGAGTTCCTCTCTAATTAGATTGCGCCTTTGTTCGCAATGAATTCGTAATGTTTTCCGGGTAAGACGCTTGGACGGGTAGATCCTTCACTTATCGATGCGACAGCCGACGTGGAAAGGAGGCTGACTCGTCCTTAATAAGAGGAACGTTTGAATAAACAATCTCTTGAAAAAGTAGTTCAAAGGGCGCGTTTGTAGCTTTCCTGGGGCGTGTTTGTAGCTTTCAAGGTATGCTTTTAAATAAACGAACTGAGAGGAGATCATCTTTCAACTGTTCCCTCGAAACGGTTATTTAGTATTTGATAAGATACGATTGGTTGTTCAGTGTTCGATACTAATGGTATTCCCTTCTTCTCGTCTAGCCCACTTAAACATCTCCTTTGTTTTTAACGTCGTGTCAATTGTTTTTGGCACAGTATAAATGGTTTTCAGAAGGGCGTGTCTTGGATGGAAGAAAGAGATTTAGAATCATCGTTTTTGTGTTGCTTCTTGCAGCAAAAGAAGAGCAGCATTTCTGGTCGAATTATCGTAATATCTAGATTACTTTCTTACTTTTTCTTACTCCAACTTAAAAACATGTTTCTTGAATTTGAATCTGCTATTTTTAAGAAATTCTTCTTTCCAACGTTCCATGACAAGATCTATTTTGCCATATCCTTTGGATTTGTTGCTTCGTCGTGTTGGTTTTCTGAACGTTTCCTTTCTGAAGGATGCACTTTTCATAGAAAGCGTGCTTGACAGTTACATCACCGAACTCGCGAAAAATCGAGCAAAACTCTAGCTACACCTGAGATTGAGATTTGCCGTGCATGGTTGCTACGTTGTCATCGAGTATTTACAAACCAATTTTTCCCCCATTCGCAATTTTTTTATTGGGAATTTTTTTCGAAAAATTTGTTGAAAAATGGAGAAGATTTTTATCGAGATGTCTTTAAACAATTCAGCTCCTGGTACATTTGGAACATTTCTTTCTTAAAGTTTTCACGATTTTGAAATATTGAGGAAGAAAACGTGCAGAAAATTGGAACTTTCTTTTACAGAAATTCGAAGATGACGTTTTGATTGAAACTAGTTATCTTACTGCGAAGATACAACATTTATAACTTCTGCCTTTTTAAATTTACGTAACTATTTATTATTATACGAAAGATCACACATTGAGTTTTCGAGGGTCGTTGGAAAGAAGAAGCTTCAATATTCGAATCTATTGTAGATTCAGCGGCGAAAAAAAATTTTTCAATACTTTTACATGCTATGACAATTTTCGAGAAAAAAAGTATCTTCATTTATCTATCCACTATGTGATTTCAAAATAACATAAAACATTTCAGAATAAAATAAACGATGCACTTTGAAAGTAAAGGCTTCGAGCTTTTTAATGAAATGAAAGAATGTTGTACGATTTTATTTTATAAAATTATAACGAAACATTTAATTAATTATACATTTAGTGCTTATTTAGTGCTCGAATATTAATGGGAGTCGCAGTGTTTATTACTGCTGTCATGAGTATTTATTGCGAGAGTGACAGAATTATTACATGTGACGAGTAGTATAATTGATCTAGCTCCATTTATACCTTTCAAATGAGAAGAGAAATTGAAAAGAAATTACTAGCATACGTGGAGTATCTAGAGCACTTTGAAAGTAACGGAAAGAAACACGAATTATTGTATGTAAACACAATATATTGTAAATCTAACCTAAACTTAACCTAACCTAAACCTAACCTAAACCTAACCTAACCTAAACCTAACCTAAACCTACCCAAATTTTTGATCGGTACTGCATATTCGATACGACGTCGCGTTTCCCAATTTTTTGCAATTTCTTCAGAGCTCTGCGACGCGTGATATCTTTGTAAAACTAAAAATAAGTTTACTATATAATTTCTTTCGCTTGTAGCGAAACCGATCGTACCTTCTTCTAATCACTCTTTTCCTCGTTCCACTTTTCAGTTCACGATCGGCGCCTCGGTTCCAGTTTCCATGAACAAAAGGGGTAGCGTGGTGTTCTCGTCGGCATTTCAATTCAATTATAAACTTCCGTCGAACTTGTCGGAGCTCGAGCCTACAATAATACCGGCCAGGCAGTCGAGGGACTTGAATCTGCAGGACACTTACGCGGCCATCGAAAATTTATTGAATCGGTGAGAGAGCATTTCCGCGATTTCCATACGCTGCGGGGGGGAGGGGGGAGGGTGGAGGGGATACGGAACGGGGTCAGTTGTAAAACGGGTGGAAATTCAGCGGGTGAGTCGATCCGAGATCGTTCAGAGTCGTGGAACCAATGACTGATCCAAACATCCAGCCCGGGAAGAATAAGCGGTCCGCGTTGCCGTTCGAAATTGCTCGATGAATCGGTAAACACGCTCGAAGCGAACGAATAAATTCGTAATTAACTCGACACCGGAATCGGAATCGAGACCGTTCCCGCGGACGGTTAATGAAATTCCATTTTCTAGTCGAGAATCATCCAGCCGTGATCCGCCACATTCGTGTTCATCACCGATGGCACGCACAATGGCCGCGCAATTGCACGAAACAGACGAGAAATGAAGGCTCGTCGTGTATGTCTGACATTTCAAGGCGTGCGAGTTTTATCAGAGCGATTATAATTTTATTATGCGCGTTCCTCGCCGAAATGCCTAACGTTGAGAATGAAGGGCACAACTCTAGGAAAGAGTTTTCGGTCGAATTCAAAGTACTCCGAGGTATTTAGAAACGCTTATACTTGAGAAACAGAATCTCATTTAAAATATGATATAAATTTGATACAGTACAATATAATAGAATACAAGTTTAACATAATATAATATAAATATAACGTAAAATTTTCAATTCACAATTTTCACCTATGAAGTATTTAATAATTATTAGATTGCAGATTTTTATGCACACCTTCACGTGTACGTAACTGAAGAAACAAAGTGTGAATATTTGCTTCATTCATATTAACACTCTGCTTTGGAAATTTTACATATTTTCACATGTCACACGTATTTTTTGCACCCTGAAATTTTCTACTGCCCACTGTCTAATCATCATACGCGCGTACCGAAAGAAAATCGTTGGAACATTTAGACGAGAAGAGATCAAAGTGCAAAGCGCCACCCAGTAAAATAATTTTGGAAAAGTTGAACAACGTCTGACAAAAAGAAACATTAATCTCTGTAATTGTGTCTAACGCAATTACTTGGCAGGTCAAGAAGGGACATTTACACGGAGGGCGCGAGCCTGTATTAGAATACTAAGATCAAAGAGCTGGAGGGAGAGTGAGGTGAAGATGGGGACTCGAACGTAAATTAATTGGGACATAAGGCAATTACTTTGTCTTAGGAGAGAGAGAGGGAGAGAGAAAAGGATAGAGGACAACGATCTCGCTTTGGAAAGATGGCGTGAAAGTTAAGAAAGTGTCGGAACTGATTCGAAGCTGACAAGGGGACGCGGTGGAATGGATCGTTAGATGGCTCAATAGAGGTAAATCAGTTGTCGCGATTCTTTCGTGGGATTTGTCGAGGCTTTTGGTCAGTCTAACCGAGAAGTTCACGGAAGCAACGCTTTCATTAATTACCAGCCTTGACATTGTTCTCGCTTTTCCCATCGTCGAGAAAGAATCGTGGGATTCGTGAGACTCCTGGAAAATGAATGTTTAACGCGTAAACGCGCGATGAACGTTCAAACCAATTCGAAATTTGCATCCGTTCCTCGGACGCGGTAACGTAATTTCGTTGGAGCCGTGTCGTCGAACAGGCGGTTAGGAAATGGAGGAAGGAGGATAATGAATTTCTCTCGGCTAGGAACACAGGTCGAGGAAGTACGGGACACGCTTAAGAATTCCCTTTCACCGTTTTATAAAACCAATATCATCTCGCGGTGGTTGCGTCGTTCGCCACCGTGCGACTTCGTAATAAAATTATTCCGTATGCCGCGGTCGAATTACGAAAGAAAGGGGGAACAAGGATAGGAAAGATACGAGGAGTGCTCGAGTTCGTGAGAATAGGGGAGGAAGGAAAAACGCAGGATTTGTCTCAGACATAAGCAAAGAAGAAAGAAAGATTTGAAATTCGTCATTGAAAGATTCATTTCCCTTGCGACAAATTTCTGATTTATTTATTTCGTTAAAAATTAAAAACAGGATAAATATCTTTTGCGCAAATGAGATGCAACAATATCTATAGAGTGTGACAAATGTAATCTTTTAGTTTCACGGCGTCACGAATACATGACTGATTGTTCCAAAATATTAATCTAAATAAATAAAAATATTTATTGCGACAATAAATTCGTACAATTATTATATCATAAATTTTCTATAACGATGGTTATAATAACGAGACAAGTACCATTTCAAAAATTATATGTGCTATAATAACGAAACTTGTCCAAAAACGTAATGGAGAAAGTGTTTAGCAGTTAGACAACGAAATAGGTAACTCAAATAATACGATGTTATTTAAAAGAGAGAGAGAGAGAGAGAAAAAGGAGCGTTATATAGAAGGTAGATTCAAGCCCATTAAAGACTTGTAAATTGTACTTTCGAAAACAGATATGGTGACTCTGTTACTTATCTTGTTATCTACATTGCATATTCCGATTATATTGCTGTTGGATATATCGTATCTAGAAGAGAAAGGATGTGGATAGAATAAGCAAGAAAATCTGCAGGAGTACTTTAGTGTGTGAAAGTTAGTAAGACTTATGAGCTGGGAGCAGTCGACAAGACCATTGATAATTTTGAATAGGAGAACGGTCTTAGCAACCATACGTCTAGCTGCCACAGAATGGATATTGTAATAAATGGATATAGTGTCAGTCGAGTGGTCAGATTCGAAGGCAAGGAATCTTAGAAAATGATGCTTGGTGTGAAAAAACAATTCTGATTATTAGAAGTTGAATTATTTGGAATGATTCTAGTTTTTGTCATACGTTCGCTGTTAGTGTATGTTTATACTGTTATGAGCTGTGGTAGAAGCTATAAGAGCAAAATAAAGATGAAAATTACTGAAAAGTATATTCTTTTGACGTACTGGTAGTGTAGCTGTGATAATCGTACAGGTTCACTGATAGTTTAAACTGACAGTTTCATTCCAACGATAGGATAAGCCATTTAAACACGAATAATCCTGAAAAGGAATTATTATTATTATCTCCAACATTTTTGCAGAATGATACGTAGAACAAATGAATATTTACACGTTATATTTAATTTAATGGCTACTTCATTCCATAAATTATTTAAGAAAAAATTATTATAATGGTTTGTGGCTTTCTGAGAATATTTAATAAAAATGTTGTTTATTAATTTGTTTATATTCGTATCAACGTATAAATGAGAACGACGATAATGAAAAAATAGTAATGCAGTGGAACTCCATTTATATGAATTTATAAGATTACAAATAATTAATTCATACAGTAGGAATCTACTGATTCTTCCCCTGTTTTTCATCGTTCATGCATATAACAATAATAACAACAATAAATTAAATATTGATTAAACAATTTATTTTTGTATAATAATAATTATTTTCGTTCAAGCTCAAATAAACGAATAAAATAAAAGAAAAACAAAACAAAAAACGAATAAAATTGAAATTTAATCGAGTACTAACTAAAATTTCGTTAACAGATTATTCGTTTTTGATGTAAATATTTTTATTAGAAAACAACGTAACATATTTCTACGCTCGTCGCAATTTCAACATAAACACAGTCTCATTTTGCAAAAAAAAAAAATGAATTAAGCTGTCGTATTTTTACTCGCTGTGTATTTGAAATTTAAAAATTCAACAACGTACAGAACGTATGTACGTAATGTACAAAAGTATATAAAATATCTAAATTCGATATCATACTCAGCGGGCGAGAGGGCTCTTGCTCAAGCTCAATTTCTATACCTGCGTTTGCAGAAATATAAACTTGCATCAAAAATCCCTCTATCGATAACGTATCAGATATTCGAAAAGCTCTGGCGTTCTCAACGTTGTCAGCGCAAAGTAACAAGAAGAAGTGATCGCGCAGCGAAAGTTATTTATCTCGAGTATAATAATTACTTGCGTTTTGTTACTTCTGAAAATAGGAAATTCACATAGTTTCGAGTACTCAGACTCTGTAAACGAGAGGGTTTACAAAGAGCGGATATTAAAATCGAACGTATTCTCTGTTGAAGATACGGCTGGCAGGACGGCAGGGAGTGTCTTTTAAGGACCATTTGCGAGCTCGCGGAGACACCATTTGGCAGGACACGTCAGGACGTTCTCGAGGAGGTGATCCATTTAATTTTAACGTAAGTTCGTTGCGACGAATCGCGCTTTGACTTGCGCCGCCGAGAGAACAGCGTCGGCTCCCGGTACTTTCCGAAACAAAATTCATTTCTTGAGGAGCTGCCGGTTAATGAATTCCGTTGGAAGTCTCTAATGGCTGTCCTGCCCGCTTACGACGAAATGAGACGACAGCGTGTCGCGTAACGAAGCACGAATAGACTGAGATAATGCAGTAAATCCACGTTGCACCGGTTACGGCATCGTTTAACTAGATTGGAATACTCCTTTGAGTTGACGGGTTCACGTACTGTATTATTCTTTTTTTTTTGCACAGAAGAACACTTTCGACTAACTTTTGATTTGTGGTCTTTGGCTGACTAATTGGCATTCGAAGTCTTTCTATTTCACGTGGATCTTTGTCCAACAATGAGTGAGAAGCATCGAAAGCTCAAATGCAAAAAAAATATTTGTTGGAATATGGAAATTGAACACAATGGAAATTGAACAGCATCTAAAATTTCCTCTAATCCCATTTGATTTAAAATGGACAGTCTCGGCATTGAATCGGGACATGATAGATATCGAAAGACGGTAAAAATGTGGAGAGAACGCAGAGAGAAGATCGAATTAATGGCCGATCGGTAGTCGAACAGGTCTGGGGGAACAGAGGACCGGGCAAGAATTTGCCATTCCGCACGCGACCGCGCGTACTCGAAGGAAATTGCAACCGAGCCAGTGAGCGGTGCTCTAATTGCGACGAAGTTAGGCGCGTGCATTAAGCTTCTAATGGAAGGTGTTTCGCGTAGGTTTTCCCTTTGTGCGGTACCTCGGTGTGTACACACGTCACTGGGAAATTTCTCCCGACGTAATCCTGCAGCAGCATTCGCGGAGCAATCGCCGGGTAACGCCAGTCGAATGTCAATAACACCGCGGTTGCAACCGCTGTTATTTACCATTCGAACAACTGCAATTTCCTTTGATCGATCTTCGATGTTTCTCACTCCTTTCTACGCGTCTTTTTCTTCTTCCTTAACACTTTTGCAGACAAGCAAAATGTTCACAGTCGTCTTGTACATTGTACGATGTACGGTGACGATGAAAAATTGTTTCGACTGCTTAAAGTTGCTTTATCGAACTTTGAATGTTAAGTTTAAAGGAGGATTTAAGAAATCGTAACAGTTGAAGTAAAAACTTTGCGTTTTCAACTGTTGCATGATTTCCTTTTTATGAAGTTATGACAGTTCAAAGTGTACAAGACAATTTTTTATCGTAATATTTAACATTATAATAGACGAAAACAGTTCCATTTAGATCCTACTTTTCTACTCAAGCTCGATGAAAATACAAAAGTACGTTCTAATTACAACTGCTCGCGCGAGAGCATATCAAACAACGTTTGCGTTTGCGATTGGAGGAAAGATCGATAATCCGTGATTACTTCTGCCTTAACGCGCGCCATGCGAGAATCATGTGAAACGGGGGAATTTCTCAATCAGGCCGAGCGAAGACTTGCCAGAGACTGGTAATTCCAATCACCGGAGCGTCGACCAATTGTACTGGGAAGCGGAGCGATTGGGAAGAACCGGAGGCGACTGCATCTTGGCCTACCCCGATTGCATCGAGTCACCCCTCGAAGCGTTCACGGAGGTCGCAACCCCTTAACGGACGGGGGACGTTTTCGAACGATAACTCGAGCCGCGTTGATTTCGTAATTCCGTCGATAAGCGATCGTTCGCGTATCGTCTATCGTCTCGAACGCCTTCGACGGTTGCCAGCTATCTGTTGAATTTTTTATAGCCGCCGCAGAGCGTCTCCGTATCGCGAAGAAGTCGATACATTGTTCGAGGAATGATATTTCTATATGTTTCGAGGCCGTTCGAGGAGATACGCGGCGCAGCGACTTCATCGTAAAAGAATTTATTACAGAGGAGCTTCGACGGGGCGAAGAAGAACGGCGACGGCGGACCAGTGACTATAGCAGCTGCCACGTTGTCCTAGAAAGCTCCATACCTCGTCGTCGTCGTCTTTCTTTGCGCGGCATAATTTGTAACGAAGTTTCCATAATTGTTGCCTTCCAGATACTCGATGTGTTTCATGTAAATTTTAAAAGTTGCCAGGGTTTCCTTTACATTTCTTGACATTGATCAATCTGCTATGCACTGTGTACACTTTATATACCTAAATCACACTATTTCAAACTTGTAAAATATATCTGAAGTTTTTCGCGATACAGATCCTGCTACCAACATTTGAACGTTTTCAGACTATTTCAAACTTGTGGAACATACTTCAGATTAATTTTATTTTGACGTCCAACTTTATTTTAGGCAACCAGATACAATTAGTAGACATTTATAGAAACAGTAATTAATTTTAATTATCCAGGGACGACGTGAACTGTACTGATTCCCGTATGACTTTTACCAGAAGTTACTTCAGCAGTATCAATTTTTGTAATTACATATATCCATCAACACCTAAAGAACGTAAATTATCAAATATCGTCCTCGAAGAATTGACATTACAGAAATGATATTAGAGGAATGGTTCCAAGGTCTTTCGTTTTGATCCCAAGTTGTATATATTTGTTTTTATTATTATAATTTTATTATTAAAATCAAGTTTCTCGCAATTGGCTGAGATATCTGCGGAATATTTTTTGAAGGCTAAACGACAAATTGCCGGAATTTCGAGAGTTTTAAAGGCACACGTCTCTTTTTGCGAGACTTGGAGGGAAAAACAAAACGCTGTCGAAAGACAAACGCGAAGCAGAACGAGCGAGAATCGTTTGGGAAAGGGACGAGGCTGGCGAATAAAATGAAACGTGATAGAAAATGGTGACAAACAGTCGTGCGAATAAAGAGAAATAGAGGTGGTCAGGGAAGTTCCCCTTGTGGAAAGGAAAATCGTTTCTTCGGTCTTATATCGCGTTTCCGGCCATTTTAGAGCGAGCCTCAACAGCGAAATTTACTTAGGACTTCTCCCATTTTTCCTTCTACAATACTCTTCTGCACTTTGGCTTCGAACGCCGATTGAAATTGGACCGGTTTACCCGAAAGGATATCGCGAGAATCGACCGGCCTTATCGATCACTCTAATTCAATGCTAAAACATCATTGTCCAATTTTACAAGAAAAGTCGATTAGGTCGATCCTTGATTTCGAACGTCACGATTCTTTTTACAATGCGTTTTGCAGTGAGTAGGTACATTACGTTTCACGTTGAATTGGAATCACTCGAACTTTCAACATCTCGTTGAAAATTTTTGGTAAAAGTACTACGAATGCGAACGCAAAAATTTATTAATTAAAATACACGCATACATTTATATTGTACACAAAGGTACACGCATACACACATCCAATGATTCATGTTTCTTTTCTTTCCATTCATTTATATTTTTATTCGCATGTATTTTCCCGACATATTGTTGTATTATTTCTGCTCTCTTTTTATCTCAATGCAAGATCAACAATATATTTTTAGATGTTCAAACGGAGCATTCTCTTCATCGCTTTATCGTAAATGTTCGCTTAGCTTAGGCTATGTTCGACACTTGATGAATAATTTTACATCATTTTTCGAAATTTCCCATACTTCCTGTTCGATCTTCTATTTTGTCATTCTGGAGTTAACGAAAATCTGCAAATAAGTTATTAGAATTTGCAACAAGTTTTCAGTCGCTATAGCGATTCCATCGTAGTTGAAAGGTGTTCCTTCTTCTTGCAAGATGCTTCTTCTTACGATCTGGGAAAGGAATTTCAGCAAGAGCTGCTCTACGTAGACCCGACAACTTTCCCGACAGTTCTACAATTCACGAGTAGTATATCCAACAGCATGTTGCCGCCTGGAAAATACTCATCATCTGCCTCTTTTGTTTATATATTTCAGTCCCTTTGTCACGCCGGAAGCGGAAGTTTCGTCCACGCGATCTTCTCCCCGTAGAAACTTCTCTTTTGCTATTACTTACTTAGGAGTCGCCGTTCCACTCGTTCGAACTGCTCGGACGTTCACCCATCTATTTTTCATTGTCCATTTTCTTCCTTTGGTTCTAATTTCAAAATCACTATGGCGAATTATTTTACTATTTGAGGTGGAGATTTCGATTTTACGTATGTAGATACACGCGTAATTAATGTATATTAATATAATATATATTATATTATATTATATTAGTATTATAGTATAATATATTATATAATATATATTATATATTAATATAATATATTAAAATATATAACACTACTAAAGTAGCCGAAATGACCAATTTCTGTAATTTTGCATAGAAATTTTCTAGATTTGCAACAGTGTTTCTAGAGATTTAGCTGAATGATATTTTTGCACACAATGGGTTATTTGTTATATTATCAATCTTTTTCCTACTCCTATGTTTGATTTGAATTTTTCTACGATGCACAAAAATGAGATTCTCTTAATTTCAGGAACGTACGCAACAAAAATAGGTCTTGTTATTGCTAAGACAATAGGATAAGAAACAAATTCGTAAATACATGGATAATTATACAGGGTATAAATCACTTGTCAAATCACTTGTTAATTTCCGTTGTTTTTGAAGATATGAGAGAATTTTATTAACGAAAGTTATACAAGGGGCAATAATAGTAATGATTTTTCCATAGATGTGGGGATTTCGAAGATTTCAATAATATGTATTTCCATTCATTAAAAAAGATTAATTAAAATAAATACATCGAGATATTATTCAGGAGATATTTGAACCTTAATTATAAAAATCCATGCAGCTACAAAAAACGCAAAAATACCTCGTATGACAAATTTTATAAATCTCTGTTGAGAATGTAGATTTTTAATTCGTTAATACATGTTACACGTACACGTCCAAAATCATAGACTCTAATTTGAGCATTTATCAGTTTATAAAAGTCATTTGAATCATTTAAAAGTGTGTTACTAAAAAGTCGTGTTACGAGTTCGAAAGAAAAAGCAATGTGTATTTACAAAAAAAGCTACATGCTGCGGTAAAAGTAAAACGAAGAAACGAACGTGTATGAAAATACTAAAAAATACTACGCATATTTCACCTTATATGACACGTGTATGTGCGCTTTAACAGTTGATAAAACCGATTGTTAAATTATTAAAAGCCTCCGAAAAGCACGAGCGATGCTAATTCAACTGATCGAGACTGGCGAACGACCGGAAGACACAACCGGTCGAAAAAGATCACGGTGTTTGTCTTTTTCATTAACGAATCGAGAACCAGTCGTGGAGAACGAGTTCGAAGGACGAAAGGAGGAAAGGAATAGCCGAGACGGTTGTCTAGCGGGAGTGGAAAATTAACTCGTTCGAGTGGCTACAGTCAGCCACGGAAGCTTCGAGCGCAACTATGCCTCGAGTTGACGGATGACACGTTAATTTCGCGGAGGAGCTGCAACTTCGAGAAGCCTGACGACTCCGCTGACTTTGGGCTCGCGAGTTTCCTCGACTAGTTGCGTGTCTTTGTGCTCCGCCCGGAAGGGCGAAATTACCTTTGAGATTCGGATAGAAGGTTCTTTCATCTTTCTAGGTGAGTACACTTGCGCGCGGCGAGATTCCCGAATGAATCTCAAACGACAAACGCTATACATGACCAGTTTCAACTATCGATCCCTTATACTATGTGCTACTTGTTTGCGATCTTTATAAATTTTCTCAATCGGTACAAATATAATTGAAGATCTGATGAAAAGCAAGTCATTCAGATGTAAGATTACAGATGATACACACAGGTATTTATACTGTTTTACAAGATTTAGCTTTTAAAAAGTCAGGAGTCTCCAAAATGTCAAGAAACTCTGTGTTTGTCCATCTTCCAGTGTTATTTTATTTTTTTATACAAATATACAGCTTCAACAAGGGAACAGAGTAAAATAATAATAAAAGAGGAGGAAACTATTTTTGGTGCAGCAAAACTTGTGCTTATTCGAACACGTGGAAGATAAAGACACTCGGCTTATTGACTTTCCTCGTATTTTACTTTTAGTAACGAGATCATAATGGGATCATTTTCGTTCACGTTACGGCCAGAAACGCAGAGACAAAGAAATGCCCGTCGTCTCATACGTGCGAGGTTGAAGGAATTGTTGTAGCAGTTAATCTTCTGTTTTCTCTCGAACAAAGGAATCAACTTGCCAGACGGGAAGCGAAATAAATAACGGACGATGATGCTCGTGGACTGGAGGTTGTCTTTGTTGCTTCTGTCGACAATGGCGCGGATCCAGGGTAACGAAGACGAGCAACTTCGCGAGAAGAGACAAGCGTTGTACCCCCCGCCTCTTGTTTATCCTATCGGTGGCACTTTCAAGGTATTTATTCATACTTCGACGTGGCAGCGATAAAACTTGATAATCTCGTTTCCTCCGAGGCTGATGGGATTACTCGGTTGAAGGCGGTGCTGCTCGTTCGACGATTTAACTCGCGCTAATTTGAATAACGTCTTCCGCGCCCGGCGAGGAACGAACGCCGGCTCGCGATAAGCTTCCAGGGAATAATTCATCGAGGGCTATTGATAATCAGATCTCGAGTAGGCCGTTCACGCGCGCGATGATAACGACGAGGAAATAATTCACGAGTTGCGGGGCGTGACGAACAGGCGCGTTTAGCAGAAAACGCAGCGTGGCGCGCGATTCTTTTTGTTCTTTTGCTCCTTCTGGCTACACATTTCTCTACGTTTCTCTGCTTTTCTGACTCGAAACTTTGCGATACCCTCCGTGTCTTTCGTCTCCCGATATTAATTTTATTAGCTTTTAATTAAAGTTGAAATATTTTTTTAAAATCCAAATATATATAAATGTAAAAACACATAAATATAAATATAAAATATATATTTATAACGTGCGTCTATGTATCAAAGAAAAATTACGACAACTTGTTTTGCATATTTTTACAAAGAGAAAGATCCAAATATATTTTAACACATTTATTTCGCTTAGTTATTTATTTTCATTCATTTATGGTAGTTTAACGACGTAGAGTATTTGTTACAATATTTGGCAGATAAAGCAAATTTCCACTTGGGTTGCGTTTCTTTAATTATATTCACAAAAAATTCATAATTACAACGAAACATTCGCATACAGTATTAAACGAAGTAATTACGAGCAGTTTGTAAATTTATTCTCTTGTAGAATATCGAGAGACCAACTTGTTATATCGTTTAATAAAATTTCCGTCTCAAAAATAGCGTCTCTCCGCGATTGGATTTATCGTCGACAGAAATCACGCACGTACTACTTTTGTGTGTTGGAGAACGTGACAAATATGATTGGTAATATTTGCATACATATAGACTTCATATCACCTGCAATTTAATATCAATTGTTTTATCATTTTTCCACCGAGTTGATCCGCGATTAATCCTACATCGAAGTTCCTCGAGGGCGAGGAAGAACGAAAAGTCACGGCACGAGGAATATTGTAATAAAACGCGTCCTCTTTATTTTATGAACCGTGAAAAAATCGATGAAATTACGAGGCGAGTTCGTAACTTTCCCAAATCATCCCGCGAACAGAAATATTCCCCCGGAAAGAAAAACGCGAAAAAGGAAGCGGCACCGCCTCGAGTTTCCCCCTGAATGGATAGCTGTTTTCCTTTCCGCAATTAACATCTCGGAGTTGTCGGAGTCGTCGTCAGGTACGAATTAATTAGTCGGCCGTTAGATCGGCTCCTCGAGGGGTTTGTTCGTGGACAGGATAGGAATCGACGGCGACGGCGACGGCGGAAACGGAATACAAACTGAACCGAATTTCTGCACGAGGCTGAACGCGAGCCCAGGGCTTTAGGTATGGACGTGTTCGTCCTGCTGGAAGTAGCGGAGAAGGGTGGAGAACTTTAAACCGAGGGAAACGTCTCGCCTTATCCCATCCTCTCCGTCCCGTTGATAATTAACTGCTGCCTTATCTGCAGCCGTCTCCCCTCTCAAATTTTCTAATTAAATCGGGAAAAACCTCTTTCCGCAGTTTTCGTTCCTTCCCGGTCGTGCAAATGTCCTGGATGGATTGTTTGCCGTGGCTTATTCAATTACTTGCATCGGCCTCCCCGATGGGAAATGGAATTTTTTCCTTCGCGCGCCAAATGAAATCACGGGAAATCGATACAGAGCGATTCTTCGTCTTTAAGCTCGGTTTAAATCGAGTCGCGTGTATTTTAATTCCCGTCTAGACGATTGGTTCTCTGACATTCAGAAATCATTTCTGCGTTTCGTTCGGTGGTCTTTCATCTTCTTAGTGAGGAGAAGGTTACGTTGATTGACTTTTCACGAACAATATTTATTAAAAATTCGAAAAATGTCGAAACGTGACAAAAGTATCAAGCTTTTAATGGAATTGCACCAAGTGTCCGATTGTTTGTGCGTCCCAGTGTATATTACAAAATATGAAAAAATATTTTTCTGTGTCTAATCTTAAACAAAGTTTTAATGAAATACAGAACTCCAAAATGTACTTGACAAATGATCAAATGCGGATCTTCTCAAAACAAATAAAGAAGGAAAGTCTAAGGAGAAATTTCGATATTTTACTTTTGTCTCTATGTATCATGCGCATTCTTCAGATTCCCCACAAATAAAAATCTGCAGTCTAATTACGAGGAGGAAAAATTAAATTATTTATTATTGAATAACAAATGACGAAAATAACCGCGAGTGATGTACATTTTCGTACATTTTGAAGTAGAAAATGTTCGAAATTTTCGTTGTTTGCATAGGGCACTTATGTGTATATTTTAGATTCAGAAAGAACGTTTGACTGGCTACAGGTCGCTGCACAGTTACTCGTTAAGGCTTGCCGAAAGGAGCCGATTGCCACGTCGCGTCGCAGTCTGGGAAACAGTCGCGCAGCGTTGAGTGTTTGATTAGCAGATTTTTCCAAGCAACAGGAACGACGATAGCAAATATTTGAGATGTTCGCCTTGAGGAGGTGGGAAACTGGCGCGTGAAATAAAATTCACCGTTTCTGGGTCAGTATGTATCTAAACACGCGAAGCTGCACTGCGTCAAAAGCGCAGTTTCAAAGTGAGAAGAGAGTGGAAGGGAAAAACAGTGAAGAGACGTGCAAAGAAGAGGTCGGCGACGACGTTGAATTACTTGCATGTCTTCGCTTGGTCGGCGAGGGGCTCGTGGATCTCGCGCTGAAGGCCCCCCGGTATCTTATCAGCAGGACAATTACGAAAGTTTCAGCACGCGTCGAGTCGCTTTTGTGCACGGACCTTTGAACGTGAGCCTGAGACGAAGAAGAAGAGGAAGACGAAGAAAAAGAAAAGAAAAGAAAAGAGGAGACCAAGTTGAATTTATTTAACATCCGTTTGCACGAGCCGCGAGCTTTGAATCGCGCCACGCAACGTTTCAACGACACGTTCGCGACTCAATGGGACAGCTGTTGCAAAGACACGATGTTTATGAACAAGGCGTCGTAAGCTGATCTTCAACAAACTGGAGTTCCACGTGGTGAGAAATATACGCGCGGCTGTACACGCGTACACAAGGTGGTCGAATGGGAGGGAAATGGAAAATGAGCAACAAGGAGAGAAAGGAGAGCAAAAGGGGAGAGGAAAAGGGAATTCCACCGACGCCGTAATATCTTTCTTGGAAACGAATGAGGGTTAAGCAGTATTCCAAAAGTTGAAATACGAGAGGGCCTAGGTCTCGCTGCGAGCGAGCGAGCGGAATTCTTCCCACTAACGGCGAAAAGAAACTGCGAGCAGCGCTGCAATTTTTTCCGCGCCCCTTCCTTTTCTTCGACTTTATTTCATCCCCATAGCTTGTACATACTTTCCATCAGCTTCTCTTCGTTTTTTCACTCCATTTCTGCCGACTGGTGAAGTCGCCACACGCACACACACACACACACATACACAGACACAGTGATTATAACGCACGTTGTTACTATTTCATAATGTTGCTAATTCCACCGCTAAATTCACTCGTGCGTTCTAATGGTATTAAACTGAACGATATTTTAATTACTCGCATCTCTTAAATAAACAAATGTTCGCGCGGTGCGTTTAACGGGGTTGAAAAGCTAACGAAAAGTTCAATGATAATTACGCGATGCTCGCTGATATCGTTGCGGCGCTTATATCCGATATCAGCGAGGATATAACAATTCAGAGTTGAGTTATTTAATTCTGGAATATTTCGGAATTATTGTTTAAGTGAATTTTACTTTATCACGGGGATTTAACAATGAGATACAAAGTAGAGCGAGAGTACTTTGAATTTTAATAGTTCGACGCAATTATACTTGAAATTATACTATAGGCTGTGGATTTTTAATTTGTAGCTTCACGGACGTAATTGAAAGAATAGAAATTTGTTTCATCTATTGGACGATTATAAGATGGTGTTCTATTTTGAATATTTCATATATTTTTGTACATGTTGCGCGTTTTATATTAATTTGGCATAAGATCCGTAGTTAATTAATAACTCATACTGTTTAAAGGTTAGACACAGGGGATATTTTGGCAACAACATAATGGAAGAGTTATTTAAACGGTAATTTAAGAAAAAATGCATATCGTGATTTGTGAGTAGAGATGTTAAAAGAACATGATGGATACATAGGCGATAAAAGGACATAACTTATTGTAAATATTTTCTGTCGTTGCTGGTGATAATTGTTGGTGAAATATGTTTTTTAATACGGTACAAACCAAAATATACGAAACTTTTCAAATTTATTAAAGATGTCATATTCTTTTCCAAATGAAATATCAAGAAAGTGTATACTTTCGGCAATGATATCAATATTTTATGTTTATAGTTATGTTTCCTTTTCGTCTTGGCTAGTACACTCTTGACTCTACTTCCGTTGATTTTTGTCGAATTTATCTTTTTTTTTTTAAACTATTCAAAAGCAGAAAAAAAAAAAGAAAAATCACTTTATTTAATTCTTTTTTCTCCCTTCTTTTCGGCCGTCTAAATTCTTTACACTCGTGAAAGTTCTTCGTCACAATTTGCAATCCAACATTCCTCACTAGAATTTTTCCCTTTCTTTCTAATAATTGTTTATGCGTGTATTTTTTCTTTTACCATTCCCATCATCGTCATCCATTGTCAAATTTCTAAATGTTTCGTGCGAAGATTCGTGGGTTCAATTGGCGGACTTTGGCGTGATCTTTTCACTTTCGTTAATCGCGAACTTTTATAGTTTCATCTCACCTAGTATCTTGAACTTTCTTCTTAGGCTGCTTCTGATGATGAGATATACTTCTCCAACATCCTTCAGTGTTACTTTTTACCGTCAGTTTTCTTTTCTAGGCTTCTCGCGTTATGTTTTTCTTACTTCTGGGACATTTCTTCTTTACGTCTTCTTTTTTTTTTTATTATCAAAGTTCCTCTCTTTCATTGCGTTTTTTAAGCGACTTCTTCGTGACTGGAATTATTTTTTTATTGCTAACATTCTTTCTTAATGTCGTGACGTTCTACTTCCAGTGAGAGAAGTCACATTTTCGAATATTTTGTTATAATTAGATAGAGTTATTTTTTTTGTGATTCTCTTTACTGAGAATAATTGTCTTTTCCCTGGAAGACATATGGTAAATGGATAATTAGTCGTCAAAGAGATATCTTTGGAGAAAGCAACTATTTTACATTCAATATTCTTTTAGTGCATTGGAATTTACTAACTTTGGATATTCCAAAGATTTGCAGAAGAATCCAAGAGCTAGAAATCGAATTCGAATATTTAAAAAGTCGGATTGACAGCGATTCGACGAACTCCGACTGTTTGTTAGCAAGGATTTGTTCTTTTTCTTTCTTCTGATATTTTTTAATTTACTAAAAAACAGAAAGAATTCTCATTCATTGCACGTGGCATTTGTTTGTCCATTCACGTATTATACATATTTTTATTTCTTACATGAAATTCTTTTGTAACATCATTAACAGAGTTCACGTTTCCCTCAAATCCTTCAATTTTATCACAAACAATGAAAATTCCAAGTGACTCTAATTCAATGACCAAGGGCTGTGCACGTACATACACACTTGCTTTGCACTTCGACCTTGCGTTACTGCGAGTTAAGTATTGCGACAAAGTCGCTTCGAATGAAATTTCGTCCCTGTGAAACGATGTAAATTTCCACGAACCGAATTCGTCGTACATCGAGCGCCCTTGCACTCGCACGTTTATTGCATTTCTGTCAAGCTAGTCTTAGGCTTGGGGGTTCCGGTGCAACTCTCGGGCCAGATTTTGGTTTACGGCCAAAACGTTCAGTTCCAATACCCGTTGCCAGATAACGCGACCTTCTTCACCAACTATTTCGAGAACTCGTCACGACGACGACGTAGGAGAGCAACCTGGAACGAAAGGGCTTCCGTATACGGTATTCTGCAGCGAGAATTAGACATGTGAGTACATCCTACTATTATTCTATTACTCTGTTGTATTTTGTTATAATTTTACATTCTGCGGTGGATCGTTGAATAAATAAATTACTTTGCATGGTGCCCGGACTCGCGTTACTTCTTTGTCTCAGCATCTGCACCAAAGGAAACACGAACTTTCCTCTGGGTTGTATTTCATTTTATTCATTTGCCGCAAAGGAACGTGAAAATCAGACAGAGAAAAGTGTTGTTAATTAATTCCATGTACGTATAGTTATATCGATATCTTCCTAGCAAATTTCAAATATTTAAAGAGAAACGAGGATTTCAAACATTTTACAAGCCAATTTATTTATCGGTTAAAGCTACACAGATTCTGAATACGCGACAATGTTTCTTATATTTATTTATTAGCGTGCTGGTATAAATAAATTTTGTTGAATTTTCTTCTTCGTCTGGTTTGATATTTTCGTGTATGTCGTCGTCTCCGGTTTTAGTTGAAAATAAATAACGAGGTGAATAAAAATAAACGAACAACGTAAATAAATAAATATGAAATCGAAATTATGCTCTCATATTTGTGAAATATAAAGTAGATGATGCAAAGTCGAAAATAAATTTTTTCGAAAAGCGCGATTCGTAAATTATATTCTCCGTTACGGCAAATGTTTGAAAATATCGACAAATTACTTATCGAGTAGTATTACCTGTCATTAACGACAAATAGAACATAAGTGTGGAGTTCTCGATGAAACTTTCGTTTCATGTCGGATAAATGAATAATCGGTGACGATTGAAATACATACCTGCGTATATTGACGAATCGGTGATTCACAGTGGCGCGATTTTCTGATTGCAAACAATTAATAATTCACCGTATGTAAAATTCAGCAGTTCTAAATAGTCGACGAATCGATACGTTTACAAATCATTGCGTCGCCTTTGTACCGCATCGTGATTGATATTTGGTAGTTAATAGTTAATTCGCGCGATTCTTCCGAGCGAAATTAACGCGTATTGTCGTTGCAGTTTTAACAAATGACGATTAACGCGACGCACGAATAATTCAAAGACCGTTAATATTCCATCGATAATGCGAAAGTGTAATGCGAAAGTTTAATTCCAAACGTTATTACGTTTAATATTAAACGTAAACGTTTGTTGATACCTTTTGTTGCTCGCGTTTCTGCTTATTACTAATTGTTGCTGATCGTTTCCAGGCGAAACATCAATGGAAAAGCTTGTTTGAAGAAGGATATTTGCGAAGCTGCTTCGACGCCGTTGAAAGACGAGGGTTTGGTTGGCGAATTACTGCATTTATTATTGACGTAAGATACTTTGATTCTAACAATTCTGCAGTAATTTTGAAACACGCAAAGTTCATTCTTGTTTAACCCAAATGTAATATAATTATAGTGTAATTATAAGAAACATAATTCGTTGTCTATGTAGAATTAATTAAAATTAATTGAAATTTCTGTTCAATTTATTGGTTACTTATTCTCTTATTTATTACATTCACATTTAATTTATTTATTATGCTACTATATTGTTCAATTTATTAATCAAAGTAACGTATTTAGGATATGAATTGAACTTTTGTTCAATTTATTATTTATTTATTCTATTATGTATTTAACGTGTTGTTCATTCGTTACATTACATATTTGATTTATTACCTATTTATTATGCAAACTGTCATATGGTTTAATTTGTGATTTATTTATTATTCAAACCGTTTAAGCGGAAGATTAATGTTCGACGTGAAACAACATGAGAAGAATCACGGAATAAAATTAAAAATTCTCTTTTTTAAAAGATGTTAGACGCATTTAAATTGCAATGATATGAAAATGCCTAATTGAAATATTTTTTCAGGCCCGACTATGGAGATGATCTCACGATAGACAAGGAATATTTAGAAGCAGCCATGGCTGGAAGGAAACACGAGAATTGCTCAATGATTTATTCATTGTGTCCTGCTGGCCTGGGAATTTTAGATAGAATATCCTCAATTTATTAATTAACAATAAGATTCGTATTTTTCTGCTTCTCCATTTTTGCCAAGAATTATGGATTTTAGTTGACATGTTATTGTATCATAGAGTATGAAGAATTCTATAGATGTCACATGGATACTTTTCAACTGATCTTAAAGCAATGCAAAGTATTTTATTTCCCATCATTGCTAAACTGCGGATTTTTATGAATTTATGAGAGAATGCTTAATGGAAAAATATTTAAAATACAGCCAATAAAGCATTGCAATATATCATAAATAAAATAAATTTCTATTTAGATTTCGCATATTCATAAAAATGTTCGTAAGAACGTATAAAAATCCGCAGTTTAATGTTTGCGTCAAGTGAAATTAAGTAAGAAAATTAAGTTGCAAAGTCTTGTAAAACTCATCTTCAGTATTTAACCAGCGAAATAATTCAGGATTCGAACAGAGCAAAAGATATTTCGATATTTAACAATCACGTCATACATCACGCTTTCGAATTCTTTATTACAATTATTCATTGTCAACTGTTTTGGACAGTTGTAAAACATCTCTCCAACAGTTCTGAATGACATTCGGCGCAAACTACGCGACAGAGAATATGAGGAATCAATTAGATCAGCGTTTTCATCGCTCAACGACAAGATACATCGCGTTTTATTATTAGACGTTTTATTATCCATTTATCGCACACTTTACTGCCTCCGCTTTCTTTCTCGACCCAGTTACATCCCTCGTGCACGAGTTACGTCAGTTCTCTCTCTTCTTTACACCGCGAACGAATCTTTCTCGCTACGTTTGCCCGTATATAATAATACGTTACATCGGCGACGCGGCGATCCGTGTCAGGGATGAAATAAACGAGTTGCCGCGATAACTTTTATCGCAAATTTCCCGTTAATTAAAGACGCTTCGCGTAAAATAATTTCAGCTCCGAAGGTCCGTTTATCAAACGCTGCTCTCTTTGATCTCTCTCGATATACACCCGCCCCCTCCCTCCTCCGCCACCCTTTCGTCCATCGTTTAATCTTTCATTTTTTCCCCGTGTTGCTCACTCCCTGGATTTCCTATCGTATTAAACGAAAGATTAATCAGTGCACGTAGGGATAAAAAAAAAAGAAAGAAAAAATGGAATAAAAAGAAGAGAAAGAAATAAAAAGAGAACGCTAGGGGGGAGAGGGGGAGCTTGTATTTTATACAGCTTCGAGATTAGGTTCATAAATAGGTTTGCAAGACGAGCAAGGTAGGTGAGCGCTTATCGGTGCAAAATAATTTATTATTAAACATCGGTTTCACGGTTGTTTCGGATACACGCAACAGAGTTCTTTCCAACGGAGATTTAACACGATTTCAGCGTCCGTCTGTTTAACTAGGTTATGCATGCACATACGTTCATTGAATATGACTGACATTAATTGCTTCGTGCGATTAATTGGCCCCCAATGGGGCAAATTATTTTAATTTTAAATTACCTATTTATACGGGATGAAAACCGTGAAAGATAAATGATGTGCAGAACAGTAACGAAAGATTGGCAGACGTACGAAATTAACAAGTCGAGTTAAACCCGTTGCGTTTCTGTTCTTTTCGCAAATCACGTGCAGTTTATTGGATTTAATGTTCGTATAAGTTTGCTGCCAATGTTTTGATAACAAAAAGTTGTTATTTCGTAAAAATTCGATTAACATTAACTTTACCTAATATAATAATACGTAGAATTTTGTTTCAAAATTGACGGTTATCTTTATCTCTAAAGAAAATGCTCACGAAAGAAAAACAATACTACGTACTATCTTTTTTTTCTTTTTCGTGTCTACCGTTCGCGAGAAAAACGCTAGTAAATTCGCGACCACCCTGTACGCCTTTAGGTTTGCCCAAACTCGATCAAACGTATAACCGTGATAATCGAGTCTCGCTGGTAGAAGACTGAACTGATTCAACTACCGGCACTTCTACCACTACTTCAAGCCGAGGATTCTCTATAAAGCAAAGAGGAGCATAAGTTCCATTAGTGTTGGAAGCTGTCTAATAATTCATCAGGGGGGGACAGTTGTAGAATTCGTGTTTGGAACGCCGTGCCAGGAAATTCAATGCCCTCCGTGTTCTACACGATTGGCCCCGCGTCGTACATTTCAATATTAAGACCCTTCCCTTTAACCCTTTCCCTGAAACTAACTAAATATTCACGAATACTTCTGCCTTAACAACGGCCCCGCGAAACGAGCAAGCCTCACAAGGTCGGCTTGGCAGGAGAGACGGAGCCAAGGACCTCCATCTTGCGAATAGGGCGAAAAAGTGGCGAACGTCTGGGTCGGTGGTGGGGCAAAGCACCGTTATCAATAACCCAGGGCAACGCTGTCTACCGAAGCGACTCGATTCCATCAGAGACGAAGATCCCTAGACGGGCGAGAGTAGTTCGGTGCAGGCTGCAAACGGGAAGTTTCGCGAGGACACCTTGGCCCAGGGCCCGACGTTCACTGATTATGCGACTGCTGTTCTGCATTCTCTGTTTCACCCTGGTTACCGCGGGCGAACTCGTGGCCGCGGCTAGACCAGCCAGATCCCTGTCGTTTCGAAAGGGTAGCTCCTTTTTCGTGAGTATCATTCACCTTAACTTTCAACTTCCTTGTGACACAAATTGACATTTCGCGGACTTGGTTAATTGCGAGGATAGAATATAGTTGTTGATTCTTTTACTCTTTGGCTGTTAAGCGGAGGATCACTGAGGTCATTGCCTCAGTTCTTAAATTGACGATTTTATTGTGAGTTTGTGTAATTATTTGAAGATTCACACGGTCCTTTGTTCTCTCGTTGCAGCTAAAGTTGGAACTCCACTTGAGAGTTCAGTAATAATAGTGCTCGGGATGTAATGATTCTCAATGTGATGAAACCAGTACCGCGTCCTGATTTCTTTCCAAATAGGAAGAATTGAACAACTTCAAATATAATCCTATCGTGACTTTATAACTCTATGATTTAATTAGATGACGATTCTTTTATTCGTTGTTCTAATTCTGGTATTATTATACTTACATGAATGAACTTACGTTCGTTCATTTCGCTAAATTTACCGGAGACCGGACATTCAATGGAGGCTATAATTAACAGACGTTGATAGAATTGTGTTTGTAAATACTAATTCACACAAATCTATGAATACTAATTTTAACAGGTAACTTGAGCGCTCATTCACTGGATAAGCCATTTATTTTGCTAGTTGCGTTTGTAAAATTCTAAATGCACGATCGTTCACATTACCAATGATAAATACTTTGTCTCCATCGACGATGGAATGAATCTCATTTTCAGAATACTAGGCTTTTCACCAAGCATTTCCAAAGCTCCACAATATTCTCGATATTCTCGTTTGAGCCTCATACGTATTTGTTCGTCGGAGATACTCTTCATGCTATCGGTCGTATTTACGTTCCACGTTATACAGTTGGTAGCTGTGGTAGAAATTTATTCGCCATAGATATTCCAGAAATAGGGCTCTATTTTCGATATCAACGTTTACCTGCAGTATCTGAACTCCTTTATCGAGGTTACAAATAGAAGTTTTGTGGATTTTGCGTCTAAAGTTAGAGCGGATATATGGAGAGCTGAGAAATCACTCCTCATTAAAAAGACAATTAAAAATAGTCCGTGTCATGCAAATAGAATTAAAAAGATTGAATTTAAATAGAGATTAGGATATTTTATATATTTTTACACATTATTCTGGTATTTTTAGACTTTTGCAACATCTGCAGTCTAGCCATTATACTACCTCTGTTAGAAACACAAGTATTCGAAAGTGTTTAAAAACATTGAGTCCTCAAAATTATTTAATTATTTAATTGTCAAGTGAAATAATTTTTTACTTCATTTTGTATCTTGCATCTGTTTTTTCAAATCATTTTTCAAATAATTCCGTTGTATGAACTTTACCTTCTCTTAAGATTATTTATTGTTTCGTTTCAATGAATTAATTCAAATGAAGAATTATTGGCAAATGATTTATCTGATTTGGACTCAAGATAAAGTTAATCTTCCTAACTTATTTTTCAAATAAAAATAATAAATTAATGGAAATGGATTCATTGTCATTTTTCATTTTTATTTGAAGTAAAATTTGTCCAACTTTGCATTTAAATATTAAGATAATATTTAAGAAATGGCCTGAGTTATTTTTAATAGAAAATAACACTTCCACTTACACTTCCTAAAGCTTTCATATCACAGATAGACTGCGAACGTTCGTGTACTTATAAAACATTTAAATTTGTAGAAACAACATAAAATGCCAAAATACACAAAATATAATATTCGTTATAATACTCTGATTGAAACGAATCTTTGCATATCTTCCATTTTTTTTAGCTGTGAATTTCCACAAATTCATTCACCAATGACCATCACTCGTTCGAATCTCAATCTCACAATACCAGAATTCCCCACGATTCTTCGCCAAGCTCTCTGTTCAAGAAATTTCTTTCCAGAATTTTCTCCTCCCTCAAAAAATCTCCTTCGTTTCTTATCGCGAAAGTTAGGCTGTCAATTGTTCGTGGAAAGATACACTTTTGCACTATCGATCGTGTTTACGGTTCACGTCGCACGGCTTGTGGCTGCGGGGGAAATTTATGCGCCATATGTACCAGAGATAGGGGACTATACGACTAATGTAAGTCGATCGTTGCATCGTATTTTCGCCTTAAAAGGAGCTACTCGCGGCGAGAGACGAGACCGTCTCGAGCAACTCTGTAATGCATCGCATTAATGCACGATGAAGTTACCCCCAACGTAATTCGTGGATCGGGCTGAAACGTATCGCGAAACGTGCCGCCAGTCGAATGCATTATCCTTGTCACGGTTACTTCCTAGAAGTAAATTTATTGGCTGTAAGTCGACTTGCGGCTTTGCCGAAATTCTGCCGCGTTCGGATTTTCACGTCGGACTGGACGAGAAAAAAGAAATCGACTTAATAGCCACGACAGAAATTCTCCGGACATTTTTTCCCCGACGCGGTTTTCACGATGGTTTGATAAATAGTTTCGTCTTTCGGTTCCTCGACAGTAACGACTCTCTCCGGCATTTTTGTTTCCTGTTTGCTCTGTCGTTAACTGAAATTCATTTTGTTAAAAATTTTTGATTAGCAATATTAGTTTCTGGGAACTGAATGACAAATTTTCAACTAGTTATGAAATAACTGCGGGAGCACAAAAAACCCGGGGATAGTAATTTGTGACGTTTCAGGCAGAAAACATCGCGATACATTGCGTTGTATTTAACCTAATTAATTTTAAAAATATGAAAAAGAGAAAGAAAGAGAGAAAAGTCCTGTCAGTCAATATAGAATCAGAATGCAGAATCTGATGTAAATACACGTATTCGTTATAATACGCAAATTTTTTTTTATACATTTGTACGAAATTTGAAAATGAAAATTCATATAACGAACACATATAAAATATCCAAAAAAACTGCACAACTTGTATTCCAGTACGATTCGTCTCACTGTAAGGCCCAGAAGCAACTGTTTTGACTAGGAAATGAAGGCATTTGAATCGATATAAAACAAATTACAGGCGCGATCGCTCAGTACCAGACAACGCCACTCCTACTGGAGGTCTACCCCACGCCCCCTCACGAATCACGTGACCCAATCAACCAATCGCTAATTTTCGTTGCATTAGCGTTGCACATAAAGAGGCCCGATTTTCTCGGTTACCCCCGCTAAAATCACTTTCAGTGATAATGTTTATTATAATATTGAAACAAATTTCTACTTGGGCATCGTTTCTTTATTTTATTAAAAACACAAAAGTTACTACTTCAACTAGTGACAAAAATGGAAACGCTTCTCTCAAACTGAAAAAATGTTCAAGGAACGAAAAGAAAATGAAAAATGTTCATAATCCTCGATTTGTTAAATCCTGTGATACCGAGTATATACGAGCGAGTGATATATTTCCACCGTACGCGGCAGTGTGTACGTGTGTATGTGTGTGTGTGTGTGGAACAAAGTCGGTGTCGGTAATTGTTTACGATTTTCGGGACGCAGAGGAATGCACCAGGTGCAACTGCTGTTAGGCTGCATTTCGAGCCATTCCGCGTACACGCGCTAGAAGAATTATGCAACCGGCGATGATCCAGTGCACTTACCAGCAAGTGCAAGCGATAGTATCGCCGCTGCTAGCACGTGCACTATACACTTCAGTAACGTACGAGACAGTAGCTGAATTCCAGATCACCGTCCATAAGTCGATAACACCGGCTCTCCCGACCCTTCTCCTCCCTTATTCGGAACGAAGCGCAATAATAAAGTTCGAAAACTGCAGTGTCACGTTGCGCTTTATCCGATAACGTTCACCGTGGATTCTTTCAAAGGATCCAAGTTCATCGAGAAGTTGATTATTTTTGAATCGAATTGTCGCAGATTCTTGTGAAAGAATTATCGACGAGAAAAATTCATTTCGACTGAATGGTACTTGGACGGCTTCGACGCTTGATATTTTAACGTACGTTTTAAATCGGACTTCTGCAGCTTTTAACAGCGCGAGCCCAGGATACAAGCCCTGTTCAATATTTAACCAACATCCGTAAAATTTTTACATCGTATGATGTGCGATACGATTGGATTAAATTTTACTCGAGACACCAGACAAAAAATATCAATTTGAGGCAGTGAATCATTTCTACCAATTTATTAGTATTTTTTTTTTTGGAAATAACGCGAGAGAGGTAACTTTATTTCGCGCCAAAATTAAATATATCATTTAAGGATAATCTTTTATTTGAAACAACTGGACTGCGAATGTTTATGCAATTTTACATTTTTAGAAACGTAATTAAAGAAATCAAATTTAAACAGAAATTTATTTCGAGATAGATTGCTCTACTTTGGACATCGCAAACATTAGTGCGTATAATACGTATTTTAAATTTTTTAAAAGTGCAGAAGGTGAAATTAGAAATTAATTTACTTGACAACCAACCAATGAAATAATTTCGAGAGAAATTATCTACTTGTTCAACTAAACTTCAAAATAATATCGAGTCAAATAAGATTTATTATTATTAAGATTTATAATAATTATTTTTTAAATATTTCATTCAAATAAGATGTATGATTTAAAATATGATTTTGACAGCAGACGGTAGATATTATTTCCGAACATTAGTTCGCCATTAATATATTTTCATTATTAATTCCAATATTAAAATACTCTTTATTAAAATACTTGAATAAATGATCTGAGATTTAAAACTTCTGCTAATGATTTTATTTCTAATTAATAGCTTCGAGGGTATAATTAATAGAACAGAATCTCTGAAGGTGGAAAATTATTTTATATAATAAACGCAATAGAAAGCATTGAAATTCTGTGGAAATTAGTATTTTGAAATGCTTGAAAAACCGCATCATATTTTTCATTGCAGTGTTAAAATATTTCAGTAAGATGTATTGTTAATACGTGTTTACGAGTGGTAGTGTAGATAGTTTTTAGTTTAAACGATTATTTTATATATTGATATTTATAAGTTAAAACTACGATAAAATATGTATATAGGATTTGGTCAAAAAGTCTAAATAATTTTTGCTGTTTTAGAAATATCCGACTGAAAAGTTATTGTTTCGTGTTATTGGCAAATTTATCGTTGACCAGTTTTACAATTTTACTCAGATTGAATGTAGATATGATAGTCAATTGACTCGTAATTTAGTAAATTTGATAATTTCTTGATTGCTTAAATTTGCACCAAGATGATGCTCTTATGTCATTATTTGTTCGAGAATGTTTTATTAAAAATTCATCAGATATCGCAATCTGCAATTTTTTCTTCCAAAGAACAGAAAAAGTCGTGAAGAAAAATGATTCGTGGCATAAAATAAAATTAATGATATTATTAATGACATAAATATAATAATAAATTATAGATATATAATTTCATATTATAATAATAGGAAAGTATATTCTAGAAATGTATTAACTATGAATGTCGAACAATCGACGATTAAAGTATAGAAATTATAATGCAAGAAATAGGAAAAAGTTTATAACACAAACTTTTATTCATATTGTTTTACAAAACTTCAAAGCTGCAAAAACTCAACATTGTAAATCTAAGTAAAAAACTACTCTAAAAAATTATAAATTGGTCATTGTGAGCAAGTTTTAGTATTAGAGACTGGTGAATAGATTATCATAAATATCTCATAATAGATATGCAACACAAAAATTGAATAAATATATACTTTTTCAAATAAACAAAAAATGCACGAAATTTTTGACCAAATCTTATGTATCTTATCAGAGATACATTTCCCGTGTCCTGATTTATGGCACGGCCTGGGACTCACGTTACTTTTGATGAGAAAATCCAGCAAGAGGACTAAGGACTTAGAACTGGAGGATCGGATTACTCGAACGCATCTCAATAGCGCATAGCGTGCCACGGTCTCAACCAAAATTCCCGAAAATATTTAAACAAAACGCGTTCTGTGTGGAATTGACAAATGATGTCAACGATTTATCTTCACTTTGAGGTCCAGAAACCTTCGAAGTAGAAAGCGAAACAGGAAAGTCTTCCCCAATTTTCTATTGGCTCAGTTTAGCGGAGAAATCTTCTGACTCTAGTAAGGTACAGATCGTGTATAATAAAGAAATTGTAGCGGCCTAGGATTTCTCAACTACGAGTTTCGAACACTGACTAGCACAAGCCGCAAGTGGCTGCGCGCCTAGCGTTGAGGTCCTGCTGATCTTCGACGTTAAGCAAAGCAGTGTGCGGAGCCCCGCTAGAATGGGTGACCGTCCAGTAACAAGCGTCTGGGGTGAGGAATCGCTGCCTGCCATCAGAGCCCCCCACTGATGATGATGAGTCTAGGCAATGACTCCGAGACGAAACACCGCATCCTATAAACGCAACCAACTTTCTTCTCCCACTCACTATCTCAAATTTCATTCCTCCTTCCATCATGCATCCCGAACCTTAAATCCTTCAAAATATATTCCTCATCAAGGAATAGTTCGCTTACCGGAAAAAAAATCTGACTTCCAATCAATACATTGTGTTATTTGAAGGAACAGTCTCTTGATAGTTAATATATTGTATAAAATTACGATCTTCGTCTGGTAGTGCGTGAAAACATTGTACATTTTATAAAAGATACATTTGCATTGTTAGTTGATCTCTGTTACAGAAAGAATTTAATTATTTTCGAAAACTAAAGAAACGTTCACGGGCTAAGCGAGGAGAATTTCGTGGAAAAGTCTCGAGAAACACGTTTTCTCGAAGGGCAAGAAGATACACGCGACACGATATTACGACGCGCGTCACAACACGCAAACAAAACGGGAAAGAGTCTTTCGGGATTGACCTCACGGATGCCCGTAAAAATTGGACCAAAGTGTACGTCGCATGAACGCACCCGTAATTTATCATCGTTTCCTTTTTCGACAGTTCTGAATATGTTCGTACGTTCGCAACGCGTGCGCTGTATTTTTATTATTCCTCGGGTTTATGAATTGCAGATCCTCCGGGGATTCGACTTGGTGAAGAGATTAATCTCTTTTGGACAAAAATGAGAAATAGGGAATACAGTGATTTCACTTTAAAATCTCATTTCTGTAATTTTTTTCTCGCACGACCTGCTGGTCTCTGATTTAAAATCAGTAGAGATCTCTAGCATTGATATTCAATAATATCGTAGATTCAATGATTTCAATAAGAAACTAGAAAAAATTACAAGATCAATACAATCTTTGTTTAATTATTTATATTTATATGTATACGCAGAAATAGCTCAAATACGTGTAATTTAAATAAATGTTACGGATTGGCGAGCGAAAATTAAATCTTTAATACAAAACGACAAGTATATTGTATTATGTCAACAACAAAACGTAAGAGTTTTTTAGTAATAACCGAAGAAATTAAAAAGATATTGTACAATCATGCAGTGTCGTATGATAAAAGATGAATGCGATCAAATTTTACAACATGTGTTTATACAAGACACTTTGAGAATCATTGTAAATTATTCAAAGGATTTAGAAAACTTAGAATAATAGAGTTAAAATTATATAATGAACCGTCAGGTCACTTCTATTCTAAGTCGTAATCACGTTTTAGTTTTATTAAGTACTCCGCGATTCATGAGGCGTACAAATATAATAATTGTTACAGTATTATTAAACAGTATTATTATTAAAGAGTATTATTAAACATTATTATGTTTCTTACAACATTAAAAATAAATTGGACTCGCATTTCCTGGTTTTTATTTATATTCTGGGCTCCGAATGGATGACAGGCCCAAGGAAGAGAGAATCGGAGAGTCGTATTTCTTTGATAAACGACTTGCCAGATCCAGCCACCTTATGCGACCTTCTACATAGCTACTTGAACGATATACAGTTTAACGGAGAATACCAAAGCTAGTAATACCTACCTTGTCACTTTGTCCCAGCTTGTTCCTTGCCTTTCAGATGAGGCACGGTAAGCTGAAAATGCCGGACGTCGATCGAGCTTGCCCTCTTTGCATGTTGTTGTCGGTTGGAAATTGAAATTTTAGGCTACAGTGCCAGACCACACGCGGACACACGTGCCCCCCTTTCTTCCTTTCCCACTCTGTTCTTCCTTTTTTCCCTTTTCACTTTGCCCACTCGATATTGAAAACGAGCTTGCTGTTTGCTATGATATTGGATTATTTTCAAAGTCACCACCCTTCTCTATCACCTTCTGTTCTTTCCAATATGAAATTTTAAACCCTTTCGAGAGTCGGCGCTTTTTGATCATGCACCACCAACGTAACACACGTAGGGGAGATTCGAGTAATATAAAAAAAAAATATATAAAAGATATATATATATATATGTAAAGATATAATATATAATATATATATATATAAGATATATTTATATATAAAGGAAATTTGCATATTTTAGAAACGAAAACATATATACAAAATACTGTTATTTTTTATTTAAAATTAAGAATTTGTGAATAAATTGGTTATTTTATCCGACTATTGCGTAAGATGATTCACACATTGGTTGTAAGATAGTAAGATCTTCCTACTGATTTAATATACGGAATACAATCTTGGTCAATGCTTTGATATTTAGTGCAATATTTGCGTCATCAGTTTAAATACTCCATTAGTACAAAATTGCTTTTGTTATGTAATGCAACTTTTTAATGTAGTTTCATGGCAATGTGTGTGTGAAATTACATAGTATATTTCTCACTGTATTAATCACTACACCTAGTTTTTAGGGAACAAAAAAATATAATTTTTTAAAAATAATCCATCATTGCAAATACTTCAAGTGTCTAAGATACGTTTCTACTGTGTTAGAGACACCCGAGGACTAATAAAAATGACACAGATGTACGAAAAACTTTATAAATCGTAACAATTGAAGTGACAAGTGTCAAATTAAACAGTACGATTTATGTGTCGAATTGCAATTTCATTGAAACTTTCTGTCACATCGCCTTTTCCCTACTTTATTATCGACAAGTAGACAAAAAGTGGTCGAAAAATAGACAAAAGACGATGTAGCAGAAAATTTTGTAAATTCCATAACCAAGTCGAGAAAATAATCGAGTCTCTGTTAACGGAAGCAAAAAAATTTCTGGCCGTTTCATCTCTTGCCCCGAGTCTCTCCTATTTCAACTGCGAACCGTAACGAAGACCTCGAATCGATCACGAGAATCGTTCGATTCCTATCACGTATCATCGGCCCTGTGCAGTGCAATCAGGGTCGAACAATCAAGCTGGGAGAACGTTTCTCGCGACCGTGACCGCTTCCATCAGCGTTGCTTCTGGCCGACCACCGGTTTCTTCCTCGGAATGGTGACTACTATTAACCGATCGGTCTTTGCCTTCAGTACAGGATCAATTACAAGATCCCGTCGGTGCCTTACACGACGATCTTCTCTGCGGCGGCTGGTTTCAAGCTGGTGTGGCAGCTTCCGAGCGGGTCCGAGGTCACCAGAATCGGTAGGTCCATCACCGATGTCCACCAGGCTGTGGAGCTCGTCTACGAGAGGTAATAAATAGTTTAATAGACCGTGAATAATACAGCGAATGGCACTAATCCGTGGCTGCCAGGCTGGAAGTCGTACAGTCCGGCAAATTGCCCTCCGCGCGCTATTGTCTATTCGAGGAGAAGGGACGAAACTCGGGCTCACGGATCGGCCAACATTGCGGCACGGTCAGTTATCCGCAGCCAAATCTCTCTCTCTCTCTCTTCCTTTTTGTCTCTTCGTCACTTCGATCACTCGTTTCATCGCTTCGATTCGCTTCACATCCGTGTTTCGTTGATTCGTTTGGTTCAAACGGCGATACGTTTAGATGTTAGTCTCCTGTTTCTGCGTCGTCGGCAGAATTTTCGGTCCTTTCGTTGTCAGGGACATAAATATGACGTTTTTGGGTTTCAGTTTGCTGACTGAAAGAAGATATACCGCGAACAAAAAGGATTTCAGCAGATTTGATCGTTAATGAGATTAAATAACTGACGATTGAAATTGAAAGAAACTTAATTGTTAATGACAAGAATTTAATCCTCAATCGCAGTTAATAATTAAAAGATACTTCGTTCATCGTAGCTAACGACTACGGTAGAAATTTAATCGTTATTTATGATTAACAACTAAAGTACAATCTGAATTAAAGATTCATCAGACTTGGTTTGATCTTTAATTTTATTTTTAAATTTGATTTTATTACTGAATTCAATCGCAGAGAGTTTAAAGTACAAAATAGAATTAAATATCTTAAATTTTTATAATACAACATTAAATTACTACAGTCATCTGTAATCCAACGATATTACTTACAGGTTCCTCATATAATGGACGAATTTCAAATAACGAAATTTCACGATTTTAACATCGTATGTACAATTTGAAGCATCAATTTTAAAGTATTAATTTTTCCGACATCGTGCCCTAGTTGCATTAGATATTTCTTCTCCGGAATTTTTTTCTATCTTCAAATGGAACAGAGTCGTGGTTCAGCCTAGTTATTAAATTCACTCTGTATAAATTCTTTCATACGTGTAAATGGACAGATCGTCCGGCTTTTTGGAAACTCTATCCTATCGCTCGTTCTAATTCAAGGCGTATGTTTCAGCCAAGGATTTAATGGAAGATCGTGCCTGCTGAAAAATATCTGCCAAGCGATGGAGTACGTGAGCGAGAGGAACGGGGTGATCGCAAAGATATTAAAATTGTTGGTCGGGTAAGTAGGTATTGATATTGATCTACGTGAATGGCACTTAATCGCCGCTAATTTCAGATCGTATACGAGCAACAGCTCGTCGACGGAGCCTCTTTACTGCGACGTCCACGTCAAGAATTGTCCCCTCGAATTTATCGGGATTGACGACTTTATCGAGCAATAAACCTAACCGTTTCCGAAAATTGTAGGTAAAGCCGAGGACCCATGGAACCGTACGTAAAGATAATAAAGTGACGTTTCTCCAATCGAATTCCTTTCTCCTTGTGCCTTGTTTGTTGTGAATTAAATTCAAACGTTATTTGTTTAACTTGAAATATCTCGAACTCTTACTTACGTTCTAATTAACCCTTTGGGGGCTCTACTAAATTTTAAGAAACACTTATCTTTACTTTATCACTTTACTATGGGAATATTTATAAATTTGCACGAAAAATAATTTCTATCTTTATATGTAATAAATTGTACGTGTAGAATCCAGCTATATCTAGTAACATCGTGTTTGAGCAACGCAACAAACATGATTACAGAGACGGATCTCAAGGGATTAATTAAACTATTTGACTTCGACAAATATATTCATTCTAGGGATGAAAGAAAGCAAAAGAGCTTGTATATTAAATTATTCATTTTTGTAGATTTGTAGGTATCAATTTTTTGCATCACTGTGTCAATTTGTCACCAAGAGACAAATTGAATTGGAAAAATTGGGAATGGATGAGAATTACACGTAACTGAAGGCTTTGTAGCAACGAGGAGTTAGCTTCAGTATTTGAATTGAACTTGTTGAACGAAAGAAGAGGATATAATAAAAAGAGTTGAGGAACTGATAGTCAGAATATTACACCGACAAGGGGACGTGTCAAAGTGTCAGTCATCGATTTAAAAAAATATTAATTCCATGCGTCCGTACAGTCATTCTATCTCGTCAAAGTAGAATTCACAGTCTCAACTTTGCGATCGTTTTTCATCCCTTTGAAATGGACGTTTATCGATGACAAAAAAAAAAATACGTGTCAAATACGTTTTACGAAAACTATATTATATTTCAATTTCGTCAAAATCAATGATTGATGCTTCGGTATATTCCCTTGTTACTTTCTTTTTTACACTAGCCATGCAATCTTCAATATGTGAGTGCTTTGTCAATTTTCGATATGTTTGTTTGGTTTTGTGTGTTTGTTAATTTAATGAACTAGAAGTCTTACCTAAAAGTAAGTACAGACTTCATGTTTAAAAATGCAAAAGATTATTGTTACGAATATTATTTGACTATGAATTTACGGCATATTTGGGGAAATGATTTGTTACTTTATTGACTTGAACTTATTGTTGTTATTATTTATTCATTTTAGGTCGCATCAACCATACGTGTAGTCATTAGCGATTGCAATACATGGTCTACAACATAAAAAATATAATACATAGTACACATAACATGTAATGATAATTAAAACAATATAATATATAATATGCATCGTAAGCAGGTTATTCTATTTTGAACATTGTTCAATTTCATTTATTATTTAGACCGTTTATTTATTTGTTATATTAATACGTTGAAGAAAAATCATAGCGACATGGTGTATATTAATAAGCAATGATTGAGATGAAACAATATATCACGTTTAACAGAACGAAGAAACCTGGTTACGATGTCATAACCTGTTATAGTGCAATATTTGTGTCTTTAGGAAAAAAGCAAAGGAGGCACACTGTTTTTAATTTTCGTTCATTTACTGAAATTGTTGAAGACTAAAACCATGTCCCTGTATAGAGGACACGGAGGAAAAGACGGTTCCTTAAAATTTTCCTGGTTTTTAAATCGAAGACAGAAACATCATCTTCCCCCCTCCCCCCTCCCCCTTCCTGTGAACCCCCCCATCGGGTGTACGAATTTCCAGTTCGAGGATGGCGAAAGGACGGTCACATTCCACGACAGAACGGTTATAATTGCATCCATGTCAGGGGCCGGCGGCCACGCGTTAACGAAAAGCATTAATTTAGAATGCTTTGCGGTTTTCTTGCCAGCCAGCGCCGGGGGATGAGGCGTAGGTGTGTCGTGTTCGCGAGCGCAACTCCCATATGCAATTAACAGACGCTCGTTCCACTGCTATGGCCCGCGAAATGAGGAAATAAGTGTCGCCCCGGTGAAAAAGAGCTCTGCTCTGTCTCTCTCTCCTTCTATCCTCCTCTCTCCCGTTTCCTCTGCCGCGTTCGCTGGCTATCCAGTTTTTCCAGAAGGGCAACATTCTACCTAGTGAAGACAGTATGAATTAATATAAGCGCGCATTTAAAAGTACAATGAGCGAGCGGGCCCGTGTCTCTCCGCGTTTCGTTTACTCTGTACCTGGCCTATATTTCAAGCAATCCTCGTCTGCCTTGGGTGAACGTGGTTTTGATTGTCGCGCGGAGTTTCGGACAAAATGCGCTACCACTACTTGGGGGAACGTGGCTTTTGGCGTGGATTATTTATCGTAGTAAGAAGAATAATACGACTTTGTTGCATTATTAAAAAAGTTAGCGCAATGCGAAGAACGTAGCACAGCAGGTACATTTTGGTTGGTTTCTCGATTGCGATGTTTACTTGATGATCGTAGAAATGACGGACTGAACTTTAAGGCAATTAATCTTTCGGTAGGTTCTTGCATTATGTAGTGAATACTAAATTAATGGATGTGTAATTAACACAATTGAACTGTGGATGTTTTTACAATTTCATATTTTCACGAAATTAATTTGAAAAGGGATAGAATCTTGATAAAAAAACTTTTACTAAATATTGTAAGAAATATTATAATAAACTTGGAATAGTTTATTTTTGCGTATAGTGTACATTTGAAATGTATGAAAATCAATAATCCATTCATCTACTGTTTTATGATTAGTATTATGTAATATTGCATAATATTATATATATATATAATTATGTAATATTATATTTACGCATATGTTATTTACAATATAATTGATATATGCGCTGTGAATTAATTAATTTTATATTAGTATCACCGAGATCAGAGCAACAATAAAATGTGTCATCGTTAATATCTATGGATGATCGGATATCCGGGTACTCCTATATTTTAATTTAGTTAGTTTAATAAATTTAATAATTTTTTCCAACGAAAATATAAAAAAATTGTTCTGGATCGCCCTGTTTTTTGATTCTTTTCGCGTTAAAACATCCAAAGTTTAAAATCTACAATTTCCGCCTTTTTCATGGCGTTAGTTCTTCTCTATCATCGGTATCATAAATAATTCCATTATAATCGACTACCGTGTCTGTTCTTGTACATATCAAATTCAAAAGGATGTTTCAGGATATTTATTCTGTCCGTATTTCAAAGCACAAACTATTTTACACCGTAATAGGCTAAAAGTATAGTAAATCTCGAAGATCAATGAATAATCACCCCTTAAATCATTTTGATTTTGAACTCTTCGTTACACTATAAATATCTATCATCCAAATGAACTAATCTAGAAACTAGTTCCCGTTCGCTTAAATTTGTTCGCCCAAATTATTGATGGCCACCGATACTGGGAATACTTCGTCCCTCCAGCAAACCATCAAGTCCGATATAGCCCTCTTTCATAATCGAACAGTGATTTGTCGGTTTACCGAACGAATTGTCGACGCGTCACGGTTCATTAGACCGATGGAGAAACACAGAAGTTATGTTAAGTTATTCCCGTTAGCCGACCCTGGAGAGTGTTTCGCGTTTGCTCGAAAAAACGGCACGGACGAACGGTCAGTGCGAAAGTCAGTGCATTCCAGACACGTTCAAATCGTTCTGCGTATCGCGTTTCTCATTCGATCTGGCGAAGTGAATCACTTGGAGGGGAGGATCGCGCTCGAATTTTGCTCGACACTTTCCCTTTCGACGAAAAAAAAAGAAAAGGAAAAGGAACGCATGAGAGCGGAAGGTCGCGTCGAAGGGATGCCAGGCATCCGAGGTCTTTTGTTCGTCTTCTGGTGCCTCGATGTTCTCGCCGTTTGTGCCACGAGCAACGATCAAGCGATCGACAACTCGAGGACACTGTCCAGGCGCAAGAGGTACTTGATCTTCCCGGAAGGCAGTAATCTGCAGGTACGCTGGGATAACTATATTAGGCTAGCACATTCTTATTCTTCTGCCGGAAAACAGACCACTTGAACATGTTGTATGACAGTTCTTTGATGAAAGAGGACATATGGTTAACTTTGCTTTTTTTTTTTAATGGAATGGAATTTTAAAATTCATCTCAACACTTGCAATTAAAAGTGCCGCAAGAAATAAATAAGGCAGTAAAAATGTATCAAATTTAGGTGTGATCTTTCGAAACTTACAATGAAGACTGATTTGTCGCGACACATGAGTTTTTGGCGACATAACTTTTACTAACTTAAAGATTAATTTCTCGAAGATGCAAAAAATAGTTTAGATTAAATTCTCTTTATTTTTAGTAATTATTAATTTGCGAGATGGCATATTTGAAATAAGTTTTTTTTCAAAAGTTCTCGTTTGTTGACCATTAGAAATCTTAAGCTTCATATAAAATAAATTATAGGCAATGATTTTCAATGTTATAAAATCAATTTTTTTATTCATAAACATTTTATATGAATACTTGAATAGTTGAATTTTTTATAAATTAGAAAAGAATATTAATTAGAAGAGAATAATTCCATTCTTAAACATGAATCACATAACTTATTTAAAACCCAATTCTTTATCATAGTTTGCGTTAATTAATGTCGTAATTAAACTGTGGATTTTTGTACAATTTTAAATTTTTATGGACACAAAGAAACGCAGTCTGAACAGCAATTCGTTTCTATCACTATATATTATAACAAATACTTTATATTAGATATACTTCACATATTTTATATATTTTATTTATTCCATATGAATTTTGCGAATTTTCATATTTCTAAATTTCTTATGAATAAGAGACTAAAGATCCATCTAATCTGATAGCAATTATTGTCTATTTGGATTATAAAATCCTTTCCTGTTTATGAAAAACTTCTTTATTCGCAATTATTTTCTGAAAGTTTCCACCAACAAGAGAAAGCGGAAGAAATTTGACAGAAAATTGTTGAAAATTTCCGAGATGGATTCCATACTATTTCACGTAAATTTTAAAATTCACGAGACCATATCCTTCTAATTTCCTTTCTCCTGTTTCTCAGTTGGTGTTTTGTTTAACGGTGGGAACCTACGCGAAAGAGAACGACGTAGTGATGGGATTAACTGCAGCTCTAGCCTGGGAATTGCCGAGCACAGTCGACAAGAAAGTCTCGCAGTTGCTTCATCGAAGAAGCAGAAGCGTCATGTTCCCGAAAATAGAGGCTTTATTGCAATCGTAAGTAGCCAATTTACTGCGAGAATCTTCAACTTTCAGTACGAGGAACATCCTCGTTTGTTTCGTTGGAAAGAAATTCGAGGGAGATCTGTTCTCACATTTGTTTTATCTCATGAAATTTGTACTTCTTGAAGTTCTACGTGACCAATTTTCTTGTTTATTACACCTGGCTCCCATCTTACCCAGTGTCCTTCTTTTTACGTTTATTTATATTTTATACGGTACTTTCTATGGAGCTTCGTGCGCTGATTACGAACATGTAAATTGTTCTTCTTTGAAAATCAATTGAAAAAGGAAAAGAAACGTTTCTCCTGTTTTAACTGTTTTAATTGCAAGTTTCTCCAAATTTAATAATATATATTTTCATATTTCAATATTTAATATATGTGTTATTTATATTGTATATATATTTCAATATTTAATATATATTATTTATGTTATATATATATTTATATATCTAATATATATATTATTTATATTATATATATATTTCAATATTTAATATTTTCATATTTCAATATTGTAAACACTGCAAACACGTTACCAAATCTTTCATATCTCGATGGTGTTTAAAAGCATCGCTTTTGTATAGTGATACAAACGCTTATATCACTTCGCGTGACAACAAATTTTTCGCGTTATTCAAAAAGATAAACGCAGAATGAACGTTTATGAATCGCCGGGAAATGGCAGGAGAATATTTGTACGTTCTCTCTTGCTCTGCATGTACGCTGCAGTTGCACGCCGGTGCTTAACGCAACGCGTCAAATTATTCTACAATTTCATATCTCTCTCTTTTCTAAATTTACAATTTGTTAAAAATGATCTGTCGACGCGAAAGTTTAACACGTTTAATAATTATTCCGAAATTTATTTCTCCCTTTTCTAAATTTACAGCGTGCGAAAAAGTTATCTGTTGTCGCGAATGATCAATGCGTTGAATTTATTTCTCTCTTGTCCGAATTTACAGTGTACCGAACAAAAATTGAATAGAGAGGGAATCGTAAATAACTTAATGATATGGATATTCGCGCAAGTACTAGCGATCAAATCCTAGTTAATTTTCTCAAATTAACCAAGAAATGGAGCATCGAACGGCGAAAGACGGTGACGCTTCGAAGGATTTCCTTCATTTTTTTTTTCTTCCTTTTTCTCTGCTCCTTTTGCTTTTATCTGACGAGAGCTCGCTTCTCATCCGTCCCCGAAGCGTGACGTAACATGCAAATGGAACCCTTTTCCACCGGTCACATGCAAATGCGTGGAAGGCGTAAGAGTTATCATGCAGTACGTGCGAGAATAACGAAACAGAAGAAACGCCTGGTTTGATCCCTCTTCTCGGTCCTTTCTTTTCGTGATATACGTATTTACGACACAATTGAATATTAAACGAAAGAGTATAGCAATTGCTAGAATTTAAAAGACTCTAAACTTTTGTTCAGTGAGTCAGTAAATATTACGAATAATTGCGTTTTCATTTCTGATATTATAGAGGATCTTTAGACAATCTCAATTATCTTTATTCGATGAACGAAACGTGGATTACGCGCGTCGTTTTGATAGATATTTTGACCCGCGCGAGTTCAAGCTTTTAAAATGAAGATTTACCTACAGCACTGGTCTGGATGGGAAGGCTTGCGTATTGAGAGCTTTATGCGAGGCTGCACAGAGGGATCCTTCAGATCTGGGGAAAGGAAGTCTAATTCAGGAGCTGCTGCACGCTATTTTTACGTGAGTATCACCTCTGTCAGTTCGATAATTTGTGATCACGAATAATGTCTCTAAATATTATACAAATTATTCTTTTTTTTTTTTTTAATATATCATTCTTGAAAAAGGACTACATGAAATCGTAATTTCAAATATATTTATACTTTCTCAATATTAAATGGAAAAGTATATTTATTTCTTTGTGTTCGTTATTATTATAATATACACATGTTTAATTTTTATCTTTTATTAGACATTCAAATAGCTTGTGTTAGAACATAATATTGAAAGTGAACGAAGCGAAAATTTCTCAAATAATTTATGTAAATGTAATTTCAAAAATACTTTGAAATGAAATTATACAACGTGATTATCCTTAAAAAAAGGAACAAAGAAATATTGCTAATAGAGAGAATTAGATATAGAATATCTTGAAGATGGAAAATTATGATCCATTAGGAACGGTGCTTTCAAAATCCAGTGTATTCATGGTACATTAAACACAGCAATCACTCCGAAACACATTCGTGAATTGAGAAATTTGAGAATTCTCTAGGAAAGAATCCCAGATCGATAATGGCCATCGAAATTGCCGTTCATACTCATAATTGCATTAATGATGAATGCAAGGGAAATGAATGTGAAACGAAGCAGCGAATAACGTATAGTAATTACATCGTTAATATTCATTGAAGTATTTGCGTTAATGTCGAAGCGAAACGGCGGATATCGTGAAAAAGGGGGACGTGCAACGTGTAACTACACCCTCCCTCCCTCCACACTATGTAATAACTATATTCAGTAACATCGATAGATCGATCTCACTAATTCAATGACCGTGAAACTAAAACGTCTGGCTGGCCAGCATATAATCAATTAAAGGGATTAATCAAGCGAAACGATTGAGTTACGAATGATGCCAGATCCATGAAATCGGTTAACCACCGTTTGCCGAAGCGATTTAGTTGCATCGAATAAATCACTATCATCGCCGTTCCATTTCTAAATGATCTTCTATTATCGTTGTAATCAGCTGACCTGCTTATAAAATGTCCAGTAAAATATTTACCTTTTGTTTCACTCTTGGCGAAGATTATGGATTTTTCACGAGACATTAAGTCGTACAAGTTTGTATGGTTCATTGTACGATTATCATGTGCAATTAGATTGTACGAACAACCATCGACGTCGTGTCATGTACGATTAATCACTGAAGTTTGTGTATATGTAGAAAATTTCGAAACTGAAAATGCCGGGTTTTGGACACTTTACGGATCGTGATTAATTTTTTCATTAGAGTAATTGAATCAATTTTAAGATATTGACTGTGTTTTTCACATTTATTGGAAAAGATATCTATATAAATGGAAACTACATTGATTAGTGCATTAAAAACATTTCATTCAAAGAAAAAGAAGTGATCATGTGGCTTTTACTGAAAACTAGATTCTAAGTCTTTCAACAGCATTTACTTCTTATCTGAACTATTTTTTTTAGTAGATAGTTTACGAGTAATTTATATTTAGATTAAACTTATAAAATATATAAAAATATAAAATATAGAAATTTTTATATATAAAAATATAATAATATTTTAAATATAAAAATATAATAAAAATATAAAGTATAGAAATTTTTATATATAAAAATATATAAAAATATTATAAAATATAGAAATTACAAAATACTCTGGTCCTCCTCACAAAATATTCCAAAGTAGTATTTGGATACTCTACGAAAACTTGTTGATTTTTTAAACTGTTACAACTTTCTGAAAGAGAATCTAAAATTTAGAAAATTTAAAATCGGCTCACTTTAAAGCACAAAGCTTGTGCTTTGTTCAGTTCTGAGTTCATGTTTTCAAAGATATTTTAATATCGTAATAAAAAAAAGAAATGGTAAAAATTCAAACGTCTGTAAAAACACTAAAAAGTTGGAATTTCTATCATACAACAATTGCTTAAATTTTCTGTGCGATTCTTACTGAACTTTGAATGCTAAAATTAAACGAAAAAGAAATTCTAATATTCTGTTGCAAAACTCATTTAATTATACAGTAAATTTCGTGACATTTCTTTCGATTTATTTATATTTTCCGATACAACAAATATGAGAGAAATCTGTCATTTCTTCGAAATATAATTTAATAAATAAATTCGAACCATAAAATGTTTCAAGTTCTTATTTTTCTTTAAATATTTTGAAATTTTGGTAAATCCCTCCGAGTTTGAAATATTATATAAACAATGCAGTGTAACAATGTTGTGCACTTTTATTTGCAGGTTATCGCGAGAGAAAGTAATTAAACAAATATTAATACATGTTGTAAGCTGATACGAAGAGTTGATCGATTGAGAGGGACAGGGAATTCAATTTTTCATCGCTGTCAATCTTCTGCCGACAGGCGAACGTTTCGAAATGGATTATTAACAGTTAACGATTATATTGATTCTGAGTCCATTCTCGTTTTGTAGCATAGTAACTGCAAGTCCATTACTCTTCTTTTTGGACTTCTATTTGTATTAGTATTGATACAACTTTTTCCATGAAGCTTGAAATGACGTATACTCTATGTTCACATAATATATTTTTCATTTGTAAATACCAGTAAGTTTAATTAGGAAAATTTGGAACATTCTACGTATAGATATAATCTCGATGAAAATCGAGATTAATTTTATGAAAAACCTCTGCGTGTTTTTAATTAATTGCAGAATCTAGATACCCAATTTGTTAACATCAGAGTTGATGTAATTAATTAAATTTTCATTTCGATATCATATGTTTTTCAACTTTTCCACGGATAAAGCGAAAATTAACAATCTAATGTAAATTATTGTAGTCACCTATAACCCAATGATAACTCAGGTATTAAATTTTAGATTATTTTTCACATCATTTTTAAAGATATCCTATATATATGTCTTTTCTCGAATGAATGAATATAATTAATAACAAAAATATAGTATCGCTGTAATCAACAATCAAAAATCAGCAAAATATATAGTAGCGTGTACTACGAGATAAGAGAATCGGCCTCAGGTAACTTCCGTCGGAAGAGGCACGTCAGGGATATCCGAAATTGAAGCCGGATCTTCACATTGCCCCGTCAAGGCAATCTCGTCTCGTCAGTACCATTCGGCTACCTTAAAATCCTATTTTTCCTTTTCCCGCAGGTTACCCACGGACGGCGGACGTTTCGAACGATCGGAGGACCAGGCTTACGAGCACGCCTATCAAACCAGGGAGGACTGCGGCCATCTTTATCCGACCTGTCGCTACTCCATTTACGAGCTCGAGTTCTGAGGCCAAAGCAACCGGCAATTGGACGCATTCGTATGCGTGTGCAAACGTTGACCGCGTTTCACTGGCGAACTCTGCCGTCTCTCCTCCCTCTCGCGGAACTACTCTTTCTGGCTACTCGCCCGTTCCACGCCGATTTTTCAACCCCTGGACCACCCCAGCGCATAATGTTCCATTGCGCGACGGAACTCGGTCCGCACGATCGTGTTGCCAACTTGCGCGGATTTTCGCGTCTCGCCTCTTATTTTGTTCCATTTGACTAGTGGCTTTGTTCCGCGCAGGACGACGTTCTCGGGCAAACGAGATGCTTTCTAGGATGATTGGTTGTGAGGTGGATTTCCGAATGTGGGACAGTGGATTCTGCGATGCGTTACGTTGCGTAGAAACGAATGCACGGAATCTCCCGTTTGGCTACAATTCTTAGGTTCCCTGGGTTCGTTCGCATCGAGGATGTTTTCACAGAGTTTTGTCGTTTTGTCGTGAAGGAGAAATAACATCTGCACTTGTGAATTTTTTTAAATTAGTTGATTATCATGTGAGTTTTCCAACAATAATCTGAGATAGAATTGTAATGATTTTTTATCCCTGCAATCTGATGCGTTTAGATAATGTGTGTTTTACTTTCATTAATTGTAAAAATTATTAGTAATATATTGCTTATTCTACTAGGTACCTAATATAACTGTAGTGTCCAATATTGCACTTTGCCAATTATATTCATTTATTGAAAACGTAAATGTTTAGGAAAGAAGAAGCACGTTAAATATTTTAAAAGTAGGAATTAAATGCGGCAGCAAAAATAATTTGTATGTACCAAATTTACTTTTAAAAGATTTACTTATAATGAAGATTGATTTATTTTCTATGATTAATTTAGTTTAATTTGAATCTGAAATTGATACGAACACTTTTAGATCAGAAAACTTATTAAAATAATGTCATCTTATGCACTGAAAATTGTTCAAAATAAAGAAATCTAAATTGCAGCTTTCTGAAATTTTATATTTAATTATTATCATTAGATTGTATTTCTATATCATGTGTATTGTATGCATTCTTGCGTCTCAAAATTTTTCATAATTTTTTCATCATCAATCTTTAAAGCAGTAAAAGTTCTATCATTAAAAAGGAGTATCGCGGTTAATTAATCTTCATTACAAGTTTTTAAAAGCTATTTTAATGTATTCAAATTGTTCCCACTTTCTCATACATTTTTCACATCATTTTTATGCAATGTAATCGGCAAAAAGTAGAGTCGAGTGTTGCATGAGTCCCTTAGTTGACAAATGAATTAAACCCCCTTTCCTTAATATTGTGAAAATTGGACTTTTATGAAATACTTTGTAACAAATTAAGAAAAAAGTATAGCTTTACTGTGAGAAATGAAAACATATGATAACGCAACTTAAAAGAAAAATTACTATACATTTCTTTCAATGGTAAACTAATGGACGATCAAGTGACATTATTTGTTTACGTTGCAAGAATTGGCTGTTTCTTTTGTTTAAAATAAAAGGAAATATATACAAATTAAATTGACAAATGAAATAACTAAAATAAGTACTTTTGTTTCTGTAATAAACTCATTATCAGTTAGAGGGTTAATGTAATATTCCTGAATTTGAGAGACGAATGAACTTGTTTCATAATTTAATATTATTATATTATATCATATCATTTACAATTATTTTACTGTTATATTATATACAATCTAATATAATAATATCATTACTTTAGAGCAAGCGTGAAGAAGAATATAAGATACAGAATGACATGAAATGGTATTAAAGCTTTAAAAAAACGAAATTATAATTAATTGTGAACTGTTAGATCAGTCGAAAATAGTACTTAGAACCATGATTCTGTATCGTTCGCCGTGACGAGAAACTCACTGTTGCATCTTCAGAAATTTGTCGTTTCTCTCGTTTGTAGCCAAACAAAAATGCTCGAAACGATTCGTTTTTCTTTCGCTTAGTACTCTACGCGGTTCGTTCAACGATTTCGCGGTTGAATTTCAAAGATTTCACGGTCGACCTTTCGCCGGCCGTATATTTCATCGGGCTTCGGTATATCGCGGCGAACGTCACCATCGGGGCGTCACGTAATTCGTTTTGCATTAACAAAATGGTCAACCGAGTGACCGCGGATTTATAGTTCATTTCGGTGGAGTGCTGTCGCCCCTTCGTTCTCGACCCCTTTTGTAAAAGAGCTAGACGGAAAAATGAGAGAAGAGAGAGACGAGAAACAAAAGAAAAAAGGGAGAGGGGAAAGGAGTTAAGGGAAAATAAAGTAGTATTGAAAAAAAAGGGATGAAACGTCGCCCGTGTTATTTAAATATCCAATATTTAAAGTATTACGGCTAAACGTACTTCTGGTGTTTTATTAATTCGTTAACTCGTGCGCGTCGTGCGTGGAACACCGGCTTCAACCGGTGGGAAGGGGGGAAAAAAAATCGAATTTCCACTCGGTTTCCTTGAATAAAATAATCTCGCTGTTGTAGTCTGTTTTTTCAACGGTTATTTTAATCCGGTTTGTGTAGAATTTTTATTCAGATCCTGTTGTAAAGATTAAAAAGGAGTAATGTCTGGATGATGAAAAAACGATGACGGAAACAGAGTGTCGACTCTTTGTAGGTGAGAGTGCAGAAATCAGAAAATACAAATACTGATTTCCCTTTAATCTGTTTGTAACGTTTATTATGATAATTGTACTTGCAATGTTGTTGCGTGATCTCTCGTTGAAACTATTGGATGGCTTCGTAATGAATCCACGAGACCATAGAGAGTTAAATGCATTTAGAGCAGTTTGATAACGAATTCACCCTCCAATCATGCAATTCCGAACGTTGATGCAACGAAATGGCGTTACTTTTTTTTTTCTTTTAATATTAATTGAAACGTTGTGATATCGCGTAAATGGCCAGCTGAGTCGATAGAATCATGCAAATCCATTCATTGGTAGAATCAAGATAGAAATTCGAATGGAATCTTGTTTTCGTCGTTCTCTTTTTCATTCGACGGAAGCTCGAATGAAAATTTTATTCGCACGAACGGAAAGGATAGAAGACGTATCCCAACGATATAAAAACGCTTTGTTACTAATATTTAAATTAACGACGCGAAAATATAAGAGGATTGGAATATTTTAAAACACGCCGGGAAAAGCGATTTGAAGTCGTACGAGCTGAAATAAAGTTTGAATCCGTAATGCACGTTCTACCCTTACTTTCTCTCAGAGATCCTCTGGCATTCTTTCGCAGAAAGCTCTTAAGGAAATTGCAATAAAAAGGTCATTTTGTTCAAAAGCTGTTCTCGAAATTGTTTTAAAAAATTCAAAATTATTCGCGAGGAAGGAGTTACACACCGATAATGCTTAAGAAAGGGATGAAAATGAGATTCATCGGCTCGCTGACGTGAAAGAATTTTCTTTGTAATTATTCTTAAAATTAAAAGTCGCGCGGTAGGATAAACGATTCGCTGTTATTAGGTCACGTTGTGCGTAATTTTTGTAGATACTTTGTTTTAAATTACAAGTATCCGAATTATTTTTCATGGAATGTATTATAATTAGAAAATTACAGATAAATCAAATTGATGCTCAAAATGATCAAACCTTGTACAATTATTTCGTTATTTGTTATTTGATGGCTTTTTATCTCTAGATTTTTTAATTTCTTAATGAATTTTTCCAAGAAGAAGGTAATGGAAAGCAGCGATGTTTAACCAATAAACATAAATATAATATTACACAACATACATTACAAGACACAGTTTGTCAAAAATATTCTAATTTAATTTGCCTCTTAACTTTAAAAGTAATTGTGAAATATTAGTAGCATACTTTTTAACAATTTAAAGTCACAAAAATGTAGTAAAGTTCTACTTGTAATTATTACAAAGTTGTTGCTGATGAAGTGTCAATTTTTAATATAGATTTCAACGTCTATAGCTTTCTTGAAAGTATTAATAAAATTTCGATTCCCTAAATTCGATAGATTCTATTTTTTAAAACAATACATTCGATATCAATTTTGTAATTATTACAATAGATCATGATTAAATAATAGATTGAATATATCGTTCAATTCTTCTTTTAATGCAGCTTTACAGAAACCTATGTTACTTTTACTTCATTATACATAATTTGAAGCTTTACAAAAAATGTACTCGAATCTATCTGTCATTCATCGATACATAATGTGTCTTTTGATGATACATTAATTAACAAAATATCGCTTATGTTGAATTTCAAATTCAAATTGAGCTTCAGTTCGATATCTAGTCGAAAAGCACTTCTAGTGTCTATGCGCAATTTGAAATTACGGTATGAATCATTAATATAGTACAATGTGACAATCTATTAAAACTCTTTCACCTTAAACTCTTACCAATCAACACAATCACTTCCTACGACACTTTCCCACTTTCTCTGTTGACTTTCCATTCATCTTTCATCAAAATTCCCATCGCTGCGGCTTCCATTATTCCAACTGAACTCGAAAAAAGAAGTCTCGTCGTTCACGGGACGACCCAGTTTAAATTGGTTATACAAGTGGTTCGGAAGGAGATTTATACTAGAATTATGAAAAAGAGAACCGCTAATCAAAACAGCAAACTTTCGAAAATTCTCGACAGTAGCTCGTAACAGTAAAATGCACGATTATGCTACGGTAAATTTTGATACTCTGGTCGACAGATTAGTAAAAGAGAGAGAGAGAGAGAGAGAGAGAGAGAGAGGGAAGATATATCGCAGTCGTTAAAAGAAAAAAGAAAAAAAAGGGGGTGGGGGGGAATCTCGCAATTTCGTACAGTTTCAACTCAGGTGGTCAGTTCCAATTATATTTTTTGGCCAGTGGGTCCACTGTGAAATTTTACGAGCGCGCTAGGTTGAAAAGGGAGCCATCTATTTCCATCGTTCTAATTACTCGGTGAGCTCGCGGAACGATGATCAGCGCGATCTTCCCCTCATTTCTATTAATCCCTCCTGGCCGCGGATCGTATCGCGTAATTCATTTCGGCTTGCCGATGCGACGCCGAGCGAGAACGCGCGAGCCCTCGCTATTTATGCGACCAACACCGGCGAAAATCCATTTGCGTTATTCATTCAACGCGGCCTGCTTTTGTGCGCCCGATTTCGATTAATATTTTAACCGGCGACGCTTTTTAATATTTTCGCTCCGCGTAATCTATGTCGAAAATACGGATCACGATGGCCTTTCGAGCGTGAGGATCATCCTTCTCGCCTGCGTTGACGTTTCGCGGCGTGACGTTGTAATTAAACGGAGACGAGAGGGATGGGAGATACAGGGGTGATTGAGGACGTGGATAAGAAGGGTGTGTTTCATTCAAAGCCTGTTAGCTAATTCATCGGTAAGGCTGTCTAACAGTGTCTTGGAGTCATGCATGTAAAGGACGGTGCGAGATGTAAAAGTGTACAGGGTGATTCGCGCAATTGTAACAACTTTGATAAACTTTAGTTGAAGTTAGAAAAATGTGTCGTAGAAAGAAGATGAAAGATCCAAAATGTTATTATGATATTTTTTGATATGTAAACAAACATATAAGTATAACTTTTTTTCGATAAAGTATGCTTTCTTACGCTGAAATTCTCAGGTCTTGAAGTGCAAAAGAAATTAATTTTTATGCAATAGAATTGCTCATGTTAAAAAAGTTAGGTCAACTCAGCCAAAAGAAGCATGATGTTTAAAATTTTACGTTCATTTTTAAATATCAAAATAAATTGATAATCTTCTTAATTATGATAATTTATTTGAAGACATACGATTTAATGTTTAATAAAGAAGTGATTACTCTTTATTACTTAATAAAAGAGACACTACCATATTTGCAGAAAAAGATAGTTATTGTAGAATTCCTCTGACAGAGAGTGTAGGAAGTTCGGCACAATTGATTTCGGCAAGTGTGTACGAAGCTACGGAATTCATCGATCTTAAAAATAATTAAAGACCTACGGAGAAAATTTTGTGTGAAGGAAGACAGCTTCCTCGATCTTCTACACGACGAGGTTAATGATACTTCGTAACGTACTATCCTTTGTCGAGAACCTTCAAACGAGTTCGCTCTAAATCTTCCGAGTGAAGTTTCGGGTACAAAGATTTCGCGAAACTTTCAACGAGCTGACACTTTTTCGAGATTAATCTCTCGTTAAGTGGATCCTCTCTCAGAGGCTCTCGCGCCTCAACAAAGTAATCTATCTGCCAGAGAGACTGAGAGACGTAGTTCACAAACAGAATCTTCTCTATAATTGCCTGACTGTTGTACAATGTCGTTAGCTTGCAGTTTCTTAAACAGCCGACTGTTTCTTAAACAGTACCTTCTCTACGCGTAAGAAGCGTATTCGTGAATAATTAGATATACGATCGTATATTTTAACAGTTAATTTAAAGTGTGACTTAAACTGTCTCGCTAAGCGGGTCTAATCGTCACTGTATCATTCAGCATTTCAAGTCACTTAACGTCTTCCTCGAACCAAGGTTCACCGATTCTTCTTACGGTAACCGAAGCAGCTCCTCACTGTTCAACGAACCATCAACCGCTATGTGTCTCTTGTTTTTCATCGTGTGGATCGGAATTTGTTGCTCGAACGTTGTAAGTTCGAGTGAATTAACAAGGGGGAACGAGATCGTTGAAAGATCGAAGAGAGCGTTCGAGGGAGAATACCTGGTCTTTCCGGAAGGAAGCAACGTTCAAGTGAGTTGGCATTAGAATCGTTATAGAAATTTTTTGTCTCGTAGAAATGCATTGTAAACTTTCTCGTGTTATTTTGTCGTCTTATAGTTTCATTTCTCTGACATTTTAATCGCGTCCTAATGTTATTTAAAGATCAATAACTAATTTTATAGAACTTTTCGAAATGAAATACATATAATAATAGAGTGATCTGTTCTGTGAACAAATAACAATCCTGTTTTGGACCCAAAGATTTGCTTAATCTTTCAAGGATAATATTTATTCGTTCGTTTAAATTTATGCTAATTTATTATATTAACGCTCATTCAATAAATACAACAATATGAATACAAGTATAAATTTGATCAAATACAAATTTGAGTAAGAGGTGAATAATCATTCGTTCGTTTAATATAAACGCATTATTTATTAATATTAATGATTTAGATTTTTTAATGATAATGATAAGACTTTCATAGACTTAAATTATATTGATAATAATAATCAGATAACAGATTTAGTAATTATTTTTATAGATTTAATGGAGCTATTAAATTTAGTACTATTGAAAAATTTCTGATTGTATAGCAGGCAATAAAGTGTAAAAACGTCATTCTTGAAGAATTAATTTCCAACAATATCATCGTTAGGCGTTTGATGATCCTGAATTTCATGATTAGGATCAGAATAATTGTTCATTGGTATTCACTGGTGTTCATCTAATGCACAAACATCTAACAAAATCGATAAATTCTTAGAAAAACCTGTTATTCGTAGGATGAATCGGATAAAAACAAGAATTCAGCACATATTTACTCAGATTCGATGAAAACGATCATTCCTTTCATTCATTATTTGATTCTCTCTCTTACTTAGTTCAACAACCCATAAATGAACTGAATTCTTATTTTGATCTAATTTTTCTTGTGATGGGGTTTATTCTTCAGTATTTTATATGTAAATATAAAAACAAATCCATTAAACACACCTCGAAATACAAATTGTAGCCGTCAAGTAACAAGATCTATTTTGAATTTGTAGAACATTAATAAAACGAATATAATATCGTACGAATCACAAGTGAAAAGGACAACAAAGTTTTCGTGACAAATCTGAGAGTTTCCACTGGAATCATTAAATTTCAACTAGTGTGACAAGTATTATATTCATTTTTCGTACAATTCAGTCATGTTCATTTTACTGGACAGATCGCTCTATCTTCTAATTGGTTATCTCGAGAAGTTCCTCTCTCTCTCTCTCTCTGTTTCTCTTCTAGGGTTAATGAAACTTCTCAACTATGCTCGAACATCGCCACTATCCTCGTAGTAATTACGTCGTAGAAAACTCGGTTACAACGTTAGAAATCCTATGCGAATCGCGCGCGCACGCGTTTGTCCTCGATCGCGTCTCAACTGGATAACTTGCCGGAAGTTGTACGCTGCGAACGACACTCGACACGATAATTTCTAACGAGCGGCCTGGCCCGAAACTGGCTGCGCCTCTGGTCGCGGGTCCTCCGTGGCCCAGAACGTTCCCATGGAAAATTCAAGCGCCAAAAGGAGCTGAAAGCGGGCTCCATCTCCGAGCCGTCGGTAATTGGGTGAGATGAATTGTTGATGTGACTGGAAATTCCGAATGCGGGCTGACATTTTCGAATCGGTGAGGGTCGCGTGACGCGGTGAACTCCGCAACGCAACCGGATCCATCTTGCTCTGACGATCGTTTCTTTGTTTTATCGTGTGCATCTCTCTTCCAGGTTCAACCTGGAACCTCATTGTTTCCGATTCGTCGAAGCACTCGGACGACATTTCATCGACAAACGAGTTGCTTCTTCCTCTCTGCCAATTGCTGTCTCTGGTATCTTTTCACTCGAGGAATTTCATCGTTCCCACACCTCTTTCACCACTCGGCCACAGACGAGTTTCTCCATCTTGCGTTAAACAACTTGGAAGATTCCGAGTAGGATGTCGCGCCTAACATCCTAAGAATGCTCGTTTCTCTCCCGGTATCTTTGTTCTTAAGTGCGGAGTCCATAGGTTGGGAGAATCACAACGTATTTTGAGGACCGAATAAGCGGAGAAAGATAACGATTCAACGACACGAACAAAGGAAATCCTTTTGCGAAGATATTAGTCGATGAAATTGATACTGTGTATTTTTGGAAAATCAAAATCGGGGAAATAGGAAACGATTTGTCACGGATAAAGGAACTTCTTAGATCTGTGCTTTTGAATTGTTTGCTAATTTCTCTTGGTTTCACGATTCTATACTAAAAAAGTGTCTGCCAATTTACAACTTGTTGTTTAGACCTATAATAACAATTGGCAAACGTAAGAATAATGGATTCCTAGTGAATTTGCAGGAGTGCATTCAGTATGAAAATTCATAGTTCGTTTTATTCCAATAGAAGTTACTGTAACGTTACTGTAAAGAGAGATCGATATGGCAACTTTCAAGTCAATAGAATGTAAATACAGTTGTACTGGGTTAATTTTATCGATTGTCTGAATTCATGGACAAGATTGCACATATCCAGGCTTTGTAGTCCATCACTAACCTACACGTATTCCACGTAGAGGAACTAACTCTCGAACGTTCGATCATGTGCAGCTGGTGTATTGCATGACTATCAGTACCTACACGAAGCCTCAAGGATTCTTCAACATCGGACTGACGGCTGGCCAGGCATGGCAGTTACCTTCGAAGAGCACGCTGTCGAACAAGCTCGGAGATTATCATCGTCGGAGCAGAAGGCAGCTGTATCGTAAAATGGAGCTTCTTTTGGAAAGGTGAGTGGTGGATTCTCTCTTTCTTTTGCTGGCTTTCCGCGCAATAAATTTATTTTCGTGCAACGAAAAGAATTTCGGGCATATTTGCCAATCGCGTCCCCTAATTTATCTATTTTCTCGGCGATTCCTGGAATTTTCTTTTTTTTGGCGAGTTTCTTTAACGAGGACTTCCCTCGATCGAAATGGAAATCGATTTGAAAATTTCGAGTCGTAAAAGTTGACATTTTCAACGTTGCAGAGAGACAAGCGAAACTTGTTTCAGTTCGTAAAATTTGAACAGAACTTTTTGAAAAATTTGTTCGCGGTGATTTTCATCTGTCTGAAAAATTTCCCCCCAGAACTATACAGTGTAAATAAAAACTTGATTTGTACCTCAGTACGATTCGTCTCACTGAAAAGCCCAGAAGCAACTGTTCTGACTAGGAAACGAAGACGACATTTTTGCCATAAAATTTTATTGATACACAAACATTTGAATCGATACAAAACAAATTACAGGCGCGATCGCTCAGTACCAGACAACGCCACTCCTACTCGAGGTCTACCCCACGCCCCCTCGCGAATCACGTGACCCAAATCAACCAATCGCTAATTTTCGTTGCATCAGCGTTGCACCTGAAGTGATAAAATTCCTGAAAATGTGACAAAACCTTGTTCCTTAGATCAGAAATCTCGATGCCATCATAACTTATCAATCGACGATCTCCATACGCGAATATTCTATTCAAAGATCCCGTTTCGATGCAAATATCCGATTGTTAACGCAAAAGAAATTTCGAAATAGCTTTAGCTTCTTTTAGCTGGTATGAAGTGGGGCGACGAGGATAGCTCTTAACGAAGTTACTCGACACAGTTTCGATGCGCTTTTACGTTCGTCGCGGTCACTTAGATAGCAATTCGGATAACGTGGCGCATCTCCAGAACTTGGCACCGCCCCGCGGAATTAAATCCTCTGCTATACGAGACTGTGAAGGATATCGAAAACGCGATTAAATCGGTCACGATCTTCAAAGGGGACGCTGGCAAAGGGTCCCATGCATTTACAATTAACCCGATCACCTAGAACGACGCTACTCGCCTTTCTATTTCGTTACCATAGACAGAGTTGTACCAATCTGTGTGTCTGATGATGTAATATTTTTCGTACCTTATTGCTCGCGAATGAGAAAGCTGTGGAATAAGAAACTTTCCATGGAACGAGTTTACAGAGATACAAATGTTCGAAGCTTATATAAAAAACAAGCAAATTTCTTTCTGAAGTAATGAAAAATTTTTACTGATTTGCTTTTTGTTTTTAATTTACAAAATGACATAGAACGAGTAACTTTATCTCGTGTCAAATAAATGAAATGAATCTTTCGTTGAGATAGACAAGTCTGTGATTTTGTACATAAGCAGAATTTCGTCATTAACTAATCTTCATGATCAAATAACCTGCCAATATCACTTTTATAAGGCAAGACACATGCCTTGAAACGTCAACTGTACGAATTTAGAAAAGTTTTTAAACTTACTTAACTGTTGTTCTATTGATTATATTCATTCCCAGTAAGATCGTCTTTATCGTTCGGCCTCCAACAAGAAAGTCGTTCGAGGACCAGTCAAAGAAAACCGATTTTACTTGCTTCCACCACTGTTTTGCCACGACGAAAGAAAAATCCTTCTTCGCAACGGCGTTCGAAGGGTACGCGGCAGTGTTCTTTCTCCTTCGCCCCCACCTACCAAGGTGCCTCTTCGTTTTCGGTCTTGGCTAAAGAGGCGTTCCGAATGCAAAACAATTCCGCGGTCTCGAATTTTTCTCCTTTTTTACCGTCGATAAAGGTAATCCGGCCACTTGCCCGATTCTCGCCGGATAATCGCGAAAAACGACAATGAAAAGCGAGGAAGGAGGAGGAGAGGAGGAGGAAAGTGGTTGGCTCTCGAGCCAGGGTGGTTCCCTTTTCTCTTTCCTCGACGTCAACAAACGTTGACCAACGAAAATAGCGGAAGGCGATCGCGAAACGTCGACCGAACCTTCTCTGTTCTTTCAGGCTCTACCAGGCTCAAAGCTCTCCGTTCCTCTTCACCCCTCCCCCCCTCTCTATCTCACTTTCTCTCGTTCCACCTCGCGCCACTGTTCCAACTCTTTGGCCGCATCCAGAAGAAGCTGGCGAACGAAACAAAGCTCGACGCTGCCGAATCGAGCCTTTTCTCGTCGCTCGTTTCTCTGTTCGACGGAAGCCACGAAGAGAGGGGGCGGGGAGGGGGGGGGGGTGGAGAAGGGGAAAAGGGAGCGAGGGTGGTGAAAGGGCCGTTGCTTTCTCGCGGACGGTCCGCGATTGTGCGGGTTCTGAATCGCGTTAACGATAAAGCGGCTCTCCGACGTTTCGTCGGCGGTTCGACTCTGCCTCGAGATTTCGACTCGGGCGAACGGCCGAATCCAGGCATCAGCGAACACTCGGCCGCTTTGTTTCCCCGTGAATAATGCCGCCTTAGACGCGTGATTGTGCGGGAAACGCGCGGGCAACGAAGTGGAGTGGTGCTCGAAGGCGGAGGGTCGAATCAGCCGAAGCCGAGAAGGCTTTCGTTGATCGATTCGCCAATCGTTTCGATGTTTAGGGCCCTCGTGGAAGCCGCGCGATTCTATTTCGCGGCGATTTATCTAAGGGAATCGCGTCTTCGCGTCTTCGATCTTTTCTTCGCTGCGCGTGTTTGACGTCAGAAACGATCGCTTGCCCTCAGAAATAAATTTTAGCTTTGTCGTATAGCTCCACGATGCAATAAAAAAGGGGAAAGGAGAAGTAACAGTGTCAAAGAGAAAGACAGTGTTTCAAATAAGATTAAAACGGAATGCCCAAATTTATTATACCAGGCGGGTTGCAAGTCTTACTATTTTTTATGACTCAAATGTGAGGAAATTATGTAAGAGTCTTTCTGATCGAGAAAAATGTTTAATACGTTGGATAAAGGCGTAATTATATTAAAGCTACGAATGTACATCCGTATTTATTATTTCAAAATGGATATCACTTTTTGAACGACTCTCGTATATACTCTGTCTGATCTAACTGTAACCATAAGCTTGTATAAAAGTGAACTGGTTGCATTGACAAGCAAAGGATTTGTACAAAAAAATAATATTGTAGAAACTCTATTGTTACGTCACGAATAATTATTGAGTCGCTCTCGTATTGAAGTCACGAATAAACAAAGCTTTTCAAGATACAATCCATATTTATCGCCGTTTCAAACTTTTCTCGTACACATAATATAATCCGTATAATCTAATTTTACTCGTGAAAAAAAAGAAAAGAAAGAGAAACCACAGTGGACTTTAAATATTTCATCGAACGTTGAAAAGTGAAAAGGAAAGGAAAAGAACGTTCGACGGTACGTTTCAGCTAAGAACAGCGTGTGATTTTGAAGCAGCCTGTATCGGTAAGCGGATCGAACGGTAGGAAACACATCCGTCAAACGACGGATGTTTCTTTGGACGGGGTGCATTACACGGGCGTGTAATTCGAAAGGAGGCATCGATCGATTAAAACAGCTCGGCTCGGCGTAGCGGCGCGTACTCGCGCGGTCGGGCATCGCGCTGCTTACATAAATATCTTCGATTGCCCCGATATTGGTAACCATTTGTCAAGCTGCTGCATCGTAGTTCGCCCGACGCCGACAAATGGCAGTCAAGATTAATTTTTATATTTATGCCCGTTTCATTTACTTCGTGCTTCGCGTTTCGAAATCGATTTCTCGTTTCTCTCGTTACCAGGGACCGACCCTCGTTTCGCCTCCGGCGCTCCCACGAGACAATAAATACGCGTCGCGAATCGGTAAACTGTCACCCGGGAATGTACCGTGGCACTCGTACAAATATTTCGTACGTTGAAAATTATTTTCTCGATACGTTTCCCCTTTGATTGCGAAAGATGCTGCCAGCGCTGGCTGATCGCAGGCACGGCGTTCGGTCGTTCTTCCTATTGTTCTCCGAGCCTGGCTGTGGATTCTTAATCGGATGAACACGTTGCTTCGAGCAAGTTCCCCGCTGATACGAGCAAACATCGGCTGCTTTAATTTTAATAGCAGCCACGGAGCATTCGAATATGCGGCGCGGTGGTTGTAGAAAAGACTCGGAGATCTCGACGATCATTGTTTACGGCTGAAGCTGCAAAATTATCGTACACATCGAAGCTTAATACGAAAGTGGTTCGGTAATTATCGATAACTGTGTTACGTATTTATTAATACGTGTACATTTATTGATATTCTATTTATTTGCTACGGTATTACAACAACAATCTTACTTCCCTAGTAAATTTTTTTACAATTATTCATAATTTGAAAGCATAATGATACATTTATGTAAAAAAAAAAAAATTATACAGCGAAAGGTCTAAAAATCCTAAAAATTAATAAACTAGTAAAAATTCTAAAAATAGTAGAACAGTAAGTGTTAAGGCCAGAGGCTAGGAATGCGTCTTTTGGACCTGGCCCTATAGACAAGGCCAACAAAAGCATAATGATACATTTATGTAAAAAAAAAAAAATTATACAGCGAAAGGTCTAAAAATCCTAAAAATTAATAAACTAGTAAAAATTCTAAAAATAGTAGAATAGTAAATATTAAGGCCAGGGGCTAGGAATGCGTCTTTTGGACCTGGCTCTATAGACAAGACCAACAAACATATAAGTGTAATGTAAAAGGGACGCATCCCTGGGCAATATTGCCAGGTCCATAGGGTAATTACAAATATTGCTAACCCGCCTGACACTACCTCTTGGTCATATCACTTTCCCGATCACGTGAGTGTATAGTATAAAAGGGGCCAACACGGTTGGAACAAGGCTCTTTTCGGCAAGCACAGTCAAGAACGTCAGTACAAAGTGTGCTTCCCGCGCCACCATCTCTCGCCTTATTACAAATTCACTATTCAATCAATTTCCCACAGCAGTGGGTGGCCCTTCGAGCCAAGTATACATACGCATCGACAACAGTCTAAAAATTCTAAAAATTCTACATTTCATGTAAATTAGATTTCAAGAGTGAATACGTACATCCTACAGCGGATAACAATACAGTTCTCGCCCAAAATCCTTCAAATCTGATTCGCCGAATACAACTGAACTCCGTCTCAAGATTCGCGGTAGGTTGCAGCGTGGCGAGTGCATAGCACTCGGATCATCCGGATCTTAATAGCGAGGCCGTGATGTTCTATGTATAATTGCCAGTATTTACTCGCGGCGGAGACGCCGGCAGGGGATGGGTTTAGCTGGAAAGGGCGGAGAGAGCGGTTGTAAACGTTCGCCGGTTTACACCGAACCACTTCGTGCTCGGCCAGTATCAAGGCACGATGGTATTATCGCGAACTTAATGAATAGACCGTCGACTCACGGACAACCGAGCGGCGATAACGAGCCTGATAATGATAAACGATCCGTGTGCCCCTTTAACCACCCCCTAACCATCTCCTCTTGTTCTACCAAGCCAAGGCAAGGATGGAAAAGCCTGCGTTCTCAAGACGATTTGCAACGTCGCTGGAAGGAGTCAAACGCAGATTGGCAAAGGTCATTTCATGCAAGAGATACTACACGCCACGTTTTCGTGAGTATTTGCAAAGTTTACCTTAAATGTAACCTTTTCGTTGGTTTCCTCAAATTTTAAAATTTTATTTCTTTCAGATATTAGATTCTTTCCTCGTTCAACAGGTTGTTTAACTGTATAATTACTATTGATATTAATGTCAATATTAATGTTTTTAATAACGTGTATTTATTTCATGAGTAAGCAAAGAAAATTTTCACGTTGAACTCTTGTTTTATTGAATGTTTTGGATGAACATGTATCGATTCAACTAACGAATTTAAAAGTACAAACTGATCGCACCGGTATTTAATAATACTTATTAATATTAATATTATATCAATTATAATATTATTATATTTTTATTTATATTATTATTCAAACATTCGCAGTCTAATTATACGAAAGTCAGTCCTGTTCGGATCAAACCCGAATATGTACAACTGACGATTTTAACAGAATAGTAAGTAATTCTAAAATAAATTGGAAAAAAAAGATTATTAATGAAAAGCATTAAAAGACAAAGAACGTGTTAAAAACGTGAACAGATGTACAATAACAGTCAGCGTTTGTTAATTAAAATATGAAATGTCATGGTTATCAGGACTAGAAAGATTTCTCAATCAGTTGTCGATCGAGAATGGAAAAATCGTACGGCATGGGGAAACGATCGACAAGGGAAGATTGATCGAGGCAATATCGAATAGCCAGGAGATGACGTACCGAATGGAAAACGCTGATTAATCAAATGTTCATCGGCCCGGAGGAAGTGAACACGCCGAAAAGGTGACGATCAAAGTGGGCATCGGTGAATGGTTAAATGATGATTAGCAAAAAGATTGATTAAGGAGGGGTATCGAGGAGTTGGTAAATAGGGTGCGGAAGATGGCCGAAACGAGACGCATTGATTAATCGTGGATTGATCGACGAGGAAAAACACCGAGAGTAAAAAAACCTGAATGAAGTGTCATTCTTTTTTTATCGTGCTAGGGTTGAAAGGAAGGAGGAAAAGAGAAAGGATATTAAAAAACGATAAGATGGAGTAAAGAGAAATCGATAAAGATAGGAAAGGACGGAAGACAACCGGTGCATTTGTTATCAGTTGTTAAGAAGACACTCTAACGACGTGTATTAAGAAAGAACGTCTCATTGTCTTGCGAAGAAAGACACATTTGTTCTCGATATGCGATTCTAAATGTTACGTTTCTTCCGTGAACAAAAGCACAGTTTTGTTTTGTACAAAAATATATGGCACGTTTCAATATTTCCTATGAAAAAAAACAATGTAAAAATGAATAAAATTGTAACAATGAAAAACCATTACATTTACATATTCGATCAGAAAATTTTATTTAATATTTACGCATATACTATTACGTTCAGTTGGATTAAAATTAGAATAATTATTAATAATTGTCAATCACAAATTATGTTATTTCTTCCTTGGCAATATTTATTCATTTTTATGGAAAACGTTCGAACGCTAAAAGAAAGACGGTGAAATGGATCATCTCTCGTGGCACGAATCAAACTACCATTCGTAAGAAAAGTTGAAATATATTTTCATAGCTGATGCTACCGAAATATGTCGATTAAAAATACAGCCCGGAACGGAATATAATTTTCCTCGAGCGTACGCTCGGAAAAGGGGAACGAAGAGGAGGAAACGGCGCAACGAAGAGATCGATAAAGAATGAGAAAAAGTCAACGAGGATGTGCATACACTATCAAACTGTCGTCGCATCCGCGGTATTCTCGAGAAATCGCCCTCGAGAAACAGCTCGAAGCTAGCAGCCACGGCACGCCGCGTTCGTCGCGTTACACTTTTTTGATAACACGTTGAATTTATTCATGACATCCGGCGTGACGTTTAACGTCGTCGTCGTCGACGACGACGTCGTCGCTGCCGCCGGCTGCGCGTCCGTGCGAGGAAGTTCGAAAGCCCCTTTCGGGGCTACTCGCGGTATTTCTTTCTCGTCTGTTCCGTTTTAATAATCGTTGCGAAGCCTCTGGCGCGGTATGGAAAGAAGCCGCGAGCTGTTCCGCACTCTGGCAGCTTGCTGTTCAATCTTGGAAGAAGCTGAGTCGTTCCACGATAATTACCAAGCGAACGAAACGCGCGCGAAACGCGTTCAATCTCTTCTCCGGGTATTTCGTTCTTCGATCGGTTTCGAGTTCCAGAAATATATGGGGGTGAGAGAGCGTACCGCGAGAGGCTGAATTTCCGAAGAGTAGAAAATTTTCTTTTCTCGCCTCTACGACTCATCTTACGTTCGACTTCTCGTCGCTATCGGAACTTCTCCCTCGGCCGAATGCTTCGCTGATTATTTATACTCGCCCTCTGCGCCCCCTTTAATAATTACCGCCGCATCTCGCTACGACGATAATTCAGCAAAGTTTCCCCGTTTCAGATTACCAGCGAGCTACAACGACGCTGATCCAATGACCGAGTACGAGAGAGCTTACTTTCTGAAAGAGAATTGCAACGAAGCGCGGCGGAAATGTCCGGATGTATTCTGAGAGAGAGAGAGAGAGAGAAAGCCAGAATCCTTCTTCTTAATTTACCAAATAACCATGCTGCGACTATGGTGTTCAGGGAGGTCCCTCGAAGGCACTCGAGTTACGTTCGTGCACCGTGCTCGTCCGACGTTGTATTTTATACGCTGACTACTCGATTAACGTAGAGAGCTTGCTAACGTAACTGAGCTTGTTCGTTTATTATACAAAGCATAAATATCAGTAACGACGTGTAGAGAATTGTAGTGTCATTTTCTTTATCCGTTCTTCGGGCAATCAGTTGTAACTTCGGTTACAGATAGAAGATAGAAATCTTTGGGTAATCAAGTAGAATACTTACGTCGTTGATCAGACACGAATTCTATTAATTACCCTCGTGCTGTTCTCTGTGGTCACTTTAGAAACGATCTTATTTTTTTAAATCTCGAAACGGTGGAATATTGAGTTATTTATATGTTCTTGATAATATATTATTACGTTACCTTATAGTATAATTGTAATATATTGTTCATGTATATTCTTAAAGTCTCGTTACGAATAATCGATACGTGATACTGTCATTAAAAGTCATTTCATCTCGTTAGACATCTTTCAAAATTCAGGAAATAGTAATATTTTTATTAAATCCAAGAAATAGCAATATTCGTTTTCGCCTGATATTGAAAGTTCAATAAAATGATCATACATAAATGCAAGTTTCCCGAGGTTATCATCAAAAGGAGAGGCTACAAATCCATTGTAGATTCAGTTTCACGAAAAGAATTTTTCTATGTTTTTATACATAACACTACGACAGTTTATACCATTCTCGAGAAGGAAATTGTCTTCACTTTGCCATCGTTTGCTATCGTACTCTAAAAACATCTTGGAACAAAGTGAACGATATACTTTGAAAGTAGATGTTTCAAGCTTCAAAGCCCAGAGTCCAAGTTTATTACCGTGCGATTTTCTTTTTTACAAAGTCACAACAGTTTCGTTATTTATAATGGTAACTTGTAAATGGTAAATGTAATTCTACTCATTCGTTAAAGAAAGAAAGCTTATATTTTTTGTATCATAACCATTTATTTACAAAGTATCATCACTTCAAATAAAATGATAGCATTGGAATTCAAATGGTATTTAATACGAAATTTTATTAATTATATCTTCCTAACATGTGAACGTCATTTAAATTTGAAGCAATCAACGTGCATTGGTTTAAGGTTTGCTAGAACAAGTATAATAGACAAGAGTTAATGATACATAGTTTCAATCTCTGGAAAAATAATATCCTCTACCATTTTTTAAACTTTCGCAAGAAACAATAAGAAGTTTGGTTTATATGAATTATTCCGGATAATGTGAATTATTGGGTGTCAATTCACTCAAGACTCAGAAATTCGTTCTTCTGAAATTCTTATTTCAGTTATTTCACTCTAGTCTGTTTAGACATTACACTATTATACATCGCATCGTACAACACCAAATGTATACGTTCGTTACAATTATCAGTAAATTATGGAAAGAGGGAGTTCGAATTGTTAGCTAAATTTAAGATTACGATGTCTCCTCGGAAGAGACAGTCGAGTGCAAAGGGTTAAATATCAAACGAAATGGGATAATACGGTTCTAAGTTTCTCAAGACGACACGAGACATCTTGATATTCACCGAGCAAACGGTTATCAACGCATTCATTAGTCCTACGACAACACCGCGCGCAAGCTGGAATAATACGGCGCTGTATACTCGAACGCGCATCCTTCCGGGGATTGCGGTTGGGGTGCATGGTTTCGGTATTTTGCTTACATGCATGCGTTCGACTGCCTGCCTCGTGTTTGCATGTGAACACATCCAACGTAACGCAATTCTCCCTTTGAGAACGTTAGTCAAGGCTTACGCTCGCATTACGCATCATTACCGTCAGTTTGATTCTCCAAATCAAGATCACAGACGACGTTCCTGTTCGATTTTAACCGGTCATTTTTAACAGTGCGTCGTTATCCCTGCTGAACGATCGACAAGTTCGACGACGAAAATTTGATTTATTGTGTTGTATTCGGTGAACCTTGCTTTTAGGTTGATTTGTCACTTTTAACGTGTAATGATGACGTTGTGAGAATTACTAAATTTACGAAAATGTACGAAGATGTTGTGAAACAAATGCTCATAATTATGGAATTGGTTCAAATCAAGAAACTAAAAGGGATTAATTTTTTTATCGCTTATTTTGTACTATATTTTATACTTAATTCTAGTTGGTATCGTTCGGTCACTTCACACGTATAAAATAGAATAAAACTTTCTATTCGTTTCCTATTGTTTTGTATAATTAAAGATAAAAGTTTCCTTTTCTTTAAAAAATCCTTTCCAAGTTATATGATGTAGAGAGTAAATAAAAAATAATTAGAATGTATCAGACGATTGTGCATACATATTAATAGGTTAAGTTATTCTAATGATAAATTGTGTCGTTGAAAATATCTCATTCATCACTTCAGTTATCGTCGCTAGATCAATTTCAATATATCACTATGAATTGGATACATATTGTAACTTCGACTCTACAAAGTGTAGAAATAACAAATTTTAACAGCGAAATTTCATATTTTAAATCGGTAGAAATTTATTAAAAATTGATTTTGATCTTGGATTTCGATATTGAAATTTTTTGAATTGCATTTTCACGTTTTATTCGTCATAACATTGAGGGGTTTGTGGCAAATAAATACTGTTAGTTTATTGAATAATTAATGTTCTTAATACCATTTGTCATCACTGTAAGTACTATTAATTTATTAACATTATGATACGTTGAAGTGACGAACATTATCAAAATCATTCTTTAGCACAAACATAATTTCTCGACTGATCACACCGTAGGTATTTTCGTCACACTGACACTATAAAAATTTGAGAAAGAGTAGCTCAAGAGAATCAAACGATGTCGTGAAACAGTGGTTTCTCTTGGATAACCAATTCCCCGCGTTTACCAGTTCCTCGTGGAAAAATTTGAAATTCACATTCCCGGCGTGTTTGCGAAGAATTCCCGAAGGAGTAGCTCGATTCCCGTAGCGCGCATCGTGTCACATCAGATGGTTATACCTAAATTTCTCAAATCTCCGGGAATATATTCGACGACAACGTTGAGTTACCAATCTTGAAGATATCCTGACCGGTTCCCATTCCATATGCCAGGTAATTTCACTTCTCTTCTTTCTTTTCATTCTGTTTCTTTCTTTCTTCTTTTTTTTTTTTTTTTTTTGGTCCTATCAGAGAATTCCACGACGAGTGATTTATCCGACGTCCGAGACGAACCGATTTTCCCACCTCCTGTCTGCCCGATGGCCCCTAATTAAACGGGTCGCTGCATTTTAAACGAGCACAGCACGTTTCCCCCGAAATTACAGCCAACCAATACTTTTACGAATAAATGAATCCTCGATGCCCCGACGAGGCCAGCGTCTTTTACGCGAAAGGTTAGTATGAGCGAACGTTTCGTTTGTGTGTAATTACCTGGCTGTTTCATCAGACTGCTATATTGTCTCCATTGTTGATCTCGTTGGGATAAACTGTCGTTATAATGTTTCCAATCCCGATGATACAACAGGAGAGGAATGACTTTACATGAAAGAAACAAGTAATTTTATGTGAAAGAAATAAATCGGAAAGGAAGAATAAAATTTTTTTCATTGGAGGCTTTGTTTTTGAAAAAGAGCTTAGGTTTGAAAATTTATTGAATTCTGGATTAGAATTAGGCTTGACAGAAGCGAACAGAATCGATGGAGGTTTACTCTATCTGCGAGAGTAATTGAAAAATATAGAATAAAATCTTTCTATAGGTTTCATCTCTGAAGGGTTCTTAAGAATATGGATCTTTTTATTATATTTTTAGAATCTCTGGACTTGACAATATATATGTCAATGAATTATTAACTTTATGTCGCAATAATTAGATTAGAAAAAAAATGAGATTTATGGAAGCAAGACGTTTTTTAAAAATAACCTTTTTTATCACTGAAAGTGATTTTAGCGGAGGTAACCCAGAAAATCGGGCCTCTTCAGGCGCAACGCTAATGCAACGAAAATTAGCAATTGGTTGATTTGGGTCACGTGATTCGTGAAGGGGCGTGGGGTAGACCTCGAGTAGGAGTGGCGTTGTCTGGTACTGAGCGATCGCGCCTGTAATTTGTTTTGTATCGATTCAAATGTTTGCATATCAATAAAATTTTATGGCAAAAAAGTCGTCTTCATTTCCTAGTCAGAACAGTTGCTTCTGAGCCTTTCAATGAGACGAATCATACAATCGTGCAGTTTTTTACTTAACTGCTTGTTAGATATATCAGCATAATTTTTTTAAGTAAAATATGGCGATACTTTCGATTTGTGATTATAAGTTACGTGATATCGGTATTACGATGTAATAAAGAGAAATTTCGAAAGCAAACATCTCGAAATACAATCTCTTAAATTCCTTAGAATCCTTCAATTTTCAATTTGCTGTAGAATTTAACACTGACATAATGTTTGTATTGGTTTCGAAGCTGAATCCGAAATGAAGAAACCAGTAGAAGGATTCTGCGAATTCTTTTCTCAACGCAGCTGGAACTTGCTCGTCGAGAAAGTCGACAGAGGAGAGTTCTACGAATTTCTCTTAACGCGATTAAAATTCTGCCGCTCGTTATCTACACCGCTATCCGAGAATCTGGAAAAGACTCATAGTGGTGGACACACAGCGGAGGTAAACCAGGATCACGTAACAGGAGCCAAACAAGCCAGGGCCGATAACAGAATGTTCAAACAAGCGCGGTAGAGCGAGGCATGTTTGCAGCGTTTTCGAAGCAGTCGAGCAACGCGTACGCAGGTTGACGTAACCGCGAAGGATGTTGCTGACTTTTCTGAGAACTTTCTCAGGTCCGTTCCTCCCGGGAGAGGTCTGAGAGCTGTGGTTCAACGCTCGTGGATTTTCAGCCGGTGATTCGAAAAAATGAGGTTTCTGTGGCTGATACTGACCATCGCCAGGATCCTCGAGTCGATCCTCGGGGACCGCGTGTGTCACCCTAATGACACCGACATCAGCATCCCTGGCCAAAGATCGCAGGAGATCCTGTCCAGACGAAGGCGTCTCACTTTTCCAATGGGTAGCACATTCGTGGTAAGTGTTGGCAATTCGGTTTGGATCGTTGAGTGTCGTCGTGGGACCGGTCAAAAAGTGCGTTTTCGGCGGAATACGTAACGAGTCCTTCGGTGTTACGATCGAAGATAATTGTGTCGTTTCTCGATGGAATATAAAGGCGTTATTACTTAAATATTCCAATAAATGAATATTACAATAATATCGCTTCTTCTCGTACTAAACTATTTTATATGTATTATTACATGTTTCACATGTTTTATTTTTCACATTTTCAAAAAGTGCTCATTGAAATATGAGATAAAAGATTTTACTTTTACAACGCTTGTGAAACAAATAAAGAGATTACACTCACCGTATGATAAATTAAATTTTTGTTAATGAATGAACATTGTAGATATCATGTTTTCACAAATTGAAACAGCAAACTGAAAATGACAAGGACGCTGAAACATTCAAAGAAAGAATTTGATGATTTGAAGTTGGAGGATGCACTTGTACATAAAAAGTTATTCAACTATGATTTTTAAATATGAAGATAAAGTGACAATTTTTTTTATCTTCAGTTAGATACGTGTAATTTACGTGAAAAGTGGTTGTTCTATTATCCGAAAATTCCATTGATCGAACACTTTTACCCTTTAATTAATTCGCATACGAGAAGCTCCACTGTATTAATTTTAATCCTTTGATCTTGCAAGGCATTTTAATATCTCCTCCTATCAACTCGATAATTAAAAATCGAATTTGCGAGAAAAAAATTTAGAACGGCTTGCCTTTGGAACGATTTGCTTGATTAAAATGAATGAACAAAGTATATAAGCTTTTTAAATTTTGATATCATTGTATTAATAGATTTTGTAATATTTTAAAGCATGATGTCTTTTTCTGAGTGAATAATTAGCGGAAAAATTCATCTTTTTTAAATTGTATCATGTAGATTGTGATTAAAAAGTTAATTACATCATTTGGAATAAAAAGCTTGATAAATTTGTTGGTAAAATAATTAAATTATCAAACTTCTTATCATGAAGTGATCTAACTATGTAAGAACATTTTTAGGAAGAAGGAGAATATTTTTTAATGTAAAATTTACCTCTAATAATTTTGCAAACTAGATAATCGTACAATTGATACTACGACTGCAAATAATGAATCTGAGGAATAGTTCATCGCAATATTATAAATACTTTAATTTCTTTAAACTTCATGAAATTGTAGAATCTAAACAAAAAAGATATTAAACGAATTTTTCTTTGTTTTTCAAACGATAGATTTTACAAAATTAAAATTAAAGTATCTACTAATGTAATGGTTTCTCGACATAAACAGGTGAATACTTTTCTAAACAATGTTGAGGTGGACTTAATAATGCTTTAAAAATGATATAATTCCTTTTAAAACAACAATGTTGATTTCCATACTTACGTGCCTTTTATAAATTTCTTTGTAATATATACAATTAATGTTTCATTTCGTACTCATAACATCCATCGAATATATTATATCAAGCTCATTTAATAGCATATGAATCGAATAATTAGCAAATCTCTACATTTCTTGAAATCGAGTCTTTGTATAAAGAAAGAAACCGTAAGAAGAATTGGTATTCGTCATTTTTATAATGTACACAATTAACAATAGTCAACTTCATTTCATACTCACAACATTCATTTACACCAGCTCTCCAATATATTGACCCAAGTTCGTCTATTATAATAGCTCATGGACCGAACGAAATCGTTGCGTTGTTTGAAATCGAATTTTCTCGCGAAACAACTGTAAAAGTAATCGATATTTGTATTTTGTTCTCATTTAGGTGACGATGTCTCTCTTGCAAGCGATTCCGGTTAAACTGCCCAGTAACTGGAACCTCGTGTTCGAGTTCGACGTGATTTGGCCGATACCTCCTCCGGAGAGCTTTCGGAAGAAGTATCATAAGAAGAGGCCGTGGATGGTGAAACGACGTCATCGTCGCGAATTGTACGCCACTTTCGAGACCGCGTTGGATAGGTATGATGACTGCGTCTAGATCTTTTGTCTTCGTTCTGAAGCAGCGGAGCAACTTGTTTCAGTCGAAACTTACCAGGAAGACAATGCGTTCTCAGAACCATCTGCGAGGCAAAGACGCTGTTAAGTTCACCGGGTGTGTCGTTTGTGGAGGACGTTATTCGATTGATATTAAGGTAAGGTAAAGTGAAATGTTCTGCGAAACGAGTTGTTTTACACCCAATTCGAACGACGTTCTCACATCCCTTTATTTCCGCCGCCTGTTCTACTGGATTGTTTTTCATAACGTAGAGTTTTAGAAATAGTGAAAATAATATCAGAGGTGGTAGAAATTGTATTCGCGTTCATTTTACTGGACTTCAAATGGCAGAGCAGACAAACAAACAGAGGGAAGAAATTAGTTTATACGCGAGAGCAGAAATTTTCGGTGATGGTGCGAAATTGTGTGAACGCTTGTGTTTCTGATTGTTACCGATACGGAAAAATTTAGTAGTTACAAATAGTTGATACGTACCACATGTAAAAATGGCGTGTAAAAAAGTTCAAGAAGAAAAGAATGAAGAAAAATGTTACATATTTCTGACGTGTGCCATTTTAAAGTTATCTGCACAAAACAGAATAAAGATTAAGCTTTGAAAATGTAATGCTGAACCAAATGGACAAAATTTTGCGGTCAACGAGTTTACATGTTTGCGATTAGGTTGAACTCAAACAGGCCATTTTAGAAATACATCGCAAGTACAAAACGATGGTAATGAATTAATGTGGAAACGCATGATATTACTGCAATATTCATATGAATCACTAACACAATCTAGAAATTCGCCATGAAGCATGATTTATAATCATTCATGAGCAATCACCGTTCTATGGTTGTGATGTCCATTTTGCAACACTTTGTCCATTTTAGCAAGAAGCAAACAAGCTTTCAATTTACTACGATTATCTCTACTTTTTACTAAAATATTATTTCCTTTTATTTCAGTAACACCGAGAAAGTTAAGGGAATCGATTCCTATGACGTTGCTTACCGAACCGAGATGCCGTGCGATGTTGTTTATCCCTGTCCAATTTCTCTGTTGAAGCTCTTATTGTTTAACTTGTACTCTGACGATCTAGGTTAATAATAAACTTTTTGATGAACTTTTGGTGCACGAAACCGATACCTTCCAAACCCAACGATCCATCATGTTAGAGCTCGTAATCAACGCTCGATACCACTGTACTTGAAGTTCCATGCGAATCTCTTGAAATTTTATGTCAGTACTAGGAATTCGAAATATTACACGTTTCGTGAAATTATTAATTAAAATGCAAAGTAATTGGATCTGACAAATGACGCAAATTGGAATTAAAAATGAAAATTCCAACTCTTGTTTTATTTCCTTCGATATTAGGGAAAAAAGTAATGTATTATATTTATATGTATAATAAAAAAGAATATTAGTGAAGCATATGAAGTTTATATAATACTATTCTCATATTCTTTACATTATTATATAAATTATTATTGTCATTAATATTATTATTATTATATAAATATATTTTTCTTCGTATATATAATACCATTCGATAAACACGGAGAAAAAATTACACGTGATCAAGTTATAATAGAATTGACCAGAAAGTTAAATGGATGGTGATTGCAGGTCTATGTTACACTCACCACATTTCGAAATAATGCAGTATTACTTTCTCCATAAGTTCCAGACAGATAAAGTACTCCTTTTTTTTCTATTTTGCATCAACTTCTGATGGCATATTTGCAATCTGTGTACACTGAAACATCCTCCAAAGTTTGCAGAATTATATTACATTGTTAACTCAATTTCGACCAAAGTGTAATACGGATCCTTATTCGAGGTCATAATTCTCTTGTGTAACGAACAAAGAGCTTACACCTTAATCAAATTATTGAAACCGTTACATTACACAATGTTCACGGATTTACTAGCGTAACTTGCCACAGTATACCTTTTAAAGCATTGAAGATCATCTTTATTAAAAAAAAAAAGTACAAATGCAAAAAAATTTCATCATGTTGCTTGTTGAAAAAACAGTACTAATTTTTCTCATACTTACTGCTTTACGAGTAAAATGCTAGCTAATAAATTGGTGAACAGTTTGTATGAATTTGTCGAGTCTCGCTTGCATTGTACGGGTGTGATATGTTCGATTATTGAATATTGTCTGTTTTGAGGTTGATGTATGTCTCTTGAGGTCTAACGACGTCAGGATGCTCGTGTCAAAAGCTTAATTTTCCAATTAATGGCTTCCTAAACATCGCAGCTATGCGCCCTTCGCGTGTATTCTCTTGAGAGATAGAATGATACTGACGTGAGGTGTTCAGTTCTCACAGAAATGTTAGAATCCTATCGAAACTATCGAAAACTAGGCGTGGAAGAGAATTAAAATTCGAAAAATCATATCCTGTTTATGGTTCATTAACATTTTCAGATTTCAATCCAAAAGATAGTCTTGTTTCTGCTACAAACTCTACCAACGATGACCTCACGCCTGTTTTCAAGACAGACTCTAGAGAAACCACATTACGTATTAGTATTTAGTATTCTCAAGTTAATGAATTCTGACGATCGCGATAAATCAATCGTATCCTTGCGATGTCGTCAACTATGCTTCGATCGTTGAGAGAACGAAATCGAAGGACGAGAACTGGACTAATCGGTGCTAGACTCAGTACCTTCGAGTTAATCACAGGCAAAACCTCTTTCCTCGCTTCCCAATGAGCTTGCGGAGAGGCTTTGAGACATTCACGGGGATCCAGGGACTATAATTATCCGATTTCTGCTAAATCGTTACGCTGTCGTCGACGAAGTTCGGTTTGCTCTCTGGAGGCGCGCGCACGTCGCGTAAATGTAAATCAACGACGCGACAATTCGAGGGGAGAACCGGTTAATACGGATCCGGCCTGTGCTCGACTCGTGGCACGAACCCGATTTAAGCGGCCGCGACAACGCGTCGCGACGCACGTGTCATGCTCCGGCTGTTTCTGACAAGACTCGTTACGACGCCCAAAACACGATCGACGCCCGTTGCTGCGATTATTAGCAACCGCGCTGTATTACCAACGCCGTGTTACGCCCCGACGCGTTCGATCTGAACGTTCCTCGTGCACCTTTCCCCGAGTTTTCTTTCATTCACGAGAATCGTCACAAGTTGGAGCCGCGTTTGAATGCACACCTCTGGAGTGACCTCGATTAAAACTGTAATTTTCGGTAACGAAATGCAGATTTATGCAGATAGGTTTTTGTTCGGGGTCCGGGGGACGAGCTTTCAGAGTATTATAGTCATTTCAACGCTTTCGGGTACATTTATGTAGTTCTTAATACATTCGGGGCCGACGCGACGTATTTTGGACGAATCGTCCCCAAAAAGCCGACGATACTTCTTCGTTGACGGAGTTAAGCCTTTGATGTAAAGTATGCATATTTTCAGGTGATTTTTGTCGAAAAAATTTCGTCATCGACTATGCGAAATCATTTTTTGTATACGTCCTTATTTTTATGTGTTAACAATACAGTCATTTTTTATCTAAAATCAATTATTATATCAATAGCGATTTCGAGTAAGAGTCTATGTTACATTATGGTCGAAATTATTAATATTTATAATTCTTGCGTGTCACTGTTTTCATGCGTTAGCCCCTTGCTTGTGTTATAGTCATTTAAATGTTTCTTTACTTTTATGTAGTGCTATGTATAGTAAATTCTATGTTCACATTTTATAATAATGTAATATTTATAATTCTTGTAATCAGTACATTGTATTCTTAATAAGTTCTGTCGTCAGACTGAAATAGAAGAAATAGAAGAAAATAAACATTTCAAACTTGTGAAAGAAGTATAACTTTAAACCACGTTGTTTTAGAATGTGGTAAATGTAACATAGTCTCTTATTAAGAATCACCGTTTATATAATACTTTAAGGATTTTATTTTAATAGAATGACTTTTTTAGGAACTGAGTAGTAACGATTGCATCCTGAGTGATATAACATGTACTTTCATCATCGTCGATAAGTATTTGAACTTTTGTAAATTAGTTCAAATTATGAAAAATATATTTCAAATAAAACTCTGATCTAATTCTGATGTCTTATTTCAGACGACTACATTGTGCGCAGTTAGTACATATTGATGGAAATTATAATTATTATTCGTTAACATAAATGAAAAAATAATTGAACCCTTCAAAAGGCAAAGCGGTCAACTCAATTTCGTACGAAGTTCCCGAATTTCATCAATGAAGTGAACAATTAATATTCGATGCTGTAAAAAGAAGCATTTAATTATACAGAGAGTACAAATAATCGCGAATTTCAAGGTAAATTTTAAATTTTTCATTACATTTTAATTTGAGGAATTAATCATCATGGATTCTGAGTAATTTAATTAAAAATGAATGACAGTTTATTCCACCGAAAAATGTTCTTTAATCATAATTTTATAAAATATAACAGAAAAATATCAGCTTTTTGATCAAACTTTGCCAGTTTAAGTACTTGTGAACTATAGTACGCATTCTGAAAAACAATTGACAGTAGTCAGTATTTAGAAATGTGGAGCAAGTAGAAATAAAAATTAATCCAAGTAATGCTCAAGTAAAATAACATCAGTTTTCCTTTTTATACAGTTCAGATTGAACAATCAAATGTACTGTTTTGTATGATTATATTCATCGATTACTCTAATTATTCAGAAAATTGCAAAACAAAACTAATTAGTAAACTTCTGCGTTGAAATTGCAATTTGTCAAATAAGAATTTTAATTTGCCAATTAAAATTGTAATCAGATGAACCATATTGCAATTGGAATAATAGTGAGAAATTGGAATTACATAGGTCTGTAACAATTTATAAAGATTTTAAGATAATTAAATTCGAGCTCGATGATCGAACCAAATTCTCCTCGAAGAAATTAGACGAGTACCGGGTGAAAAATCGAAGACAGGAAGTTCCGTATTAGATCCGGTGATTATTTCGAAATTTTCGCAACGTAATCTCGTCACATCTGCCAATTTCAACCATTCCGCTTGTACGTCGACTGTCTTTCACACCATATGCGGTTAATAGTAGTTCAGGGGCACATCGATCTCTTCGAAATTCGCAGCACGATGGCTGGTTAATTTTTTCGCTGTCTCAGCGAACGCTAATTTTTCTCAAGTTCCCCCTTAAACTTTCCCACTGTCTTCTCGTCACGTGGACTTGGAAACGAGTCCCAGCGGACTTCTTTCCATCGCTACGCGACCCAATTTTCCGGTTTCCAGACGTCGCTATCGACAGCTCTAAGAAACCGTTCTCCGCCATTTCTTCTCTTCCAGGAACAGCTGTGCAGGGTGTCTAATAATACACGGGACTCGCTTCAAGAATTAATTGTGTATACACGTAGTCGAAAATAAGGAGAAAGGTTCGCACAGTCGTACATGTGTCGTGTTTAACCTTGTTTTAATTTTGCGTTCTGTCGTTTATATGATTTTGTCATCTGTTACTCGTTATTTATTATCCTATTAATTCAATATTACATTGTATTCAAATCCCTCGTTATTGTCCACTTAATACGTGCAAATATGTAAAATATCGAGAGCAGAATACTTGTTATAATATTCAGCGTGTGAAGTAAAATTTCGCTCGAAAATGTCGTTCCTTCAATTGTGTTGATACTACAATAACCGGGTTTTAATACGTATCGCATTGTTCTGCATATAAATCATTATAATTTAAATGATAATAATTAAAATGGATAAATTTGTATGATAGATAGAATAGATAAATCAATTTTGACAAAAATACCAGTATTTTCCAGACAATTCGGGAAGAAAGAAATCTGAAATCCGTCGTATTGAGTTTGTTTGTTCTAGCGTTACAGAAATTATAATGTTATAACATTAGAAATACAAATTACGAAATTATATTACATTAAATATTAAATTATAATATCATAATTCGAAAACATTATATAATTTATAGTTTAATATTGATATCGTAATATTATTTACTACTAATATTTATTACCAAACGAGCATAATTCAACGATACAATAAATAGTAAGAACAAGAAACAAAAGAGAAAAAAATCAATATATCTCTTCGACTCTTTAAATGTTTAGTCCGTACTGGATAACATTACAATCAATAATAAAATAATAATTAGAAATTCAAAAAATCAACATAAGATATATCATAAATAATTTGTTACATGCCTCTCATTTGATATTATTTTTAGTTATATTAGTTATTTTATGTATATTATTACATATTAGTTATTTTAGTTATATTATTGTTTAGAAATTTCGCTTAAACAGTTAAGCAAAATTCCATCTAGTACAAAACGTACAGATCTATTGCAATCTATTGTACTAATTGGGTAACAAATGACAGAACACAGAACTTGTTATGCCTCGTAAACGAGTTACAGATAGGATATAACTGATATGACCTTTTTCCATTGCTCTCCATCCTGTGTACTTTTCCCATTCTCGTTTGGTCATCAAGTCCGAGCTGTCAAGAGTTCACAGCGATAATCTAGAAATCAGAACGCGCTGAAATACACCGTCGAATTAACCTACACGTGGTAATCAAACTGGGTCTGTTTGACGTCGCTCTTCGGACTAACGTGTAAAGTCGAGCAAATTATCGTTACGATCGAATTATCACGCTAACGAGGGACACTGAACTGGCTTTTTGTCACGGCCGCTTTGTCGTGGACGTTTGTTAAATTCGTTCGCTTCGAAATATTTGTCCAGTGATGCTCGAACTGTCGTGACTCTAATACGTTTTCGCAAGCCTCTCTCTCTTTCTCTGTCTCTCTCTCTCTCGTGGACGTGGAAAGTTTGAAGTTTGGGAGCTCGTGGTACAGAGTTCTTTATGTCGAACGTAATCGGTACGTGAGACCAATGCTAAGGGTGAGAGGCATACAGAAATGCCTTTCCTAAATTTTCAACGTTGCATTCTGGAGATTTTTCTTCTACGTGATTTTTTAAAAATCATCATTTATTAAATCCCTAAAAATTGTTGATGTTGCAGATGCATCTAATATGTTTTAAGCATTCACCGGATTGTAAAGTTCTTTTGTCCGAATGTGTCTTTTTTTTAAGTTACTAAAGCCGAGGTGAGTTTTAGCCCTTGAGTGGATTTTCAATTTTAGATAGATAGAAATGAATTTCCCTTTGCAATATTAACTTAATGAGACAATAAGGAGTTACATAAATTTCTAAATAATGGTAAAAAATGTGTCTACGCATGATTATTAGTTTAAAATTAAATGCGTCCGCAGCGACTGAGAATTGAAAATTCATCTTTATGGAAATTTAGCTGATGACCATAATTTATAATACAATAGAGCATATGGCATGTGTGTTATACATATATATATATATTATATATATAAATAAAATATAATTATGTAAATATCAGTCTAAGTATAAAAGAATATGATTATGTATCATCATTATTATTGTTACCATTATTTCTATAATATTGGTTATTTCATATTTTTGTAATTTCACTATTTAGTTTATTGAAAGTGTTTATTTATCATGTTATTTTATTGCCACTCAGATAAAGAGTTAGGAATCAACAAAGAATTGATATTACGTATCATGTGTAATACATACTACATAATACTACATAATACACACATATAATAATACAACTACATTTATATTTTATATATTTACATATAATTGTATATATAATTATATCATATTTGTTAAATTTTATATTTTCAAGCAACAATAACATCTCAATTCTCAAGTTCTTCAAACAATAAATTTCCGTATCTGGCCTAATTATTTGATCAAACCGCGAAGCTTGACGTATAACTATCCCCTTGATCCAATATCCACTACCTGCCGATCGCTTAAAATCCTCGATCGAGCCACGGGAAACGCGCGAGTAAAATGTCAACCGCAGCCGATAGCGGTGGCAGCAATTAGCACCGTAGGCTCCTTACGGTCGGTTCGACCGTCGGCAGTCGCTAATTGTTGGGCTAACAGGGCGGCGTGGCGCGCAACTCGCCGCTAATAACCTTGACAATGGCCGGTCTGCTCTCGAAATGCAATAATAACGGTCGTTTGACACGAGTTCGAGTGTCATTCGTCGGCAAGACATCACCGAGAAGCAAGTGGATACCGGTGAGTAAACTAATTTCCATGTGATATCGTCGCCGGGTCCCGTCGTCCGTCGTCGCTTTTTTCCCTCTTTCCATACATTCCGCCGCGGCGAACGGACGGGAAATAGGATTCTACGATCGCCCGCCACTTCCGAGGACTCTCCACGGTAACCGCGTGATACGAGCGGCGCGGAATTCGCTCAACGTTTCGACTCTGTTCCGCGAAACGGGAGAGAGGATTTTTTTTTTGACCGGCTTCAAGTCGAGTTTCAATAACATTGAGACGGGACGGAGGATCGCGTTAAAGATCGACAAAGTCGAGTGCACGCGTACTCGAGAGGTCCAGAAATGGATTTGAATTGACATTTTGTCGTTTAGAAAATTTACTGTCTCCCTCGATATCGCGATTTACGAAACATTGTAAATAATTGAGGGATCGAAAGTGATAGTTATCTCAGAAATTTTAAAGAGGAATCTGTAACAGTAACTTGTTCGTTATTTAAGTTATTAATGACATAACTAAAAAATTTCGAATTATTAATTTTGATTTTTTTTTTTTTTTTTATTACAAATAACAATCATAAACGACCGCAAATTTTTTTAGTGAATTCTAAGGAAATTTTATTTCAGTCGTTTGTAATAGTTACCAACGAGGGAAATTTATTTCCGTTCCAGAAATAGAAATTTCTATTCCAATTGCTTAAATGGCGCAAACTACTGTTTTACATTTGATGAAAGCAATTTCCTGCAGTATTAAAACATTTCAAAAGCCATGGAATTACATTCTGATGTAAATTTTGCGAAAGTTTATGAAGAAAGAGAAGCGAAATAAATCTTTCTGCTTGATAATTATTATGAGCAATCGAAATAAAATTTTCCTCAACGATAATTGTTACAAATAACTTCCGATAAATTTCCCTCATAAATAATGGTTGTGGGCAATGAAAAAAATTTTCCCTCGCTTTTCAATTGTGACTTGTGAAAATATTTTATTCTTGATCGTATTAATCAAGTTTGATTAAAAGGTTTAAGACCACTGTATATTTCCCATTTCTTGAAAATAAGAAGTTTTATTTAGAAAATTTTCCACACAAGGAGAGAACATATAACATTTGTACATAATTTGTAATATATGTTGCATGTTTTTCATAAACATATCCTGCTTTGTGTTTCGATACAACTTTTACTATTTTAGGTTATTTTATCAATTAATTATTTCAATTTTCGAACGTCGTATTGTTCCAGTAATATTGTAAAATCTTTATTAGATGCTTTTCTAAGGTTAGAATATGTTTCCGTAATTAGATTCTGGAAATATTCAATTTCCAAATGCTAAATTCTAAATATTTCATTCAGAATCAGCAAAAAGTAACAAAATTAATAATATTTTATCATACTTCGTTCGTTCGTCAATTTTTCAACTTAATTTGTTCTTTGGCATGAAATTGGTACAATGATGGAAAATTAAATTAATTGGTACAATAACGAAAAGATAAATTATTGAATTTTCGAATTCTTTTGTTAACAATAAATAAATTAAATTTCCACTCACTTGCATATAAGATTTACGCAAATTTCACTCTCACGTATGGATGTTCAATTTCATGTTGATATTATCTTGTTTAATTTTATCCAACGATATTATTTATTTTGGATTTTCACTTTTTACAACTATATTCAATGATTATATCATGATAAATAACTATACGCACTTTTAAGATGCATCAAAGGTGCAGTAAATACATAATTGTAGTAATAAAAATAATTATGAAGCAATAGTATATAAATACTCTGACGAAAATTATCTACAACTCTAGCGGCATAGTTGTTATCAAAAATATCAAGATATCACCTATCACTTACACTCTACAAAGTAATACAATAATTTTAATTGTAAAAGAATTAAAATTACTATTTGTCGAAACAAACGCCTCGATATAAACGAAATTGGACGTTAGTTTATTTACGAAAGAAAAAGAGAAGAGAAAAATTAAAAAAAGATTCAGCAAGCGTGTAATCAGCATCGACGAGTCATCTTTGTCAATTTCGTTGTTTCGCGAACAGATCTAGTAAATTGAATTCGTCGAATGAACGAGGGGCGAGGGAGGGGTGAAATGGTCGCAATATCATATTTCTTCAGCGGTCTCTCTAACTATCGGGCATCTTCGTCGCGGTGGCGAACGAAGAAGAAAGAAAGGAGGCCTGGGAGTTCTGATGCCACGGTAATATGGTTGGCCGATAAGCGAGATCACGTCGTTGCCATCGTTCATGCCGAAAGGCTACCTACCCCTCGTGTTTTCCAGTATCGGCTCCCGTCAGCTATCGATCATTTCCTCCGCCCACTCTTCCCGCGCCGGACTAACAATTTCCTGTTTCCTAAAGAGTTTACCGAACTGAGTTACAAGATACTTCCACCGGGAGGATCGATCTTCCCTATTCCCTACGCGGGATAGTCTATCCCCCGTGCCTGGTGATTCTCTTCCTTTTATTTCCACCTCTTTTCGTTCGAAGAGGTCGGACGAATAGGTGAATTTTCCGAAACTGAATTTTCGTTTTCATTAATTCCTTGAGCTGGGCCGGAGTTGAGCTACCTGTGTGATATTTTTAGATTTTTGGTTCATTAGGTAATTTTTGATATATATATATATATATTTTCTTATAAACACAGATTATAGAAGAGGGAGAGAGAAAGAAGTTTTGAACAATGAACAAATGCTCTGTTTCTTTTCTTTTTGTCCTTTTCTGTCCAGAAACACGGAAATTTGTTTAGATCCAAAGTGAGATTTCACTTTCATTTGTCACAAAATCGAGAAAAGGAATGCTCAAATGATCTGGTTCTCTTCTTTCTTCTCCTTTTACGTTTTTATTACATTTTGAGGAAAGTAGGAATGTCACTGGGTTCTAAAAGTGGATTTCAAGTTAATTTATCTCATTCAAAGATCAAGCAATAACTTATCGCAGTACTATAAGCTTTTCGATTTCTTCAAATTTCATAAAATTATAGAATCTAAATGACGCAAGAGATATTTTATATACAGTGTATTTCAGATCTCAATACACACAAAAAAGAAGTAGCTTGAGATAAAAGTTAAGTAATTTGAATGTGTCTGATCACTTGGCTCGTACTATTTTCCACTCGTGATGTATATAACATTTTTTTGCTCAAAATGATTTTTGACATATGTTGGCAAAGTCTGACGTTGAGATCTGTACTCTGTGGAATGTATATCTGGATACGCATCAATATCGATGCCTTTTCCAACCACTGCGATATTAACAAAACGTTTGGAAATAATCGACATTAAATAAGGACCTATGTTACATTTTAGTCGAGACTGACAGTAGAATATAGTATAATTAGTACAGTATTAAAGGGAGAGAGATGAAAGGACGTATGGACTTGGGGTCATGAGAGAGAGAAGAAAGTTGGTTGATGCGTTTCGTCTCGGAGTCACTGCCTAGACTCATCAGTGGGGCTGATGGCAGCGACTCCTTACTCCAGACGCTTGTTGTTGTAACTACCCGCTAGACTGATCCGATTACCCATCTTAGCAGGGTCCCGTACACTGCTTTGCTTAACGTCGGAGATCAGCAGTGTTCGAAACTCGTAGTTGAGGAATCCTAGGCCGCTACAGTATAATATAGTATAGACAATATAATATAGTATGACTAGCATAAATAGTATTATTAATACAGTTAGATTGCAAATATTTTGTGAAAAATCGGTATAAAATGGAAGAAAAGACCTTATGTTGCATCGAATCTTCCGAAAAAAACTTCAAACCGCGTTATCTCGAAACGTGGTAAATTTATTTGGAATAATTGCTTATCTTATTGGAGATGGTCATGCAACTTCTGCTGTTTTAAACACAGTTTTTACTCAAAAGTAGCGAACTTGAAAGTAAATGGAATTCAGAAATAAGAAATAAAAGTGTTTTCTCGCGTGCCGAGTATACTCGTCGAACACAGTTAACAGATCGAGGGCGAATCTGTCGTAGAATCGGAACCGCTTCATTTTCACGGAGAAATCGTGTCCCACGAACGACAAACGATCAGTCATCGGCATCACATTCCTCCATTACGTGTTCCTTTGTCGGACTATCGATTTCGCGTTTTAATCTAATTCTACTAAAAAAGCAAAAAAAGAAGAGAGAAAGAGAGTTAAAAATGAAGTGGAATCATGGAAATTCCATAGGCTCGAGGATAAACTGAGAGAACGATCGGCGGAATATTCGAAATTCGGCGCAATAAAAGCTTTCATCGTGGCTGAAAATCATGCAGTTTGAGGAACGTGGCTCGTTTATTACGTCGCTTAGCGACATTTCGTTGCTGCTCGTTTTTCTTCGACCACATTTTTGACGGATTGCCGCGACGATTCACGAAATTGTTTCGTCCCTTGAAATATAGCCGCGACCTCGTAGAACCGGGATCGATATGACAACGACGCGCGTGTGTGTGTGAACGCTGTGCACACATTGAAATTACGTCACCGATAATTTGACATGAAACCGGAAGTTCGTGTTCCGCGTGCTCCGCAAGGTTCAGAAACTGAACGAGAAATTTCTGTCGTTTGGTTTCTTCTGATCCGTGACACGAGAACGTAATAAGACTTATCATTGATTTTGACAATCATTTGACGAAGAAATATCTTTTAGTTTCATTCGATTCTTGCTTACCAATGAAAGTAATTATCATTGATGTAATAGTATCGAAAGATCATGATACGTTATTATTATACGGATTATGGATTTTTACGCATATATAGGATATTTTAAAATTCTACAATATAAATTAATTTTAAAATTTAAACAATATGATGAAATATACAAAGTATGTAAAATATAGTATTTCTTATGATATCTCGATATAAAACAATTTTTTACCGATATTTTATTTCTTTATTTATATTGTTAGAAATATAAATTTGTATAAAAATCCACAGTCTGATCATTATTATTATATTAACATATTAAAATACTATAAGATAATTCTTAGTTGCACGACGATACTTCAAGTGATTCAAGTATTTAACAATGAAATTTATTTTTCATAATTAACGAAGAATTAATAGTTTATTAAAAGTGTTAGTAATAAACACTGTAATAAACACTAAATTTATATATTTCTCCAAATTTTTGTAAAATTACAACATTACGTTTCAATACAAAGGGCATTCCTCGTTTTGTAATATTTTCTACTGTCGTTGTTAGAAAATATTTGTGGCAATAAAAAATCGTGTCGATAGATTCGAATAACTTGTACATTTGCAACGATACTCGACACACTCGATCTTGACCATCCACAACACATTCGTACACTTTAAAAAGCCCTCTTTTGCTACGCGACCCCCACAACTGATCCCTCGTTCTAAGTAGAGTTATTTCGACAAACGTCGAGTGATTTCTTTTTCCCGCCAGACACTACGATACTCTCATCTACACGTCTGTGGTAATTAAATTTAGAATCGATCGGATCGGAGTGTAGCGAGACGAGCTGCACAGGATTTACTGCCTATTCGAAATCGTCAATATTTGTACACCCTTACCGATCGAGAGAAACATTTTTCCAGACACGATGAAATCGCGTGTGCAGTATTCAGATGGTATAGGCGAAGTTACACGGAGAGCAAATCGAACGAACGAAGGTACGAACGATCGAACGAGTGAACGAACGAACGAACGAACGAGGGTGGAAAGTAGTTGAGAAATTTCAATCGTTTGTGTTGACTCGTCTAATAGATTCCGAGGAACGGGCAAACGGGAGCGCTGTTCTGATTCGATCAGACGGGACTTTCATTCGATTTGATGTTCGCCACGCTCTCATCCAAATTTAAATCATAGCACATACGATTGGATTCCGTTGTTTAAGTTATCGAACTTGCCCTCCTATCGATACCGCCATTTTAATGTTCCTCCTGCTTTATCTTTTCTCCGCCCGAGAAGAAAAACATCGATGTCAATTTAGCCGTTCCACTCGCATTGTTTCGTACATATTATTTCTCGAATATGTTGAAGTTTCGAGCTTCTCGAAAGAGTCTTCAGACGATACACAGTGAGGAGCACAGCTGTACCAACGACGATGAAAGACAGTTGATCGTCCGAATGACCCTTTGAACCTAAGAAGGATTTCAGTGACAAAAGAAAAATCTCTCTCGACATTCAAAATTAAAGTACCTTTCACACGTTACCAGATTATTTATAACGTTAAAAAATTTGATATTTCTTCATATATAATAACATGTAATTATAATTGCAATTCATAACAATATGCAATTATGATCTACAATTTGATACATTTAAGATATGTAATGTATTAAGGAATGCGATAAATTATTGCCTAAAATGGATGTACATAAAACAGCATTGTTTCTTGACGTTATTCTATTCATTCAAGATTTACATAATATTTAAACGAAATATACATTATTGAAGTGATACAGTGATAAAAGACTCACCGAATACTAAATCGTCAGTAAAGATGAAAAATTTGCTCATAATTGCAAAACTAAAGAAAGCTAAGAAATCAACCTCGTTTGTTTGTGTAGTTGTTAACTTAACCCAGATCATTTTACAATCTTCTATGAACCAAAGCATCACGATCTGTTGAATATTTTACGTTCCAGCGCTTAGTCATCCACGATTAATTATTTACAGATATTTTTCAACAAACCATGATCAACAAGCCGATCACTGGATCTGAAACTTTGCAAACCTAATTTTCTATTTTTCTAAACAAGTCGGATCTAATTAATATGAGAAACTATCGCGGAAGTTATTTCAGCCACATTGCAATCACGTCGTTCGCGTTTCATCATCGGCAAGCCCGGTGAGAACAAATATCGACGACACGAATTTGATATCCGGATCTTCAAGACGAGTTCCTTACAGAACGTCGATCGATTTTGTTGTATTATCCGACGTTTCAATAGCTTTCAGCAAATAAACGACGGCGGAATCGAAGCTTTCCCGAGCGTCAGAAGCGGCGGCAATTTTCACTTCCGATTTGGAACGGCACGCGTATAAAAAAAAAAGAAGGGAAAAAAAGAGAACCGATGGAAAATACAACGTTTCCTCCTTCGCAATGTACTGGGCGACGTTTCCGCTGCGGTTGGAAAACCATTTTCACCGGTAGAACGATGGAAAAATCAACTTCCTGCGCCGTGAACAACATTTTTGTTTCTCTGCAAACAATCAAACTGAAACTACCTAAGGCAATTCGTATCAACTCTTGACCGGTTGCAACTAATGTGTCAGAGCACGAGTCACGTGTTATTGGAGAGGCAAGAAAACTGGTTAAAAAAAGTTTTAGTGATGTGTACTGGATATGAATAATAACATTTTTATATTAATAACACAGATTTACAAAGAAGAGTGCATTATATACATTGCGTTGGAGGTGACAATACAAATTTGCTATAAAACTCGTTTCAAAAATTGGGAAATTTAAAAAAAAAAAATGGTCACACTTAAAAAAGTTATGGTAAATAAATCATATTATATTATAATAAATAAATATATATATAAATATATATATATATATAGTAATAATATTGGATTTTACCGTGACAATTCATCCTGAAATAAATACAAGTGTGCGCGTAGCAACATTGAAAACGAAAATCCAGTTCAAAGGGTTAAAATATAAAATACTGATGAAATAACACGAGCACGGTCGTTGGTTCGTCAGTCGTCGAAATTTACATACGTCTGTCGAAATTTAAATATTAAAAGAAAAACACGGACATCGAATCTCATGAACATTATTTATTTTTCAAAATTATACAGATCCTGAAGGATTGAAGCTTTCTTTTTTACTGGAAAATATAAATAACTCGATTCGGATTTGTTTACTGGAAAATATATATGACTCGAATCAAAAATCAGGAAGTTTATTATACGTACATATAATAGATACGAAGTCTACTATACATTAGTATACAAAAAGGGGTCGAGTTTGAAAATGTACTTGGAATTCAGTTAATTCTGGATTAGACGAAAATGAATAATTAACAGTGCAAAAATAAGTAAAAAATGTGAAATAACGTTTGTTTCATTTAAAACTTCATTTTCAGGAAACTGGACTTTGAATGCGTTTCGTTAAAAATCACCTTTGTACGAATATTCTTCGTAACTCTTCAAACTTGATTTTCTCCAGAAGGAAGTTTCAAACGAACAAATTTTATTTCTTATTTAAAGCATTTTTTCCACAATTTTTCATTTAGAATCATTACACAATTTCATTTAGAATCACTCTTTTTTCGGCTGTGCCATTGGATCGAAAACATTCTTTATATTTATGCAATACATTTGTACATTTCACGTCTTAAATTTGATTGACATTAAGACGTCGATACACGACTTTATCACAAATTTTTCAAAAGTTCTTCGTTTTACAATGAAAACTCCAAATGGCTTGACTCGTTTCACGGCACGTGAACCGTGTTAAGGGATTTAGGCAGAGAAAAGAACTGGATAAAAGCGGAGGAATTCGGAGCGAAGAACGGAGGAACGATCGGATGCCCCGAAGAAAGAAGAGGGGCATGTAAAAGAGAAGAAAAAGAAGAACGAGGAAGCACGAGCTGGAAAACTTTAGTCGCATCGTACGAGCTATTAGGACGATGGATCGACGTGTAATCGCGCAGGAACGCGCCAATCCGAAAGACAGACGCAGCCCTCTCGTCTTCCTGTCGCCGAAGACGTCGATCCGCGAATTAACGTCGGCTTCTCGCCGGCTCGCACGCGCGCGCGAGTTCATCGACGTCGATCTGCTGGAGAAATCGCGGCTCGTTCGCTGAAATATGCAACTGGCCAGACCGACCAGTTTGAGAATTCCCTCGCGGAATATACCGGGAGAGCATACCGGATTCCAGGGCCGTTTCAATCATCTTCCGCTATTGTAACTTGCTCTTTGCAATATTAACGGGACCACTTGCCGAGCGGTGCCGTCGAAGCGTGACAAATTATTGGCCCTGAAACAGAGCCATACCGTGGCAAAGAAAGGAGAAAGGGGAAGAGGAGGAGACGCGAAATCTCGCCGGTTGGTTTTCGTCATCGTCATAGTGTACGCCGCTTCTACGGTGTATCGGACCCAACTATCGATCTTTTCCACTAGGTCGACAATGTCCCCGTATTTGAGTCACTGCCGGGTCAAACGTGAATTATTATCTAACGTTTGGTGCTAAATTGCCCGATCTCTCGGGGTACTTAGCCAGGAGATCCAACGGGAGATCTTGGACATCGGACGTGTAAAATATAGAACGTGCGGAAAATTGTTTAACGCTTAGAAATTGTTACGCGGCAAAATTGAAATTCTGCATCGGGATAAAATAGATAAGCGATTTAATTTCCTACAATACAGTTAAATATATTTTTTGATATTATGATTAAAATACGATGAGATTATTATAACAGTGAAAGCGAAGAAGGTGAAAAAGAATTGATCGATCATCGAAGAGTGTTCAATAGCGGTCAAAATACATCTGAGTATTATTTTAACGCTTTGGTAATATTTTTCAATTACTTTGAGTTTTTTTTATGTGCAATGAACTGTTTTTTTAGAAAAATACTTTTTCCCCTGGTATCGGATATAACGATCTCTATTATCAGCCAGTAGAAGTTTTAACTTTATATATCGACGTTTATATCGATGAAAGTTTGCATCGTGTTCATTATGATGGAGGAAGTTTGCTCAAAGAATATCAATTACGTAAGATGGATTTAATACTACACTAAATGGAAGCTAGTGCTAACTAATACTTTTGAGTATTTCAATAAGTATATTTGGAGGACTGAGAATTATATTAATGTAACTCATTCTTACCACTTTTCTCATACCGGGAGAAATTATTTTGTATTTTATATCTTTCAGTCAAAGTTGCCATTTTTTTAGTAATAAAAGTAACAACAATAATCGATCATGAAACTAAACATATATAGCTTTCAACACTCATCAACTCAAATTATAAAAATTTAGATTTGCACCACTGTGATTCTCAGCTTTTCATTTCCCATGGTTAGGAACTGTTTCGAGACTATCCCGTAAATATAAAGTTCACGCATTGCGAATTGAAATAAATATCAAACATGTAAGAAGTAATTCGATTTATCGGAAATTTATATTTCGAGTTACAAAGGTTTTCACGGCGAAGCGGAAGGGAATGAAGATAAGTTTCATCTGGAGATTTTCGAGTTAAGGAGAGTTTCGAGTTATCGAGCTTCCACCATATCTTCATATCCCTCGAGGCGAATTTTGATAGGAGTACCATATTAGACTATTTCAAGTGATTTATGGATCTTCAACACGAAGATTAATTAAAACTCCTTATGAAGATTCGTCTTAACCTAGCAAATTCGTCTTATCAAACTCGTACCATACGTTAATTAATTTGTTATTAAGTGTTGCGCTAAAACAGCATCAGCTAAGAGGATCCATCCCCTTTCATTACTTTTCTAAGCCTCAATCTATCTTCATCAGCCATCTACAATGCTGTATTAGGATAAGATGAACGCCCGTTTTATCAAACAGTCTTGTATTCTAGAAACAATTGAGAAATACGAAAAAAAGTTTTTCATACATTTCAATACCGAATACTTAATCCTTTTACTTTGCGTAATTTTCAAACTCTGTTATGGAATTTACTGAATTTTTAATGACTTATTTAAAGCCCTCTTCAATAATTGAATGCCTCTTTTAGCTTTTGCTTCAAATCCTTCTTCGTTATTAATAATAAATAGAAAGGCTATTCGAAAATCTGCTACAAGTAGCCAGAACGAGATACTATGCTTGTAATTATCGTTGATATCAGTAACAATCTTGAACTAATATTTTAAGTAAATAATGAGATTTTTTATGGAAATAATTGATTTCAGGATCCATGTTGATTAGTCATTTCTTAGTACCTTTTTTTGAAACAATGTCCAGCTGCATCGATTTAAATATGGTAAAACAAAATTTTAATTACTATAGGAGAATACGCCCCGAGATTTACGAAAAGAGCTGCAACGTGACATAAATCAAAGTTCATTCTCAAAGATCATTGCTAGCTAATTACTGCTAACGCAATAAAGGAGATCAAAGAGAGGTAGAAATCCAATTTCACGAGGAAATATTACAAGAGAAAGAATCGTACAGATCAGATAACGATATCGACAGAGACTAAATCAAGTGCCTCGGGCTAAAATAGCACAATGATCAGTCAATTTAAAAATCACGGAAATAATCGAAGATGCTATCAAAGCGAATCGCGGATCCCGAACAGCCAGGGTTAATCGAGTCTCAAGCTTCGGCAGTCGATTCAACGATTGATTCGTGGAAGTTAAGCTCGTTCGTCGTTTAAGATTGTTTCGAGAGTCTGTCTAAACCAATTCTCGACCGACGAGACGGTCTCCGTTCTCCGCTAGCTAACGTGATTGTCAAAGCGAATAGGATTCACGATTTCCCTCGTTCGCGATTGATCTCTTCCACGCCGCGAATCGTATAGATTATAGACTTCTCAATTTCGTACACCAATATTGTCATTAATTTTATATCTTTCAAATTATGCGTATATTAAGTTGAATGATAATAATGATAATAGTGTATTTATATATATGATGATAATATAATAGTTTATATAATAATGAAAAAAATTGTACTTATATATATAATGATAATGTAATAGTTTATATAATAATGATAATAGTGTATTTATGTATTTAATCCTAATGAGATATAATAATAACTAAAAACGTAAAAATAAGTAAAGAAAAATAGTGTTGTTACATGTCGTGGTATTGAAGAACACGAATTATAAAATCTATTGTATATTAAATTATAATATTATATATTAAATTATTAATTAAATATAATATTATATATTAAATTATTAATTAAATATAATATTATATATTAAATTATTAATTTAATAATAATTATTATATATTAAATTATAATATTATTGTATCTTAATTATATTGCATGTAAAAAATTGTCTGACTGATAATATTCAAGATGAAGAATATGACTTGTGAGAATAGTTGCTTAATGTTAACGATTAAAGTACGTAAGACCGTAAGATCACAATAGCAAAAATGGCCAATGAACGCATAAGAACGCAATAAATTTCGTGTGATGTGGAATATAGTATACATATCGTACATTAACTTATTGCTTTCTCTCATTTATACCTCTTAATAATCAAGAGATTAACTCTAACCAATAAATAATACCAATAATTACATCTTTTTATAAATTATATCGTCACGTCCGAGCGTACAATTTCTTCACTCTGCGTTACGAAACGCGCTCCCGCTGACAAATAAATCAAATTAAATTAAAGGACAGACGCGTTGCGCTCCTTTTATTTCAAAGCAAAGTGGTTGAATGATTTTTAGGCGGTCGCAGCTTATGCCACCGAGACTCGCTCGCGGAAAGTTAGATAATTCCTCCGCAATTCCTTTACAACGGGAAGAAGTTTTCCCGATGCAAGCTGGCTCGGTCGACCGGTCGACAAATAAAATAATTCACCGTGATTCGAAAACCGCCGACTGGCATGGTCGACTGGGAAGCAAAAGGAAACTGCTCGGTGGCCATTCGCTCGTATCGTCGCTTGAAGCCCGGATTAATGAGATGTCCTCCAACGAGATGGGATTCATACGCGCCTTTGCTCGGACGCCTCGCGTAAACTCGAATCTCGTTTCGCTAAATCGCCGACAGTTTATTTCGTTCTTCGTAAACAATTGACGCGCGAGGTTGCTTTGTTACAGTCCGGTTATTCGTTTCGTTCGTCGTTTGTAATTAGAACGCAGCATGAAATACTAAATGAAGTCGTTCTTTCGTGTTTCGCGTTAATGCAGTTGCTGGAAAACAACAAACGATATAGCATTACGTGGAAGTGCAGAGCTTGTTGAGAGGTAAAAGTGACGTGTGTTGATTTGACGCTGATGGTTTTGACGCTTTGATGGTTTTTCGTTTGCTCGAGATATTTCACTTTTCGATCATTAAATTAGTGGGTTTTAAAAAGAAATCTTACTTCCAGTTCCATTTGCAACCGTAGATTTTACGTGATTCATTGAATAAAACATTATAATCGATTTGAAATTTTGTATATCTGTTTAGTTGTATCATTTTTAACAAAATAACAATCGTACAAAGCGAAAATTCATTAAACTTCTTTACGTGAAAGAAAACTTTACTTACAAAAATGATGGTAATGAAGATTTAATTCATATAGTGTTCAGATCAATCACTTGGTCTTAAGCATAAGCACAGATTAAATTCATTTTTTATTTTTTCCTTTTAGATGGATGCAACAACGTACATCGTTGTAGTTGCTAAAAATGATATAATAAAAACGATGTATTTGTAAAAGTTTATTATATTTTTGATCACAAGATATCTTTCTAACTTTGATATTTTAGTGCTCAGTGTTTAAATTTTGCCATAATGTTTTATATATAAAAATAAGATTAAAGGAACTCTATAAATGCATCATTAAAAGTTACAATAAAAATGTGAAATATAAAGTTACAAATGCCTATGTATGCATTTCAATCTCACATATTTCTATTTCTATTTATGGAGAACTTTGAAAATTAGAAAAATAAATAATGTGTATTTGATGGCTAGTCGTTTTTAAATTTAACGTCTTTCAACCGCGGCGAGTCACCCTATTATCACATCACGTTGCACTGAATTTTTCGAATACCTGAACATTATTTCTCTGTCAAATGAATTTTCCAAGTCGCAAGTCGTAAGTTAATAAGTGAAAATATTTCTCCACTTATTTTGACCTGTTTTGCACTGTTATTGCAACGAAAATAAACGAAGAAATATTTTTATTCATTAACCCTCTGTGTGATAAATGTGTGACGAACATACAGGACATAAATTTTGCCCGCGAGTTTGCACAGGAAAATTTGAAAATTGCTCGCAGTTAAACTTTTGTTGTTCTGATGAACATAATATATTTACTATACGTGTAAATGAAGTTATGCGCATACATATAGTAGATGTGTAATATTGTTAAAATTATAAAACATGTATTTAGTAAAAAATTAATATACGATATTAAAAATTAAAAGGAAAATTAATAGTGAAACAACTATCTCAAGCATGTAACAAATGTTAAAGATGATCCCACTGAAAATTGATACAATGGATTGAAATTGTTTAAGTATTTTAAATATGTATTCTTAGATTCTAACTTAAGGAGTATAATAATGGTAATTGATGTGTTTATAAAATATTTATATTTTTACTTATTGTATTGTATATATTATTTCAAATATTAGTAGAGTTTAAATACATACATTCAATATATTAATATAATATATTATATATATATAATTTATAAATATTTTAAATATATAATATATTTAAAATATTTTCTCAAATGTTTTATGCTGAAATTTTCCAAGGACGAGATAATAACTTTTCGTCGTTTCTTTTTCAGAACTAAGCGAGACATGAACCGAACTGAACGTTGTTTCCTCCTTTTAATGATCTGCGTCCTGCTAAGTAATTATCAAGTCAATTCGGATCGTGACGCTCGTTTGTCAAGAAAAAGGCGATACGTCGTCTTTCCAGAAGGTTCAACTTTCTCTGTGAGTTCTTACTCGATAAATTTAATTTGCTAATACTACGGCGACGATGGTTTTAATGTTCATCGTGACGTTCATTCGTGATATTTCTATACAATACAGGGTGTCCCATCTGATTTGATTGCTTCAAATATTTTCGTCATATTTGCAAAAGAACTTAAACAGAACTTGTATTATATAAGAACGAAATTTGACTTTAATAGGTAAAATTTTTAAATAAAGATATTTTTTGAGATAAATAAAATTAAAAATTTTGAGATTTTTTTTGGTGAACACTCAGAAATGTCACAATTCGTGATTTCACGGACGACGTGACAATTTTTAGTATTTATGACATCAAAAATAAATTCACATGCTATCCTAACATTGTTTCAGAATTTCAATTCAAGATCATCTGTTAAACACATTTGACTATATCTAACACGTGCTGTATAAGATACATGCTATAGCAAAAAATACTGACGACATTAAAAAAAAAAGTGATCACGATCAGAAGAAAATATTCTTTTTCTGTAATCATTCAAACTCTATTTGAAGCATTTCTTACTTTGAAATGTTTAGGTACTCGGTCTCGAGATGGGACACTCTGTAATATACATATATATATATATATGTACGTGCCTTTAACGTTTTATACAGGAGATACGAGATCCGCTAGAAAACACTGAATCAAACATGAGTTAGATCGGTTCCTCCGACATTCGCGGTTGCCTGTCCTGCCAGACGCTTATATAAATTACATGTTAAAATTTACAGCGATCGCGATTCATTACGCATCGCATGAATAATGCCGTGTAATGAATTCGACCCATTCATCGCTTAAATTATTGCAATTTACGAGAGGAAGTAGCGGAATGTTCTCATTGATCGTTCGCTCTGTTATTACGTACAGGTCGCGCTGTGTCTCACCACGCACACAGAAACGCCGGACGATGACATTTTCACGGAAGGAATCAATTGGGGTATCTCCTACGATTTACCAAACGAAAGCAAACCAGCTCTCGAGCCTTTCTTACAGTTGAGACGCGACGAAGTTAAACCAGCGAAGAAACACGGCCATCAGTCGACGATCAACGCGATCAACAAGAACGCGATGAAGTATTCCGGATGGAACACTAACGATAAATATTACGTGAAGCCTGGGAAGAGGAAGTACCACAAGTCAGATTATTACTACTTGCAACGTAGACACCGGAGGGAACTTTACAGCAAACTGGAGACCATTATGAACGCGTAAGTTGTCAGTTAGAATATCGAAGTTACAGACAAAAGTCCAATTTATTACTAACGTTAGAATTATCTTAACATTACAATTATCGCTGACTTATATATTTATATACTTAGTATTTGTATAATTTCTAATAATCTAATATTTTTAGTATTTAATATTAATTTTAGTGTTTAATATTTTTAGTATTTAATGTTAATTTTAGTGTTTAATATTTTTAGTATTTAATATTAATTTTAGTGTTTAATATTTTTAGTATTTAATGTTAATTTTAGTGTTTAATATTTTTAGTATTTAATATTAATTTTAGTGTTTAATATTTTTAGTATTTAATATTAATTTTAGTGTTTAATATTTTTAGTATTTAATATTAATTTTAGTGTTTAATATTTTTAGTATTTAATATTAATTTTAGTGTTTAATATTTTTAGTATTTGTGTAATTTAATAATTTCTTTGAAATCTATATGAAAACGGAAATCAATACATTTCTTACCTTACTTTTCAAAATAAATATTATTTATTTTGCATTTGTCACGATCGTGTGACCGAGAATTAACAAAATCTCTTAACATTTCAATTGTTTCAATTGTAGCAATCAGATAATTAAATTTTATTTATTCGCCGAATCGAATTCCTCGTGTCTCGGACTCTGCTAACACATATACACGTTAGCAAGAAAGATTGAATCAAATTAAGCATTGTTGACTTCTTTGAGACTAACCCTCAGAGAAATCCACTTTGTAGGCGTAAGAGCGTCGATCTTCCCCCATTTGAAAATCATAGGGACGAATAAATTTTCGCAGAGTGCGCCAGGCCGAGTGGCAGCCTCTATAATAAAATGTAACGGCGGCTTTAGGAGTCTGGACGTGATCGAACGATCGCCGCCGGCCTTCATGGAGAGCCGTCGAGCCATCTCAGTTTTTTTCCGTATCATCTGCGATGATGTATTTCGGTCGCGTTAGTATAAAACGTCGACGTATCGACGTGTAGAAGGGAATCGTCGCGGATGAAAGTGTCTAAGCCCCGAGTCGAAAAAACCGGGGGAGAGACACCGAGGAAAATATCGATTCCACTTCTCTTTCCTGATTTTTCTTGAAATCACGGCTAAATAAACCTCGCGAGAAGCGTGTTCGGAAAAATTCGTCGTGACTTTATATACGAGCGAGCTTACGTTTCATATCTTCTATTTTATCTTCGATGAAAACGATCGAATCATCTTCCTCATTTATATTGGATACAAAGTACCAGTATTTAAAAAATACCAGAGAGAAGAAGAAAAACGAAGAGAATATATTTCTTTTTCTTTGGAATATATTTATAAAATATAAAATGTGGAATTTATTAAAGTGATTATGTCTTCTAATGTCTTTTAATATGCAGTGTAAATAAGGATGAAAATTTCGTGGTCGGACTTTCGTAGCATTAGTCACTTAATTAGAAATTACATTTACTTTATACATTATACTAATTACATATACTATATACATACAAAAGAAGTGTTTAATTCTAGAACTACCAAAATGACCAACTTGTAATTTTCCATAGTAATTTTTCAGATTTACAACGTTTCACTTTCTGAGATTCGAATAATTTCCCATGAAATTATACTCTTTATTACGTCAGAGAATTTTTGCTCTCTCCAATTTTTACACTTAACAAATATTTCAAATGTACACTTGGGTTTGTATCTGACACGATGGTGTAGCAACACAGCCACTTTCCTGTTCTTCTTTTGGCCATGTGGTTGGGATTATTGTCGCGTTGGAAGCAAAATGTTTCGATTACACCTAATTTAATTACAGTTCATAATGAATTATCTCGCAACGCATCTATATATTCCTGAGCATTTGCTGTTGAATAAATGCACAATTTCCTACGTTATTGTACGCCCCTAAGCCACTACCGTATTTCACCGTTGGTCGAAAATTTCCACTTTAGTGTCCGGTTTTACCAATTCAAATCTTGTTCTGTCAGAGCCAAAAATTTTGGATTATACTCTGACCAAAGAATAATGTAGTTTGTAACAAGAATATTGCATGTGTGACGATATTAAAAACAAAAGAAAATATCTTTTTGACCTTATTTAGAATTATATAATGTTGCGTTATAAATATTAACAATAAAATATTACAATAGAGTATAATTTAATTATCAAATAAATATTTATATTTTTGTCATTATACTCTGATCATTCAAAAACTAATTTCAAAATAGATATAATGAAAATCACTGTTCATTATTTCACTGTGTATTAATCAAACTAAGATTCATCATACTCAATACATTTTGACCATTGTTGACACAATTATTAAAATTTTCAATTAATCGTCATTGAAATCATTTCTTGGAAAACAATGCTTACTATCTGCTTTTACTGCATTTGAACAATGTTTGAAGTTTCCTAAAGAATTTTCGAATTCAATATAGATCCACAATATAATATTTTACTCGAAAGAAATGTCTATTATATTATATTTGATTAGTTTTGAACTCAACAATATGTTTAGCCATTAAAAATAACGTTGCACATTTGTTAAATCGGATATTTCACATGCAACAATCTAATAGCAGCGAATAAATCGGACAAATAATTCATACTTTTCTGACTCGTGCTCACCCTTAAACAGCTTCACCGTGAACCGTCTCCTTGAAAACTATCGTAGCACCACGTAACGCTAGCTACCTTTCCCCGACATGTAGAATCAATTTTTGGGCGCAAGAAAATGGCTCCCTATTTGTTCACGTACTCCACGCTTTCACCTCGGCGGTGATGCATTTATCTTCAGCGAGAAAATTGCCAGAAAGCTTTTAATTTCCATCGTTTTAACTATGAACAGTAGCGGATCTAACCACTGCGCCAGCCTGAGGCTAATAGTCATCGGGACTCCGTTTCATTTCGCGACGCGAGAGCAAAATTCTATCGCAAAATTTTGTAAAACATAACTGTGATATAACAGAAAACTATGGATTGTAACAGTAGAAATGTTTTATTGTTTCATTAAAAAATTTAATCGTTCCTCGACCGTAGTGTATTTATTCTTCTTTACTGACACTCTGGAGGAAGTTTCCCTTGCTCTGCAAATGTTAAATAAACATATCGATTCGACAAGCGTCGTTTCAGCCAGGCTATTTTTATCCCAGTATTTGCGTAACAGTAACAAGTACATCTTACGCAATTCCGATCGTTGAATCAAATTTTCTTGACAAGCACTCTTGAAGGCCCTCATGCTTGTCAGCGTCATTACCATCAAGGGAAATTCGCCCGTGACTACGGAGATAAAGTCAGGCGAGTCGAAAATTAGATATGTTTTCACGGACGGATAGAGTTCTGTAATATTCGGACAGGGATTATGGAAATTAGGGTGTGTGATTGCGTTTGTGCATTAATACTGATTGTACAGATACTTGGAGTGTCTCTGTTGGAACGTCCCACTGAATCACCTTTGATGTATTATGTGATGATAATCGTATCAAATTGATCGGTAGATGTTGAGTATCTAGTTAATCGCGGTTTGATCGATGGATCACGTGGACCTGCGTTTTCGAGCGTAATTTGCAAGGAGATTTCGGTAAACGAGTGTAATTGGCAAATACAATGAATCGAGAGTCGAGGAACGCCATAACCGTGGCTGATAAAACAATTTGAACAGAGGCAACGTGCAAGGGGATCGTCCGATCTGCGCGAGTTTACCAAGCATCGTAGCAGTAATCCCATTCGGTTTCTTTCAATCCCCTTTTCTGCCAGGGAACTCTGTTCTCCCCCTCTCCAAGAAGAAATCTCCCTGAATTAATGGCAGGCATTTACCCGAATTGGTGATCACAGGATACAACTTTATTTCACGCGGCTGTGCATTCCCTCTGCGATGTTCTCTGCTCCACCCTCTGCCAGTAAATATTACATATTTCAATGAAAGTCCCGGCTAATGTCGAAGAATATTTCGCAAGTGAGGCGTTTTCTTGTAATGCCGCTACACTGCCAAGAGAGTTTTAGCTTCTATTACTAAATGAAAGTGATTTGTTTTTGTGAATTAATGGGGGAGGGTCTGTGGTTATTTTCTAAGAAATTAGCGCTAACTTTCTAAAAGAACCGCTGACTAATTTGAAGTAATCAAGATTCCGTTTGTTTTTGTCTTCTCTTGTTTTCTCGAAGCGAAACTTCTTTCCAGGGGGATTTTGTGACATAATTTATCAATAAAGATACTTTTCTCGTTGCCGTGCACGTGTAATTATTTCTTTGACGTTGTTGATAATTTATTTATGTTCTTTTATTTTCTTTCTTCCTACTGAGATTATTCGAATAGAAACAAAAGTTAAAAAACTATATTTTACATCGTACAACTACAGAATTTGTTTATTTTAGTCAATTCTTCCGAATAGAATGACAAATAATTTGAATTTCAAAATTGATTCGAATTTTAGATATTGTGGTTTGTGTACATATGAATCGTAACCGACGTAACAGCATCTACTCTGGGAATAATTGTTTTAATTTTAATTACCTTTGACTTTAGGTCTATGAGTTTACGTACGAGAGATACTAACGTATTACAAATTTTATATATTTCTGATGGCAATTGACATAACAGAATCAGAAAATGAGAGATTATTTCAGGAACCACTTATTCAAATGAAATATCGCAACTCATTCTAAATAAAAAATTATATTATTTGACAATCAAATAACGAAACAATTTGATTATTTCATAATTATTTAACACTAGAATTAGCGATTGAGGCACAAAATAAAAAAATGGGGAAGCTTTATGGTACAATATATTGCACGAACTTTCTCAAACATAAAATATCACAATCATAAAATTTCTAACAAAAATTATAAATTGGTCATTTTAAGATTCTGGTATTAAAAAATAGTAAAGAAAGATAGAGAAACTATAGAAATAACGACAGATAAGGAACAACACATTATTTGAATAATCATTACTTTTCCAACATTTTATCATACAAATAATACCAGAAGATGATCCAAGAAATTTTCGCATTTTCGCAAATGTGATTGTCATCAATCGTCTTCTCCGATCGCAGCGAACAACGCGGACATTCTGCGCCTTAAAAAGTAATTTATTATTTTCTGATACATATCGACGTGGACCATAGGTTGCAAGAGCTTTCATACTTCACCGTGTACGATAATTTTCCAAGATCGATCGGAGCTTCGCGGCCACTCAAATCAAGGGTGAAATTATTGGAGGGCGTGGAACGAATTTTTGAAACGCTGCTTCAAAGGAGACTTTAATCTTTCTGGAAGGAGGGTCGGACCAGATGAGAAAACATCGTGCCCCCTCCTCCCTCCCCAACCCCCCTTTCGCCGTTCCTCGCGCGCAACCAGACGCTCGCTCATCGCCGAAAGAATACATTAATACGCGTTCCACCACCCACCACCCTCTTTCTTTTCTTTCCCTTTGAACAATCCCAAAATTGCGTTACCTGGCAATTCTTTTGCAACATTTTTCTCTCGCTCTCCTCAATAGCCGAATGGAAACAATGCGAAGGCAATCTTCATTTTCCATTATTCCTTTCAGTTTTCATTTCGCAGATCCGTTAATCGTGTTTTCATTTTTATAAGATTCACCGTTGATCAAATTTTCGCTTTTTACGTTGTTGTTCGTATCTTCGTGTATAATTTCGAGGCAACGCGAGGTTCTTGCTTTTCTAAAATAGTTCTTGAATAGTTAAGGATTAAGAATTGGATTCTTGAGCACGAGAGATACAAGATAATTTTCTAATTATATTTCATGTTTAATTGTAATTTCTTTATGTATATTTATAATTATATTTTTATGAATACAGTTAAAAAAATAGAACTTGAGCAGAGGTTTCTTGTATCTGTAAATTCTCGGATATCGAATCCCGGTCACGTAGCTCGCTCGCTGCTACAATTTTTATTATTATTTTAGTGTATATTCTTCGTTGCTAAATAAGATATCAAAAAACTATAAAATAATGCTAAAAAATATCTTTGTCGCAATGATTCGCTGTTCGATTTCGGCAATAAACGATCGACTTAACAAAAATTTTATACCGAATATTTTACATAACATACACTTATCAAGTTACAAATCCATATATCTGAAAAATTTTATTTTATGTGCCTTCATATTTGTTTTATTGTTGAACAACTATCAGTTCTCAAATGTTAAAATTTAGTAAATTAAATTGACAATCTCTTGTCTACCTACAGAATGTGAGACTTAGTTTCGTTTTAAAATATCCTTTTAAAAGTTTCCTAAACACATCTCGTTCCAACTTCATTAACAATTTCTTTAATCAGAAGCGAATATGTAATCAGACAAAACTTAATGCGTCAATAACAACGTTATTCAAATGTCCACCTTAGCTTTACAATATAATTATAGGTATTTTGCCTTATTTCCCCATTCTAATCTCTCGGTTCTTTCAGGATGAACTTCGACGGAAGAACGTGCATGCTCCGAGCGCTGTGCGAGGCCTCCCAGCGGTTGATGCCCAAAGGAAGCACTCTCATCGAGGAGATGATGAGGATATCATTCTCGTAAGGTTCACCGAGGGCAAAGGGAAAGAGAATAAAAATGAAAAGGGGTTCCAGCAATGCGCGGATTCCAAGGGTCCCCTAACTCTCCATTTTCGATGTCTTTCTTTCTTTCTACTCGGATAAGGAAAGGGATGGGAGGGGGAGGGGGGAGGGCGATGGGCTTTAGTCGGGGATCGATGGGATTTCGGAATAATCTCGTTTCGGTCGGAGAAGGAGGCGAGCAGAGCCAGTCGGAGACGAATTTTATTAAGCAAATAAGGTTAAAAGGGTACCCTCCGCAGATATTTCACGCGTTTCATCCTCCGATATACCCCAAGTCGCGCCATTTCTTTGGACCTCTATCGTCATTCGCGTACGGAATTAGCGTTGAATTCTATAAACACCATGATCGTTTTCCCACGGTTTGTTTAATGTTTCTTATACACTAATATAAAATATATAAACTATACAATTAAATGTTCATATTATAATAAATGTAAATGTCTGTTACATATAGATGAAACACTGAAAATTTGACGTAGGCAACGTCGGTTATGATTTTCTGCTCCACGAGTCACGATAATTTACACGACTTCGTCGGATCCTCTTCGATTTTCCTTAATTCGTCGCCGTGCGCAGCTGAAGAAGGCTTCTCGAAGTTACAGAGACAGGTTACAACGTTTCATTCCGTTCCTTTTGATTGTTGCAGCTTCCCTTTGAAGCGGCTGTTCAGTCACGAGCCACAGGAGCATCACGCGTACAGCAGAGCTCACAAAGCAGGCCATGAGGGCCATGATTGCGCCACCATGTTCGCCGGATGCAGCTTCTCCCTGATCGACATGGCCCTCGGGAAATACGACGCGCGACGGCCTCAACTTCCGCCAGAATATGCCGATACGGCTGAATCTTTCGACGACTGGACCAGGTACAACATGAAATAACACATCAGCTCCAGAGAAATATTTTCGGAATACCTCGGCAAAAAACTCTGTTCGACTCGCGAAGGAAATGTCGTTTCCCTCGATATTAACGTCGTATCGCGTGAGTTTTCTATTTCAAGATATTTTTTTGTATATTAGAGCTCTTTCTTCGCAATAAAATATCGTTTGCCACTTTGTAACTGGTTATTTTGTTAATTGGTTATTTGAAGTTTAGGAAAATTTGCGTGCAGAATAGCAAGAGATATATTTATATATAAAAGTTACAAGATATTCGATATAAATATATATTTTGTAAAGATTGGAAAACTATTTAAACAGATATAATATATTCTACCATATCAATAAGCTTCGATATTCAGTTTAACATTTGTTATATTCTTAAGATGGTTATTCATACTACTAGTTATTTTTATACCTACTAGTTTTTAACTAAATATATAATAAATATCCTGTGACTTCTATATTTGTATACTTTTTGATTCGTTTCAAATTTTAGCATATAATAATAATAATAATAGATGTCTCCTGTTTTAATAAAATTTCGAAATCCTTGTCCCTGTCCTTCTACGGCAAAAATTGAAATATTTTCGCAAGATCACGTTTTCTATTCACGTTATCCTTCAGTTTCAAAACTTTTTCAGACATATTTCCGCAAAAAATAATAAAAAGATGATTAAATGAATACATTACCTGTTCCCAGTTTTGATTGAATTTACAAATTACAAAATTTTGTTCTCACAATATGTTAGTCGATACTGAATGATCGTTACTACAGAACAAACGTACGTGGAAACGTGAATCAGATCATGAACTAGATCCAAAGAAAGTACTGCGAAACTAAAGCTCGATGCAGTAATGAAAAATAAACTTTAAAAAATAAATACTCAACGTATTGCATTTAATACCTCAGAACTTTGACAATAATTGAACAAGTAAATGTAGTTTCAAAATATATTGCATGGAATTATATTTACTTACTCGCTCAAAACAAAAAGTGTCAACATAAAAGAAACATCTTCAATTGTGACTTTTCCCTATATGTACGTATAAATCTGTGTAACTCGCTATATCTTCGCCCATCAGAACCTAAATGATAATTCATTTAATGCATTAATGTACTGTACTCGAATGATACCAACTCGCTACGAGATACAAATTTTCAAGAAATTGAAAACAACTCATCGCGCGCGAGTTACACGAGCCAATTTCAACAATAGAAATATCCGAAACGTACACGGCTATATTTTCGGTAATTGGACGAGCTTGCCCCTTCGTTAGGGGGAGAACTTTAGATAGAATCGAATCGATGAAATAAGCGAGTACGGAACGAACGAGAGCCACCGTAGCATCCGCTCGCGTTCGGCTCACCGATGTCGAATCGACGATAACGGTTCTTTGTAATATTGTTACATCGTCGGTCACGGCGATAATAGGATTACGTATCTCGCCGGGTCGAACATTACACGAAATCGTGAAAACTGTTTCGCATACAATTGCAACTGCAAACAGACAGCCGAACAAGTGTGAGAACAAGTCGGCTTTAACTGGTTGTCGCGCGGTTTTGCCGATTTGCACAATCGCCGAACGCCACGATAACAAATGGAAAGGTTTGTTAGTAACTTGCCGCGAACCGAGCTATCGACGATATCGATACGAAACCTCGAAAGCGGGGGACTTAGCGAAATTGGATCCTCTCGAATCTTTTTTTTTTTTCATTCTTCTATCTCGTTCTTTTCTTTTCGGCTCGGTCCTCTGCGCGCACGCATCGATTGTCACCACGGTTTCCGCTTTACCACGCGGCGATAGGGCGTCCGCGATGACGATAAGAGATGAAAAATCGTTGCTTGTTGCCCCGGCCAGCGACGGGACGCGCCGCTTTCCACCGATGAACAACGGTCAAAGCCCCGGCGCTCGCAAACCTGGAGAAATTGATTTTGGATTTATTCGGCGACGTCACCCGGCCGCAGCCTCTCCCTCGAGGACGAACGATACTTCCGCCGCGTGACGGATCACGCTCCATCGTCCGATGGACGCGCACGGCCCTCCGGATTTTTGTCCTGCCCCGTTTTCACCGTTTTTCGTCGCCAGGAGTTTTCGAGATTCCCGAGATCTCGTCGTCGGCACGATCGATACTTGGAGCGTTCGTTGGTTGCGCTGCGTTTAGACCAAACGAACGAATGCTCGTTTGCCTTCCGCGTTGACCAAATTCGTGCTGCTGGTATTTGCATCGTTCATTACGCTGATGTCGCGCACCCTGGCTATTGGAACTCGGACCATCTCGGAATTTTCAACGTTGTACACGTTTTTGGGAGAGTTTGAGCGTAATTTAATCGCGAGTTTTTGTTTAATTTGTTGGTTATTTGTTTATCACAGTATTTGTTGTTTTATTAATTATTGCAGTATACACGCAAAATATATGTTACTGCTATTTTTAGTATTTGTCGTGAGAGCTGTGTCATTTATCATGATTTTGAGTTTTTATTGTGAGAACGACAGTCACAATAAAAGACAGATTGAGCATTGACTGATTCTGATAGAATACTAACTCAAAATTGAAAACATTCTCCATTTTGGTTTTTCAGAAGTTTGTTACTAACTTTCTTGCAAAGAAAATGACACAACTCGAAAAAATGTTTTTCGCGAGAATTTTGAGCAAAATTGGAAAATTATTTCGTTAATCGAGGAAAGGACAGGATTCGGGGTAATATAGTATTTATCAACGTGTACTTATTCATAATAACAATCAGGACAGAAGAAACACAATGGCACATGGCTCAGAAAAAGCGACGTAATTTCTCTCTATCTGTCAAATTATGAAGATAAATGAACAACATTTTCATAATTGATCGTAAAATGTGTCTGCAACATTCACACAGTGATAGCTCGAAACAAGAAGAATTTGTGTCTGAATATCTTTTTTAATTGTGAAGATGCAATTCGAATACTATTAAGAGGTCAATATTTTACAGGCCTTGTTTCTTCAACGACTGTTTCTTTCCGAAGTTTTCGAGATCACCAATACTTTTTCCGAATAACTACATATCTTTCTCTGTCGCACAACGTGTAGCTGATGAAAAAATACGTTCTCTGAATTCTTTGAACACTGATAATTAAGATCAGACTCAAAATTCACATTGCAGACTTTGTAAATCTGAAGAAAATTAAAAAGTTATTCTTTGCAACGCTAAGATGAACTGCAGAAATGCATTTTACCAAAATATTGAAAATTGAAAGCAATGCTAGTTCAATAGGAATTCAAAGGCTGTAGCTCGTTCTCCACTTTGACCAAATTCGTGCCAGCATTCGTATCAATTGGTACTCTAAATTCTAAGCGTTGACATATGTTCGTTTCCTCTAAACGCGCCATTAGAGAAAGTTTTGTTCCAAGCGGCGGCTACGCGAACTCCCGTGAACTCGAGTCGTCGTTCTATTTGACGAGGAAATGATACGAACGAAGGATAAACCCGCCTCGTTGATTTCCAAGCGGTGCGCGTAGAACGGATAAAGTAGAACGAGTCGGTACATAGTCAGACGTGACGCGAACGTGGCTTGTACGTTGTCCCTACGTCACTGAAGTAAAATAGCCCGGTAAGTAGATGAGTGAGTGGAATAGCACTGTACGTGGTCGGGAATACCACGTCCGATCCTCGTAAAGCGACTGATACCCCTGGACGAGAAACGAAGCGGAAGATGGTGCATATTTTTCGTCCCGAGCTAGCGGAACGAGTTCTTAAGTTGATATCCAAACGGAACGGGTGGTACTCTGTCGAAGATGAACGTCGACGCGAAATTTATTGATATTTGGCAATGATCGCGAGTGTAATGCAACTCGTCCGAAGAGTAAATAATCTTGAAAAGTCTAGATTTAAACATTGACGATATTTGTAAAAATTCTTCGCTTTGTTGTCAAAGTGTGTTTCTTCTTCGGCTAGAGCGTCTTTCATTGGAATTTCAAATCTTCCAAGTAGGAAGAATGGATTTTCTTATGCTGCTATTTACTTTTTAATTAAAAAGATCAGTTGTGGCAGTTATGTTGATTTCTATTGATAAATTTTAACTTACCAAGAACCCTAGTCATTGAAAAGTCTAGATTTAAACATTGACGATATTTGTAAAAATTCTTCGCTTTGTTGTCAAAGTGTGTTTCTTCTTCGGCTAGAGCGTCTTTCATTGGAATTTCAAATCTTCCAAGTAGGAAGAATGGATTTTCTTATGCTGCTATTTACGTTTTAATTAAAAAGATCAGTTATAGCAGTTATGTTGATTTCTATTGATAAATTTTAACTTACCAAGGACCCTAGTCATTGAAAAGTCTAGATTTAAACATTGACGATATTTGTAAAAATTCTTCGCTTTGTTGTCAAAGTGTGTTTCTTCTTCGGCTAGAGCGTCTTTCATTGGAATTTCAAATTTTCCAAGTAGGAAGAATGGATTTTCTTATGCTGCTATTTACTTTTGAATTAAAAAGATCAGTTGTGGCAGTTATGTTGATTTCTATTGATAAATCTTAACTTACCAAGGACGCTAGTCATTTTGTCGATTCAATGTATCGATTAAATTTTACTTTTTAATATTAGAGTCACGAAAGGAGATTATTATCGAAGGCTTAGCATCATTATGTTTCTCATCCAGATTCTATAATCTGACTTTCCAAGTAAAATCAAATATGACTTGCACTAACATACTTTTATTTCTTAAATTTTGATTACCGCATTCGGGAAGATACGCGTTTATTATTATTTGGCTATTGCTCAAACCTGCAGCGTCTGGACTGTCGGCGACCTCCCCTTGTTAGTGCATCGCTAGCGCGTCGATGCGTGAACCTAACCTGACAAGTGGACGCGTTAGAGCAACGAATCTCGTTGCTTCTCAAGCGGATTTTACACGTGCGAGAGACGAAGGAAACGGCGAGAAATAACGAGAGAAAGCGGCGAAAGAAGAGTTAGACGCTTTTCTTGTCTCAATCGCGCGGATAAAATTCAGTAGAAGCGAACAGATATCGATTCCGTGACAGTGACACCGCCCCAGTTCGTGGGCCAACCCGGGCGTGGTGTAAGGCCGCTTATAACAACCCTCTTTTCCACGACACCGTACCGATTCCGTACAATTAACCGCAATTCCCCTTTTTGGCTGAAAGGAGTAAGAGCTACTTTTTTTCATCCGTCCCGACGTCTCTCTCTCTTTCACGTTTTTCACCGCGCCGCATCGGTATCGGAGACGTCGTTTTTTTATGCACAAGATGCCTCTCAAAGCGCATTTTCGGAATTATTCCGGGCCATTGGAATATAATGACCTTTAATTGAGCGATTTAATTATTATCTATTAATTTTTAATTACTTGTCTATTAATTTATTTAATTATCTTACTTTTTAGTTTAATTTGTTTATTGACAAACCTGTTTTCTATCGTTGTCAAATTTTCTTCGCGCCTCAAAAGTAAAGTAAAGGCTGATCAATGTATGAGACATCTTTTTCCCCTGATTTTGGAATTTGGTATCAAATGTTAGATTACGACGGTCTGATTTTTATCCTCATCCGTCTCTTGGATCTTTATATTGTACGAGTGTAATATGTAATTTTCGATATTTTCCAAATATGCTGCCAAAGTTGCAAATAACAGTTGGAAATGACGACAGGGAATACATTGTCTTCTAATTATTATTATTATACATTCAATGCACTACTTGTTTATCTAAAAGAAACGATCATAACATTAGACAAAACTAAAGAAAATAAAATCACGATATGAAATTATATACACGAGTGTATAAAAATTTGCGTACATCTTGAATATGGATGAATTTACTCTATTTATTATCAATAAAAGAATTTGCAAATCTAACCATTTATTTTCTCATCGTGTATTAATTCTTTTGCCACTGCGTCAATTATTAGATACCAAGGGACAAATTAAATTAGATAATTAAGGGACGGATGAGGATTAAGAACAAGCTTAAAATTAAGGAACATTACCGCTCGTTTTACTTTCTAAAAATTCAAAAGCTGCAATTCTTGGGCCACTCTATCTATCTGTGGTTAATCATCGCGGCTGTTTGTCGGCAATGATTAATTTCTATTAGCAGTAAATCGTGACCGATTATCACCGAGGGCTCCCATTACGGAATAGTTGGAATTTAATTTAGGTGATTACCCCGGGGACCGGAGTTAATGGCTGATCGATGCAGGAATCATTACGCAAAATGACGAGCTCGTCGGAGATGTACATAGATGTGTACAACTGCCTCGAGTTCACGGATCGCGTTTCGCTTTTTCACGAACGAACGATCGTTCTTTATTCGCGAAATTCTGAAATACAATTGGCTGGCTGTTTAAGTATAAAGAACGAGGTTTACGGCGTTTGTTTTCGCTGTCAACGGCGGGGAGAGACTTTCCAGCGGATTCGAACGTCGAACGCCAGTTACAAAAGTTGTCGATATTAATTGGTTCTTCTGACAAAAATCCTGGATGAAAAGTTCAACCACGCGAAAGCGGTATGCATGTTGCATCGAAACTGGTTACACGACGAAAGCAACGAATATTCTTAGATTGACGTAACTTAGATTGGATTTACAAACAACGGATAAGTAAAAGAGACCAAAATCGATCGTTGCATTCTTTGCTATACTGATACCATAAATCAAGATGTCAACATCAAGTAACATCATCCTGTTTGATTCATTTCCATTTATTGTTCTATAACATGATATAATATTCAAAAATGTACCTATTTACCATAAATGTGCAATTTTTAAATTTATAATTGTTGTTTCCAACATAATAATTAATTTGTAAAACATGCATAATATTCGTACTTCTCTTCGAGTATTATTTCCTTAATATTAAAATTAAAGACTATTAAAATATAAAACTTGCGTCAAATTGTGGCTTGCATAAAATAAAACAAAATTTTTTTAATACAATAAAAAAGCACAAGCTTTCATCTAAATCCTCGTTAATTAAATTATTCAAATCTCCAAAAATCTAAATCTGTAAAATTTTAAGTCCATAAATTTTTTCAAAATTAAAATTATCAACTGTCTTTATGAAAGATCGAATTTTTATTTAGATACTCTACGAATAATTTTTATTAATACGAAAGATTTATTAATCAATTAACGTTGACTCTGCAATCATTCATCCTTTCGAACTTAGCAAGAGAAGGCACCTCCTTTCTATTGAATAACTCAAACAGAGCAACTCAACAGCATATGGTATGATACGTGTGTGCACATTACGGGTCGCATTCGCTAATATTCGATTAGCCTCATTGCGAACAATGGAGAACGTGACTATCATACTTGGAAGGCGACACGATCGTTCGAACATTTAAACACCTGTAACGCTATGAATCACGTCGGTCGAGGCGAAACAGAATGCAAACAGCTCCGTTACAAGGTACGATGCGTATGTTGCAAGGGTGCGATGCGCCAACTTCCGGTTGCAAGGCTGTCGCAACGAAATCGAACGAATTTCGCTCTTAATTAAAAGGCTGCAATCAGTAATGGGATTTGGATAATCGCGAAGCACTTTGAATCACTTTGAATACGTACACTCTTGTCCATAAATCACCATAAATGCTTCTCCATTTCGAACAAAACGATTAGTACAACAGTCAACACAATTCTTTCGCTCATGATGTTGTTTGATTTCATTATATTTATTTATTTCTGCAACAATATCTTTGCAATATCGGCAAAATTAATAAATAAATGTTTCATGTATTTTAAAAAGTTTTAATAAATATCGAATGTTAATAGATCTTTGAATCTCGAAGTGTCTCAAATGTCTTAAAAATGATCCTGATTATCTTGAAAATCTTGATCATGATTCCAAGATTTTTCAGATTTCTAAGCCTCCAAGCGATTTGAATTTCTCGTCAAATATACGATACAACCGCAATCCCACCGCTTCCTTTTTCGATAAGTAATCTCAATTAATCCCATTGGGGGATAAGCAAATGGCTCTCGCGAATCAAAGTCAGAGCTAACATTAGTGGAACGAGCGTCTGTTTGATTATCTGTCGGCGGGCTGAACAATGGCGCGGTGAGATGGGAAGTTCAATCGGTTCCCGCAAAGTGTCGACGCGATAATCGATACCTTAATGGGATTCCAACGTGTCTGGCATCACGCATGACTTTTCTCTTATTCTTAACAAAGTTTACAAAGTCGACGCGAATTTTAGCGAAGAAAATATGTTTGTAAGTCGAACACACACTGTGTCGAAACAGAATACGCATAATGTGTTAAAGGACACGTATATAAAATACAGATTCAAAGTGAGAAATGCAAAATAAAAAATCTTAGGATATTCGAAGCATGTCACTTTTTTATAATATTTAGGCGATGACATAATCTTTCTATATTCCATTCTCATACATTTTTTATTCGTAAGAGGACTGATCTACTAATATTTACTAATATCCACAATTTATTTATTACTTTACATACATTGTTGTTACCCTTTAAAGATAAATACAGAATTTCAACAATTCAGATGCATTCTCTGTCTTTCAATCGAAATTTGACAAGCATTTGATCCCGGTTATGAGCAAAAATGAGCAGAATGTAAACAGAAGAGGGATGCTTACCACTGAAACTCAAACACTATCTTTTGCCAAGATGCAATGAAAAGAAAAAATTGACAGCAAAGAGACGTTATTTTATTAGAACTTTAATAACATTTTTTGCTATCTATGAAAAGTAAGAATAAATTATAACGCAAAGAGAACAGTAGAGTATTCTTTCGAACTTCAAAATCTAAAAGTCTGACAGTAAGTAAGACGCTTTTTCATTATAATTTCAATAACGTAATAAAAATACAAAACTCTCGATCGTACTGTTCCAAATATTTACGCGTAGTACAAATAAATCTGTATGAATTCCGATTCGGGGGGAATAATAGTTTTCGCGAAGCAAGGGATCGTAGGCCAGACAGATTCGTGGGCCACCGTTATTGCAATACGAAACCGAGCGAGTTAAATTTTCTTTCAATCAGAGACCCGCCGGTATTCAAATATTTGAAATAACAAAGTTATTTCATATATATATATATATTCGTCTCTGGATTAAGCGGACCTGACCAAAACCCGATATCCACCAGTGGCGAAAGGAATTTTTCTGGTCCGGCAATGTGCACCAGAGAAAGAGACGTTCGCTTTGTTTCTTAAATTATGTTTTAAACACGAAACACGTAGCTCCATTTCGTGCCATTTCTCGCTTCATAAAGGATTAAAAACTGCTGCGTCCATACTCGACCATTTCCCCGGTTACTTAAGGTTCAAATTGAAAGGGGGCGGAGGGGGAGGACGTGATGGGAATTAGAAAGAAACACGGAACGTATTAAAAGGGACAATTAAGCGACGGTCGTGAAAATGGGACGACAATCAAGAGGATTCAATTGTCTCGTCGATTAAATATAATATTCGACGATAGAATATTCTTTCTTGGCAATGTACGAGAAGAAATTTATCGAATCAGTTACGGACGTCGAGTAAAAATTATAAATTAACACTGGAATTATCAAAGTTGTAGAAACGACCAATTTATAATTTTTGTTAGACACTTTACAGGCGCGAAACAGTGTGTTTTTAAAGATTTAAGTAATTTTTCGTAAAATATGTAAATAAAAGTTTGTAAAGTACATTATAGTATATTATAAAGTATATTAGTTTGTATACTTTTATTATTTATATCATTATAAAGTTTCTCTATTTTTTTGGAACTGAATGTCTATGATGGAAATTTGATGTTTTAATCGTCGACAGTTCGCTTTAAGTAATTTTTCGTAAAATATATAAATAAAAGTTTGTATACTCTTATTATAAAGTTTATTATATTAAAGTATATTATAGTATATTATAAATTATAAATTATAAATTATAAATTATATATTGTATTAAAGTATGTTAGTTTGTATACTTTTATTATTTATATCATTATAAAGTTTCTCTATTTTTTTGGAGCTCAATGTCTATGATGGAAATTTGATGTTTTAATCGTCGACAGTTCGATTTAAGTAATTTTTCGTAAAATATATAAATAAAAGTTTGTATACTCTTATTATAAAGTTTATTATAGTATATTATAAAGTATATTATATTAAAGTGTATTAGTTTGTATACTTTTATTATTTATATCATTATAAAGTTTCTCTATTTTTTGGAGTCCAATGTCTCTGATGGAAATTTGATGCTTCAATCGTCGACAGTTCGCTGATAAGGACTAGTCTAATTTTTGAAATTTATGTTTAATGATAATTATATCGTGGCACACATTATCGGTTTCAATTATGTTCAAATAAATTATAGAGATTTCACATACGTGCGACAGCTATGCACAATGGGGCAGATGCTTTTCGTACTTACGATAACAAGTACTTGTGAATGAAATTGTACAGTTATAATTATAACACGCACTGTTAGAACATATGTTGTTTCGTTGGTAGAAAGTAATTAAGATCTGTTTTAACAATTAACACTTAGCTATATTCGGATCCATAAGATATCTTTTGACTTTGAAATTTATAATCTCCATCGGAGAGAATGTAAGATGCAAAGTAAAATTAAACACCTCAATTTTGCAAAGTACCACTATCATCGTCACTTAAATATCACTTGAAGCTTAAGGAGAGAAATTCATACAACTTGCGAATATGAATATAACGTCGCTTCAATGAATGATCTTTCTGTTTATTTTGTTCATTATTATCCACTTCATTCCCGAGGGAAGATATAAACACCTAATTGTGAATTATAAAACGAATTTCATCAACGCGGATAATGGAACACACACACACACACATACGGGGAATATAATAGATTGTGCTTGGCGAGAAACCAGGTTTCACATTTCCGAACTCAAGGAGCATTATACCGGGTGATATAGCTGAATTTTTACGTCGGTGGCGATATAACTACGACAGCCGCATAATTGCATTTCTTAATATTACGGCCAAAAAATTTTTCCAATTAGTACTAATAATAATACTCCATAAAATTCCATATGGCTGTTCCTCTTTTTTACTTATTATCCGACGATTAAATTATTTTTCCTACTTTATTATTTAATTTCATTAGTTATTTTTTATTTTTTAATTTTTTATTTAATTACGCTTTTATTTACTTAATGCATATTTTATTATTCAATTTTTTATTTTATTATTTCATTATTTAGGCTATGAATCTCTTTCTTCTATTTATTTTATTATTTCATTATTTAGGCTATGAAAATCTTTCTTCTATTTATTTTATTATTTAACTTTATTTAACTTATTTTACTAATATTATTCAACTTTATTTTTATTTTATTATTTCATTATTTAGGCTACGAATCTCTTTCTTCTATTAATTTTATTATTTAACTTTATTTAATTAATTTTATTATTTAACTTTATTTAACTTATTTTATTATTTGACTTTATTTTTATTTTATTATTTCATTATTTAGGCTACGAATCTCTTTCTTTTATTTATTTTATTATTTAACTTTGTTTAACTTATTTTACTAATATTATTTAACTTCATTTTTATTTTATTATTTCATTATTTAGGCTACGAATCTTTTTCTTCAGATAATTCTTCATGTAATCTCAATTTTTCACGAATAGCAAACAATTTTCTGCCCCTGAATCGTATAACAACGATTTTTTACGATACTTTATATTAACTATGTACGTATATCATATGAGTTCTCGGCAGTTTTTCTACAAATTCTACAAATTCCTCATAAATATATGAAAATTCAAAGCGTAATAATGAGGAGCAAGGTATGTTCCTTCCGATACAATTATTAATTCAATTCCTAAGCCCTTGGCATCAAATCCTTTAGCTTAACCTCTCGAGCGTTTAATCCATACTAGAGTATTGTGCAGATAATCTAGTAATCAATAATGAAACGATCGATTTACTTACTAATAGAGTTCAAAGGGACTAACGCGTTGCAATGCATTGGACGAATATGAAGGTATATGTTCTTCATTCGTGACACACACCTTCTTCGGTAATTAAAGTTTTTAAATTATCTGGCAATTTTCCAAGGAGTGTCAAAATATTCGTTGCAGCATCCACGTGTTATTGTTCAGCCAGACATCAATAAATTTCTCAAAAAAAATTCTTCTCCAACGAAAAATGGGGGTGGGGGGGAGAGACAGAAGATCCAAACAAAGCCAAGCGTTCGCATTAAGCTTGGTAATCGTAAATTATTCAAATCAGCGTATGACGGGATTAAATTGTCCGAGTGAATCACAGCGCGTGTTGGGCCGCGCAGCGAAATAAATTGTCCGGCAAACAGAGACCCGGAGGGAAAAAGAAAACATCCAATAAACATTTAACCGGGATCCTAACGGTTTCTCGTTGCTTCCTGCAAACAATCCGGTCCCCGAACACACGGCCCGTATCCACCGTAGCCGCTTAAGGGTTTAATAATCTGTCTCGACGGGGACAAAAGGGTTCGGGCCGACCCGTTATTATCCGGCCTCCGTCCTCAACCCTCCATACCCCATCACCCTCTTTCCCTCGCGACTTTTGATTATTCATTCACGCTTCGAGCCACGGCAAAGCTGGAATCCGCTTTTAGCCTGCCACGAAAACGCTCATTGCGACGAGCAAGGGTATTGATTCTTTTCAGCTCTCTCTCTCTCTCACTCTCTTTCTTTCTTTCTCTCCTTCTCTCTATCTGTCGGCCGCCGCAGTACTTCTCCCGACAAATTGCTTCTTTTCGATTAACTTCGTTTCATGAGACGCGTATCGCCTCTACGAGCAACTCGGGGCGATTGCTCCTTCGGCGATATCTTCTTGGTACCGAGCGTAAAGTCGAACGCGTCGGAGATCTCGGGATCGCGCCACTTCCGCTCTTCATCCACTGCCTGATTAACCGTTCTACTCGAGTCTCGTTTCTTGACCGAAACGAACGCCCGGCACTGGAATGTGTCTTCTTCTTGGTAGATCAGCGAAGATGGGAGAGGAAGCGCCGTTAGATTTGCTCGTCTACCCTTTCTCTTGGCAAATTAAATCAGAACTGTACGTAGAGAGAAAGAGAGCGATCCGAAACACCAGCTTTGGTTTTGCTCCCTCGATTCTGAAATTGAATTTGGTGTCGTTTGAGTTTATGACGAAGTGGATAACTGGAAGTTTGTGCAATTTTAGATTTTTGACTGAGGAAATTGAACTTACTGTTAACATTAATCAACAAGTATCATAAGTTGTTTCATGTACTTCCGCATACCGCGCGCATCCTGTACTTTTCTACGTTCCACAATTTGCGTAAATATTTCTAGTCTAATAATAACAAACGATTCTCTAGGTATTTGTATAAATATTGTAGTTATATTCTCTAGCTGTGTTATTATAGAAATATTACATTGTACGATATGAAAATTTTATATTAAGTATTATTATATTAAGTAAAATTGTATATCAGTAATAGATAAATATATTAAAGATAGATAATTATATTAAAGATAATACATAATTATATTAAAAGTAATAGATAATTATATTAAAGATAGATAATTATATTAACGATAATACATAATTATATTAAAAGTAATAGATAATTATATTAAAGGTAGATAATTATATTAACGATAATAGATAATTATATTAACGATAATAGATAATTATATTAAAAGTAATATATAAAATGAGTAAAAGTAACAATAGGGATACTATGAGTATTAATAATCCGTCAAATATTACAATCCCTATTGTAGCGATCACAGTGACCTAATCTGAAATAAGTATATTTTATATTCATTCAAATAGGTACATTTACATTATTATTTTAAAAATGTTGAATATTTTATTAAGAATATGACTATTATACAAAATGATTATATTATGCATATCAAATAAAATGTAAATATTATAATAAATGGTTATGCGATAAATAATAATTTCTTTTACTCAAGATACACGCTATCGTTTCAATTACATAAAAATGTTATATCGTTGTATATTAATAACATCGAGTCGATTTTCCTTTATTAACTTTTAATTCCACGACAATAAAAGTTTCTGCTTGTATGACGACCCAATTCACAGGTCAAACGTTCTGTTCAATTTTATCACTGATGAAACACAGAATACTCGTTGATCGAGTCTGCATGACGAGAACATACCAGGAGAAATTATTCTTTCGATTTCATCTCGCTTCTCTCACATTGACTATCATTTCTAAGAACTTCCATTGTTACAGAATCTTTCCTCAGCCATCGGCAGTTTCCTTTTTCGCATAATTGTCGCATCACTCCAACTATCAAAAGAAAGTTATAACGACTCCCTTTTTCAACTGCGGTCTTTTAATGACGATCGCAAAGTGTCTTTGAAAGTTTGAATTTATATTGGCCTTTATGATTTTGAAAAATGATTTTAAAAAAATATTATATATATTGTCATTGACTAACTAAGATAGACTGGAAATTTAACGCTCTTTCATGTTCCATGATTTGGGGGTCACCTGACCTTCGTACCATTTTAATATTAATATTAAATCTTAATATTAAAATGAACGCATCTCATGGTGTCTCACGTCGCTCCACGTTGCCACCGTGAAAGAAAGGAGATTTAATAGTTTAGTGAAATAAGAAAAGGAAAAAAATTTACATGTCTAGATTGGATCATAAGTTGCGTAGTTCTTAGTCTACATTATATCATTCTACAACAGTAATATTCGGAGAAATTGAAATTTGTTATACTCCGGGATATTCATATTTGGAAAAGAGACACCAAAATCCATCACGTAGAGATGGCTAGGCACAGATCTTACTATAGTATATCGTAAATCAGTACTGTTTCATATATTTATCAAGCAAGCCACGAATTTATTCAATTTCAGCAATCTGTTAAAAAAAGAAAACGTATATAATGATTAATTTAGAATATTTAAATATATATTCTTGTTAAAAAAATTGGTAGCAAAAACAAAATTATTTTCCTAATTATAAAATTAATATAATCTAATAATATTTAAATAGCGATAGTATTGGTAAACTAGTAGTACATATGTACATGCAGAAAGATAAGGTATATTACGTTAATTACGGATGATAACTATAAAAATATACCACGTACGAGTACGCCATAAAAGTACGACACAATTGAAAATTGCCATCGTATTCAATTTTAAATAATACTGCTCAAGTATTAACCCAAACAAAACAGAAACCAAACCATGCGATTTACAAATAGTTCAAGTAAGCATTGAACAATAAATTTTGTCTGCATTGGATTTGATTATGCTCGATGATCCCGAACTTCTTGAACGCATCTGTTGACACTTCTGCTACTCAAACTATCTTCAGCAATATGCGTTTAAACAGAGACGATAATCACACTTTTAACACATTTTTAATAACATTATCAAAACGACTTTCACTATTTTTAATGAGAGTTGAATATTAAAAATGTTTAAGTAACTACATTATATAGAAATACTATTTTAAAATGCATTTCTAAAATTTAATAGACGAATACTTGACGAAAGTTCAATTCGTAACGAGCATCTGTCGACTAATACAAAATGCCAAATTCCAGAGAAAAACACATAACGGTTTTAAGACAATCGCAATTAAAAATGTCCCGAAAATGCAAAATATCAGGAGCACAGCAGCCTTTAATGTTATGGCATGTCGCCTCCTCGATCCTAGCATTCTCCTGATACAAAATCTCAAAATTTCAGTCAGAAATAAATTTCGGTTTTCAGGATATCCGCGATTAAAAATTATTTGAAAACTTTAAACACCAGAAACACAGTTGGCTTACAGATTTTGCTGTGCCAAATCCTCGGGCCACACGATTTTCTGATACAAAATCCCAAAACACAGACAGAATGAGCTCCCGTTATACACGATATTCCCGATTAAAACTATTTGAAAACTCGAAATATCAGGAACACAGCAAGGTCTAGGATTCCCGATGCAGCAGTTTAGCGAAAAAACCTCCAGCGGGATTATCTCGGAAACAAGAAGGTGTATCCCGCTGAAACTTCGTTCTTTCTATCAGGAGAGCACGACTTCCTAGGAGGTGGCACGAGAAGAAGCCCCGCCCATCGGTGCTCCTGATACAGCGGTTTTTCGAATAACTTTCTAGAGGGAATATCTAGGGAACTGTAGCGGCCCTACGATTCCTCGACTACGAGATTCGAACACTCGACTAGCACAAGCCGCAAGTGGCTGCGCGCCTAGCGTCGAGGTCCTACCGATCTCCGATGTTAAGCAAGCAGAATGCGGAACCCCGCTAGGATGGTGAACCGGGCCAGCCTTAGCGGGGGTAGTTATAACAACAAGCGTCTGGGGTAAGGAGTCGCTGCCGTCAGCCCCACTGATGAGTCTAGGCAGTGACTCCGAGACGAAACGCATCCACCGCCTTTCTCACTCACTTTCCCTCATTCCTTTCTCTCTCCTTCCAGCTGCATCCCAGAATTTATAAATTCTTTACAGTCCCTTTAGAACGATAAGGTGTGCGTCGTTGAAATTTCGAACTTTGTATCAGGAGCACACGACTTGCTAGGAGGTGGCACGAGAAGAAGCCCCGCCCATCGGTGCTCCTGATACAGCGGTTTTTCGAAATAACTTTCTAGAGGGAATATCTAGGGAACGATAAGGTGTGCGTCGCTGAAATTTCGTTCCTTGCATCAGGAGCACACAACTTCCTGGGAGGTGGCACGAGAAGAAGCCCCGCCCATTCGTGCTCCTGATACAGCGGCATTTCGAAATAATTTCAAGCGGCAATATCTGTGAAACCAGAAGTTGTGTCTCGCTGAAATTTCGAACTTTGTATCAGGAGCACACGACATCCTAGGAGCTGGCACGAGAAGTCGGCCCGCCAATCGGTGCTCCTGATACAGCGGTATTTCGAAATAATTTCTAGAGGGAATATCTAGGGAACGATAAGGTGTGGGTCGCTGAAATTTCGTTCCTTATATCAGGAGCACACGACATCCTAGGAGGTGGCACGACAAGATGCCCCGCCCATCGGTGCTCCTGATACAGCGACATTTCGAAATAACTTTCTAGAGGGAATATCTAGGGAACGACAAGGTGTGCATTGCTGAAATTTCGTTCCTTGTATCAGGAGCAGACGACATCCTAGGAGGTGGCACGAGAAGAAGCCCCGCCCAGCGCTGCTCCTGATACAGCGGCATTTCGAAATAATTTCAAGCGGCAATATCTGTGAAACCAGAATTTGTGTCTCGCTGAAATTTCGTTCCTTGTATCAGGAGCACACGACTTGCTAGGAGGTGGCACGAGAAGTCGGCCCGCCAATCGCTGCTCCTGATACAGCGGTTTTTCGAATAACTTTCTAGAGGGATAACTTTCTCTGTTGCGGGAATTTTTCGTTTATACGAAGTATTCTTTGTTAATGTTCGGATTTGTTATTATTCATTTACTTATACAAGTAATTCTTATAATGCTGTTTACTTTGTTAAATGGAAAAAATTTGCAGAATGTTGACTGTTTTATTGATTGCTTAATTTTTAACTTGATATCTTTTTCTGAACTTTATTGTTCGATACTTACCTCACGTAGGTCCATAATTGGTTTTATTCCTAGATGCAATTCTCGGTATTCAGTTTAAAAAGTTCCGCGTTCTTATGCTACTTGGCCTATCGATATAAAAGAAACAGATGTTTTATAGCTCAAGCCCAAACTTGATTCTAAGTATGTATATAAATCTTTAGATCGCAAGACGGAGCTTGAACTATGTAACTTTGTCTCTCAAACAACGATCGCACTAACATTAAATTCACTACTCGCGGAATTTGCAATAACTCGCAGCTTGTCACACTACGGATATTAACATTAATTGTAACAACATTTATTCTGCAATTCTTCCAAGTCCTCTAACACATTCTGTATCTATGGCACGTTTATTTTACTTTGTACAAAATAAAGAAAATGATGCTACTGATAAAAAAAACGTGTCATTGTGCAGAATGTGCTCACTGTGAGTTTATAGGAACTAACTATCTTGTGTCTAACTAAAACTTAATATTAAAACGCACGTATCCTCAAATGTCACTACGAAATCTCACGTCGTCCATGTTGCCCCCGCGGGTAGTTCTAATAGTTTACTTATTGACTAATTGTTCGTCTGTAGTTTGCGTAGTTCTTCGCTTGATATCGTTTTACAAATAGTAATATTCGGTAGAATCGAAATTTGATTTACTTTAGAAATAGTAACACTCCGAGATATTAATATTTGGAAAATATTATACCAATTACCGAGACCCACCACGTGGAGGTGACTACGCACGGGTCTCATCATAGTGTATTTTAAATCACGTTGTTTTATATATTTATCACGCGAGTCACGATGTACATTTGTATCGAATTTAAGCAATTCGTCAAGAAAAAAGGGAAACAACAGTATCTGAAAACGATGTAATTATTAATTTTGGTACATTGAAATATTTGTTAAATTCTTGTTAGAAAATAATAGTAAAAGGGAAAATTATTCTTGTAATTACAAATTCAAGTAAAAGTGCTTGAAGTATCTGATATTATTTAAATAACAATGGTATAGTATGTTAAACTAATATTACGTATGTTAATTTAGAAAGATAAAGTATATTATAGTAATTACTATAGGATGGTAACTATCAAAATATATCCCGTACGAGTATGATACAAGTCATGGCAATTGCACTCGTATTTAATTTCAAATAATCGTGGTCAAATATTAACCCAACACCAAAGAAACCAAACCATGCGACTTATCGATCATTGATCTGAGGACTGCAAAATAGAATTTGGTTGCGTTGCACTTGATTGTATCCAGTGCCTCTGAATTTCTTGAACATCTGCTGACGCTCCTGCTTCTCAAATTCTCTTTAGCAGTTTCCGCGTTTGGAACACAGTCCACAAGTTTCACTTTTAACTCACTGCTAACGCTTTTATCACTTTTAGTAGTTGCGACACTTTTCAAGTGCTAAGTAATGTTTAAACAGTTGGGATATTCAGAAATATTATTTAAAAATTCACTTCTCCCACTTTCACTCACTTTTAGCACTTTTAATACATTCGCCTTCAACACCTTTGACTTTAAATATTCGATAATGTGTGAAAAATTCACTTTTGAAATTTGATCGATGCTTACGGGACGAAAGTTCGATTTGTACTGTGCTTTCGAGCGATCGAGATTAACCCCTCTGCCTCTTCGGTCGTTAATAATGTGGAACAGATTAAATTTTCGTAAAAATATAACTGGATTGCAATTTCATAGAAATGCAGCTCGATTAAAGTTTCTTAAAAACATATTAATGATTCGATCGCTGCAAATAACTAATTGGGAAATTTTTAATAATACTTGGACATGCTGTGAAAGATAGTTTATTGCTTAACTGTTGCAAATAAATTACTAAAAATATTAGATAATGTTTAAACAATTATTATATTTAGAAGTATTATTTAAATTTTACTTTTCTTACTTTTTACTTACTTTTATCACTTTTAATATTTTTAATACATTCACTTCCAACACTTTTAACATTTTAATCCCTTTCTAAATATTAGATAATATTTAAACAATATTATTTAAAAATTCATTTCTAAACTTTGGTCGACGTGCACGCGACGTAAGTTTAATTTATAATTACCTTTCCGAACCAGTCGAGATTAATCTGATGTTGCCAGTAAAGCGGAACAATTGATAATTTTTGTTAATATTCCAAAAAGCAGTCTTTCTATCATACTAATTTAATAATTTTCACATTTCTACCGCATAGTTACACATAATATTAGCTTTTCACCGATTAAAATTAAATTACACTTTCGTGATACTAATTTTTCAAATTAAAACTGCATTGATATATATTGAATAAAAAACTGCACGACTTGTACCCCAGTACGATTCGTCTCACTGAAAGGCCCAGAAGCAACTGTTCCGACTAGGAAACGAAGACGACTTTTTTGCCATAAAATTTTATCGATATGCAAACATTTGAATCGATAGAAAACAAATTACAGGCGCGATCGTTCAGTACCAGACAACGCCACTCCTATTCGATGTCTACCCCACGCCCCCTCGCGAATCACGTGACCCAAATCAACCAATCGCTAATTTTCGTTGCAAAATTAGCGTTGCACCTAAAGAGGCCCGATTTTCTCGGTTACCCGCACTAAAATCACTTTCAGTGATAAAATGTAGAGAAAAATTATGTGGTCAAGCAGTAATCGTCACCTCTGAATCGTCGCGCAATGAATTATTTTATTGTAAGTAAAATAATTTAATTACTATAAATGAATTGTTTAAACTGTGAAATATTGTTCCTTACTGGGATACCCGGTATATTTCTCAATGAAATGGACAAGATGCACCCTTTTCTGTGTTATTACCGATATTTCTATCAACGAAACGCTTTATTATATGTAAATCCCCACGATTGCCCGTGTTAGATTTCGTGTTAGTTTGAAAACGAAGCGGCAAAACAGATCCAGCGCGGCGTCACGCGCGACAGAACAAATTTATATCATTCGCGTGGTACGTTCGCCAGTGAAACCGCGGACAGATTGAAGCGTTATGAACAGGTTACAGGGAAACGAGACTTCTGCTCGAAATCTGTTAGCATTTCCCTGACAATTGCACGGTCATCGGCTTATCGCTTATTGTTACCGCCGCGGAACAGCCAGTCGGATTATTGCAATCTAAACTTTGTCTCGTTCGTTGAACTGGTTGAACAATTTTATCGACGCGAAGTTCACGCCGATTTCCAAACGGCGTACGAACAAAAGTCGCTGTTACTTTTATGCGCGCGATTCGCGTACAATGGCTCGCGGAGTGAATATAATGTGCGCCTGAAATGAGACTGCGATGCAACTGCGAAAGAGTAAACTTCTCTTCAACTTTTTGGAAATTGGAAAATTCCTAGAAACGGACGATCAAACGGTTGAAACGTAAATGAGAATGTAGCATTAAAATACATTTACGTGCGTTGTACAAAACGCTTGAAACACTTTATTAACGCTGTAATGAGAGTCAGTTACCATGTAAATGTAAAAAATACATATAGTTATTTAAATATCTAACTTTGATCCAACACAGCATGACATAAAATAATATAACATTGTATTTTTATCATTATATTCTTAGATGATATTTGGTACATAATTTTAAATTACACAGCTATAACGGAAACTTTGATATATTTATTCTTCAAATATTTCTTCCAGAAAGTAGTCAATACAATACAAAACTCCATTGTAATCATAATACTCGTATTTTATTACAATATTAATGAAATTCTGAAACGTTTCACTTGTATAAGATACATAATATATACGTAAACGTTGTTTTATGATAACTATGCGAATAGTTATCATACTTTGGCAGACCATCGTACACTTCAGTTGTTGCAGACTGGTTTTCTTTAACGTCGTTATCATATCGCGGAAAAGGAAGCTACAATAACTACGAAAGGTGAATTTTTCCAAGAATTTAAGATGGAGTTTTGTGCGAAGCACACGTTTCAAGTATTTGGAGAAGGAACTAACATAAGTAACCTTCAGAAACAGACCTTCAAAATAACAATTTTTTCCCAAGTGGACTCGGCAAGAAAAGTGGAACAACTTAAGGAGTAAACTTGCGCCATAATTATTTCTAAGAATATTTCAAACATGGTTTTTTCCCAAACGTCTTGTGGAAAGAAGAAATTGTTATTAAAAGAGATTTTTTCCTGAAGCTTGTAATTATCCGATTACGATGATATCTGCATCATTCATAAATATATTTCTTCCAAAGAATAAAACTGAGTAAATTCTTGTAATAATTGTTCTCTCAGAATGTGTCATGCATTTTATGTGGTTGGCACAGAATTCGAGCAACGATCAGAGCGACGACTTTGAGTTCTTGAAAAGTGAATATTCTTTCAAGATATAACAAATTACAAAAATTTTTCCAGAAATTAAATCTCCAATTTTTCGAATATTGAAAAGTTGAAAAGAAACTTGAGCATCTTCTGTAGAAGATGTAGATACATTTTAAATAATGATTTTTCAAATGAACTGTACAAGTCACGTGCATATATCAATAATAGCTTGTTATAAATGTATTAAAAGTAATTTTCCTTGGAGCAAGTGTTTCTGATATTTAAAGAGCAAATTTCAGTAACCATGAGGATGAGATTCCTAGAATTTTCGAATTTTATCTCAAGGAGTGTCTCCTTGAAATAAGTATTTAACTCGTAGAGAGAATTTAATAAATAAAAAAGTTAAATATACAATCTTTCATTTTGAATATATACTCGCAAAAGGAATTTGATTAATAGATCTCAACAGATAGAAATTTAAAATAAAAACTTTTTTCCTAAAATAAAAAGTGGGCACTCTGAGTGTTTGAAAAAGAATTGTGACGACAATTTGTCTCCAAAAATATCAGAAACAGTTTACTTCTGTAGAAAGCAAACGTTTCTAATATTTAACCTTTGAATATTTACTCCATTAGAGTATTGTGCAAATAATTTTACAAATCAATTAAATAAAATAATTGACTTGCTTACTAGAGGTTCAGCATTTTACAATATGTTGAATAAATACATCATACGTTTAAAGATGAATGCATTCTTAATTTGTTATATACTTGTTTAATATTAAACTATTAGACTTTTGACAATTTTAGGCATTTAATGCATCTACGACGGTATATTTCTAAAAATTTTCTAAAATTTGATAATTTGTTTCTTTTTTACTGTATCAGAAATCATTTTCTATTCTGTGCACTTTTGTTTCTCTGATACAAATTAGCAAATTCTAGCGGGATGAAAGATTTCGAGAATAACTTAGTTCAAATAAGGGATGGCCTCTCCAAGTTCTCTTGGAGCGATTAAATAAACAGCCAAATATTTGCAGACAGAACTTGAGACAGGACATTTTTTTTTTAATAACTACTTGCTCCAAACTGGACTCGAGCAATTAGTCGTGAGGAAATACGTCCCTTAAGGGAGCACGGGCCAGAAATAATTTTTTTCGAAGCGGGGAAATTTCGTTCCTGGTATTTAGAAAACAGATTCCCTTTTGTATAATCGCGAGGAACAGATTTCCAGTGTAACTGAATATTTCCCCCAAAGAAAGATCTGCCAAAGCTTCCTCAAAACGAACATCTAACTGGCCAGAGAGCAAGGTAGCCAGCCTGTCTTATTAGAAACGAACGTTCCTATTATTTAAAAAGAGAAATCGAATAACCAAGGAGTGAGGAGAAACCTCGAAGAATCTTCTCAGGAAAGTTCCAATTAAATCCTCTCGATCGCCAAAAACGGTGTTTTTGTCAGATCACACAGCGACACTCGTCGATTTCTCGGTTAAACGTAACGAGACTCTCGCTAACGTTGCGAGTAACCGTTTCGTGATCACGGGTCGCCGTGAACGTCGAACGTCGAAGTCGGAGGCAAGTTTCAAAGACAAATGCCGCGGCAGCGCCACGCCGGTTCGTTACGCGGGGACCAGGGAGAACAGCGACTTGCTACGAAAGGGTGTATCGAGTAACTAGTTGCTCTTGGCTGCGAGGTCCTTCGCCTTCGTGGAACAGCGACACAAAAGGGAATCGTTTAATAACACCGAGCGTCTTAACTTCGCCGGTAGCGAAACGACTGTGAGCAGTTAAGCGCGGCAACGCATCCGTCGATTCGCCGGTTTCCCCGAAACTCGAGGATGCACGGCGACAGTTTTGAAAGGGGGGGCCCCGTTAGCTATCGCGACAGTGCTCGGCGATAATTATCTCGTAATCGCTGGAGGAAATAATTCCCGATCTCTCCTCCTTTCGATTCTCGTCGATCCCCAGCCGCAGCTCCGTTTCGCGGATTAATTTGGATCGGTTTTCGCGATTAATTCGTTGACGATGGGTTTCGTCTCTCTTCGGCGGGAGACAATACACAAAGGCTGCGAGAATTAAGTATTTGCGCAGCACTATATATATTTATCAAACGAAAAAGCACAACTGTATCGCTCAGTGGCAATGGGAAATTGTCGATAATTCAATCTGATACAAATTCGTGAAAAAAGATCGTGTAACGATTCGTTTAATTTCATTTTGAAGCGCGAAGTTCCACGCAATATTCTCCTCTCTTGAAAAAGTTCAAAGCGTACAAGTGTCCGTTTATCAAACAGAAATTTCTAGAAGAAATTTCTTAAACACGGCTGTTAATTTTTATCGATCGTTCAAACTCACTTATACTGTTCAAAGCGATATACGCCATCGTCCATTTTGGAAAGTTTCATATAAGACATCGGAAGATTACGAAAAAATATGCAACGATGTCGAAAAAAGAAGGAGAAATTTCCTCGGAGATCCGTTTTCATAGTGCATGTCTATAAAAAAAAACCTCCCTCGTAAAGCCAAATCGTTCGAGCACGAGCCTCAAACACTCGTTAGAATATTTTAGAAACGAGTATCGCGAACGTTCTCGATAAAATCTTCCTCGAGAGGGCGGCACCCACACACGAGTGGGTCTTCCTTCGAGAAAGAAAGAAAGAAAGGGGGGGGAGAGAGAAAAAAGAAGCAGAGGTGAGAGATATCCAGCGAGGGAAATTCAAATTCGTGTCGGAATCCAATATTTCCGGAGGAGGAGGGGGGCCTTGTAGCAGAGTTCCCGAGGAACGGAATGCCACGCGAAACGATATTACGGCGCATTGCTGTTGCTTCGCGCGAAGGGGCGAGAAGGGTGTCGCACGACCGCGCGGAAGCCGTGCAAGAAGTGGAAGAAGTCTAGAAATCCAGATAGCCCCGGCTCCTTTAAGAGAACGACAAAGGATCTCGAGCGGAGAAGTATGTTGGGAAAGCACTCGAGAATGAGCAGAAAGAGGGTGGAGGGGGTGGGTGAAAGTGGTCCGTCAAAACAGTTTTACAGGGACTTCGTTCGTGAGTGGTCTTCTTTATGCTCGGTACTCCCGCGCGTGGGGTGACTAATAGGGAATCGGAAGAGGCATCTCGATATATCTTGGCAAACTGCGTGTATCGCTCTGAAAGAGAGCCAACTGATAGATGGACTCTCGGTTACTCTGTATCGTGTTACTTTGGGGCAATTAGCTTCGGTTAGCTACTTTCTTCGTACAACTCCGGGGAACGTATCTGGTCTCAGAGGATTGTTCCACGATATTTTTAATCGATCGAGTGTATTTTTCACCTGCGACTTTGTATCAGCGTAGATTTTGTATGTATTTGTTGGAAAGAGGTGCGCACACTATCGTCACACCAATTGTGATAAATATAATCGTAATCGTTATAAATCGATTAGAACGCCATTTATATTCATTTTGTACACTCTGGACTGATATAATTAATGTAACGTAATTTACAAATTTTATATAAAATTATTTGAATTTTTGGCAATTTAAAATTTTAGTATTACTTGATTTTTCGTATGATCGATTCGTATACTTGAACAAAATTGTGTGAATGAAATTATTAAATAAAATTTATGTTTCTATTAATTAAAGCAATTAATTGATATTTCGAATAGTTTCTTTCATTCCAATTAATTCAGATTAACAAGACAGAGAATTAATTGTAACTAAGTAATTCTCTCTCTCTCTTTCTCGACCGGTCGAATAGTTATATTCGTAAAAATATAAAAATGCATAAAATCTAATTGCTTATTGGAGTTTTAGAATTCTATTCTACAAATTATGACAATACATATTTCAACTGCAAACGTAGTGCACTAATATTCTAATTGCAGAGTCTGACAGTGACGACTAAAATACAAAATTTGCACCAAAAAAATAAGTGTCAGAAATAGAAAAAAGTTTATAACAAGGTTTTATTTAAATGTATGTTTTACAAAAAATTATGCGAGAACACCCCGTTGTAAATCTATAACATTTCTACGAACTGATCTATTTCGACAATTTCGGTAGTTGTAGTGTATCAACGTCGATATTAGTGTATCGACCAAAGTGCCAAATAAAAATTTAATGACTCGGCCAGCTTTGACAAAACGGTTTGGCGGCTAACTTGTTTACCGCGAAAACTTTTAATTGCGTTTGTGCCTTCACCAAGGCACGTCCTCCGATTTTCGACGAAACTTCACGAACTTCGACTCATTCGTTCGTAAGTGTGAGGGATAACTGCTCAGTCGACTTCCTGCCGATAAAAACCGGCAAGCACCACCTGTCGAGACCGTAACTTCGCGAGATAACGCTGTTGAAGTTCGCTGGAGACATATCCTTCGTCGAGTATTTTCACTTTTTCTTCCTTCGTCGCGCCCCTCCTCGAAATGGATAAAGTTTACATCAAACAGTTCCGTTTCTTTGCCAAAATGGTGGTTATTTGTATAATGGTACGCCTCGTCGGTTTCAATAATCTTCACACAGCGAAGAGAGCTAATAACAACGAACAAATCGATAATTTGAACTGTTGTAATTTTGGAAAAAAATTTCATACACTCTTGAAATTAATCGTTTATATTTTGTTATATTAATTGTTAATTGTTATGTTGATTATTATCGAAGCGTACTTTAGATTGTTAATTGTATACATATTTTAGCTGCAGAGTGGAGCTCTGTATTGATAATTATAATTAGTTATTTTATTATCTTGTGATTGTATGTATTCATGTTTTACTATCTGTTTTCTTCTTCTTACTCGTTATCAATTACGTATTATTAATATATTATTTTATTAGAATATTCTTATGTTATTTTCTTTAACTTACTAATAAATAAGTATTTTTTTATCACTGAAAGCGATTTTAGCGGGGATAATTCAGGGGAAAACCGGGCCTCTTCAGGTGCAACGCTAATGCAACGAAAAATTAGTGATTGGTTGATTTGGGTCACGTGACTCGTGAGGGGGCGTGGGGTAGACCTCGAGTGGGAGTGGCGTTGTCTGGTACTGAGCGATCGCGCCTGTAATTTGTTTCGTATCGATTCAAATGTTTGCATATTAATAAAATTTTATGGCAAAAAAGTCGTCTTCATTTCCTAGTCGGAACAGTTGCTTCTGGGCCTTTCAATGAGATGAATCGTACTGAGGTACAAGTTGTGCAGTTTTTCTTTATGCATGTATGTACATGTATAATTTTTTTGTCACCACTCAGGATGAAAAATATCGATGCGATAACATCCCATTTTCAAAAATATCCTAAATACATTATAGTAAAAGTTTTCATACAATATAATTGCGTTAATTGTTAAAAAGGTTCGTCTCTAAAAAAATATAACGTCTCTACTTTGACCCAAGTGCAGAAGATCATGCATACACTAGGACATAAAAGTAAGGATGCTTCTCTTTCGAAAATTTTTTTCACGATCAGCGAACGAATGTCCATTCGCCAACTTCTTTTTTTCAAATCCATCGACGAAAGACAAAGTTTTGGAAAAATCACTGAATTTCCACGTTAACGAGTCATTCGCCGGATGAAAGGGACGATTTAGCATGGAAATCGACTAATAAACGAACGCTGTTTGATTAATTGATCGCCATCGGTCGATTTTGAGGCCGAGTAGACGAGATAGGAATTATTTGCATATTTGTATGAGTGACATCGATCGTTCCGATCGGAATTTATTCATTAAGAAAAACGCGTTTATTCCGCGTCGCATAGTAAACAAGAGACGAATTGATTATATTATGCACGTATATAGAGTGCATTATTGAGAGTACAAATTTTAAATATTCATCGGAGAAAATTGTCAACCGAAATGAAAAGTGAGACTTTATTTGCGAGTGTATCAAGTATTACGTGCTTCACACTAGTGAGACTAGAACGATCTTTTTCAAGCGACTCAATACAACTTTTACTACAGGAATATTTCAAACGACGTAATTACGATGCATTCGATCGAAAAGGATCGGAAATGCATCGAGTATTGCGGGCAGAAACTTGAAATTAATAGAATTCGAGAAGCACATTCTTGGAGAGGTTTCTGTATTTCCAGCGCAGGAAAGGTATCTATGTATGTACATACAACGAAACTTTATATTTCGATGTATCAAATTTAAAAAAGGAGCATACGTTTCGTTTCAGTTATTGTCGATATTTTCGATTTAATATTTAATACATTCGATATTTCCAATTTAAGATAAACAATCATTACATTGCGATGATCTGCTTGATTCAACATCAATACACTACATTACAATTTCGGTTTAATAAATATTTTTTAACCGAATCGCTGCAAATTGATGCATGTAAAAGTCAGAAACATATCAGATTTTACGAAACAAGATGAATATTCATAATATAATACATGATGCACGTACAGTCAGTCATGAAAGTCCACGTAGATTTAATATTTAAACGAAAATGTTTTAAACATTTTACAAGAGCCAATTTATTAATTAACTAGAGTCAGTACGGATTCTGAAAAAATGACGATACTTCTTACGTTTGTTTATTGGAAAATATAAGGAAATTGGGACAAAACAAAAAGTTACAAAAATCTATTTTAGAATTACGTTGAAACGAATGTGTTCTTATTGTTACATAAATTTTATTTTATTTTCTATGCATATGGTAATCATATGTGGAGTTTTGTAAGATCGTTTTTGCGATTTGTTACGTATATATAATTTGCGTTAACAGGTCCAAAATAAAATTAAGATCCATGAACTATTTAAAATATTTTCCTTCCCGGTTTAATTGTATTTAAAATGTACAAACGTAATGTAGATTTTTATGACTGACTCTAGAAAAAATATCTCTTACAAAAATATGTAAAATATTGTTAAATTAAAAAAAAGAATAACACGACATACAATATAAACTTGAAGATTCAAATAAGAAAACAACGTGATAAAATGACATTAAGAAAATATGAAATACAGCGTAGGAACTGTGTATTAATTCGTAAAACGCAAAACACGTATGTAACTATATTTTCGAAATTTCTCGTTTTATGTCTTTCTGTAGCATCGAATATCGCCAAAATGAGATCCCGTTCTCGTAAATTATTCCCTACGAAAGGAAATAACATCTCGAGAATTTCTAATGCGATCATTTCGAGGAATTAAACTGAGAAATAGAAGATCGAATCGGGCAGGAACGACTAGGAAAATTTCGTTGCAAGTTATTTAAATGGTTCGCAGAGGTTGGCCTGGCCACCACTTGAACATCGACCGCGGCTGTTCTTCGACGCGAGGGTTCTTGCCAAGTTCCTTTCGGCCGAGCACAAACAAAATTGTTCGCGAACGTTTCGTCTGCAGGAAGTTCCTGGTAACTGCGCGCCAAACGAATATCATCATAAACCGTTGCCGCAAACTTCCATCCGTGCCGTCTCTATCGTCGATCCAACCGAGCCAACCAGCGTGCATATTTGCCAGCCTCAGCCAACTAGTGGCCGAGCCGGAAAAATTATTTACAGATGAAAGTGCCGTAAATGCTAGCCGGCAAACAGCCGGAATAGTGGAACTTCCCCCCGCGAATTCGGTACTCACCTCTTCCCTTTCTTTCGCGAACGATTACGGATTTGAAAATTTCGCCTGTCCGTTCCTCTTGTTTTTTTCTTTTTTTTATCACTGAAAGTGATTTTGGTCTCCTCAAGTGCAACGCTAATGCAACGAAAATTAGCGATTGGTTGATTTGGGTCACGTGATTCGTGAGGGGACGTGGGGTAGACCTCGAGTAGGAGTGGCGTTACTGGTACTGAGCGATCGCGCCTGTAATTTATTTTCTATCGATTCAAATGTTTGCATATCGATAAAATTTTATGGCAAAAAAAGTCGTCTTCATTTCCTAGTCAGAACAGTTGCTTCTGGGCCTTTCAGTGAGACGAATCCTACTGGGATACAAGTCGTGCAGTTTGTCGTTCGTCGTTGCGGCATCACTTTACTCGACTAACTTCACAATGACGAATTCTACGTCCTGTTGGGTGATAAATCGAAGGAAGGGAAGGTTGAAGAGTTCCCAAAAGTAATACTTCGATCAAGAAAAATTCACTTCAACTTTCTTGCAGCTCAACTTCCTCACTGGCGAGGTGGAAGCTAAATGTCCTGTGCTTGCTTCGGGTTTGCGACACTTTGAAAAGAAATCTCAAGATGAGAGAGAGAGAGAGAGAGAATAAAACTGTCAGAGGAGGCAATGAAGCGAAAAAGACGCTGAAGAGAAAAATAAGGGGAAGAAGGGTGAATAAGATATAGCGGCCCCTTAATAAGACCCGTTTCAAAAGTCGGCGGTGATTTTCGTCGAAAGAAAGAAGCGCGGGGATTTCCTCGTGAATGCCAAACGATCGCGCAAGAAAACGCAAAGGGTGAACGTGTATTAATCTCGTTGCGCGTTATCCGTCTTGTATGACGACGTTGCCTTTTCCACGCCGCTCATAAACCCCCGAGGAAAAAACGTATTTGATTTATTAAACGCGCTACCTGGAGATAGAGCGAAGGAAGAGAAAGAGAGCGGCAGCGTGTTTCGACCGCGTGGAAAAATCGTGGTGAGATCAAGCGTTCCCGCGGCGAGGAAAAGCGGCAGTTGGGGAATATTAATGCCGATGTCGCGAAATCCCGCGGCCAAAGACTAGGATCCAGAGTGATCCCACGCGCCTGGACAAATGTTTCCCGGCGAATTTTCTGCCCCGGTTACGGGTAGATTGCGCGTTTGCACCAGGGTTCCCACAGCGAAGATTGAACGCGGCGATATACCGCGCTTCTAGTTCATTTCACTCTCGGACGATTACTTTATAACCGCAATTCAGGCGGGTGTTTCGGCGCGGCGGTGGTGAGCGGTTTCCGGCACGTATTTTAGCACGAGGCTTTTGCCTCGAAGGGAGAACGCGATACAGAAATTGAAAATTAACTTCGTCGCGGCGACGATCGAAGACCTGAAAGCAACGAAATATAACACAAGGACGGTTCGTTAAGAACGCGAACAAACAGCGATTCTTTCTTTCTCTTTTCTCTCGAGACGTTAATATTACTCGGGAGGATCGAAGGAAATCATAACGAGAAGGCAACAGAGAATTTTCCAGGCGAGTGGCCCACGCGAAACGCACGCCCGTTCTCAAGTATTGTTCAAAGAGTCACCCCCTGTTGTCCCTATATATTCTACCATCCAGCAGCGTTTAATTAAAATGAAATTGTTTCTGTGTTGCGATTTCGTCCTCCGCCCTACGTAATGAGACAACTTTCATGAGGAATCGACTTTAATTAACTTAAATTTATTGTCCGGACGCGGAGACGGCGAGAGAGTAGAAAAAAGGGGGGGCACGATGGTCGGACTCTGAGTGAAACACCGACTTGTGTTTCACTTAAGAGTCTGGAGGGAGGGACAAAAAAAAGAAGAAGAAGACGCCTTAATTGTTCTTTATACACTCGTGTCCCCCATGGATTTCTGTCTTCCGTTGCCCAGGAAAACTTTATCCTAATTCTCCCGTCGGGACATATTCTTCGGGGTCGCTTGCAATTTTCGTTTTATACGTCACGGAGGGTGAAAATGAAGCTTGATCGCGGTCCACGTGGAGTGTCGGAGGAATATTTAAAAATATTTAGAGAACGTTGAAAGTAAAGGAATTTGAAACGTTGAAAGTTTCATTACGTTGATCCCGTCGTATTGATCTTCTATGTCCGTAATTGCGATCACTGATCCATCGTCTGTCGATAATTTTTCACCTTATATCGTAAATAACAAATGGTAATGGAACATTTATAGTGACTCGTCAGAATGTAAGATTTAGTTTCGTTTTAAAATAGTTTGTAAGTTTGTAGATAAATAAATGTTAGAGAAAAGGTATTATTTTATTTTACAGTTTGACAGACGAAACTTTAAGTGAACTTAAAAGTATCATGTTGTATAAACACTTCAACGTTTATGTAATAATTTCTCACGACACTCGAAAAGACATAAATATTCGTATAAGTAACTAAAAGGTAATAGAAAAATATGTGTTTTTCTCAAACCTGTCAGTACTTATAGATATTATCCTGAAATTAATTATGATAAATCGTTATAAAATTTATTTCGTTTTCTTTTCTATGTTTACGATATCCTACAAGTTATTCAACAGCGTCGAAATTTAATGGAAAGGTTGTAAACAAATTGCAAATTTTTATGCAAACCGAAACATTTTTGAATATAATTTAAAAAAATGAAATCTAGATAGAAAGTTGTTTCATTTCTTCAATTAAAATGAATAATTTACATTACGTTTGCTTAAAAATCCATAGTATAATCGCTTAATTCTGGACGTGAAGACTGAAAGATCACTTTCGAAGAGAAACAATGGAGGAACTGTCACTATTAGATGACTTCCGGTAGAGTAATCATCGAGGGTAGAATAGTCTCTTAGGATCTAGAGATGGGAATGGGTCTCCAGAAGTTGAGTCGTTAGCAGAGAAATATGTTTGCACGAATAATACATGGCTTCATGTTGTTTGAGGTAACGCAATTATCCTTTCCATGGAATGCAGAGGACTCTGGGCAAATTGTTTTGTAGTTTTCAATTGTTGCTACTTTGTTCGAATTAATTGTTAAATGCAAGAAATACACGTATGCTGAGATATACTTTGATCCTTCTTCGCTATAATTTTAAATAAAACTTAAATTAGAAAGTGTTCGTTTGATGAAATCGAAAATTGAAAACTTAAATTTATTCTTAACTATCAATAAATATTTTTATTATTCAAATTTTACACAACGTGTAAATTAATTGCATTTAATTGACGAAGTAGCAATTTTCAAATTGTCTATACTATATATATAGTATTTATTAAGATAATTGTATATCAAGAATCCATATTGTATCCTACAGAAAAAATCATTATAAAAATGTTTCTACATAAAAATTTGGAACAATGCAAACAAAGTAACGATAAAGGATCTTTAACCAACTTTAACAAAAAAAGTCAAACAGAATATAAAGCTTTGCAAAATTCAAGTGTTTGAATATTTACTTCTTTTCCATAAAATCGGAAATTATTAAATGAACTAGGGTTAAAGTCTGCGTTACACCCTAACAATAAATTTGTAGTTTCGTGTCAATTTGCCTCGGTCTGCTCTACACGTCGATCGATTTACCTAATTTAAAGTTTCTCTCTCGTCAGGGGCAAGGCGCGAAACAATTAGCTGGTTCACTTCGTTCCCCGATTTAACGACGAAAATGGTGAAAAGGAACAATTTCCAACGACAAACGTTTTAGAAAGAAACTACCCAACTATTTTTTTTCCTACGAATGGAAGAAACAAAAATTGCTCCAAGCAGTTCGTTACTCGCGTTTGAATTATTTCTCGTACAAACACGCGTTTGAATCGCAAACGCAGCGATTTTTACTTCAAATTTACCCTTTACACTTTCATCTGCAACTCTTGGCTTTGAAGTTTCGAAGCTGCCTCTCGTGCCTCGCGAAAACACGTAAAGCCATTTCGCAGCTGCGTGTAGAACCAATGTCCCGCCCTACATCCGCGAAACTACGTCACGAGGGGGAAATTTATTTGACCATCGACTTCGAAAACGTTACATTCTTGTTTCGAGCAAGAACTTCGTAACGTTGGTTCCCCGTTCCCCGCGGAATATTCCACGGAATATTTGCAAAACGACTTCTCCTCTCATCGATCCCATCCGCTTCTTCGTTCCTCAACGATGGCAAAGTTGCGGGAAGTCGGGCAAACAATGATCGTTCGGGGGAGTCGTCGTAAGTCGACGATGTTTCGTCGATCCATCCAACTTCTCGATGCTGCACAATACCTACCCCTCGTGTATCTCTCTCGTGCTCTCCTTTCCGCTAATTTCTTTTCCACTCTCGTTGCTCGTCGAAACTCTCTTTCTCTCCGCTGTTTGCTCTGGCAGCAACGCGAGAGGGACGTGCGAGGAAACTGGCAGAGAAAAGGGAGGATGGGTTTGAACGAGTACAGTGACAACTAGTGGAGGGAACGGAGCCTGGAATGTTTCCATTCGTTCTCGTCCGGTCCATTTTTCGGCTGGTATTAGTGGTAAAAGCTGTCGATAATGGATCCTTATTAAATGGAAAAGGAGAGAGAAGAAAAAAAAAGAAAGAGTCAAGCGAAAAGCAACGTGTCGTATCTTCTAATGGTTTCACTGACCGTGAACGGGAGAGTGCTTTTTGGCGCGGGAGCCGGAGGTGATTTTTGGAAAATGGACGCTCGACCGTGGATTGCATCGATCCGTGGATCCGGAATCTTTTTCATCCGATCCGACGGTGATCGACGTTGACCTTTGGCTGCTGATCTACGGTCGTTCTCGTGAGACGGATGTTTGGAAAGAGAAATCGAAACTCGGCGCATCGTGACGCTGTTAAACTTTTTTTTTTTTTCAATACGTTTATTATTTTTTAAACAATAATTTTAACCGCTCGTTTATTTCAATCGTTTTACATACGTGGATAGTTGTGTAGAGTGTAGACGTTCCTTTTTAGCTTACAAATAGGTTAGTTTAGTTTTCTTTTATCCATACATAACGTGTGTGTATGTGTATACGTTCGTGTCGCGTGTATACACGCGTGGTACGCGTATCCTAGGTGTGTGTCTGTGTGTATGTATGCATGTTTGTATGTACGCGTGTATGTACGTATGAGTCGTCACGTGTGTTCTCTCCCCTCAGAGTATTGGCTCTCCTCCATTAATTAGATAATTAATATATTACACAGCGTCTCTGCTTCCGTTCTCTCTCTCTCTCTCTCTCTCTCTCTCTCTCTCTCTCTCTCATCTGCAAACCTCACCCTTCCCCGGAAACGATCTTTCATCCTCCGCTATCGACTCTCTTCCCACTACCTCGGCTCTCCTCGGTTCATCACCCGGCTCTTCTCTCTCTCTCTCTCTCTCTCTCTCTCTCCTCTCCCCTCCCCCGCCATTTCCCTTCCACGTCAGCAGCGGAATCGCAATTGAGGAATTGTAAGACGGATTTAAGTGCCATTTGCCCTTCACAGTAACAAGCGACTGAAAACGAGATCGACGATCGAGCGATGTCCGAGCGGATGAAACTCCGAGATAGGTGACGCGTTCGTATTCTCCTTTTTTCTTCCTTTTTCTTTCTTTCTTTCTTTCTTTCTTTCTTTCTTTTTCTTTTATATACAGACCTAGAAGTCGCTGGCCTTCGCGAGCCTCGATTGCGTCGCCGGATGCGCGGAGGGGATCGAAACCTCGTCGCCGGTCGATCGATCGCCGACTGCCGTTTCGGACAAAATCAAGAGAAGAAGGAAGGGGTGGGGGATGGGGGGCGAAAGAAGGGAGGGGGTTGAAATTTCGCCGGCAGACGAACCGTCCGGTCATCGATCGCATCCCCTTCGGCTTGTCCGTTCACTAGGCACTACTGTCGCTGAGTGTGATGTACAAAGGGATTCGTAAAAGTTACTGTACAGTCTATCGTATGCGTCGGTGGCTCCGGGAGAGGCTCGCGACGGTCGCTTCGCGGTAACGAATGATTGCCATGGGCGATCTCGCTGAACGAAGACGCTGCTCGATCGGCCGCCCCTGCTGACCACCGCTTGTCTCGTCGTCAATCACGATCAAGCGCTTCCTCGACCGAGTCAAAAGTCATCCAGCAGGGGCTGTCGCGGAACGAATAACGGAACAAAAAAAAAAAGAAAAATTAAAAAGAAAAAAAAGAAACGCATGGTTACGACACAGTTACGGACACGATGGGCAGGTGGCACTCGGTTTCGGAGACACAGCAGACACAAACGCACGAAAAATCGACAACAGACAGGCAGGCAAACAGCCAGACAGACAGACAGACAGACAGACAGACAGACAGACAGACAGACAGACAGACAGACAGGCGAACAGGCAGACAGACAGACAATCAGACAGACAAATAGACAAACAGATAGACAGAGAGATCGGCATTGTTAACAACGGAAGATTCTCGGTGATTCGTTGTTGTTTATTTAAAACAAATTTCTCATTCGTTCTTCGTGAAATGTCGCTTATCCATCCATTCGACAATTCACTCTAATATCTCTTCGCCATCGTCGTTCACTACTCTCCTCGTTCGTTCGGAGCGCCCCGAACTATCGGGTGCCCTACGCTCGACTCGTCGTTCGCCAGAGCGATCGTTAATCACACGATTAATCAGCGAGTACTAGCGATAATAAATAAATAGTAACAGTCGCGATAACAATAATGGTAAGTACAGTATTAATGATAATATTCAATCGTGACGAAGGATCATCGTGAGCGTACAATTGCTTCGATCGCAGTTCCCCTTCGATCGTCGTCTCTCCTCTTTCGCCAAATCTCTCTCGCTTTGTTCTCGTATGTACAATATGTATATATTATTAATCGCCCCGCCGCTTTGGCGCAACGCTATAAATCTGTGAAACGCGACGCTGTACACGCGACGCGACAACCGATCAAAACTGTGCCTCGTGACGAATTGGCGATTCGATTCCCAAACGCCGCGGACTTTGTGCGCCGCCGCCATTTTCATTTCGCTCGCAGCGACGACGTCGACGAACGTCGCCGATGTCCCGTCGGGTCTCCCGATTAAAAATTGTATAAAACACTCTCTCGCGCCGTATCCGAACGCCGGCGAGCTTTTAAAATCCCTCTTCTCGATTCGCGTGCAGTGCGTTCCGCACTTTTAACTCCGAGCGTTCGGACCGCGCTTCGAAATTTCCCAACGGGAGTGGCAATTCGCTGGAAAACAACCGGCTTCGCGGATTCGAAACGAATCTCCTCCCGCGCCGCGGTTCTGCCCGATGAAATTGTGTCGAAAACGCTGTAATATTTCAACCGGATGGATCGACGCGCGAAAAACCAGCGAATTACACGCGATCTCGTTTCACCGGCGGGATTTCCAGCGTCCTTTACGCCCCCACCCCGCCCCGCCCCGCCAGGTTCGTCATTTGTAACTCGAATCACGAATCATTAAACAAGCCCCCGCGAACGTGCTAGTCAAGCCTGCCCCGGCGATTATGAATTTCAAATGATTCCGGGAATAAATCTGTCCCGATTCCGCTTCGAAGCGCGGTCCGAAGCAATTAGCGAGTCGATCGGGCTGAAATAATCGCGTTCCTTCTTCTTTACCGTGCGAGAAAAAGCAAGCTTCGCGAACACGCTTAAGACGAGCGTATTCGGCGAGATTCGTCGACAAGATCTCGTTCTGTCGGCTGCTGTGGGTACTTTGACCGCTCGATTTCGTTCCTTTTTCTCGCGTTCCCACTCGACACCGCAGTCGATACGTACATATACATATACGTACGTTTATATTTATATGTATATATATGTATATTCACGGACGAAAGTGACCAGAGACTCTATCGAACCGCGAGGACGCGTCTTTTTTCCCCGCCGAAAATAAGCGATACTTTGAGCTTCTAGCGAGCCACGCGTCGCCTTCTTGCTTCCAGAGAGCACCAAACGAGACGAATACCTCGCGAATCGAGAGTCCCTGATCGCTTTTCGAGAATTAACGCGATCGAATAACAGAAAGAGGTTCCCGCCGCTCGACGACATCTACGTTTACTCGTTGCTCTAGCCGCCGTCACTCTCCTTCTTCTCTCGTTCCTCGATCAAAGATACGATGCTCGTTCACGCCCCTCTGTCTCTCGCAACATGCACACGCGCACCAGGTTAATAACGTACATTATTCTTATTTTTTTTTTTTTTTTTTTTATCAAATTCCTCTACATCTTTTTTATTTTCTTCTTTATTTTATCTGCGTATCTCTCCGCTATGTGTGATTTCATCTCGCATTCGTCTTGCTCTCAGGCATACAGCACGGGTTAGGTTCGCACGGACAGCAGGCACTCGTCAAGCATACAGACCGGTCGCACGATAAATACGTATAATCAAATATTTATTCCAAGCCGACTTAATATAGGATAACAGCTTCATCTCATTTGTATATCTCGTTTTAGGTCGTAAATCTAGAGGATTGGCACGAGTCCGCCGTACGAATCGATTAGTTAGAAAAAATCTAGAATCTTCTTAATTACCCGTAATTTTATCGTAAACATGTAACTGTAGATTCGATACGTTTACTTCCTTAATAACACACGTTCCTCGTTCTACGTTCTTACGTACGGATATAACAAAATGTTCGTATGTTTTTTTTCTCTTCTTTTCTCTCATCTTTCGTTTCACTTCCTTCGTTTCCACCCTCATCGACAATACAACTCTCATCGTCATCATCGTTGATCATCGTCGTCATTACAACAGTAAGCATCTTCGATTACTTTGCTCCTCTATCACACGTGTTCTTCCGTCTTTCTCTCCTTTTCTCCGCTTTTATACATATATGGCTTTGGCGTACGTATGTGTGTATGTATGTATGTGAGTGTATGAACGTGTACGTGTACGTGTACGCGTTTCTTTGTCCACCCTCTCGCCGTTTCTCGAACGCTCGCGATTCCTCGAAACGCGCGAAATCACGGCAAACGGAAAAGCAAGGGAAAGCAAGAAGTGACCGGTGGAAAGAAAATCGAAACGAAGGAAAGGCCGAACTCTCGACTGAGAACGACTTCTTCTCTCTGTCTCTCTCGATGGAGGAGAAATAAAAACTCGATTGGCTGCAAACGGAGAGACCTTTTTACTTGTTCCATGCTTCGAGTTTTCGCAGCATCCAGAGACTGGCAAAATGCGTCCGACGAGAGAGGGTAATCTTGTACACACGTACCCGCGTATAACCGTATATGCACGCGTGCATAGTTCGCGTTTTAATCAAGGGATCGACCTTATGGGAAACTATTTCGAGAGTTCGCGCGGATTTGGAGTTGTAGAGTTTGAATTGCACTCGCGATTGCACTTTCGTTTCTGCTTTTATACAAAACCTATATTTACAGTTGTTCACGATCGAGAACGAAAGCGATGTCAGTCAGAAACGAAGCTTTCCCCGAACGTACGCACGCGTGCAGCCGTGTGAGTCTGTGTAACGACGTGTATAACGTGTCCCGCTCTGTGTGTTTCTCGTTATTTCGTGTCGCTGTATACCTGTGTATTAATTACACCCCCTGGTAGACCATGCGGCGTCATATCTGTCCTCAAATTCCCACGCAACCACCACGTGTAGCTTCGTTAATTCCTCCAGCTTCCGTCAAAGATGACTCTTCTCGAAACCCTGCTTCGTTCTCTGACAATCCTTCGTTCGCATGTTACCTGTTTTTTTTTTTATTTTCTTTTTTAAAACCGTAGAAAATGTGGGGCGTAGAAAAAAGCGTCCCGCGGCACACTCGACGAACACGTGCCCTGTTTTCTCTCTCTCTCTCTCTCTCTCTCTCTCTCATTCTCTCTTTGTTTCACCTCTGATCAAGCCCCCTCCGAGATATTCGTTTCTCTTCGGACGAGGGTGGGTGGAATGGATGCAGGGGTAAAAGTCGAAGGTCTCTGTCTATGTTCTTCGAAGTCACGTTTCTCCCTTCCTTCTCGGTTCCCTTTCGATCCCACTCCTTTCCATCCCTCTTTTCTCTCCCCTCGCGCATCTCGCGAACGAAGAAAATCCCCGCTCGGGTTTCCTCCTCGTCCTCCGACCGAGAAGAGGCACTCTTCCTGTGTTCCTCTTCGCCTCCATCCACCTTCGATATTCCTCCGAGGGACAAACCTCGACAAACAAATATTCACGGATGGCCCTCGAGGTGGCCGGAGCAATAAGTGTCTGATTGTCTTAACAATACTATCAGTTTTACACGAGTTTCATCGGGTCCTGCCTCTCGCCAACACAAACGGTCGTCTGCATCGTCTCTCCTCCACTTTTTCTCCCGCCATTTTCTTTTCTTTTCTTTTCTTTTCTTTTCTTTTCTTTTCTTTTTCTTCATCTTTGGAATTCGATAACAATACACCGTTACAACGTTTTCGTAATCGTCGATAGTAGAGTTAGCGCTCGATATACTTGTTAAGGGTTTACTTTTTTTAATTAATTACTCGATATCTTGTTATTTTAGCATTTATTATTTTCTCGTTTACTTTACTCTTACGTTTAACGTTACCGTAACTCGTTTATTGTTTAAGTGGTAGTTTTATTTTATTACTGCGTTATTTTTATTATTTTTTTTTTTTTTTTGGTTTTAATTTACGTGCTATCGTTACTCGTTATTACTATGCTTCAATTTATCCTTACAGCGTTAGCGTCGTTATTAGTAAATCGTTATTTAGTTATCGTTATTACTATTGTGTTACCTTTAATGATCTATACACTCCCACCCTCCATGAACCTCTGATTCACGGCCATCCAACATCGTGCGCATCGATGGTGTCGCGTTCCTCTTTCCTCAACCGCCATCTTCCTCTCTCTAATAATTACGTCCTTTCTTTTTTTTCTTTGTCGTTTCGCTTTAAAACTCGGCGTTTCTCGCACCACGTGAACACAACGGGGAACATCAACGGCAGCGACGTGGCCGGAGAAAAAAAAAACACACACACACACACAAACAACCCTCCCCTGTCCAGTTACAGTTAACACTATGTTTCAACACTAGACGATAACATCATCTTACTTTACTTTATATATATATAACACGTATGCAACGTTGAGCAAAGATTTCGATTTAATCCGTTCGAACACACGAAGAGATCCCTAGCCACCACCTCTTCGTCCCCACCCCTCCCCCCCATTTTCGCGGAGCTCTTTTGCTCCTCGAATATTCGATCGGCCTGCTTTCGAGGGCCGTGCACGATCGTTCGATCTCGCGTGGCCAAGTCGTGTGACTTCGATGATTATTCCAGCGAGCTGCTACAGGGGGGGTTTGAAACGCGACTTCGGAGAAAAGTCGATGGTTCCCATCCCCTCCCCGCGCTGGCTCCAAAATGTATCTATCCTTACGTGTATATGCGCGTGTGAATGTGTCTGGGATGTGATTGTGGTTGCCGCGGTCGTGACCCTGGTGATGGTTGTAAATTCGTGTCGTGAAATCCTTCCGGTGAACCACCGGTGTGTCTCTCCTGACGAACACACCGATCTCGGTTGAACAGATCGACGGCGGTGGCTTGGTTCGATCGGCGCGTTACGGAGGAACCTCGAGACGTTGCCGATCAACGGTTGTTGAGATCGAAGAGAATTAGGAAAAGTACGAAAATTACGACGGTAGAAAAATACTGTGCGCGCCTCGGATCCAATGAAATCGATACGAGTCGAACGGAACTGGGGCCAATCAACGGGGTTTTCGATCTTCACGAGGCGTCTGAAAGCGATGGCTGTGTTGTTGGCTAAGTGGAAGCCCGTACGAACGTGGATCTTTACTCTTCTTCTCGCCGTTTTACTCCCGTTTTATTTATTTCTTACTGTTTCGTCCATTTTTCATTGGTTTCAATTGTTTTCCTCGCTTTAAGGTTATTCTTATTAACACGATGACTGTCGCATCGATCACCGGAAATCGGTTTTTATTTGTCCACAAATATCACGGAACGATTAAAGTTAAATGAATATTATCGATGGAAAAGTTTTAATCATTTCGTTACTGCAATCTTACTCGCAAATACGTATGCGAATGTTACGTTTCACAGCTAAGAAAATATTAATTACATGATTATTTAATATAATAACAATTTATCGTATAATGTAAATTATTAGTAATTCTTATCTTTAATAAACTTTAGTCGAATCGAATTGTAGTCAATACTCGATTGAAATGAATTCTTGCTGGCTGAATCTACTTTTGTGAACCTGAATTTCTATTATATGAATTCCAATTATACATAAATATAAACTGTTCGTTCCCCCACAAGTCTATAAGCAGACTTCTACTATACACTATATAAAGAATTAGAAATAATAATTAATGACCGTGGAGATAATACACTTTGCTCTAACAAAATTAGGATTCAATAGAAAATTTTAATCAGTCGTTGGTAGAATATAGTTGTCAAACATTATATAGCATTAAAAGTTGGATGTCTATAATCACGATCACGATTGGTAACGAAAAGATTAAATAACACAGATAATCAAATAATACTATCAAATGAAAAATGCACTTTTGTCGCATTTTTGTAATATTTTAAAAAAACTAAATACTTTGTCGCATGAATTAAAACATACTTTCATATGGTAATCAACGCATTAACCCAAATAGTTCCTAGATTTGGAATTAAAATCTAAAAAATTAAAAAGTGAATTGTAATTCGTTTTTTTTCACATTCTGAGCTGTAAATTACGATACATCATTTTGAAAAATAAATTTTAAGTAGTGTGATAAGATATTTTTCTTAAAAGAACATCGGTTACATAATCAAAGTCTCTAATAATTTTATTTGAAATTAGTAATTTCTATCTGCAAATATATTTAAAAAAAAAATAACCAGATTGCAGATAACATTGGTACTACCAAATGGTCAAATTGACAAATTAATAATTTTTGTTAGATATTTTACAAATATAAACCGGTGTATTTTTAGAGTCTTAAATGATTCTTCGCGTATTCTTCGTAAAATATATATAAAATAAAAGCCTGTGTATTCTATTTCTTTTACCTTAATGTCTCTGATGGAAATTTTATGCTCTGCTTGTCGGTAGTTCTAACGTTAATATTTGTTCCTAGATGAAACAAATTTCCATTCCTTTAATTACGTTTAAAAAAAATTTTAAAAATCTGGAACGAACAAAGAACAAAGATCAACGATCGCGCGACCTTCGCATACAGCTTATCCGCCAGGGCCGAAAACGCGTCGCGGCAAACAGAAGGTACTTTGTTCGCCTTTAAAACCCTTTCGTTCCCCTTCTGCTTCAAAAGACGATAATTCATCGCCCACCCAGTTCATTCCCAGCTCGTTTTGCCTAGCTTATTTCGCCGTTCCGCGTGCCGGCGCCATCGCAATATGGAAATTGTGGGAAACAGAGTTCCCCGTGCCGGCGTGCAGTGCCTTTCAACGCTCGAATTCGTCGCAAACGAACGCACGAGCGCGGCGAATCGAATTTGCTACTTGTTTGAATAGACTGCCCTTCGTAGTAATCGTTCACACGCTGGGAGGCGCTGTAAACTCCGCGTTGCGCTCCGAAACGCCCGTTCCCTGCGAAAGAATTTATTTTCGCTTTAACGGGAGAACTATTGCCGACTGAAACATACACTGCGAGGTGTGAAAAACAAGAGTTTGTTCGTGCTAGTTCTACCATCTAAAATCATTCGAAGCCCTTCGAAAATGCACCGTACTGCGAATGTATAAAACGCGATTGGTCAGTTTGACGATTTCGGTAGTTTTTTTTTTTTTTTTTTTTTTTTTAACGTTAAAGAGACAATTCTTCCTGAGAGAACGGTCATTTTGCAGTGAACTTTACGAGCGTAACGCGTCACACGAGTCAAGGCAGTCACGCTCGGAAAGGCAGTGCGCTGTGTGTGTTTCATCTTCGAAATTCTCGTACGATCGACGATGCCTAATCTATCAAAGAGGAGGGAATCGCGCGTGTGCGCCAACGGGGAAGGAAGAACGCGCCGATGGCGGAAATTCACGAGGGTGTTCCTCGTGAATGAAAACAAATTCGCGGATACATTTCGTGGATAACGTCGCCCGCGACTGTTCTCCGGGTTGCTGTCGACGACGTTTCGCGATCTCTTCGCGATTGTTCGTCGCGCTAGTAATCTAAGTGTCTGCTCTCTCTCTCTCTCTCTCTTTCTCTTTCCTTCGTATTTCTTTTTCTTCTTTTCCTCTCGACATTTTATTTCGCGACACATTCGCGTTACGGCGTCTCGATGAAAACGTGAAAAATTGTCCCGTAGCAAAGAGATGCGTGACCTTGTTCGATGGTGATTCAATGATGAGGATTCGCGTACGACTGTGAAAACGTTCGATGGCTATGATTGTCGAACTGACGTTGAGAACCGATTTCTCCAACCGATGTGGGAAATGAATGAAACTTTCGCGACGTAGGAACGATAAATTGACTAATTACGAAAAGGGACGTAAAAAAAGGGGGGGGGGGAAAGACAGAAATAAAAATAACGTCGTTACAAAAAATACATCGAATGTTCAGAAATTGAGAGCAACGAAAGGAGAAAAAAACCATGAAAAGAAATTTCGAGGATTGAAGAGAGGGGAAATGCGGAGACAATAGGGTTACTCGATCGGACGACGCAGTGAACTGTGCACTGTGGATGAAGTACAAAATTCCCGTTCGCAAAACGGAAACGAAAAAATCCCTGTTGTTCGTCGTACTTGTTACGTAAATTCTCTTTATGGACGGTATAACATTCCTCTTTCACGTTCCCACGTTAAATATCGACGGTTGTGTCCATTGGACGACGTATTCGGCAAATTCTATGTGTATATATATATGTGTGTGTGTGTGTGTGTATGTGCGTGTATGTGTGTGTGTGTGTGTGTGTATTATAAATGCTGGTTCGCCCGATTTCCCTTTCATCGGCTTCTAATTTGCGGAGAAAAACACCCCGAGAAAATCGTCTTTCTTTGTCAGGAATGCCCCACGGAAGACTTTAAGCTTCTGACGATACACAGTACTTGATTTATTTGAGCGTTTCACGACTGTGACCCAGACCATTTCAACGGTTCTTCGCTCGGGACCGACCCTCTGGGCATCCGGACGTCTCGAAAACGACGATAAAAATGAAAAAGATAGAAAAAGAAAAAAGAACGGAGAAGCCTCGACGATCAACGAAAATCGTGTGGTTGCGATCGGTCGTTCGGTGATTTCGACTGGTCACGCGGTATCGTCTGTCGCAACCAATCAAAAAGCGCGCATTCGCGCGTGTGGAACTCCTCGAAATTATTCTCGACGTTGCGCGACGAGAAAGAAAGGTCGATCAGACCGCGGCGCAAAGGTATCGCAAAGGAAAGAAAAACGATTTCTCGATCACCCGATTGAGTCTCATTCCGTGTCGCGCTCCGATCGCGAGATTCTGGCACGAGGGTCACAATCAGAAGGGTCCTACCTATTTAGTTTAATTAACACGCTTACACGAGATTATCACTTACGCAAAAAATTGTCGAGTTCGCTTATCAGGCTATCGCGCGCGAGTTTCTTGTAAACACTTACTCTGTTACGTTTATTATTTCTTTTCTTTTCTTCTCTTTTTTCTTTTTTTGCTTTTTCTTCTTTTTCTCTTTCTGTTAATCTACGCACAGTCACACGTATGTATTAATCTCCAGAACCAACGGTGTAGTCGGTGTTAACCATGTATCCGGGAACGGATACGCGAGAACAGCGAGAAACTGGAAAAAACACGGAGACAGGAAGACGGATTTTTCATTCTTTTTTTTTTTTTATGTATATATATATATATATATATAGCATATATATCTTTTTTTCATTTTCATTTTTTTTTTTTTCGGAGACACGATTTCCCAATCACGTGCTTTCGTCTTCGCCGTGCTATCGTTTCGATCGTCTACGATCCGCCGATCGATCCCGCGAGAAATGAGAATCTCGGCGCGGAGACCAGATCGGGCAAACAAGAACGAAGGGAAGAACAAGGGTCGGACAGCCTCGAGTTTTAATCAAACTTCCACCCGGGTCTGTTGTCCCACGGTAAGGTGGACACGTCCGCGATAATCGGGGAAGCCTCGGTCGTGCTTGCTCCGCGAGAACGGGTGCACGTTTCGCACACCGAATCGGAACTCGCTCGCTTTAATCCATTTGCTCGATGTTCACTCGCTCGTTTACCTTACATGCCCGCCCTAATTTCGCAGCCCCGGGGTTTACACTGCTAATGAATCGTGCGTCTACGAAGGCTCGAGGCGCGACTGAAAAATTCAATTACGACGCGCGCCGGCTTCGTCTGGCCGACCGTCCTTTTCAAGCCTTCTGGCCAACCGGTTCGCCAGGTCTGAAACCGGGGAGGGGAGAAGAGAGACTTCGCGTCCGCGGACACCTCCCCGGCTGAAACAGAATTATTTCGCGTCCCGAATCGTCTCTATTCACCTCGAGAGATTATTCACATCCTCCTCGAGCGGTCTATTCAAACGGGTACGAAACGACGGCGGGATCTCTCGGCGATACGGCGAAAAATCCGCGATTCAACGGGCTTCCAGGACGCTGGGCCCGCGGTTTAAATTAATCCACTGGTAAACGTTAATAAACGGGGGGGAGGAGGGGGCGGAGCGGGAGCAGCGGCAGTTGATTTACGTGGGAAAGGGACGTATAGACGACGTAAATGATGAGACGGGGCTCGTGAAACGAAACGAAACGCTCTCTCTCGCTCTCTCTCTTCGAGGGATTCTGTTTCGACGGTTTGAATTAACCGAGGCGATAAGATAAAACGGATGCCCGATGAATACTCTCGCGCGAACGGAGTAATTACGTTTCGCTGGATTTTGTTTACCTATCTGGCTTTTCGAGGGAGAAACGTCGGACGAAAGACAAAAGATCTGGAGGAAGAAAGGAAAACGAACAGCGTAATTGGAAACGCGCCTTCGACGCGGGAGAAGAGGGGGGGATAAAAAGGTACGAAAGAAATCTTTCCGTTTTGCGTTTTGAAAGCACGTGATCGGAATCGTTCGACGATTTTTAGGGTGAAAGTTCGCTGCGCGAGGGACGAACAGGCACGCGACAACGTTACGGAGGCTTTTCGATTCCCGTTGGCGCACACGCCAGCCCTTCTGATCGAACAACCATCTCGATCTCGAGTGGATCGCAACGATACGCGATTACCGCGTATCACGGCTAAAACATAACGTTACGACTACGTTCGTTACGTTGTTACAATTTACACAGGTTTAAGCTAAATATCGTTCGCGATTGATTGATTGTTCGAGCCTGCGATTGTTGTCGACGTCGACAAGATCGTAAAAATGGAACCGCGTGGGCGATCGTGTAGATCGAATCGACGACGACTACAGGCCGATCAAGTTCCCGTTGATCGTTTTCTTTTTTTTTTTTTTTCTTTTTTTGTCACTCGTTTTTCCCTCGTGTTGCGTTTCATTGTCACGGATCGATTATCAAACGTTTATTATCAACGAGTATCAACTTAAACGTACGACAACTATCGTTTGATCATTAGCGTAACAACTCTCCCTTCGTTTAAACCGCGTCCTTCCTTTTTTTGCGTCCAACCATTTAATTTCTCTTTCCTCTGTTTTATTTTTTACATCCCTCTTTTTTTACATCTCTCTCTCTCTCGTTCTTAACGTTAATCGTATCAATTAATGTTGTGGCAATTGTCGACGAAGCAGCGGGGTGGCAGGAGTGGAGAAAAGCGGCCTCTGGCGGAACAATGGCCGTCGTTCCGCCATTGTTTTGTTTATTGTTGAAATTACGCCCGCTTGCACGCTCCTGCAATCCGTACACGTTAGGTCGATTAACTTTTCCACGCGTTGCGCGACTTTCCTTCTTTTCTCTTTTCAAAAAAAAAAAAAAAAAAAAAACCTCGAGTCAAGACCTGGCGACGAGCGAATTAAACAGAGAGAACGTAATTTTTGCGTAAAGTAATTAGTAACAGCCGGGTAGTATATTTCGCGGATCGCTTTATCCAAACTCGCGAAACAATAAATTTAACATAACGTCGCTTTCCCGAATTGAAAAGCCGGCCGTGTCGTTGCGCGCTCGGTTATTTTGTAATCAGTCGGGGAAATCCGTCGATCCGCGTAATCGAACGCCGGTCGAATTCTCGTTGAAATCAATTGCACGAATGGAAATCTGATTGAATAACCTTTTTCCGGGCATGGATCCGTATCGTTTTTGACGTTCGTTGGATCGACAGAGAGAAAACAAAAAAAAAAAAAAAAGAAGAAAAGAAAAAACAGTACACAAAATGGGATCGTTACGCGACGCGTGTAACTCCGTGACTCATTATCCCGAGGACGCGGTACATCGTGCATTACGTGGCCGCGTGACGTTCGCGTAATAACGTCACAAGGCTGGTTGCGTGGCCGCGTTTGAAGTCTGATTTAAGCCGGGTCGTAAATTAATAACTCGGAACGGGTAGTCAAGAGATGGGAACAACGGCGAAACGCTGCGACACGACAATTTTCTCGAATGAACAAAACTTGCGTTGGAAACGCCGCGACGGGGGGTACTTTTTCCACAAACGAGCTTGCAAAAGACTGATTGTTACGTAAAGGAAACCCTCTATAGTCAGAATGAAAGAGAAGGATCATTATCTAATTGTATTATCTATATTCTACTAACAATATGTAACTATTCACTTCAATTTAAGATAAGAATTGATGACTGTTACAAATAATTTACTTACTAATTTTTTGTGTTGACGAATTAAAGAAATACAACAGTGAAGGAAAATTTCCGAATTGTGCTAATGTAACATTCAAATTTTACACACTGTTATAGAGGGTTGATCAGAGGCCAACGACCGGTTTTTCGATTTCGGTAAACATTTTAGAACGATTATAAAATAAGACGAATATCGTTTCAACCGCGTTGCATAATGCGCTCTTCTCGAAGTTTCGTCGTAACGTTAAATACAAATTTCAGTCAACGAAGAATAAATTCGAGCTAAAAAAAAAAAGGAAGAAAAGAAAGATTCAAGTGTGACGTTCAGAAGACGCGAAAGAAACGAACGAGCCGTCAAAGTTTCCGAAATCAAGCAAAAACCAACTTGGGTTGTCTCGACAACGCGGGAACGCGTCTCGCGAAACCATGTATCATCACGCCGTTATAGTTATACGGCGCAGCCATAACTCATACACGTTTACACGCGATGGCAGTTTGTTGAACTCTCGGCGAAGCACGGTTTCCAACACCGTAGGTAGGAAAGTTAATCCTCGCAACGTTGTGTCCAAGAGAGTGACCGAACGTTTCTCCCCTCCTCTTCCACCCTTCGAATTCATCAAACAGGAACGAAGGAAAATCATCCGGATGATCGGCGAGTCGGGATCATCGTCCGCGCCTCCTTCTTTTCCTCGACAGGCACACTCGCGTGTTCACCGTGTCCGTGGATCGGCGTTATTAATAAATACGTCCCACACTGCACACCATTTTAGCAACCACCACCACCAATATACACCAGCACCGACCCTCACACCACGGGGCTGCCCGAGTGAATCGTCCTCGGTTACGCGGTCGATTACTTTTATTCTCTCGTGTGATTAACTCTCCTGTTTATACCTAATATGCACATATTAAATATATATATATATATAATACTGTTACCTTTACGTGAGCAAATAAATTGATTATTATACCGTTTCGGCGGACAGAGGGAGCGCCTGGATGGCACGTTTCATTCTCCCCGATCCATCCCACTGTGCCGCTCCCGCTTCCACCTTCGTCTCCTTCGTCGCTCTTCATTGTCAAGTGTGTACAAACAATGTCTCTCTGTGTGTGTATGTATGCACGAGTGTGCGCGTTCGACGCGCTCGCGCGCCCACCCACGAGCTTCGTGTGTCTACATTTTCTTCCACTTTTTTTCTCTTTTTTTTTTTTCTTTTTTCTTATTTGCTCCTTTTAGTGTGCATGTGTCCAAACGATGGGCGTTCGACGGTGGATCATTCTGTGGATCGATAAAATCGTTCGAGTCGAGCACGCTTTGAGCGTTGCGTTCGAACCGGAAAATGGTCGATGCTTCTGAAAGACTGAATGGCTTAAGCGTGAGTTCGTAGAACTTTGAAGTTCCTCTTTTTTTTCTTTTTTTTTTTTTTTTTTTTTCTAAATCCAAAAGTTCCGAATACGTCGAAAGACCCTTGGAGAAGACCGTTCCCGAGACGTTAGAACGGCTCTGTTCGACGATAACTCGCGCGAACGTAGAAATATCAATGTACCAAGGCTGCGTATCGAAATGAGATTCCTCCCTCTCTGTGGATCGAGAGGAACGACGTTCATCGGTGGAATTCGAGGAATTCTAACGTCTCGAAACGTCTTCGGGATTTGTATATCCGTCGGACCTTTCGTAGATCCTTTCGTGCGTCCCTAGAAGCGAGTAGTTCATCATACACGAGGAGTTTCGAGGGAAGACGATCTCGAACCGGTGGTCCTTGGGTCGATCAAAGGGAAGTAATCGCGTTTTCGATGCGTCCTCTGTTTCTAGACTCCGATGTATCAGCGCGCTTGCATCCGAACAGCATCCGGTGATCTCGTTTTCGTTGGGAAACACAGAGCCAAAGACACCGTATTCCTCCTTCGAACCTGCTACGCTCCATCGTCTGTCGGTCGTTTCCCTCGTTGCGCTGCTCGTATCGATCCGCTTGCACGAGCCAGTCGCAAGATTCAGAGTCGAAGGAGCGGAAACTCGACGAATCTCCGACTTCCGCTGCCTTCGTGCAGCGAGTAACGATGAAGAACGGCGCTCGATGATGCTCCATAATCCGTGACCTTGCTTCTCTTCGTTTTTCTCCCGAGCTTTTTTAATTTCATTTCTTAATCTGTTTGTTTATATAGACGTACAATGCACGGAACAAAAATTATAAAAGTTACAAGCGAGAGTAAATAAATTAGAAATTTATTACAAAATTAATAAGTTAAATATAAGGAACAAAGAATAGGAAACAAATGTTAAATGATTTTAGCACTGGGTTAATTCAAGGGGTAGTTCAAGTGTGCTATTTTTGAAAGGTAAAAGAAATAAAAAAAGATATGGAAGTTGTATGAACCCTCAGATTTCTTCTTATTTTACTCTCAGATAGTATCACTATATTACAGTAATTTATGTTAGTCTACTAAAAGTTTGGATATCTAATTGTATCTCGTATTTTAAATTTTCTGCCATCAGTATTAATAGCAAAATTAAATTAAAAGTTCAAAATTGTTGTATAAAATCCAATAGTGTCAATTACACACGATGCACAAGGAATGTCAACATGTGAAATAAAAGTTGAATTGACTTTAGATAAAAAAAAGAGTTGAACACTTTCATAGAATTTTACACGAATCTCCTCCGCTCTCGAGAAGATCGCAGATCGATCTTCATCCTTGACGAGTTAAATAAGCAGGAAACGACAATTGTAGATTCAATCTTGTCGAAGGGTTCTTCGACAATGAAGAGTGGATGGACAAAGTTCATCAGAGATTTGAACGCACTCGATGGAGTCACGAGTGAAGATAATCGATTAGTTTCTCCACGGTATCTCAGGATCTCAGGTCGAATATTCGGCGAATATTTCTGCAAGTTACTGGTTGAAAATTCGCCGAGTTCTCTTCACGATCATCTCGGAATGTTCGGCAAACTTTGTTCGTCTCGCACGATAAATAAAAAGACGTTGGAATCTCGATCGGTCAATTTAGGAAAAAAAAAAACGAAGATACAATACGCAGCTCTGACTCGAGTCGAATCTTGCTACGAAAGCATCGTTTGCTTTTTCAGTTTTATCTAGATGATGCTTGCTCGCTTCTAGGAATCGATCGGATCAATCAGAGTCCGTTGCTCTTAAAGTTGGCAGTTGTTTGCGAGCTTCTCTCTGCTCGTGATTCTTCTCTCTCTCTCTCCTCGTTATACTTCGTCGAGAACACGCACGACGAAAGAGTCGTTTGTCGGACGAATAGCTTGCTCGCCGAGAAAATTGTTCGATCGATCGTTTGACTTTCTGATTCTCGATCGACGCACCAGGCCGTGTGTGCCTACTCGCGACTAAACATTCAAAACACGAGACTCGACCGTATAATTTTGGTTAAATAATTTTCTTTTACAGGAGGATGAAATAACAAGGAACACGTCCGAGGAATTAAAAAGAAATTATTCCGACGGAGATATTACGCACGTTTGCGCCACGTTTACTTGGTTCGATGATCGAGTTTAAGGCAAAACGAGAGAAAAGAAAAAAAGAGAATGCAGGTGGAGAAAGGAATGGGAGAGAAACGAGGAAAATTTTCAGTTCGTGCTCTCTTTCTTTCTTTTTTCTCTCTCTTTTTTCGAGTCTCTTGTTGCTTGAGCGAGCAGCACACGTTTCCTGGCACGATAATCACCGCCTCGACGACGACGACGACGACGACGACGACGACGACGAGTCTCGTTCTTTATCATTGCTAGCAATTCTCCAGTCCGAAGAATTCTCCTTCGTCGTACGCTTCTCGCGCCAAGCTCTCCCTATCGTTTCCAGCTCGCGTTTCTATGCTCGGTTGTGCGTGTGGCGTGTGTCGTGTCCGCGCGAGCGCGGCGCACCCCCGTGATTATATGATGCGTCGAGAAATATGCGGATGAATATCGCGTTGTGTGCTCATACGCATTCAGTGAGATCGTCGAGTTATATCTACGCACGTAATGGATGTATAATTCTTTTTTTCTTTTTTCTTTTTCTTTTTCTCTATAATACCTATGTGTGCACCTCGCGTACGCACACCTCGAACGGATGTGCACGCGTTTGTTTCTTCTCGCGATTCGTTTCTCTTCTTGATGCGTTTTTCTTTGTTTTCTTCTTCTTCTTCTTCTCCGTCCTCCTCTTCTTCTTATTTTTCTTCCGTTATAGCTTCTTTCGTTACGTATAAATGTTAACGTGCTCGTTCTGCGCAAGTGTGAACCCGTATGTGTACGTGTGTGTGTGTGTGTGGATGTCGCCTGTACGTATGCGTGTGCGCGTATGTATGCAAGAATCACGGATGTATATGTATATATATCCCTTCGTATACGTGTTCCTGCTCGTGGCTGTGTGTACGTATATGCGTGCGTGTACGTGTATAACGTGTACGTGTTTGTTTCTTTAAACGTCTTCTTATATAAAATCGGCAGTTCGGGCAGTTCGACGTCTCGCCGCACGACTCTAGCCTTACGTATGAAACCAGATTTACAAAAATACGTTGCGCGTGTGTTTCGCGTATTTGGCACTTTTTCTCCTCTCTCTCTTGCCTCCCCCCCTCGCTCCGAATCTTCTCCTCTTCAATCGCGCTCTCACCTCTTTCGCACCCCCATTCTCGCTTCATCCATCCTTCTCTCTCGTTTCATCCCCTTTCACACGCTCACCCCGGTCACTCTCGTCCGTGCACACGATTCTCTCTTATGTTTCTCTCTATCTCTCTCTCTCTCTCCCCTTTCCCACCCCACTCTCATCTCGCGTTTCAAAGAGTCCCAGGGATCGAGACCCGAATATCGGATCCCGTCCGCAGTTCCAAGAGGGAAAGATCCACGCCTTCGCGACTTCTGCGACTCGTTGCTTCCTGTTTCCTCTGTTCCTCGCGAGATTTCATCATCTCCGGCAGCAGCGATCGAGAGAGGGTCCTCTTGCACGTCGACGCGAAAATCGGCAGTTTCGATGATGGGCGGCGGCCGCTGAACGACAACGACGACGACGACGATTACGAAGACGACAACGACAACGACAACGACGACGACGACGACGACGACGACAATGACGACAACGACGTCGACGTCGACGACGACGACGACGACGACAACGACGACAACGACGACGACGACGACAACGACGACAACGGCGACGGCGACGACGACGGCGGCGACGACGACGACGCCGTCGACGACGATGGCAACGACGGTGACGATGACGGCCGCGACGACGGCGTAGCAGCTGCCGCTGTGGACGCGGCGCGAAGCCGCGCGGGATCGTCGACTAGTCCTCCTCGGGACCCATGTTCAACAGCATCATCTTCTTCTTCGCGATCTTGCTGTACTTGATGTCGATCGGCTTCGTGGTGTCGTAGAGACTCGGCGCTTGCAGGATAATGAACACCGTGCCCAGCACGCAGGCTACCGTGAATAGCCAGAGGAAGATACGGTCGAGCACCATCGCCACATATTTCCAGTCCTCCTCCACCTGTAGTCAGAGTAAATAAAATCTGTCAACTTGGATTTTCAGCTTTTGGGATTTTCGGTACTGAGAAATCATAAAGATCATCGAATGTTTTATCTTCGTGTAATCTTTGGGACATCGTCTTAAGAAAGGATGGCACTTTGTTGAAGCGCAGCATTTTGTTTTCGTTTCATTTTCATCGTTTTCGCTGTACTGTAGTTTTTAACGAATAATTTGTCTTATCTTGTGACGATTCAAAAATGAATCATCATTTGCTCCAAATACTCGAGTTGACTAAGATACTCAATGTTTGCAAACGTTGCGAAAAACCTTGCCTAACCTAAACCTTGCCTTCTTTTGTCATCTTATAAACCGTGACACGTATTAATACACATGTATAATGTCCATTTTTACATCTACAAACTCGTAACATACAGTAAAAAAAGAGAGATGAAAATGTAATCCCATATTTTTCTCTTATACATTCTCTCTCCTTCGTGATTCGTATTTACATCGTGACGTACAAAATATGGTAATAGACTGAATTATTCAGAAGGCTCTAAAGCTTTTCAACGAGTGAGTAAATACTTTCAGTGAAGATAGAAGAAGAGCTACTTGCAGTCTCTTTTAGCCGCGCTAAAAAATTGAAAACGATCCAGCAGGGTATGAGACACGTGACGAAGTATTATACGAGAAGAAGGTACTTCATTACACATTTAATTCGAAGAATTAATTGTTCATTCGCTGAATGACAATGAAATATAAATTTCAAGAACTACTAAAAATTGAATTTTTAACGCTGTTAATATTTTATTGGCAGAAATGACGTTGTAGTTTACGAAGTACATCTTTTGATTATCATTAAATATAGTATGCTTGAAATTATACTACAAATTATAGTGTGTAATTTATATTATTATATAAATATATAATAATTATAAAATACTATAGTATTATATCGGTATAGTATAATGTAATAACACACTATGTATAAAATATATTAAAATATATCAGTTGTAATCAGAAGAGATTACAATATGTTTTAAACTCCAACTATAATTCCATTACACAACAAAATGTTGCATATTAATTACTAATAACTAATTGTAAGTACAGTAGAATTCCCTTTATCCAAATTTACCCAAACTATGTACTTCTCAAGACATTTTATTACAATAATATAATATAATATAATGGATCGATATAAACAAAATTCTATTATATTCCAGATCGATCTTTGTATCGTTATCACCTTTTTCACATTTTGTTTTTTATTACAATTCTCTAACGATCCTTCCAATAATTTACGTTCGTATGACTTTTGACTCGTAGAAGATTCGGCTAGGAAAAACTGAGATACTTCATGTAACGAAGACAATGATCTTACTCTTGGAGATAAATTTCGACATCGTTGTTGCGTCGACCTGTACACGCTGAGGTTAACGAGAGAAAGGAATTACGCGATGGGAGATAGCCGAGAATACTTGTCACGGCGTCATAACTGCACGAGCCCCCGAACGCTATCGTAGATAAAATATCTCGTTCGACAAACCGATCATCATCTCTCCTATCCAGCGAGGCACAACATTCTTTCGCCGTTCGAGGAATGAGAAACATTCCTCCCAAGTTTTCCTCTCTCGCCGACAGCCAAGTATCATCTACTCAACGTAGCCAGGATCCGACGAACGTGTCCTTCCATCCTCTCTCTCTCTCTCTCTCTCCCTCTCTTTCTCTCTATCCTTAGCTAAAAGGCGAGTTCCATCTTTGAACTTTCAATCGAGCGTCCTTACGACTTTCAGCCAACGTCGAAGGAAGAGAGACGAGAGAGAGAGAGAGGGGGGGGAGAGAGTTTCGTTCTCGTAACAGGGACAACTGATCCTTCATTCGAGGGGTTCTATCTACTTCTTTCGATTCCCTTCGTGACAAGGGAGGAAGTGGACGATAAAATAGACACCCGATACTTTTATGATACTTTCACCGGGAATATCGTGCCGGGTGTATCGTTCCCTTTTCAATTCCCGTACGACGTTCCCGTGCGTCGTTCCACGACTTTCTCCGGACACCGTACTCACGCGCAGCTCGCTTTTATCTTGATAAACGAGCTTACTTCGCCCGCCAGTGATCCAATAACGAACTCGGCCCGATCGTTCGCGAGGAGACAACGATCAAGTGACTCATACGAACGGAGCGAGGGATGGAAATCAGTAGCTGCGAAGGGGAGAAACGAGACGTACCGTGCTGAAACTAGAATGGAGCGCCCTTGGAAGAAATACGGATTCGCTCGGTTATTTCGGATGGATCTAATACGATCGTGAAAACGGAAACGAGTATTCACCGAAAATTGTCACATACACTTCTGCTCGAAGGTCTTGGGACAAGTGTATTACATTCGTAAGTGGAAATATCAGATAATACTTTGTTCCTTTCGAGATGGATTTATTTTCTTTCTTTTTTCTTTTTTTTTTTGGAAAATAAAGTAGCATATTTTAAAAAATGAGATCTCGCTGATCATGCATCTTCAGAGAAAATTGTATTCATGTACGCAACGGAAGTTTATTTATTGAATATGTTGAATAGGTCTAACATATTTTCTTTTTTTTTTGTTTTTAGTTCCGTTGAATCGGTAGTGCTCGATATTTTTGTAGAGGTTTCTATTTCACGGCCTCCCACGCGAGGAATTATTTCTATTTTCGCGTATACTTTTGAACAAACAAGTTATGTGAATACCCTGGCACTAGTGACGTGAGCTACGCTCTGAATTGAATGAATAAAAATAATACAGACGCAGACGTATCGACCAACATTCTCGTAAGGATTATACAACAAAAAATCTGTAAAATATCGTGTATTGTAAAATACACGCGCAACTGAAAATTTCGTTATTCACGATGAGTAATGAATGAATATTTAAAATAACAAAGTATCTTGAAACTTTTAAGCAGAAATGTATATGAATAAGAGATGCGATCAGAAAATAACCAGATTGGATTCATAAACCAGAATTGTAACTTCTACAATTTTTTCCTATACATGTAACCATAGCTCTCCTTTTTTGAAATGTTCGCAAAAATATATTCGATATTGTACACAATAGTTCGTGTTTGTGTTACATTTGAGCAGAGTTTAGGTTAGAAATTCGAGATCGAGGGAAAACCGATGCAACTTCGATAAGTTTCCTCTACCAAGAAAAGCGGTGATCTATAAAAATTTCCTTCACCGTAAAAAAAAATACATATCTTCTTTGTAAATAATTACCATGACTCCCAGTAAGTCGCGTAAAGATGCTCAAGTAACTCAATACTTAAGAGTGACTCACGATGCCATAAAATGTTTGACATTGATAAAGTCCTGTTTCATTTGTTGATCGCGTCTCGTATTTTTCCTGCCCTCTCAATTCCACGCTACACAGAGAGAATGTGCAGGGAAGAAATTGCAGATAATCTAAAAAGTTCGTTTAATCCAGGATCACGGCCGGCGAAATCCTTCTAACAGGCACCTTCGTGACATGTGCCTTTGGCGAGCAGCCAATCTATCGCTGACGAAAAAAGGCTGCCGCTATTGGTTATAACATAACGCTTCGAGATCGTGAATCAGTTGCAAACAGAAAGCGATGGCATCGGAGACACTTTGAATCGTTTCGAATCTGCGCTGTACGTTTGACGACACATTCGAATTCATTAATTTTTCACGTGATTCGTTCGCTGGACATCTTATTATCTCAAACTTACAACGTTATCTAATGAACATAAAGATATAATAAAAACTGCACGACTTGTACGATTCGTCTCACTGAAAGGCCTAGAAGCAACTGTTCTGACTAGGAAATCGAGACTTTTTTGCCATCGCTCAGTACTAGACAACGCCACTCCTACTCAAGGTCTACCCCACGCCCTCTCACGAATCACGTGACCTAAATCAGCCAATCGCTAATTTTCGTTGCATTAGCGTTGCATCTGAAGTTGCTTTCTGGGTTACCCTCGCTAAAATCACTTTTATAAAAAAAGAAATCATAAATAATTTCAAATCATTTCAAAAGCTTTAAATCAATAAATATCTCTTTCACGAAGAACTAAGATGATAATGTTTCTCTAGTCGACGATTTAGAAGAGTACAACCGATTTCAATATCAATTTAATATCAGAACGAACAATCCTAGTTTCAAACGAATTTTTTAGAATGACAAAACGCATACGAGACTGTGAAATTGCACGACTTTTTGACTATTTTAGCATTGGGTACGCGAGAACAACTGGGTACTTTTGAAGTCAGGGATCTCTGTCTACATACTCGCTTATCCGGTTGTTCTTATTCCCAACTCCCGCTTTCCCTCGTTTCTCCCAGCCATTTGCATTCAAAAACAAGCCCCGGGATCGCGGGATATCCACCGATCGTTGCAAACGTCACCTCTTTCCGAGACGATCGAGCGAAACTGTTATGAAAAGTGAACGACGAAATTCAATCGTCTGGTTCTCGCTATTTTCGTTCGTACACCAGGCAGCTTTGAAATTTTCCAGCAGCTAAATGTTTAACACGAAGAAACGAAGCTGCCTCTAGCGTGATAGAAAAAACGAAGCGTAGGATGTTTATACGTGTTTGGTGGTGCAAAAAGAAAAGAGGAAATTTTATTTATACGAAAGAAAAAAGAAACTTTGTTTTCGAGGAAATTCCGTTGGAATTATTGCCTGATAAGCGGTTGGTATTTCTACTTAGGTTCTTGTTTATCGCACGGAGAACAGACGACGAAATAAATATTCATGCGCGATAAATTTTATTCGTTTAAAAATTGTTTCTCCCGATTTTTCGCGTTAAGTTTTTCTTTCATCAGGAGATAATTAAATTTATCGTTTTGCTTCGCTGCGTACTCTCCGTTATCTAATGAAATTAATGTAATCGTAAAGATATTGGTTTACAGAAAGATCTGTTGACTCCCTATAACCGGGATTTTTTCTTCTGGTTATAAAGAAATTTATGTAACCTGAAAGCAGGAAATATTAATTTATTAGATGTAGACAAAGTAACAACGATTTCAAGACAACAATTTTCGGAAATTTTATTCCTCCCTATAGTTCGTTCTTTGTATCAATTTGACACATTCATTTTGCAAAATGTTGCATTATTTTACAGCACATAAATATAAATACAGAAATGAGACTTTGTAACATATATATCACATATTTTTGACATTCTTAATAAAAACACTTTGCTGACGAAGAGTTGCGAATAATATTTTCTAGCTCTTTGTCTTCTAACAATCATGTATTTAATTCAATCGTATGTTAAATAAAACTAGATAAAATTGAACAGTCATACGTGAACAGAAATTTAATCTATTTACTACTAGTAAAAGAATGTAACTATTTATCCCTTCGTTATAGATATTAATTTTTTGCTGTTACACCAATTTGACACTAAGGAAGAAACGAGGGAGGAGAACGATCGTTGGAATTTTCTCGAAAATGCGATAAACGCAATCATAAAGATCCGTTAACAGTTTCCGAGTATTTAAACATGTCCTCTGTGAAAAATTTTTATTCCACGTTCCCAACCCTTTCCTCCGTGGTTGCACCATCAGTCACTGGACATTCTGTATATACGTGGGTCCATAGATGCTTGCCATGTTCCCTCGCGGAACACGCGCGATAAATCACAAATGACGAAGTACACTTCAGCCAAGTAATTCCACGCCCACGCACGCCGAGGTTTTGCACGGCCGACGAATCAAATACACACAGGCATTCAGCCGTGGAAAATATTTTTTCTTCCCGGCGAGAGCTGGCGCTTTCTCGCGGGGGAACATTAACCGAATTAAGCACGGTTGACACGGGTCACGCGGCTAGAGGGTTCAACACCCCGTAGAATACGGACGTACAAAGGCCTTTTCATTCGTTCCGAGGCCTTCCGGTCGGTCGACGACAGACCGTCGCATCTCCCCCCTTTCAGCTATTCCGTTTCTCGCGAATTTACAAAAGCGGAAAAAGACAGGTCGCGCGAATCGCGAGTCGAAAGAACGTCCCTTTTCTTTCAGAAGCCAATTCAATCACCGAGATACGAGCCTCGGCGAAATATCAGCGAAAACTTGAAGGTAAATATTCATTCGTTTTGCGGCCACGTGTCGTATCACTGTTACACGTTAACATTATGAATTTAACGAGCAGGTATTTACGCAGATAATTTAAAACTGTATGATATACATAAAAATCTATAAAATGTCTGTTATGAATTTTTATATATTTTGAAATTTTCATGAACATTATAGAAATGGAACGTTATTATAATTAATGTCGAAAATTGTAAGTGACTTTAATTTAGTTAGCGAGAACACATAATCAGTAGACGAGATTTTTATGCAAAATTACATCTCTGAGCATATAATTAAAAAAGTAGAACCTTGGTAGAAAATTGTTTCGTGTATTAAATGTTATAAAAGACTTTGTACTTTGGATATTAAAATTTCTTATAAATGCATAAAAATCAGAAATAAAATATTTTTATTTCAAACACTTTTCAAAAGTGCTATAAAATCAAACAAATACCTATTTTCATCATCGTATCTTTCACCGTATTTTTCGAGACACTTGCTAGACATACTGTATATCGTGCACTAACAATTATATGAAAATACGGCTTCAATAATTACAAAAATAAAAAGCTTCGCTCAACAACACCAAAATTAAATCTCTCTTTCCCCACTTATTATTCTTCGCTTCGGATTTAAGTGGAGAGCGACGAAAAGTTTTAGTCAGACCTCTATATATATATATATATATATATATATGTGTGTGTGTGTGTGTGTGTGTGTGTGTGTGTGTGTGTGTGTGTGCTTACTGGCAATCCGACAAACGCGCGAAGAACGAAAATTCTGCTTCCTCCCCTTCCCCCTTCCCCCCTCCCTCGTTCTCTCTACAGGCGGGAAAGCGGGAAATTCTCGCTGCAACGCATGCAGGAAGTCACAGTCGCACGCACAAGCTGCATTTTCATCGCTGCGGCACGCGCGTGCATTGGCGTGAACGCGAGAGGGGCACATTTGGCAACGGGCGGAACTCCGCCGCAGTGCGTTCTCGCTGGTAGACAGTTCGCGTCGATAATTTATGAACGGTGCCGCAACTTTCCGCGTCCCCGAGCAGCGCAGCTTCCGGCCGGAGCCGCCTTCCGTTGGCCTCAGCCCTCCGAGGCAGCCCGGAAGTCGCCCCGGCTGATGCGGCCAACGCGCGGAAATCAAGGCATCTCCGGGATCGTGACTCCCGAGGACTCGATAGATTGAATTTGGCCCGTAGCGCGTCTTGGCTCCGTCCAGATGCAGATCCCCCGTTCGAGATAACTAGATCCTTTGAAATAACTAGATCCTTCGAGATAACTACGCGCCACGATAGCATCGAGTTACGGAGCATCGAAAATTCGAGCGGCACAGGTTTTGAAAAACTTTGTATCTGCATTCAGTTCCTCTTTCAGCACAACGACCGGTTTAGACTTTTCCATCATTTTTCATAGGCTTTAATTATACGCATTGATATTAGTCTCACTTTTATAGTTCAATCTACTTTTTTCGTGTCATCTATCAGCAATTTATTTATATAAGTATCGTCACTTCAAATGAAATGATACAGTTAGATAATTATCATTCAAGTGGTATTTTAACGCGATTTGATTGTATCTTTTTAGCATGCGATATCGTTTAAATTTAAAACGATCATCAACGTCCACTGCGGGTTTGTTGGAACAAGTATAATATACAAGAGTTGACAATAGTTTAAATCTCTGGAAGGAATAATATCCTATATAAACTTTCGTAAGAAGCAGTAAGAAGTCTAGTTTATTAGTGAATTATTCTGAGATTATTATTCGTCTTCAGAAATTTCTTCTTCCAACTAATTCTTTTGTTCTTCTTATATCGTTATTATAGCTTTCACTCTAGGCGTCAAATGTTATACTATTAAATCGCATCATACTAAATGTGTAGGTTCGTTATAATTATCAGTAAATTATAAAAAGGGGAAGTCCGAATTGTGGGCTAGATTTAAATGTCCCTTTAAAAATGTGTGTGTGTGTGTATATATATATATAATGATATTATAATATACTCTACTTTAGACATTTTATATAAGTATTTTTGTATATTATATACATTTTTGCAACTCGTATACAATACTCATTCCAATTAATCATATAACACAGTACAATACTTATATTATACTTATATTACAAGCTAAAACATAAGTAATGTACGTGTGTTACATACTTACGTTACAATCGTAACATATCTATAAATAAAGTTACAATTATATGCAATACTACAATTACAATTGGAACGTGATAATAACCAATTTCATTTGCAACGAAGAGAAAGGAGAAAGGGAGGAGTTATTCGCGTTGGCCATTGACGGCGGGCATTCCGTGTTCGAGTTTCATGAAACGGGTCCGTAATATCGGAAAAGTGGAGACCGAGTGTAATAATAACCGGCTTTACGGCCCGATTTACAGTACAATTACAATTTCTAGAAACACCGGCCTCTCCTGCCAGCGAATTATCATATTTTTGGCCGTCGAACTTTCCGCCGAAACTTCACTTTTCGGCCAGCTGTGCGAGTATAAAGTGTGCTAAAAACTACGCGAGAGTTGAAAACTCTCTGTCGTCCGCTCTGTCGAAACAGCCGAGCTCCAACTTCCGATAGTCGCTCGTTTTCTGTCGAACTTCTCTCCGTTGGTACAACACGCGATCGCGAACGACAACTTTCACGATCGGCGACGCCAGTGTCTCAACTCTTTTCGTTGTAACGCATAAAAATCCAATTTTTCTTTAATTCGTCTTTACGACAATCGTATTTGTAATTACCGCGTGTTTCAGTGGTTGTCGTTACGAGTGGCTTCAACTATAGTGTTGTTAAAATAAAGTTTGCAGTTTGGAAAAGTCTCGAGTCGCTGTTTTCCAGCTTTTGCAGCTTGAAACTCCAAGGGTTAAAGCTTGAACCGTCAAATTCGGAGACTCGAATTGTTTAAATTGCGTGTACTAGGGAGATGAGATGTTGGCGAACTATTCGCAAGCTGAAAAAGAGGAATCGTCACTTGATCGAGTGACAAAAACGTAAGACACGTTAGACTATCATTAATGATTAGTAGAAATTCGTCGGGTGGTAAGGATCATGAGCGAAACAAAACGTGATGCAATGATATTAATAAATTAATAAAGAAATAAATAAATTCCTCGTACCATTAATATTAAGCATTACGAATCGAGTGACAATTAATTTGCAGGTAGTGCGTCAACATTGGATTTTTCAAGAGTTACAAACAGTATTGCAGATTGTCAAATGGTCAAATACGATGGTCGACAGTAGCGACGTATTATTTACAGAATGAACCTTAAAAGCTTTGAGAGCTAAGTCTCAAAACTTCAAAAGCTAAGAGCTTCGTGTAATATTAGTCTTAAAGACTTACGTCGAAGACTCGAGCTTTAAACATCGCAGACTTCTGGCGGCATGTTTTATTACCAAAAATAGCAAAGATGATATACGATTCGTCTCACTGAAACGGCCGAAAACAACTGTTCCGACTAGGAAATGAAGACGACATTTTTGCTACAAAATTTTATTGATACGCAAACATTTGAGTCGATAGAAAACAAATTACAGGCGCGATCGCTCAGTACCAGACAACACCACTCCCACTCGAGGTCTACCCCACGCCCCCTCACGAATCACGTGACCCAAATCAACCAATCGCTAATTTTCGTTGCATTAGCGTTGCACCTGAAGAGGCCCGATTTTCTGGATTACCCCCGCTAAAATCACTCTCGAATAAGATTGACGCGAGGGTTAATCTATCGAAAGTCGCAAGTCGTCTGATTAGAATTAACAGGAAGAAACGAGAAGTTTCTGCGACGCGCGACGAAATTCTCCGAAGGAGCGCGGTGATTTCGCCGAGGCAAAGTCCCCGGAGGTACGAGAATAAACTCAATACACGATGGATCCAGGAAAGTGTGCCACGCCGCTCGTTCCGCGCAAATATGAAATAGGAAGCATAAATTCGTTCGAATTTACGGCCGGCCCTGGACAAATGTCTCAACTTCGAGACGCGTTTTCTCTCCCCGTGCCGGGACCGCGTCAACGTCAGAACCAATTTCCAAAGTTTTACATCCACGGCGCGGAGGAACTTCGCCGCGCCACGAGGCGATTCGCCGAAAGTTCCAGCTAACGCTCGTCTTCGCTTCGCTTGTAATTTTTCCGAAAATTTTCCTGCGAGAGAAAAGAAAAAGAAGCGGGGGGGAAAAAACGCAACATCCATACTCGATAACTTCTTAAACTTCCATAAAATGGAAGCGCGCTTCCTTGTAAAAAGTTAATGAAACAGCGTGGAAGCTAATGTCTTTTAATCGTCTCTGAACTTTGCCCTCGTTCCTCCCAGTAGAACGGTCCGCCGTAAGTCAGACAAGGCGCGAGAACTTTTAACCCGCAAATGACGGAACAATTTTCTTTGATTTATTCGAGAATTTTACACGGGGGCAAGTCATTGCTCGTCGCTGTGACGCTTCCTTTTGAATTCGTACGCATAAAATTATGCACACTGCCAGGAACTTTGGCTCCAGACATTACACGGTTTGAATAATCGTGCTTTTAACGTGTCTTGAAAAATTCAACTGATATTATTGGCTTTTTATGAGACTGAGTTCCATGTAATTTGATAACATTTTATTTTAACATTATTTTAACATAGACTGTTCGGACAATGATTTTATTCTAGTGGATCACATCTTCAGTGTGATTGAACAACGACTTTATTTCAGAAAATTTCATATTTAGACTGCGTGTCAATAAATGTTTACCAATGAATTTGTTATTCTCACTTTTATCCGAGAGATAAGTCAGAATACATTAAAAAATAATTAAACTATAAAAAATAATTACAGATCTAAAAAAACAACACTTTGGAAATAATTACGAATCCCAGGGACAGAAAAATTTACAAGTTATTAGTACAATTTGTACGAATTAAATCGGTGAATTTATTTTTTTCAGTAGAATGGTCCATCGCAAGTCGGACATGGTCCGAATTTTTTAACACACAAGTGGTAGACCAATTTATTTTATTTCGAGAATTTCATGTTGAATGAGTCATTGCTTTTTGTTGCAATGATCCTTTTAAATACGTATTTAAACGAAATTAAGAATTTTATTAAGAACTTCAACTACAAACACGGTTTGAATAAATGTGTTTTCAACTATTATTATTAAAGAAATTTATAAATTTGATTAATGTCATCAGGGAAATTTTACAAGATGCGAGTTAAGTCATAAGTTACAAGATATTGATATTAATAAAATTTCCAATGAAAGCTGGAATACTTCTCTCTTCTACCTTCGAAAACTAACTTTGATATTGTTAAAGGCAGGATTTATAAAATAATTTTAATAGCTGCGATCCAAAGATAGAATTTATGCTTCTATCACTTGCATCTTCTTGTATTAAATTAGTGCGTCTGAAATATTATTTTTCAAATATAACTTTAATCAAAATATCATGAATTGAATAATCGAACATGTTTTCTCAATAAGTTCCAAAGTTACAAGAATTATCAGTGTAAAATTTCAAAAATTCTTGGAACGAAGCTGTTACAGTACTCTTCATTCGTAATCTGTTTCGATTAATTTATCCGTTAAAAAATTTGAAGGATGTCTTGAACTTTCGGGATTATTCACGTGTTGTGTTAGACGACGACGAAATCGATCACGAAGTTTAATCAAGAGTTGTAATTAAAATTGTCTCCATACTTCTCGAATAGTTGTGAAATCACTCTTCGTACAGTTTCAAATTAACATAGTCTTTCCAGACTCTTAGGAGCAAATGTAATTTAAAATAACCGTAATAGCCTTCATTAATTATTTCCTTCTGGTCTCAACTTGGACCGTCTTTCGAGGATAGTTTTAGTCGACACGTAACAGCGGGACAAAAATTCCCAAATTCATAAAAGTGACGATACCTGGCAAAAAGTTCTCGAACAAACACAAATATTTGAAAGCACTCGAAAATATTGAAATCTCTCGTCTTTGCAAATCGAATTGAAATCGTTTATTTTCTACTTTTCTATGCACACATTTCAAATAAATGCAATGATACTTTGCATCTACCTCAATGCTTTCAAAATTTTCGAATATTTACGGTCGAACGGAAACTTTTTGCCAGTGATTTTCATATCATTCAATGTACTGTACATTTCAGATTAATAAGAATTACCAATTTTTAAAATTAAAATCTGAAAGATCATACAATGTTACAAATTCTTCATTTATAGATGAAGACCTGTAAAATAAAAAATTGTTCAGAGAGTAATTGCATTAAAAAATTGCAATAGAAAGTTCCTTTAAACTATCCCAAACGTTTCACCTTAAATTCAAATTTAAGTACACATAAGAAAGTCACGCGTGTAATAAAGCTCCACATTTTCATTATAAATCTTGAAACTGACTTTTGATTGACTGAATTCCCTTTGCTTTAAAATATATGTACGTAGTGATTGATAATAAACAACGAGGCCAAATTTAACGAGTGGTACTACGAACCAAAATAAAGTTTCAAAGTAACATCTCACATGCCAACGTGATACAATAAAGAACACAAGCTTTTATTAATATATTTTACGAAAAGTAAAGATCCAAGTTTCCAAAGTTGTTCCACTTTAGAAGTTTCGACAATTTTTTACTTCTTTTCATAAAAGGTCATTTTGACTCTGACAGATCCTTTGGATTCAACAATTCAAGACTTTCGTTTCGAATAACTCATTAGTTACAAACTGAGCTTGTTACTTACAAAAGAAAAAAGCTGAAAGATACATAAAATGCAAGCAGATACAGCAAAAATACATAAAACACAAAATACATAATATGAAAGCAGAAATATAATTCAAACGTAGTATATTTAGTAGTATATTGAAACAAATTTAGAAGTTATTAGTTATTCTCTGTAACGTTCGGCCTGAAGATACAACTTACATTTTTTTTAAAAGCTTTCAATTTCGCGGAAGCAAAGCCCATTGCTTCGTGCATCACTCGTTTCTCGCGAACCTTTAACTCACTTTCTTCCCTTACGCTGAGAAGTGAAACAGGTTTGTCAAGGGCGTACATCGTGAAGGGAGTCGCTGGGAAGATTGATGAGGAACGATTCGCGATCGTTCGCGAGGTTCAAGCAGCTTGTCAAGACTTCTCCTGGCCTGCCAAGACTACGCGCCCAACTCAAAATTGACAGAGAATTAGTTAACTCTGTGTCTATTCGCGACAGGATCGTCACTTTCCATTTTTTGTTTTGATTCGACCCTCTGGGTGCTTCAGCGTTGTAACAGGTAATCGCACGATCAATAATAAAATAATTGCTTGTTAGAGGTTCAAAGAGGATAACGTACATGTTACAATGCAGCAGAGCGTCAATTATTCGAACCATTTGGGATCAAGGTGTTACGTAAAACCGAATTGTTCGGATGATCGGACAGTTTGGATAATTAAACAGGCATAAAGTTACTATAGAAATTGAGCCTGAAATTAATTATGGAATGCAGGAGTTACTGGCGAGAGTGGCTTACTTGGAGTATATTTTATTACTCACGTTGCATTGTTCCTTTTTATATTTACGTTTATTTTATATTTGTAAACTCGTTCGCGTAATTTTACGTTTAATCCTTTGATATTAGCGCAACATCTCATTATGACGACCTCAAAAAGTGAGCCTGTTTCAGTTAATCAAATTCATTTGCATTTTGCTTCAAGTTCATTAAAAATAAAAGTCAACGTGTCTGTGATAATTTAATTTTAACTGATATATATTTTATTTATGCGACATTATATATTTATATATTTGCATTTTAAAAATAAATTGGTTCACTTTCATTCGTTCAAATACGATTATACAATGTTGTTGCTCTATTTATATAATTATGTTTATATATTTGCATTTTAAAAATAAATTGGTTCACTTTCATTCGTTCAAATACGATTATACAATGCTGTTACTCTATTTTGACGTTACTTGTTCAATTACAACAAAAAGCATCAAACGTAAAAATTGTCACACGAGAATATTACATTACATTTGTTATATTTAGAAGAGGTCAAAATTTTAAAATTTGACCGCAATTTTTCCCCAACACGCTTTACGGTAAATACAACTTCTGTTACGTATTAATATCAGGAGTTAACGTTTCGTTAATACACTATATTTCCAATTTTCTGCAATTTTATGTTTCCAAATTTTATTTCTTAATATTAAGAATTATAAACAGCTCGCTATAACTTTCGTTTGTCACTGTGTCTTTTCTAGATTTTATAATTGATCTGCAACACCGCTCGGATTCTACAATTTCATGAAATTAATGCAACAATGTCTTACACGATGCGAGACGTCGAATTCCTCGGGAGAAACAATCCAAATCAAATAAACGTCGAACAAAGGTGTTAAGATGTTAATTAAAATCTCGGCCTGACAATGACGATGAAGTGTCCGCGTGGGAACGATCATTGGAACCTGACACTTGCAAATCGATAACAATGACAGCAACCGAGTGGTAGCCGATCGTTCAACGGTATAACGTTCGACTGCACCGTCGAACAAGAGTATTGTACACGGTGAAACGCAATTGATTCGCGAAACGTCACACGAACCATAACTCGTGCCGATGGTTACAGGATATTTGACGCAAACCTTGTCTGGCTTAGGACAAATGCCGGTGTTAAAATTAATGCGTGTACTTGCTAGGTGAACATTGACGATCGGTTAATCCTTCGCTGAGAGAACATAAATCGGTATATTCCCCTTGCGGCTTTTATGTGTAGTTTCAGGGCTCTATGGACCAATTGTTAGTCGCTCGCGAGGAAAATAGGTAGGATCTTATCGTTAGAATTATACATCGGAACAAATTGAAATATGAATATGTACGAACATATATATGAAATAAACATAAAGTTGATATTGTAGTTCATACGTTTGAAAGAGTGTACCACATGTTTTGTTAAATTGTAATATCTAAAGTGTCTGTTTAATACTTGAAACTATCAAAATGACTATTTTTAATTTCTAATTTGTCGTAGAATCTTCACAGATTCAATATCGTAAAGTGTTGTACAGACGATATGAAATGTTTAAAATAATTAATTTACTTCAAAGAGAATAATGTGTATTGGAATAAGAGTATCAAATTTAAAGATACGTGCATTCTCAATTTGTTATACGCTTCAATATTAAATTTTTAGATTTTTAATAATTTATCTTTGGAGGGTAGAAATAGAATAGTTTTCGAAATCTGAATCATCATGATATGAGAATGATTGTATTGCAAACACTCTTTCCTACTTCTTGCACTTGAATTTCTTCGGCACAAATTTTGTATTTTAATTGACGATAGTTCTTTGTCGCGTTGTATCAAAAGTATGTGCCGCCGAAAGCATATATAATCGTTATAAAAATCTTTTATGAAAATAATGTACGTATCTTTATTAGACCTTAATTTAAAATTTGTACGATCATAATTAAAGAAATGAAACTTTATGACTATGATCGTTAATAACTATTATACTAAACATTTTCTCTCGTTAATATTGGTAATAATAAATTATTATTCTGGGAAAACAATTGTCATTACATTATGAAACATTATATCATCATTTAAACGATATTAAAATATTTATATCTTTAAGAAATCAAATTTAAACTTTGTTTTATCTATTGAAAATCTACTTACTTTATGCGTCAAATTGTAATATTTCTAAAGAAATAACGATCAAATTAAATTTAAAAAAAAAAAGAAAATCACGCGTCCTTCTATTTGTTCACAAAAACGAAACATCCCTATTTGATAAGTGGCCGAAGATTTTTGGACATTTTTCTTACGTGCGAAATCGACTTTCTGTCAACTCGTCCGAACGTTCGACATCCAGACGTATAAATTTTGACGTCTGTCCTATTACACGAACTGGATATATATCGCACGAGGGACACTCCATCCCTATATCTCAATTTCCATTCAAAAATATGTAGGATGATCCTTTTTCCAGTTAACACAATAACAACGTCACTGAAACGAAATCATCCTTCCGATGTATGATTCCGATATGTGATTTATCATGAGAAGGTGACACGGTTTTCAATAGGAAACGTACATCATGCGATCATACGTGTGTATACGTACGAGGCACACAGGAAAAAGTACATCGATTCGCAGCTTGCAGGTGACAAATTTGCTTTTTAACGGAAGAACCGAGCTGTGTCAATTAAATATTGTACACTCGATTACTGTATCTATCTGACACAACGGAACATTGGTAACGAACGACTTTTTGTGATTGAAGAATTCAGACTAATTAGCTGTCTTACCTTTAGAGACCAGAAGCAATCAGCAGGCTTCTGTAATCACTAAATTCCTACAACCTAGTGCGAGTGATCCTCCGGCTATAATCGGGCAAATTAGCGCAATAATCCAGCCCACAAGGAGCTGAACACGTTAGAATACGTATCGGGAAACCTAAACGTGCACGCTACGTGTTTCCGTGTTCACCGTGTAGAAGAGACCTTCATCTCAAACGATTCTCATCACGAACGACGATGCATCGAGTTAAATGCAGCGTGCGTGCATTCGCGTGTCGAAACGAAGAAGTTGTACGTTTCTCGAAATGTACGACCTCTTCGATCTCGACACGAGATGAACTGCTATGCATTTCATACGTATGCACGAGGATAATTCCGCAAGAAAGGGTGGAAATCGAACAACATTCGGTGCTAAAGCTATTAACGGTAATCGGATCCCGAGATGTTTCCTGCTGATTAATACGACCCGATACTGCTGCTTCTCCACCGTGGACCTATGAAATTTCAAATCATCGCTCGCACAGCTGATTCGTTGTAATTCGCTCTCTCGGCAACCCTTTGCTGCTTGGCTGGCAGCACGTAATCACACCGAGCGGGCGATGATTTGCATGCCCCATTACACGACCCCGGGTCACGCGGATTACTCGTAAAGATTAAAGAGCATTCCGCGATCAGGTTGCCATCGAGATCAATACGCTCCTCTTTCCACTCGATATTCTTTCGGTGGGCTTTCGCGGGAACGAACGCGGAGCGCGCGCGTACTATTTCGCGCGCACTCACCAAAATGGAGTATCGATCCTCCGAGGAGCCGCGCGACTCGTGCCGGGAAGTTTGCCGAACTCGAGGAAAATCGCGGGATCGGTATATATTTGTCGGTGCCGATCAAACGGACGTCGTACGCGAGACTCGTAAACAGTAGACGGCAGATCGAGGGATCGATCGGTTTTCTGTTTAACCCATCAAGGATACCGGCAATAATTATTTGAAAAAAACACTTTTAAATTTCGCGAAATCACGCGATCCAGACTGCTGGCATTTTCTTTTCATTTGGAGGAAAAGATTTTCAAACGTTGAACGTTTAATCGCAATTTATCTATTTTAAGTTTAATTGAAAATAAAAATTTAATTAAATATTGAGTTATATTATCGATCCTCTCCCACGATAACAAGGAGGCGTCGTATTTATCTAAATCGACAATTTGAACCTCCTTTCTTAACACAATTGCTAACAATGTGAAATGTTTGAACAGACGTCTAGAATAAAATTTACAATAACGACGTGAAAAAGGAAAAATGAACAAATGAAATTATTCCCGAATCCTGTATTCTGTGTTAAAAGCTACTCGTTGGAACAATCCACGTAATTCGAAACAATTTGCGCAATTTAAAGTTTTTTTTGCTTTTTGCAAAATTTCATAAAATGATGGAATTTGAATGGAATTACTATTATTGTGATACAGTACCATAACTATGTGCGATGCTATAACATTTTATTTTTGAAGTGATATTTCACTCATTATTTCGTAAAAACATTACTGGGAGATGATACAAGAAAAATTCCCGAGTGCAAAGAGTTAATATATTGAAAAATATTTATATATTAAAAGGTGGAATTTCATGAAATTATCTGTAAATCGAAGAAGCGAATCTATGAGATTTCTTTAGATGGGAAAACATTTTAAAATGTTAGAAGTAGAATTACAATATTAACATTAATATACTGAAAAATAAAATTATTTAAATATTAAAAGATAGAATTTTGTAGCATAAATTGATTGAAAAGAACAAAATGTCGCTACCTTTAAGAGCTTGTTTAAAGAAATGGAATAGAATCTGTGTTCAAAAAATATCAAACGTCTTATTTAATAATATAATATTATTGAAAGTTCAAATCAAACTAACCAATAGTGGTCAAAACGCCAATGTTATACTACTACTTAGAAATATCACGTTTATATTCAGTAAAATCCCAAGTGTTCATTTCTAACTGTTCTAAAGAGAAACATAAACAAGTTTTGAACTGAATGTTATAAATAAAAGTTTAGAATATAAATTTAATTGTAATGTGACTGAGACTACTTAATGATTGAGACGAACAAATTACCTAATTCTTGATATAGAAAGATTTCAATTTTCATATTGTACCATTCAAACTGAAACTTTCTTTGTCTGTTCTCATTAGAACTTGCAACGTGAGAATATTTTTCACGAAACTCATCCAAACGTTCCATAACTTTTTCTTTCATAAAAATTTCTGAAATGTGCATACAACAAATTCCTACATTGAAATTGCCAAGAACGAATCGATGAGAATGTCTGGAAGATAGTGGCAAAGAGAGGAAAAAGCAACATGTACTCACGCTCTCGAACTTGTCCTTGTTCTTGGCGTGCTGAGCGATGAACCTGGCGTCGTCGATGGTCTTCTCGATCTCGCGAACCAACGGCTTCTCGAATGTGGGGCTGACGTCCTCGTGAACGTATGCGGGGCTGGCCGGGCCAAAGAGGTCGTCGTCAGCCCCCGGCAGTGGCAGCGAGGGTAGTGGCTCCTCGAAGCAGGGCGCTACGGTGCCCACGGTGGCCACGGCGCCAAGGTCGTACCTGGTCGCCGACGGTGGCAGCCCGTGTGCAGGTATCTCGTACTCCCCGCTGAACCTGTTGCCGTAGTACGTGTCGTACTTATCAGTCTCTTGTACATGGAACACATCGGTGAGCATGCCCTCGGGCGGTTTCCCGTTGGTCGCCTCGACGTCGTCGTCGTCGTCGTCGTCCTCGTCGACCGGCTCCCCGTCCGCTGTCACGCCGACGACACCGACGCCGTTCCTCCCCACCACCATCTCCTCCTCCTCCTCGTCGTCGTCGTCCTTCTTCGGCCTCTCGATCAGAAGGAACCGCGGCAACACTTGTATGAACACCACCCGGACCCACTTCGCCATACGGTGGGTGACGGGCGAGCGAAAGTTCACGTTCAACACGGCGATCGTCACCACCACGGACAGGGTGACCAGTACCATCGTGAACAGCAGGTACTTGCCGAGCAACGGCACCGTTAACGACGTGGGCGGTATGATCTCGGCCAACAGTAGGAAGAACACCGTCAACGACAGCAATATCGAAATCGACAGCGAGACCTTCTCGCCGCTGTCGCTCGGCAGGTAAAACACCAACACCGAGAGGAAAGATATGCCCACGCACGGTACGATCAGGTTCACCGTGTAGAAGAGGGTCTTGCGGCGCAGGGTGATATTGAACACGATATCGGGGTAGGGCTCCTCGCAGCATATGTAGAACGCCTCGTTCCTCACGGCAGGCACTTTTATGATGTCCCACTCGACGGAAATGTAATAGTCGGTCAGGTCGATCCCGACGTCGATGCGGTTCGAGTCTTCGGTCTGGGCCAGGTGTCGTAAGTCGACCTGCCAACAACATGTTCCATCGTCAATTTCTTTCGGAATTTCAGGGCTAAGGTATCACGAGTCATGGTACGCTAAAACTATCCAGATAAATTGGCGCAATAATTGTGGAAATAAAATTTTAAGCAAGTATAATAATTATGTAACATGAAAATCTCTCCAAGATGAATTTCTTGGGTGTGAATGACCCAATCGAAACGTGAAATTATTCTAATAATAATTGTCCATAATAATAACAGTCTTTTGACTTGTCGAGGCATAAATTTTAATAATATCTGATTCTAAAATCAGACGTGTAGATAATAAGTTGTTCATATGTCTTACAAATATTCGAACTGATTTCTCAATTTGTCTGAAGATGTTATAAAAAAAACTTTGTACTCTCATTGCATGATTTAAAAAGACTTTACCGATTAATCGACAATAGGAAAACAAACAACAAGGATTGGATTACTTCTAACCTGATATTTGTAAAAAGTTATAAATGATGTATAATTATAAAATTATAAACCAATGGAGATTTTAGTTCTTATCAGAGCTACCGTATTATGACTAAATTTATTTTCAAATGTTGTTATACGATGAAATCGATAAAAGTGTTGTTCACGTATACTTGGAAGCAACTCAACTTTGAAAAATAATCACTGTATATTCACTGTCTACTCTGTCAATTTCCATGCATGTACATGGTTAAATTATGATTACATTGTAACCAACATAAATGAAAATAGTAATGAAAATAGTCACGTTGAGATATTTCACGATGGGGTTACATTTCGATTTTGCCAAAAATAAACGTCTCCTAATTCATTGATTTCGTCAAGTCTTAATTCTAATTTAAACAAAAATTAGAACACGTTGCAACTCCCTTTACACGATAACGGGAAATAATGCGGAATGAAACGCGAAAAAAGGAAAGAAAACAAACGACAAAGGGGGAAAAAAAAAGAGAAACGAGCACGGATTTCGTGTTACGCCGTTACAGTTAACTCGAGTAACATGATTGCAATCGTTATAGTCGGTTATATTCTTGAAAGCGCAGTTCCACACAATGGCTAAGATGGGAGGCGGGGGGGAACGTTGCAAACTCGCGGAGAGGGAAAAAAGCCCGCGTTCCCGCTGATGTTATTTGCCATTGTGCACAGACCGTTGATACAACCAAAGTTTATCCACCGGTAGTTCGCCGGGGCAATGCGAAAGAGTTGCTCACTTCTAAAAGAGATTCTCCCCGTGGAACCGGTTAAATCTTCCTCTGCGCAAATACCTCCTGCTGTATACAACCGCGTTCCTGTACAAATTCCTCGACGCGTCGGGCCTACTGACGGAGTCTACGCAAAATTGACGTGGTTATTGTTGTTCCTTTCGGTCGCAGATAGTCCAGACAGCCGTAGATGATCGTCTACTCAATCCCTACCATCCTACCATCGCCACCGATAGGGTACGTGCAAGTAAATTATCCAAGGCACCGAGAATGGTAATTGGTTCGTTTAAAGATTATCACGGCGCAGTGTACCGTCTAATTGAAGCTCCAAGTAAGGAGTATTACGCGAAACCAACCATTTCTACGGAGAATTACGTTCACGTGGGTGTGTATGTGTCAGCCAGCGGGGACGATAAGGGCTGAGATGAATAAATAAGAACACCTCGTCTAATCTAGCTTCGGTGAGGAATAAAACGTATCTTCTAAAGGACGGGGCTGCCGTTTCCTCTCTCGCCGTTAGAAATATCCCGTGGAAACCCTACTTAACCCGGTGGAGATACGACCGAGTATTTTCTCAATTTTATTTTGCCACGGTAGATCCGATTGTTTAAAGAGGACGAAGCGGAGAGGAGACAGAGGAGGATCAGCCGGGGAAGAAAAGTCGGGGGCGAACGGAAGAAATTGGATAGCCCTAATGGGTCGACTAGGGTAGGTGGCGGGGTTTTCAACTCGGAGGTCGTCTCGAATCTGGCAACGGGAGTAAACTCTGGCTTCGAACGGAGAGAGCCAAATCTCTCTCCGCATCGAACTTCTGCCCGCTAGCTCGCCCGGCGCTGCTTGATCCCTTCCGGACCACTTCTGAGATCTTTCGATAGCTTCGCGGTGGAGATCGCCGCGCGTTAAACCACGCTTTCCTCTCTCGCTCCCTCTTCCGTAAAAGTTGTATCACCCTTTCGAACAACGCCGACCCAGCGAACAGTGACGCGCTACTCGAGAAGGAAAACAGAATCTTCTCGAGCACTTCGTCGACGACGTCAACTTCGGTTCGCTGGCTCCATCGGGGATTTTGTTATCTCTTTTAATATTTGTGTTATGGATTGTGACCGTTTTTCTTTTTTCTTTTTTCTGTTTTTTTTTTTTTAGGAAGAAGGTCGTTTTCTAAAAACATTCCTTACACTCTTTTGACTTGTCGAGACATAAATTTTTATAATAACAAAAAAGGTTTAGGTTATGTTTAGGTTAGGTTTAGGTTAGGTTTAGTTAGGCAAACCCTCGAGGCATAAATTTTTATAATAACAAAAAGGTTTAGGTTAGATTTAGGTTAGGTTTAGTTAGGCAAACCCTCGAGGCATAAATTTTTATAATAACAAAAAAGGTTTAGGTTAGATTTAGGTTAGGTTTAGTTAGGCAAACCCTCGAGGCATAAATTTTTATAACAAAAAAGGTTTAGGTTAGGTTTAGTTAGGCAAACCCTCGAGGCATAAATTTTTATAACAAAAAAGGTTTAGGTTAGGTTTAGGTTAGGTTAGTTAGGTAAAGTTCCAGGTTGCGTAGAAATTTGCAATTAATATGAAATTCAATATGGCATAATACGCAAGTCTCTGCATTTCCAGTTTTTTTAATACTTCTGAATTTCCAATTTCCAATTCGCTGCAAGGAGTTAACGACTCAAAACGGATGTTACATTCAAATATAGATACAAATTGCAAAATGTGGAATAAAATTAGAATATATTAGGTGAGATATAGTTTTGAAACACTTAATAATATCCAATGTAATTTTACCAACGTTTGTGTATACATTCCGTGCTTGCTGCGAATAGAATATTTCAAAGGGACAAGAAAAGGGAAGCGAGAAGAACAGGATTAATTGTTGAAATTCTCTTTTGATGTCTTTGCGATTATTTCCGCTGCTAGAAACCCTTGTTACTGCCTCCAGTTATTTTTGATTAATTCTTTTTCTCTTGGCGTCGTTCTTGCCGTATAACTCTTTCTTTTAGTGTCCCTATGTGGCTCTTTTTATTATCGGAATTATCTTTCTTAGTGTTTTACTGGAAATGTTTTATTTCCTCAAAAACATTTCTCTCTCAATCTTATTGCCTCGCTTTATTGTCGAAATTGTCGAATACTTTTCACACACTGTTCTTCTTTTTGAAGAGCGTTAAATAATTGTTGACATTTTTATTTAACGCTCTTCAACTCTTGCTTTTATTGCTAAATACCTTTGAAACTATCTCATTTATAAAATCACATCTATGAAAAATTTCTTCAATCATTTATCAGCGATTTGGGGGTGAACACTGTCGACGAAAGTAATTGAAACTGATAGATGGGTTTTTGAAAGTCTACAGTAATTAGTTAGATAATTATCAGGAATAGTAACAGGACTGAATGAACGTTTTCCACATTGGATAGTTACCTAAGAGATTGATGATGATACACAGTAACTACAGGCAACTCAAATAATGACAGAGACATCGAAAATCTAGGAATTATTCCATAAAATCAGATAGTCATCTATTAGATTGGATTATTCACACGAAAGAAATAGACAACACCAGGCTCGCCAAGTGACACCGAAGACTGAACACAATATCTGTCTGATCCATCATTGATCTTCTCAAAAACTACCTGCCTCGTGGTCATATTTTTTTGCGCGAAGAGGTTCGACAAAGAAGAAACACGAGGAAGCATCTTACCGATTATACACCCCCGTCCTCCGAAGAACTTGTTGAATCGAAGAAACAAGGATAACCACGCCATCGACAGATAGGTCCAAGTAGGTCGATGATTCTGGTACACTTGCTCCAGTCCGGCAGAGATCACCGGTAACGAGTTGTACGCGATCTGCTCGGCGAACGCGAAACAGAATTCGAGCAAGTATAACGGCACAAAGCGAGGAGGAGATCTCTCCAAAGGCGATACTCCTGTTATCCTTCCCGGTGTAATATTCCTCTCGCGACAGCCAACAATTCCGTCTGTTGCAGGTCGAAGCCGAGCGGGGAATTTTTATCGTGGGAAATTCTGCTCGAACAGCACGCCACGAGGCGCGACAAAAGCCGGTCGAGTCGTTCCCCGGTTGCAATGCGTATCTCGCGAAAGTTTATATTTCGTCGAATGTCGAACGCTGTTTGCGCGCGCGACGTATATGGAACGGATCGATAGCTTCGTCTACTCGAGGTATTTGCGCCGCAGAAACAGAGAGAAGCCGTTGATACACTTAGACCGCGGTGTTTATGAACGGCCGTGTGTTTACTCTAGATAAAATTTCGGCCGATGCTTCCGCGTTTCTCCGCCGGAGTCAAATGGAGAAAGGCTTCTGAACGACCCACGTGTTGTTCGTACTCTCTCCTCTCCGAAATGAAATGTTTTTCCACCGAGTTGCGCCCTAGTTAACGAACTCTCTTCCTTCCTCTCGCGGAAATAGTTATTTCGATCGCGTCCTCTCCTTTTTCTTGTCTTTCCGTCAATTCCGTTCGATTCGTGCGTTTCATTTTCGTAACACTCGCGGTTAAAGTTGCTTTTAACGAAGTTATTAACGATACATTATATATTTAATTTAAACTTGATTTATTTCTTTTCTTTTTTTCGCTTTATCATGGATATCTTCACGTTTCATTTAGCCCAAAGTGCAAATTGCATCTTTTCGCATTTATTTTGAATACGACGATTTAGCTCGTCATAATTAATTTGTCGCGGCGCATTTTTCTGAGAAACGCTCCCAGTTAAGTAGTCAATAATGTTAGTGACGAATAATTTTCATTAGATTCGTCTTTTTTTTAGATAACAGTTCAACAGCACGTAGTTCCTTTGCAAAATTACACAAGTACCTGATCGAAAGAGTTTCAGTATGATTTAATTCATTTCTCAAATAATTCCCAAATAATTTCTCAAATTATAGTTTCAGTATTAATAATTTTTCAATAAAAGTTTCAGTATGATTTAATCCATTCCTCAAATAATTCCCAATAATTTCTCAAATAACTTGGTTCTTTTGCGCGGGTTCGTCTCGATTTTCCATTACATTTTTATTAGGGATGAGTTGCTCGTATCGTCGAAAGCCAAGAAAGTTTCGAATTTCGAAAGTGAAAAATTTCCTTTCCCCGTGATTCGAAACTTTCCTCAAACTCGGATAAGAAAAGGAATAGGATCAATGAACAAAGAATCGTTTGCAGCGCGAATGTTTGATTCCTGCTTCGCGAGCGCGGTTTTTGATTTCAAGGATACGAGCGCATCCGCAATTGTAAAATCTAAAAAAACTGTCACGTTATAATCAACGAGATTTGAAGAATTATCCAGTATATAAAAATCGACGAGAAAAGGAGTAATTTAAATTCAGAAAGAGTTCGGATGTTTAGTGTTTCTAAACGAAAACGGACGTTTAGTGTTTCAAAATAGAAAATTCCTCTGGTAAAATAAAATCTACACTTCGAGTTTTGAAATTTTACGAGTTCTCACACAGTTTCGTACTCGTTCCATAATTAATTTCATGAAGTAGACTTTATTTTAAAATTAAAAAAAAAAAATTTTTATGCCAAATAATTCGTGCAATTCCGTGTTCCTTCGCTGTCTAAACAGATTACACAAGGGGATGGAAACCTCGATCAAAGTTGGCGGACACACGATCACACGAGCCCGGAGAAAACTGGAATGGAAACGCGAAGACCGGAAAAGCCGCGCTGGTAGGATCCAGGGGGCGGCTAGAACGACAAGGCCATCGGAATGGACGTTCATCGTCGCGGCAGAACGGTTTTATCGTTCTAGACGCGGGATTTATTTCCGCAATGGTTGTTCAGCGGTGAAATCCACGAACAACTGGATTTGCCGGGACGAGATAAATCTGTCCATCCACGAAGGAGGTCCCTCCGGTCAACGGGAATAGGCAAGAAGATGAGAAAAAGGACTTCGATCTCGCCGAGGCTCTCTCCGCCTCGTGATCTTCCGCTATTGCAAAATTATACCTCTTCTTCTTCTTTTTTTCTTTTTTTTTTTTTTCGTCTCGTTGGAAACTCGAAAGACTTTAAGAATAGCCGCGGAATATTGAGAATCACTTGCAAATCCATCGACCATAAAGAAAATCCTCGGTCCACGGATGGCGAAGTGGAAACCTTTTTTTGAAACGACGGCGATGGATCTTAAACGTTGGCACACTTTCATCGGAATCTACTTGGGATGAAAAATCCTGATCGTCGTTAGTTTCAATTCCGAGGAACGCGGTTCTTCTGATCCGATGTTGCTCCACTGTGATTTTTCTTATTTAAATGTTATACGTGTAACGTGTCTCATGGTCAGTTTTTCCCTATTTTGTCAGTATATTCTATATTTCTTTAAAATAAGAAATTTCATACAAACATTGTTAGGATTGGGCAGATTTTGTTTGAAACAAAGATAAGAATAACGAATTTGAAATAACGAATCGTTTTAACTAATTTATTTTATTTTTTAAATAATTTGGGAGGGCTAATTTTTATCTTGAGTCAAAATCAATGAAATCAGTTGCAAATAATCTTTAATTTGAACGAGTTCATTGAAACAAAAGTAAAAATAAGGTGAAGTTTATACAACAGAGTTAAAAACAGTTTTAGAGGAATTATTTATGGAAACAAAATGCAAAATACAAAATAAAATAGAAAATTATTTTATTTAATAACCAAATAATCGAATAATTTGGAGGAAAGTCATTTGCTTGATCAAACAAACTAAAGTTCAAAGTAACATTGAGTCAAATGAAATGATATATAATTTTATTCAAATAATGCCCAAACCTGAAATATCTATGTTATTGCGAGCAGTAAGCTGCAATAATGTGTGTTAGTATTATACAATGTATGAATGGATTAAAGACGTTTATATGACAACTGAACGTTTGATTGACAATTGAATAAAATCCCTTTTCATTACGAATAGTTATAAATCTGTTGTTAATACTGTAAATGTGTCAATACAAATTTTTCATTTATCTTTTTTTTGTTATAACATATTATTAAGTTTTCTTAAATATTACACGACTTCTATATGTAGCAAAATGTCAAATTATACCTATTTAATTATGCCTTTTGTATCAACATGTCATTTTTGTAAATAAAATTATTACAAGGAAAGTAAGTTTACCAATACTTTCTTGATCCATTGTATACATCTTCATCATACCTAGAACATTTATAGCAAACAATACTATAACAAATAATATTAACAATATTATAACAAATTTGAATATTATATATATATATAATATTAATATTATATTATATATATATAAAATATTCAAATTTGTAATATAATAATAATATTATTAATATCCTTCGAACTCAATCGTATCGGTGGAATGTTAAATTAAAACACACACACATCTACGTTATATCAAACAAAAAATCCCTTCTCGATGTGGCAGAAAACGAAACTCTCGCCACGACTCGAATTAACCACTTGACGAAACGTCGCGGCGACTTCAGCTCGCTAAATTGTTTTCCGATGCATCGATTCCGCGGGGTTCCAAGAGGTCAACGACGATTCTCGAGACGTTCTTCGAAGATCTAAAATACACGTATCGAGTCGCGGGCAATCGATGGGTGAAAAGGAAGAAAGGATAACAAACGAAAGCGAGAGAAAAAGTTTCATCAGACTCGAGAGAGAAAAAGAGAGAGAGAGAGAGTGGGGTGGTGGTGGTGAAGGTTGGCGAAGCGAGGAGACTCGTCAAAAGCAGGGCCGATGAATCATGACGTTTCCCCGATGCCAGGGCTACAGCCCCCAGTGTTGAGAGATTACACGTCTATACGAGCGAGCAAGGGCGTGAAATATTTCTCGCGTGAGAGAAGCGCGCCCGTTTTAGGCTGCCGGAGATGTTTAAGACACGGACGGATATTCCGAAGCTGAAAGCCGCTAAGTGCAGGCGATCAATTATGCCATATCGTTGGCAGATTCTCCGCCTCAATGCCAAAATTTCGAACGGTAACGAGCGAGCACTCCCGCGCTTCGTTGGTTTCATTTGATTAAAAGAAAATTTTGCAAGTTTCGCAAGCTCTTTGTCTTCTTTTTATCGAAAGTTTGATTTGAAAAAAAAGAAAAAACGTGCAGAATAATATTACGAGTTCGACGATATTCAACGTACTCAATTTCTTTTAATTTTGTTTCGTTATAGAATTACAATTTTTACATTTGATTTGTAGAATGTTTGTTGGCGTTTGGTCAAACTTGTCGAGATTTCCAGTAATATTTTTGTCACGTGCTTGTATCTACAGTTTGCTAATAAATCAAACTAACTTTTTCTGTTATACACTTTATACACAATAATTACACTTTCATTACATTGTGAATTTTCTTTTAATTCAGATCTATTATAGATTGAACAAGCGATTAAAGAAATGGATAATAGACCCATGGTTATAAGTTATATATATAATATATATATATGTTACAGCTTTCTATATATATTCATCTGAAAAATTTGAAATATATGGATCTTTGTGGATCATTTTAATTTGATAGACCAAAGGCCATTTCTAAAATATGATGTTTAAATCAATTTTTATAGAATCTTTATAAAATTAATATTTTACTTATAATAACAATAATCATAAGAACACATTTTATACACTTTATTGTATTAATAGTAATAGCAATAGATTTCATGATTTTTTATTGTAATTCATACGTAATAAATAAATCAGCAGGTTTAAAATATGTAAAATCTTTGTTTTACTTGGAATATTAAAAATATGCAAATACATAGATAAACTTTCGTGACTGACTGTATTTGTTCGTCGGTGCACACGTACAATATTATCAACAGCCATAGTCCAAGAAATAATTTGACAGACAGAGAAACATGTCTTTGATTAATAGACTGCGGATTTTTATGTGAATTCATACTTTTGTAAGTACACAAATAAACATAATTCAAACAAAACAGAACGTGGATAGAAAATTGTTTTATACATTAAATGTTGTAGAAAGCACTGTACTATTATCGTGCGCATTATCGAAGTTTACACTGCTCAATAACGATATATCGATAGTTGCTGGTAACTTTAATTCATTTTTTTCTGAATTTGTAGAATTTTTACATTTCTTTCCTCAAACCTAATCAAACTGTAACGCATCAACTTGTCTCGGTGTTCTTCACAATATTGAAATGTCTCTCTCTTTCTCTCTCTCCTAAATCAATAACATTTTGACATGATAGTACACGTAGAAATCTTCTGATAATTAGAAATAAATAAACAACCCATGAGAATACGATCTCCAACAAAAAAGAAGGAAAAATTCTGGGAATTTCCGTGGAAACAGCGAGAATAATCCTCGAAATGTTCGAAATCCTTTCTGCGCGCAGCACTTCCACCAAGCGAAGTTTCAAAGAAAGCACAGGAAGAAAAGGTTACGAACAGTTTCCTTGGAAATGGAATCGACGAATCGCGGCGTTTTATTGACGTCTGTTAGCACGTGCCAGCTGTATCGAGAGACAGACGAAAGGAACGGCCGTGATATTCTCTCCTCGATGGAACAACGTTCTCGCCAGAAGGGAAGAGAGCTGCCAAACGATAATCGATGGATCGGAAGGTTTCGTCGAAAATACGCTTCTCCTACTTTTCTCGCGTCTGTACACGCTGTTCCCTTAACCAAACGACGGGACAGTCATTCCCAGCTTTCAGAGAGATTCCAATCATCCGGACGATCCTCGTCGACTTTCTCCAGGTGGAGGGAAACGCTCTAACTATCACGCTCGATCAACTGGCAGCTCAATCGCCAGGTAGAGACGGTTGATCGTTTGGAAGAGATAAACGCGAGTCGTGGAGTGTTGATGATGATGAACTCTTCTCGCATGAATTTTTCTTACATCACATCATTGCACGAGTGTAACGAGTAAGAGAAGAAAGTTTATGTTTTTTTGTTTACATTCTCGTAAAATAAATTCATCATATTAAAATTTGGGAATAATCTGCTTTATGAATAGAATGTTACACGTTGACACGTTATAAAATATCAAAGATCTTATCGAAAGAATTGATTCTGTACTTTCTTTTTTTTTTCATGATCGTTTGAACTGTTAGAGTCGCTCCTTTTAATTATTTTGGTGATATCTTTCTCCAAGCTCCTCCTAATTTCGCGTATGAAACTTTCTTCGATTTTGAATATGCTTCTGTCAATTTTTACACTGCTCAATAACGATATATCGATAGTTGCTGGTAACTTTAATTCATTTCTTTCTGAATTTGTAGAATTTTTACATTTCTTTCCTCAAACCTAATCAAACTGTAACACATCAACTTGTCTCGGTGTTCTTCATGTACGTTCCTTTCTGAATTTGTAGAATTTTTACATTTCTTTCCTCAAACCTAATCAAACTGTAACGCATCAACTTGTCTCGGTGTTCTTCACAATATTGAAATGTCTCTCTCTTTCTCTCTCTCCTAAATCAATAACTTTTTGACATAGCTCATTACGTTTTTATAAAACTGCATCAATCAATTCGACAATACAAATCAGGAATATATTTTACTTCGACGAAATATCTTAATGCTAAAAAATAGACGCTTTATTGTAATTTCAAAGGATATCTTCAATCGAAATGAAATTATAATCAAATTCCATGCGACAGCTTGCAACTGATGAACACTATCGACCGATTAAATTAATCGTTGATTTTTCGACCTTGAAAATAGTGGCCTGGAATTTTGAGCCGCAGCTTACGATCTCTCTTCACGAAATTACAAAATTTTCCACTTCAAATTTAGTGTTCAAATGACCGAATATTAACGAGATTCGCCGCACTTCGCTTACGGACAAATGTTTACGTTCGATCGCTACGATGATTTTTAACGAGCAACGAGCAAACAATTCTCGCCGCGTGCTCGAAGAAAGAAGCCCGAGGAACGCCTACAGTTGAGTAATTCATCGAAGATTTGCGGTGGTTCTGCAGCAGTATGAATTATTCGAACGCAGCGAAACACAGGGAGCATTCGAATCGCTTCGAGGATCCTCCTCGAAGGTGGCTCGGAACGGAATGAAAGGAGAACCACCGGGGAATAGAACTGTCAGCGTAACTTCTAACGTAATAAATAGTTTAGACGCGACGTGAAAAGTTCACTGCCGTGCAACGTTTTCTCGCAATGCAAACGAGGAACGAGGTTCAACCGGAATTCCATGACTCACGCGGTTCATCTATATTCCACGCGATGAATTTGTATCGGCTCGACTTGAAACGAGAAGGAGGAGGAGGGAGAGAGGAGAGAAGCTTGGGTAGATTGGAACTTCCGGGATTTGCGAGATCCGATCGGAGAGTTCGAAATCGGTGTCTCTGTTTAACCTTGGAGAAAACTGAATTTATGCCTCTTCACTCTGCATGATCATTCGCGGATGATTTGTGGAAATGAATGTGAAAAATGAACGTTTGTATAGAATATTTATATCGGTAAATATGGGTTTTACGGATTATTATTATCCAGAAAATCGGGGCTCTTCAGGTGCAACGCTGATGCAACGAAAATTAGCGATTGGTTGATTTGGATCACGTGATTCGTGAGGGGGCGTGGGGTAGACTTCGACTAGGAGTGGCGTTGTCTGGTACTGAACGATCGCGCCTGTAATTTGTTTTCTATCGATTCAAATGTTTGCATATCAATAAAATTTTATGGCAAAAAGGTCGTCTTCATTTCCTAGTCGGAACAGTTGCTTCTGGGCCTTTCAGTGAGACGAATCGTACTAGGGTACAAGTTGTGCAGTTTTTTATATTTCCTACGGGTTTTGCGAATTATTTATATTTTTTATTTAAGGTACAGTTAAAAGATGAGATTGCTCTGAAATTGTTGCACATGTTAAATGTTTATAAACGTGACTGAGGAACTTTTATCAAGCTTTGTTTCATCTACCATCTATGTATATACATATTGTAATGAATATTCTACTTTTGATATTTTATACGGGGTGATTCACGCGATCATAACAGCTGAAGTTATAGAAAAATATTAGAGAGAGAAAATAAAAGGTTTTAAACAGACTACACACGCATGATTATATCTTTTTCGCAAATGCAACAATGTACAATACGTGCATTTTGCTGTTGCATTATTTTGTTTAAATAAATATCTTTTGCACACATTGAATCTTTTCGATATTCTAAAACAATGAATATAGAGTATGACTAGCTTGAAAAATATTTTCATCCCAATTTTATAAATTTATATTGTGCAACGTAAGGCACTCCGACTCGTCTTTCACACGATAAGCTCTACAAAATTGAAATTCAATATTTTATATTTTAAACTCATCAATTTTCGACTTCCACGTTACTCTAATACTGTTTTCATGTAGGATGACGAAAGGATTTGATGTAGTCAAAAAAACTACATTTCTATTGAAAAAAAAAAAAAAAATAGTGCAACTGTAAAATATACGTGCATTATCGTATTTGTAAAAAAAAATATGATCAACAGTATATAGTCCATTTTGAATCTTTTTTTTTTTTTAATTTTAACCAGTATCGCCTGTCACAGTCGCGTTATTCTGCACATTATTTCTGCATAGTGCATGCATTTATGCAGCTTTAAAATTTTCCTATAAATACATAAAAATTCGCAGAACGTGTATACTATAAAATATATTATTATATTATGTCTTCGAACAATTCAATTTAATAATCTTCACTGAATTCAAGTTCGTTGAACATGGCTAAGCGCTGAATCGCAGCGATTATTTATATCACACGCGTGTTGTTTGCCCGAATTGTTGTTACTTCGTCCAACACAATCTAAAATTAATTTTGTACAGTTTGAAACTGTACAAAATGAATAGTGAGGATTCATTCTGAAATGTTCTCCAAATTTACTAGGTTAATTCGATTTGAAACAGAACATGGTATATTCCATTCTCCTGTGTTAAAATGCAGATATTTTATTCTCATTTATTATAAAAATTCCGAATAAAAGATTGTCCAAAAAATGCATAAAAATCCGTATTATATCTGTCTTGGGCACTTGCAGCTACCGTATGTTAATCATGTTAAAAATTACATTTTTTCCAATGTTTTACACTTTGTTCCTGTCTCATGTCAAATGATTCCACTAATTCGCGAATTACGAATAAAATTAACAGGATCCATTTTTTATGTAGAATACATAAATTAATTTCTTTCGCAATTTCATAAATTTTCATACGTTGCAATGGGTGAAACAAATCTCCATTACTTAATTCTCGTTAAGTTTTCAGTTATATTATTATTCATTGAGTTTTATATTTGCTTTTATATAAATAATTGTCAAGTCAAGAAAAGATCGAATTTGATCGTTCTTGCCCGATTAATAACAAGGAATTTCGAGCACGATTGAACAATAGCAAATGCATTAAAAGATGTAAAATAAAAGTACAAAAAAATTCGAAAAGGAATAAGAAGAATAAATGAAAAATTCACAAGGGAACATCGCGAAGCTGAACTCGATGAAAGTTGGACGAAACATGTATTTGTGAAGTGATTTCCACTTTTTGGTTTGTAACTCTCAAAGTACAAAATAACTCAAATGGAAATTTAATAGCCAAAACTAAATATAACACTAAAGATAACATTAACTGCTATAAACAAAATTAACAAAATTTTGATACAGGTCTTTTTTCTACTTTTATAGTTTCCTTTACGTCATTTTATTTAGTGGCTGAATCTATTTGAACATCAACACTTTAATTAAAGATGAGTATAGAAATTCTTCTATGATTTTTTATAAAATTTTACTTTACTAATTATTATGATAATATTTATAATATTTACTATATTTTCAGTTATTAAGAAATTTTAAAAATCATTAAAAAATCATTATTCTCGTCCTGGACAATTCCACAAACGCGCCAATTTGGCAAATTCGGGTTCGGCGATGCCCCCTTGTCAGAGTGTCCGATGAAACGTCAAGCTACAAAAAAAAAAAAAAAAAAAAAAAGAAAATCTGACGAGCTGAATTCAGAGTTTTCGTTTCGCTACAAGATTCTGCCTTTCCCTAAACATCGAACTCTCCTTGGGTACGCGCGTTTCAAAGAGTCGACACGGGTCAGACGGAGGGATGAAAAATGTGAGTGGATATATGGTTGCTCGTCGGAGGATTTTTTATCGGGGAAAGAAACGGAGGCAAAAGCTGAACGTGACCGGATTTATAACTGGATCGGTCTCTTAAGGGATACTTCATTGGACCGCAACCGGACCAGAATCGAAATATGACCGAGCCCCTAATGCAATCAAACCCCCCGAGGAATATCAAAATATCATCGGTTCTGTGTGTGATCTCGTCGGCTCACTCTGGAAATTCAAAGCTCTTCTACGTCATTACTGCGAGATTACAAAACGTTTTGTTTTTTTCTTTTTTTAAGTAGAAGTTCAAAGAAGGATTGGCTGTTACAGATTTAATTTATTCACCAAAATTAGAGGATCAATAAATTGTCGATCTTTGAACTCCCGCATGCAACTTTGCGTAGAGAAATCTCCAAGCGTCGTGTGAAATTTTTAATTTCAAAGGGTGAAGCCCTCTACTTTTTGAACCTCGTTCTTTCAAAGGCTCCTTTTTTCGTTTCGTACAACGGAACGAGGATCTTTTTTTTCTCTTGAAATTCTACAAATTCGTACTACTCTACGAAGTTTCGTTAATTTTTCTCACGTCCATTTCAAAAGTTATCTCGCGAAATTTCCCCTCTAAGAATTTGATCAGCGATTTTGTCGTATTTGAATGAGAAATTCATCAAGATTGGATTAACACAAGCTGCGCTGTGGGGTATTTCAAGGTTCGGGATGCTTTATGGAAGGACGGAAGGTCGTGAGAAAGTGAGAGAGAGAAGAAAGACGAATGCGTTTCGCTCGGAGTCACTCTGCCTAGACTCATCAGTGGGGCTGATGGCAGCGACTCCTTACCCCAGACGCTTGTTACTGGACGGTCACCCATCCTAGCGGGGTTCCGCACACTGCTTTGCTTAACATCAGAGATCGGCAGGACCTCGATGCTAGGCGTGCAGTCACTTGCGGCTTGTGCTAGTCAATGTTCGAATCTCGTAGTTGAGGAATCCTAGGCCGCTACATACGCTATGACGAGATCTCACTATACCTCGTGTGTACACGTGTCTCAGTGCGTGTGTGTTTAATTTGTATATTCAATGCGTATAGTAGTCAGTATGTGTGTTCACCAATATACCTACTGTATGTGTGTCACGAGTTATTCTGATTCAAGAGAGAGAGAAAGAATGTCGGCCAACGGTTGCTAAAAGTTCCAACAAAAACGATCTTGCGTGTTGGTCGTCGAAACGAAGCAACGAGGGAAGAAGAAGAAAAACGGGGAGCAGATTGAAATATAAATGTAATAAATCCATCGGACAGAGGAAAGCCGGGCTGCACGTTCGACATCGCTCGGAGTGCTCGCGTTCTAAGGAGAACTCGGTCGACGTTCCATTGATGCGTTCTTGCATATCTTCGCTCGCATTGTAACGCGATTCAGAGAGCCCACAGCCCCGTTTCTTTCTTTCTCGATTCTCCGCCCTTTTCAGCGCAGCCTTGTCCACCGACGCAAGGAAATTTCTTTACCTCGTTCCCCGATTTCTCGTTCAACGTTTCCTCGTCGCAGAGGAACGTCTTAACAATTTTTCCAACGTTACTCCCGTTCCGACGTACTCGTTACTATTTCACGTACGAATCCGGAGAATGCCCGAGCCATTCCCCCGAGGTAAATTATATTCTCGAACGTTCGCCAATCTCTGCCGGTCCATCTTGTTCCTCGGTGGAAAATTGACTTGACAAAAACACGCGAAATTCTTCTCAAATTTCGAACACATATATATATATTTCTTTATAGACATTACTATTTCTTTCGTGTTAAATCATATATATGATTTTCTACTGTATTATTATTATTTTAATTATTATCTATATTATAACGGCTGTGTTGCGAGAGGAATTTCGATTGTTTGATTTTCGCGGTCAACATGACTAAAACGCTCGCGAAAGAAAGAGCAAAGAGAAAGATTCAAAGGTAACGTGACTATTGTCGTTTACGAGCGTCCACGAAAACATGTATCGCACGATATAAATTCGTTTCGTTTATGATTCCTGATTCAAACGAACCTTCCGTTGTAAAATTCGTGTAAAATACTGGCATTAATTTCGAAATTATTATACTTCTCTTCAGAGTTACTATGTTTCTCACTTATTTCTGTTTCAGCTATTTTTACAAGATTTGTCGTTTGGACTTTTCGCAGTAATTTTCTGACACGAAACTGAATACTGTATCAATGAACTTTTCAATCGTTTAAATTTTTATCGTTGCTAGTTTTCATATTTGAAATATTACGTAACTTTTAGGATATGTAATATCTACCATAATTACACAGTCTCTGTTATGATCGAAAAAAACATCAAATACAAATTACAGTTTTGAAATTGTTTTCTTTCATAATTTTATAAACTATTTTTATTCCTCTGAGATAAATAATAAAGTATCTTTATGTGGAACATCTCATAATATTCCATATAGCCTTTTTTAATTTATCAACTTCTTCATTTTATTACTCTTTTTAACAAATTGATATTAAATATAAGTAATTTCCATTATATTAATTTTAATATTAAATTAATGATAATATATTATATTATATTAATAATATAATAGAATAAAAATAATATAGACAATAATTAAAATAATACAATATTGTATTGATTTTAATATTAAATATAAGTGATTTTCATTTATACTTTAATTTTATATTTATTTACTTTCGTTCTTATCTTACGCTATATACGTATGAAATTCAAATTTTTAAGGGGAGAGAGGGGAATTTTAGAATTTTTTTCAGTTTCAGAGATATATGTATGACAAAGTTATTGCTGATGGAGAAATTGTATACTAAAATTTCTCTTTTTTAGGACACTACAAGTTCTCTCGTACATTCTTGCAAGAGTGAGATTGAAATACAAAAATTCAAAGGTCAAAATAAGAACTGTCAAATATCGTGGAATGCTTCACGACCTAAATCCAAACAACATGATCCTACGATTAAAAACCGTCCCACAAATCCATATATTCCAAATTATAATGCAACGTTTTTCGGTGAAATACTGGGACGATGATTAATCGAGCGTGAAACGAACGTGAATCGTTGGTTAAATCTCAATATTATACTCACCGTGTACCCGTCGTAAGTCCACGAACCAAATTTCATGAAGCAAGTCTGCTCGTCAAAGGGGAAGTACTCCACGTTGATCTCGCAAAATGATTTATAGATCGCTGGCGGTTTCCACACCACCTTCCCGGTATGGTGCAAAATTGCCTTGGTCATAATGGTCACCTCGTAGTTGCCATCGGCGCTGAAAACAAAATTAATGTCCATCCTGATTTATGTTCTGTTTTTGCACGTCCTCGTTAGGGGGACAGTTTCAATACGGAATTCTCTGTATCGCGCATTCTTGCGGTAATCAATCACCCAACTCTTGATCTCTTCATCGAGATGTTTCGAAACGAAATGTTTCGTCATTTCGAAGAAAAAATTCTATCGAAGTACCAGACGATGCGACTGGATTTGTAAATTCATATTTTTGAAAATGAGAGATTAAGAGATTTTGGTTCAAATTGAAAATTGCTGCAATATACTAAATGTTGTGGAAAACATTTTATGTATATTTTTTTTTTTTTTGCATTACGCGCATTTTGCGAAATTTTGAAATTTTAAAATGTATAGGGATACACACACAGTAACATAACTTTTTTTAAACGTTTAATATTTAATTATAGAATTGCTTGTTTTTAATGTTAATATTGACATGTTATTAACAAGTTATTTAATCGACTCTTTCCCTTTCTACGTGCTTCAAGGAAAACTGTATTTCTCAAATTCCTAAATTTTACCTAATTTTTTCCTTTCATAGATTTATCTCATGAATTTTTCTTTCTCCAAATCTCCATTTTCCTTCAATAAGATCTAGTTCTAGATTCTAGCAATTCGTTTAGAAAAAGATACAACATATTGTAGATTACAGTTCCGAACTGTAACACGGAAAAAACAACCTCTTAAATAGTACATCCTTCTTATCGAGGAACGGTTAATAAAAATTCAACTAGTGTGAGAAAACCAAGACTGAAATTTTGTAAGATTCCTATAATTCAAAAGACGATTGAAAATATTTCAACTGAAACAATCGAATCCTTGGTCATTTCCGTGACAGTAAAAAAAGAAATAACAGTAGTAATGTTGATAATAATAATGCTAATTTGATTTAATTATCAAATAGTAAGATGTATGTACACTATGTAGTCGTAGATGTAGTTATTTCATCTCATAAAGTGGAAAGTACTCTCTGACTGACCAATGATGGACCTATACCACTGAAGTCTACACGACTGACTGTAGTTGACAAATCTGTCTTGATTCAAATATTTACTATTCTTTATTGATACTAACTGTTAATAAAACACAAAGCAAATATAATATAATATAATGTTACACGAAAGAACTAATCGCTGTAATTCACTATTGATTGAAAAATGACTCTCTTCTTCATAAAAATTTTCAATCGACAGAACAGCTTAGTCTTTATTATACGATTGTTGCAATATAATTACCATGCAATAACTAAACTGTCCAATTTTCACAGTACAAGTTGTTTTTAACGAGAGTTAATGAGTCTATAAATATAATTCTTATCGTCTTTGCTATTATTCTATATTTGATGAGCAAACATAATGCAGAGCGCTTCTAATCTCATTCCAATGAATCTAGAAATCTCGCAAGTATTTTATTCTTCTTCCTCTTCCTCTTTTTATTAAGAACGAGCCACGATTCGAAGGACAGAAGGGGAGCAAAGAGCGTAAGAAATCTCCCAGCAGCATCGAAGACAACAGATAAGAAAATCCTCGAGATAAACAATGGGAGGTAAGCAGGAGAGCGTTATACGGTGGCAGAGTCTAGAGTCTACCACCGCGGTAATAGAGCTCTGGAGGAATAAACTCGGTCGTGGGATAATGCGGCCGGATTTCTAACATAATACGTGGCGGGCAGCTGCAGCAGCTGCAGCTGTCGTTGCTGCAATTGCACTTGTTGCGCTATTTTCACTCGGCTGTTCTACATTATTATTAGCCCGGCCTGCCCGATTACCCCGCGCGGAATTTCCTCTCCGGCGTCGGCGTTCGTCGCTTTTCACGACCAATCTGAAACACCTCGAATTCGCGACTCGCATTTCCTTTTCGCGTTACGTTGCTCCGACGAAGTACGAACTTTGGTCGTAATCGTTATCGAATTAGCGCGGCGGCACTAGGTCTCACTTGTCACCTTTCACTGACATTTCCTTTCTAATAAAGGTACTTTACTTTAAAAGTGATCTTAATCTCGAACCGACGAAGTTGATTTATATAACGCATCAGTTCGTGCAATTGATCAAAGTACAAGATCGTGTGCGTTGCGTTAGTCTGATTGATAATTTCTTTCCTTCAGCTCCTTGCACTCGACCGTTTCGAGGGATACCGTACTTAAACCTAGGTAACAGCTCGGACTTTTTATAATTTTCTGATAATTATAATAAACATACGCGATGTGTGATAGTATAATATCTGAACAGACGCCTAAAGCGAAAGCTGCAATAACGACGTAAGAAGAACAAAAGAATTTCAGAAGGCAGTCCCGAGTCAACTGACATTCGATAATTCACATAAACTAGATTCCTATTGCCTATTGTTTCTTACGAAAGTTCAAGAAATGATGGAGGATATTATTTTTCCAAAAATTGAAACTTGTCCCAGCAAACTTGTAATGTACTTCAAATTTAAAATACGATATCACACGTTGGGAATATATTATCAACGAAATTTCCTGTTGAATACCATTTGAATGATTATTTTCAGTGCTTCGTAAATAAGTTGCTGGTAGATGATATGAAGAAAAAAGTTTGTCGAGAGCAAAGGATTAAAAGAATTCCTAGGCATTGTTTATACTTTTGTGGACGCAAAATAGAAGTATAAATCTGAAATGGAACTTCAGTAGAGAGAAGGAAGTTCGTTTCATTAAGGAAATGTTGTAATAAAGTATACTCTTCTGCTGTAGATGTTTTCATATTTTTTCCAATCATGCATAGACGCATGAAAATTCGCCGTTTGTTTGTTACTCTAAAAATTTACTTATTCCCGAGTAGTTTATTTTTGCATGAATTTATATTTACGCGATCAACGACGTGCGCAATACCGCGTGTAATAAATATTTCGATATTTTTTGTTGTAACAAAAGAACAAAAATATCGAGCTTTTAATGGAATTGGATCTGGCGTCCAATTATTTATGCATGACAGTGTGCATGTACAGCTAAACTGCATTCGATATGATTGAAACAACGTATACCGACACATAGATATACGTGACTTTAGTCGTTTATATTAAATTATTACTATTGTAGGAATGTGTTTTATAACTCTCACTTAGGTCAACCGATCAGATGCTCCATTAATCAACTTTAGAGAAAGCATTATTTTCAAAAATTTACCTTGAAATTATTTATATCTCTCCGTAATAAATTAATTTTTAAAAATAAATTCATTTTGTTTGGATTGAGTCCGTAGATAAACTGCAATTAATTTAAATGCAATTGCAAAAATTTGAAATTAACAAGTCTCCCTAATTTCTGTATTCCATTGAAATTGACCAACTTTCTTAACAAAGGAAAACGGCGACGAAAAATTGCGATAGCCCGGATGTTGCAACAAAGTAGACAGTTCAATAAATTCGCGGACGAGATAAAGACGCGGCTGTAGTAGCAACGAGTATAATATTGAAAGTCAGAAAATCGCGTTTGAATCTTAATATGGGGGCAGGAGGTGGCAGGTGCGCGTGCCTCGAAGCAGATAGCTTTGAGGATGAATGAACGCTGCTGGGCACTGGGGTTGCACACGTGCAACGAGAAATAAAGCTGCAGTTATAGCGAGCTCGGCTTTTTATCGTATTTTATTGAAAAACATATGGCCGACGAAAGTGTCGTCTCGTTGCACCATCGACTCGATTTCGGTTGTTCTCTCTCGTTCAGTATCGGTCAGTCTGTCAATAATTTAATTGTTCGCTGTGTCTGTCAACTGGACAGACTGAAGAAACTCCGTGACTATCGCGCACACAGAACTTTTGAGCTGGAGTAATCTCAAAACTCCGAAAATTGGATAACGTTAAATTAAACCAAAATGCCTCTCCTCTGCGAAAAATTCTGTAAAAATTTATTTACTGAATGCTACGTTTGATGGTCGAAAGTTTTTGTTACTGCATACAAGAAACATTGATTGTAAGTGAGTATAAGAAGGAATAAATATGGGAGTGGATAAAAGGAGACGAATTTTTCTGCGAGAATTAGCTGACGAATTAATTAAAGATCAAGTAGAAAATTAAAGTTTAAATGTAATATATCGCACACTTGAAACGAAAGTAACACAGTTTTTGGACGAAATTAGAAACTATTTTGTTAACCAGACAAACAATACAATTCAAATATGCTCTTTAAAGCATATTTACGATACAAACGTACTTTCCATCTCTTATCGACTTGTTCACAATGACAATCAGTATAAAATTCATAATAAAATATGTTTGCAAGACATGCATTTGAGACCATAAATAAATAAATAAATAAAATATATTCTATAAGTCAAATAAACTAAAAGTAAAACCACAAACAGAATGTAAAATAAACAGAAAAGATGAAAATGCAAACAAATTGGAAACACAAAATACATACACACACATAAATAAACACAAGATGAATTTAAAATTCACTCAACAAAAAATATCGTGTAACATTGTAACAATGTTGAAGATCGTTCGATTTCTTCAGAGTACAAAAACTACACGACTTGTACGACTCGTCTCATTGAAAGGCCCAGAAGCAACTGTTCTGACTAGGAAATGAAGACCTTTTTGCCGTAAAATTTTATTGATACGCAAACATTTGAATCGACAGAAAACAAATTACAGGCGCGATCGTTCAGTACCAGACAACGCCACTCCTACTCGAGGTCTACCCCACGCCCCCTCACGAATCACGTGACCCGAATCAACCAATCGCTAATTTTCGTTGCGTTAGCGTTGCACCTGAAGAAGCCCGATTTTCTGGGTTATCTCCGCTAAAATCACTTTCAGTGATAAAATGATTCACGCGTGCATAGAGTTAAATATCAGGCAGGATGGAGAATGGTGATTAACAAACGAAAACTATCGTCGAGGAGATGAAAGTCTATTAACTCGGCGGTTAACCTCATTATGTTACTTCGCGAGTGATTATCACCACCCGAAACGTCATTGTTCATTTGTAATCGCGGCCCGACGTGTAGAATAGTTTCGCACCGCCGCCGATTCCGGTTGTAATCCGCTTTGAAGACACATGCAAGCGGGGATTTGCAACGTTTAACATTAAACCGGGACCTCTTGATCATTGCGCGGGCTTTGTTTGCCACAAAATTTGCACAGTATCGGATAAAGTTTCCTTCCCTCTTTCTGTCCCGTCTCGTCTCTGTAATTAGGTTACCGCGCGTTAATGTAGGTCTCTTTCGTGCGCAACGTCATACGATAATTTACCTTTGATACGGACTAGTTCCTCGGCTCTGCTCGCCTCTCTCTTTAAAACAGTATCGATATTCCGGACGTTTCGTACGTGAAATTGCGATGGGATCCAAGATACACTTCGAGTCGCTTCGTATCTCGTGATTCGAGTCTTTATACTGTTATTTAATTCTTTCACTTTTGAAGGGAGATCTTGAAATTTTGTATATTTCTTCAGTGTTATAAAATCCAATAGACTATATAATAATAATCATTATATTATATATTTTTTCATAAAAATTTTAATTTCTGTCACAAAACAAGTACAGTACTTGTCCTAAAATTTTTAAATACACACCAACCGTCTGAAATTATAATGTCCAATGCATAATAATAATTACAATACATCTGTCTATTTATCTATGTATTGTCTGTCTATGTAGTCTATTTCTTCAATTGTGTCCATAAAAGTTTCAATTTCTATCACAGTGAGTGATCATATCATTCTTTCCCTCGATTCTTCGCTCATTTGCCACGAAATGAAATATTTAATGTTCAGGAAAACAATCGTTCTAGCCGACTCCAGCTGAGAACAGAGCGTAGATCTCTAGCGAGATCTCTCTAGAAGGGGAAGGCTCTATTTTGAAGGCTCAGACAGATATACGTAATAAAAAGATGAGATAGATCGAACGATTCGGTGACACAGACGCTGTCATGGTCTAACAAATGGAATATTCCGTGGCAGGGGCTGGCGAAAAATTGAATGTCCCCCACTAAAGGGGAGGACAATGTAGTTTTTCTTTTTTTTTTTTTTTTTGGATGGGCGTTCGATATCGGTCGAATGGACAACTATGGTTAAAAAAGGGCATCTAGTTTGAAGATTTGGCAAGATTTGGCAAGAACCAACATCCTGTCTACGAAGAAAGAAAGAAAAAAAAACACATGATTAATCGAATTTCTTCGGCGCGAGTTCCATCCGTTCGATGTCCCAGTTCTTTCGTCAAACGAATTAGTTTCGATAATATCGTTTTGTCTCTTAGCCAGATCAACGAGAAAAAGACAAAACGTTACAAGATGTATTATCTTCGATGATATTACAGAACGGAAACATGATACTGCAGTATTATAAAATTTCTTGGTTGTCACGAGAAAATAAATGTTTTAGTAAGAATAACGAGTTTATTAAGAGTTTTTATTAATAGTAAGGGCAAGAAAATCAATTTTTTATCGAAGTTTTATTGACTTCTTGCGCTGGTAACTGGTTCGCGGACCGTAACGAGTGACCAAACCGTATACAATAATTCTTCTTTCTGAATTCATCACTGGATAGAAATTACTAAGAAGTAATAAATTTACTATTAGTTTTGCCTGTTATATTTCAATATTATAAAAATTATATTTCAATATACTTAAAATTGAGAAAATATAGCAATTTTGGGCCAAATATAAGAGGTTAAGAATAAATGAGACAAAATTAGCCTCAAAAAATTAAAGAAAGAAGCGGACATTTCAATTATTCGAAAATGTTTCACGCAGTAATTGCAAGATGAGGAGAAGTTTCGAAAGCTGTTTCGTACATCGCTGTATTATTGTATCGCATCATCGATTTCCACCTTTTCGGCTCCGGTTCCACGACGCACGAGTCCTCGTCGAATGCTGAAAAAGCGCAAGCAACATCCTCGCGCGTCACGGTTCGGGATCTCCTGGCAAAATTAGAAGCTTCGTAATTACCCGTCGGTCCACTTAAAACAACGTGCACCTCCTTCCTTCGTCGAGAGAGAAACGGAGGAACAAAGGTCTGGCTCGCCGTAGATTCTAGACCGGAGACGCGGTGCGTTTAGAACGTCAGCGTTTCGTGCCCTCGCAATGGAATTATTACCTTGCGGACGGCATTGTTCTCGTTGGGAGGCGCCGCGGCAGCGGCCGCACGGGAGCATCGACTTCCGGTCGGTTTGCGAGCAATTTTGCGCGGTTAAATCCCTGGCACCGAGTATCCCCCCGATCTCCCGTTCGTCGCTAATTTTCGGTAATGTATCGAGCCACGCTTATGGCGAATTAGAACCGTACTGTTCGCCATCCGGCCCTACCGGATCGTCAGCAACTATGGCCTTCGACTATGGCTTCGTCGCTGGTGCTGCAACCAGCATCCGTTCGATCGGATCGACAAGAGAGATTTACGAAGCTACGGTTGGATCCGAGAAGATGTTCTATCGGATATCGAGAGCCCTGGCAACTATTTATCAACGATGAAGCGCGATGCGGTGATCCGACTGCTCGGTGGCGAGAAATATATAGCCGCACACGGGTAATTGGGGACAATGGTATCGAAATGCCTCTCGGGTTTCTAGGCGAGGTACCTATCGAGCAACCGTTTCGTCTTGTCAGAGACGCACAAACAGCGATGGGATCCGAGACACTTTGAATAAGGTCTCATTCAAGGAAAAAGCGCAATTGCACCAACACGGAATATCAATGTTACTATCGTTTGAGTTACCGATGGAATCATCACAAAAATAAAATTTAAAACTTGAAACTCTCGAGAGTCTTGATCTACGTAGATTTGAAGTCTCAATCAAGTCTTGGAAGTCGTTTTAATTATTTTGACCTGAACAGTACCATTGACGTAAAATATCAGCAAAGTTCAGAAAGTTATATATTTATAACATCAACGTTATTTGTTTAGTGATAGTATTATTTATAACATCAAAGTTATATTATATTATTTATAATATCAACGTTATTTGTTTCGATACTAACATCCGTAATATACAGTGAATAAAAAATAATAAAAAATAAATGTGTTTATATAAAAATTTAAATATTATTTTGAATTACAAGATGATATCTAATCACGTTAAAAAACATTTTTCGCTTCTTTCAGTGATCGATATTTAGACACTTTTTTCATTCGTGCGAATCATCACTCTCATGTTCAAAATCATTTCACTCCTTTCGTTGAATTCTACTTCTATACTACACGTACGTTTTGAAAATTGTGCTCTTTATCGACTATGCTACTCTATTTCCTAATATATATTCAAAGTTTCATCATTAATGGCAATTCAAGACTTCCAAGACATTTCCACTATACGAGTACGAAAGTAAAATCAAACGAAAAAACAATAATTTATCATAGAATTGATTCGCGTCAAACGAGATGGAAAACTCGGTATGATAAATTAACGAAGTAGCGATGACTTGTTACAGGATCGATATTTCGCGTTGGAATCAAGGGGAGAAAACAAAGTTGGGAGACTTAGTTGCTTCGAGAGGGGTGTCCACGTGCATCTTCCCTTAAACCCTGAGATCCAGTTTGCCATTGAGTGACTCAGTGACTCTTGGGCTGAATCTTCAGCCGCAGGACGAGACGTTTCCAGTAGCGTGGCAGCTGTTCCTTGCTTGGACGCCTTCCTCCTTATTTCAACGTCGAAATGGATTTATCAAAGGCAGTGTACGTTAGAATGAAAATTAATGATTCACGATTCCAACACCTACTGTAGTATAACATGATGCATGGTAATCTTCAATTATCGATACTACAACTGTTAAATCTATACGATAAAATAAACAAAAAGAATGCCACTGTTACGATAAACAAACAAAGTGCCAAACATAAACTTACGTTTTCGAGTTACAGAAACATTTAAATGCTTATAAACAATATTGTTAAACTTTCACTGTTTTTTGTACAAAATCTGTCGTACATTTCACAGAGATGAATAACGCGCACTGTTTGCGAGATTCAAAATTGATATTCTTAAGTGAGCACGGAACTCGTGTGTTGAGGCACAAGACGGATACATTGAACATTCATCATCCGCTAAAATACGTAAGACTTGCAGTTTATATATCGATTTTTATTTATTTCACTGTAGATTCACACCCCCTCTCAATCCATCCTTGCTACTGTATTGCAACGTCGTTTCGCAAGTATTGTGCCAAATGACAGGAAAAGATGAATGCGAAAGGATCTCAATACCAACCCTCAAAAATGTATTGACATAAGGAACTAACCAAAAAAATAAAAACATGAAACTTTATTTCACTTCAGAAATCGTCAGATTCTCATTTCCAACCCTGTATTTTATTTTCCCTAGATCCCCAGGAAACGATGTCCCGATGGAGTTTTGTCCTGATTACGAACTTTGTCATCGTTGTTAAAATATACTATTTATAAGCAGAATAATTTTTAATTATTGGTATTTGATAATTTCTTCGCCTTCAGTATGAGAGTCACTGTTTACTCATTATTTTAAACAACGTATACGTCTTAAAAGCATATTTAAATACTGTCTTTGATACAATATATCCGTTGAACCTCTGAGACTCGACTCGTAGTTGCAGGGAATCATATCCAACCCAAGAGCGAAAGACTCGCTCGACTTGGTAACAGTCCGCTTTGGAAGTCCTTCGATCCCGTGGGAAGCAAATAATACGAACGCTCGTTGACGCTTTAATTTATTCCGAGTTGGCCACCCTTGGTAGCTTCCTAGGGCGTATACCCGTGTTGACGGTGAAGCAGAAACGACCTACGTGTGTTAGAAATTGTTGAGAATAGATTTCGAGAAACTCGCGACCTCTCGGATTCGACGGTTCTGGGATAAGTGCTAAGAAGCCAGACAGGGTCTCCTCTTGCTAAATCCAAAAGGTTTATCACTCTCTCACTCTATGGCCATTCTCTTTTTACAATATTTATTACAATATTTTCTACGGTGAGTTACGATCGTTCTTCCTAGACATTCGTTGGGATTTCCCAAGTTCATCGAGGACCCGGTTTGGTCGTAAATCTCAGAAAACTGAGTAATACCGTTCCGCTATCACGCGACGGTTTTTGCCGGATTAGACTGACACTAGTCCTGTAGATTCATTATCTGATATATATATATGATATACGTCTTACATATACAAGATGCGACATGAAAAAGAGACTGTGCCAAAGTCAGGAAAACTCAACTAAAACATAAAATATAACAAAAGATGGTTTTCTCTAGGAAACTTGAAAATAGTTTCCTTCTTTATGAGTTGACTTAGGATGAGAACCACGTAGGATGCTGCCAACGTTCTGTTTTTATTTTGAGACTTTATACGAAAAATGGGTGTCTTTGAATTTGGACACTGATTTGATCTGTGGAAAGGAAGAGTAAGATGGGCGCTAAAATACAATTTTTGTCTTCATTTTTGTCTTCAGCTAAAAACTGTTTCGCAGATAATAAAGTAAGTCTGTCGTCTTATTTCAGAATTTATCCATTTAGTTCTCGTCTATATTTGAAATTGGGCTAGATTTAACTCACTAATCATCTATAATTCTTTGTCTTTCTTCCACTACCTTTTGCTTCTCGAACTGCAAGATTTAAGTCTCATTTTTTTCCTTTTCTTTTTTGTTAAACTTCGCCAAATAATAAAATATAATAATATTGTAATATATATAATAATATGAGTACAATATTCTAAAAAGTATAAGTTACAATATATAACTAATATTGCAGTAGTAATATTGTAATACAAGCATAATGTCGGCAAAGAAAAATTACGATTTTCTTAAAAAAAGATTACCCTCTTTGACGAAAAATTAAATCTCAGCTTTTCACATAAAACTATAAAACATAATAGAACGATATTATAGCACGATACAACGAACTATAGCGTGCAATGCAGATAGAGATTCGTCTACGTACGAAAATCGCGATTTCCTTTTTAAAAACGGGTAAGCCTCCTTTCATGCAACGCAACAATGTACTACTAATAATATCACATTATATAATACTACAGAACGCAATAGGATAATATTACGTAGCGCGATATAATGCGGTATAATATCGCTGGCTGATAGAAATTTATCGACGAAAGAGAATCGCGATCCCCTTTTTAATGCGAGCCACTTTCCCGTAAACGAGAAATTAAATCTGGGCATATTACATTCGCCGCGATCCCCGCCACCGTTGCGTAATCTCATTACGACCGAGAGTCGTCGGCAATTAAGAGAGTCCATTTTCGGTGTTTACAAATTTAAAAGAAAGACACCTCGTCTCCGTGTCTCTTTTATCACTGAAAGTGATTTTAGCGAGGGTAATCCAGAAAATCGGGCTTTTTCAGGTGCAACGCTGATGCAACGAAAATTAGCGATTGGTTGATTTGGGTCACGTGATTCGTGAGGGGGCGTGGGGTAGACCTCGAGTAGGAGTGGCGTTCGCATAATGTTCGCATATCAATAAAATTTTATGGCAAAAAAGTTATCTTCATTTCCTAGTCAGAACAGTTGCTTCTGGGCCTTTCAGTGAGAATCGTACTGCGGTACAAGTCGCAGTTTTTTTCGTCTACGTATTCAGCGGAAGCTTTCGTCTTTTAATAAATTAATCCCAAGCGAAAGTTTTGAGTTAACGAGAATTACATTCTTTCTGCACGCGTCGAAATCGAAGTACATGTTATTCGATTTAATTTTAATTTAATAAACCGGGTTTCGCGCTCCGACTTCGTACGCTACTGGGACACGGGCACGGTCGACGGATCGATATAAGTTTCAGTAGTACAACGTGATATTCCGCAGCCCACGTTTTTTGTCAATCGAGCAATCGTGGCCGATTCCGGCCAATTAAAATCGAACCGAGTCGATAAATTCGATGATCCCGCCGACGTGAAATACGTGGACGTAAGATTAATGGAGACTGTCGATCCCTCGCGGTGGGAATTTACGTTCTATTAGAGCAGTTTCCGCAGTTCATCCAAAGAGGTTCTAAGGAGTATACGTGAAACTTCATCGAATGGCGTAGAATTATGGTTCGTCGATTTTTCTCTCGTTTTCGGACGTGGTTTCTCTGGTTAATTTTAGCTCGCAACTAGACTGGGTTTTTACGTATTTATAGGAAATTTAATGGTGCAGAAATATACGCGTCGTGCATATAACATGTAAAAATATCTAAAATATTCAATACTGGCTATGACATTTAAGCGAAATATAAACCTCTATTTACGTTCCATTTCTTTGATCGTATTCGTAAAAGTTCGAGTTGGCACAAACGTCTGCAGTCTGTTCATAGTTACAGCCTATAAATTATTAGCATTGTTCAGTTTTATGTATAATAGTTCCAATTGAGTTTTAAGATTCTAAATTGAATTTCAAGTTTTTCTTTCTTAAGGTTGTTGCAAAAGACAGATACAATAGCTTTGCAATTATTGCAAACTAAATTATATTATAACAACAATTCTTTGACTTGTAATAATGATAGCTAATGATAATAAGTAGAGTGCGAATTAAAAAAATAGCCTGAATTGAGATTTGTTTCATCTCTTAATTATTGTTAAAGGAGAACTTTATTTAAAATATTTTATACATTCTTACATATTATGTGCATTTGTAAATTTCTCATAGATTTTAATTTATCAACGAAAGTTTCGATAAAATATTCATGACTTAATCTACACTACTGATCAAAAATTTGATCTAATATACTTCTAATAATAATGATAGTGATAGAGTATTTTAACATGTCTATCGTTGAGTAATATAGCCAAGTAATATGTAAGAATTGATATACCATCGAATATTAAATGTCAACGAAGAAATAATATAACTCTGAGTGAAAGTGTTAAATCGAACTGATACTTGGTAGGAATTAAGAGAAAAAAATGATAAAAATTTTAAATGATAATTAGGGGATTATATTTTTCCCAAAAAGGGAAGAATAAACGATAATTCGATAGTAAACATCATTCAACAACTGGACATTTGTCATTTTCAACCATAATAACTCATGTATGTTAATATATTATTCAAAAATGTAAAAAAAGGGTTAAACTAAACAAAGAAAATTTCTTAACATTACTTCTTTCATAATACTTTACAAATATTATACCTGATTTAAAAACATTGAAATTTTTTAGGTATATAATAATACTATTGTAGTTGTTTGAAATATATGGAAAACTAGAATTAATGATTTCCATAGAATTCGCTTTTAAATACGCTCAAGTATAAGGGTTTGATCGAGAACTTTTCGTCAGTGTCGTTTCAAAATTAATTCTCGAGAAAAATTCCACCATTTCCCGACTTTGCGTTACATTTATGTATAAGAGATGGAAAAGACATATTTCGAGACAAAAATTACTTCTTTCAATTAGAACTGTCACAAGGTACAATATTCGTCAATTTAATTTAATCGTCAGAGATGAACGAAGAAGCGAGCAACGAAAGAAACGATATAAATTGTCACGATACTTGTCAAAGTCTTTCCAAATACGTTTGAAGATCGTGTCGAACGGCAGAACGAAGTAAAAATTCTGTTCTGATTCTTTTGATTGCCGATGGGTTTAACGACTGGCGATCGTGACACGTGCGCTTCCGATCCGGCTCCGTACATCTTCGTGGGAACAACGTCGTTGTAAATCCCGGTGAACGATGCCAGGAAGCACGTAGTGGTTCCTCCCATCCTAACTTGGAACCGGGAATCATTGAAGGAAATAAATCTTTCGATGGCGATCTTTGGATCAGTGATCTTCGAGAATGATCGAATGCGGTGTTTTCAAATTTACTGCGCGATATTTCCACGTTATTTGAGTTACTCGCGAAAATATTCGATCATTCCATAGAAACTGTTTACGAATAAAATTACACAATATTGTGCAATGTACATTGAATGGCTCTCCAATAGCTACGTTCATCTTGAATATCTCCGTTGTTTTTGGAGATGGGAAAAAATTTTTTCAACAAAAGTTATCAATAGTATAAAAGGACCTACAATATGGTAGTAAAGGAATTTCGAAGATTTCAAAGTCACTTTCACTCTTTTAAAATGGAATGATATGTTTTTTCATACATTAGTTAATGCAACTGGAAATTTATGTCAAACAAATCATTTGGGAGATATTTTAACTTTAATTTTGTAAGATTTATAGTCAAGACCATATGCATATATTCATGTAATATGCGAAATTTGAAATTTCATAAATATTGCGGCGAGACTCGACTATCACAGGTCCAGTTTGAAACAAATCTAAAAATATACCGAAAATTTCAATCGTGCTTGGATCAACGCAGCACAATATAAAAATAACACAACACAGTTGTAATATAATTATGCAATATTTACATTTTGTTATTTTAATCGTTATTAGATGATACTCAGTATTTAGAAACTAATTTCGAAGCATATAAATGCAACGGAAACTTTATATTTATACTCGTCGAGATCACTGAGATCGTAGAGATTATATGATTAAAATAGCTATTTGTACCAATTTTTTATTCACAATGCGAACATTTCGTAATTGCATTTTGAAATCAGTTTATAATATAAAAATAACACAACACAGTTGTAATATAATTATGCAATATTTACATTTTTGTTATTTTAATCGTTATTAGATGATACTCAGTATTTAGAAACTAATTTCGAAGCATATAAATGCAACGGAAACTTTATATTTATGCTCATCGAGATCACTGAGATCGTAGAGATTATATGATTAAAATAGCTATTTATACTCCGTACCAATTTTTTATTCACAATGCGAATATCTTGTAATTGCATTCTGAAATCAGTTTCAAACTCTATAATCGTTACAACGTTAATGAAATTTCGAGATGTTTTGTACAACTCGCACAACGAGTATACGTAAAAAGTTCTTTATTTCAGGTTGCAGGATACACGAGGACGAGTTAATATTCACGGTAATTGAAACAATCGCTGGCTGTGCGCGCGATCGGACTTTTTGCAATTTCAAGTGTCGGTCCATTGAATTTCGGACACAATGCATTTCGACGGCTAGCCAGCGACAATGCACATCAATAACCCGCGGAACGGGACGGTCGTTTGCAATTTTTTTAAATATTCAATAGAGATCCGAGAATTTTCTATTCCCCAGGCGTGTCGCCGTTTCATGGAAATAACGCTCGATTCGCATAATTTTTCACGGCCGGCCGTGGCGCGCGAAATTGAAAAATGCAAAACCGCGTCCCGCCGAAATTTTCCCCGCGCCAGCCCGACCGAATCTAATCCGGGAACGAACGAAGTCGTCGAAATCAAAAAACTGGAAAATATAGATCCGTGCACAGTTCGTGTACAGTGGCGAGTGTAATCGAACCAACTAAACGCGAGTTATCGTCACCTTTAATATTAAAATTTACAGAAACAAAAAGAATGAGTTAATAGAAAAATTTTGAAGAACCAACGATTAAGAGAAATGATATTGTAAGAAATAGAAAAAGCACGAGTTTTTACGTATGTCTGTATTTTATTTTAATAATGATCGCAAGTCTGTAAAATTTGAGGAAACGAGGAATTACGAATCTATTCTGTCACATTGATACTTATTACAGAAAAAACTGAAAAATACTTTTTACAATATCTAGAATAAATATCTAATTTATTTAGTAGCGATTTGTTTGCTTGTCTATTTGGCGGTGGAGATATTTCACAAAAATTACAAATCAAAACTATTCGTGATATCGAACAATAATTTTTTGAAGAGGAAGTTGGAAATTTTTAATGGCTTAACCCCTTATGCCCTTCTGCAAATTTATACACAGATTTTGCACGATTTAAAAATAAAAAGGGACTTGCACTTATTCGTCGTTTGATTTTCGAAATCTTCGAGGATATTACATATATCCGTTCTCGGGAATCGCGACGACGATTGGCCAATATGACCGACAACGAGGCAAACGATACGAGACACAGCGCGATAAACACTTGAAAACCGAATTGAAACCGGAGAATACAGAAACGAGCAGTCCGTCGAGGCAAGACAAACGAGCCGGGTGTAGGCAATGGCCCTGAGACCGGGGGTTAGTTTCGCCAGCGAGCCGGGGCAAAAAAGATTATCGTGGATTTCGCGGGAATGGTCAGCGATCTGTGACAATGGCGGTTTGTTTCCTCGCGGCTGCCACTCCATTTTCGTTCACTGGCTCGAGAAAATACCTACGGGCAACTGGCGAGGATTGCATCGCGCAGAAAACGCAATTCCGCCGCATCGTGGAACGCTTCTTCCGTTCAAGGAAAATTCTATTTCCCCCGCGAAATTTAAGAACCAATGCGATATCCTTTGAATTTCGTCCTCTCCTCGAGAAGATGCTTGGATACACGTGCCGTTTCGAGTTTCTCGTCTCGCCGTTTTGACACTCCTCTGCGCGATTCTACGAAAATCAAACCCCCTCGATACATACAAAAAAACGACTTGTACCCCAGTACGATTCGTCTTACTGAAAAACCCAGAAGCAACTGTTTTGATTAGGAAATGAAGATGATTTTTTTTGCCATAAAATTTTATTGATATGATATAACAAATTACAGGCGCGATCGCTCTGTACCAGACAACGCCATTCCTACTCCACGCCCCCTCACGAATCACGTGACCCAAATCAACCAATCGCTAATTTTCGTTGCATCAGCGTTGCACCTGAAGAGGCCCGATTTTCTGGGTTACCCCCGCTAAAATTATTTTCAGTGATAAAAACTGATACACCATATTTTCCCTCCCTTAAAACCATACGACTTTTGTATTAAACAATTTTTCATGAGACGCATAGTTTAAAAGTTGCTTCGTGCGTATAAGATACGTAAATCGAGAAGATTCCTCGATATCTTAACTGGCATTTGACAGATCTTTTTAATAATCATCTTTCTTAACTACGAAGAAGAGGGCGCATGACAGTGGATTGTGTCTCCAACTCGACGACAACGTTCAAACAACATAGTCGTCCCTTGTAGTCGAAATTACTCAAAGAGAGTTAGCCAAGTTCGTTTCGAGCTCAACAAGACACTCATTCGACTTGCCTTTCCGTAATTTCTGCTACCATCATTACAGATGTATCATGCTCCTCTATGCACGAAACTTTATTCAGTAGCAGAACAACTTCTGGCAGCTCTCAACCGCAATCGATTTATTTGAGAATGCGAATTTCAAGGCAAATAATGTGATCATTTGAATTTCCCGAGCTAATTGAAATCGACGAAAATGTTACATTAGAAAAATGGTTTCAGAATTTCGAACCTTCACAGGATTTCGAGTTACCTGAAAATAAATTTGCAGCTTGAAAATTTTCGAATTATTCGAGTTATTCGAATATTTATGTGTTTATTATTTATGAAAAAATGAAAATAAAATAAAAGTATTAAGTTAACATCTCATATTTTTTTTCTTTATAGGAAACCATAATTACTGTAACTGGAATGAAAAAAGTAATAGAATAACAATTATTTTTCTTTCTTTTTCTTTTTTTTTTTTTTTTTAGTAAAATGTTTCCCATTGCAAATGACGATTGTAAGTATCCGAAAAGTTACGAGCAATCGAGACAGAATTTCCTTTACCGATAACTGTTACGAGCAACCGAAATAAATGTTTCTCATCGATAACTATTATAAACGACCGAAACAGAATTTCCCTCATCAATAATGGTTATCGGCAACGAAACAAATTTTCGATCACGTATAATTATTCTTTGCAACAACGTTTAACGTTTTAATTAAACAATTCTTTAAAAAATTTTGTTTTTAAAAATGTTGAGATTGTTATCCTCACAAACAAGTTTCACTTAGTGATCTTTTTCAATTATTTTTCGTCCTTATTCTTCGCATTTAAGTTGGTATTTGATATTTTTTTGTGGAAATTCAAGAAATAGGTATTCTGTCCAAGTTCGCACTTTAAAATATTCTATATACATAAAATATTAAATTTATTATATACATAAAATTTAAATTTATTTAAAATACGTAAGTATTATTATAAATACATTATTTATTCTAAATACATAAAAACCTGCAGTGTATTGATAATAAACACCCAAATAATCGAGTAATTCGAACACAAGTAAGAATATTCACATTCGACTCGAATTCACAAGTTTTCGAGCTGCAAATTTATCTCCAACCCCAGTTTAGAGAACTCTGGTCGTTCAAGTTTTTCAAGTAGCTCAACACTTCGAGCGTTAATTTCGAGCAGTTTGGAATATTCAAACGGTCGACTCAGTCTCGGCAATCGAACCGAGTTCAGCTTAGCTCGTAAATTCCTAGTAACCCGCACATTGCTCGCGCGTACCACGAAATTCTCAGCGTTTAACTCTTCCTTAACTGTGCAATTCCTCGAAGAAGGCGGAACATCGGATTATATCTCGAATTACAACTCGGTGACAACGTTCAAACAGCATAAGCGTCTCCTCTATCCGAAATTACCCAAAGAGAATTAGGTACTCTTGCTCTCCCCTAATTTCTACCGTCCCTGTGTACACGGTGAGTTACCTAAATCCGCAAGCTGGAATATCATCGAATTATATCGAGAAATGTGTCAGGGGATATTATCTGATGTGACTAGTATTTTTTAAGTATCGAGGTCGTATGAAGGTCACACGCGTTTCTCCAAATAGAATCATCATTTGATTCATCTCATCAACAATTCTGTAAAAATGTCGAAAAATACCTAGTTTAATTTTCATTTTGCAAAATAGAGAAGAACTCGAGTCAATAGTATATATTGTATTATCACTGAAAGTGATTTTAGCGGGAATAATCTAGAAAATCGAGCCTCTTCAAATGCAACGCTAATGCAACGAAAATTAGCGATTGGTTGGTTTGGATCACGTGATTCGAGGGGGCGTGGAGTAGAGTAGGAGTGGCGTTGTCTGGTACTGTTTTGTATCAATTTAAATGTTTGCACATCAATAAAATTTTATGGCAAAAAAATCGTTCATTTCCTAGTCAGAACAGTTGCTTCTCGGCCTTTCAGTGAGACGAATCGTACAAGTCGTACAGTTTTTTAGATTGCCCCTATACTTATATTTCCACATGATCAATTCTACAAAATTACGAATAAAATATTTGTTAAGTTGTGAGTTCTCTAATACGTACAAATAGATTAATCCTTTTCATGAAAAATAACGATACGAATCGAAAGATGTACAGTTTGATTTCAACCATAACGATGTAGTATTAAATTACACAATTTCATAATTTTTGAACTCTTGCGCTGATGTTTATCAATACATCACAATTATTACTGTAGTCAAAGTCACTATAGTTAAAAACTGAATTTGAAAACACGGTATTTCTTCACGCAAGTATTTAATAATATTTTATTGTTTATACTCGGTTTCTTTTTTGCGGAAGTACGTGAAACAAGTCTTTCTACATTTTATATCAACTTTTCTCTTTAATAAACTACCGGATGGATGTTTTCTTCCGCGTAAAAGAAAGAAGAAAAAAGAATCGCGAGGGACGACTATATTTGAACTTCCTAAGATCCAAGTCTGGCTGATCCAAGTTTCACCCGGTATATCGTGCTGCTAGCCCGCTGCGTGAAATTTCATTCGACAGGGGGAAAACAACCCCCTTCGATGACGGTACGTTCCGTACTTACTCAGAAACCGAAACATACCAATTAGCAATCAACGTGCATCAGCCGGCACTCAATTTACGAGGACGAGACGCGCGTGTTTATGCGAGAGAACGTGCAACGGGCGCGTTTACTTGGCACCGGGCTGCTGCCAGGGAACGGAGCAGAGGGAATGTGGCAGCAACCAGGCTGCAGACTAGAAATCCTAACAGGGCCACGTGTACTTGGCATATTTTAGGTCAGCCGGCAGCTAGGCTGTTATAATGCGGCTGGATGTCGGGGCGAGCACTCAACGTCGACGTCGGCGACGGGAACACGATGTGCAGGGGAGGGTGATGAAAGCCCCCGACGAAGGAGAGCGCTCCGGCGATACAAGCGACAACACGCGACGATAGTCGAACAAGCGCGAGTTTTCCCGCTCGACGACCGGAGATAATTCCATTTCGCAGAGAGAAAGAAAGAGAGAGAGAGAGAGAGAGAGAGAGAGAGAGAGAGAGAGAGAGTTGCACTTGTTTCGGGGGATTGTTCTTCCCCCTCTCAGGGATCATCTGGCACGAGTGGGATCGAGCGGAGGATCGTCTTCGGGTAGTCGGAGGTCGTGTTAGTGGCGTGAAGATGAAAGGTGATAATCGTGAGAAACGTCGAGTGCACCGCGAGAGCGTTCCCTCAGAGGTGTAATTGCATGGTGTATTTTTTTCTTTTTTTCTTTTTTTTTTTTTAGGTGATTTAGGTTTTTACATCGCCGCTAAGAAAGCAGGAAAACTTTAATTTTTAACCTTTGACTGATATTGCTGGCCCCATTCAGGAACGTAGTAATTTGGAATCTTTCGTTCAATTGGATTTTATTACTAATCTCTGACACAGAGAATGTAAAATAAAATCGTCCTAAATTTTAGTAATCTAACATAAAATACCATGGTCATCTATGACTGCACGATGATACGATTGATTAATCTAAATGTCAGTATCGTAAGAAAATAATATTTATTTACTCGAAGAAGTCGTTATTTCATTTAATTAACAGGTTCTAAATTGTAATGTACGCGTTGGTGATTTGCTGGAAGAAATATATTATGACAAAAATTTCTTTTTAGGAAATTTGAAGTTTGGAATAAAGAATGATACAGCATGCAGAAATATCTAAAATATGAAATACCAAAGTTATAAGGATGAAGCAAAAATTTCATACAGCCAGCTTTGAAGAAATTTGTAGTTCCTTCGAAATCTAAAAATACGAATTTACACCAAGATTTAGAATCCACTAAGCTATCGAGATTGAACAACGTCAAACTTCATTTGCAATTTCTTTACTTTGCCAAATTTGCGTCGGTAAATTCCGTTTTATTATAGTATGTTCGTGAAAGAGAGTTTAATATTTCGTCGTCATCCTTAACCTAGTTATTCTAATTTTATAAAGCTCGGAGAAATTCAAATATTATATCGTAGATTTTCTTTCTTTTTTTTTTTTTTTTTTTGTATCGCCGATTTATCCAACGTGTAAATTATTCACTGTTCTGGTAAATGTTTCCATTTTGACAAAATATTTGACATAACTTTTATACAACTTCCCGACTTTGTTTTGTTGCTTGGTTCATAATGAATTGATTACTCAAACATTTGCATGTATACACGTGCTAAATAAAAATGACGTTCACTTTCTCTAGTTTTCAATAACGAAGAATTCCAAGTGAAACTGAACAATGACAAACATACTGAGAAATATATAAAATAATGCAAGAAGGAAATAAAGATGAATGAAAATTATGATCTGCACCACTTGAAGTTTATCTGTCATTTAATTCCACGAGACAAACGTTCTCTCTCGTTCTCGATTTCAATCTCTCAGATATTTCTCCAAAAATCCAAAATGTTTCTCAAACCGTACAGTTCGTGGAGAACAACTGTTCCATGATAAATCACAGAAGACAAAGACGATCGATCGAAGGAAGAGTTAGGCGCACGTCGTGTGCGAAACCGTACGCTCGGTTAATTTGCACAGTAAAAGCGGAAATCCGCCAGGGGTGGCTGACGCGTGACTTACGAGCGTTGCGAGTCAGAAATTTGATAGTCCCGCGAACAGTTCAATTTCCTTTTAATTCAACGCGACGCTTGCCTTCTCTGTTCCAAACGTTAAATGTATTACCGCGCCCGATAAACCGCCCGGTATTCGGGGGAGTGTCGCGTGCTCCGACTCATCGCCCACTCTCCTATGAATCATAAACTCAACGCCGCGTGTCACCACGTGTGAACAGGACACGCCGCGGCCTGTTTCCACGTGAATTCCAAAGGCGCAAGGAACGAGAATGTAATTCCGACGATGTTAAGAGCGACAGTGTTGTTTCGTTGTTTATCGATATCGCTATCGCCAACTGGGGAACGCACTCCGCGGAAAAGTGACGGGTCCATTCTCTTTTACGGATACGAGGGAGAGTCAGAAACTAAGTTGCCTAATTTGCCCAAAACATTTGGCGCGTTGAAGATGTCTCACAGATGAAAAACACTTTTGAGTAATTCTATTCCAAAGTCACAGATCGTTGACACATTGTTGACTTTAATCGATGTTTTTATCATTGAAAGTGATTTTAGCGGGGGTAACCTAGTAAATCGGGTGCAACGCTAATGCAACGAAAATAGCGATTGGTTGATTTGGGTCACGTGATTCGCGAGGGGGCGTGGGGTAGACCTCCAATAGGAGTGGCGTTGTCTGGTACTGAGTGATCGCGCCTGTAATTTGTTTTCTATCGATTCAAATGTTTGCATATCAATAAAATTTTATGGCAAAAAAATCGAAACAGTTGCTTCTGGGCCTTTCAGTGAGACGAATCGTACTGGGGTACAAGTCGTGCAGTTTTCTTTTTCACATTTGTTTTGAACCAAAATGGTCAAAATGACCAATTTATAATTTTCGTTAAATACTTTCTAGACGTGAAACAATATAATTTTTCGTAAAATATACAAATCAAAGCTTGCGTACAGTCCACTGTATTACAAAGTTTCTCTATTTTTCTTTCATTTCAATGTCTCCGTGTGAATAATAATCGTCAAATTTCTTTTACGATTTTGCGTTTGCTCGATCTCGGTTCGAAGAATTTATCTTCTTAAACGACTCTGAACGACAGCAGTGATTTTACGGCGTCGCGAGAAAGGAAGAGACGTCACTTTCGAATCCTCTCTGCGGATCAACTCATGCAACAGTAATCGACAGAGAAATATTATTCGAAGCATCGGCGGGGGGTGCAGCCTGTCGAGAGTTAATTGAAACTCTGAAAATTGGCGGCAGACTTGCAGACAGTGACTGTGCGAATGAGGTTTTAAATGTTAAACACGCGGGCGGCGCGGAGGAGCAGAAAATTGGCAGAATATGGACGAGGCCGAGGAAAGTTGTATCTCGCGAGTAGGTCCGACGTGGTTACTTTGAGGCCGTGTTACTTCGTTAACGGGCGTCACGCCGTTGGCGCGGCCGCGCCCGCGCGACCGGATTACCGCGTCTGGGACGAGCTGCAGGCGCGGTAATCCGGCGATAATGGAGTAACGAGATTCCGGCTCACGTACGTTCCCTGCATATTTTAACTTTGCATTTCGCGCTGGACGCCCGCACGTACGCGCCCTCCGGGTCATTGTACCGGACCCTTTCGCCCGCTTCCCTCTGCCAACTGACATCTATTTACCCCTGTTGATTGCATCGGGCGCGCCTCGAAACCCGCGCCACATCGGTCCATGCCCATCTCTATTTTCTTCTGCGAAACAATTGTTTTCTCGTCTCGGAGCTGATCTTGCATCAACCGGTAACGCGATTGCGTAATCACCGATCGAGCACGGTTGGAATTCGCGTCATTAACCCTTTGACTACGGCAGACTTTGAGACGTACCAACTGTACCATACGGTAGGAATTCAGTCGAAATCTACACCGAGAACGGCGAAATTTTTCGTTGGGCGTGCATTTCTGAGAAAGCATATTGAAGTAATCGAAACACTGAATTCCACTACATTAAAACCGATATCATTTATTTATATTCGTATTCTGCATTGAATTGTTAGTGCGCGTACTAAAAATTTAACATTAACGTTAAGCTTTTTATAAAACACAATCGTCAAGAGATTTATAAATAATCGTTAGGAATATATATATATATATATATATATATATATATATATATATATATATAACAGTCATTAAGGAGTCGTTTTCAAATTAATTAAAAAAGAGAGTTTGAGCATAGAGAGTAGTTAAGTTAATTCGTTGTAATTTGTAAGTTAATTGTATAAGAATATATATCTTGTTGAATACATCTTATTTAACATCTAGAAATAAAGTACGTAGTTATTCTTTCTCTTTGTAGTACGGTGATTGTATCAAGTTAACAAACAATTGCTTTGTTGTGTCATGTTTGCACATACTTTTTCTGACCATCTTATTATCCCAATTTTTCATTTTAAGGATATAAAAAAGAAATAACTGTAAAATAAACATATTTAAATAACATATGACTAACTAAATTTGTAATTGTTGAATTAACATTCATTTACGTCTGATTCAAACGAGAGTTGCTGGAATTATGGTCGATAAAATTTTCCGGGCGCCTATAGGCGCCTCTCGTGTCAGCGGATCAAAGTAGGTTAAGCCCACAGGCGCTTATAGTATCGCAAGCGCAAATTTACCAAGCGTTTTTAGGCGCCAACAGTGGTCAAAGGGTTAAAAAACTTTCGTCGAGACGAACCAAACGCTGAATGACCATATAGATTCTGTGTCAAAAACAGAAAATTCTCGAATCCTTTGGAAATTTCTATTTAGATTTCCTAACAGGCGTTCGTCTCTTTATGCCAAATGTCAAGAGCAGCTGGGTTTTCCGGTAATTGACGAACGAAGAGGCGCGGTTGTATTCTCTTTGAGGTACGCGTTCGAACCTCGAGCACTCCGACGTCCAATCTGGCCCAAAGTCTCTGAAGAGCAGTGGACGCGAGGAGGATCTCGCCCACTAATTGCCGAAGCACCGAATTGCAGGTTTATGACACGCCATTACTGTCCGACCATAGAGTGATTTCCAGACTCCGACGCTTGGCAGAATTTAAGCGTTATTGGGTCCAAGACACTGCTCAAAAATAGAGTACCGTGAACATACGAGGCGAGACTTGGTCGTGAAAATAACAATGATAGAACGATTCGAAATTCTTAGCCTTGCTACGATCTGAAAACCTTAATACTTTCATCTAGTTATCATCTTAAAAATTACAATGAATTTTAAAGAACTATTTTGTTTTTTTTTCTGAACTTGAACTATTTTTTTAATTTTGAGAAAATATTATACAAGTCGGTCGAAAATGATCGAGGAATCGATCGGGAGGGATGAAACAAAACTATTGCACGGTGGGTAGAGAAGAAACCATAGTTATTAGAAGGAAATGAACCACAAAAACACGTGCATCGTATGCACTTGATTATCAGATTTATAACAAGTGTTGTGATAATTTAAAAACTACGATTTCGTACGATCACACTGAGAAATCGAAGAAAGACTACCAACATCCTTTACTTTTATTTTAAATTTATTGACAGCTCGTCGTTTCTCCAGCTAATAAATTTCGTGTACATTGCATAATGATCGTTTTGTCCATAAACGATTTTAAGTTGGCAATTCAATTACTTGAGCGTGTAACTACAGAAGAGTTGACCTGTGATTTATTTTAGTTTATTTTAATACTGAAATATTCATCTCATTACAGCTCTTTGTTGTTTTCTCTATGTCAGCTGTACATTTCGCTTCGCGAAGCCCAACTTTATTCCCTTTTCTTTCTTCTCTTCTATTTTCAATTGGAACAATTACTAATAAACGAACAAATACACACGATTATATCGGATGTGTATTGGAACAAATGCTCCATACGAACGAATCGAACACGTTGAAATAAACGGAAAGGATTATACTGGATGCATACTGATCGTACTCGTCCATATATTCAAACGAGTGTGATTTTTCGTCGATTTGACAGGACTGAAGCTGCATCTTTCACGGTTAATGAATATTCAATCGCCGAATAAACAAATTTCAGCAGAGCACATTTGCAATTTTAAAAGTTTCGAAAATTTCACTCTCTCTCTTTGGTCTATTCAGATGAATATGTAGAAGAATGTTTCAGGATTCGTTATTCTCGTTTATTTGATTTAGTAGATTTCTAGATGAAAATTTTTAACAACGCATTGCCTAAGGGATCTATTTTCACGACGTACGTCACAGAAACGCGATGTAACCGTTTGAACGTACACGAACCACTCGCCCGAATATAAATCTTCCTTACAAATTTCATGGTTTTCACGAGTAGCGCGATTTCTTGTAACATACCACGTCCGTAATGAGAACGAAAGTTTAATCGATCTAATAAAATAACAAAGGAAATGAAACACAGAACGAGAACTGTGTTTACAGGCCGATTGCTCAACCATTTATATTTTTTCTCTATACATAGCTCACGTCGCATGTATTTTCTCACACACACACACACACACACACGTACAGTCTACGTCTCGTTTCAATCTCATTGACAATTTGATACTTTTTCGATCGGCGCGTTACAGAGCATAATCGAACCTCCATTTCCGGTACGGTAATACGTTCAATTTCCCCCGTTCCTTTTTCACCTCAATCATAATCGTGTCCGATATTAAATCCTTTCCAAGCTCCACGGGTCTCCACGTCGAATATTTCGTTCATTTTCACTCCGCTCGAAATCTCCACCGCAGCGAGAGAGACCTACCGGCGAATTAATTACACCGCCGAAAGGATTCCGCGCGCCCGTTTATTCTACGCAAAACGAGGGAATTGCCACCTCCTCTGCTATTTCGGCGGAATCTGGAATTGCCACGGTTGCCGCTGATTACATCTCCGCGCGAGATCCCTGATCGAACGTCTCCTCAATCGTACGAGAACGAAAACGATCAACGAGAGCACGCGACGCGGCGTGAAAAACACTTTGCCCACCCTTTATACAGCTTTTCTTTACGCGGCCCGAGCATTTGCATCGTTGATTGCGCCCCGACGCTTCGCCGAGTTTATTGGATCCTGTTCTATCTGTTTCAGGCCGATACAAGCGCGAGCCGCGGGTCCGCGCTTTTTTCACCCGCTATTGGATCACTTTCAACGAAAAATCGTTTCTCCGTGGCGGTGCAGGACCGAGACGGAGCCGCCGGGGGAAATAGTTTCCATGTAATTTCAACTTTCCCCTCCGGTGTATCACCGTACTCCTCCTCCCGCCTCCCGCCCCCCATCCGCCCAATCATCCCATGAAACTACTACAGCTCGACCGTCTGTGTCTTTCCAATCCCACTCCATCTATCCCTGACAAAACCATATCTCCACCTTCTCGATTCTGTAATGAGCAATTTAACCACGTGGATCAACTCGTTCTATGAATATTCATCGGCCTCCTTGAGCACGATTAAACGACGACGACGACGACGACGCGGTTGTACTCCGATAATTAATTCAACGTCGATATTGAATTCCTGGTTCTTTCGGGTTCTGAGCCGGTTCGCGATTCGTTGTCCAGACGTTTCTATCGAGTAGAAGAGCACAGTCCATCGACTGTTCTGGGGAGATTTTATCGTCACGTTTTTGCAGGGGCTCATCTCCCAGAGATTCTTTTAAAGCGGTATTAATATTTAATTCGGAATAGGATTATTCTTCGTTCCATTTACTCGGATCTGATTATCAACATGTCTAATGAAATCGTATGTTCATTTTCAATTCAATAATAAAATCTTGATAATGAAAACTTAAAGTATCACTAGAAATTAAATTATCTTAATAATGAAATAGTAAAAGTAGTGAAATCATAATAATAAAATAATAAAGATGGTAAAATTTTACTAACGATAACAGTAAAAATGCCAAAATTTCAATAGTTTAATAGTAAAATAGTAAAAGTAATAAGATTTTAATAGTGAACTTGGCAAAAACAATAAAATTTCGACAGCGAAATAGTATAAGAGTAGAATTTTAACCAGATAATAAAAATAGTGAGATTTTAATAATGGACTGGTAGTACAAATACAAAAATTTTAATAACAAACTAACAAAAACAATATACAACCTTGATAATAAATCAGCGATAACACTGAAACTTTAACAATGAAATAGTGAAAATAATAAAATAGTGAGAGAACTAAAATATTAGTACGAATCTAAAATCTTAACAGCGAGGTACTAAAGATGTCAAAATTTTAATAATGAAATTATACTGAAAACAGTATAACCTCAACCAAAATAGGGTAGCAAAGATATTATATTAATCCAAGAAATAGTAAGGAATCGCGAAACCAGTCTGACGTCGATTATCCTCAACGGATGAACATGATAATCAAGAACTTCTAAAGACTTTAATTATACATCTTATGATAAAATTATATAATATATATCGATATAATAAAAAACTGCACGACTTGTACTCCAGTACGATTTCTCACTGAAATGCCCAGAAGGAACGCCACTCCTACTCGAGGTCTATCCCACGCCCTCTCACGAATCACGTGACTCAAATCAACCAATCGCTAATTTTCGTTGCATTAGCGTTGCACCCGAAGAGGCCCGGTTATCCCCGCTAAAATCACTTTCAGTGATAATATCTTTAATAATAAAAAATCTCCAAAAATCAACCAAAATAGGACAATTCAGCAAAAATATTCTACTAATCCAAGAAATAGTAAGAAATAGTAAGCGAAATCAGCTTAACGTCGACTATCCTCAACAGATGGACAAGATGATCAAATGCCGATCGAAATCGCGGTCGAGGACACGTCTCTTTCATATTAATTTTCCGGCTATTCGCGCTCCAATATGATCGCGTTGTTTCCTGCCTTCGATTAAATCCGCCGGTTTCCGATTAACCGCGAATATTGTTATCGTTACTGTGCTGCTCCGACGCGAGCGCGAGATCTTGGTCCAGCGTGAAAATTCCATTCAACGGTCACGGAGAAATGAGATTTGACAAGCAGATTTCTTGCGCCAACGGTCAGGCTTTCGCTTAACTCCGGCGGATATTACGTTCGCCGACACGCGCTAACGCCGATCTTCTAATATAACCGCGCCAATGTGTACTTCAATTAAAGCGGTGAAAACTGAATATTTATGGGGGAAAACCGTCATACCGTTTCACGAGAAGAAACCGATAATTTCAGGAGATTTATGGACGTCGATTCGATACCTCGAGTCTCGGGTTAACTCGCAATTTGTTCCCTTTCTGTAATACATAAATTTCACGTTTATACAGTGCCGCGCGAAGGTATCGCATTATCCATGTATCGAGTTCGAAAGACGCGTTTCCAGGAACGAATATAAAGACACTTGATGCTATTTACACTCTGTTGTTATCTTTTAAGAAATATCTAAATATCTAAATATCTAAATACCTAAAACAATTCCTAAATTTTTGATGAATTTGCAATAATTCATATTTCATGCAAAGTTCTTACGCTTCCTCAATAATAACAATTCCTTTTGAGCGATGTATCGAATAATTTCTTTGATAAACTTATTTGGTTAGTTTTGAACGATTCTCTGTTCGGTATATCAAAATATTGATTCGTATCCCTGATTTCTTTTTCTCTCCTGCAAAATTATTTCGGGTCAATTTTAGAATATTTAGTTCAGAATTGCATTTATTGCAGGATTTGTATCAAAGTCAAATTTAGAAAAGCTATAAACAATCAGCGTCATGTGTTCAATTGCAAGCACTAATTTTAATATAGCAGGCTGGAAATTAAAGTAAACTATAATTCAAATAGAATTTTAATTCAATTCTATTCTTGTGAGTAATATTTCTTTAATTTTTTCGTTTGAACACTTAATTACACTCCCCACGGTGTGTTTCTGTGATTTAAAATACAATGAACTTTTTATAATAGTAAATACTAAAAAGGTAATGATGTCTCTTATATTTATTTACTAGAGAAAATAAATAAATCACAAGAAAAGATAGCGAAATTTACTATCATATATCATGTATAATATATAAATTATATATACTAACTAAATTATATATCTTAATTAGAAAAATAAATTTTATTCATTTTAGTATATACATATGTACATGGCAAATGTATGTAAAACTGTTTTTGTTTCATCTGTTAATATTTTAGAATTGATTTAATTTTGATCAATCAACAAGTTAATTAATTAACTAAAATATTTCTTTTTCTGTACAATGTATATTGTACATTAGATATGTAGACATTTGTGACTGATTGTATGTCGTATGCGTAATGTATGATCATCATACATTCTCAAACTGTCTCCAAATTTTAACACAATGAAAAATACAATAAAACTTTAAATAAAATATAATGAAATTTCAAAATATTTTACACAGATACATACACACAGAAAGCAATTAAGTGTCCAAATACTTCCACGAACCACGATATATTTATTTATCGTTAGGAAAAAAAAAAGGAACCAGCAGAATGGATGGTCCAAGACCTTTGTATGGCGCTGTATTTTACACAGTGTGTCCTATAATCGATAGGTTCAATTACAAGCGGAATCGCGGCGGTACGCCTATCGACATCGAGTCGGAATATCGAATTCAGATTTATCAAGGTGTTAATATCGAATGCAACTCGTACAATGCTCCGCGGTTTTATTTACGACAGTCACGACTACAACGATACAGGTTATAGGTCGTTCGTTTCGCCTTCGGGCCGATCGTTTCTTAATTAAATTTCATCCGACGATCTGTCCTGGCCCCTCGACCTCTCGCGAACGTGCCCCCCTCCGGTCGTCTCGCGACTTATCGATTTTTCCGCGAGAAAGTTCGTCACACGCATACTCCTCTGTGACAACTTTTCCCCTGTCTCCTGAAAAAGGGAGAACCTTTTTCGGCGGAACTTTTCGTTTCATGGAAAATCCTCCCTCGCTAATAAATATCACCATCGAGTGGCGCTTAATTTACATGCATACATATAAATTGCTTTCGCAAGTTCCACAGCCCGTGGCCATTGAAAGAGGAACGCTCGGGATTTTCAACGTTTCGGGTGTTTTTAGTAAAATCGTCAGCTTTGAACGTAATTTAGTTGCAAGTTTTATTTACCTCGTAACAATTTGCATGCTTCTGTAATTTATATTACATGTTCCACGTGTAAAAGGTGGTGTCTTGTTACTTCTTACTATCGAGCGAGTGAAACAGAATCTATCGAGCAGTTGAACAAAGCCCGAGTGGGCTCATTAATTGTAATGATCGAAAAAACGTTCCATTTGGATCCTTAAAATTGTGTTAACCTCTTCTCTTGTACGAAATTATTTTATATATATTATTACATATATAACGAGATTTTTATAATTGCAAAAAGAACTTAGATGTCATGTTACATACGAGATTTCGTTTAAAAAAATTTTTAATGATATTGGAATATTAGATTCTAATATCAAATAATAATATTGTTCGTCGGTTAGATTAATCTTGGAATATTAAATATTTGATATTTAGATTAATTTTAGTTCCGTAATTTGATCCTTTTATTACGAAATAGCTCTCAGATATAATGGAAAGTTCACTAGTACAACTGCTACAATTATTAACAATACAATAACGAGCTATTTATAGTAATTAGAAATAATTTTCTAGCAACTGTTTCGACTAGAAAATGAAGACGACTTATCGATATGCAAACATTTGAATCGATACAAAACAAATTACAGGCGCGATCGCTCAGTACCAGACAACGCTACTCCTACTCGAAGTTTACCCCACGCCCCCTCACGAATCACGTGACCCAAATCAACCAATCGCTAATTTTCGTTGCACTTGAAGAGGCCCGATTTTCTGGATTACCCCCGCTAAAATCATTTTCAGTGATAAAATGACGAAAACCTTACGTCGAAGCATTTTAAACATTTAGAAAAAAGTTTCAATGGCTTGCGCTACGAAAGAAATGTTATTTTCTAGAATCTTTTACTTGAAAAATGTAATGTATAATTTAACAGCCACACAAGCATAATATTCTTATATAAACGTCTCAAGTAACATAGAAAATAATTGTATTATGCGAATAGCGCGAACACAGAAATATACATTATTAGACTATTAACGCTATTATATAAATTAATGCAATGTATAGTATAACAACGATCCATTTTGTAATCTAATTACTAGTAATTGTGCAGTGGATTTCGTGAAATTTTATTACGTCGTTTCTTCTCGAAAGCTTTTCGACTTTATCCAACAAATAAATTAGCGGCAGCGAAAAGTTAAAAATCCTTGTTGTTCTGCAAACGTTCCTCGAAGTTTGCAAATGCACGTAGCGAAAATCGCTGTACCTCCTTCTTCAATACCCCGCGTTAAATCCTCGTTTAACGAAGAAATATAATTTTCTTACTTTCGAAAAGCGACTTTAGTTATTCCCGTTCAAGAATCGTTCAAAGTTTGCGCGAAACTTCGCGAATAATTCCTACCCGCTAGTCCCGCCCGTGCTCGGAGATTCTTTAAACCGAAACTATTCGTCAAAACAGCACTTTCCGCTACGTGGTTCGTTCCCACGAGCACCGCTCCACCGTTGCCGTAATTCATTCCTGTTCCGTTCTTCAAAATTGTAGAATGTTCGCAAACTCTCGATTCGGCTTTGCGACGTGGTGTGGCAACAAATTTACTAAAACGATTATTTATATCTATTTGTATTATTTTTTTTAGTAACAATGTTAGTCAACGAAAGACAACTGATTGCGAGATGACCTATAACACTGGAGTAAGTTGTACAAGTTTCTTCAAAACTTTTCGTTCTATGTAATCGTTTGACATCAGCTACATTTTGATCTTTAAAACAAATCATCTTCGAAATTTCAAAGCAACGAAAGCATCGGAATCACTCCCTGTCAAAGTGTAACATTCCATCCATAACGATCAATCCATAGAGGACTGGATTTTACACTTGATATGTCAAAAAATGGGAACGTGAGAAATGAAGATTTTGTTTGTATCTTCCGTGCAAAGTATGCAAAAAAAATAGGTACGGACAGGGTTTGATTTTTGTTTTGTTGAAATTTTGATTTTTATATATTTTATTTCTATTTATTTCTTGTGCAAACAAACAAATGTTCCGCTATCTTATATATAATAAGAAAACCCTACCATGTGCAAAACTTGGAGAAAAAAATCGAATCTGATTGGCTACAGTCAGCTCTCAATTTTTCTAATCTAAAATATAAAAGAACGACAGAAGAACAATTTAGTGTTTCAAGAAACTGTGCCAGCTACTCCGCAAGATAAAACGTCGAATTCGATCTAACTCTCAACCAAACTAAATCAAACCTGGACCCATTTCAACGCGGCTTTTACATTAATTTACAACACAGACACATAACAGCGAGTCGTGCCTGATCATTTCTCAAATGGAACAGGACAACAAATATTATTGCATTTGTTATTTTCTCTCCTCTATTGTCCGCTTTGACGAAACATAGAAAAAAAGCCAAATGAAGGAAAATGAAGGAAAATTAGAACAAACAATTTTAACAAAAGCTCTCTACTTGGAGCTTCGTAGTTGTAAATTTCGAACTCAATGGCGGCCATAAGGCTGGCTAGAGGTTCTACGCAACTGCAACAGCGTTATGGGGAAATTTCCACACGCGGGTCTCGGATTCAACGACTGAGCGCCACGTTTCGCCCCTTGAAATTGAACGAGCTTATTAACTGTCTCGATATCGTGCATCTTCAAGCTTCTCGCGAAGGTTGAAGAGCGCTGTGCACTTCGAGTGCGCGACTCCGCGGGCGAAAAATGTTTTTATTCATCGTTTCAGAAGTGTCAGCTCAGCCGAGGCGCGGCGGGAACGAGACTTACGAATTGTGTGCGTTCGCGCGCGCGCGATAAAGAGGGAGAGACGCGAGTAGTGTAGCAACAGAAAATTCGATCGATTAAATCGATACGAGGATCGCGGCGTGTGAAAGTTATCGCGCGGGATCGAACACCACGCGACTCCTCCGCCACAGTCAAGTTTACCGGAACAACGGTCGACTTCGATTTAATTGATACATCCTCCAAGGCCTAAGGGGATCTTCCCACGGTTTGGTCGAGGAACGAGACGTTGACCCCGAAGTTACGCTCGAGAAGTTCGAGCGAATTGTTTCAGACACGCTGCCAGTGTCTCGCAAATTCAGAGCGGGAACTTTCGCGTTCGATAATTCATTCGTTTTTCGCTCGTTTCGAAAAACGAGCCTCCGCCCAGAAAGCAATCGACGAACTGATCCCGCCGAGACAACAAAGCAAAGTGACCAAGTTATTAAACGGCGAATTGCTCTCGACAGAAGGGGGGAAGGATGGGGACGAAGGTGGTTGAAATTCGATGAAACGATCAAAGAGCAAGAGCGATCGAAAAGGGAAAACACGGTCACCGGGCCTCGGCGACGTCAAACCGAGCGAACGCCATCAAAATTCATGCCCCGAACAATGCCTATATTATCGAGACGGTGGCTCTCTCGATATCAATGAGAAAAGTCCCTTTCAATTCGCGGCGACCAAGTTTTCTTTGAAGGCTCGAACGATTCCGCTTCGAACGTCCCGCCCCATCTTCGGCAAATGTAAATTATTAATCAGATTCGAATATTCCGTACAAAATTACTTTTATCTGCCGTTGCCATCAGCTGGCAAGATCGTGGAGAAGGACGACAGGAAGTCATCCTCTCGGAGGATGCATTTGCGTACTGTCGTCGGTGATGCACAAAGCCTACCACCCTCCCATCCTCCCGATACTTTGAGCCTTTCGAAGCGTTCGAGCCCAGGACAATCGATTCATCCTACCATCCACTGTTCTTCCCTGTCGCTGTTCGAGTAATTGAAACGGCGTAATGTATGTCGAGAGAGTTTCGACTTTCGAGAACGTTCCCTTTGTGATTTAGCATTGAACGCCGTGGGCCGTGTCGGAACCCACTCCGGTGCGTAATTGAAAATAAAAATTCGCGTCGAGACGTCGAGAGACGCGTCTCCTAGCCCGTCAAAGGAAAACAGGCTCCGCGGCCTGATACACAATGGGAAACACACTCGTCGACGCGAACACCCCGGCGAAAAAGTTTGATCGTACGTATCACCGAAGAGGAAAACGATCGAGCTTTTCTTTTTCTCTTTTTTCTTCTTTTTTTTTTTTTTTTGTTGGTGCACGGGATCGAGCACGTTGCGCATTCGTTATGGAGAACGAGCGTGAAAAAGCGACTCGAAAAATCACCTGTTTCTGGTCCCTCCGTTTCGAGCGAGCCGAGTTCGATAACTAGATTGCGTATTTTTCTGCGATTTTTTCGAACGCAAATTGAAGAAATGGAAAGAAATTTGTTATATATTCTTTTTTCTTTGTTGAATATAAATATTACGTTGTTCTTACGCGTGTAATAACCGTCGAATTACTATCTGAATTTTATTTTCTTTACGTTCGACGAGAAGACAGAGATGATAGAGCGAAACTGGTATTAAAATAGTTGTGTAAAAGTTAATAAATGCGAGTTTATCTCGAAAACTATTTAATTGTAGAATCAACTTGAAATCGTGTATTATAATTTCGTATCAAATTCAATAGCAAAATTGAGAAACCAAAAAACGGACGTAAAAACGCTTCGTTTTTCGATCACTCTTCCCATCCGTGTAATCTCAACTTCAATCAAACATCAGGCAACGAGGCAGTTTCAAAGGACACGAACGATTTACTTCGAGCTTGTCGATTGAATCGCGAGAGAGACACGCGGTCATCGATAAATAAAAGACGTGTGCCAGCTCCGTTCGAACCAAGTTAAATTTAGTTTCGTTCCACGTATCGTGCTGTACTATCCCGTAACTATTGTGGAAGCAATTAAATTGTTGGGGAAGCGCGAAAAAGAAGCCGATTTCTTCGTACAAATTACTTTCGAACGCGCAACAAAATTTGAGAACCGTTGTGGTGAGATTTAATTTCCAATTGGAGCAACTAGCTATAATCGAACTAGCTACCGGTTGTCTTTTGCTACTCGCGCTATCGTTTCGATTTTTAGACGAGACAGACAGTTACGAATATCTACCAAGTTTCGAATAATTATTTTCTGACTGAATATAGGTGACTACATTTGTTAAATAGGATTTAAATAAAAATTTCTGTCACTATGGACATGTATTAAATTAATAGACACAATGTTTCTCTGAAATTTGCATTTGACGAATAACATTTACACAGGTAGATAATAATGCAGGTGATCTTTTGAGAATTCGAATTTAATCATGAATTGTAACCCGTTTAGTTTCATATTATTTTTACTTCTAACTAAAGGTTATAACTTCGAATTTTGCCAAAATTGTTTTCATAATTTACAAAGATATATAGATATTATACTAAAGATAATATAATAAATATATTAAAATTCAGGATATAATTATTTAAATTTACTAGGAAGTATCTAAGTGTAGGTCAGTTTACTGTTACTTCTTACAAAACAGTTGTCTATGTTTATTATTACAAAGAATTTATAGCATTTTTTTTAAATTATAAAAATGCGACACGAGAAAGAGCAATTTGCCCATACTAGTTACGAAATTAAAGGGATAGTGTTTACGAGAATTAAAATATACTAAATTCAAATTTTCAAAGTCTCAACTTAATTAAAAAATTTAGCCCACTAATTGTAAGTAAAAATTTCCTTATTTATTCACTCACACATAAAAGATGAGACAAATAATTAACCAATAAATTAGAGTATCCAGTATTTTTGAGTAAAATGCTGAATTATATTCTACATTATTTCCTCATACTCTTACTCTCTAAATTTCATTGTTACACTCTTCGAATGTTTCGAATGATTTATTGTAGTAAACCAGAAAAAAATAGAATTTTCAGACAGCATTTGCTGAAATACTGCATTGTTTTAATACTATAATACATGTTTCCTCTAATAATTCTTCTATTCAATAAGAACCCCAGAAAATTTAATATACAATATTAAACAATTCGACTTGTACTGACAAAACTACCAAACCTTTTTGGGACAATTTTACACTATAAAGAAGAAATATTTCATATTTAAACGTTCCACCGACTTGGCCTTTTTTTCATCTAACAATCCAAATACACCGATCGAAACGATCGAGATCCTATTTTAATTTTTCTCGTCGAACGTCGAAAGCATTCGATCTCTAATCCTAAGGATACAAGGAAAGAATGCATGAGATATCTCATGGGCTACGGAAATCGGGAGCCATTTAGACCACCGTGGTGGTATCACGACGACTCGACCCTACTTCCTCGTAAAAGTGTCGTCCTCGGGGCGAAGTACATCCTATTTCTCAGCGTTCCTCGGCTCGCCTCGCTCGGTCCAGGATACGCTGGTCTCGTATGCGGTCCCGTTTCGGCCATGGATTTTCAAAATGGCCTTAGCGAGCTCTTCGTTGAAAACGTCACGTACCAGCGCGGAATATTCCGCGGTGGTTTACGAGATACCGTGCTCTGCACTTTCCACTAAAATCCTATGAAGTATGGCGGGTACCAAGGTGACGGACGACGTAGCGCACCGTGACTCTGACCCGATACACACTCCGACCAGCGCCCAGGGAAAGAGGGATAGAGAAAAAAGGGATCAACGTGGGCCAGATTAACGCGAAAGAACGACTGAAATATCCTGAGCTCCCTTGAACGACTATCTCTCTTCTTTTTGAACGAATTTGTGAGATGCTTCTTAACCCCTTGCGCTGGCAACTGATTGCGAACCATAACGAGTGACCAAACCGTATACAATAATTCGTCGCTTTCTTTTAGAGAAGAACTCAAGAGAAAAACTTACTAAGAAGTAATAAATTTGTTATTTGTTGCCTGGGTTATATTTAAGTATACTTAAAACTGAGAAAATATTGCAATTTTGGGGTAAAAAATTCTCCACGTCGTTCCAGCGCAAGAGGTTACAACTATATTACAGTCTTCTTAGAGAATATAATGTACGAGTGTTGTAAGTTACACAGGATGATTCTTAAATGGTAAGATGAATATATCATCGACAAAAACAGTTTGTAATTTTAAACAAGGAAAAAATTCATTACACTTTTCTTATTGTGATATAATATTTCTTGAACCTTGAATATTCCGTCCCGTAGGCAAAACGAACAAACTTCATGCGACAGTCAATATATTGAAACATTCGCTTGAAAATACCAATACCTTTCTTGCAAATCATGTACATTATTTACCCCGATAGATTTTAAACAGCAAAAATAAAATTTCAACGGATTGAGTTTTGTTTAACTCGTATCGATAGATATTTTTTATAAATATTAGACAAGTCTTAGACATATCTTAGGCATTTATAATTTGAAAACTGGCACGTAGAATGTAGATTCATTCTTCAGTTTCTTTCTTACTTTTGGGGGATAGTTAGTTTATACGTTTGGAGTTAATATGATATAGAATCCCACTGATCGTAAACGTAATTTTCCGTTCGTGTAATAAAAATTCAAGTTCATATAAATATAACAGATCCATTCACCAAAAGTTAACTGAAACGAAGTTCTACTATACTGTTTAGTTCTTTTCGCAATTACCATTTTCCCGTTCGAGTGACACTAGACTTTCGCGATAAATGGACCTTCAATCGTTCAAAAATAAACAGACAGACAACTATGTATATTACGTTGCTAATTTTTAATCCGGCACGTTACAGTATCGTTTGAAACGTACCACCTTTACACACACCATTTTATCGTCCCCCGCGGACACGAATGTAAATTGCAGCGTGCGAGAGGTTAAAACGAAGCCGAGCATGCAGTCCGGCGTAATATCGCTGCGCGACATCGAACAGTTGTTCAAGTCGGTGCCCTTTCCGGTTATAAAAATAAAACCATTCGGGAACGAACAAATTGCGCATCTGCAGTCTGGGCTGCAGCCGCGCAGTTTTCGTCCAAGACTCGTCGTCTCGCAGCAGAAATTGCTCTCCTCGGTCACGGTCGTATATTTTATCGCTTTTTATCAGCGACGGGCGTCCCATCTCGTCGAAACGACCCCCAACGCTGTTTAATGGTCTTAATTTTGTTGTCCAACTGGTGTAAGACTCCTCGAGACGTCCCCGACGTATTTTTCCACTACGTTTCCTATCACGAGGAGGGGGGGGGATAAAAACCGATATCGAAATTCTATCTTTCGCGCGCGGAGGAGGGAAAAGGTAGGGAAGGGTATTAATTTAACCGCTATCGGATTTTAATCCGGTGAAAGAAGTCGCGTGACCAGACGTAATTAGATCGACTTACTTGTTGTAAAGAACAATGTCCGGCAACCATATATGCTCCGACGGCACGTGGAGGGTGTCGACACCGCCATAATCATCCGGGTTCCACTTCAGCTTGTAATCGTTCCACTCCTGCAAGCAGAAACAACGCAAAAATAAGTCTCGTTTATTTTCGTTCTTTGCGCCATGGTAACGGAGACGGGGTGGAGAAAATGAATAGGAGCGAGCATATTTTCAAACGCGCGATTATCAGGGCTAATAATCCCTTTCTTCCCAACTATTCAAGTTAAGGTTACCACGAGATGAGTGATGGGTACAGTAATTTGCCGCGAAAATCTAAGTTTATTTATTTTTATTTTTATTTGGTATCTCGTGTCTTCTCCGATAGGGGTTAGTAACAAATTTAAATCGAATTCAAAAATTCCAGAATTTTTCCAACGTTCAATGACATCGGTTAAGGATTAATTATAACTAAAGTAAAATATGGTTCCCGATTAACTCCGAATTCGAACTATATGGACAGTGCTATCGTTCGACAATATCTAAAGTTTTTCTTCGCAGCAGAACACAGTTCGATCGCAATTTTATGGGAGGATAAATTTATAATTACTTTGTTCTTTATCGTCGTTAGTGCTGCGCAGAATAAAATAGCCGACAGAAAAGAAAAAAAATTAGACAAAGTTCGTGCTTAGCTTATTTCAAATACGCGATCATCGCTCGATAATCGCTCTGCTCGATCTCGACTATATCGATTAATTTCGATTATAACGCCATCAAATTTAGCATTCTGGCTCACAATTAACTCGAGCATGTAAAAATCTCTAAATAAACTATTATCGTTCAAGAATATCTGAACATTTCCACTTTAGCAGGATTGAATTAAATCGCAATTTTATAGAAAGATAAATTTATAATCGCTTTGTTCCTCATCGTCGCTCATCAATAAAAAAAAAAAAGCTATGCGAAGTTTATGTTTACCGTATTTTCATTACACGATCACCGATAACTGCTCCACATTGTGTGCGTATTATCTTATACTATCATAATAATTCTGCTATAATAATTTCATTATATTTAATAAGGTATTGCGACGCGCCAAAATGAAACTAGAAGAGTATGTGCTTAACGCATTTTAAACGCGTGATCGTCTTTGATAATCATTCTGTCTTTCGACTCGTTTAGTAATTTTTTTTTTAATTATAAATACACACAGAATATATAACTGTAAAATATTCAAGAATTAAAATTATACGTAAAAGGATTAAAATATTCAAAAAATGAAATAAACGCTCAAGTTAAACAGGACACTGTATAATTGCCATCTGAATATTTGCGTTTAGATGGCAGAAATTTATAATCAATACAATACATTTGTTATATATCAAAACATCTATCAATTTGTTTAAGCCTTCAATAATCAAACTGAATCAAAACAATACATAATTAAGTTTAATTTCTATCAATGTATCTTTCGCTCCAGTTCAACTGCCATTTTACAAACTGTACCTGATGGTATTCTTGATTTGTAAAAGAGAATTTACCTTTTGAACAAATAAATAAATGAAAAAGCCTTTCGAAACTAAGAATCGTCCAAATCGAAGATAAACCACGATTACGTCTCTCAAAATGAATGAAATTATTCCCTAGCATAACTCAAAGCAAAGCTCCAAGTCCGAGCAATTCGTCTCGAGGATGAAGTCGAAATACGCCAATAATAATATAATGTACAAGCTGCGAAACTTCGGACAAATCCTGATTACGTTAGCCTCTCCTCGGCGCGGGCGAACTAATAATTCCTTTTGAACCCGAGAAACTTGCCACTCTCGAAAATAGCAATACAGTCTCGCGCGTAGTTGAAACTTGTTTCGATTGGCCATCCTTACGCTTCGAATTGAATTATCGCTCGGTGTCCTCCAAATAATTACGTTGCAAATTCTCTCTCTCTCTCTCTCTCTCTCTCTCTCTCTAGCTCTTTCCCGATCTCCTTGAAAATCCTTCAAATAGAAACCTCTTCTTGCAAACATCGGGGGCTGGTGCCCATTTAAAATTTAGATCTCCAATTAGAATTTCATCGATTAAACGCCGTGACAAAGTGAAACGCGTGAAATCCTTGCGAGCTCTCCATCAGTCTCTCCCTTTCCCGCTTCTCTTTAAAATAATCGCTCCGACGAGCCAGCGCGCGTTCGTAGCAACTTTCGCGCACAGTTTCACGCGATATTAAAACGAAACCGAGTTCCATTCATCCGTTTCGCGTTTCTATCGAGTTTCCGCCACGCTCGCTATCCACGTCATTGTCGGGTTACGCGTGCCAATAAATGAAATAAATCGGGGCATTCTTTATCGCCGGCTCCATTTCTACGCTCGACTGTGTATGCACTACAATTATTGGCGTGTCGACAGACTGACATAACTTACGACCCAACGCCACGAGTCCGAATGGAAAAATTATGAAACGCAGCAGTTAATTTGCGAATGAAAAAAATACAAACGGCCAATTATTACACGATTTTCAAACTTTGTAAATTGTAGAAAATACTGCGAGTGCGACAAAATGAAATTTTTCGAGAGAAAGAGGGAAATGTTATCGGATTTAAAATTATAAAACAGAATCTTTCAATTGCAAATTATATAATTTTCTGTTCTTTCACATCGAGAACGGAAACTGCCGTAAGCAATTTAAGAGTAGGTAAAATTTTGCGAATTTTTTTTATACTTACGAAATAACTGTATCTTTGAGTTATTATATGAATGGAATTTACAGAATTTTCCATTTTCTTTCCTTTTTTTTTTAAATTCAAAATTATTATTTATTAGCTTCGGAACCGCGTCGGAATTTCGATCGTTGTAAAGAACTAGAACTTCTGAAGTAAAAAATTCTTACCAATTTACAAGTAAAAATACATTTTGAGAGTTGTCAATATATCAGCAGGTAACAGTTCTCTGCTCTTACTAACGAAAGTCAGCTTCAAATATTTATATAAATAATTAATTCCGATTGTTTTAAAAACTCATGCGTTACGTGTTAAATGATACATCCTTATTTTTAGATTAATATTTAGGAACTTTGTACTTTAGATGTTTCCTGAACCTTTCACAGCGATGGCGGCCAACACACAATTGAAATGCGAAACGTTCGCCGTTTTATAACATTTTATTTTGGAAAAAATTGAAATACGAAGTTACGAGTCACATCGAAAAACACTTAAAATCATTGGACACATTTCCTCCACTGTACTACTCACTAGACTTTTATAAATTTTTATCCATTTTAAACTGGAAAATTGCCTAAAATGAAAAAAACAACAGTCATCTCGCTGCTGTTTGTCTTCCTACAAATAAAAATAAATCCGTACTTCATTGTCTTCCTCCATCGAACTTTTTATTCCAACTTTTCAAAACTTCGACGGCAACCGATTCCCATTGTTTCGAAACTCTGAGAAAAACCGCGTCGACTGACGAGACGATCCAACATGCAGAATGCCCAAAGAAAAACAATTTGTTGGCAAACTTCTGCCTCTCTTCATCGCGATTCATTCAAGATCCGTTTCTCATCAGTTCAGTTCGCAGGTCAAACGAACTGAACCGATTAAGAGGGTGGAAAAGTAATTACGAGGCAGAATCTCTCCCTCCGTTTCTTATTTTGAGAGCGGAGAATTGCGAGATGCGGGAATAAAGCACAGCCGACTTTCTTTTATATCGCGAGGTAGGACGTACCTTTTCCATTCGCTGTTCCCGAGATTGATTCTTTCCCGATCCACGGCCCAAGGAAACAAATTATCGCGAAATAAAGGAACAATTTCCTCGCCGGACTAATTTCGAACGCCGCGCGGAATGTTCGTATGATGGAAATGGTAAAATTAAAGGATAAATCGTTGGATTGTAAAAAGTTTGCTATAGTTTGAGACGATATTCCGTGTGATGTTGAATACAAACAAGGATTTGAGGACACTTTTAGGCTCTTTCGAGTAAAGTACACAATTGTACATTAATTGTAAATTAATTAATTTAATTAAATTACACATTCTTTTTCACACGTGCCCTCTAAATTTCATTTCTACAAAATGGACGACAAATTTAGTAATTAGCCAAGTCTTATATAACTATTTGTAATTAAGTTTTATATAACTATATTCAAGTCTTATAATTCTTCTAAAAATATATTTAAATTAAAGATATATATTAATTACAAATTTGTAATTAGTTCTAAAAATATATTTAAGTCCATAGTTGATACATAGTATCAATCTGTGGAAAAATAATATCCTCCGCCATATTTTAAACTTTCGTAAGAAGCAATAGCAAGTCTAGTTTGTGTGAATTATTCCGAATTATGTCAATTGACTCAGGAAATTCTTCCTTTCTGAAATTCTTTTGTTCCTCTCACGTCGTTATTATAACTTTCACTCTAGGCGTCTGTTCAGACATTATACCATCATACAACGCGAAATGTGTACGTTCATTATAATTACGTCAGCAAATTATAAACAGAAAAAGTCGGCCGGGACAGTCGAATGCAAAGGGCTAATTCATCAACATCGTGCAGAGTGATCCATGAAACATTGTAATAAACGATGAATAATCTCCATTTGTGCAGCGAATTGAAACGACATGGATCGTTACGAGTGACGTGCAAGTCCAGGCACACTGTCCAGTTCGCCATCCTGTTTGTCAATGAATTCGATGATTATAAATAATTGCATTTGCGTGGACGGTTGACGAACAAAAATCCTCTGACACGTTTCCGGGTGATCTCGGGTCACTCGGTTCGCTCCGATTTTTAATACACACATTTCGACACACTGAAATCCTCCTCGAAATTAATACTCGACCAAAACCAGCTGTTATTTTTTTAATCACTGAAAGTGATTTTAGCAAGGGTAATCCAGAAAATGGGGCCTCTTCAGGTGCAACGCTAATGCAACGAAAATTAGCGATTGGTTGATTTGGGTCACGTGATTCGCGAGGGGGCGTGGAGTAGACCTCGAGTAGGAGTGGCGTTGTCTGGTACTGAGCGATCGCGCCTGTAATTTGTTTTCTATCGATTCAAATGTTTGCATATCGATAAAATTTTATGGCAAAAAAGTCGTCTTCATTTCCTAATCAGTACAGTTGCTTCTGAGCAACCTCTCCTTTCAGTGAGACGAATCTAGGGTACAAGTCGTGCAGTTTTTTTTTTTTTATCAGTAAATAACGAGCGCGCATTACTTGAGGAACTTTTCGGTCCCGTTTCGCAAGGAGGTTTGGGAGAGAAGGTCCAATTAAATCGGCTTGGCCCTCGGTTTAAACGCTCGAGAGGGAATTAGGAAACTCGTGAAGGTACACACATGTGCGCAACGTTCCCAGAGACGTATTGATTTTCACCGGCATGAATTATTCCCGCCGCAATTAGCCAAGTCTCGCCGATTCGACAAAAATTCCGCGCACGATTCACCCGGCCAGCCCGTCTAAATCAATTATACCGCATCGAGGAATTTCAAAAGAACGTAAATAACGCGCGAAACTGTTCTTTAACGAACAGTTTTCAACCTACGTGCGCTATCGTCGCTGTAATTTCGCATCGGGCGACATTTTTCCATTTTCAAAGTTTCGGTATTCAAACAAACATTGTTACAAGCGAAATTCCATCGGATCCTTTTAAAATTGTCCATTTATTTGGCAATTCGAAATGAAGGTTTACTCGTTTGAAATTAATTTCGATGGAAATACACGCAAGCGGCGTATTTTTTTGCGGATTTTTTCATGCAAATTCACGTTTCCGTGAAGACAAGTGGAAAAGTAGGTAGCACATATTTAGAAGTTTGATTAAATATCACTGTATTTTGAATATTTTCAGCATATTTATTTAATACAGACACTGTATTTTGAACATTTTATATATTTTCTGTGCATTTTCCACGAAAAATCCACAGTTTGGTAATAAAAATATACAATAAATGCAAAACAAAATAAAATAATAAACTGAATGCGTGCGTTCGAATTGTTGTAAAATAAATTGTGAACTATTTCCTGTACTGTTCTTTGACAGATTAGCTTATGCGCCAAACATTACCGTACAATTGCAAGTAACATTGTAATATTATTACGAGACGATAATGTTAACACAAAATTGACACCGAGTGAAATATCATGCACGATTGACTCTTTGAGGGTTGAAACTCAAATTTCGCGGTTATCTCTATTGCGAGAGATTTTCACACGCGCGGAAAGATTTTAAAATTCCCGCGCGATGATATCTTGCGGGATGAAGGAAATGAAAGGCTGAAATGCGCGATTCGGCTGTGGAAAATAACGTGACACGTTAAAACGATCGCCGAACCGATAAACCAGCCTGCTCGGGCAACGGTGAACCGTCATTGGCAGAATATATTCGCTCGATTACACCGTGCATGGCGCGGGGTCGATTCAATTGCGCTGAAGCAATTAACACTTTTGGCTGCCGCGAGTGCCACGCGAAGTGTACTCATTAAATTAAACGACCGAAATTTCCTCAGGAAGCTACGAGCCGGCCGTTGTTTCACGAGCCCGTCGTTAGTTTCGTTGAAAATGGTCACTTCTGTATTCACTACCTGCTGTATTCGAAAAATTTCTATTATCGCGCCATGCGATAAATCACGTAACAGCCCTTTGAACGATTTGAAAATTATTCCGAAGAATAATACTTGGACAGTGATTGTGTAAATCAAGAGACAGAAAAAAAAACTTATTTATACGTACTATTGTTAATAACGAAAAATAAATAGCAATTATTTGATCTTCTTATATTTAAATATAAAGTTATTTATTATTAAATAGATAAACTATAATTTAAACTATAATTTAATATGATCATCGTATTTAGATATGAAATTAAATATTATTTATTATTTTTGCTAAATTAAAATTCTGCTATCCTATATCATTGCAATCATTCATTTGCATTCAGAATAACAAATTACGTGTATATTCTCCATCTTCTTCTTCTTATTATTATATCTGATTATTTTATTATTATTATTATTATTATTATCTCTATTGTTCTTCCTTCACGATTTATTTACCAGAATAGAATCACCGGTTGTGACAGACAGTTACTAACTTTATGGAATCTGCGAACGAAACGTTCGACAATTCCGAAAGACGGAAAGTCGTTCCTTCGAGCCCCCGGTTCTTAAATCCCGATCGATTTCTCGGGGACAAGAGAAGTAGATTAATAAAAATCTCTGGACGGCAGGATCGTTCGTTCGAAAAGTAACGACCCGCTGGCCCGTAAAAATTTCCTATTCCCCTCGACGCGGCGATAAATTACGCGACGGAGAGGCATGCCGATACAAGGAGGGGCCGGCACGAGCTCGTAAAATCGCGACCGCTTGCCGCGACGTTCGGGGGAGGAAAAAACGACGCCAATTTGACGGCAGTTGCTCGTCGTGGTCGTCGCCGCCGCGGGGGAAACTACTTTGGATATCGCTTTCGAAACTGCTTGACAAATGCGGCTTGTTAGTCTTCCATGCTGGAAACGGATATCGCTTTCGAGATTCCGCGGCACCGGTATTTTATTCTTCTCTCGTTGAGTGAAAACAAGATTGCCGAGCGTATATTCGCAAGCTTTTTTTTTCGCCCCGTTGACACAACGCCGGTTTCGCGCGAATTTACATCCTAAATTCGTGAAAATCTTGCAACGTTGAAGCGCGAAGAATGCTTGGTTACGTTCGATTCGATATTTCGGTTAACCATCATGGTTCGACTATCGCGCGACATTTATACGTTTCGTCTCACGACGAAACAATTAATTTTTTAAACAAGAAATATTATATTATCATAGCAGGAAATCTCGATTATCGTTTTCTGAGTGTCCAAGTCATCTGAATAATATAGAACAATCGAAACAAGAGACATTTTAGTATTTAGCGCGAAACGGAGAGTCTTATTAGGTAATTAAATCAATTAATTGTTTAAACAAATTGTTCGTGTTGAATCGAAGTTCTACTGTAATACAATAATAATAATTGTTTTATTTCGTATTATATAGTATATTATATATATAGTATTATAGTTAGTAATATTATATAATATATAGTATTATCTATTATTTATTATAATATTATTGGTATTGTAGTATTTAAAATTTTTTTATCAATGATATTCTAAAATATTTTTAAGAATAGAAACGCCGGTCACTGGGTTGGATATTTTTATTACCAAACTTCGTGCAAAATATTTTATAAAATTACGAACGGCTAATTATAAATATTGATTTCTTTTGAAACTGTTCACCTTTCATAAAATTACGTCCTAAAGTACAATGGAGCAGTAAACAGAAAAATTTTATTTCATCTGTTTGCTATTCCATTATATTTTATTAACGCATTATTCTCTCGACTTCAGGTCTTTCCCGTATTACAATATTCTGTCTCATTCTTTGTTTACAAAGTTAAAATTTTTGGAGCATTTAATTAATTTTTACCTTTCGCATCTAAAAAGAAAATATCTCGCCACAGAATATCGTTCGTGTCTTGTACCAGAAAACTAAAATCACAATGAAATTATGAAAACACAAACTTTCTTCCCTTAACTCTTCGCAACATCGTGTAACTCGAAATTATTCACATTTTGAGAAATTAATTTTGTACACTCGATGATACTCTATTCAAAAAATATCAAACGACCCGTTCAGACCTTAAATCAAAATAACTAGTTACAATTAATTCATAATTAATTCTCTCTTGCAAGTCTCTCGAGAGGGTTAACATTGCTAATCCCTTCCGTGAAAACATAATACAATATTTTTAGTAAAAGTAAAGGAACAAAAAAAAAACAATGATGGCGGAAAGAATATGAGAAAACAGACATAGCGCGTTTTAATTAAGGTCGGCAGTATATACAAAAAGAAAAAAAAGAGTCATTAAGTCTTTCTCTTTTTAATGATATACCGCCCGAACAAAAAGTCCAAAAGAAATCGATACAGCAAGCGATGCGTTAATTACGGTTCACAGTATCTACGTTTAAAAATAGCGACTGCGAGCGTAAACGAGATTCGATAGGGACTCGTCGTTGCTAGAACGAACCTAACCTAAACCCTTTGCGCCTCAACTCGTTTCTACCGCTATATCGAAAAGCCATCGGCCTCGAAGGAGCAAAGCTCGCCTCTCCGCGGAGAGCCGAAATTGCGCTCGATCTAGAACGACGAACAACCCTTGTCAAGTTGTCGTGTAACTCTTTAAACTTACGGATATCTGGAAATTTGCGTATTTCCGCGGCGGCGTCGCAAGCCTGGCGTCCCCGCAGTTCGTTGAATTTCCGATGGATCCATGGAAAGTGAGGGAATTCACAGTCGGTGAGAACCGATGCACACGAAGATTATTCCGTCGTCTAAAGTACGTGAATGGCACGAGGAAACACTGACAGAACGCGTTTTGATCGGCTCTTGCCGCGCGTAGCCAACGAGATTTCCTTGCACTAGGCGTTTCGTCGCACTTCACGACGTAGCAATGGTCGATAATCGATCGACCGATCGATAATTTCTCCCCCCCTACACACTCGATGAAAAACTGTCGACACACCAAACTGTTATAATTTCGTGGTAATGAGAACGTGCACGGATCCTGTCGAAACGTGTTCTATAACTACGAAGTCGAAAATAAGACTGGAAGGGCAAAGAGATATTGTTTATATGGACGTTTCAGCCGGCAGATGTATAAATTCCTGTCCGTAATGTTTCCAACAGCTTTCAGATTTTAGAATACGTATTGATGATGCAATAATGCATAGGGTGGCTACTGAAAAACTAACGGATTTTGAAAAGTCATAACTTTTTCATTTTCAATCTTTCTTATTTTTTTTTTTTTTGTAGGATGTTTTATTTTATTTTATTTCAAATGATAAAACATTTAATAAATAATAAATTAAATTATAAAACTTAAATAAAAAATGTGTTTGTAAAAGTTATTTTTATTTTATAGCATTCAGTCTTTCAGTGACCACCCTGTACAACTTAACACATTACCGACCGGTAACGGTAAATAGTAGTAGATTAATAAGTTACCGGTCGGTAAAACATTAATAACATTAATCGAGATAATAAAAAGTATTGTAATAAAAAAGTATATGGTATCAAAAAATAAAATTCTTAATAGTACAATTGGTATTTCAATGTTATATTCATCGACACATTCGTCAAATAATTATTAGTTGTTGCAAATGTGATTGAACCAATTGCAGCATTCTTTCGATGAATTTTTTTAAGATTTTTTGTTGAATCTGGTAATTATTGTAAATCATCTTTTAGATTTTGGACACTAAAATTTCAGAATTTCCAGCCCATGACTGATCGCATAATTTTAATGTTATTATTAATTTCTAATTCTTTCACGTATTTAGTTAATGCACATTTTTGCATTATTTTCAATGAACAATACGATAGTCTTAATAATCTTTCAACTAGTATCAATTTTATTAAAAAGTAATACTATTATCATTATTACGCTTGTTATCTGATTTTGATGAAGTGTACACGCGTTACATGTACTTTCAAGTTTAATCAATATAATCGTGATAATTGTATTTTATCGCATCTAATATTAAGGAAATTTCAAAATATATAACTTATATATGTACATAAGAGTTCTTTTACAGCAAGTGTTCAAAAACTCGTATTCTCGCGAACTGCTGTATTTTAAATCTACGGTTTATTGAGAAGTTGGAAAATTGCCAGTGAGAGTTTGACATCAATTTTCGTGAGGATATAAACTTTCGAAACGAGATTATCCAAAATTGCCTTTAAATGTCTAAAAATTATGGAACTTGGATCGCGTTCTTAATTCCAATACCGGCATGGTTATACGAGAAGAATAATGGAAATTAGATGGTCACAATATCCGCAAACTTTCTATAACTAGGATTTACAAGAGTGGGTTAGTTCAATTCCAAATCTGAAAACTAATATTATCATAAATGGAACGCAGGATTTTTACGCACTCAACAGCCATTCCAACTTTAAAAAAGTTGAAATACAAAATTAAAAATCATATTTACATACCTTAAAAGAAATTGTAACTTCTTATAAAGTAATTCATATTTCATGACAAAAATTCATAAAACTTTATCTATTTTTACGTTATCAGATTACAACTTCGGATATACCAATTTATATTTCTTGGCGAATTTAAAATTTTGGTAAGTACTAAATGTTTCGAACGCTTAAAAACGGAACGTTTCTCCACGGTAAGAGACGACAATGGTTTGAAAAAACGAAAATGGAGAAAGAGAGGAATTTTAAGAGAGCAAGTAGAAGAAGATCGTCGCTAGGATTAGAATCGTGTCGGAGTGTTCATCGAGAAGGCTTACAAGCGATTGTGAAAGCACTTGAATGAGATACAGCCGCTACCAACAATGCCGAAATTGCTAGAATAAATGTGGCCAATTTTACCGACATTTGTTTCTTCAGAAATTGGAAGAGTCGATGGTTATTCGAGATTAACCAACCATCGCGTTGAACATCATAGCGAGACATTCGTTTCCTTTGAGATTACAGAAATGAAATTGAGAGGGATTAGAGATAAAAAGTAGCTGAAACGATGGTGCTTTGTAATCCTGCTGTCGTCCATGGATCACTTTCGACACTCAATCAAACTAATTTGAGGAAAATGTGAGAGAATCATTGATAGAATTTGGCATTAATTTTTTGCTTTCTCTTTTTGAAAGATCTCATTTGTTCTCCTCATCTTTACAACTCGATTTGTTTTTTTGTATCAAGTTGACACAATGATGAATATTAACATCTACAATAAAAAGATAAATAGTTGAACTCTTTCAACGATAAATAGATTAAATTTTTATAATTGCGTGTAAGATTCACACAAATTTTATTCAATTTTCTAGTTTTGTCTAATGTTTTGGGTTTTTACTTGTTATCATTATGTTCAAAGATATAAATGCTCATTTACAGCTCAATTTTGTTATCAAAAATATCAAAAACGTTTTAGAGCCTCGCGTCTGTATCTCTACTCTTGTGCTGTAAAATAATATAACATTTTCTGGGGAAAGCAAGAACTGGAGGGAAAAACTGAAAACAATTTCACAGAGCACAGACTGCAGAATACTTTGACCGTCTGAAAAGTGTATAAATAGTAATTAAGAAGCAAAGTAATTGAATATGATATACCAGAAGAAATTTCAAAGAATGCTGGAAAAAGGCATTAACTCTTGGTTCAGCATTGTGTTTTTTGTTCCTAATACTTTGTAACGAAAGCGTAGTAATTTAGTTTTTCAAATAATACAATTTACACTGATATATTCTTAAAAATACCATATTTTTAAATATGATGTTTTTTACATCTCCCTTAATGTACATCTTCGCACAAAAGCTTTAGGACAATTATTACACTTCTTCCAAAATTGAAAAATAATTATGAACAAACTACATTGGAATAGTTCGTTTAATTGACAGCTTGGACGATAGATAGAGAAGATTGTTTTATTCATCTAATACATAACTTTGCATGTAGCATATTATTATTATATATATGTAGTGTATTAATAATTTTATTAAAAAATCTACACAATTTAAATATCATTGTCTCAGCGCGACGGTGATCTTGACGAATGCTGCCCGCTTGGCTGAGGTTCTCTCGTTTGGCCTTTTACAGCCGTCGGAGAGATATTATGAATGCAGATTGGAGGTTTTTAAAACGTATATTTGATTAGATGTGTATACAACTGTTGCTGTGTGGTGTCTCGTATGAACTGACTGATCGGATTGTTACTTGAGTCTGGGAGAGGGTGTCTCCGCGTCTAGACCCGTCGAATGACTGAATGGTTCTGCTCGACTGTCCTCGCGCGTTATATGACGGAACCCTTATTGTCTGTCGAACTGTGCTTACGTGACTTGGCGCTAGCCAAGACGCCCTTTGTTTATTCTTTAAAAGACGTTCTTGGAATACTCTAACTCTGCCTCTCAGGGTAAGATAAATGTCCCATCGATAGACATGTGCCAGGGTATCCGGTACTTCTCCGCAGGATAGAGTATTCTAAGAACCTAAACTATCCTGTTCTGATCCAGAACAATCATTGTATTATATATATATATATTCTTTTTTCGAAGCAAAAGGAATAAAAATATTATTTGTTAAAACGAGAACGATGACTGAAACTTGCAGAATTATAACAAAATTAATCTGTTCAATTAATCTCTTGATCTTAACATCAATTAGCAAAGAAAAAAACATCGAACGGTTTCGATATATTCAGAATTAACTCTGACCAAATATCAATTTTCATCTTCACAAAATTATTTTAGTTTTCGTATTACGATGAACTTTCGAACGATATCGATACGCGATACGTCATCGACCTCGATGAGCGAATCGATTATTCTCCTTTCACGTAGCAAAAGCTGTCCAACGAACAAGTGTCGAAACTTTCTTACGTTGGCATACTCGGTTCAAAAGCCTCCAACAGCGCGGAACGACGAAACGTAACAAGTTCCCGTTACGTAATTTCAGCAAAACTCCATTTCTTCCGCGTTATAATTATTGAACAATCGCTTCGCGTAGCTAGCGTACACAAGCAGCGTGAAAACTTTGCTGTCTGAGCTGCCCGCCCTCTATTAAATTCGCAGCCGTACCGCAGGCAACGATAAACCGAACAAAAGGGAGGAGAAACACGAAAGAAGTTCCCCCACGAATTAAAAATTTCCGTTTTCTGACCGGGTGTTACTCCTCGAAACTGTTCGTTTCGAGGTATTGCGAATAATCACTGAATCTTGTAGGAGCGCAAGATTTCTCCGTCGTCAAAGCACAAACGAGCCACGGAGCCACAAAGGGCCAAGAAACGGAAAGCTTGTCGGAATTGTGCCTCTATCTAAATATCATCGGGGCAATTTTCACGACGGCGGCGTCCCCTTTGGCCGCCAACGATGCCGGAACAAAACGACTGCCGGGGATCGAGATCCACCCGACCTTGATAAAATCGAGCACCAAAGTTGGCAAAGTGTATCGGAAGCCGATTTTCATAAGAACCGCGATACGCCTCGCGGAGAAAGGCGTATTCACCAGGCAGCAGAACTTTCCACTTTGCGTTGCAGCCCTTTTGCTCCCTTTTGCTCCCTTTTGACCATCCGACGAATCCCAATTAATCCTTTCACCTCGTTGCAATTGGCTCTCACTGCGTTCCGTTTCATCTCTGTCGGAAAAAAAGAAATTGCCCACCGAAGGAAAGTTGTTATCTTAGAAATCGATACAGTCGTGATTGACTTTCCGACACCGCGGCTGATCCGTAATCTTCGGTTTCACTGGAATTCGCTGTTCAAACAATAATTTTATTGTTGAATGATCTCTGATTGTGTTCTAACGAATTGGTAAGAATTTACATAGCGTGTCTTTTGCATTTTTTTTAAATCTCTGCCAGTAGATGAGAGAACATTAGAAAAGAAGAAATTAATTGGCAAAAAGTCCATAAATACTACAAATTTGAAAAATTGTAACGAAAATGTGAAACGTGAAGCTGTACATACAATTACTCACAATTATTAGTTATTCATATCTGCTCGATGAAAAATTCTCAATATTTTAAGTTGTAGTACTTTCGTAAAAAGAAAGCACGCAACAGTTCAAAACAGCGATAACTTTTCATTGAATATTCCGTGAATGAGTATTCATTTTGAAATATCACAATGCAAAGTTGATATTAAGAGCTATCGAATTTCTTCAGACACAAAGATTCTTGATAACCAATTAATTTTCTTGCGTAGATGTTTCTCTATCGCGAACATTTACCTTTAGAGTTTCTCACAAATGGAAATCTAAAGATGAGAGAGTAACGTACTATAAACATTATGTGTACATATATTTGTTTTGTATGAAAATAAAAGAAAAAATATTGACGTACGTATTTGCCACATTTCATAGTCTCATTATAACTTTTTAACGAAGCATTTGTAAATTTTCTGCTACACGTGATACTTTAGTTTTATTTTTACCTATGAAATACAGCTGTGTATTTTACGCGCAATGGCAACAATAACCTTAAGCCGAATTTTACGATTTTTGTCACTGCGGTTTCGTACCGCTCGTAACATTGCGTCAACGGACGCCGTATTTACAGGTGGCCAATAAAGCTGCAATCGCGTCGTGAACGTAAAACAAAATACGAAACAAGAAACGAAAAATCTGTACATATTTATTATAGCGACGAAATGAAAGAAAAAAAAAAGAACGAAAGATGCTGGTGCATTTTTCAAAAATTTACAGCAAACAGACGTAGGATTATAAAGACAGACTTCGCGCTTTAAAACGAGGTCAGCTAGATTGTATTATTTCGACACTACAATTACCAATATGGTCAGAGTTTCGTTAGTTTTAAAATATCATCCAATTATTCGTCGAGTGTACGAACATTTTCGCCAACCTCGATAGAAGATATTTCATCCAGACAGAGAGAAACAAAAACTGAACGACTCGTACCTCAGTACGATTCGTCTCACTGAAAGGCCCAGAAACAACTGTTCCGACTAAAAAATGAAGACGACTTTTTTGCTATAAAATTTTATTGATGTGCAAACATTTGAATCGATACAAAACAAATTACAGGCGCGATCACTCAGTACCAGACAACGCCACTCCTACTCGAGGTTTACCCTACGCCCCCTCACGAATCACGTGACCCAAATCAACCAATCGCTAATTTTCGTTGCATTAGCGTTGCACTTGAAGAGGCCCGATTTTCTGAGTTACCCCCGCTAAAATCACTTTCAGTGATAGAATGTCATCAACGATCGAACCTAACAATCAGGTGGTGGGACTAAAACGTTCATTCGCCTCGATGCCAGCAACGTACACACGACTGTTTACGTACTCCGGCATCGATGAACTTCCGAAAGAAGTCGGGTAGAGAAGGGGGGAGGGGGAGGTTCGACTTCCTTTGCCGTCTCTCCAACAATGGCAAACAATTCCCCGCGACTGATAAAGGACAGCCACTTCGCTTGGCAGACGATCCTGGCCGACGGCGGCGTACTTTTCCCTGTCGGTGTGTTATGTACGTCCCGCCCGCCCGACTAGATGCGAGAAAAAGAGGCGCGAGATCTATTGACGCGGACAAACGACTAGTGGCCGAGCCAAGGGGAAAGAATACCCGACGAAAAACCAACAGGCTGCCAGCCAGTTGCTCGCCGACTCCAGCAGAAACCGGCTTCGAAAAAAAATTCCTCCCGACTTACACCTGATTTCTTGCATCCTCTATCCGGTACGCTACGGATCGAGATTATGAAAGCAAAGATCACAACAACGGGGTTTTTTTTCTGGAAATTTAAATGATTTTTTGGTAAATGTACGTGTGTAAATAAAAATTTGTATTCTTGATAGTTCTGCAAAACTTTACCTACCCGCTGGTAGTTCCAGCGGCATATCAAATGTGATGCTTTGGATATTTTGAACTTTTTTGAAATCTTTTGATACAAACATGTATGATATATAAAGTCGATAGAGAAGGTGTTATAAAAGTGAGCAAGGTATCTAAAAGTTGACGGATGCATAAAATCAATAAGCTGAATAAAATGTGAGAAATGTAAGATAAATAATTAATAACAGATTATCTTAGTTATACCAAATACCCAAGTTAGACTAATTTAGTAGTTCAAGCGCACTATTTTTGAGAAACGTCCAATATTTTTTCATGTTACGACAGTCGACAATATATATTTGTAAGTATCTAGTAAATTAAGGACAGAAAAAGCAAAAATTTCTCTTTCAAAATTAAAATGATACCCACGTATCATAAAACCGTACAACTGAAGTCTTTGAACACTTTATCTGATATCCAAATGAAAAATACGCGAAACTCATTAAAGAGTAATTCAATAGACACGTTAAAATCTCTGCATTCTATTGATAAATAGCTAATTGTCAGTGTCTGCTCGAATATCGACATCCGAGTAGCAGAGAAGGAAGCGAAAATTTTCTTCTCGAAAGGAAAAAAAAACGTTCCAACCATGTCTTAAACCGTTTTATCCGAGATAAAAAAAAACTGCATGACTTGTATCTCAGTACGATTCGTCTCACTGAAAGGCCCAGAAGCAACTGTTCTGACTAGGAAATGAAGACGACTTTTTTGCCATAAAATTTTATTGATACGCAAACATTTGAATCGACAGAAAACAAATTACAGGCGCGATCGTTCAGTACCAGACAACGCCACTCCTACTCGAGGTCTACCCCACGCCCCCTCACGAATCACGTGACCCGAATCAACCAATCGCTAATTTTCGTTGCGTTAGCGTTGCACCTGAAGAGGCCCAATTTTCTGGGTTAACCCCGCTAAAATCACTTTCAGTGATAAAAAGAAACTACGCTCGTGAAAGGGTAACACACCACCACTGAGACAGTAATTCGCGAATTCCCTCTGTTCTCTCGTCGCTGAGCTCACGAAAACGAAATGCGGAGGGAAAACAAAGGAAAGGGAGCGGAGAAACGTTCGGAGATAAAAGTGTCTGGCAGACGTCGAATCGCGCGGGACAGGGAGGAGAGGCCTAAAGAGGGAGAAAACTCGCGAGAAGTGGTATGTCAATATGGATCGACTACCGTTTCGCGATTCCGATTTCGTCGTCAACGGGCGAACGAATGAAATTCGTCTGCTTTGAAATTCCAAACTTCGCCCGGTAAAAGGGGAGAGATATCTCAGCAGACGCGCGACGGTCAAAGTGACGCGTCGTTCGCAACGATCCTCAGTTTCTGTCACTCAGTTTTGCCCATTCTCCTCCTCTGCCCGGCGTATAGTAACAGAAGAGGGAAATCGTGTTTCGTTTGCGTCTCTGGTAGAGCCTCTTACCATTGTTCTCATCTACGGATACTCGATCTTCTTGGTACTTGGGTTGACTCACTCAGTCGAGATCCGAGTATTCGAGTACTTGGGCACTTATGTTTGTACATGGAAGATCCATGGGAATGCGGGGAAGTGTCAATTTTAACAAATTCAACGTTTTTCCACGCATCTTGTCATTAGCCGTGTTGCACCGCAAATCGAAATTTTCTCAATTTTATATTCGTTTATATATTATAGTCGTTTATAGTCTAATATATTGCGAGGACGTGACAAAGTTGCGACACGTTGTACGTTGAAACATAAATTTTCGTTTTCTGAGAAATGCTAAAACTTGATATTCCTTCTTTTTCCTGCAGATCCCTCGCGTATTTCGCGAGAAGTAAAGATGGTGGCCAGGGTTCTCGCCTTTGTAGGGCTCTACTTTCCGCAGAGTTTCAACTAACTTTCGGGAGTTCCTCCGGGATCAAAGATTATAGATTCGGAAGTAAACTGTAAAAGTGTTTCGGTTTCCGGTGCTATATATAGGAATCGAAGCAAAAGTGAAAAGTGATTGAAGCGATCGAATGAGTGATAACCGGTATAAAACGATCCAAAACACTGAGCAAATAAATAATAATGAATTTAAGTGAAGCAGAGATGGATGTACAGAAATAAATATTGATTTATATAAACGAATAAATTATTTGCTACAGAAAATCGCGAAAAGAGTATATACAATATAAATATTCAAAGATGTGAAAGAAGCCAAAAGAGTCCAATTAACATTAATGATAAGCGTATTCTTCATACAATTGTGCTGGTCCTAGAGAAGTAATCAAAAATGGCTGATTGAAGAACGCGTTATACATTAAGAAGATTTAAAGGGTTATTTATAAGCGGCGATGAATGCAATGACATCAATGAGATGAAGTTAAAAGAACTTCGCGAAAGATTGAAATAATTAACGCTAGAACTACCAAAGTGGTCAAAACGATCAATTTATAACTTCCTATGGAAATTTTATATATTTATAATGGTATATTTTTTGATATTCGACTGATTTTTAATAAAATATATTAATAGAACCTTGTGTTTTTTATTGTACTATTAACTTTTTCCTGTACCTTGCATTTTAATTTCTTTGCTACGAATGTTATATTTTAGTCGTTGGTAGTTTTAGTATTAAGTATCACAGACGAGAATAAGGAAGAAAATAAAGATTCCAAGGATTTGAAAAATGAAGAACGAGAAGAAGTGAACGTATCGAGAGACAAACATGATCTGAACATAAATCGAAAAGAACGAAACCGAAGTATGGAAAAAAAAGAGAATCGCGAAATGAATGATACAGTCCTTTTACAATCAAGAATATAGAAGTTTGCTTATTGTATTTTTCATGAGCGATAACAATGTATCCTAAACCTCACGTACAATATAAATAGTTTCCAGCATACTCTGATACTTGATTCGAATATCTGATATTATTATTATCACTGAAAGTGACCCAGAAAATCGGGCCTCTTCAGGTGCAACGCTAATGAAACGAAAATTAGCAATTGGTTGATTTGGGTCACGTGATTCGCGAGGGAGCGTGGGGTAGACCTCGAGTAGAAGTAGCGTTGTTTGGTACTGAGCGATCGCGCCTGTAATTTGTTTTCCATCGATTCAAATGTTTGCATATCGATAAAATTTTTTGGCAAAAAAGTCATCTTCATTTCCTAGTCAGAACAGTTACTTTTGGGCCTTTCAGTGAGACGAATCGTACTGTGGTACAAGTCGTGCAGTTTTTTTTCTTTTTTTACCGAGAAGTCATTACAGATTGACGTAGATTTTTTTAGATCACTAGCGGGATCAATGTGATCAATCGCAGACCATTTTTGCTCATACCACAATAGAAATAATTGAACCACAACGAGGTCACATTGTACACATTTAATAACGTCGTTCGTTCCAACTACAGAAAGCAACAACTTAATTATATCACGCACGATCCCCTAGCCTGGATAACCGAAATCCGGATAATCAAGATCTCGGTTAATTGAAACCGCAGATAATCGAACCAATCAAGGCTGACTGTATTATTAAATTCGTTTCCCTTCTCTTCAATCCGTACTCGAGCGTATAATGAAACAATAATAAAAGCCTGGTATCTGAATAATCACGAAACGAAACTCTCTCTAATCCCGAACGTTGAAGTTCAAGTTCCGACTCTCGACTATTCAATTATGGCTGAAGCATTCGCGCTCGTACACGGTTTTTGGACCGGAATTTGAATAACAACGAGTACTGACTCCGACAGCACACGAACACCGCTCACCGGCAGATCGTTTTTCCAGAGGGAACGACTGATTCTTGCGCGGATTTCGGCGGCATAAGGTGCTACGACCTCTCTCGGCCGCTCCTGGGGATCGTTTCGCGAATCAGGGACGTTCCACGGTTCGTTAAGTTCAAACCTGGAATTGCCACTCGGGAACAACGGCCACGGGAAACGCGGTCGTACATTTAATTTCAACCGTGTCAAGGAACGAAACCGCGCCGCGAGTTTTCTGCGACTGCTGCGTTCAACCGTCAAACGGAATTTATTTCTTTTATTTATTTTTTTCTTTTTTTTTTTGTGGCCTCCGTGCAATCTGTTTCTTTGACACTCAGCGCCCCCGCTTCCTTTCGCGCGGTTAATTTAACGAGCCGGCATTTTCTAAACGCAAAGTTTACTCTGTTTAAAATGTTCTTTGGCATCGTGCACCGAGGTTAACTACCAAGTGATTTGTACAAACGAAAATCCGCGAAAATACAAGTTTCTCAATCCCACGGGTGGTTTCCTTTTAATAATATCGATCGAATTTCGACGATTTAGATTCGATGCATTGCAAAGCAATTTCGCTTGGAAATGGAATCGTTTCATGCAAAAGTGGTGTAAGCTGATTATTTATCTGTTTGGTTTAAAACATCGTTGCATCTCCAACGATTAATCTTCGTTCCGTCTTATGCAAAAGCTACGTGAGAGATGTAACATTTTTTGATACATATTTTGCAGAACTTCCTCTTTATTCCTCATTATCCAGAAATTAACTTTCTCAGCTTACATCGTTTTTGCATTAATTTAAACGGCTCGATCGTTACGAGAAGTGTTGTCTTTGATTAAATAAGAAATGAAGATACATCTTTACCAAACAACAATAAAAATGGACCTCTGGTTTTAAAATTGCGTACTCGTTTCCTCGCATAATTATCAGTTACTGCAGTACAGTTACAATTACTGCCAACGTAATTTGTTTATGAGGAAGTCAACTTTTTTCTGGAAAAAAGCATTTCACCCATTTTCACAGAAATGTTTATCTTCAGATATTTTTGTTTAATTTTACAAAGGTAAAAAGGTAAAAATCACTCTCAAGATTTTTTCACGAACGGATTACAAAAATAGGTGTAACTGTAATCATGTGTAATTTTAAAAACAAAGAACGAAAGTTTTTACTGTTGTTTTATGAAAATACATTTCTCCCAATCGCTGCTGGATAAATTTTCATTCAAGAATCAGATTTTTTTTTCATAAACACAGGTATAACTTTTTCATAGAAGCAGGTATAGCTACAATGAGGATCTCGTTACGCCAGAAAGCATGTAAGGAAAAATTCCATATGCATGCACTGTCATTCCTCCAGCTACGACCCAGCGCGTAATCTCATCTTTTATGTATCGTGTCTGAGAACACCTTGAAGATAATCAGAACCATATTGAAAATTCTTTGTAAAAGAAACATTTAAAAATTCTCTGCTATTAAATATTACGCCACAAATATTCTACCTTTGATTTACGTTGTATTAAATTTCGACAAATACTATTGATATTCGTAGGGGAATGAAAAGGGAATTGACGTTTAATAACATTTAATCGTCCAAATTATAATTAGAAGTGTATCGGTAGAAAGCGAAGTTGTACTCACTTGTTCCACCCAAACGTTCGTCGTCATGATCTGGTTCTTCAGGTTCTGAAACAGAAAGCAGAAAGACCGTATTTCCAGGAGCATTCTCAAGAGTTTCTACGGGATTTATCGAGTTTCGAAGATGGGCGAGGGACGAAGGAAGGAGAAATTAGCCTCTTAGCCGTCGAAGTGGCCAACAAATCATCTTACCTACGGCGTACGCGCGGTTTCGATTGCCCGGCGCTGAGAGCGTCGAAATTTTTCGCGAACTCTTCGCAACTACGATCAACAAAGCCAACTCCAATTTTGAATGACCACGAGGATAGTCAAGTTAGCTGTCGTTAACTAATTTTACTTGACGTAAGTCTCAGACGTGTTATCGGTTGGTTGCGATAATCAGATTTTCGGAAAGTTTTGATGATCGATTCCCGGAGTTCACGCGGTCGGTCTTCATCCCGTTAAAAATTGCAAACACAAGAATTGCTTGAAAGTTTGTATTATTGAAAAATGAAAATATATACATCGTTATTTTAATTTTAATTACTGTTCTTTGTATTTCTTACATTTATGTATAATATAATAAATATTATACAAATTTATTATTTTTCTAAATTATTACATAATTGCCACAACATGGCATTGCCAATTACTTAGCTTCCACCTCACGTCGAAAATGTGTAAGAGAAATGCAATATCATTCGGACAGCGGAATCAAAAAGCTTCATCAATGCCGTTTCTTTCATTCCATTTACTTTGTTTATAATCAAAACGCAACGCTATAACCAATTAATTATTTTTCGCCTCGTGTCAAAACTGTCTAGCAAAAATGCAAGTTCATCCGAACAACAAGGATTGAGAAGCGCTCTACACTTTTATTTACCTTTCATTTGCGATTAGACAATTACTCATTCCTCGTTTCTCTTCACTGAAGAGAAATCAAAATCAAAAGACGCTACGAGAAGACCCTACTGTTGTTATTTATTTTAGTCTTTTGTTATTACTTATTTTAAAATTTTTAAGTTTATCATTTTCATAATTACCTATTTTAAAATTTTCAAGTTTATCATTTTTATAATTACTTGTTTCAGATTCTTTTTTTAAATTTTCACTCGCAATAAATTCTGGAGCATTGTAAATTGCTTATTCTCCGACAGATAAAAAAAAAAATATATATCGGGCAGAGAAGCAATTCTGTCGAAAGAGGGGGAACATAGCAGGGCTCAGGGATCCTCGGAAATCGACGCTCGATCTTTCCTCCCTTGAAAAGATGAGCGTCGTTAAGAATGTGCCGGAGGGGACGGGGGAGGGGCAAATCCCTTGATCCAGCAATTAGATTCCCGTTTTCGACAAACGTTCCCTTTCCCCTTCGGGGGCCACGAGCGCGAGGATTTAGCGAAGACACCACCGTGCGGATTTGCCAGCGCGCGATCTCGCCGCGCTTCTGACCCCCCTCTCCCCCTCCCCCTCTGCCCCCACGGTGTTTTCCACGGGAAAACTGCAGTATAGGGAAGGGAAATAAGAAAGGGGGATCGGAGATAAGCCGCGTGGCGTCGCGTCGCGTGACAAAACCTACGACCGTTTTCACAAAGAGACGAGAATTATGGTTCCAACGGGAACGCTGTCACGTGGATTAGAAGAGGGCCGGCGGTGCCAACGCCTGGCGGAATTACACGCGGTGATTCGTACGCCTTTGTCCTCCGGTCCCATTCTCGTAGGATATAAAAATCTTTGCCCGGCGCGAGGAATTACTCCGAGTTGTTCCTACGTAATTTCGCGACAAATTGGTGAGAGAAGCTCTATCTCGCGGACAGACTCGAACGCGTAATTAATGCGTTTTAATTTCTGTAATTTTTAGTACACGCGATACGAGAGAAGCTTGTTTCAAGCGTGTGTTTCATTGTTTAATTTGGCACTTGATGATTTACACTAGAAATGATTCGATCTGAATACTATTTCATAATTTTGTCTCTAATTTTCTTCTGTGTTCCTTTAATGGTTTGTACAAACTTTTCAACTTTGTTTGAGATAGGTATAAAATCTTATTTTTAAATCGTTGAATTCGATCTTTTGTTTACTTTCTCGCCAGAAAACATCATTCTTGTCCCAAATAAACAAGAAATTAATGAATATCCAAGCAAAAATACGCGAATATTCGTTTATCAAAAATTATGTGTACGTGTGTGTTCGCATGAAACCTCCAATGATTACACATATAGCAACCGTTTGCGGTTCGTTATAATATTTGAACTGCAAACTGGCAGGTATCACGTCGTTGCGAAGAACATATTTAGGAACAAACAAACATTGACAAAAATCCTTCGCGACAGTAAAACGAAAAGCTTCCAAAATTTGTTACGAATAACAATTCAAAACTACTTTGTCACGAGACATTTCGCACGTGTAGAATAATTTATCTGTACAACGCAGGGAAATATCGAAAATTTGTGTGTCAGCATGTACATGCAAAATGTGAAAAACCAATGAAAAAGAACGTTATTACGGTATGTCCGGTCTGAATGTGCAATCTGACCAAACAGTTCGCTGAAATAAAACCATTGTAAAAACAGCGAGGAGTTAAGAATACGAATTTATAATACAAATTACACGGATTCTGCACATACACACACACATACACACACACGTTCAAAATCGTAAAGACACTAATTAAAAGTCGATTCTTTCTCGGTTTTGTTCTCGACTATGATAATTCACTCAGAGAGAAAGATATTTGGAATTTCAACGACGTGATCACCGTATCGAACGCGTCTGTCAGACGTGATTGCGATCGTCGGTATAAATCGTTTTTATACGCCAACGATCTGCTTCGAATTACAGCGGGGCAATTGTTATTCCGTGCGGGGACCGAGATACGGGCCAACTGTCTGCGTGCCGCGATTATGCAACGTAAATGAATTCGCGAACGCGCGAGAGCGTGAGCGCCCCCCGGTTTATCTCGCGTGCTGTTTAAAACGTTAAGAAAATTTGCGATATTAACGTGGAAATATGAGACTTGAATATTTCCAGCGCTTCGCGGACGCGGCAAGTTGGTTTCAGCCGTCGTCCGGGCTTTTGTTGCCGAGTGATACACGGTTAACAATTTGTTCAAAGACGCTGAAAGTGTTTTTCGGAAAGCGGAAACCAAGGGGCAGGCGAGATGAAGATGAGATCCTTATACGTTGGGGAGTGGAGTACACTGACGATGAAAAATATGCGGGCACTTACTTAACTCTTCGAGGCATGAGATTTTATAAACAAAAAGAAAAAATGTTTCGAGTTGCACAGAGATTTCCTTTTAATAAAACGTATGAGAGATGATATAACGTGTCAGATAAAATGTGTAAAACACAACAGAAAAATAAGGATAAGTATACAAAATAAAATATATGAAAATAGGATTATTTCAGTTGTTGAACAAACTAAGTTGTTGACAAAAACTAAAGAATAGATTAAAAGTAACAGTAATTAATAAGTAAAAAAAAGTAGTTGGTAATAGAAATAGATTACTTGTTAAAAAAATTGAATACCTGAAAAAGAAAATATCAAATCCAGTAATTTACCAATAATTCATCACGTACCTCATCAATAATAATTAAAAAAAAAAAAAAAAAGAAAACGATTATACATACTGCGTATTTTTTATTATTACTGACCAGATGGGTTGATGAATTACTTATTAAAAATTTAATATACTTTTCCAGTTAAATATAAAAAGTCAATTATTAATGAGTTAAAAAATATTCTACTTTTTCAATAGATTAATATACACGTACATGATGGGATATTTCTCGATCCACTTTAAAAAATTAAAATTACTATTTATTTAATATACGGCCTCTATATATATATATATATATATTTAAAAATGTCAAACCGTATAAGACAAATATTCAGAATTATTTAGCGATGCACACTGTTCAGTAATAACAATATATATCATCGTATCATATTTTGCATCACGGATTTCACAAAAATGGCAAATATCCGCATATTTTTAAACTTCAGTGCGCATCTGATCGCGTGCGGCCTCGTTTTAACATTTGCTTCGCTTGCCAAGCGCCGTTGCAGCGCAAGTTACACGAAGGGTCAAATAATAACTTTTGAATTGCTTTTGAGTATTTGAATAAATTAACACTTGAAACAAAGGTATCGAGGAGATGATTACGGTGGAACCTCGTTTATACGAACAAGTTAATGTTCAACTTCGGAACTTCTACTCTCGAGACTACGGTCAAGCGCAACTTCAATATGAACGTGCATCCTAGCGGAAAAGAAAATTCATCGACCGTTAATTGCATTTGGCGAGTGTACACGTTGTGTGAAAAAAGAAACACGATCCTTTGCCGTTTAAATGAAAGTTTTGGCGAAAACTGGAAAATATTCGTAAATTTAAGAATATTTTTAGGGCGTTTTCGAATATTTTCTGGCTGTAATGAAACTAAAATAAAGAAACTTTTGATTGAAAAACTTGTACACGGTGGATTGCTGATACTGTTTTGTACCCTGCAAAACTGTAATTCGCTGAAATTTATTTTGATACGAAATGTTTAAAATATTTGTTTAATTTTTCCTAGAAATATTCAAATTATCACATGCTGTTTGTTTAATCTGTTGTAACTATGTTTGATAGATATGGACGTCATAAGCTTTTTCTATTCCAATTAGAATTTTAATGAAAATTAAAAAACATTTTACATAAATTTAAGACATTTCGAAATATCTTAAGACTACAGCAAATTGAAAAGAATAAAATAATTCACTTAAAAAGAAAAAATTGTAAATTACTAATATCGCAGTGCGTAAAATTTCAATATAGTAGAATTTGAAATAAAGTAGAATATTTCGAATATTTGTTCGGTCAGTAACAATTCTTCCGGCAATTAGATAAAACAAGGAGAACAAATTGAATTTTGTTTTCTTATATTTTCCCTTACGACATTGTACCAATATTTTTGTTTCTTCAACAATATCATTTAAATTATCGACTTTTCCAATTATCATTTCCGTATCATCATAATCTAATTACGATACATTTACTCCTACTTCAGTCAACGAATCAATCGAACAATTTACTGAAACGAAACACCTTTCGAACGTGTGAAATTTCTTCCCTCGTCTTCCCTCTCCCGTTCAAATTCAATAAATATTTCGTTTAAAACGAGGAAATGCCTTGCTCTACGCTACGTTTATCCCCCGAAAAATCGCAACGCGCCTGGAACGACGCGCGCGACGGCTCACCCCTCGCGCGGTACGCTTAGGTTATCTAAAATGTCTGCCCCGCAAACGCGTTCACCTGGCGAACGAACCCGGTTCATTGGGTGACGATCACGAACGAAAAGCGCGCGCGCCAGTGTAACCGGGTCTAATGTTATGGAAATTGGATGTCGAAAGAAAACAGAAGGGTCGAATGGAAGAATACGAGAGGAGATCCGTGTCTTCACCCCGGGAACCGACCCCGCCCCTTTCTTCTTCCCTCTGTCGCGTGCAATTTCACTTTCCCCGGGTGTCTCGCACCCGGTCTCGCTTGCCGGTCGAGCCTTAACCCTCTTATCCCCTTATCTCACCGTTCCACCCCCCTCGTTCTCTCCCGTTTTTTCGATCGTCGTATCGCCATCTATTTACCAGTTTACGTGGCACCAGCCGTATTTAGACGACGGCAGAAGCACGCGTGCGAGGAATTTCCGTTTAACGACACCTCGGAGAAATTTTTGAGCAAGCGGAACGGGAAGAGGGAGGGTGGCGAGAGGGGCGGCACCATCTTACCCGGGATCCTTTACTTTCTCTCTCGAGCTGCGCTCGAGCCCGAAGGGGGAGGGAGGCGGTAGGAAATTTTCAAGCGGCCGGATGCTTGAATTTCTTCGTGCACCGAGTACAGGAATTATGCACCGGGACGTGAATAATGCATTCCTCCGGCATAACGAACGAGGTCGGCGAGGACTTGGTCACCGGGAGGAAATATTCAGAATGGGCGTGGTGCAGTTCGCTGTCTTTGCTCGTGAATGGAAACCTACCCGCCGATCGTACGCGGCATACTCGACGCAAGAGGACGTAAAAGCGACACGAAAACCTACGAACCCATTGGACAGCTGATACTTGTGTATACTTAGACGGTGAAAATATGTCGTTTCTTTGGCGTTGGAATCCTAGTCACGATCGTGCGACGTCAACTTGAAAATGTCTGCGCGCGTTTCTTTCAGACTGGGATTAACCCTCCGACTGTGGGCGACGGGCGAGTCGTATTTTATTTATTCCGCGGAGCGGTTCGTGATGTTAGTTTGTCGCATTGAATTGCGATAAACCTACAGAATCTATAAGTTTCGCGGGGTAGATATGAAGGGAAGTGAAAAGTCAGGCTAATGTTATATTTATTTTCCAGTTATTCGAATTATTCGAAAAGAAAGAAAACAACCAACTCAAATGTGATTCGAAATAAATTTAAGCGACAGAAATCTTGGGGCAAGTACTATATTTGTGTACAATAATAAAAGTAGTACTTGTGCAATAAATATAAATTATAAATTGTATACGATAGATACAATTTACAATATAAATTACACAATATGAAAGTATAAACTATATGTAACATATAATAAATATAATTAAATACAATATAGAACGTACTAATTATATTGTATATTATTATATATTGCATACATATTGTATTATAAAATGTGTATCTACGATATTGAATATTAAAAATAAAAGAATCCTAAGACTTTTAATCGGGAGTATAGATACTATTATATAATATAATTGCCAATGAGTATATTACCCGATAATTGCAAGTAACCGTTCCCTATTTTATAACAGACGTTTTATCGAAGAAAATTTCTTCCAATTTTTAACAATTACAGATTAGCTTTTACTAATACGATACTTGTTATTGAAAATAGAAAACGACAAAACCTTGATATCGAACAACTTTAAATGAAATAGCAGCGCAATTTTAATCAAGGATTTTAATCACGCAACATGTTATAAACCAAAATAATTTTCCATTTTCACCATTTGGGGAAAATGAAATATTTATATCTTTGTTCAAATTACATTCGTAATTCTTTGAAACTTACAATTTCGAAAAATTGGTTTGCTACTTTTTCGAAGATTTCAATTAAAAATTATTATTTCCATAATTTGAATGGAATTGTATTTCAATTAAATTGATTAAAAATTATAAATGGTCCATTTTGGCCATTTTGGTGGTAATAAGTAAGGTGTACTGTATTCTCGTACTGTATTTCGTGCTATATATATATATATATTTTTTTTACTGTATTTCAATTAAGCTGATTGAAAATTATAAATTGATCATTTTGGTCATTTTGATAGTTCTAGTGATAAATAAGTACTATATTTTCTGAATAATCGATTCTACAAATTTAATAAAAGGAAATACACATTTCTACATACCAAGTTATAATGATTGTAAGATGTTAACACACACAGTATTAATAACAAATAATAACACTATAAATACCAATATTGCAATGTATATGTATATATAACAATAACATTGGGATGAAATTGTTTTTGGACATAGTTCCAAATGTGTGTGTGTGTGTGTGTGTGTGTGTGTGTGTGTGTGTGTGTGTGTGTGTGTGTGTGTGTGTGTGTGTGTGTGTGTACACACAATATATCAATGACACTAGGTTGCAAACATTATAACAGACACTAACGAAACTAACAGTAAAAGAAAATTGATCCCCTACACCGCGAAATAATATTACCCATATATGGCTTCTTACAACTTAGAACTTATCCGTCGCGGTGGCACAAGAAGAAAATTTCGCCGAATTTGGAATATTATTCCAAAGACATTTCTCGGCCCTTGTAATAAAGTCAAGCCAGGCGACAGTTGGGCGACGAGAGCGCGTTTCGAGGCAGCTCGGAAGCAGAGCGCGAGCGCGAGCACGAAATTGAACATGGATTTATTTACATTCGGTGGGGTATCTTCCACCCTTTGACAAATCGAGCCTTATCGCCTGGAACGGGGAACGTAAGTTCGCCGCTTTTCCAAGGATCACCGGCGGAAGAACGCTATGAGAATTCCTTGTAACGTCAACGGTGGCACGTGTGTCGGTGTGTCTTGAAAACGGAATCGTGATACGAATCGCAGACGAGAAGAGAGAAAAACGCGTCGTCGTCTAGATAAAAGAAGGAGAAAGAAGAGGCATCCTTGATGTTCAGCCGACGTGGAAACCTACCTACCGGCTCTTGTGGCAATTTGTCCCGAGGAATTTCATCGACACCACTTTCCTGCTTAAAATGGCACACGAAACACGGCCAATAGATCGTTTGCAAGAGCTCTCCTTCTCTTCCACGCGAAAACTGAAATTTCTTTCTTCGGAAGCAAACGAAAAAGACCGAAGGAATTTTATTTCTCCCTTCTCATCTCGCGTGTCCTTTTTCTTTTTGTCTCCCCCCCCCCCAAGCCAATCCTTTCGGCTGCCTCTCGTCGACGAAATAAGAAACGCCAAAAAATGCAAACATTTTTTTGTCGAGATAGAATTACGCAGGCAACGAGGAGAACGCGGATCAGCGCGGAGCCTCTTCAAAGTATCCGCGTAATGGGGTAAATATTTTCTGAACGATCGCGAGGAGGAGACTCCACGAGGCGGGCACACAAACGAGGTTTCCTCGCGAATATTACCACGAAAGGATGAAAAAGAAAAAAGCGACGCGAGGGGCGTTCCCCGGCTGTTTTCTGGAAATTAGGGGAAGATGAATAAGAACAAAAAGCGCGTAATACGTCAAACGGATTCTCTCCACGTTTATGAAACCGTCGTTCGATCTTTATTAACCTTTTTGCGTTCTACGGACGAGACATCTAGTCGCGCAATATCGCGCAATATCGTGTCTTGCGACGAATTATCTTTTCATTGAAACTAGTTTTTACACAACTGATACGGATGAAAATCGATTAATAAAAAACTGCACGACTTGTATCCTAGTACGATTCGTCTCACTGAAAGGTCCAGAAGCAACTGTTCCGACTAGGAAATGAAGACGACTTTTTTGCCATAAAATTTTATCGATACGCAAACATTTGAATCAATACGAAACAAATTACAGGCGCGATCGCTCAGTACCAGACAACGCCACTCCTACTCGAGGTCTACCCCACGCCCCCTCACGAATCACGTGACCCAAATCAACCAATTGCTAATTTTCGTTGCATTAGCGTTGCACCTAGGCCCGATTTTCTCCGCTAAAATCACTTTCAGTGATAAAAAAAAAACGCGTAACGTGTCAAACACATTTTCTTTCTTTTTTTTTCATGAAAACTTTGTTCGATCTTTATTATTAACTTGTTCGTATCTATGAACGAAATATATCTCGTAGTTGTGCAATATCGTTGAAGATACGTAATCTCACGCTCTATGTCGACACTTCGGACATATTTTGCATATCTCTTTCATTAGATCTTTCGTGATATTTCATCTAACGACATGGATAAAAGTCAATTCGCAAGACGTCGCGCTTATGAATATGAAAGAGATTAGGAACGTTCCATCCTCTGTAATCAGAATTTGAATTACTTATGAGAAGAAGCTTATTAAACTTTACAGGGTCTTTCGGGCTTCCAATTCTGACTAGGATGAATTTTATTTTTGTTGCACACGTTTCGACGAGACTGAGTTTCAATATTTAATATAATATAAATTGGAATGTACCGTACGTTTTAAAAGTTTCAATACCAAATCACAACATTAAGATGAAGGTAAACGTCGTACAATATTATTATGCAATAATAACTTTTCATATATAAAATTACTTAAATTAGTAACAAAAGATAAAAAATACGTAATTACAATATATATATTTGTTTTACCTCGCTGCAATTTTCAATCGATCATCTGATGATCAATTGTAGATCTATACCTACAAAATGTTCAGCGACTTTCCACGGTTTTAAATAAATATTCTATTCGATAGTTTTACTCTCACTTTACACTTTCGAGTGCAATGGAAAAATTATTCATATATTTTTCTAGAAATTCACGTTTTGATTTTGCTCCGGCAACGTGTTTTATCTCCATCGACGCAACGTTATTCTTTATGTTAAAGCAATAGGCATATCTGTCATAATCAGGCCAACACAACAGTTGGGTTAAAATAACCCGGCATTCGCTGAGCCATGGATTAACCCTTTGTAGATTGCTGGCAAGTATATTTACCACTTGTTGTGTTGCTCTATATATATTGCGCGCAAAAACATACCTACGGCGATCTTTATGGTCGATAACAACTACTCTTAACACCCTCTGATTCGATGTTTACTTGCCGATATTTTCATTATTATCCATAAAATAGTGTGACGCTTAAATTTATTTATTTTTGAAAAAATAAATAACGATCAAACTAAAATAAACGACAATGACGTTAAAATTATATTTCATTAAATTTTAATGATTATTCTCGTATAATATACAGGATCATCTGTGATTTTTCTTATTTGAAGACCGATATAATAAAATTTTTTTGTTACACAAGATATGATTTTGGAGAAATTTTCAAGATAATGACATTTTCTGCCTTTCTAAAAATATGTTTTCAAGATTTTTCAACAATTTTTTTATACAATGGAAAGACACGGCGATAAAAACATCCAGACGAAAACTATCTCTGTACTAAACTGAATTTCTACGAACCGAATATAACAATTACTAGCTCTGAAATCTTATCGTAGGAAGAAAAAGTTTGATTGGTTTATAAATCAATAACTCTACAAAGTAACTGAGGTAGTCACGTTAGGCTGTACATTCTTACCATCATTGCAGACATCGAAATTTAACAAACAACGTTTGATAAATATAATTACCATGCTTCGACAAACGCACGATCAAAAGTTTTTTGAAAAATCGCAGTATTAGTACCCCCAAAAAAGTGGATTTTTTAATCTTTTTTCTTTCGATTGCTTCGCAGTGTCAATATCTTTTACTCCGAGATCTCAAAGTTAAACCGCAAGGCTCCAACTACGAAGGGTTTAACTTTGCTCTCCCTCGCTCGTCGAAATTTAATCGAACGACTCCAAAGATCGCACCGATCATCCCCGCGCTGATAAAGGACAAGAAACGTGTCTCAAAATGACATCAACAAAAGAAGGAAAACCGATGATCCGTGTGACGCGAGGACAGAGCCGGAAGTTCCGTCGTAAATCAGCCCCGTGGTTTCCCTTATCGACTGCCTACCGGGCTAAGCGATTTTTGAACATCTCGCTGGCAAGAACCAAACCCCAAACTGCTGATAAAAAAAAGAGAAAAAAAAAAAGGAAGAAAGAGACTGGCCAGCTGGCGCGAAGGAGCTTTTTGTTCCGGCCTTCCTTTCAGCCTTTTCCACGGCGACGCCACGACGACGGCCGCCATCTCGTTCGCATATTCAGGACTCACCGGCTGTCTCCGCGCTCGTTCCCCGAGCCGTGAATTTATTCCACACCGAAGGCAAAAAAAAGAAAAAAAAAAGAAAAGAGAAAAAAGGAAAAAGGAGAAAAAAGAAAGAAAGAAAGAAAGAAAAAAAGAAGGTCTTTATTCGTCATTCGAGGAAAAGTTCGCGCGTTGAGAAAACCACCTAGGCCGGATATTCGCTCCATTGTATCTGCTCTGGGCTATTCCATTCGGAGATATTCAGAGATAACTTGAATTTCCGACGCGTTGACGGGTCAACGAATCATTGGAAGTAGCGCGGCGTGTTTCATTTTATTCGTCGTTGTAAATGGATTTACGACACTGTTACGATATTATACGTTGTTCGTACAAGTTTAAAATAATTCTAATATATACAAGGCTCTCAAACTACGAGCTAAAATTAAATGAAAAGTAAACAGAAATATACTTAACATGTTTTCTTCCTGTGATTTTCATTTCCGAAAATGAGTTGGAATACATATATATGTGGTTCAATACCTTTTTAGTTGCAATTTAATATTCTTTCGATTTATGATGAAAACAAATATATGGTCCAATTAAAAAAAAAAAAATTGATACGTTATACTTTGCCTTTCTTAAAACTATACAATTTTTATGTTAAACAAGTTTTCAGACACGTTAAATTAAAAATTATTACGTGTGAATCACTCTGCATAACGATTTATAACATATGTAGTAATTCTAGTTTTAATATACTAATATTAATTATTAATATAATTACTATACTAGTATTAATTATTAATATAATTAATATAACGTGATATACTGCCATAAAACAAGTCGTTAATAATCTCAAAACAACTGCTTTCGATAAATTTCCAAAAAATGAAATTCTTGAAGAATTGAACTAATCAAATATTCCCGTTAAACCATCGAGTTACTCTCGCATGTCATTTCACCAAAGTGTGTTGAAACTTTTTCAAAACAATCGATAACGCTCTGCTGAAGTGGAACGATTCTCATAAAATTCATTCTTCAACTGCTCATACTCTTTTTACGACTCCGCGGCTATGGAAAGATCTATAAAGTTCGAGATCGCTGTAAACTTTATGAACGGTGCAACCGATAGATCGTAACCTTAATTGTGAAAGAATACAGGCAACAATGTGCCAACCGATCTTAATCGCTTGAAACTTTTGATCGAGATGACGATTCCAATTTTGGATGTTTGGATGTTTGTTGAAAGAAACTTTGCAATCTTATTTTAATCTCGACATCAAACAGGAATAAGAATTTTTTAACTGAAAGTTCGAAGAATTTCCTCGCTAAATATCAAATAGCTAAAATATCAAAAGCTGACGCGCAATAATTTGTTTGATTTTTTATTGGTCAATCGATATCGCGATTCGGAAAAGTATATTTTTCTAAAGAGACGAACAACAGAATTAAACAGTATTTTGTTAATCAAAGAAACGACGAAAGACAAACTCGTTTAGAATGATAGTCGAGACAAAATTCGGAAGACGATTGATTACGTCTCATCGATTAATGTGTAGAAAAATAAACGATTTCGTTTTAAAGATAATCGTGAGATCTCAAAAGAGAATAAATCTTATTTCAAACATTTTTTCTGGATGACGAACAATTGGATAGATTCAAATGGCCTATATATTTAACAGCAATAGATGCAAAATTCCGAAATATTATTTTTAATATAAATATTACATCTTTGTATTTAACACATTTACTGCGAGTGCCATGTATATACCATCATAAATGAAAATATCCATCAACACTAGAATAACAGTATCAAAATATTCCACATAAATTATAAATCCTTATAATTTAAATGACATATAATTATGTTTCTGTTCAAACAGACAAACAAAGTAACATTACTAAATATTGCACTTGTCAGTCATTAAAACAATAAAATTATTCGATTATTCATAAAATTTCTATATACATGCAACGTCCCTCCGGGAAAGTGTTCATCTGAATCTACGAGCTATTAAAAAAATCCTCCTCACGTTAGGCACCTTTTAATAAATGGAGGGCATATATTTAATAAATAGGCACGTTGGCTATCAGGTCAAGTCACGTTTGGTTCTAAATTTCAAGATAATGAAATCGAAGAACCCGTAATATTATGACAAACTATCTCTTGGTCCTGATTCACACAGACGATTTCGAGTTCACGCGTGTTTCGATTCGGTGCACGTTGCGCAGATTGCACGGCGAACGAAAATTCTTAGCTCACCGCTCGGCGAACGTCACGGCGAAAAGTATAACGCGTCAGAGAACTTATTTCGCGTGGAGGAACTTGTATTGCACTTGGTGAATCGCACGGTGACACTGAACAGCTGGCTCGCGGTGTCAGAGGTTTCCTCTGCGTAAATATCGCGGAAATATGTCATCCGTGAACGGCGCTCGTGACACTTAATTGCTCACCTCCAATTAACCCCCTAACGCGTGGCTCCATTTTCTGCGCGCAATCACATCCCTTCACGTCCTCCTTCTTTTTCCTTTTTTTTTTATTAAATTCGCAGTGTTCGAATGCTCAGACGCGTTCATTCGTCCGCTTTTCATTCGTAACCTATTTCAAGTTGAATTCTGACTTACGCCTCTCTCTCTCTCTCTCTCTCTCTCTCTCTCTTTTCCATCGTTCGTTTGGCACATTTCGTATTCGTCCATTTTCTCTCTTTCTTTTACGTTTCATCGAAGAGAAGAGTCTGATTATTGATATATTGATGTACTTTACTGAATTTGCGCACGTTGATCCTGCATGGTTATTTATTAATATTGGGAAATGGGAAATAAAAGAGGAATTAAGGGAGATAAAAATGGATAAAGTTTTTGCGAATTTTTTGTCACAAGTAATTGCTAAGTAAGAAGTTGCAATTATTGTTTTCTTTAAATCACGTTGGAGTTATTTATCATTATTTTAGAACCTCGTTTTTTAGAATATCGATCACCGGCCGCCATCGCTGCAATGGACCGGAAGATACGAAGTAAAAAGTTCCTATTGATTAACGAATAAAAATGTAAAATGTACAATGTGTAATGCAGCGCACAATTTCTTCCCTGTTCCAATCGTTTAATTATTCGCAAACACTTAATGACTGATATTTTTATTTGCGAATTCTTTTCATTTTAGATATTTCAGTGTTTTCCATAAACATTACGACTTGGGAAAAAGTTAAAGTATGAAGCTAAAAGCCACATTTATGTATAAATCTCATTTAATAAAAAATTTCTAGAAACTCCATTTTTGAATTCACCCTCTTTAAGAATATGATAACTGTTTCATTTGAAATCTATTAAAATGTACATGTATTCAACACAGATTTTTTTAAAAAATTAGCGTAGATCAAGAAATTACAGAAGCAAACGTACAACTCGAGGTATCAATCAATACTTTCAAGTCATTATCTGACGCAAACAGAAAGATTCTAATTAATTTATAAAAGCCAAGGGAAAAAAAAGCAATCGATCGCCAAAGCTTTAATTAAAAAACGTTTATTAATTAACTAATTACGTTTAAAAACGTCCCCCCGGCGATAAACGGAAATAAGCAACCGATCGAAGAGACGCGGATTCCTTTCTCCCACCGAGAAAGCTGACAATCACCAGATCGCGCGAGGGAGAAAGGCGTCGTTCGCACCGCGGCGGAAGAGTGATAACAAAAGGGAGAGCATCCGCCGGGGTGTCGGGGCAACAAAGACAAATTAACTGGCGCAAGTAGAAAAGTTTTAATTGCATTCGGCCACCGAATCGACTCGATGCTTTGACGTCCTCGACTTTTCTCCCCCTCGACTTTTCGTTCCTGGCTTCCGCAAGTGTCTCCGCGCCCGCGACCGAGCTCCCTCCTCGATTAGTATAGCCGCGTTCTCTTTCGCCAGCTCGAGAAGAGATCGAGAAGAGATCGAAAAGAAAAAGGAAGACGAGAAGAGGGAAAGGGGAGGATCGAGCTTCGACTTTGAGTCGAAAACTTCGTAGACTGCGAAACGCCGACCTCGAGGTAGCAAACGACAAATGGCAAGGGCGAGGAGCGATCTTTCATTTTTTCTTTCTTTCTTTTCTTTTTTTCATTCGCTGTTTCGCGAAACGTCCGCGCTGCAGGAGCCGCGCTAACGACTCTTTAAGAGCCAGGCTCGTTAAATGGATTTACTTCGAGAAATGCCGAGTCCGGTGATCTCCGGCGACGCGCTAATTCCAATATCTTCGAGTCCTTTGGCTCGCTTCGACGGTCGTGCACCCGCGTTGAATGCCCCCGGGAGTGATCGATACGCGTTTCAGCTGGAAGGGGATTGATCTCGAATAACAAATCTGACCGTTTCATCATCCAGGGAGCGAGATTTTCTTTTCTGTGATTAAATGTTCAACAACGAGCGTTTGCGTTTGTTTGTGGTAAACGACGCTTGGTAAAGAAAGACGTGTGCGTATTCGAAAGACATACGCGTGTCGTGTATTACAATTTGCCTTCGATTTTTAAAGGAAGGTAGTAAACTTCCAAGTATTGATAAAAAAAAAAAATAACAAATAAACTCGATTAGGAATTTAATACATTGTATCAAATAAGTATATTGGACAAGAAAAGTTATTAAATAAATCAATAATAAGATATTTGCTCAAATCAAATTTTCTATTTATCAACACTGAACAGAATTAACAGAATTAACAATATAGCAATAAGAATGTTTTGGAGCAACGAATGAAATAATTGTGTCAAATAAAGATAACATTTGGTCAATAGTCTTATAATATAATCATTATTTAAAACTTTTGTTACTAAGTTGTATGTTCTCCTCTCTGTATTTTATAATTTTCGTCAAGGAACAAAATAATGATATTAAGTACAATTTTCAATGACCAATAACGATCAACATTTCATCACGCAATTCTTCCCAATCCATGTCTATGTTATAAAATTCTTAACAAAATTCCAAGAATTCGCTTAATATTTTTTTATCATCATGTTGTTTTATAATCATATGAAATTGAATCGTTTCCTCATTCGATATCCTGATATTGATGATCACATGAATAAATTTCTTATAATATTCAATATATTTCTTTAGAAAAATTTCGGCAATAGAACATAAAACTGCGTTATCGTGCCGAAATGTTCAATCATCTTCCAAATTTTCTTCAAAAATTCGATACATTATGAATAATAAAATTGGCATAAATTGGCACGAATATTGTGAGTAAAAATGAATATTATGGCGAAGAACGAAGAAATACATTCGAAGAAATTAAAAATATTTTGCGGAATTTAATTACTTCAATTACTTCGTACATTGTAATGTATTTTTAAGAGATTCAGAGAGATAGTCCGACTGTTTTAATGTTTTTAACGTAAGATTAAATCATTTAGAGTCTGGACTGCAAGTTTTTATGAATTTATGGGAAATCAGAAGTTACGAAAATGCGCAGAACGCACGTGGCAAATGCAAAAATATGTAGATGTACAAAACATCGAAAGGAAATAAATTTTATTTCTCCAATCACGCCCATGAAAATTTAAAAGTGCAAAAATATGTAGATAGATGTAGGAAACATCGGAAGTAAATGAAATAAATTTTATTTTTCTAATCACGCGCCCATGAAAATTTAAAAAGCACGCAAACATTTTACAACATCCATGACAACTACATTTTTCTCGATAATATATCTGTAACATTTTTGAAACGCGTATCCGACACGGCGACAAGTATCAAAAAATTTGCCGAACTCTTTCGCCGATAATTCCCTCGGAGGGAACGTCCTTCTTTCGAGAAGAAAGAAACCGCAGATACGCAACTCTGGAAACGAATCTACGAATCATTAAAACGGCCAGTCGGCGGACAGATACAAAGGGGGAAAGAAATCGGTAATTTTCCGCTTGGAGAATGAACCAATGGAATCAGTCAATCGAGCTAAAGTGCAGGGGCTCTTTGTGCGAAAGTAAAATTTCATTCGCCGCGGTGAAAGAAGGCTCCGTTCCTGGAAGACGACAAATCCAATTAAACCTCGGCGGAGGGAACAAAGAAGCCCAGCGTAAGAAGAGGAAATGAACTTTAACTACTTTCTGGACGGCATTATGGAGCTCGGTATCGCGAGACGCCACGCGTACGAAACGCATAGATTAGGAAAGATGGCCAGTGTCACTTCTTGTTTTATATCTTGTTTTATAGGTTAGTTTTCGTCGATACGTGAGTTGATAATAAAGATTTGGTCACCCAAATACAGGATGATCACTGAAAGACTGAATGATATAAAACAAAAATAACTTTTACAAGACACGTGTTCTTTTAATTTTTTATCATTTTTTATCTGGAAATATAATTAATGGATTTTTTTCAGTATTATGTGTGAATTTTTATTAGTTAAAATTTTTTTTATGAATTTTTCAAACCCTTCAGTTTTTCAGTGGCCACTCTATATAATTTGACGTGGTTTGACGTAATTTGACGCGATAGAGGTGTTCTAACAAAATCGTAATTCGACAAGAGTAACGTGTAAGAATCTCACGAATCTCACCGTATGTCAGTGCATAGAAGTTTAAGACAGTTGTGCAAGTACAGAAGAAATATCACACACGAAATTACATTGAAAGACTACATCGAGCAAACGACAAGCTAAGAGACGTTACGAGACGAGCGACATTGTTTGCCACTGGAATGCATAATTTGTTCTCACTTGTAGATTGAGAACTAATAGTGTAAAACGTTGAAAATTTCTACTCGAAACGACGTGCTAAAATTGTATTCATTCAATTAATAAAATAATTCTCAATCTCTTATTGTGTATTCAACGAGCCAATTGACTCATAAATCAGTTTCCAACTTTAAACCAAAAATTATTCCTTCTTCTTTTCTTTTTTCTATATATATATTTTCACGAGATTCGCTAAACCATTGTTCTTTTGACGGAAGAAATAAAACAGGGACTGCCGAAGAAGACGAAATCAGCAACGAATGGAAGAAAATACAGGCGACGTTCGACGCAGTTTGCGAAAGTTTGTCGCTGAATCCTCCGTTTAAATTTCGCGACGAGCGTTTCGCAAATGGTCGAGTATCACGGTGACGTCTCCCCACGTAGTTGGCCACGTCGATTTCTATGCGCTGAGAATAGCGCGGTAACGACCGTCGGTGAACTTCCAATCGAATCCAGCGATTCGGGAACTGGCGGAACGACGTCGTGGCGTCGCGTTTGAAAATTCAACGGCGTCAAAGCGCCGCCGTCGCCTACGAAAAAGGAGAGCTCGGGTCACAGAGAAAAAGCAATTTGCCAGTTGTCACGGTGAATTCCTACGGCTTCTCATTTACAAAACCAAGGCTGCACCGTTGCTTCGAACGGTACCGAAACTACTTTTCTATTTCGTTTCGCTTTTTATTTTTCGTGTTTCCTCTCCCTCTCTCTCTCCCTCTCTCCCTTTCGTTCGAATTTCCATTCGATTGGAAAGTTTTTCAATCTCGTTGCACGGTGTATCGTCAATGGGTGTTAAATACCGTTAGGATCGTTCACGGGGTCACTCTACACACACATGTTGCGAACGATGTTTCCATTTATTAAAAGACGCTTGACAGAATTTAAAGAACGTGAAGAAGTGGTAGTTCGTTGTGGTAGACGAGCTGACTAAAGATGAAAAAATGCGAAATGTAATTGTAATTACAATTACAATAATTATAATTTAATGTTTAGTATGTGAAACGAGTCTCTGTCTAAATACAATTTTTTTTAATTGTCCATGAAAACTTTTATTAATTATAACTTTTTTTAAATTGTAATCCAGATTTCTTTAAACATATTTGGAAGACATTTCATAAATAGGTACTCTTTACATGATATATCATGATATAGTAATACACTGTTGATTCTTTTTAATTGTCCAGGAAAACTTTTATTAATTACATCTTTTTTTAAATTGTAATTCATATTTCTTTGAACACACTTGGAAGACATTTCATAAATAGGTACTCTTTACATGATATATTATTATCATATAGTAACACACTGTTGATTCTTTTTTACTGTTCAGGGAAACTTTTATTAGTTTCAGAGAGAACTTATCAACTCTCATTAATCGTATTTTTTTTTAAATTGTAATTATTATTAAATTTCAAATTGTAATAATAATTTTTAAACTAATAAGTGTGTTTTTTAAACACGTTCGGGAGACGTTTCATAAATAGGTACTCTTTGTATAATATATTATTAGAATTCTTTTTAATTGTTCAGGACTGTACAATATTTGAACGAGACGCTCGTGAAAAGCGTGAAATAGTCAGAAATATGTGAAAATTAAAAGTTTTTCTCCAAGTCGCGAGTGTTGGCGCCCAGATAGTAGGGAAATTAAGATTTGTCTGCGAAAAACGACAATCTTTTCTGAGGACCTCTTGTCGGAAAGAACGTTTAATATCGTTCAATGATGCTCGTACATACTTTCGCTGTAAAAGATGATCTCTCAGTGACTAACGACAATATTAATCGGACAGTCACGGAGAAATTGTACCCTGCAGCTAATCTTCTCCCGTGCTTCTGTCGAGTCGGTCCCGTTTAACTTCCATAAGCCATTTAGGAGTAAGACGAAGTTCGCAACATCTTCCGACTCGAACGTGCAGACGCGTTTCCCATGCGCAAAGACAAAGTCCAGACCAGCCACTTGTCTGTCACTCAGTCAAATTTTACGGAAGAAAATGCAAATGAACGTGACACACGAAATCAAATTTTCTCCTGTTTCAGTGGGAAAATGTTCGGTTGCAAGTCGATTTTTAATCGTTGAACGTCAAATAAAATAAATAAGATAGTAATAAAATTCTTCAAACAGTGAATTTAATACGATTTTACTATCAATTTTCCAATTTTCACCCTCTTCAATCTATTACGATTATTCCTCTAACATCTCGACGACGTTTATAATTCTTAATCCGCTAGAAATCGATAATTAATTAAGAGATAATTACACGATAATCAGGAATAAACACTTTCAACCCCTGACTCTGCATAATTGTTTCTTTATCTCCCAACCAATGTTATCTTTTAATTTCACACAATGTTCTCCTTAATATCTTCCCCTTTCGCCAGCTTATTTTCAGTTAACTGATAATTGCATTGTGGAATTTTTATAAAGATGATAATTGAGAGAGTAGAACTCAGAAATATGTTTCGCCTACTATTTCCATTATAGAATTAATGCAAATAATCCTCTTTTTTTTTAGCATCATGGGATTATTAAAAATTATAATATATACAAGTCATAGAATAATTATAACACAATATTCTACTCTCATGAGACTATCGTTTCATTTATTTCAGTAACTGCTAAAATGATTTTCAACTAATATTTATTCTTTGCTTCGTGTATTATTCCACTTTAACATTTTAATAGTATAAATTTTTACAGTACGTTCGAAGTACCTTTTTACGTTACTCAAATTATTTTAAAATTAGGTAATTAGAACTGCATGGTTAAAGTCGCTGAATTGGTTTTCCAAGTATCAGGAGAATACTAGAAAAATATTAGACTCAAATCAACCAATCGCTAATTTTCGTTGCATTAGCGTTGCACCTGAAGAGGCCCGATTTTCTAGATTACCCCCGCTAAAATCACTTTCAATGATAAAATATCAAAATGGGAAAATTGATTTTTTTTATCAAATGTCGCCTAGATGCCCAATCCGGTCAACTGTGTACCGATTAAATCAGACAAATACCGCACGATGTACGTAATCGCAAGCTTCAAACGGATTGAAGATCTCGCACTTACACAGATTCTTGCCTAGCACGTGCACAGTCAAAGATCCTGCATTTCCCAAAATCGCTACTTTGGCACAAACAATCGCTTCGGTTCCTCGATCACTCGTCGCGTCCGCTTCAGCTCTCGTTCGCGCGATAATTACACGCCGCGGCGTAATCACATGCCTACGCGGGTTCAAGTTCGATTGAAGTTTCAAGTCGACAAACGGTTCGATAAAGTAGCTAATCGAGTCTTTGACATCGGCCACTGTGTGAACCGGGGAACGGACGATTCAATCGGGCTTTACACGCTAAGAACACGACCGCAGTCGCGATCATTCACGTAAAGGCGGGGTGGAGGTAAGAAGGATTATCACGAAATTTATGGCAACCGACGCAAATCCAATTATAGCCCGTGGAGCACGACCGGGCTCCTAAGAGGATATATTATAGTTCGCTCTTCGGTATGGGCCTGAGCCTGCTGCAGCAGCCTCTCTTTCCCTCTCTCTCTCTCTCTCTCTCTCTCTCTCTCTCTCTCTCTCTCTCTCTCTCTCTCAAAGATCTATTTAGCGGCGTCCGGGACCGAGCAAGTTTCGCGAGCGTCCTCGAAACTCGCGAAATCGCCAAGTTTCGTCCGTCGTTTACGCGGCCCAGTTCGATCCCAAAAGCCACCGTGAACCTGGCCCGTGCTTTGTTATCTGCTTTATCAAAACCTCCAAGTGGCGAACGCTGCTCTCTCTTTCTCTCTCTCTCCCAAACCGCGTGTGCCTTCGAGACTCGCTCGTTACTTCGCTACAATCTCTCTCTCTCTCTCTCTCTCTCTCTCTTTATATATATATATATATATATATATATATATATATATATATATTTTATTTCTCTTTCGTTGTATCAGATGTATAAATATGCGTACTGTTCCAATTGTTGCAGCAAATTTCCAGAACCCAGATGAATATTGAGAAAAGGTAATTTGTTTTTCGAGGAATTTCTTGCAACGCACACGTTCTATTATATTGGACGAATATTTGCTTGAATAATCTTTAGTTTTTAGCAAAAGGTGTAAAGTAGACTTGCAAAGATCATTTCAACGTCGTGTGGGTTCATTCATTTTGACATCAGCAAAAACATAGCAAGAGCAAAACTATATAATGCCATTCGGGAAACTCAAGATGATCTTGACTCTTTATCGAAAAAAATTTCCCTGGCAGTTTTTGGTACTGCATTTCTTATAGTATATACTAAGAACAGATTAATTTCTGTGCGAGACATTTTTTTATCACAGCATTGGAAAAGTCGCGGCAATAGTTACAATAGTAAAATTAGTTGTGTATAGAAGAATGCATTTATTTGCATATTTATTCGTTATACAGAATATATTTGGTTATAGATGGGAACTTTCATGAAAATAAATCGAAAATGTTGTTCCAATAGGTCATACGACAATGTTGTTTACTACTACCTGTTAGCAGATGTAAAACTCATTTTAGAGAAAGCGCTGAAAATATCGACCGTTTTGTTGCAAAGAGGATTTGCATTTGTGATGAAATCAGAGTCCACGCTCACAACTTTAGAGGAAATGATACTATCAAAATTCAAGATTCCGAGACACAAGTGATATGGATGACGACAATTGGAATTTTTGTAATTAAACGTAATTATGTAATTAAACTCATACTGTTTCTATATTTCTGATATTTTTAGAAGCCCCCACAAAGGGAGAAGTAATTGAAAACGGCAAGTTGGCAATACTACACGATGAGATAAATAAATATTTTATTAATAGCATGACTATTTAATCAACTAATTAATGATAATTTAATGATATTTATTTAGAAATTTTTAGAAATTATATCTCTCAGAAAAATGTATGAGAAAATTTGTTGTATAGATATGTACATGTATTTTTAAAATAGCTAACTTTGATAGGCCAATTACAGATATTTATATAAATTTATATCTTTATGAAGATATAGAGAAATCTGATTAAAAATTTGTCTACATACTTTGCTAAATATGTTTGCAACTCGGTTGCAACAACAAGTCTGATTATTTTCATGAGAGTGTATTCTACAAACAGCACTACGAAGTAATTAGTGTCCCTCTTCTTCACAATAATATAATATAGTACAAATATAAATGTAAATGTAATAATAAATTCCAATAACATACAATAATGACACATATTGTAATAATATAATAATAATATTATAATAATTAACCTCTTGCGCTGGAATGACGTGCCACGCACGTCGAGAATTTTTTATCCCAAAATTGCAACATTTTCTCAGTTTTATGTATATTTAAGTATAATCTAGGTGAAGCAAATAATAAATTTATTACTTCTCAATAATTTCTAACCAGTGATATCATACTAACGAGTTCAAAAAGAAAGCGACAAATTATTGTATACGGTTTGGTCACTCGTTATGGTCCGCAATCAGTTGCCAGCGCAAATGGTTAATTGATATAAAGAGACTCGAACTTTAGAAACATAAAAACTAAAAAAATCAAACCTTGTTATCACCTCCAAAACAAAAAAAAAAAAGGAAAAAATTTTTTATCGTTCCGCTAATAACGAAAGCATTCGAGGCAGTCGCCTGTTAGGCGCAGTACATCGAAAACGATACCAGAACAAGCGTAATAAAAATCAACTGGCTGCGCGAGACATCCGAGAGGCACGGCGGGAAAGACATACGGAAAAGATCCAATAATCCCTACTCGATTTCCCGGTGGCTGTTTATCTGTATGGTCTCGCCTCGAGCCTCGAGCCGTTCGACAACACGGGAACGGCCTTATGTCCAGGCACGTAACAAATCTGGCGCGATTAAAGCGGACGGAATCCGGTGGACGAGCGCGTGGAACAATCGGCCCGCGTTGCGCAGAATGCAGCCGTATTTAAAGTATCGGAAAAGCACTTCCCCCCGTTCGGTGAACGCTATTCAATCGACGCGGCACGATCAGAGCCTACTTTCGTTCCCAATTCCCGATATATCGTTTCCATCTGTCACCGACTGCTTCGAATAAATCGACGGATTGCCTCGTGGAATTCTGCGCGCTCGATATAGAGAAGGTAAAAAGAAGGTGTAGAGGGGAGGAAAGACTTGGTTTTCGCCCAGCGACGAAGATGTCTTGTCGATCTCGTCGATACATTCGAAAAACGGATTACTGGATCGTTAACAATCAGCCAATTCGCGTTGCCTCGTTTTTAACTCTCCTCTCTTCGTCTCTTCGTCTTTTCACTTTCAAAATTGAAATTGCCGCCCCGACTGTCTAATTGTTCTACGAATACACTTGGAATACTTCTAGAGAAAAAACTGCACGACTTGTACCCCCCAGTACGATTCGTCTCACTGAAAGGCCCAGAAGCAACTGTTCCGACTAGGAAATGAAGACGACTTTTTTGCCATAAAATTGTATTGATATGCAAACATTTAAATCGACACAAAACAAATTATAGGCGCGATCGCTCAGTACCAGACAACGCCACGCCCCCTCACGAATCACGTGACTCAAATCAACCAATCGCTAATTTTCGTTGCGTTAGCATTGCACCTGAAGAGGCCCAATTTTTTGGGTTACCCCCGCTAAAATTACTTTCAGTGATAATAAGACTCTTCTCACTGGTCCCTTCTGTTTTAAATATTCCATCATTTTCTAAATATTCCATTGGAAATTTACGGTGATTTTATCTTCGATCGCGGAAAAAGACGTCGCAGTTAGTCACGTACGTGCATATGGAATAAAGTCCTCACACGAACTTGGAATTGATATAGGCTGTCGGATCTTCACTCAACGATCAAGGATCAAATCAGGATCAAATGTAACGTGAAATACGTAACAGTTTTTAACGCATAAAGAAAACAATTTTCAAAGTTTCTCACTGAAGAATTAAAAACCAATTATACGTTACGTGCATGTGCGTTCGGTGGGAGTTGATTTTAATCGACGATCGTATCGAAGAGATTAAAGTTAATACGACTTGATTCTCATGACGTCTGTCGCTGAATTCTGATGCTTAATCTGTTGTGATTTCTGTACGATTTCTCGAACCTCTCGGCGATACTTGACTTCATAATCCATGAGAGATCGATGTAATTCCATGATAATTTTTAGAAATAAAAATTTCCAAGTCTTGACTCTCGCCTGTATCAAGTTATATGAAAAACTAGGAACCCTCGATGATCCGACACTGAGTAAATGTAGCTTCAACATTTTAATTAAAAACATTTATTTCTTGTTTCTTAACGGCTTATTTAATGGTATAGACAGATTATAGATTATAATAGTATAGTGAGTAGAAAATTTTAGAATAGAACTATTGAAATACTTGGAAATTTTAACAACTTAACATAACGCGAGAGTTGTTCTATGATTTGGTAAATTTTTGCAAAATAAAGACTCAATTACGAGACTCGTACCGTGTTTAATTAATCTTTTGTCATTTTGAGGGTTTCTGCACAACTTGGTCCAATTATTCCTTCATCTTCTAGCTAACAACATTTTGCAATTTCATGTAACATTCTCTGTAATATACTTTTCCTAGACAATCTTATTCTTGGCTAACTGATAATTAAATCACAGGTAAAAACAATCAACTCTTAACTATTGTACTATCGTTGAGTTGATTTAAGACTATTAAATTATTTGATTTCGGAATTTTTAATTAAACTGAATTGAATTTTATTATTAATTTCTATCACAGATGATACATTTAAATTCTAAAGTACTTTAAATCTAGAAAGCTACGCTATAATTTGTCATTTACAACTTATATGTATATAATAACTTATAAATTTCTGTGTTATACAAAATATAGAGATTAAATATAAATAATATTTATTTAATGATAATACTGGTGATTAACAATAAATAATTAAACAAGATAATGAATGATACTCATTAACAACTAATATACGCGGTCACAATTGAAATAAACTCTTTTTTAACAACCGAATCAACTCTTTTCACAACTCAAATCGACTCTGTTTTTACACACGCTCAACTCCCTACTTGGGGAGTTGAACGCGACTAAAAGATACAATAACTACAAGTGTAGGTTATAACTTAAGAACGACCTACGATACTTCAATAATTTATACATCGTCTGTAATTAAACAACGAAAGTATCGATTAAAAGAATAGGATTCTCTGGTTCGTCTTGTTACACACGGTGTCCAACAGAGACTCTCCGTTAAACATTTCCGTTGCTGTTAACAACACGGGGAAATGCTTCCTTTTTACCTTCCTTCTGCGTAAGCAAGAAGAGAGGAATGGAAATACGTTTGATGGAAAAGGCGGCCGCGGACCAATGGAAACCGCTCCAAAACTGAATATCTTCAGCGAGCTAGTTCGATCGTAATTACACGAAGGCGCGTACGATGACGGAATTGGACCGCGCGGATCGCGCGAATATCGATTTCACCAGTGCGTTTCAGTAGAATTCGATTTGACAAACGCGGCTCAAAGGCGAGACGCGGCTTTTTGCTTCAGCTTGCGGATCCTCTTTGGGCTTTATCGGAGCCCGGCCCTATCGCTGGAAATTTATCGAAATCGGCAACTCCTAGCTCCCGCTTTTTAATTAATTCCAGCAACAAACACCAGCCTCCCCCTATATCGCGACTCCCTTCGCGAAATTTCCCGAATATTTCTTGCGAAAGTTATCGGAAAGTTTTCGCGTTGTTTCTAGAATCCGAGGTTTCAACTCCCCCTCCCCTAACCCCCCACGAAATCGTTGTTAATCATGGAGTTCTTATGAAAGGAAAATTCGTCGAACGAATAAGTCAAATAGCGTTAAAATAAAGAGCTCGAGCTAGTATTCGAAATAACGAGACGTATCCAGTTATTGGAATTTCGGACAATGAAACAGTAACAGAAGTTTAAATAGCGAGCAAGAAGCGAATTAAGAATGCATTCACCTTTAAATATATACCTTTTCATTCAATATAGATATTGTTGAACAAGTTCGTTGAATTTTTATGATAAGTGATTATTTTAAATATATTTTGAATTATCTGTATGATATTCTAAACACTCAAAAGATTGAGGAAGTTGTTAATTTATTTCAATATTTCGGAATTTTTTTTTGGTTTCTTTTTTTAGCATCTGTATCTGAACTAATCTTGTATTTTACTAATTTCTGTTTGTAATCATGAAAAACACGTCAAATGATCATATAAAATAGTTTAGTACAAAATTATTACTAAATAATTATTAAACATTTGGATAAAGAGGTATTCAAATAATGAGAAATGTTTTGCTGCATTTTCTTTGTGTAAAAAATTTTCAAACGTTCATTTATTACCTTATACGTGTTTAAATTACATATTGAAAGGTTTTCATTGTTATACGTGACGAACTGTACGATTTTAACTGTAAAAAACATTTATAATGAACTGAATGTAAAAAGAATCAAAAGAATCAAATTCAGATATTACAAACGCGCGCGAATATAAATTTAAAATAATTTAAGTTTAGTAGGTAAGTTTAAGATGGTTTAATTTTGAGGTTAGGTACTCAAAAGAAAGTATGGCTTCCTTGTTCAATACTGGGTCACTTTGACTCAACTTTACGATAATATAATTATATATATGTTTTTATGTTCATGTTCTTGTTAGTATATTCTGATCATTGTTAGACAATATTTAGAACTATATATAGATATAACGAAAATTTGGATACAAGTTTAATTATAATGAATTAAATTACTTTGTCTAGCTTCACGTAGTTTGTAACTCTAGACTTAACACGTTCGCGGACAGTAAAAATTTCGTCGAGCAGCAAAAAGAGACAGGTGATTTATTTTTAAACTAATTGTGATATCTAAATTTTTATTAGTGCTCGGAATATCACATTTTAATAGCTATACATAATGAATGATATATAGCATCCACGTCGATACAGATCAAATTCCTGTCACGATGATAAATGCTATAGCATTCACGTTCGCGAACGTGTTAAGTCCAAGATTAACGTCTTGTAGCCGATGATTTCGCAGCTGCTGAGATCGTTCTTAAACGAGAAACTCGCCTAACTAAACAGATCGCAATTAAAGCTACTATCAGTTAACGCCGCATGAAACCCGCGACGTAATTCAGACCAACGATCGTTTCGACAAACATTATCCACATTTACGAGATGATTTTACTGTGCGCTCAATACAAGTTGAATTTCTCTCTCTCTCTCTCTCTCTCTCTCTCTCTTTCTGTGTGCATCAAATGAATTTTGTTATGTACCTTGCAGTCAAAGACGCGGGAACCAGTTTCGTGCCGAAAATCATCACGTAATTTCCTGCACAATTAGACGTCCCATTTATTTCGCAAATTTCTCTTTAATCATAGCTTGGCAATTCACGAATTTTCTGCACGATAATTTTATCAAAACGATTTCTGTCTACGCGACGAAATAATTATTACACTGGGGGTATTGCCAAATTCAAACGTCGAACGACTCTGAACACACTTTGAACACGCTCTATCATAGAGTAAAGAAACAAGCGAATCTTCTTCTCAGTTCATCGATTTTCCATCCACTCTCGGAACACTCTAGTTTAACTATTTAACGTCAAACGCGAGATCTCTGCGTAAAATATATCTCGGGGCAAATTTCGTCGCAGAAATACCACGCGAACGGGGAACAAACGGCGGGTAAAACGCACCAGCCCACCAGGTCTATATAATCCATCATCGGTTAATTGCAGCGGTGGTGTACGGTGCGACGCGCTTCGAATCGTAACAGTTCGTAAAACCTCGTCGCATCGATACAAAGGGGTAGAGGGGAGGGAAGAGAAGAGGCCGAAGGGATAAAAAAAAAAAAAAAAAAAAATACGGTGTCGGTAAAGTTTGATGGCGCTAGCGAGAGTCAGTGGGGGAGTGGGGGTGGAGGGTGGATTCGCGCGTGTTATATAGACCGTGATACGCTTCAACAAGCACGGCAGCCACTAATTAACCCAGTCTTTAATTACTGCCGGCGCTTAGCATCTCGACCGCGGATGTTCGCCGCGTGAAATCGGCTGGAATGATGCCGGTCGCGGCATTACACCCTTCTCCTCCTCCTCCACGCGTCGTCATGGCGTAGAAAAGAACGCACTGGCTGCGGCAAGGCGAAGATAAAGCAGAGGATGCGTCCTTTTTGGGCTCCGTGTACGATGAAACGTAAGTAGATAGAAGGATTTTGTTGAGAATATCATTACGTTCTCTCTTTCTCTTTTATCACTTGCCCAATTCTTTTCTAATTCCTGGCATATCGTTTCGAGAAGCATCGACTTTCCTTTGTGCGCGTAACTTGCAAACTACCTAACAGTCAAGACTCCAGTTTGTCCATAATTTGAATGTATAGTTTTCGTGAACAAATATTCAAAAAGAATGTATCAACATTTGTTTGGAAAAACATAAGGAATTGCAAGGAATACGGTTTACTTTTAAATATATTCTTTAAAGAAATGTTTTTCGTTTTTGCAAAATGGTATACACTATTAAATTCGTCGTTAAAAAACCACTAATTTCGTCAATTTACACGAAAACTGTATCCTCGATAACATCCGAGATATTTGGAAATATCACTCCAACTTTGAGGTTTGAGAAGAAAATAAGTGTCAAATATTTTTTTTGAAAACTATGTTTGTGTCACGTTTCATCAAAATTATGACTGTCAGTTCGGTATCTTCTCGGGTTGTAACTCGGGATTTTTCAACTGATACGAGATGAAATCTCGGGTTAAACGCCGTGTCGGTCAAGAAACCGAAATAAAATTCAGTCTCGTCTCCAACAGCCACTTGATGCAACATTATTTTTTAATTAAAAAAAAAAAAGAGAAAAGAAGAAAGGAACAAAAGTTCTCGCAGCTATTGTATCTCACCGCAACCGCAACGTCAGAAAGAAAAAGCAGAAACTGAATAATGCAAATTGCAACGGGAATTGCAAATGAGCTGCTGTATTAGCGCAAAATTAAAAATCGCTTTTTAAACTCGCCGAGCAACCTTCCCCCGCTGGCAAACACCGCGAACAAATTTCGAGACTTCTTATCTCCCGGCGGCGAGGTTATAAACGCGCGTTTTATTTCAGACGAAATCTCTCCTCGAGACGAGAGATCGAAACCCGCCGGATGGAAAGTCGTTTCGAAAAACTCTCTGACACGTTCCGCGGAGAGAAGATCGTAAATATCGATGAACGAGCGTGACGCCACTGGCCGGTGTGGTATTAGTATAGTGCCGTTGCGTATCGATCGCTGATCCCGCGGAACGGATTACCGTCAGATAACGAGGTTAACAATAATCGATCTTTCGCCTTGACGGCGATTCCTCCCTTCAATTTGCAGCGGCCGACAGCGACAGAGCGTGGCGCGTGAATATGCAAATGAAAAAAGTTTCGACGCAACGGAGGGAGGGGGAGCAGTTTCTTCTCTCTGGTTCGTTCGGCCATTGTCGAGCGGGCTTGGGGAACTCTTAAAGGAGGAAATGTTGAAACGCGGCCACGTTCTCGGTTCACGCTGGTGTAGACGCCGTTAGTTTCCATCACGATCCTTTCCAAAAGTTACGGAATCCTCGAAACTGTATCTCGAGGGAGAATTCCGGCTCTGCGCGTTTCTCCGCTATTTTTTTTCTTTCTTTTTCTATGGGGGACGCCGCCGGATTTATCGCGAAATTAGATTTATTGCGGATTAAAACTGCTCGTTTGATGGTTGTTGTACGAATTAGTGTCGACTATTTGTTACTATGATACTTGCATGTCCAATGAAACACGTTCGAATGTTACGCGTGCGATGTAATCCACGATTTGCAGTTGGAATCGTGTATTAATTATTTTTGTTATCGATAGTATACATGTACGCTCCTGTTCATAAATCACCGGCTACTTGATAAAATAATTTGTATTAAATAAATAAATAAAAATTTGATTACAAATGACACGCATTGTAAAACAAAATTTTAATAATATGAAAGATATATGTTGCAAATTGTATATTAAAGAGATTCTATCAAAAATAATTCCTATATTATCTTTTCACGTGTGAATGTACGTATGTATTCATATATATATATAGTGTAGAGATAATCGTTCGAACTATTCGAATTCTGACAATATTTCTTCCCAAAGTCTCTTCTAATTTCAGACTTTCTTTGATTTTGGACGTACTTCCCTGTTTTTTTTTTTCGTCCAACTTATCCTATAATTTTTTAATTCAAGTCTGGTGTTTGCGAAGAATATTCCATACTTCAAACTTCAACTTGTAAATCCACGTATAATGTGTGTATATTATTAATTTCGCGTTTAGATATTGTTGTAAACTAGATAAATATAGGTAGTAAATAATTCTGTTCAAAAGTATAGTATTATACTTGTACTTATAAAAGTACAGTCAGAAATAATTTTGATTCAAGCAAGGGTGTGATTTAAACGGATTCAGGTTCATCAAACAGATCTCTATTTGATATTTTTATTTTACTACATACTTTTTACCAGAATCCACCCCGTATCATCCTTGAATCGTATCATAATCGAAAACATTGCACGCTACAATGAAGATGAAGTTTTTACATATGAAATTTTTTCCAACACTGGAGAGAACATTAACTATCTCTTCTTTGTTTATAATTTTCTGTTCTCTCGTACCATAAAAACTTGTTAACTACATTCTGTAATCTGTGTGAAGTGCTTGCAATTCCTCGTTGCAACAATCTATGTAAAAAATCTGGAATCTACTGCTGATCTGACTCGTATAAGGATGAACCTTTTTCACGCAATTGCTTCTCATAATTTGGCTAACTCACGGTACTGTTTTGAATGAAATTATGACAATCTATATGAAATACTTTTATAATAAACATAATTAGTAAATATAGTTAAATTGTCACTTTCTATTGGCAATGAAAAATTGGAAAGCAAATTTTACTCTAGTTAGAACGTGTCCTAAAAAAAAATCATCATCTTTGCATTGAAGGAAATTTGCAAAAAATTGCAATTCAGTGTATTCACGATGCTGTACAATCACCGCAGTGTACAATTACACGTACGCGAGTGGTACAGGAGAGTTGCTTAATCGATCGACAATCCGTCGTAAGACTCTTCCAAGCGATAACGGGATCGAGATCACGCAAATTGCCCGCCAACTCGGCCGCACAATCCCGAGATACATTCTAGGAAAGCTAGGAACACGTTCGCGGGGGTGGTAAGGCATCCCCGCGTTCCTCAATCGGTGGTGCAATCAAAACCACCACGCGGAGGATCGCCAGCTTCCTCCGTCGATTTAATTACAACGTCCATCGACCGAATACTCAAACGGCTGAAAATGTTGTTGCAAACATGACGAACGATGCGTCCGACAGAGAGAGAAAAAGAGAAAGGAGGAAGAATTGCACGAAGAGATAAAAGAAGGAAGACAGGCAGAGAGAGAGAGAGAGAGAGAGAGAGAGAGGTTGCCATAAATTGGCGAAACGGCCGGGTCCGAGCAGGGGGCGCCACTCCCCGCCGGTGCTGGCTCGCGCTGATTTAAGGGTCGGAGCAGCGCGTCGGTCGGCGTCGCCGTTGGCGGGCGACTCGCGTCATTATCGTAGTTAACAGGCATTATCGTCTCTAATCAGAAGTATTTATACGATGACCGGATCGCCAGAGGGGCGGCCACACGCGAGGGGGGGAGAACGCGGACGATGGAAACGCGGCCGTCGCCTAGTCGCCACGCCCGTTATTATTTCACCGCGGGGCGCAGTTTGTAAAAGCTACGTGCAGCTGCAATAGCTGCAATACCGTTTGGCCGTCCGCGGGGCCGTTGCAGCTGCGAGTGGTTGCAGTGCAGTAGCAACAGCAACGGTTCGATGACCCCCCCTCCCTCCGCGTTGGATTGCAGCGGCGACGGTCTCGCGCATCGATACGCCTCCATATTCTCTCGACAAAAGTAACGTTGAAACACGTCTGCCTCTCTCCTCTCTCTTTCTCTTTCTCTTTCTCTGTCTTTGTTTTCACCACTTTCCTCTACCTTCCCGTGTCTCTTCTCTTCTCTTCTCTTCTCGGTTTCTATCCGGAAAATTTCCCAGTCAGCTCGAAGCGCGTTAGGGACCGCCGAGGAAAACCAGATAAAGGGAAACGTACAAGTTTCGCAACTCACGATAAACACAACGACCCGTTGGCTCGTGATTTTCGTCCGTTTCGAAACTTCGTGCCGCTTCTTCGAGGAATAAGAAGTGTGGCGGAATAAGAAGGAAGAGCTGATCATTATTTCTTCCATTTCAGCAAATTTTGATAAAGTTGCGAAACAAGAATCTCAAATTTAAGTTAGATTTGAATATTTTCCATTTGTGAATTGTATTTGAAGAACAATCTCAGATCAATATTTTTAGAGGAGCCGATATTTTACCTTTTCATAGTAACTTCTTATTTTAAAAAAAAAACAAGTTTCTATAATATAATAGAATAGTACTTCTACTGAGAAGAGTAACAGGCTTGCGTTTTACCAAAGTTATTGTATCGAGATTATGCTCTGTTCCTTGCGACAAGGTTTTGTAGTTCCAGATGGTACGCTTTTGTTCAGAAGTTTGAAACACTCCTTTTTTTTTTAATACAATACTCGATACGATGAGATATTAATGTCATAAATCAAATATTTATATTTATTTTATTTCTTTCAGCATGCTCTGAACTTCGAGTGAGAGTGTACGTAAAAAAGATTCCTTCTAAGATGTCAAAAGAGTTAAATAAATCATTTCACTCGAAATTTACACGTTCTATCCGTGAGACTATTTCAATTTTTAGAGAATATTCTGTCTAAAGCATATTTTTTTATTTTATAATATTAAATGCTGGATGTTTTAAAAAGGCACCACGGTGATCGCCATAAACGTCAATGTATCAACTACCTCAATTTCATAACTCGAAACTCGCTTTACGACTTGGACAAACAGCGAATTTGCTGCGTGGTTCCGAGAGTTTTTGCTCCGTGTTTTCACGAAGGAAAAATCGTGGTCTCAGGGCAAAGAAGAAAAAACCGGATCGCGGTAGGTTAAATCGAAAATTAGTGTTCTCGCGCGGTGCATGGCGTACGTTCCATAAAACAATTTATCCAGGGAACTGTAAAACGATTGCTGGCAAAAGCGGTGGAAAGATGCCCGGGAAATGCGATTTCGCAGCACGTGATATTCAATGGTCGCTAACGAAATTCTTAATGAAGGGACGACACGGGTCGACTGAATCCTTCTGTTCTCTCTCTCCCTTTTTTTTTTTTAATCAGAACTCGACGACGTGTAAAAAATGGGAGAAGAAAAAAAAAAGTTTGACGAACGTTCGAAATACCACTACATTCTTTTTTCTCTTTTTTCCCTTTCTATCTATCGACCTTTTAAAACGTTCTCCCATCCGTTCTATCGGCAACGACTAAAACAAACTTTTGGAATTTCATTAAAGATAAATCGCGTCCTATCTTCTCCGCTGCACTTTCCATTTTTCCAGGATTCATGGAGCGTGAAGAAAGGCGAGCGCAGAGCGGCGACAGTTAAAAATCCTGTTACCGTCAACGCTGTTCCGCGTTATTCTCGCGAGGACTTTCATTCCACTCCCGCGATTTGTCGCGCTGTTTACTGTCGCATTTAACTTTGACGCCAAAGTAAGTTTGCACTTACTTTGTCGCTGTTATCTCGATATTAGTGTCTCGCGATTATCGATCAGACAGTGGATCGCTCGTACGTGTCGCAATTTCAGAATGCTGGTCTTTTCAAACTTTCCAAAACGATTGACATCTTTCTTTATATCGAAGATTTGTGTGTTCTATTCACAAGTGTCAATAAAAGGCACTCTATTCATATTAGTAAAAGTATGAAACAAATTAATTTTTGTATATTACCAGGAGAGAAATTTTTTTGAGACAAAGAAAGAAATTTTTTTTAAATTTTTTTAAGAAAAGAAAGATAAAGGGAAAACAAAGACAATGAGGTGATTGAGGACCGAGCAGAGAACATGGAATTTTTAGATTGGAAAGAGAAAGCTGATTCTTAGTGCTAGGACATCTATTGATACTTCAAATAAATTATTTGACTGTTTTAAATATTTTACTATTTTCTTATTTTCAAGATGTTTAACTCTCAAATGGATTTCCAATTTTTCTTGAATAGTTGGCGTTTATATTAAATTTGCACCGAGTTGGTAAACAAATTTTCCTTTGCAATGTTGGAAACAATGAGATTGCGGAGGATTACGTAAATTTTTAAACGCTGATGAAAATCAGTATCAATGATATAATTATTAATTGTGCGAGGCTGCGGTGGCCCCAATAATCCATTTAAGGGTTGATTATAAATCTGTTATTTCGTTCGCGTTATATATGCGTTGTAAAGCAAAATACTGAACAAAGTAAAATTTGTCAGAATTTTTCAACAAATGCGAGCTTTTTTAATATACAATATGGCGTTAATACGTTGTAATAGTATGTTGGATTAGACAGAGAGTTGCGATGCTTTTTAAAAATGTGACGTGTTTACACGTTGTCACAAATTCGCATTTTTCCCCCCTATGTACCGTCGAAACAAAACGATGAAATAATTTCTCAAAACAAATGAATTCATAAATATTTCAGTAAGAAAAACTCCAAAGTCATACATTGTGTTACATTATTGTGTCACATTGAAAAATAAAAATGCATCCATGTTAAATATCAAATATTTGAAATAGAAAAAGAGGGATCTTTGGCATTTTATTTCTTTCTTTAAAAAAAAAAACAAAAATTAATCGAAAACGCGAAAATTCATATACCATTATCATATAATACAATAAAACGAATAAAGTTTGTACAGCAACGATCATAATAATAACAATAAGAACAGTAGAATATATTTAGTGATTTTTTTAATCCCAATGAACAAATATGAGAAACATCGTCACATTTTCCGAGATAATAAATGAATTAGTACCCGTAAAATGTTAAAATGTTAAAATAGTTGTTTTTCCTTGAATATTTGAAATTTAGTAGATGCACGTACACTTCCCTGAATGACTCTACATTACCATTAAACTATAGATATATTTGTACATTCACGGAAAATTTGAAACTACAAAAATACACGAAACGCGCACAATGCAGTACCTATAACAGAATGCACCTAAAATACAGCACATAACATTTAACGGGTGAAACAAACTAGGTTTCCACCCTTGTGATTATTTCCACAAAAATATAAGCTTGCGTGAAAATCCGCTTATAATATTAAAATGACAGTGCAAAGTAAGCGTGTCATACAGTCACGAAACAAGGATGTCGTAGAAAACGTAATTTGAATCGAGAAACTTAAAAATGAAACGATTCCTCCGAGAGTTATCGTCAGTTGCTCCTCCATTTTCTGTTTTTTTCCGTTTCACTGTCTGATTCTTGGAATATCAAGGAACTTTGATACACGATACACGGAGTTGACGATCCAAGCGTACACTCCCTTGCCACAGCCTCTCGAGCTCGCTATTCTCGAGGTCTTTCCTAAGCTCATCGCAAACTGGTTAATATCCGAGAGTAAACAAAATCGTCGATGCATGGGGTGGCTCGGTAGAACCAAAGTATTATGATGGAAGACTAGTCGGCCACTGGCAGCTCGGTGCTCGGCGCTTTTTAAAATTCATTAGCAAATTAACCTTATTCCGTCGGTGAGCGAAGGCTGATGGAAATACGCAGTTACACGCCGCCCCTGATATTTTAACATTTCTTTAACAACTCTTGCTTATCGTTACGAATTTTACCGATATAAATATCACTATCATCATAATTTTTATGCAACTAGAAATTTACAGCAAAATTGTAACTAAGGGGAATTTAACTCCTTAATCCATCAAGGACGAAGCTATAATTTCCAGAAAGTGTAATCTATGAAATGAAATGAAATGAGAATGTAGAATCCAGAATTTGGAATAAGCAAACCAATTATTTTATTACTGACAAGATCATTCGTGGAATGCTTTAGAACTAGACGCTCAAATTCCTCAATTTCCAAGACATCTATCCAGACAAGAGATTTTTCGCGGAACGAAATTTTTTCCCTCAACGCTTCGGGCGTGTAGAACGTGCGACGTTGCTTCGCCGAAGAATTGCAACAGCACAAACAGCAATGCAATCTCCTCGAAAGTCACCACCACTCTGGAATGTCGTGTTGTCGCATCTCGCTCCCAGCTTCTTTCTCCGCCATCTTCTTGTTTGTCCCGCTTCACGGGCAAGTTCCTTTGACTCGTGTTTACCCGATCGAACGGCGATCGGCAACGCGCTGTAATTGCAACACCGATCACCGTTCAACTCGGACCGCTTCTCGAAACAACGCACGTAATTATTTAACAGGCCAGCAAGCTGCGGAGATCCCCGAGATCCATACTAATGCCCGTGATCCATATGCAGATTGTTGTTTGACGCATCAGCTTAGAATTTGAAATACATATGTAGATTGCGTTCCACGGCTGGAAGGATGCCGCGGACTCATTTAATATACTGTACACGGCGACACCGTGGAATATTGACGAGGATCTGCGTGAAAGAAGCCGGGGCTCCTTTTCATCCGTGTAGAGCAGAGGTGGCTAACTGGCGGCCCTTGCTCCCTCCCCTCCACTTTACTCATCGCTAGAGCTATCCCCTCCAGAGTGTCGCGACCACGATACTCGCGTTAGTGAGTATACGCAATAAATTGTTTTCTTTGCTATAACTGCCAAAGTTAACACTAGGAACTAGCGACGATTAAAGCGTAAAATTTCCATTTCCAAGAACGTTGAAGGCAAAAAGAAAAATAAAGAAACTTTGAACATAATACAGTGGAGTATACAAGCTTTTATTCACATTCTTTACGAAAAATCATCGAAACATGCCGCTTTACGTCTACAAAATGTCCAACGAAAATTATAAATTGGTCGTTTCGATCACTTGGGTAGTTTCTAGTGTTGAAGGAAGATAGAGGAAGCAGTTTGTACGGTCCCACTGTGGTGGGAACTAATTTTCATGGTGGAGGAACCGGCGGACTGACTGAGCGAGCAGTTCGTGTCACGTCGCGCGACATGTCCCGACGACTTTTTGAAATGCCCCCTCCGCGCGTCCGAACGCCCGAAATATTGGCCGTGACTTGCATCTTGTTTCGAAGTTCACCGCGTGCCAGTTAATCAGCGGCGAAATTAGCCGCCGTCCGACAATTAGATTACGCCCGGCAGGACGCGACGCGCCCGAAACTTTCTCCCAAGCCGAAACTCCAGGCCGAAACACGTTAAACCTGAACGCGAGCGTGTGCATTCGGACCGCGCGCCCTTTGAGGGACGCCCTTTATTCGGTTACGCTTGGCGCGGAACTTTCACGAGCAACTGGCAACGAATCGACCGATGCTGGCGAATCTCGCAACGAACAGGGAGTAACGAACCCCCCCTCCCTGAAATGTCGCGTCGATAACCACGATAGGGTCGAAGAGGGTCCCTGTTCCAGCACGATGAGACTTTCTGACTCCGGTCTACGATACGAGGTCTTTCGATACTAACGACTGATACTACGAACTACGTGTCTTTCCATCTTTTATGATGATGGGACAGCGTAGATTGAATCTGGAAGAGTGAAATAAATATACGGAGCGTCTTCTACCAAGAAGGTAGTACGTAGGAAAATGTGCAACAAAATTTTTTAGTGACAAATATATATTATTCGCTGTACGTTATGTTGCATATTGATTAAATATTGTACAATAGTAGTAATTCAATTATTAAGTTAATAATATATTATAGATTTGAATAGAAAATTGTTTCATTTATCAACTACAGAAAGTATTTTACTATGTATTTTTTAATACACGTGTATTCTTTTTTCCTACTGAAAATAATAATATATTTTATTACATAAAATATACAATGAAATTTTTATTTAACGTTTCGTTTTTGTGAAGATGACTCTAAATATTCATTATAAGTTAGACTACCGAATCAAAGCTACGAATTAGACAACAGTTGTTATTGCATCATAGAGCTGTTGCCCGTGAGCTACTAATTCTTCGCTGTATCAGACACTACTTGCTCCAACCTTTAGTCCAAGAAAAAATTCGAATTAAAAAGGGTTAATGAACCAAACTGAGATTAAGTTAAATTTTTGACTGAATTCGTTCAGTGCTACTAGCAGCAATTTAAACGGGACGTCGCGTCGCGTCGCGCGAATCGCATATTCAGCATCGTGTATACGAATCCCGGCTGTTTCGACAACTAGAGTTTCTTGCGATTTAGTTACGTTTGCGCCAAGCAGGCAACCCTCCCTCCACCGCGTTTCGTCGACTCTGGAAAATTCCACCGATGACGAATCCATTCGCTGAAATCGTTTGCATGTAAATATCGCGGAAGGAATTACACTGAATTTCTCTGAAAGGCAGTTAAATTCTTGTACACGGGTTACCGAAGCAGATCTCGTCTCGTTGGTTAAATTTCAAATGGCTTTTTCTTCTTGTTTCCTTTTCTTTCCGATTCGATAGATTTTTATTGCTCAGACATTGCATTATATCGAAGCGACGCAAGTATTAAAAGTTCTTCCTCGTTTTACTGTCTTTTATTTATCATTTTCTGTCTTTCCTTCTCTTTGTATCGTTTCTCTTCATCTTACTTAATTCGTACTCTTTTCTTTGCCCATTCCCTCCTTATATTTCTTCCATTTTTCTCTTCCTTCTTCGTTCCTTCCATTTCTTTCATCTTCGTCCCTTGATCTTTCTCTCTTTGTTTTCTTTTTCCTTCTTCTATTGAAACTACACTCGTTTCCCGATTTAAAGCGGATTGTTCGATTCTACGCGTGTTTTCATGCGAAAAACGAAATCTTCGTCGTTCATAAACAGATCGCGGATGTTTAAGCAAACTCATAGTTTTGAGAATGTAATTACAAAAAATGAAAGTTGAGCAGAGAATTGTTTCACTAAAGTGTTTTACTTTCTGTAATATTTCTTCATTATATATATATATTTTTTATATATTTCTTTCTTTATACTATGTACATTCTGTGCAATATTTCTACAAATGCACAAAAATCTACAACCTACGGAATTCAGCACAATAAATCTTCTCTACTGTTCCATACTGTTTTCTAGTAGAATTTCATATCTCACGTTTTGATAAGATCTTTTCGCGATTATGAAAAATGTGTCAAACACATAGCAATTGTATAAAATATTTTCATACAAGAAAAATTACTAGTGAACATTCTGCTTGAATGAAAGAATGTTCGGATATCAGAGTATCCGGATAATGGAAATTCGAATATGGGAAACTTTATTGTATTCGTCCGTCTCGCCAAAAAGCACCATTACACTATAAAAATATAATCGTAGTACACCTTCCGTTCTATCCATCATTTTCTTTCTTCGCCCTTTTCTTTCCATTCTCCTCTTTCTTATATCAATTTTTTTGCTATTCTACTTTCATTGCTTTCTCTGTATAATAGATGATTCGAAATATAAATTACTTTAAATTTTTTCTTAAAACATAGGGAAACTAGTAAGATTATGTGTATTTAAAATTAGAAGTAAAAAAACAAATAATTTAATTTTCATAATATATATTTATATATCATGAGAATAAATCGTTTTAGAAAACAAAAGTGAAGGCAATGAACTAAATTCTATTCTTCCTAAGCAAAAATTAGCTATTTTTCGCAAAATGCTTCAAAAATGAGGCACTTAATAATATCCATATATCAGATATATTAGATATATTCACACAACTCTTTAACTCCCCTAATTTCTTTTTAAACAAGACCAAAAATCTAGGTTGTTTACTTATTATTTTGTAACATCTAGTGAAAAGTACAACTTTCATTTAAGCCAAGTCGTTAATATCAAAATAGTACAAAAGTAGTTTATATTATAAGAAAAACTTAACACAGCATACAACATAGTTTATATTTTTTACATATGTAGATGCCTAATTGTTAAACACCAAAAGTCCTTTGTCAAACTAGACACGCCTGTGTCAATTAACACGGCAGAATTAGTAAGGGAAGAATATCACGTCGTTTGTCCTTGATCATTCGAGCGTTTAGTAAAACAATCACTTCACTTGTTACACTAATTACAAGTAAGTCAATCGAATTTAAAGACGAACGCGTTTTTACTCTCACTCAGTGTGTTAAACTTTGAACGTAAACTCTCAAACATGGTCAAATAAATATGAAAATCACGAGGGAGCCAAATTACGAGCATCCTCTTCTAATAGAACCACCATCGTAGTTATTATTAATCCGAAATCGAAGACTAACGGTAATAGTCCACCTTTCCAAGCAACGAACGCTCGGGGAAAAATATTACGAAAGAACACGCCGGATGGGATTCTCGCTGGTGCACGTCTCGTCAGATAAGTAGTTCATGGAAACTGTCCAAACACACGCGGCCAGCGTGGAATATAAACGAGGCATAGCTAATTTAACGGAAGTCACCGGCGCAAACAACGGACGACCAGCCCGATACAATGCGGAGAGATCCGTTATCAAGTGGCGCACAGGCAAGCCGTGCCTTCAACGCGTGAGCCTGACCAGAATGCGAAGTTCCCCCGGTGCAGCAGCGTGCACCGATTCACTCAAAGGGGCAGTTAACCCATTTCCGTCGATCTTAAGAGCCAGCGCGAAGTTGCGCCCTCCTCCTCGTTGTCGAGGAGGGAACCCCTTTACGGAAGTGAAACTTCAAACGCGATTTTTCCTCACCCCGCCTCGTACGCGCTTCTTCGCTTCTCTCGGCGTCTCGAGTACGACGTTTGAACTTTCCACGGGCTCTTCGGCGTGCAAAATTGAATTCCGCGCCGCGTGCCAGCTTAAACTGTCTGCGTCTTCAGCGTTGAGTTGATGAAGGTGTTTCACAATTGCATTTTCATCGTGATACGTACAGGTTTTTTTTTTTTTTGAGACAGTGAGATTATATTCTGGATACTTCAAGTATGTACATACGTCATGTAATTGTTAAATTCGAATCATTTCGAATGCGATTCGGAGCTTAATCTTTTCAGTACCATTAGGTGTATTTATGTCCCAGCTTTTTGTGTCGGAATTAATATGGATGTATCTGTATAATATAAATCTTTGAATGCTGCTGACAATGAGTATCGTTTTTATATCCCAACTTTCGACACTGCCGAGTGTTGAGAATTTTTCAGAATTTTTTCCCGAGTTAAGTTTTATCTCAGATTCCATAAAGTTGTTTATGGTTTTTGATAGATTATGTAACCTGTAACGTGTATTAATCTATTCTAGTGATACTGTAATGTTGCTGTATGTAGGATTTTTTTACTCATAAATTGCAAATAATACGTGTGATAGATTTACGTTTATTTATAAAAAATATCTGGAATAAAAAGCGATCTTATTGTGATACGCTGCTGCAGTAAAAAACGACACGTGTTATTCCAATTGTGACAAAAAAGAAACAACATCTTTGTGCAACATCTTTCCGTTTCTATCGTAATAATGATCCAAAAATAAAAATACAATGCAGTGTTGAGAAAGCTAAAAATCCTGATAAGTATTGAATCTTGATGGATCTCGAGTCTCGACAGTCTCAAAAGCTATTGATCGTCTTGGAAGTGTTGACACCCGAATATCCGAGTACTCGGAGCACTTCATACAGGTCAAACCTCGATTCAAGAATCGGATATGAGTGCGAAGTATTCGAGTTTTCGCACCAGGCCTCCAATTTTCTATCTCGATTATTCAGGCAGACTTGAATTCACATCAAAAAGACTAATCCGCATACTGAAACTCGATGATTTGGAAAATCTTTGACGTGAAATATTAAAAAAAAAAAAAAAAAAGAACGAGGAAAACTGAATTAGTACATATTGATATCTAATAAATATTACAAACATTGATATCTTTAATATTATACTTTCTTTAATATTTTATGTTAGCGATATTATTTAAATCAAAGTAATTGAGAAGCTTACAAGGCAAGGTAATACACGTTATGAAACCAGATCAAAACTTTGAAGATTCTCAAGGCACTCAAGATGATCAAGACTTTCAAGACTTCCAAGATGATTAAGATTTTCAAGACTTTGAACATTCCCAAGCAATCAAGACTTCCGAGACCCCAAAGACTCAAGAGACGACATCAATCAAGACTCAAGACTCAATCAAAACTCAATCTGTCGTCAAATGTACGGTACAAAGAAATTTAAACTGTCCCAATCCCATCTTTAATTTCAACTCTAAGATTTTATATTAAAATTTATACCTAAAAAGATCAAGACTTTTATCTATCAACACTCAATTCGTCGTTATGCCATGTACAGATTCAAAGAAACTCGAAATATTCAAATCCCATCACCTGTTCTAACTCTAAGATTTTCAGTATATCTAAAAACGATCAAGATTTAAGCTTCGAGTCACCAATCAGCTCCAAAGTGATTCGAATTCCTCGCCACAGATACACATTCACATTCGGAATGTCTCAAATCACGTTGTCGGTTGTATCAGATCGTGTAAAAAGAAAGAAAAAGAAACGCGTTATCCTCTAGATCCGTTCAATAACAAACCTGAGAAACGCAAACGATCATGAAACGAGGGCAGGTGTCGGCGCGTCGATAAGAAAACGATCATATAATTCAGAGACGTGAAAACCGGATAAATATGGATCCACGGGTGCCGTTTCGGTCGCACGATCGCCATCCAGGTGGCTGGTGTCTTTTCTCCAGAAACCTAACCGCGATAAGGGCAAGTGACCAACCTGGCGACGAATCAGCAGATACAACAGCGACCTCGCGTTCTTCACCCTCTCGTGGGCAGGTTTCACGCGAGAATCGATATTCTGGTCCTCTCGACCCACACGAGTCCGACTCGTCATGTCAGCTCGCTCATTGCTGAGATACGCGCACCGCGCCTTATCTTTAACGCGCTTCTCCTCCTCCTCGTTTTTTCATCGGGCTTATCTTTCGCGCGCGCCCAAACTACCGCGTATTTCGCCGCTCGAGAGCACCCGGCTCCGCTTTAAATCACTGCCGGGATAAGTAGCCACCGCTTGGAGAACTTGTCTCCCCGTAACAAGTTGCCGAGAACATCAGCTCGGAATTTTTTTCCAACGAGTCGATTACAGAACGCTACCTCGAGCAATCTTCGGGAATTCTTTTCTTCGTACTTTTCGCGGTTCGTAATGGGCATCGTTTGAAAAACGGATGTAAGAAGGGAGATGAAACACTCGGTGATCTTCGTAAAGAAACGTAAGAGAAGATACCGAAATCACGAGGAGTTTAGACTAAAGCGTTTTGTGTTTCATGTTACGACACTGGACTGTGAATGTCCAGCTGAATTTGAGATTGATGATTGAATGTGAAAAGAGCTTCGTGAAGTTGGAGAATCGCATTAAAAATGCCGGTGCAGCGTTCACACGAAGCGAGTGACATACCTCGAAGCGTCTTTGATCTGAGCCAAAAACCAACGAACGTTGGCTCGTCGTTTGGTAACCTCGCATTCAACACATGTGTAAGAAACGTAGCTAAAGGACTGTTCGTCAAGATAATCCTGAACCACGTGCCAAGTTTCTTAACAACACTTTCAGAAAACAATATCTGCGTTTATAAGGAATAACGCTACAGTATCAATGTGAATCAATTTCAAGTTCGTTTCAAATGTAAATCTAACGTAATTGATCGGTAAAAAATTTCGACGAAGATATTTAACACTTTACGAAATTTCTTTTTTTACAATTGATGGAAGGGTACGAGCACTTTCGTCAAAATTACTATTGATTTCCGTTTAGAGAAACAGACTTGATTGCATGGATTTATTTATATTAATTACTATCATGTAGATTGTAACGATTTAGAATATTTTTATATAGTATATAGAATATAAAAACAGTATTGGAAACCAGTAGTGTTGTTCTAATGTTAAAAAGATTCAAAAATAAAGAAATTTATGTGATGTCCACGTGATTGGAAATCTGCGTAACGAATTCTCAAATCGTCATTTTCGATTAAGAGAATTTAAGATTTATAGAATTAAATTGTTAATTGAGATTCTATTGACACATACGATGTACACGTTCATACGTTTTCTATTTAATGAGACGTAATCGTCAAAAATACAAATTAATTAATTAATGTATGTCGCTCAGAAGTTTGGAGCACATTTTCAACGTTTTCCCGAGGAACAATAATATGATAATTAAAATTTCGTAGCTAAGTATAATTAATTAAAGTTTACTACAAGAGAATAATGTTACGAATAAAATATTCATTTCATTCATTGAAAGAGTTATTATTTCTTTCGAAATCGTTTCCTTTGAGCCAGCATAAAACGGTTAAGTACCAGTACACGCTGTTTCTACTTTTTTCATCATTCATCTAGGATATAGGATTCCTCCAGCAAGATATTATCAATCAACGATTTTATGATACGTTTAGACTGTAAACGAACTTCACGTTAATCAAATTTGTGTCTGCATTCATAACGTTGCGTTCGTTAACCCCTTGCGCTGGCAACTGGTTCGCGGACCATAACGAGTGACCAAACCGTATATACATTGTCATTCCAGCGCAAGAGGTTAAACGAGTGCTTGTATGGGGAAGTGAACGAGCATAATAAATCGATACGGATGAACGTACTTACTCTCATTGTCGGTGTTCGAAGCTGGCAGAAGCATTATCATTAACAAACCCCGAGAACGAAAGATTCACTCAACGGTATTAACCGAATTTTTCAGACCGCATGGTGTCTGAAAAACGTGGCTACTTTCTCTACACTCGAGCAGTCTCGCGTCGCGCAAATACAACACAGGCCGAGAGAACAAAAACGAGTCGACGCGTGAAGGATTTTATTTACAGTCTTAATTTTGCCCGGTCTGTTCCCTTCAACTTGTTTCCATGAATAACGAGCAGCCAAAGTTACACCGATAATATATGATGCCATTCTATTTTTTTTTTTTGTTTTCGGTCGAAGCAAAGGGAGAGCAGGAAATATACGCGCTTTCTGCACATGCGTTCCTTTGCCCGCGAATTCAAAGATCAATGATTACGATGGAAAAATATTTCGTTTCTTTCTTTCTTGCAACGTGGATTTATGTTGGTACGTTGTCTCTATTTTCGTATGACTTTATTTACAAGTCAAGAAAATATTCACACACCTAACTCTTCAATATCTTTGATCTCTTAGCTGTAAATGACTCGTCAATGACAATTTTTGTGTATAATGACGAGTATACTGATCGTGCTTAATTTGTTACTTGAATTAAATTTTTCGTGAAAAATAAAACATATCTGTAAATTTTAGATATATTGGAATATTTTGAGACAAGACTTGAGACGAGAGTTCCTTCTACATCTAATATTCTACTTCTAAACATTTTCTTGCTATTAACATCAATTAAGTTAAACAATAAAATTATTGATTTTTCAAAAAAACTAGTGTTACTTTCTGGTAATTTAATTCAATTTTACAGCAGATGCACATATACTGTGTTTTTGACGAGTACAATCGTCATCGCAACACAATGTAGATACACACATTTAAAAGCGGCACCTAAGATTATCAAATTAAATTCAATTAATATTCAGTTAATATTAAATTCAATATTGGTTCAATATTTTCATAGAAATAAACGATATATTAGCAAAATCTGTTTTCATAAATACTTCGCTAAAACAAGCACGCACAATAGCAATTACCAATGAGATATACAGAAAATATAAAAATTCGAAAGTTAAAAATATCGACACGTTTGTAATTCCAGTGCTTAATCTGCATTTAATGGTGGAATGTTATCTATAAATTGCAAAATATTTTTTCGTAAGTACTAAAATGTTCTCGAATCAATATCGCATCAATATTAGGAAAGGATGTTTGTCTTTACACTATTAAAAGTATTTCGTTCTAATATATGGTAGAGCGGCAAAAAGAGCACGCCTCACATGGTCAATATCTTTCTGATTTCCAAATTTCTATATCATTGCATACCATTATTGGAAACTGCTACTGTGCACGTTACTTCTGTATGTAGTAAACAACTATTTATGGAACAGATTCTGCTAATGCATCAATCGTTTTCATAAAGATATCCTCAAAAAACCACTGTATATCTTATCTGTGATCTTGAAATGATTTCTTCAAGTTTATATTATTTTCGTATTGTTTCGTTCAACATGATTTTGATATAGCACGGAACACGCTTTCGATACAACACATTTTCTTGATTCGTATTACATTTAACAAGAGAAACTGGAAATTCAAAAAATTATGAAACTTCCTGTATAAGTAAAGTAACTCGCAAACAACGCAACCTACTTCTTGTTCGTGCTATAATTCGATTTCAAAATGTAAAACCATTCCTTTGAAAGAAATGAAAAATTTTCTTCAAAGCGAAATATCTCGGGTAAGAGATATCGATTAAAATAATATCTCGAAAAATTTATATTTTTCAAATTATCGCCGTTACATCTAAAAATAAGACAATTTTTCACCTAAAAATTGAATTGAAATTTTTAAAGCAGTTTTGCAGTTGTGAGAGAACCATGCGACTTTTTTTTCATTTCTTACCAATCTCAAGATCCTTCCTTCAAGAGGTGATCTCACCTTTTTGGACCGAATTATGATGCAAAGAGAAAACAAGTTTGTGTTATCCACGAATTACTCTACTCGCGTACAAAATTTCATAATTTTTAGAATTTCTTCCTAAGTTACTTCGTAAGGTTTACTTAACGCAATTTCGATACGACGATGAAACAAATTGCAAATAGTATACTAGCTGACAGGTGTAATAAAATCACTCGTCTCGAATTCTCGTTCAACTGAATTAGCTTCGCACCGCAGAGCGCGAGGGGTATGCAATGCGTCGAAAGCAACGCGAGCCACGCTCGTAAAACGGTAGAAAATATTACGAACGAGTGGAAGGCGGCCCTTAAGATTTCCGGCAATTTACGCAAACAGTGAAAAATCCGATCGATCCGGTTAAACGAACAGCGTGGTTTCGCACCCGGGAACATCTCGAGCCGAAACGTTTTCCTCCCCACGTTCGCGAGAGAACAACCCCCTCGAATAAAATTCGATTAACACAACCTAGCGACCAACACTCGTTGAAAATGCCCCCCGCGCTATATCGATCCTCTCGCTTTCACGCGAACGCATTTCAGTAATTAATCGACTCGATCGAGTCTCGCGGATAGGGATAATCAATAGAAGGCCGGAACGATCGAGTTTCCACGATGCAATCACATCGGCGGTTTAACGTCGACGAGGCACAATTGTGCAAAGAAAATTTGATTGGTTCGGAGTTCGGGTTTCTCGCGAGTTAAACGGCAAGATTCGACGAGAGCGTACGTTGTTTTAGACGGCGATGTGTCGTGCGTGGCGTTCTACGCATGCCTGACCCGTGCGCGACTTGCTCTACTTCGGTCAGACGCGATTCTAAAGAGAGAAAGCATATTTGCATCGCGGTTTTTCTACGCTTCGCGGAAAAATTCGTGCACACTGTCGTGCAGTAAAATTGTACTGCAGAATGCTGAAGTACTTGCTTTGCCAGAACTGACAAAAATCATATTTTTAAACATTTAATAATAAAATATTTCTTTCACGTAGGGAAATTTATGTCTGTCGTGTTAAAAGGTCAGACGTTTCTTTTTTACAGTTTCCAAATTATAACCTTCTAAGACCCTCATCGCGTAAAATAATAAACAGAAAATAATTTTTTTTTTCTTTTTTTAAGAATATTATTCATTTAATGTTTGAAGAAGAAATATAATTAAAATAATATAGTAGTACGAAAGTAGTCTTGTTCGTTGATATTGATACTATCAAGAAATTCTGAAACCTCTGGTTTACTATGACAAGTCTGTTCGTAATTACGTGATTTAAGCTAATACTCTAGCATAAGTCAATTGAATACTTAGTCATACCACAATCAGGTTGATTGATATTTAAATTGAATGCATTTTTAAAAAAGGAAGAATCAGTCTAGTCAATACTGATTTATAAAATTCCTTGTAATTCCGTCAAATTTGAAAATAGGATAAAATTTAAAGGAACATTAAGAAGAATGTAGAATTTAATAATTTTTCTCAAAAAGATCCTTCTTATATCCAACATAGAAAGGCTCATTATATATATATGTATAAATGTCTGACACACATGGCTTTCTTCTACTTAATTCACTTAAATCAGAGCAACTGATATACATTCAGATTATCATGACCATTTGCATTTAATCTATAGTTTTACAATGTCAGGAATGAAAATTTCTGTGCACTGTATTACTAAAATTATAAGATAATGTATAAAGTACGAAATAATAAACATATCTGAGTTACACAAACATTCTATTTACATAATACGATTTAAAACAGAATCAATCATATATAGGCCATATAGTTTCATAATTTGAATTCAAAATTTGTGTGCATTCTATGACTGTTGTCTGAAATTGTAGAGTCGATTTGATATGAAAGACAATAATTACGAGTATTCAAATAAATGATTGAAATGATGAAAAACCATGTAAATTGCAGAATAATATGCCTGTTGAACGTGAACTTCAATTTTTGGTTTTGTAATTCATCAGAATAGCATTGCTGCCTTTTGTATCGTGTTCCAATTAAGTAGAAAAGACCACGCAAGTCAGACATTTGTTTTGCACATTATTACACAATCGTGCTACATTCAGATTAATTAACTTGAATATATTTTCAGAAGAGTAAAGACTAATCATAAATTAAGTATAAATCGAAAAATTATACGCACGTCCGACATGCACGATCTTTTCTACTCTAGTATCCATTGAATCAAACCTGTTGCAACATTCTACGATACATCAACACAAGTCGATAAACGTGATTTATCTATGAGAATATTACAGACACACTCTTAATATTTATTTACTTTTACATATAAAGCAGTTATGTACATAATTCTTCTTCATTTATACTACACACTATGTTTTTTATTTTATAAATTCGTCTCATTATCCTGTCTATCAGAGACACACTCCTGAACCAATTATAAAAGTCCTATTTATTTACCTTTGTATAAAAAGCAATTACGTCCCTGATTATGTACATGATCTTTCTTCATTTATACGACACTATGTTTCTATTTTATAAATTCGTCTCATTATGGATCCTGTCCATCAGAAACACACTTCTGAACCAATTATAAAAGTCCTATTTATTTACCTTTATATAAAAAGCAATTACATCCCTGATTATATACATGATCTTTCTTCACTTATACGACACCATATTCCAATAAAATCGACTGATCGAGATTGAACGGTATCGCCTGATTAACAAAATAACGTCTGATCCAATTGGAGAACTATTTCCGGCTTTGTCCTTTGAAACTGCGTCGTCATCCGAGAAAAATTACCAGGTACACGCGCACACTCTCGGCGAACGAAAGTCCAATAACCTGCTCCCGATCGAGAATTCTGGCACGCAGCTCCCGGCGTGCATCCGACGACGCATAGGCATCGAACGAACGGCACAGAAAACAATTCCATTCTCTGCCTATTCCTTTGGACACCGATAATAACTCCGACTTGTGGGTCACTGGTACGTCAGATGAAAGGGAACGGTAGCAGCGGGGATACAAGGCGACGCGAGATCGAATGACGCTTCTAAAGGAGAGAAGCAACGTTACCAGCATCGGCTGCCGATCGTGTAATACCCGTTCCGGATCATCCTATCGCTGCGTTTCCAGAGACCGCGAGATCAAGGCGCCTCCGAGCACGTATCCGACCAAGTTTCCAGTTGCTCCTGTCGCTCCGGCGCACCGGTTGACTTCACCGGTGTCGCGCGTGGCGCAACAACTCAACTTACGAAACGAGCCATTCGCCTCGAGATGGTTGTAACGCCAGCTCGCGTCCCCGGCTACGTCGCTTTGGATTTATCGCGCGGAGATGAAACGTAAGAGCTGGCTCTGCTCCTTCACTTTGATATTCCCACTCTGTGAAGTCTCTGCTCTGTTTAGTTTCCGGTAAGCATCCGCTGCTGATCCGGCAGTGAAGTTACTTCGTTGTTGTAACGTCGTTATATTTACACCAGCTGGCGAAAGTATTTATGAGTTTTGGAAAACTTTATATCGTATATAACTCGTAACGAAAGTGATGAAGGGACAAATTTTAATCGAAGAAAAAAAGAATGTAGGTTAATAGCCAAGAATGGTAATTTGTATATCCTCTGAATCAAATTAAATCAATACATCGATTTACTCTATCCCTGAGGAATAGTTGTTCGTCTGAAGAAAAAAAGTGTAGCGGCCTAGGATTCCTCAACTACGAGTTTCGAACACTGGCGTAGAGGTCCTACCGATCTCTCCGACGTTAAGCAAACAGTGTGCGGAACCCCGCTAGGGATGAATATCGGGCCAGCCTAGTTGCAACAATAAGCGTTCTGGGGTCGCTGCCATCAGCCTCATTGATGAGTCTCTAGACAGTGACTCCGAGATGAAACGCATAAACGCAATTCTCTCTCTCTTTCTCACGACCCCAAATCCATTTGTCCTTCCAAGAACTCGTCGAACCCTTCATTGGTGACCCGCGATATGAATACGCAACCATAGAAAAATAGAGTCAGAAACGAAAACGGAGTTCCACTGCAACTTTAATGACAAAAGTATGTCATTTAAAAAGGAAAAAAAAAAGACGAAGATTACTCTAAATTACACCTCCACTTGGTCAAGATTTATGACCACCAGGATGATGAAAATGTCCCGTTCGAAAGAAAATAAGTTTCATTTGAAACATTTTTCTTTCCTAACGAATAGTTTCGGAGACAATTTCGTTATATACAAATATTAAACAAATGTCACAACTGCGTGACCAGTTTTAGGAACACTCTGTATACTTTAATGTTACGAGCAAAGAAATTACATTTTAAAATGCATTTCTATTGTCTAGAATTTGCATTGCTTTTAGATTAAATATTCCGTTCCCTTGGCTTCATTCTTCAACTCTAGCCATCGTGATCGGAGCCACCAGAATGTTACACCAGCATTCTCTAACGATCAAGATCTAACAACGTTCTGCAACAACAATGTTGAAACAATCTCGCTTGGAACAGTAGAGAGCTCGAGTCGAGGACGCGGTTGCCCACGGGACCTGGCAAAAACGAGGAGAAAGAACAAGGAAGGGAGTGTAACGCCGTGTAACGCGCGGCTAATTCCCACGTAGCTCGGAATCGTCATTGGACACTCTGGAAGGGTGGATACAAGAGTTGCGGCCGGCAGTTACGGCAATTGGATTCCGTGGGCCAGTAGCCGCGGCTACTCGCCTGTGAAAACTACAGGAAACTTAATTACCCGAAGTGGCCGGTAACAAGGGAGAAAGCGATTACTCGCCGCGTTGAATCCCCGCGTCGATCTGTCGGTACTGTCATCAATTTGCGTGTTCCAGGCAGGGGGACGAGGCGGGGGGGTCTCCGCATGTAAACTCGCGCACCTTCTGCGCGACGACGACTAAGCCGCGTCGCGCCGAAAACAGATATCGATCGTTCGTATTGTTGCTGCCGCGGCGAGGCAGCCACCGTTTTGTTTCGCCGGCTCGCTCCGACCCGACCCGGCCCGATGCGATGCGATGCGATGCGATGCGCGTCTCCCTTTCGACGCGTGTCGACGATTGGTTTCAACGGTGGGGGGAAGAAGGCTCGTCTAACAGGAAATTACTGATGCCCCGTGAACGTTCACCGATAACTTCTAAACTATCGACCAGCCGCGGTTTTACCCCAGTCTTTCCCCAGCCACCGTCACCGCTCAGACTCGGAAGTTGAAAAATCTCTGAAGCTTGTTCTCTTCAGGAATTTTCGTTCTTCATTGGTGATTCTAATTGAACGCTTCGTCAATCGAAGCTGCGAACAGTATTACATCGGTGGATACTCTCTACTATTTTGGATACATTTGTTCGAGTTTCAATTGAACAGATTTATCTGGGCGGATCTCATTGCAGAGATTTTTGCTTAGGAGCGATGAAATATTGAATTACAGAAAATAACATTGGGTTTCGTTCCGTTACTTCGAATTTATTCGCTTCATTTTCGGAATTAACGCGGACCTGCGTTATCAATTCTCGACAAAATCAGCGAACCGTCGAGGCGTTAATCCGGCGAGCGTACGTACGTTGTAACTTTCGCGCGCGGCCGGCTAAATTATCCCAACAATCCAAATGGACAAATTTATCAAGTAGCATTTTCATTGGTTTTTTTTTTAATTCCTTCATTGTGTTATTAATATTGAATTGATATTTAAAATTTCATTGATATTTAAATTAAATCAATCGTATTGTTAATGTCCAATTTCATTTCATTTATCTGCATGAAGTGAAAACCCATTGACACGAATATGTATATCTATACAGAAGTGGATAAAATGAATAAAAGTTGACGGATGTATAAAATTAACAAACTGAGGGAAACATGAGAAATAAAGTCAACTACGAAAAATAGAAAGCAAATTGATAACTAGTTGCAGCGACTGATTTGGACTGATTTAATAGAGAAAAAGTTCAATGGTTGATTAACCGAATTTTTGTACGAATTCTGATAATCTGATCTGAAGAGAAATAATCTGAATGTAGAAGAAGAACGTCTTAAAATAAGATACAGAAAAGGTACATTAAAATTGATTAGACTTTGGAGTTAGTTTACACTTCCAGTTATTAAAACATAGTGTAATACTTGCAATATCGCATTAACTAACAGATTCAAAATGAGAATGTAGAAATTTATTATGAAGAAGTAAAGTGAAATAATAGTACTTTTGACGAGATAACTTACAAAGAAGGAGAAACTACATTTCTTTCAATAGCAAAACTAAACTTTTAGTAAACTATTATAAGTTACTAACTTACAATAGTAAAACTAAACTAACTATTAATAAACTAATAAATAAGGTGACTGATAATGACAAGAATCAAATACCATTTATTCAGAATGTGAAAATTGACTCGTGTTTCTTATTAACACAAGACACAACATGTGTTACGAACTGGTAAATGAAACAAATGTAATTAGCACTCACTGCTTTCCCAATTTCAGAATTACGCCACTCGTCGCGTGTTAAAATTATATTGCACGCACACTAAAAAGCCGAAATTCGAGGTACACCTCGGAGTCGAGCTCGTATCAGCTCGGCTGGGCTAATTAAAAAGTTAATCGCGAATCGTAACAACTTGCCAAAGTTGCGCAAAATTGGCGTCAGCTACGAATGTTCTCGTCGGGAACAAAAACCGCGCCGATCCGTCCGAGATCTTTGAAAGGAAGTTTGCGCAAACTCGTAAAACTCGAGCTACAGAAATTTGTATAAACTCGGCTCAGCCAGGGAATAGAAACAACGAGCTAGCAGGAGGAGGGGGGATCGAGAACACTCGAAGCGAAATCGCGGAAGTTCCACGTCCGAGGCAACCCCTAGACGGCAGATCGCGAGACGAGTGACTCTTCAGACGGAGAGTCGGTTTATCCAAGAAACTGGTCAAACTTGTGCACACCGGCCGATCGCGATTCCGATGTACACGGCTCGATAGAAATTGCTGGGGGAGCAGCGCTGCGAGAACACCACTGACAGATAACCAATTCTAATAAGCGCTTTGCTAGCCAACGCAGCCATTTGACGGAAGAACCATTTAACCGTACGACCCACTTGACCGGTGTAGTTTCGTTTTATTGATAGTTTATCCGGTTTCGAACTTTGCTGATCCGAAACTCTTTGCATAAACCTAGCGAACGATTAAAAGTGATTATCGATTGTAAGGGACACAACCCAGACTGCAGTATAAACATTCTCACGACGTGGACCCAGGTGACAGTATCGGCAGAGCCATGAGGCAATCGTCAAAAACCTCAAAACCTATGGGTCTGACCATAAACACCACCAGATAACACCCGCTTTCCGACCCCTTGAGGGAAAAGGACATAGTGAGAGTCAGGGTATAAAAGAACTGACTCCAATGCGTCAAGGAATCAGTTATCCGCAGTTTAGTACTAGGTGGTCCACGTCTAGTGAGTCCTTCCACGTGTGCAGTCCAACAGTGTCGCCTACTTAGCTCTCGCGTCAAAACAGACAATAGAAATAATTACTTTTCGTACACTGTCTTGTATATCGACGCAATCTTTGTATTATTATTATTATTATTATTATTATTATTATTGTTATTATTGTATATATATCTTTATTAGTGTAAAATAAAGGCCTTTAAAACACTAAATCGATCAACAATTAAAGTTGTATCAACTCTTGAGTGATCATTCAATTGTCTGCATTTCAAATTACTATAGTATGCACTTTTTTACTTTTTTTACTCTTCTGTCTCTCAGATTTTAACAGATTTAATAGAAAATTCAGAAGTATTAGAAATTTATTATTAATACAAGAATTTTATTTTATTTAAATTAAATAGTGGAAAATTTAATTTCTGTTACAAAGGTAACTGTCAGTTTTTAAACATTGTAACGTTAATGCGAAAACACGATGCCAGTGACGTTTAATTTTAGAAACTAGAGTGAGAGTTGGTACTGAAATAAAAATTCTGCTGGAACATGACGGTGTCGATCATAATCTGTCACGGCTGTCACTCGATATTACGAGAGAAGGGATCAAACTTTCTTCTGTCTGACACTGTATGTAACATCGAGATTGTAAGACGTTGGGATGAAGTAAGTTCAAAGTCCGTTGCTTGAAAATTTGTGCGAAGAATTTAGTACTTTATTCTGTTTTTCTTGAATAAATAATAATTCAGAGTGTTTCGCTGCTTAATTTTCTCATTCGGCTCAATGTCGTTACTATCGTCTATCTACCTAAATTTTCGTAACCTGACATAAATTATCATAGTCATCCATTGTAACCTAATGATATTACCTGAACTTTTACCTAACTTCTAGCATATTTTACCCAGAAAAATGCCATACATTTTTCTCTATACTTCATCGTGAAAATAAGCAAAAAACTCCTAGCGTAACAATTTTTTACGCAAATGAAAAGATATGAATGGGACACCAATCTAATATCATATTTTGAAGGTACGTATTATTATGTTGACGCAAACACGGTAACAAATTATTTTTACATCGCTATTTGCTACAATTTTCAGTTTTTAAAATATAAAAAGAAAATTGTTACTTGTACTTTTCACCGATAGATAATGCTATTCTGTAAATCGTTCATTTTCGAAATATTTTTCATAAGAACTTGGTACTTTCAACTGTACTTTAACAAAACATTCAAACTCGTGATTTTTGAGTTGATTCGTTACTGCTTTGTTAGCAGTGTCATAGCAAAACGAGCAAATTAATATTAACATGAAAAAGAAAGGATAAATCACAGTTGCAACAAACTACTTTGACTTTTACAATTCTATACTCTGTGAACCTAAAAAAAAAAGACTCTTGTGCCACACCATGAATAATTCTTCAAACCATTATACATAATTGAACGGTGCACAAATGTTCGAGTGGAGAATCATCGAAATTAATAATCAAAAGGATACACGTCGGTGGTATTAATGTTTTTATTTTCGAAAATCCCGTGGAAAACTGCGCGAAACTTAATTACACGAGGAGCATAATCCCTGAGGTTCAATCCTGTCAGCCATCACGCGCTGGTGAAAACCGAGCGAAAACTTAATTAGCCGAGAACAGATCGGTTCGGTCTCGGGGCTTTTAATCGCCCTGCCCTTTGTCGAGCTTTCTGTAAATAAATCAAAGGAAGACGATTAAACCCGGTGACGAATTTCTAAAACCAAAGACACGACCTCTCCCCTGGTTTCCTTGTTTCACCAGGAAATCTCGACTCGAGTATGAAAACCACTTGACTGCTCGACCGAGGGAGGAACGTAATATCTTCTCTCTCTCTCTCTCTCTCTCTCTCTGTCTCTCGCTCTCTCCCTTTCCCTGGTGGAAATTGCCAGAATTGCGAGCTTAACTATCACAATTACTCAAGCGTTAGTCATCCGTGAAAACTAAAGGAAAATGTAATTATTCAAGCAAGTCCGTTGCGAGAAGGAACGGGCTATTTCCTGGGCCATCGATTTCCCACCAATACTGACGAGACGTAACCTTTCTCGTTTTCTCGTTCACGAGGAAATCAATTTCGAAACTGTCGATTGTCCTTATTTCGAATCGTGATACCGCCGTGTTCGAGCAAGCACCTGTACCTCGATACATCTATCAAAGTAGCTCGAATTATGCGAATTCGATGTTTGGAATCCGTTGAGTTTTTCGAAGAGTTCACTCACGTGGCGCTATGTCTTGTCAAAAATTACGCGAATCGCGCATTTGATCGTCGCGATTGGCACGAAACGATTTACTCGACCGTGAAGACGAAAGAAAATTGGATTATCCACGTCGGTAATAAGACAGGAAATGACTGCTCTCGCCGAGTTAATTCGCATTATATATTCGTGAACATCCTGCCATTGATCCCTCTCAATACTAGAAACAACTTGAAACGCGCAATTATTCCGCGAGTTAATTTTAAACTCTACGAGAATATTCTAATCTTTCAATCATCGTCAGTCTCTCACACTGTCAATTTAATTTCGTCTGTTTCTTTCAAGATTAAGAAGATTCGACGTAACGAGAATTTGGATTAATATAACGAAAAATGTGATTCAGAGCAATGATTTTAGAAAAGTAATAGCTGTTAAAATAATGAAACTCAAGTGATGATTATATTGAAATTAATGTAAATACAATTTTTATTAATATATTGATCAATATAATGAGAAAATAAACGGTTGAATTTGCAAATTTTTTTTTAATCACGTGTTAATCAAACATCGTAAATATTCGATTTTATATATTATCTGGTTTTCTTATCCGACATTAATCATTCATCGCTTGTTGCAGCATCTACATATTTTTCTCACCATCTCGATTAAGAACGAGTGAACATTGAATGTATAATTATCGCACGTTTCAAACGTGCCGGCTTATTACACAAAAAATAGAAAGTACAAATTAAGATAGAAGAACTCGATACAAACCCTGACTCTAAATATGTAGTCGTCTATTATACAACTCAGTGACTCATAAATTAAAAATGTTTCGAGGGAAAAACCAAGTTCTAAATTATCATAATAAAAAGATACACGCGTATTTAATCTAAAAATCGAACAAAAATGTACGAATCTCGTGTTTAACTAATTCTTTGCACCCTTTGCATCCTAATCATTCACAAATAAGATAAAATATCAATCATTCAATTATGATTATATATTCTATCTGATTTGATTGTGATTATATATTATTAAATACATTATATGTTATATAGCATTAAATTATATACATTGTTATATCACTAAATTACGGATGACTAATTTACACTAAATATATACGAAATTCTACTTCGTACATTCCATAAGAGAAGTTGGTAATACTAATAAAATTCTAAAATTAAACAATTTAGTTGAGAACTTCGCTGGGGTCCAATAATATCAGTTAAGTGTTAACATACTCGCTAACTTTGCATCGATTTCGCTTCGCGCGGCTGGCGATCGCTCACACGACATTAACAAACGCGGATACGCTTCGAACCGAGTTCCCTTCCCTGGCCATTTTATGCAAATTTTACGCTATCCCCGTCACCACGTCAAACTTAAAATTGACTTTGAAACTACGGCCAGAGAATGACAAGGTTTCGAACAATATTTTGGAAACTTCCGTGAACTTTGATCGAATGTTTCTTCGCTCGTTTTAAGCGATAGCAACGTAAGAGGATTTTCAAGTTTTATTGGGTACATGTAAACCCGCGGATTAAATTTTACTTGACTTGAAGTTATTGACATCGTCGTCGATCAACTTCTACGTGAATATCTGAATTATTCCCTAATGTGTTTCACACGACTGTCTTATAATAAATAAACAAATACGACTGTGAGATGATTAAAACTATATCGTTCTTGATCAAATTGCATTCATGGGGAACTTAGATATAGTATAATAAGTGAGTTCAGTTAAATACTAATTCTTCCACGATATAAATGTTGATACATGTGTGAAAATTGTATAACACGATAAATGCTTTATTGAAAAGTATTCTTGAAAAAAAGGTACACATTGACAATCAATTTTGTTGAAGTTTTCAACTGAGATTGTTTTATATTGTCGAGATGATCAAGATGTATTATAATCATTTCATTTGCAATTGCCTAAATTTTGTACAAAAAATAAAAAGTCACATTGAATGTTATATGAAAAGATATAAGATTCCATGAATCATTTTCGTACAGCAACAAAATAAGGTAATCCTATTTGCAGTTGGTCACAGAAGTCAACGAAATGTTTAAAAAAGAAGCAAAAAGTTTTAAACATTTCACAAGTTACAGATACAGTTGTACAGATTTTCAAATAATGAAAATATTAGATTTGGGTTAGGTTTAGGTTAGGTTTAAGTTTAGGTTTAGATTAGGTTTAGGTTAGGTTTAGGTTAGGTTTAGGTTAGGTTTAGGTTAGGTAAAAAACGTAAATAAATGGGAACGAAATAGTAATAATTTCGAATCTCTTTGTTTTATAATACACGTGACAATGAATATAAATTTTCGTACATGTTCCATCAAACACGTGCAACATTGTCAACATTTTAAAAATTTTCTCAATCTAATTTTGACTAGTAAAGATTAATAAAGATATGTAAAACGATCGATATCGGCCATTTGTAATCGATATAATTTAGAATTAGAAATTTCTATCATTTAGAATTATCTATTTAATAATCTTCTATTTAATCTATCGCAGATTATTATTTATTCGTTCATTTATTTATTTTACCAATTATCTGTATTGATGAAATAATACAAATCAAAATCAAACACCCAAAGTTTTATCAGTAACCCAGTACACGCTGTTAATTGATTATTCACCAACATTATACACTGTTCGAAGATTAAACATTTGAAATTTAACAGATACATACGTAAACTTCTCTACGACCAACCGTGGCTCGCCTAATATGCATAGTTCTGCGAGCAAGCGATAACGCATTTGACGATTCCCGGCACCCGGATAAACATCGAGTACCCATCAAACTTGGCGCGTCTCAGACGCCGCGGGTTCAAATCCATTTATGCAACAGAAAGTACAGGGACGACTAATTCCGAGAAATTCATTTTCTCGAAAGCATGTCCCCGAAAAGCCACGCCGTTATTCGACGCGTTTCCCCTCTCTCGAAGGGAAAGTACGGTCGCGTCGCGCAGGAAGGCTGTGGAATCGTTAGGAAGAAAGTTTCCCCATCCGATCCTAATGAGCAAAAGTCTTCGTTATCGCGAAGCAACTGATAACGATGGAGTAACGCGATCCCTGTAACGCTATCTTAAGAAACGAGCACCACCGGCTGTCTCTTCAGACTGCCGTGATGTATTTCGGTGTCTGACTGCAAACGATCCCCCCCGCGAAACTTGCATCCCATGTAATTGCACGACCAAACTTCGGTTAATTGACAGTGATAAAAGAAGGAATTAAACGGTGGAACGAGCCTTGTTTCCCAGCTGAAAAATTGCGAGCAAACTCAGACGATGTGTTCGTTTTACAGTTAGCTGTTCGTTTCGCGAGAGTCTTTCGCAAACCAGACTGCAGTTGTGGAGAAGTTTTGAGTTTCCCAGAAAAGAAAAATTTCCGGAACGTAACAGTGAAAAATTGATGTACGAAAGTGAACTACGCGTTGCAATATTCGTGGTCGATGAACAAGCAAGCTCCACTCGGCTACGTTGTTCTAAGAAGTGAGAAATTGTTGCTCGGAAATAAAACGAATTTAACATCAATTTATTTGATCACTTTGGTACGAAGTCGACAACCAGCAAATCCATGCACGTCATCAATTGTATTTGGTACTAAACTATTGTGCAAATAATCCTGTAATTAATAATAAAATAGTTGCTTTATTCATTGCAAGTTCAGAGACTATAACGTATTATCCATTGTATAAATAATTCTGAAAATAATCTGTCCTATAATTAATAATAAAATAGTTGCTTTATTCATTGCAAGTTCAGAGACTATAACGCATTATCCATTGTACAAATAATTCTGCAATTAATAATAAAATAGTTGCTTTATTTATTAAAGGTTCAAAGACTATAACGTATTATCTGCAATAAGTTTATCGAAAAGGTTTAATATTCGCGGCCTCGAATCCAACGGATCCAAAAAATAGAAAAAATCTCGCCGACGTCTTTTCTTGATCGATGTTGGAAAATTCTCCAGTGGAATCGTGTATGTATCGGAGCATGCACACACTTGCTTCAGAATTGTAATATTGCTTTTCTAGTTGAACAAATATCGTTTAATACACACACTACCAACCAACAAACGGGCTCGCAGTGATACGCGCAAGAGAAAAACAAATTCAAATGTGTACAGTGCACGATGCGATAACTGCAAAAAGCAGCGTGTACACCGACTTGTTTTACATGAACAACAGGAACAATCAATTGAATAAATATGTATTTCTCTTTTTATTTTGGATTAAAAGAATTTGTAAGATTTCGTTTCATTGATTTTTGACACATTGAGGTAGAAAAATGAGAGTTAAACACCTAAAAGATTAAAATCTATTTATAAAATCTTTACAATTCTCCAATTAGCAGCGAGTTAATTCTGTTAATTCTGGTGCAGTTTTTTGGTTCAAATAATTATATCACGATTTTTCAACATATCAATCTAAATATTTACTAGTATTTTTCATATTTTGACATTTTAAATAATTCATAAAATGCTGTACACCATCACGATGCACTATATATTGTTACGAATAACGCAATGTCAATTTCTGCGTCAGTTCAGAATTGCTTGGAAGTTTGAATTCAACATTTTATTAAATTTAATATTCTATGTATTTATCACATAATTGAATTTTTTTAATTCTAATTTTTTTTCTTATATATTCTTGTACAATTGTTTTCCTCTATATATTAAACTTATTATACCTGCATAGGTATACCTTCATAATACTTTGTTATAAAACGCGTATTACACAAAAATACTACACTCGTGCTACCCTTTCTCTCGACCGTGAAATAACATCGACCACACAACTGACGAGTCCTCCGTATCGAAGAGGTTCAAACTTATTAAGCGCCAACGTTGCGTGAACACACAACGTTTCATTTGCATTTCTTCTAGTCAATTTACATCGCTGAAGTACATCTTCCTTTCTTTTTGTTTTTTTCTTTTTTTTTTTTTTTTTTTTTTTTTTTTGAAAGGAAAGGTAATCCCATAGAGATTCGACGAATTGAAACGTTTCTATTTATCTACGGCAAGCGTGTGTTTAACGCGCAGAACCGGCGCGTTTCGCTTAATTCCTTCAATTTAACTCCATCGGGGAGTGGAATTTCCCCCGTTCGATTTAGCTGAACGAAACACCGAAGTTCCGTCGTTAATGTTGCGCGGAGTGACAACGGAGGTTCGGTTTAATTGTTTATCCGAAGGGAAGGTCGATACTCTGCTCAAGTAATCCAATCAATGCGCGATTAATTTGGAAAATCGTCGAGACAGTGTCTCGATTAATGGGCGGAACCAGCGAGTTTCAAGCGGATTTCTCTTCTCCTCCTTTAAAAACTGTACGTATTATCTTTTCGTATTATCTTCGGTAGGACATGAACGATTTTCTTTTCTGTTCTCTGAACTTTGCCATGAAATTTATTATGTTTATCGATGGTTGAATATATTATTATAGGACGTATTGTTATTCCCAATAAGATAGAGAATATACAGAATACATTGTTATTATATATTATTATATATATATTATTAAATCATTATATGTTTATAAAATATTATTATATAATATACAGAATGTATTATTTTGATATTATTATACAGTACAATATTGACAGTATTTACAGTATTTGGATGAAATTTAGGTAAAATCAGTATCTTCGCGTGTTTCAAATTTTGAAACAAAATGCTACTGATGCACTTATCAAGGACGTATAAACTGCTGTTCACAGTCAGAGAACTAAAAAGACACTTGAAGATCTTTTGACGCATTAATGTTAAATTTCTCGTGAAACTCTAGAAAGTAGATCAAAGATAACCAATACGATGAATACAATTAATGAAGAAGTTGAAGAAGAAATTCTAAGAGGATCAGTCTTCCATATATAATACATCGTGCACCAATGAAACTGTATGTATGCATGGAAATTCCTCAGATGCTATCTCAAAGCTGATCGCCGTACGAAAATCAAACTAAACATACTTTGGAAACTAGAAATAAATACATTGAAAAATAAATACACTTGGCAAAAGTTTTCTATAACTTTTTGTTCACATTTCGTTGACATACGTTCTTCGGACATAAACGTACTTTTTAAGAGTCAAAAGTGAATGTCTAATACTTTTTTAAAAATTTTCATTAAGTTAGAATTCTAATGGAGAGTTCATTCACTATCATTTTGTTATTTTCGCGATATACTTTGGCTCTCGATCTTGTCGAAAGAGACTCACGAATCAGACAATTGGAACATTTACAATCTGTAATTGTATTCGATTTTAAGATATTTAAAAATAATGAATTCATTAACAATTCTACGACTCCAAACCATAATACTATTCTCGTCATGTTTAGACATTTTGTCTTTATATGATATATATTTCCACAAATATTTGAAATGAAATGTTAATTATTATATAAATTATACACACGCTAAGCTTAATATATACACACTAAGCTGACACACGACACGTTTAAAAAAAAAAAAAAACTGCACCGCCCGTCTGGAACCATTGCAACAATCACTCATTAACGATCGTCCATACTGTGCATAAATGTCATATCACAGAAGCCTAAAGAAAAAATAAATTCAAACATCAACCTGACCTCGCGACCCAAAAAGTATTAAAACAGAAGACACAAACGCCTACTCGTACATCTAAAATCCCTAAATCTCGTCGTCGTCGCTAAACTCCATAGAAAGAAAGAAAGAAGATAAATTATACAAATAATATATAAATGTGCCATAAAAAATATTTTCATATTGCAAGTAACAATCTCATTCCTGCTAGATGCTACATGCACACACTCTTGCTATATACACCTATATGCACTCTTCAGAGCGAAAGAGTTAAGTAAAAAACTGCACGACTTGTACCTTAGTACGATTCATCTCACTGAAGAGCCCAGAAGCAACTGTTCCGACTAGGAAATGAAGACGACTTTTTTGCCATAAAATTTTATCGATATGCAAACATTTGAATCGATACAAAAGAAATTACAGGCGCGATCGCTCAGTACCAGACAACGCCACTCCTACTCGAGGTCTACCCCACGCCCCCTCGCGAATCACGTGACCCAAACCAACCAATCGCTAATTTTCGTTGCATTAGCGTTGCACCTGAAGAGGCCTGATTTTCTAGCTTATCCCCGCTAAAATCACTTTCAGTGATAAAAAAAAAAAAAAAACGTGGCCCCACCGTGGTAATTACCGCCCGGAACAAACTTCGCGATTTTCCTCGTAAATCCCGGAGAAAACAGAATCAAACGCTGAATACGGCCAATTATCCGGCGTTTAATTAAAGCAGCATCCATCAAGCAAACGGTGCACGCCCGGTTCCTCGGAGACGGGCGAACCGCCGTCGTGAATTCTCCAAAAATACCCGTCGTCGGGACGGTCGAGCAATTAAACGAGGCCGGCACGACGGTATTGGATATCTAATTAAAATGCTCTCGACCAGCCAGTCAGCTGCCCGTCATAATCACCGACTGCGCAATCCTGACTGTTTGAAACGTTGCGAGAGCAAGAATCGAATCGTTGATATTTCCCAGAGTCAACGGCCGAAAATCGCGAGAGCGCTACTTCTAATTGGAAAGGAGACGAAGGGAGCAGCGGAAGCAGTCGCGCACCCTTCGAACCGTCAAATCGTTTCGAGACTCGACCTTTCCCTCTCGCGCTGTGTCGTACGTGCTCTTCAATTACACCCGTCTCGGAATGCTCGGTTTAATTGGGCCACTTCGATCATCGGCGCCCGTTGCCCTCGGATTGGCTCCTTCTTTCTCGTCGAACTCCCGCGATCGAGTCGATTTCGCGTTTCGTTCCTTCGGTGGAACCACTCGAGAATCTTTCTCAATTTGCTCGAACGTACAGAGGGTTAAACAGTCGGTTAAATATGCGAGTGCATCCACCAAGCCGTATTCGTTTCGATACAAAAGTGTTTAGAGAGGAATCTTTTGCTGCGATCTTTCGATTCGATTTAACACTGTGATGTACGTATTTTGATTACATTCTATATATTACGTGTTAAAGTAAATAAGTTTGTACACTATATATTGAGATAAATGCGGTAGTATATTATACATTAAAGTAAATAAAATAACTGTAATTTTAAACATTTTAAATATTTTCACGTTGAAATAATACGACAACTTAAATGATCGTTTAATTTGATATTATTATATTTTAATTTAATGTTACGTGTTGCCTGTGTGTAATACGTGTAAAACATTTCGATATTTCATCAATACCGCAGCGAGATTCGTTTGTCGTAAAATAACAATCGAATCGTAAAAACACATATAGAAATTAATATTTAATACAAGATTGTAAAAAAATTTTACAGAGATTGTAAAAATATTTATTCAGTGAGACTATCTTTAACACTTGCTATATGCTTTAATATTGCGTATTTTGTAATTCGTTTGTACATTTGCTGATTTTATCAATGTAATAGCAATAATCGTCTCTCGCTGAACGAAATTTCAAAATGTTTTACGTAGCATCCAATATGCAAAATATGTACATATGTACATAAATACCCTTTAGTGTTCGAAAATTTCAATAATCACAAAAATAAAATAAAAAAAGCTACACGAGCCAAACTGATTCCCGCTACAGTCAAAAATGATTCGATTTTCCAGGTTCTGATCAATTAATTAGAAAAAAAAAAAAAACGGAACAACATCCCCCAAATTAACGGCAGCACAGTCCGAAAAATGTTTTAAAATCATATCGGATCGTGTTTCCTATATTTTATTTCATAAAAACTGCAAAACTGCACTTGCCCCCGCACTGACTCTGCAAACATCGGTTAATCAATCGAGTTCCTCCGCAGAATCACCGACAGAGCAAACAGAGCGCCCGATATACCGGAGTGCCACGGATTTTTCGCTTACCGACGCGCAATCGAGCGTTTAATTATCGTTTTTCTCCGGCTTCTGGATTCCAGGAGCCATATGAAACGACAATATTTACCCGATCACACTCGGAGCCTCGCCTTTCGTTCCGCGCGATTCCGCGCGCTGCCTGTTTGCGAAAGCGGAGGAATCCATTCGCGCGCGAACGAAAGCCAGACGCGCCCCCGCCGTGATCTCGCGGCGCGGCTACTTGTTCAGCTGAGAGTCAATCTCGCCCTCACGAGCGTGGCTCGTAAATCCCTATAAAGTCGAAGGCCGCTGCCCCCGTGAAGAACGACCGCGAGTCGAAGAAGATGTTGGTTCTTTGAAAAGGAGGCCGTGTAAATAATGGCTGGAACGCCGCTGCGCCGGCACTCGCCCGCTCCTCTTATGGCTCTTCGGGGACATCTCTCTCCGACGTGATCAGACCTGCCACTTGCCACATCCATTAACTCATTGCAGCTCTTTTCCCCTGCCCATCCGATCGCGTCGCGGGCTCGATTCCCTTCGTACGACGTTCGAAAATTCCTCGCGTTTACGGCGAGCTGCCTTGTTTTCCCACTTCGAGCTTTCAACAGTTTTTGCGAATTTTTCCTCAAAGTTCCAGTTGAGGTCCCAGGCACTTGACCGATACTTCTACCTCTCGGAAGTATAAACTATACTTCTTTCTTTTTTAAATTCAGTGTTTTTACTTAACCCCTTTTCCAAAACATCTAAGAGAACGAAAACTTTGAAAACAAAAAACGAACGCAGAAACTGAAGTTGCGAAAGCAAAAGCTTTAACCCCTTAAGCGTTTGTGTATACTCGTCATGTAGAAAAAAATTCGCTTTCTGAGAGAAATCTCATTCGCAAAATCGATACGATGTAAAAACAAATTAAATTTATCTCTAATCATTCTAATTTTGCAAATATTTGATGTAACATCTTCTTTTTACTGACTGATGAAAATTCACGTTCCTTTCTCCACATTCTGAATTTTTACTGGTTCTTTCTATGGAATAATTTTCAAAAAAATAAAATGTTAGGTCCTGTAAATACCGTAAATACCGTAATAAAATGAAAATTTTTTCAAAGAATCACCAAAACAATTTGTCATTTTATTACAATTCGACTCAATCTCGCAGTAAGTGAGCATTCACTGTGTTTTCGTCGTGAGTATACTCATCGTCTAGTGCACGTTCTCAAAATAAAACAAAACGGGGTTAAATGCCAAGAGTGATCAGTCGACGTTAGTTAGAACAGCTTAAAGTATCGACGTAATCGTACGTCTTCAACCTCCCCTCGAATTCCCTTTCGCAGACGCTGCAACGAGTATTCCCACAGCGCGAATACGGGGGGCCCCCGGTATCCATCGAGCCCTCGCCACTTTTCCAAGGGAAACGTGTATCTCTGTATCCTTCGCCCCTGGTGCACAAAAGCCGCGCGTGCACGAAGCGAGCCCAGGGAATCGCACTCGACTCGAAAATCAGCTTCTCATCAAAGAGCTTTCGCTCGAGTGTCTGCCTAAACGGTCGGAGGAGGTTGGTGTGCCCGAGCATCGAAGCCAGTCAAGCAGCCGACACCTTCATTGTTTCGAGGTGTACGCCGATCTCTCGAGAAAGGAAAGCCCTCGGGTTCCTCTCTCTCTCTCTCTCTCTCTCTCTCCTCCGTTATAACGTGCATCCACTCACGCGTGGCAAACAATTGGCCGGTTAGCCCGCGATTATTGATCGGATTCCGACGCTTTCGTCGGCCGTGAAAAGTGGGCGTTGGCTGTTGCGTGACACGGGAGCAAGCCAGCCGGCTGAAAAGAGGGAAAACACGTCGATGGCTAAGAATCGATCTCGCTGGCCCGAAGGGATCTCCATACTCGGAAAGCTCGATACTCGTTCTCGATATGAAGCGGGGGAGGCGAGGAGGCGGGGAGGCGAGCAGCGGGACGAGCAAGGAAAAATAAGTGGACACGGCAATTACCTCCCATCGCCGCAGCATCGAACGAAACGTCCGTTCCCTTGGACGTCTGCCAAAATTTCGAGTATCGAGATTTTCCGCGAAACTGAGCGAAAGACGCGAGCTCTTCGACTGCCACGAGGATCTGATTAGTTTTCGATTTCGGTTAACTAACTTTTCTACCTTGATACGCGAGAATTACAGCCTTTTCGTTTCTCAGTTCGAAATTCTAAATTATTTTCTGTTTTCTCGATACTTCCTGTTGTATTAAAAGTATCGTATTGTCAGTGATTTTGTCGCGAGTTAGCAGTCCGAACGAGTTAACTTGCTAAATTTCGTTGCTGAAACAAGCAATCTTTCTCTTCGACTGATTCGATTAGTGACTGAAAAATTGCTCTGAATCGTTCATGGTCTGACAAACGTGGATTTCATGTTTTGAATGGCAAGGTTTTAAGAGTAAAGCAACTAATTGTTGCCAACTATGATTAATAAAATAATGTAACGTAAACATTATTGTTTATATCATATTATCTGTATTGCAAAAGAATATATATATATATATATTGCGTGAAGATGTATGATTTTTATTTTATGCATTTATGTAACAATAAAATTCAAGGTAATTGAAGAATGCTTTTTGCACAAAATCACTGATAATATGATATTTAATAATTGTATTGATGTAATTATATTACATCATATCATACAATATTATAATAATAAATATGAAATATTAACTAATTTATAATATAATATAATATGAAATATATATATAATAATTAATCATAATTATAATATTGAGAATTTATGATCTAAAAGGATTTAGCCAATTGTTGTTTAAAGTGGAGAGATTAAAAAACTAAAAGGACCGAAATTTTTATAATACATTAGATTCACGTACAATTACGAACCTAATATACGAATATAGAGTATTTATTCCTTTATAGTTTCTTATAGTACGAAAATAAAATCACTTGAAAAAGATTCAAATCTCTGACTCTGACAATGTGACTGTAAACGAAAATGCGAATGAACGAATTTATTCTAATAGACTTAATATCCAAAATTTGCCTAAACAACAATTTAATTTCAGCGAATTTCACGCATAAATTGCATAATCAGTAATACGTTTGCCAACAAACAAGCTTCATTAAGTTCATTTCTCATTTCTATTAAAAAAATTAAACATTTTTGTTCTCCCTCAATTAATGCTAAAAATTTTGACCGATGTCCAATCTGCCTGAAAGTAGGTGTTTCGTGGAAACGGGTCGAATTTTGAATTCAGAAAGAAAAGTGCCAATCTTTGAAAACACACGCGTTCGACGATCATCGACATCGGGACGTTTCTGTTATTTTAATTGTTTCGCGACGCCTCCCACAAATGGGTTTCCCGTGTCGTCCAGTTTTCTGGTCGTTAACTCGCGACTGCAACCCCCTTTTTCGCGTATCCCCGCGACGCATGGCCTCCTTTCGTTCGCTCGTGGCGACGAATACAAATGGCGACGGTATCCCCCTCCTCTTCCTCGGTTTACGACGCGATCGTTATTAAAATATGCAATCGAGCCGACACGTTATCCTTCATCAGGATTTCAATATGTCTCTCGGGAACGAGAGGCACGGTTAACGAGCAGTTTGTACCCCGGCGACGTTGAATATTTCGCGCGACATTGAGGAAGGTATCGCGAGCGCCGACTTCCGTGTTGCATTTTCGCCACACGTTACGCGTGTAAAAATATCAGTGTATATATATTGTTAAAAATAGCATTAATTCAACTACAATGGAGTCTATTATCCATATAATTTTCTATTATCTGAACACTCTGTTACTCATATTAGGTTGTCCCAAAAATTTCTTTCGTTTTATTTTGGTGGACAATTGAGTCTATTATCCATGTACTTTAACATACAAATTTTCTGTTATTCGAACGGAATATTTACTATTTAGTATTAGGATGTTGTAAAAATTTCTTTCGTTTTATTAGCAAATGATGAATGTATTGTGTACAATATTCTATGTTTTATTATACCGTGTTACAGAATTACGTGCGATCCTTTCTGGTTTATTTTACTCTGCTCCATCTCTCCGAAATTTCTGCGGTTCGCTAACAGAACATTGCATTCTGTGTCATTTACTCATACATCTTAACCGCGAAGAGAATATTTTATTGAAAGGAATAAATATATAGTAGGGCAATATCCGAATAATCTCGAGCAAATCTCAGGATTGCTAACTTCCTCCATCAACAATCGTTATTGGCATGACGAAAAACAATTTGTTCGAAAAAAATTGTCGTTTCTGTTGCAATCACTACGATCTTTGCTCCTCTTTTTCAATTCCGACAACATTTTTCTCTCTATCATTGATCGTTTGTTGCACGGATACGCGAATTCGCGCGTGAGATAAATCTCCTCCTCTGCTCAATGGGCCAGAGGAGATTGATTTGGTGGCTCGAACACTTTCGTCCGCCTCGGGTAATTTAGGCTTGTTGCTGCTGCATCGTTGTCGATTCGCCGCCGCTGCTAAGTAGAATCAGCCAACAAAGCGCAGACCAGCCAAGTGTCATTGAAATCCCGTGTTCCCGGTTGCGGTTGCTAGTTCAAGGAGTCGACGGATACACACGTTTGCACGTTGTAATTACTGTTCACGGGAGAGCCTCGCGAAAAGTTCTCGCTCGACGCGCCCACTGAATCGTAACTCGCCAACGTCGTTCGTACGCGACTGACGTTTATTTATTTGATGGTTTTAAACGATCTTTGCAAACAATTCGAGTTATCAGCCGGTTAAATTTCTAGTTTGGCGGCTTGTCTGTTAACTGTCATTAATATGCCGTTTCTCACCTTCTTCCATTAATAATTAATAATTAATTAAATTAAGTTTTGTATTTTATACTTTATATCATCACTGAAAGTGATTTTAGCGGGGATAACCCAGACAATCGGGCCTCTTCAAGTGCAACGCTAACGCAACGAAAATTAGCGATTGGTTGATTTGGGTCACGTGATTCATGAGGGGGCGTGGGGTAGACCTCGAGTAGGAGTGGCGTTGTCTGTAATTTGTTTTGTATCGATTCAAATGTTTGCATATCGATAAAATTTTATGGCAAAAGAGTCGTCTTCATTTCCTAGTCAGAACAGTTGCTTCTGGGCCTTTTTTGAGACGAATCGTACTGGGGTACAAGTCGTGCAGTTTTTTTATATCAACCTTGTACTTGATACTTTATATTAATTTATATGTTACGTATCAACTTTACATTTTACATAAAAGTATGTACGTTTTTATTTTCTTTCTCTGTCATTCTAAAACGAAAATCTGAAAAATTATGTAGATACAACTGTATAGAGAACGAGCTAAACTGCGAAAGTCTTTACAAATCTCTTTTTAAAATTGTCAATCGACAAAACAATTTAGTCGTTGTAACACGAATATTGTCATATTGTGACAACTGAAGATTTTGATGAGAGAAATATGTTTGTATAAAAAAATGATTGGCTTCCGAGTCCTCTCCTCCAACCGTAAAAAAATAAATAAAATGAAATATGCAGAAAATGAGAAACTTTTAAAAATTGTAAAAATTCTGTCGAGCACGGTCCGCTTTACCGCAAATTCGTGAAATAGTTTCTCGTTCTGACAAATATTCACAGACGCAGGAAAAAAACAACTCAATTGAGATATAATAATTATACGTATAAATTCAAGTAGTTGCCAGCTCGATCAATCGATACGCCTGCACCAGTTGCATCTCGCGCCTCCCTGTCTGTCGATAAATTTTTTTCTCGGCGTCGTTGCGCGGTCGGGACAAAACACGCGGCCGGGATAAAACACGCGGCACTCTAATCGGTCGATTTTAATTCGATTGTACAGACCGACAAACCACGCGAAAGAGCAAAAGCACCGCGCAAACAACGCGATAAAGAGATTTAATTGAATAACGCGGCCATTGCTGGAACTTTCGCCGCTCTCGAGTTTATAATAACACGTGCCCCGACAATTAGATTTCATCTCTTTTGTATTTAGAACGGGGAAATTTATTTTCCGCGACACCGCCGGTTTCCATGCAGTTTTGGTGTGTCCATTAACACTTCCTGCATTCATTCTCGCTAAGCTACACCAAGTACGTGTTTACCGCGACGCGCGACACGCGCACAATGCGCTCGAAATGCACTTTATGGAGCTAATATATATATATATATATATATAAGTCATCGTAACCAGCCAGTTTTTCTGTATCTATATAATTTTCTATCACTTCTCCTAGTGACTCTACGATTGGTTACTTTCCAAAGATCTTCTCCAAAGAGTTTTTGTTCTTTCCAAGGCTTGAATTGAAACTGTTAAAATTTTCAATTAGTTCTGATATAACAGATATTTCCTTACTTTTAAGTTTTCTGTTCTAGGAAAACAGTTTTATATATACTGAGACTTATATTCCATATATATATATATATATATAGATAGATAGAACTTATTTTTTTCGGAAATGAGAAAAAGTTTTAGTTGAAAAAAATATTCTGCTTTGAGAAAGTTAAATTTTTTCGCACGAATTTACCGTCAAGTGTTACATAGGTTTCAGGTTGAAACCCTGAATCATATAAATGTATAAAAATCCTGACTTACACGCTCATCTATATTTATCCTGCTCTCAGTTCCTTAAATAATGCTAATTGTTAAGTGAAAAGGAGTATAAACTTTTATATTTTACTTTAAAATACCTGTTAAGAAATAAATGTTCCTTTAAAACGTTTATTAATCAAATACGAAATAACTGTTAAAACTGAACTTTTATAACAGAATCAAAATTTTAATGTAAAAGTTAATTTGAAACGGAAAAAAGAAATAATTTAGAAGTTAAAGGTTTGCTAAATAACTTTATAAAGACTTATATTAACACAATTAAATTCAAGCCCTGGTTCTTTCCCTGAAACTGAGTCTCTGAAATTCACTCGTATTTAGTTAACATTCTGCTTCGTGTAATTCTCTCCATAAGCGTTTCTCGCTTTATTTTATTATCCTTCTCCAATTAAATTTTCATATTCCAAATTCTTAAATTTCCTTTTCTCATTTCTTCCCTCAAGCCAAGTCTCTGACTCGTAACGTGTCGATCGCGTGTTCAGTTCACGCTACGAACGACCTTATTTCGTGTAACTTTCTTCAATCATTTTTAAGTTAATTAAATTTTTATATTCTAAATTAAATAAATTAAATAATCTTCATTTTTCCCTTCGAACCAAGTCTCTGAATCGTGCTGATAGTGTATTTAATTGACACTGTAACATTTCTACAACAGAGATTGTTCCCTCCATTGTTTCTCGCTCTTTTTTTATTGTAGTTAAGTTTATTAAATTTTCAAACTCTAAATTCTTAAACAAAACCTCTGAATTGACAGTGTTTAGATAACGTTACGAACAATCTTGTGTTGAAGATTGTTCTCTCTATCATTTCCTGCTTTATTTTATTATCCCTTTCTAATTATAATTTGTACTTTATTTTTTTTATACGAACAGCGTATTATGTGTTGCATAAAAACTAATTAAATTAATAAAATAATTTAACTGTTAAAATTAATTAATTTAACAAGATATAAATTTTTTCGAAATCTGTATGAGATGTACCTATTCCGTCGTTTCTATACGTTATTTTTCTCTCGTGTATATTTTCAACTTTCTCGTTGCTGGTCTCGCGTATGTCCTTCTTTCAAACTTCTTACGTACGTACACACGAGTCTTGCCCGTGTCATTCCCATTCTACCTCCAATATCAGCCATAATACCCGGGAGAAAAAAGGAACCTCGTTCGAGGATTCGAACTGAGAGATCGCGTAGTTCGAAATGGAATCACGCTACGGTACCGGATATCCCCGGCTGCGTCTCTCCGTATTATTTCCATTATTTCCTCTATTTTTACAGCCGGAGCTTCTAACTACTTTCGTGTGCTTCAAATTCAATTGTTTCAATTTTTGTTTGTTTCTTGCTTAACGAATTTAAGTCTCATAAAATACAAAAAAAAAGAAAAATACAGAGGTATAGAAAAATATATTCGACAATATACGGATACAGTTAGTGTTAACTGGGTCCGGCAAACTGAAACGGTTTACTGCAGGAGGAATACGTTGGATTTATTCTTTTCCCATACAGGGAAATATACATGCAATATTAATTAGACAAACTTCTTCTGAAAAAAGCTACGTTACCATGAAAGAAAGTCTTCGCTTTTGTCACAAGATCAACCATTTCAAAGATCGATTCAGTTCAGTAATATTTAAAATCATTAAAGCTACTTGATCCATAAATTCAACGATGAACAAAATAACGACAATTATTGTCATTTATCTTGAAACATTTATCGTAACAAATAAATTGACAAAAATAAGTCTTTTGTTTTCTGAAATGTTGTATATAAATTATTTATAAGACTAACAGAAGTTAAGAACTCTAGTCTCGAAATGGAGTGAGTCTTGAGCGACACGTCTTGATGAATTTTATCATGTATTAACCATTATAAATCTGTGGCGAGGCTACTATAGCTTTCAGTTGTAGTGACCGTCAAAAAATGTATCGATGTGTGTGTACAAATTTAAATATGCAGCGAGTCCTCAAAGTCCAACACACAATCCAGAAAACAGTTCGGCTTTCGAGTTAAACATTCTCAAGAGAAATCAAATGTAAACTGAATTAAGCTGATCACTGAATGTATCCAATATAAACAATTTTAAGCGCTTATTATGTAAAACATATTTAAATTAGGAAGAAACAGATATCGACTGCTTGATTCTAATCAATATCTTCAATCGTTATGTAATATGAATAAATTTTTATTTTCTGAATGCTCTACCTTCACGTGGCTTTTGCTTAAATTTGAAATTTTCTTAATATTCTAAATATTGCACTTTCGTGTAATACTTTACAATAAATAAAGAACAAAATATTGTTTTATTGTAAAGAAATTATGATAAGGTAAAGAAATTTCTTTCAATTAAATTAATTCGTAAATGTAATATAATATAATTTGTAAATTAATGAGAAGATAATTAAATACCATGATTTATTATTTAACTTGCAATATATGTATTTTAATAATATGCAACGTAACAATGTAACATAGAATTAATTAACATACACCCCTACGAAAATCTATTGCAATCACTATTGCATTTATAATATTATTATAAACTGCAGCAGGTGGAAAAGAATATATTGCACAAATACAGAATTAATTGACATACATGTGGTATCCCTAATTTATTAAAATCTACCACTCTAAATATCGTTTTTTTTTTTTTTTTGAAATCACGAAAAGAAAAGAAACAAAAAGCGATATATCGTTATATCAGACGGTAATTAAGATACACAGCCTCCTGGAAACTTGAACCGCTCTCTGCACCATCAAAACTACCCCTTCTAAATCGTCTCATCTTCGCAAGTCCACAAAAGGGAAACAAACAAAGGAAAAGCAAACCGAGCGGGGCAGGAAGTAAGTGAAACTATAAAATTCGCCGAATCTCAGCGCGTGAACCCAGCCAAACGAGTCCGTAGCGGAAAAGCCACGAGTGAAATTGTCACCCCCAGTGAAATTGCAGTGTTGATATTTCGTTGATAATACCCAACGCGACGGCTGGCCGACCGACCGATAACAAATTAATTATAGTTCGAACGGGGCTGAACACGTATTTAGTCTATAGACATCCGTGATCGGGGGTAATTACAGCTGAAATTCGGACCCGGCCTGTATAAGCATGTAACACGAATGTAATAACCAAGGAGACAATGCGGGGGAGAGACACCGAGGCAGAGGGGCGGAGGGGGAGGGGTGAGGGTTGGGAGCTAGGTATGATCACCTATGACAAGGGGGAGGGACAGACACAATCGCGTAATTGTGGCACATTGATCCGTCCGAGAAGATGACCTCGAGTGTGTTGGGTGGCCGGTACGAGGCCCGGCAAACCTCGAGGCCGAGACACGATTGATTGCTTGCGATCAGATTATGGCAATTAATGGCTCAAGTGCTATGGATCAGACCGCTTGTAAATTAGTTCCGGTTCCGGCGCAGAAACTCCCGGAATTCAACTTATCACCGCAAGTACGTGGACGGAAGCGCGCGGCGTGTGTATCGAGGCCCGTGTGTATCGGCTGCATAATCTGTACACGGGCCGCGGCCCGGCACCGCCAACCCGGCTCCGAGCGAAATTTCCAGTTACCTCCTGGAACCTCCTGGGTGGAGGCCCCGCCAAACCCTGAACTCGACCGTGTTCGACGCGAATGCCGAAACAAATATTCCGGGCGGCCGATCGTATATATGGATGCGTCGAATATCGAGCAAGTATTCGAGCCGGGCACCACCGTGGATTTCACGACCCCCGGCGCTGCAATGCGAACGGTGCTCGCATCGCGAAAAGGAGAACGGTACGAAGTTCGCCCGAGGAGAAATAATTGTTTCGCGATTTCTTCGCGCCAGACAGGAGAATTAAATGGAATTCGTTTTGTAGAAATGTGTGTGTGTACAATATACGCGCGGTGCTTTCATAGATTTTGAAAGTGCTGTGAAAATTCATTTTCCTTTTTTCTTTTTTTTTTTAAGAAAATTGAGAAAACGAAAAACGTACTCGATGCACTTTGTTTGTGGTATAAATCTAGAGACTTATTCATTCGTTTCGATCGACTGACTTTGATTTTAATTTTATTTCTTAATAGAACAGCACAATCGATGCAAACGCAAACAACTTCGATTCCTCGAAAGAAAAGAAAATGGATTTACGCCAGTTTCAAAAATGAATGTAAATTATAAATAATATAATAACTCTGCATGTATAAATATATTTCGTAAAAATGTAAAATAGGCAAGATTGCAAAATTATTATTTAAGAAAACTCCGATTCTAATTGAATTAGTGAGTTGAAGAATACTACCGACTTAAAATTGAACATTTTCAAAAAATAAAGCGTAAATGTTTAAAAATACACGCTGAGACGAAAAACATTGCAAACGAAATCTTTCTTTTTGATAAACTACTAAAAAAACTCTGTATCTGTGATTTAGATCAACTGTTCTTAGTAGATTATTATTGACCAACAAGGCCAATTTTTTTAATATCACGCCGAATTTATTGGAACACAATCATCATTGGAAAACATTCTTATTTTAATTAAAATTTTGATTAAAACACATTAATAAATAGCTTATTTTTATTGACGAAACTTGAGTTTAAAGACGGTAAAAATTCAATCGTTTCATTTTATTTTATTATCAACGATTTAACTAGAGACGAGCAGATATAAATATTCATCCGGCTTAGTATGACCGTACTTAAATTGGAGCAACACTGTAGAATCGATGGAGTTGACGATACCAAAAAGCTAAGGCTATTCTTTCAGTCATCTTAAAATACTTGTACTGTTCTCCGACTCGCCGAGAAAATTAAAATTAAACGGCGCTAGCTTTCTATACTAGATGTAGTATTTAAGAAAACACAATATAAAAATAGTATTTTCCATTTTATTATATTAGAATAATATTCTAAGAAAAATAGAGTACTATTCTAAGAATAGAATTTTAGAGGACTCTTAAAATAGTATTTAATTCCTAAGTAGACCATTGAGGTCATTGTGGCCTCTTCCAATTTTAAATTAACAATTCTTCAACGTGTTGAAGATCCACGCAATTTCCCAACATCTCACGTTACCAATGACGCGGAGGAAATTTTATTTCAATTCGTTGTAAATTAAACATAAACTCCAACTGTTGAACTAAAAACTAAAATCAAATTTATTAGACTAAAAATCAAAATCCATTTAAAAATTGAGGAAGCTATTTAAAAAAAAGAAACATTGAATCCATCAAGAGTTACAACCCAAAATTAGGGGTTTCACGAGCGAGTTAAGTCGGTATTCCTCCAAAAACAACTCGCATTTTGGGGATAGTGGATGTCCCTACACAGCCATTCGGAGTGCGTCGCCGTCAATTTGTGTAGGACGCACGGTATTTAATAAATCACTCGTCGGTATCAATAACGGCACTACGGTAGAGGTAAATAAATTATCGCAACGAGACAAGACGAGCATAGGATAGAAGTGCAATTACCCCTGTGCAAGGTGAAATCGGTGGCTCGCGAGAGGGAACAACCCAACTCTCGGAAGCTCTTGTCCGCACACACACATACACACGCATACGCATCTCGCCATCAATTCTATAGTTTCTAACGCCATTCACACGGGCCTAGGATAATGCTTTGGGATTCTACTCAATAAGTGGGATTCTACTCACAACGTCGATGAGCTGGGAGAGGCGTAGTCCCATTTTGACAGTGAGGCGATCGCTGTTGTTGCCAACAGGGCGGATGAGGCGGTTGTAGTTCGACAGCAGGTCATCGTAGAGACGCTTCGCTTCCGGATTGGCCGAGGCACCCGGAAACGGGGCAACAAGACAGGAAATGGCCGTCGCCATCGCCAGCAATCCGCCCAACCTAGACCACCATCGCCACCAGCCTTTCCCACCGTCGTTCGACCAAGCATCCCTAAGCATCGTACGCCTTGTCCACCCCTGAAATCACATATTTCATCGTTAAACGTCGATAAATTTTTGCCATCTTCAGTTGTGTTAATAGTTTTTTTATGGAAACGATATTATTTTTATTATAAATATAAGAGTACGAATATACTCGAAACTTTGACATTTTACTCTCTTTACTTTACTTTACAAACCCAACATTTGTTTTCTATAACTTTGAATATACTACGCGCACTCTGTCTATTTTTGCATTTATTATCCTTATCAAACGCATAAAAATTCGCAGTTTGTATGTTACAAGGCACGACCGTCATAACTGCTATTTATGTATAGATATTCATGTAAATTCATGCTTATACACTTGTGTGGTTAAAACGATGCAACGAGTACCATATTTTTAGACATTACGCGCACTTTTCCATGTTTAAACTCTCCACAATCTATGGATGAATGAAATTCACGATCGCATTGATAACGTTTGAAACGAGTCTGGAAATATTGTGTACAGACAGAGTTTGTAAGATATTTATTGGAAGCATTCTGTTTTATCGAAATCAATAAAACGTTTGGACAGAATCTATTGTAAGTTACAGTGAGTTACAGTAAATTATAGAAAGTTGTAATATATTTAACGAGATTATCTTTAGCATTCATTACAACAGAGTAATGCATACAGAATATTTCATTTTAATTTCACAAAAATACGAAACACATGAAAAAATATTTCGATCGAAACTCAACATTGACAGTCGCAAACTTCTTCCAACGCTGTCGCAAGATCAAATAAATGGCATCGATATCATATGATACATATACTTTTTACTCGGAACATATACTTTTTTCATACGTTTTACATCTGGAACCCCCTATATACTTTCTGATTTTAAAATTCGCCAACGAAACTACGGTGCTAATAAAAAAACTTAAAAATTATACGATACAAATGTTTATATTTTCATACACACTTGTATTTATAGTGTAATACAAAATGTTTTATAGATATGCGTATGCACCGTAACTATAAATATTCAGATATTTGCATATTTTCGTCAATCGTTCCTGTCTAAAAAAAAGCTTCGATTTAGCGGATATTCATGCAAATTTTCATTTTTACGAGACTCGAGTAGACAATTGTTTCATCCACGTGTACCATTTGAATATTTTATACAGTTTTGCATATTGCGTGCAATTTTATGCATGCTCGCGCCTTCATATGTCAGGTTATTTTATTGTTGCGACTGGCAAATATCAGTGTGGCCAAAAAATAACTGCGTTCTTCCGTGTGCAAGTGAAAGGTGCGAATTTTTCATGAGAAACAAAACCCTTGGGCAACTTCGTGATTCAAAAAAGTTCTTACCTTTTTTCGACAAAAGGGAGTTCCAAGAACGATTTGATATCCCCTCGATTGATAATGAAATTTAATAAACCAATTCTGACACTGCTGTAGTTTAAAGACTTCTTCGCCGTACACGACAGATAATTTTTTACGAGCTCGCACAGCGTTTCTTTTTTTTTCAAAATATTACGAAAATGTTTCTTTTTGAAATCGATGCCAAACAAACGAAATCGTACCTCTTTCTTTCAAAGGAAGTGACGTTTTAAGATATAGTACTGCGAAAGAAACAACGCAATTACTTTTTGGCCAGCCTAATAGCACGCGTCAGACTCGAATACGCGCGCTGTCACGCGTATTTTATTTAATTACCCGCAAAGTCATTCGTCTCGCCCTTTGCTCGACCAGAGAACAAATTACCGCGAAACAAGAAAACTTTGCCTGTCCCCTGATCGACAATCTGCATTCGGTACAACAACCCTGATACACGCAGGGTTGGTCGTCTTCACGAGACACCGAGTACATGCGCGGGAGACACACGTGCTCGTCGGCATCTCATAATGCTTTGACGTCAACTTTTCAAGCGAATCATGGTACGTACATGGCAGGGCGTAAGTTGGTTGCCAGACGAAGTCATTTACTAGCCGTAGGAGGAGAGAGCGTAACCGGCCATAAAGGAGGGCTTGAGCGGCATTGTTGTGTCGTTGAAAGGAAAGGGGAGGGGAGGGAGAACCTCTTGAGGAACTTTTATCGCTTCGTTGCTGACCTACCTGCGGCCATTATCAGCGTTACCCCCCTACATGCCTGGAAAAGCTACTTTCCCCGCATTATCCGGGGGATTTACACTCTCTCCAGACCCGTTGATTCGGAATATAAACGAGCCCCGCGAACATCAGCTTTCAGTTTTCGTCAATCAAGTGTCGACGTGTTATCGCACGTCACGTGCAACGAAAATCTTCGAAACCAAAAAAAAAAAAAAAAAAAAAAGGAAACGTAGAAGAAAGGAGAAAGAAGAGAACAAAGTGAAAAAAAAAAACAACACGAGGTATCGATAGACGTTATCTCCCCTCGCGACAGGTTTGATAAATGGCGTTGTCGTTCGTTTCGTTCGTCGTTGTTCGGTTAATCGACGTTTTGCATTAAAAAAAAAAAAAAGTGTATGAACCGTTCCGGGGGACGAATGAAATTTACAACGTACCCATCGGCCACGCGGACGAGGAAATAAATATTCCACGAATGTACGAAGAGTTTCGCCAAAGCCGGCCGTAAAATTACAATCGGCGCGCCACCGTTGAAACTGCACGTCCGCAGTTTAGGATTTTATATACCGGGGGACCGGCTCGTATCGATCGACTCGTTTGCGAACACGCCGCGCCGAGTCGCCGAGCTACACTACTGAAACGCGCGAAATCACGCGCCGTCCGCGATGCATTCGCAAACCTGTTACTCGCTAAATAACTCCTTTGAAATACGTAAATGCATCGACGAATATATTTCCCCTCTCTGATGATACTTTCGCGTTTGCGTTTGCGTTTACAACGCTGCTTCTCTCTCTCTCTTCTGTTACTTTTTGTCTCGTACCCCGCCCGTTGATTTTCACGCGACGTTAAAACATTTTTTTCTTTTATCACTGAAAGTGATTTTTAGCGGAGGTAACCCAGAAAATCGGGCCTCTTCAGGTGCAACGCTAATGCAACGAAAATTAGCGATTGATTGATTTGGGTCACGTGACTCGCGAGGGGGCGTGGGGTAGATCTCGAGTAGGAGTGGCGTTGTCTGGTACTCAGAGATCGCGCTTGTAATTTGTTTTCCATTAATTCAAATGTTTGCATATCGATAAAATTTTATGGCAAAAAAGTCGTCTTCGTTTCCTAGTCAGAACAATTGCTTCTGGACTTTTCAGTAAGATGAATCGTACTCGTGCAGTTTTTTTTTTTTCGTATTCATAAAGAAAGCTCGTTCGGTCAGCGGAATCACGCGTTTCGGATTTATGAAATCGAAAATGGTGACTTTTATTTTAACGGAGCAACAAACACATCGACGCGCACCGACATTATGTATCAGCGCTTCTGTCCGTTCGACTAATGCATCGAAATGCGCTCCGATTTATTGATTTCCCCGCAGTCATTTGCATTTTACACTGCGCCCGCGAAGCGACAGTAATTACGGCGTGCTACGTGCCCGCCGGATGGAAAAGTGAAACGAGACTGCAGTTGCCGATAAAGTTGTCGGGATATCATTATCGACGTCGTCTATTAACGAGGTATACCAAAAATCGTATTTCGTAACAATTGGAGAGAGATCGTATTATTGTCACGCGTACTGTTTATGTAAGCGTCGGCTGTTGGTTCGATCGGAAAATTTCGCCGCGTTTGTTTCCTGAATGGAAAGAAATGATCGCAAATGAGCACGCGTGAAACGTGGTTTCGTCAGACGTAACTTTAATCCTACGTGGACACTTCAAAATTATATTTAATTGAGATAAAAATCGTTTCTACGTAATTTGGTACGCTTTTTCTGAACTGAAAAATTTCAAATTTAAAGATTGGAACTGTCATTCGCAGTCTCTTATAATTGATTTATGCAACACAGATTTCTTTTTTTTAGGTGAGAATGAATAGAGATTGTTATTTAATGCATATTTCCAGCAATTTTCTAATTGTAAATTAGAAAATTTATTCAATCACTAATTTTTTTTCTGGAATTTTCGTGGAACTTTTTCGTCTAATGTGAACGACGATTGATAATTCAAATTTCGAAGAGATAACATTTCATATGACATGGCACTATACGTATTTGATATAATTGTATAAAAAATACAACATTTGTATTATATACTGTAATACATTTTGAAATAATAATAATTGAACTACGAATTCTTTTTGCATTTATAGAAAAATTGCGCACAGTACACGCAATTGCATGTCTAATCAATATAAGCAAAATATATAAAATATCCAAAGTATAATGCTTTCTACAACATTTGGTATGCAAAACAATTTCAACGTTTTTGAATTGTATTTTTAAAAACATAGACTTGCATAAAAGTCCATAATTGAATAATAACATACTACAACATTCTCAAACTGTATAACGTATTATAAAATTTCATGTAAAATGTAACAAAATCAAAGTTAAATTAAAATTCAAAATTCAAAAGTTAATTCAAAATTCGTGAATATCCGAAGAAATGAAACTACTCGGAACGATGACCTTTAAGAGCTTGAAATTGGTAAAATGCGTCCTTTTTTCGATTTCTGAACAAACTATCAATTTATTTAAATAACATGTTATACTTGACTACTATTGATACAATATGCAGCTATAAATTTTGTTACAGAAAATTTGTCAATTAAATTTTGTATGTAAAGTAAAAATTGCTTTCAAATTCTGTTATGTCTGTTCTGTTATTCTATTCTATTATTCTATGCATATTTAATTTTATTACAAGTGTATCTTGGATGTTCTATTCCAAAATTTTCAAAGAACTACACAGACTGCAGTATATGTAATTTTCATTTTCAATTTTATCATTGTCTCAAATTATTTCAAAACAATAAATTTACGAATACTTTCCAACTTTCACTAAAATTTTCGTTGCAATTTCAAAATGTCCCGAGACATTAAATTTACGAATACGTTTTTTTTTGTTCAATTTTCACGTGAAATTTTTAGTCACCGCAGCAAAGGTTGACACGACCATCAGTAATTAAATGATAATATTTTTGAAACGCACCGCGCGTCGAAAAAAAAAGAAAACTCTCACATCGACCGTTCTATCGGTCGTCTGACGAACTATTTCCACGTATTAGAGAATGAAAAATGGTAGCGGGTCGAAATGGCCGAAATCCTGGCCAAAGACCTCGCGGGACCCTTTATCTGGGATGTGTCGAGCCGCGAGATAAGGCGACCCTGCGGTCATTATCAATCCCATTCGTTCCCAGCCGCGGCTCCACCCTCTGGCCACCGAGTTAATTACACCGGAATTTCGTGCATTCCCTGGTTTTCCTTCGATCCCCTTTCGTTGCATCTTCCAACACCCTCCCCCCTGGGCTACACTCTCTACGTCAGCCCGGTTCTTGTAACGAGAACCCCCGTATACCGAGCCGTAGTTTTCGAGTTTATCATCCCCTGTCAATCTCTTGGGAGAGCAGCCGAGAGGGTCGCTGGTATCAAGTCCAGAACTCGATATATCTACTTACGAGGGAATTTAGCAGGGGATCATTGTCATTGCGAGAACCTCTCGCGACACATTCCGAGTGATTTATATCTGGTTGACTGTCCAGACGGTGAAGAAGAAAACGCGAGAAATAATTTAGCGGGCGTCTGACTTTGCTGCACGCCAAGGACACTAATGCATTTAATACAGAGATCGATATTTACTACACCGGAACGTTTATTTTGGTTTATTTAGTCGAGTCGCACTCGGTTAATTTAACTCGACGGAGTTTATAGTTTACGATAGTTATTGATCGTTTCTATTAGTACCTCAAGTGCCCGATAAGATTAAGCAAAATTTCTAAAAAAGTAGTTTAATAACGCATAATAACGCATTTCTCGTTGAGAAAACTCTTTTAGAAGTAATAAGAAATACAACAGTATAATAATACAACATAATAAGTAATAAGAAACTGTCCTGCAATTTCAAAAGAATCACTGTCCTGAATGTTCTTCGTCTTTCACAGAACCGCGAGAAATTGGGCGGGGATGCTGCCATCGTCGAAGTGACATAAGCGTTTGTAACGAAGCAGCACTGTCGTCGGGAGTACCGTCAGAATATAAATAAGCAAATTCGTTCCATAAACGCGAGGGGGAACGAACGTCGACCATTGAGTTCGCCGACGGTCGTTCATGGTGTACAGCCCAACGAGGGTAAACGAGGGCGCAGTTAGCCGAGTGGCTTGCGCTATCGAGCGTCAGCTGCCGCACAAGGAAACGGATATAATGGAATCAATAATGAGCCCTGGTTGACACGTTCATCAATCTGGATCAGTCGCCAATGGTTATCCCCTGCATCGTGTCGGAGGATACGAAATAATTACGAGGATCTGCCTCTGATTCTGTTTATCCCCATCGATCAGTGTAAGCGCGATGGAAGGAGAAAGAGAGAGAGAAAAAAAAAGAGTACACATCGACCGTTTCATCTCGCGTCGAACGAATAAAACGACTCGTGGAGACGAGAGGGGGGAGGAACGTGAAATTTAGGTTTATTGGCAATTCGTCACAGTTCGGCAAGTCGCGTTCCCTGCCGCGGGAAGGTCTCGTCGCGGATGACTGGCGCGCCTTAATCGTTCCGCCGATTAATTTCGCTCGCAATTTGCGGAGGAAGAACGCGCGATGGAATCCGACGTTCTTTTTTTTTTGGCAACGTTTCCTTGATGACTGGGACGAGGCTGGTCATCGATTACATCGCGTATCAGACGCGTGTCCGCGGATGGATTCGAAAGGTGAACGCTGGAATGTGTAATAACGCGAATATTCTCGCGCGCTTTCGAGAACGTTGGGGAGGGAAGGGGAAGAAAAAAAATCTCTGTCTCGATGAAGAGCGTTGTCAATAAAGTATCTCGATCCGAAATTAAACCGCGTACAACGTGGTATGCGATCCTTCCCTCCAAAAAGAAAAAAAAAAAAAAACCCGGGATGAGATATATATATATCTGGATAAAACGCTGATTGAAGGCGAACCCGGTAGCAACAGCCAGCTAGCACAGGTAGTAATCGTCCGGTTTATTAGATTTATGGAAACTTCGCGCGCATTTATCGAAAGGAGAAACGCGGCAACGGGGAGGGAGGGGAGGGACGAGATGAATGTACGTCGTCATCGTTCAGTGTCCCGACGCAGCTCGAGCGTTGCAACTGGGCTAATCGAATCTCGCGCCACGTACAGCCACTAACTAAGCTTTTATACACACGTTCGGCTAGCGCATTAATTGGGCCGATTCTCTCTCTCTCTCTCTCTCTCTCTCTCTCTCTCTCTCTCTCTATTTCGTTTTCAGCCGGTGTCAGCCTATTAGCTGCAAAAAGCCAGGAAGAAAATGAACGTCGGGCCGCCTTGACGCGGCCCGCGGCGTGAAACACGAACTGTCGCCTGTTTTTTTCTTTTCCAAAACGAAGCAAAAGGGAGCGTCTTTGAATTCTCAACGCCGTCGAATCTCTCGTATTTGATTCGCATCGTGGAATAATTTTTAATGCGATTATGCTCGATACGTCGCAGACGAGCGCGAAGAATTCTCTGAGAATCTGTATCTTTGGGAATTAGAACAGATAAAAAGAAAACAAAAAACTGCAAAACACGACTTGTACCCGAATACGATTCGTCTAGCTGAAAGGCCCAGAAGCAACTGTTCTGACTGAAGGAAATGAAGACGACTTTTTTGCCACAAAATTTTATTGACATGCAAACATTTGAATCGATACGAAACAAATTACAGGCGCGATCGCTCAGTACCAGATAACGCCACTCCTACTCGAGGTCTACTCCACGCCTTCTCACAAATCACGTGACCCAAATCAACCAATCGCTAATATTCGTTGCATTAGCGTTGCATCTGAAGAGATAACCGATTTTCTGGGTTAGCTAAAATCACTTTCAGTGATAAAATAAGTGTCGTCTTTGACCTTTCGGATCGTAACTGGACGACAATCCGAATAGTATGTTTATCGGTGAGTTTCACGAGATTCATTTGTTGTTTTTACTAAACGTTTTTATTTTTTCACAGTTGGTCTCCGGCTTGAGGATTTGTCGCAGTCTGTGAAAATAGTTGCGGATCACACGTGATTAATTCTTTATACTTAAAAATACTACATCATTTTAACGTAAGTACAATTTTTCATGGAAAAATAAAAGAAAGGAAAAAAGAAAATATAAATTGAACATTTGTAAATGTAAAGAGAGCGCTAGAATGTTTAAATTTTCTTGTTTTGTGGTAGTGGTTTTCCGATTTACCATTTTGAACGAAATATAGTAGAACTTGCTTTGTTTTTACATTTCCAACACATTAATACATTATGTTATTAATAATATCGGTAATATATTTATATCGTCAGAACAAAATGTCTGTTGGTAACTAGAATTTACTACTAGCAGACATTATATTCTGGTAATGTAACGTTTCGAATAAAAATATTCGAAAAATAAGAAAGACTCTACTGTGCGTGAAATTACTGTTTAAAACTTTACTTTTCTCTTTCCTGTGTTTAACAAATGATGCAACTACAGAAAATGTCGAACACGAAGGATTAAAAAATGAAAACATGAAACGCAAGTTGCGACCGAACATCGTCGAATTTCCATTGCTATCCTCGCATGTTTCTCGCATCTCGCATCTCACATCTCGCCATGGTAGAATGATATTCAACATAGCATGTAGAATGTCCCACGCGCGAGCGCTTTGAGGTTTCCATCGGAGTTACAATAGCCTGTATATCGATTGTAACAATTAACAAGCGAGCGTGAAGAGGTAAGCAAGGCAACTAGCGCCGCCCCAAGGCGAACGAACTTTCGCCTCTCGTCCGACCGCAGGACATCGAGGAATAGCCCGGTCGGCTAATTAAAACGGCGCGGATCGACGCAGGAACCCGAGGATTGCGGCTTAGGGTGTATCGGCGAAGGAAGCATGTAAACGACACGGCAATAAAATCAACCGTCCAAACGCCGTTTTGGTTTCTGCAATGTTTCCGCAAGGCGCTACGCGAGGTATGTTTTTCTGATCGACGCGACTGCGGAGGCTCGATTTAGAGCACCGGCCAGAAATACGAGAGCGGTTCTCCCACGAGCTTTGCAGGTTATGGATCGTGTACCGCTTGACGCGTGACAACGTAGGAGGATTGGAGATTGCAACGGCCGAAATGACGTGTTACCTTTGTGTATGCGTGCGTGTGCGCAAGTATGTACACAGGCCGAGGCACCTAAGACTGGAAGCTGAAATATTATCGAAACTATTAATTACAGTAGTGCTTCGTTTGCGTGGGAGAGTCTGTTTATTTGAAGGGGATTTTGGTCGATATCCGATTAAACGAAGTCTCGCTGTTTTGATTTAATTACGCGAGCTCTTCAACTTTTGTTCTGCGAACGAAAAATTACCGATGGAAAGGAGGATCGGTAAACTTTTATTACAATATCGATTATATTAACTATTTTCAATCCTCGACAGATTCAAATGAAAGATATGTCGAAAGTTGACGATTTCTAGGGAAATGTCATCTGACACAACTGGCATTTTTGTATTGTAAATAAACGCATAGAAGTTGTACAAAGATCATATTTATTTTCATGTAAAATCGAATAATATTCGATTCGTAATTCAGTCCATTTTCGGCATTTGCCGTAAAGAAATTGAAAATTTGAGGTGTGTTAAGAAATTTCTTCCGATGAATGAATTCAAATTTTAATTAATTATATTTGAAGATCAGAATTAACATTATTATATTCGAGTTGTAGCTGTAATTATAATTACGAGTTAATACAGTAATAAGTAAGTTATAATTATAATTACAAGTTAATGCAATAATAAGTAAATTACAATTGTAATTATAATATATACGAAGAAGTTTATTTGATGAAAAAAGTAAAGCCATTTGAGCGAGAGCTCATTAGACTAGCAGACATTTTAATTTCAATTTTCTATTACACCGCCTCGCGTCGCTCTTTCTCTTGCACGTGAGATGTTTTACAGAATTTAAATTAAAATATCTGTTAAACTATTAATTTCCCGATAATCGTTTTTTAATTCAAAAAATAAAATTGACCTTCGTATATTTTTGATACGTTCACCTCTCACAAATTTAGGATGTGTCAAGATTTCAAAGAAACAACAATTTTCTCCAGTAGCACTATCCTTCAATATTACCGAAATTTCAATTAACCTAAACTCTTTTAACTAATTACATTAAAGACAACCTTGTGATACTTTCATTTTTCAGATAAATGTTTTTAGATCCACCAGAGAATCCTTTGCCTCAGAAAAAAATAGCCAATTATAATAAATTACTGCCTCCGCGAAATAGGACAAGTCGCCTTCGAAATATTCTTCAGCGTAATCAACCGTTTTGCAAATAAACTTAAATTTCCAGTCACACCCGATATACACGTATGTACATAACTAACTAACATAATCATAAACGCGCGTGCATTCGAGGAACGGAGTCAATGAAAAAAAAAAGAAAAGAAAAAAGGAAAGAAAAAAATCAATTGTCTCTTACATTCATCCCGAGCGGATCTTCGGAAGCGCAGCTTTTCAGATAAATCGAGGATGGATAAATCGTCATAGCTGGCTGTGCGTACGTACATCCTGTCCCCGATGCAGTTGCGAACACCGTTGGCACCGTTTACGATCGATGACACTACCGTTCCGTGGAAAGTACCGAGGATTCAGCTGGAAATTACACCCGGAAAAATATGACCGATCCCGACAGCGCGTCGCGAATTAATCGACGAGCCAGAAGGAACGTCCGCGCGCGACAGGAACACGCCGACCAAGTGTTCCAGTTTCGCGATCGAACGGCCGCATCGACCGTGACACACGGTGCCGGAACGTGCGGCTCGCGTTTACGATTTTATTTGGGAGAAATCGTCTCGTGTATCGACGAGTTGTGAAAATCACGAGGGACAGATTTCGACTCGCGAGCCGGGCGGTAAACGGGTGACGCGTAACGCGCGCTGCAGCGTCGTTTGCGATTAAAACGCGCGAATACGTTTTAAATGTGATTTACAATTTTTAGAAAATTTTCTGAAATCTTTAACTTAATCGCGTTTGATATTTCAGATCGAGAGGCAATACCGGTATTTTCAACTATATTGATCAATCGATTCCTTATTCGTTTAAAAATAACTCGAGTTAATCAGAATGTGTGCATTCAGCGTATAAGAGAAAATCACATACTACAAATATTAAAAATATAAAAAATAATCATAATCTATATATATATAATTATAAAAAAAATAAAAAATACATTTAAAAATTCTATAATAATTAAAAATCTTAAATAATAAAAACTTCATTTATATATAATAAATAAATTTATATATATAATAATAATAATTAATAATAAATTCTTTAATTATATATATATATATATTCATAAATTTAAAATTTTATTTATAAATAAAATTAAAAAATAATTTAACTATTGAAATGTTGTCTATACTACCACTACAGATTTTGTAATCTATTAGAATAAAATTAAACTTTAAAAAAAACACCATAATTAGCATAACTAATAAATAAATTATTAGATAAAACAATTTAAATTTATGATATAAAGATTCAATATGATCTTGTCGCTGTGACGAAGTCGAATTTCTGTCTTCCAATAAATCCTTTGACAAATCGTTCAACTGTTTACAGATACTGATCTTGTATTATTGGCGGTTGCCAACGAATTGGAACGATACCAGATAATTTTGATCGGATCAGAATCTCAATGACAAGGTATATTCAAGCCGAAGGTGATCACTTCGAGCAATTTCTGTGAACACAGGCAAATAATTGATACAATGCAAAAATACGGTCGTATCTCACTCAGAAACAAGGCCATATCCGGCACGTGATTATACGAAGTTTTTTTCTTACTTTAGCCTGCTCAATTCCAGCAGTAAAACTGCATTCAAATATTCCGACATCATATGTATAAAATTCAACTGTTTTTTGGTTAATCATTTCCTTAGTTTTGTGATTAGATACAAATTTATTGTGACAAACCAGAAGAATGTAACAGCAACAGTTTAAACAGTACAATTTTTTTAACCCAAATATTATATAAATATTAAGTGAATAACACAGAATGATTTTCTTTACATCACTGCATACAATAAAATGTAATAAAATTCATTTCATTCAGTAATTATATTATGTAACATAAATAACACAACAAAACTACATATATAATATTTGCAAATGAATGGAAATATTAATAATATAATATTTTGTAACATAACAGTCTATGTATGAAAAATGCTCCACTTTCAAGTGTTTTTCTCGAAATTGACTTTTATTACTGAAACACCCCTTGCAACCAATAATTAAATATGTTTTGTGTAGGTTTAAATTTTAGATTTCACATCGTGTTATACTTTGTACTTTGTAACTGTATGAAAATTCAAAATTTTAGGCTGCTTTCACAACTACGTAACTTCTCCAAACAATGTCAGCCAACTTTCATCCTTTGTTTCGAATCGTCTTTGACACGAGCCAAAAATCTCGATCGACAAATCGTGCATTTTACAATCTAGATCAATCTCATCGCGTTATGTGCAGGATTGCAAATTATTTTAATACTTCTAAACGACTACTATATGTATTTCTCTGGTTAAAAAAAGAAAAAAAAAACGTGAACATTAAAACAGAAAAACACTTCGTACGATGTGGAAGTTTATCATCGTCGGCGCGGTCGAATTTCACAGCCGAGACGCAAATAGCTCGTGTTGCGCGAACAACAACAGGAAACAGGCAAAGCTGGCACGGTTTCCCACTAGCTTGCGTTTTCGCGCTGCTCCTAATGACCGACACTTTTTACCGTTTCTCGGAGCGCCAACATTATTCGCAAAAAAGTCTCGCGACCGCGTGGTTCTTGCATAAACTGTCGTAAACGAAACGCCTGCCAAACGCGTTTATTAATCCTCAGTCGTTTGCGGTGGAAAAACTAACTGGGAAGAGCGCACGCGGTATCCCAGTTCGAAAAGCTGACAAAGCTGAAAAGCCACGCGAGATTCAAAAGATTCTCTGCTACGCGAGGATCTCGATAAAACGATGAAATGGCGCTGCTCCGCGGCAGAGGTGGCGAACTGGCGGCCCGCGGGCCCTTGCCCCTCCTTTCCCGACTGCTACCCCCACCACTGCGTCAATCTCCCTGTTTAGTGGAGACATCAACAGACTGAGAGAACAGGGCTCACGCACGGTGAGGAAATTTCGATTTAGTGAAGGGGGTAGCGATCGGAAAAGTGGAGACAAGGCCCCATGGGTCGCCAGTTCGCCACCTCTACATTTTAGAGGTCTGCAGAGCTAGTTTCATCAATTTACACAAAAATTGTATCTTTAATAATTATATAATATTTGACGAAATAAATTCCGGAGCTGCAGTTTTGAGGATACCCTCCAATATAGACTGCCGATGAAAAGTATGTGTCAAAATTGTGCGCTTCCTTACGAGTTAAAGAAAAATCGGAGAAGCTTCTTGTATGAGGCGGGAAAGAATATACAGAGTGGAAACTGATTTCCATGGTGAAGGAACCGGCAGACTGAGCGAACAGCAGGGAAGAAGTTGGCCGCCTTTTGCGTCTTTCATTACTCAAATGGCTCGGACCCGTTAACGAACGCGAACATTCTCCGCGGTTTCGTTCGCGTTCCGGATGAAGGAGCAGGTTCTCTCGTTTACCTCGAGCGAGAAATCTAACTGTCGGCGTGTTACGACCAGCGTTGGACAATAAACGGCCAATATCACGTACGATACTTAATAACGCGAGTGAGCTGCAACAGCGCTGAATCGCGTCGATCGATTTTCGTCTGGAAACGATCAACTCGTAACCGAAAGCAGTAATCTCAGGTCGGAAATTCGATTCGTTGGTTCAATTACCAGGACAAGTCCTGATTCTGATAACGAGGGTACTTTTAGTTGGGCGTTTTGCTTTCGAGTTTGGGAATAACGTTTCTAAATAGGAGAAAATTATGCAACAGGGATCGTTACATGTTACGTTAAAGTCGGTGGAAGTCAAAATTTCTAAATCGGATTTGCAGTTTATAACGAGAGGGAATGATTTTTGTGAAATTTAATAAAACTGATAATTCGCGGAAGTAAGAAAGTTGTAATTTACAGGAACCGAAAGATTGTCACTTGACAAGCGACAGGAGATTTTTATTCAAACTTCGTTCTTTGGTAACAGCGCAAGTGAGATGATTAATATCTTTCTAATTTGTGTCAAATTAACATCAATCTGTCGATGTCTTTCAACATCTCCAACAGCTCCAATTTTCCAAAAATTCCAGATACATTGGATCAAATATATGCCACGAACAATGTAGTTTTTTCAAGAGTTAATTTTAAAACAGTGGAAATCGTTAGTTGGAGTTTCGAAATATTGGAATGGAAAAAGATAGTGAAGTATTGGAAACGTTGGACTGGAGGAAAAAAAAAAGTAAAATATTGAAAATATTTGAAGGGAAAAGGATAGTGAAGTACAAAAATACAGAAAAATTCACCGATCTATCGCTAACGAATTATTTTTTATTTTTATATAGTGTACGAAAACCAACTATTGATTTTATAGAAAAAAAAAGATAGAACAATTGAATGACCGTATATCTTAATTACTAATAAGCTAAACTTTTAATTGCGAATAGGTGTTAATTTACAAACAAAGAAAATTTCGTTTGTGTCGGTAGACAATTTTTAAATCAAAATGTATCATGCAAAAAAATATTGCAAAACTACGATTTTTTTATTATACTTAATAAGCTAGAGATAGTACCTATACAATAGAACAAAAAAATTTACATGTCTAATTATGAAAAATAAAAGATCAATTTCAAAAACCTTCAACTTATTATCAAAAGCAGATAGTATGGCTTTGAAACATGTTACACAGAAAAAGTTTGGTCTAAAAGTTTCTTTTGCTAGTAAACTACAGAAATCCTGGGAAGATGGCATTATAAAATTTCGGGAGATATAGAAAAAGGCAATAAATCAAAATGGATCGTACGTATTTATAATAATATTGTAAAATATCATTATACAATAATATGAAAGAAATTTTCGGGACAATCTAATATTTGTTCACTCAAATCGTACAGTTGCAATAAAAGCAAAATAAAAGACAATTTTCAAATATATTCAAATATTATTTTGTTAATCAACTTTTCAATGATGATAACCATGACAAAAGTCATAATGAGACACGTTCAGGAAATAATGACTTAATGCCACGAATCAGAAGGAGCAACGTAATTGCTCTTTGCCAGACAAATTATGAAGATAAACGAATAACTCTCTTCCTAATGAATGTCTCTGCAACATTCTCGTAGCGATTACTCGAAAATCTCGTTTTCCGCGTTCTCTTACTTTCATCGCAAGTGTCCTATATGTAATTTTGTGCAAAAGTTTCGAGCTATCTATAGTGATGGCACCCAGTCATTTTATACAAATTTTTTCAGCTTGTATTATGCAAATGTAATCAGTTCAAGCTTTATTTAAAAGATATTTTGAAAAGAAAACATTGATTGATTAAGCTTTCAACATGGCCCGATTTTTCTTTGATTAAAAACAAAGAAGTACATGAAATACAAAAAACTGTACGACTCGTACCCCAGTACGACTCGTCTCACTGAAGCAACTGTTCCGACTAAGAAATGAAGACGATTTTTTTGCCATAAAATTTTATCGATATGCAAACATTTGAATCGATACAAAACAAATTACAGGCGCGATCGCTCAGTACCAAACAACGCCATTCCTACTCGAGGTCTACCCCACGTCCCCTCACCAATCACGTGAGCCAAATCAACCAATCGCTAATTTTCGTTGCATTAGCGTTGCACCTGGAGAGGCCCGATTTTCTGGGTTAGCCAAAATCACTTTCAGATAATATTACCACGTATCGCGGTATAATATTACGATATAATACGAAGATTGATTGATTCGATGAAACAAAATGAAAATTTGGGATAATAGATCCAATTCCAGTCTTCCGAATGAATGAACGTTTTGAAACAGGACGCGAACAGTGATTGCCCGTGTTTTATGACGTGATAGTTGCAAATTCGTTCGAAACCGTACGAAATAAAGCGCCGATATTTAGCGTAAGGAGTGAGAGCCGACAATTTTGATCGATCGGTTACACAATCCGACTCTTCTCCTCTGTGTAGCGTTCATCGAGTTATCGCTAGCAGAAATCGACGATCGGTCAGTCGCCTAGTACGAGTGAAATTCGCGAAATTGACACTGTGAAAGTCAGACGGCTCGATGATAGACGCGTACAGTGGGAAACGACGTTGGCGGTTGCCATTTTGCCGGCTGGTCCTCCAGCTAAAAAAGAAAGAGAAAAAAAAAAATCTCGAAGAGAAGTGCGTAGACGAGTGAGAAGCAGATAAATTGTTGAAAATGGCGTTCGCGTGTCAAGGGATAATTCAATAACAGCGGGCGTGCGAGAAGGGCTGACAGAATGGCGGGGGCATTCAGATGCAAACTGGAGAGAGAATGCCCGTGCGGGGTCGAACGAAGAACGCGCACAATGGAAAGCAATCCGGGTGATCTACGAGGCCCGCGCCCAACGACCATCTCAATCCATATGGATAAACTAATTCAAGACGTCGCTTTATATACGTACATCCGCATCACAATGAGAAAGGCTCCTCTTCTCCAGCGGGACGTCGATTCAATGGGGAATGTCGCACGATGTCGTGCCCGCGTCGTTCGTACGGCCACGAGAACCGAGATCGCCATTTTCGGAGACGTACTGTGCGCTCTCGAGTAACCTCGAATCAACGTTTCGAGGGTCTTGAAACTCTTTTGAGTTCGAACTTGAATTCCGCCGAATGAAAGACTCAAGCTCCTTTCTTTATTACGACTTTGTACTCCTTCTGTTTCTTTTTTTTTCTTTTTTCTTTTTTCAAAGGGAGATCGACAACATTTACCCATTCGAGATTTCTCAAATTGAGATAAATGTGTTGAACATGACCATCTTCGTGCGTTTGTCGAAGAAAGCGTTTGGCAAAAGGTTGGTTGATGTTTCAGGTGATTCATATTTTCCAAGAAGTGATAATTTTGTCATTCAAAAGCAGACTGGGCGACTATGATATTCGTGGAAAACATTGTTCGAGCAGTTTCAATCGCTCGTCAGTCCCTAATGTTACACTGTTATTAACAAAACAAGTATATGTATAGCATACTTATCTGCAGAAATTTTGGCAAAATCAATCATTTAAAACGATTACTTTTTGAATGTTGTAATATATATATATACATCAACGATCAATTTTTAAATATATATAATATTAATATACTATATATAATATGTACTAATAATATCAGTAATACATATAAAAAGCTAAACAAGCAAGCCAATTTACATTATGATGACTGATCAACCGAAGATTTAAAGTGCAACAATTGTCAAAATATATTTAATCTGGTGAAAGTTTCACGAACCTATTATCTTCAACAAAAACTTATAAACGTTGAAGCTTTCGCTAACAACGACACTTTAGTAACTACATCCGCAATTACCTGACAGTTGTCAATATCCTATAAGGGCTGAAACTAATCGAACGACAGAGACAAGTGTATTTCCCAAATTTCTTTTTAACTTCATCGTACCGATGCTACATCCACGGGTAACGATCTATCATCGCAACTTGTTCAATCATATATCAAACGCAACGCGAGTCTGACAGCTCGAGAACAGCATCAATGTTCACCCCTTCTACTGTCAAACGCAGCGACCCGTGGTTCAACATTTCTCAGCAACGGCCAACCAACATTCGCAAACACATTCTTTTCCCAGTCGATCGGTCGTCTTTACGAACGTGGCTCGTCTCCTTCGAATTGTCTAAAAATTGTCCGCGAAATTCAGAAACGTGCACGAAAAAGGCGAAACGTTTGAGGATCACCCGGAACATCGAAGATCGAAGACGATCCTCCCCAAGCGAATGACGCGAAAAAACGGAGAGATTTAAACACCGCTGCAAGTGACTTCAGGCGATGGGAATCAAAATTCGGTGCATCCGCGGTGCAGCGCGCGGGTGGGCGGAGGGGGAGGGGGCGTGAAATGGTCCTTTCACTCGTGTTTATACGCGGCACCGCTGAAATATCGGCTTTGCAACTGACGCGCGGCATATCCGGGCGAAAGATATTTCAACGGCTCTCAACGTCTGCGCGCGTGCACGCGCGTTGCATCGTCGAATGCGCTCAAATACGCTGCCAGCGGATTTTCCATCCATCTCGAATGTGCACGCCAGAAGTGTATTTTCCCGGACGCGAGTGCGGGAGAGGAACTCTTACGTGTGATTTCTTTTGCCAAGAACCGGGAAAATCGGTATCGTCTTTCGTTTCTTTTTTCTTTTTTCCAGGAAAAACGACGCGTTTTCTCCGCTCACGTTTACTCGCGTAAAAACATTTCGTTGCAAAATCGACGTTAAATCTGAGGAAGGGAACATGAGTGAAAGGTGAAAAGGCTTTTATTATCCAAACGGTATTATATTTGTTGCATCACGATGCTCTCCGCAATCTGTGTATGTTCGAATGTATTGCCTTTGTTCTTCGTAGTTCCAACCCTTCCGAGCGTTACAGTTCATCAATAGTTGAATTTTTCACTGCCCATTACTCACACTAGCTGTGTCATTCTCGTTTTGTAAATTCACTTTCGATCGTGACTAGTAGATGTTTATGCATTTTTGAAGTATTTTAGAAATCTCCAAAAATCTAGACAAAATATTCAAAACGAAGCACGTGTAAAAGATTTGAATTCTGTTTCTTCAATTACGTTCATAAAGATGTAAAATTGCACGAGTATCTGCAGTTTGATCATGTTTGTCGCACATCAAATCATCAAAAACATGCGGATACATTTTTGAATTAAATTTAAATGAAGAATAGAACCTTTGATAAATTCGAATCAACTCTGCACTGCATTGGAGAGCAATCTCCTTTTTATCTACACATTCACTTAAAACGTTTATTTTCAGTTATTTCCAATTTTTGCAATCACATTGTTGTCGAAATGCAGAACGACTTCTATCTGAATTAAATTATCATTTAACTTTTCCTTAACTTTGCGACATGCTAGATGAACATTTATTCATTTGGACGATTTGAGTAATTAAATTGTTTAATTGATTACTATTGGAATATATTACATATAGATATGTGTATTTATAAAGAAATTTCGTGACAATATACACTATATGGATTTCATTAAAATGATATCCAAGTATGTAATGTACAAGTTGAAGGATGAAAATTGTACAACAACGATAAAATTCATTGTACAATATCATAGACTTCACGACAAGCGTCTACATAATAGTAAACGATGTAACGAGTTAAAGGATTAACGTTCTCTATGAAAATTGTACAATTACCAAAATCGTATCCGCACATTTATGATCAACAATATAACGGTACAGCCGCTTAAAGAATTAATACCTCCGCAAAAATTGTTCGCGCATTACACGCAACGATTCATTAAGCACGTAAGCAAGGTATAAAAATCTCCGCGAACGAAATCGCAATCGAATACCTGTTGTTTGCCTCTGCTTTGCCTAAATATTGACCGACCTCTCCCAGTTCCGAACGAAACCTGCAAATTCGCGGAAACTCGAGCGAAATCCACGGAAAAGAACAAAGAACGGAGAAACAAATCGCGTTTACAGCACCGCCAGAAGGTGGAGACTTTCCCTAATGAATTTTCCGGAGCGTTCGACTAACCGGTGGCCTATCATTTTCGAACGGCGGGTCCATCGCCTCATTAACCCAATTAAGCAGCCAAGCCTAATGACACGCGACTTCTTTCGCTTGTTTCATTCTCCTTCCTCTCGCCTTCATTCTCCCATCGTTCCCCCCTCTATCTTCCTTTTCTCTCTATTCTCTTCTTTTTTTCTTTCTTCCTTTCTTGTTTTTAATACGGCAAATTAGCCGAGCAAGCTCGAAAAGGGCTGTGATCGAAACAGGGGCCCGATTCGAAAGTTTCTTGTTCCCGAAGTTTCGTCTCTTTTCGCAGATCGCGAGGTGGACGGTTCGATGAAAGTCTGAAGACGAGCATTCTCCGATGGCGTAATTGTAACAATAACATTTCACGTCGATGAAGTAATCAGCGTGTGATAAACGGTTCAATCTGCTAGTATAAAAAGTTTTGCGTATCTTGATACACCGCACGCAAACACTGCGATAAAAATAGCAAAAAAATATCAACTTTGCGCAATGGAAAGGTAGAAGTGAAAAACAAGACGCAACTCAAACTTTACGTATTCCTTTTAATGTTACTATGTCGATGCGTTGTTGACATACAGAGTGTAATTAGTGGTACAATCAAGTAGGAAGTGATTCTACGTGAAAAAATGAGCAAACCTCGAAAAGAAAGAACAAAACTTTTTCATTAAAGCTTTCGTTTCCGAGAGATCGAGTTTTGAAAAATTTACTTCATTACTATATATTTCATTTTATGTATTACATATTTATTATTTATTTATTATATTTTATTTTACTTTATTATACGCTACATATTATTCTATATATTTATTTTATTACTGGTATTATAAATATTTATTACTATTTATTAATAGTACACTTATTTTTAATTAATTCTAAACGTGACAGAAAAGAATAGTCAAAAGAAGGTTATTCTACGTGCAAAAATATATAGTATAAAATTTATGAAGCACACACGTGTGCCAAGGCAATTTTCTACACTTTTTCACTTACTTTCGATTATTCGCGTCTGTCCAGTACGGAATCAAACTACTGACAACTATTCAAACTCGATTTCTTCGAAAATTCGAAAACAGAGGCTCTAACAAAAATTCTTTCCTTCCAACCCGTTTTTCTTCACGTGAAATCACCTTATACCCGGTTATGAGACATCCTGTAGCACCTACTCGTGTATTGACGTCAACGCGTTAAGCGTGCTGTTGGTTTAATATAACCGCGGCTGTTAAATGGCGACACAACAACACCGTCTTCCTCAACGTCGGCCTCACGTCAGCGAGAGAAAAAGGAGACGCGCGTCTTGAACGACGTGAAAGACGCCACCGTTCAGAGACAGGCCACCGCGCGTTTAATTGAGGAGCGCCAGCGCGTAAAATAGTTGTATCAAGGAAGACTTCAGAACGGCGAGATGTAAAAACCCGACTCGACGTTGAGCGCGACGTATTTTTTCACTACGTCGTACTTTTCATACTGGCAAGACGACGACGACGAGGGCTGAGGGGGGAGCGCGGCTGAAAACTGTATCGAGGAAGAATTGACTGCAAGAAAGAAAGCGTTTTCGCCCAAGCGAAACGTTAATGCGCGCAAAGTGACATCGCGTTGAAAGCGGCTGGCGAAACATAGAGCCGTCAACGTTGCATCTCAACTTTTTTTATCACTGAAAGTGATTTTAGCGGGGGTAACCCAGAAAACTGGGCCTCTTCAGGTGCAACGCTAATGCAACGAAAATTAGCAATTGGTTGATTTGGGTCACGTGATTCGCGAGGGGGCGTGGGGTAGACCTCGAGTAGGAGTGGCGTTGTCTAGTACTGAGCGATCGCGCCTGTAATTTGTTTTGTATCGATTCAAATGTTTGCATATCAATAAAATTTTATGGCCAAAGAATCGTCTTCATTTCCTAGTCGGAACAGTTGCTTCTGAGCTTTTCAGTGAGACGAATCGTACTAGGGTACGAGTAGTGCAGTTTTTCTTCTCTTTTTTTTTTGTGCAACGCACGTCTTGCCCGGTGAATAATTGTTTTGCCGTTTTCACAAAAGATCGCGCGATATACTCGCTGACTCAGCCTAATTTAATCTGCCATGAGCACGTGTAACTTTGAAATCACATACTAATATATCGATATTTTATTAAATCGTTTAATTTTTTTCCGCAAGATATACGTTTCCTTAGTAACCAATAACATTCCTGGTAAGGAAGTACCAAAGTAAATGCTTTTGCAAGTTGCCTGCAAACAGAAGGAACCATCTTGTGCAATTGTCATTGTATTTTTTGTTTTATCGAGAAAAAGGACGGCAAATATCCCCGAGCGCTGAATCGTGATTTAGTCTGCATTTCTGTTCACATTCTTTTGACAATTCGAAGAGAAAAAGAACGTACATATGTTCACTAGATCGAGAATTCCGAAGCGCACACCGAGTCAAGAGCACGCATATTATTACCAATGAAATAGTCTCAACAAATCGACAATTAATTAACAGAGAGTTTTACACCACCTTACGTAAGGGATAGTTTCCATCGTCTAAATAAAGAACAAATAGTTTTCCGTGTGATTGAAAGTAATATCAAAGTAAAATTTATCAGACAAGACTTACTGTGTACTTAATTCACTGCAATTAAAGTTGCAAGTAAAACATGTACACAAATATGTTATAAAAATATATAATATAAAATATAAAATAAAAATATAAGGTCTCATTATTGAACACCTATTAAGTCAAACTCGACCGTACGGACTAGTACAACCACGAGTCCTAACACTATGCTTTCATCTTTCAGAGACCGTGCTCGTGCAACAGCACATTGTCAGAATCTTGGACGGAGACCGCCAGCGTATTTTTGCCGGTATCAACGAATACTAAAGTGCGAGAGAATGCTGGTCCCGAGCTGGCGGATTAAAAGATTACGAGAAACGAGCCGGCTACACGGAGCCGGATCGAGAATAAATCTTAGAAACGGTTGCCGATCTGCCCGTTCCGCAGACAGGCCGCACCAACAATTAACAACTGTGCACGATTCTACGGCGCACGGTTGATTGCCCGCCGGATTCCTCTCGCGCGCGCGATCGATACACACCGGCTGTCGTGTTTTACTCTTTTTCCCGGGCAGACGATCCTTAATGTGAGCTCAACCTATCGATAAATCCACGACGGTTACCTACGATTTACTGAGTCTCCCTCTTTCTCTTTTTCTAGTCCTGAAATATTTCCCCTGCACGGTTCTTTTTTTTTTCTCACAACGCAACGTTGAAAAAGACACCGATTGAAACGAACGTTGGCGAATATCGTTAAAAACGTCGCCTCGTTCATCCTCGTCGAATCTTGATTCCGCGAAACGTTATTTCAGTATTTAACCCCGATGCCAGACAAATCCTCTGTTCGTTAATCCTTTACACTCGCCTACGTTTCACATAGTACAGTATAGAGAGAGAGAGAGAGAGAATAAAGCGAACAGCTGCGTTTAAGTAGAAACGGACCGGCTTTGGTCAGACGTTTCCATGTACGCCTCTGCGAGAACCACGTCTCTCCGCAGCCTTTTAATACCGCGCGTTGTTTCCAGAATTGTTTCCAGCGCACAATTATTCGAGACGCCGTAACGGTTGGTATTTTTATATTAAATCGCCGCGGATGAAGCTCGTAATGTAAATTTCAATGTCTACAGCTGTCGTCGAAATCGAATTTCAATCTCGCAAATTCAGACCACGCATCTACTAGTTTCGCGTGTTTGTATTTCCCAAGTTGAATTTTTTCGCATGAACGACTGTCCTGTCCCTCCAGTGCGATTTCTCGCGAACTTGCAATAGTCAGAAGCTACTTTAGAGCAACTCTTACTTTGTCAAATCGATGTTCCAAGCTTTATGAAAAAATAATTTCAGCGTGACAAAATAACAGTCACAGTTGAATTCAGCGAGTCAACTTAAATTTCATTCCACAGCATTTTTAATCGTGAAATACTGAACGATTCTTTTTTTTTTTTTTTTTTGTAAAACTCGCTAAAATATATAGGAACGTATGTCACATAATTATACATAAGTCCTTATTCAACAATTATACGAATATTTTGTTAATGTTATATATATTAATTTTTACTTTTTTCAATTGAGAAAACGAAAAAAGTGTCTCAGTCAGCGAACGATCAATCCGAGAGTCACCCTGTACGTACGTGCACGTATCCAGACCGACGGCTCAGCCCAGACTCCTCTCGTTTTTTTTCCTCTCTTTTCTTTTTTATTGGAATTCAGCTGGTTGCTTCGGTTGGTCGAACTCTAATCACCAGAAAACGCTCTTACCGTTCGACCCTCGTGGAAAATCCCTTAGCTCGTTTCTCTTCCCATCGACCCGAGCTCGGCTCTCGGTAATTTTCGGGAACGGACCGTCACGATAAATCCCCACTTTGGCGGAGTTCATTTCCAAAGTTTTTCTACCGAATCTGATTCTATATCCTCCGCGATATACCGTCCCCGTTTCTCTCTGCGCACTGTCCGGCATTTCTGGATAACAATACCGTGCAACTTGGCACGTTCGCGTTAACAATTGCCCGAACAGAGAGGGGAAAACTCGGAGAAAATTGGCGAATACGTAACACGCGTGCATGCGGCGAGGGATCCTGTTTGTTCGAATAGCTCACGCTGCACGGAACCGAAATTAAGCACTTATATACTCCACACAGAAGAGAGAGGACAACTAATTTTTTTTTCGTATTACACTCTTGGTAAATTACCTTTTTATCACTGAAAGTGATTTTAGTGGGAGTAACCCAGAAAATCGCACCTTTTCAGGTGCAACGCTAATGCAACGACCAATTTAGTAATTGATCCATCAATACTGGAAATTAGTAATTTTCGTTAAATATTTCAGAGATTGAAATTTCCCGTAGAACGTGTAAATAAAAGCTCGTATCACTCAGTTACATCGTAAAATATTTCTAATTTTAATATCTCTTTTTTATCACTGAAAGTGATTTTGGCGGGCCTCTTCAGGTGCAACGCTAATGCAACGAAAATTAGCTATTGGTTGATTTGGGTCACGTGATTCGTGAGAAGGCGTGGGGTAGATCTCGAGTAGGAGTGGCGTTGTCAGCGATCGCGCCTGTAATTTGTTTCGTATCGATTCAAATGTTTGCATATCGATAAAATTTTATGGCAAAAAAGTCGTCTTCATTTCCTAGTCGGAACAGTTGCTTCTGGGCCTTTCAGTGAGACAAATCGTACTCGAGTACAAGTCGTGCAGTTTTTTGTTTTAATCATCGCGACATTTGAATTCTTACGTGTCGACAATCAACTCTCTTCTGTAACAATTTGCGAGTAGAGAAGTACCCAGAGAAAACAGAATGAATTTTTAGCACGTGAAATATTTTTCAGATCTTGAAAAAGAGATATTTAGTTTGATGGAAGCTATCTTTACCTCCCAAAAAATGAATTCGTGATGATAGTAATAATAATTATTACATTTAATTGCTTTTAAGGAAAATTATACTTGTAAATCCCTTAATATATGTATATTAATATGTTCCATATTTGAAAGAACATTTGCTACGATTCCGCTGAAACTATCAGTCGTTCCAGGATTCCATCATTAATCGTTAAAAAGAAATCGTGTTTCTAAAAAAATTTATGCATGTAAAAATGCAAATAAAATATAAAAATACATAAAATATTCAAAACATGCAACTGTAACAAGCCATATTTTCGTTTTAATTGAAGTTAAAAAAAATATGAATGATTCAAAACATACTATTTATTCACGAACAATATTCACCATTCTTCTCGCGATCGATATACCCATTTTAAACCCTAAATGTAATTTCTTATATTTAGTGTTTTAATAAATATTCATTATTCATTCTGTGGAATTTTAGATCATTCGCAGATGAGAAGAAAATAATTCCGCACAGAGTATTTAAAAATCACATTCTGCAATTTTGTTACTCTATTTTGTAGTGTTCCTATTCTAAGAGTACAGTAAACATAAATATCTTACGTCGCGAAACATGTTCTCTGTAAAATTAAAGTTAAAATATCTTTCAACTTTTAGAGTGTCGAACAATGATACATCGTTATTGGCTATATTTCTCAGTAAAAGAAACGTTTCTTTTCGAATTTTGTAATTACCATTTTCAACAGAATTTTCATACCTTTTTTCTCAAACCTTACAAAACTACATCAACTTAGGTATTTTTCACTAGATTTAAACTATTGTTAGATCTTCTTACACTGCATGTAAATGAGACGATTCGACAAGTGCAAAGAAAGAGAACCTTTAAAAAATTTTAAAAATATATGCATTATTGCAACTATAACTGGAAAAGATGTGATCGTGAACGAGTCTGTCTTGTTTCTCTTCCAACATATTTTTTTAATTTTCTTTTTCTTTGAACGACTTCTCTAAGATGCAAATAAAAATAAGATACGTTTCGCTAAAGTTGTGCGTGTAGTCGTCTTTCTTCTGATTCGTCTCCACTGTTTAGATTCTATCTTAAATTATTTTAACCACTTACGCTCGGAATTAAGTTGCCTGTTATATTTTCATTAAATTTTTACGTCATTAGATAACAGATTTTAATATATTATAAACATAAGAAAGAAGCAGAGAAATTTTCTAATAATTACATCTATTCTAATGATACAATGTCCGAATATTTTTAGATGTTTAAAAAATAGGAGGCTCTGCTGCTGCATTACATTTGAAGTGATAAACGTTTGACAAAATTCTCATCGTCACTTTCCAGCGACATTCGCAATGTTTATTTGACACGTTATTTTGAGTAGCACGACGAATCGTCGTCACGTTCAAGCGACACGAGCATCTTTTAGATGAAACGTTTAAATACTCTCGTCAAACTATTTTCACGAAGAAAATAAATTAATTATAAACTGGCAAGAAAAGGAAAAATCTACAGTACGGTCCCGGTTAGCACGGGCGATTTCTCGTTTCAATTCTTAAGCGTGAGTCTTCCTCCGTCGAAGCAGGAGTGCAAGATCAAGATGTAAAAATTCGATGACCTCGGCAGGATTGAATTTTTCACCGAGGGAGAAACGATACGGCTCGCGCTCCCTTCCCGTCCGAGGGAGAAAGGATCTTTATTAAACGATACTTGGCGCACCAGTAAAAATCGCACCAGCCACGTAATCGCGTTTAGTGATTTACAATCGCAGCCGTCACTTCGGCTGGCAATAACGGCTGGTACATTGAAATATTGCTCGTTATCGATGAGACAGTGTAATACCGTGGAACTATTACGAGACCGACTCGTCATTAGTCGACGATTCACAGGCACTCGATTTATTGCCACCGTCCACGTCGATTACAATATTTTCGCCGCCTCGAGCTCTCGCGCGTACTACTCTGTTTGTCCAAACGCGCGTGCAACGTGTTCGTCGCGCGCGATCCGCTAACTCGCATTCGCGGTTCGTACGTTAACGTTTCGCGAGTTTGCTCGATACTCTCGCGGTAATTCAATGACGCGAGAGCTATTAGCTTTGTTAATTAAGATAGCGGGATGATGAATGGATGGGCTGTCGTTGAAATATTGTGCAGTTCCTGATCGAATCAGGTTTGCTTGGGTATTTCAACGTTTTTCCAGCGAGATTGAGAGACGTAAATAAATTGCAATAACTAGACTGCGGATTGTTACGCATTTACGAGTAACTTAGATTATACGTAGATACATGTAGATGCAATTTACTCGTAGTACACTCGTCTGTACATCTACATATTATGAACGATTTAAATTATATGTTTATGCACACAGATATAATGTATAAAGTGTAGATGTATAGATTATTTATTAAAAATTTTTAATGTGATATATTTAAAAAATGTTTAGATCCTACTTTTTAAACAGCCTTCTTAAAAGTACGAGCTTCCATAAAAAATCCGCAATCTGCTAATTACAAAGTCTACTAATTCTAAGTCTATTAATTCACATTGGTTCACAAAGTCTATTAGTTCACATTTTTAAGTTTTCAAAATTACCGTAATTTTTTTCAATTTAGAAATGTTGTAGATCTGGCACAGTGTATTTTTTTTTGGATAACTGAATCACTTTTTGTGACGTATATAAATAATAGCTTTTGTCCTTTGTTTGTTGCATTATAAATTTCTCCTCATTTTTTCTATTTTTATTTTTACTTCAGTCGTCGGTAGTACTAAGGTATATGTATATTATATTCTATCGTTTGCATAGTATATACACTATATATATATATATATTTGTACTGTACTTGTAGTTTGTATTTCGTTCCTGCATATTTTCATTTATACAACAATTTTTACGATGCTTCCTAAACACAATGTTCTAAAATGCCCTAGATAAGGAAATTACTATTGATATTAGAAACTAATATTGTACTAATATTAGAAGATTCGCACACAAAACTAAACTTTTGATTGATAGTATACATAAAGATTAATGATTAGACTGCAGATTTTTATTTATTTATAAATAATTTAAAGATACAGAAGTAAGAAGTGAAAAAATAAAAAATACCGATAGCAAACACTGTACAATATTTAACAGGTAAAACAAATCTCTTAAAATCTTTCTAAATTACTTTTACAAGAATGAATAAATTTTTATAAAATCCGCAGTCTCTTAATAATCTATACCTTCCCCCGAACTTTCAGTTCTGTTACAAATATATATATATATATATATATATATATATATATTTTTTTTTTTTTTTTTTTTTCACAAATATATAAATATTCTGCATTCTTCTTCCATACAGTGACAGAAACTATTTAACCGAGCATTTTCAATGGCACGCGAACTGAATGAATCGAACGGGGACACTTTCTGATACGACGCGACAATGAATTAAATAAATCGGACAATTCGTACGCATCGTCGTTGACAATTTGCGAAACTGAAGTTTCATCAAAATAATTTGCACGATTTCTAAAGTTGATTCGCCGTTCTGCAATCGCTCGTTGTTCGATTCGAGTCGTATGATCAAATACGCGTTACTGTGACCGAAAGTCCAGTCCATTCCGGCTTGAAATTCGATATCGCGGCAGGGGCCAGCAGATACGAGAAGATTGCTGGCAATTTGTGAACCTGCCGGGCTCGTATGTGAAGTGAATGGGGTCGGTCGGACGAGCGCCGGGCCAAAGGAAACGAAAAGGAGAAATAAATAAAAAAAGGAAGAAGAAAAAGAAGAAGAAAGGAAACGAGGAGATGGCTCGCGCGAAACTACCTTTTTCGGCAGGTTGCTCACGTACCGACGTTATTTATAACTGGTACACCGTACAGTGATGCGATATCCCTGGGCAATTTGCCTTTAGGAAGACGTATGTCAAGCCGCCAACGAGATAGCGGATTCACTCCTGGACTTCTGAACCACGTTCGTACGTGGATGAAACGTGTAACGAGAAAATCCCGGGGCCCTAAGGGTCAGCCAGATTCGCTGGGAATATGCAGTGGACCCTTAAATAATTACGATAAAATCACTCGGAAAGTGGCGAACGTAGTAGAGTGGCTGGAATAGTAGTATAAAGCGTCGTTACTCAGACGCTCCAGTAGTACGACTCAACGATATCCCAACATCCACGTATAACCGCGTAATTTACTCGAAGATAAGGCAAATTACGGATGGTATGTTTGTCCGAGTTTAAAGATCTGGGAAATGTAAGTATAAAACAGTTGTTATAATTATTATAATCCTTGATGGAAACGTACGTTAAACGAGATATTTCAATAAAAAAGAAGGATTTTAGTTAATGAGTACTGTATCTACAATACCGGCCAAACGCTTGAGTATAGCTCGAGTATGCTGAATTTGTATTTCATGTTCAACCTTCTTGGTAATCTTGTAATTTTTTTATCATCTGGAGTATTCCCAAGTATGGGAACAGAACGGGAATTCTCGGATTGATATTACTAGAATAAATACAATGTTTTAATGTTTGGCTTCAGTACTGCTCGCTTTTTATAAGAAAAAAGTTGAAAAAGAAGAGAGATGTCTGAAGAAATAATTTTTACAAAGTGCAGAAGAAACATTCCCTGCTATAAAAATATTAATTAAAACGGGATGTTCTAACAGAGTTTATATTTTGCTATATATTAGTTCTCATTTATTTTTTTCAGCTATAACATGTAATGACAGAGATGTTCATTTCTTATAATGTACTCGAGGAATCACTATTAATATTAGAAGATACAGAATTGTATTTAACTAAATGGACTGTAGATTTTTATACAAATTCATATTACTGAGAACACAATTAAAAGTGTTTCATGTACAAAATGTTACAAAAAGCACTGTACTTTGGATATTTTGTATATTCTTTCATGCCGTTTCTGTGTGCTTGAAAATTTCTCCTAAATACATAATTACATATAAATTACAATCAGATTCCGAATATTTATGCAACTGATCAAGAAATATCTAATTTTTCTTTTAGTGATATATAAATCGTTTATCAAACGATTATTCCTTATGAAAATCTTTGGAAAAACATTACATCTTATTTCTGAAAATAACAGAAAAAAGATTGCCGTATTTAAATAATGGGTCGATGCTTTTCAATTGAAAAAAAAGAGATCCATTTTTTGAAGCAACACAATCGATATTTCTGTACATAGAAATAACTGTTCCGCGATAAGTATTTTAAACAAGCCCTCCTTATCGCACAAGAATCAATGCGAACCTGGTGACGATCGAGTTTTCGCGTACGCAAATAAATCTTCAGCAATTTTCTCCATCGTTTTTTTGATTCATATCGCGTTGCGGCGCTTTATTTATGATATTCGAATTATTTTGGAACCCCACCGAATCAGACGACAATAAGCTGAAACTTTTCCCGCTATCGATATCAAAGATGTAATTTTTCTTGAAGAGCGCGTCAATTTCACGCGTTAACTTCGGGGAGTTTAAAAACAATCAGCAACGGTATCGAGAAAAAAGGCAATTTCGATAAAAGAGAGTTATCGCGAATTGTTTGGATTCGATGGAGGGGGGAAAAAAAGTCGGCACGAAATCTATCGACTAAGTAACAAAGTAGAGAACAGAGTTTTAATTAACGCGTCTATCGTGCTGCGCACGCGAGGCACGTGGAAGTTGTTGACGAACGATCATCGACTCCCGGTATTAAACACTTCCTGTCACAGCGAACGGAACCAACTGGTATAATCGACGTAATTAACAATTAATATATCGCGATAACGTTTAACAGAGGAAAAGCGCCCTCTGAAAGGCTCGAACGAAATTAACACGTCTACGTCGTTGATTGACAGTCGAAGTTATTAGAGTTATATAATTATAATTGAAATTATTAGGTAATATTCTTGGATTGTTGTCCTGTCAGTAAAATTAATTAGTGTAGGATAAGATTGGATAATGGCTGACTTTAACATCACACAAAAGAAAATAACGCTACAAGTAACATATAAAGCAGAACGTTCGTTTATAAGAACACTATTTTGGTCAATGTCGATTAAATCCACTTATTTGAATCTAAACTCCTATTGTATAAAATTTAATGTTAAAATTTTGAAAATGCGTACAAGACTGGTAAATTAAGGAAAGTAGTGACACTTTTTGGAGAAAATTGCGAGAAAAAAAAGATCTTCGTTTTTGCACTTACTTGCATTTATACTTATCGACGTTATCATTTATTTCATCATCCACATTAGTGTTTTGTAATACCATCTGTTATCTATTTAACGAAGATACTTGCTCGAAATGCATCAATGCAAGCATTACATCCTGATTGTAATTAGACACTGTTCCAATGATATTTTGATAATTACTTTTCCGGAAATTGAAAGTGTATATCGCAACGCACGTTGACACGATCGTTCTATAACGGGGGAATATAATCAACAAAATTTCATTTGGGCAGAACGATTATTTCCATATGACGCCACGTCACTTTGATCGCCACAGATGACATGAAAAAAATAGGTTAAGTTTCCGAGGGCAACGATCAATTGCTATCAATTGGAAAGATGTTAGATTTCAGAGAAAGAAGAAAACAAGGAAAAAGGAAGAAACTATTAGACTCTTCGAACGACGTACAACAGTAGGCGTGACTCGATCCGAAAGTTTAAACAACCCTAATGCTTGATAACGGCGCATTAATATTAATTAAAGGATTAACATTAAAACTACATATACACGGCGAGAGTTAATCTGTTTACTTTGTAAATGGGGCATGCCCCGGCGAAAGTAATGATTTTCTCGATTAGGATGCAAATTAATGGCTTCCCGGGGGTACCCTTCGCGCCGAGCATTTCGCGAATGTGTGCATCGTGCGAAAATAACAGCCAACTGGAAATTTCGTGCGCTGCGGCTATTATTTTTGTTTCTCGCGGGTGGTTCGTTGACCGGCGGGCGAGACGTGGCTGTAATCCCTCGACACCGTCCTGGTTGCAAGGACTCGTCGATCGGTTGCAAGGAAAATTCTCGTCTCGACTGGGAGCGCGCAAGCTCCTATCGAATAATACACGGAACAATTGGAAAATCGGCCGTTCCTGGTCCGCTCCGATGATTACATATTGAATTTCGAGCCGGCCGCGTGTCTCATTGTCCGGTGGTTTCCATTACAAACTGCACTCGGTTAGGTTACCGTCGGCTACCTCTTTCCTTGCAGTTTGTTAAATTACTGCGGTCAGCTAGCGGTGGCGTCGCCATTGGTCTAGCTTCGTTCGTTTCTATTGCTTTATTTCGCCCGGCCGCCATTACCGAGCATTGTTACTATCGCGCGATAAACGCTTCGATAAACAAGCGAATCAGCGGAAAGAGAGAGAGAGAGAGAGAGAGAGAGAAATAGAGAGAAAGAGAAAAAAGCGCTGTTTGATCGTAAAGCAAATTCTGACCCCGGTGTGTCCGGTGCCCGGAAACGGCACGATTAAACTTCCCTCCCCCTCACACCCTCTTTCTCCCCCCGAAATGATAATTACATGAGGAAATATCGATCGGCCACGTGAGCAGCGTGATACGTTATATCGGCTTTGCTAGAAAATTTGTCGGCGGATATTCCGAATTAAAACCTGTAATTACGTTCGCGCCTCTGATTTGAGAAAGGGAGTTAATTTGTTTGAAAATGTTGACGTACGCGCGTGTACTTTATTACTGGGAAAATAGTGATTATTTCCCCACAGACGAACGTAATTACGTAGGGTTCATGCGTGTTTTGAGAAATATCTTTGCTGATTCAAAAAACAAATAGTTGTATATTATAGCTTCGTACTACGTTATTAAAATTAAATATAGTATATATTAATATATTGATGTACTAATTAATTATATAAATGTGATATTTATAATATCATATATAATAATTTATATTCGTAATTGTTACTGATGGTTAATATTTTATCTGTATGATATACACTGATAAATAAATACATAATGCATATTACATGTAATATTATGTAACATGTACATGTTGCATATTAATTATGAGACTGCGGAAGATTGAAAGATTTAAATTTCAATCTTTCATGTCCATTACTAATAAAAGAGCGAGTTTTACATAACGTTTAATATTCATCACTAAAAATACCATTACTACCGTAGCATGTGTAGCTTTAACTCCACATTATAACTGTACTATAATATTTGAAACAACAAAGATACTTCAGATGAACAAAGTTGGTGAAATACCACCTTCATACACATTGCACTTTGCTAACGGGTTAAGTCACGACCTCACAGTATCGAGACACACCCGTGATATGAATTGTAACTTTGATTCGGAAAGAAAAAGAAAGAAATTGCAATCCCATAGAATTTGTGTTCGAATTTTTAATTTAATTTTTTTATTCGAAGATTCAAAATTTCACATATAGATATTAAAGATAAAGATCTAAACTATTACTTGATATTTGAAATTTGAATTTTTTTTTAATATTCGAATTATGAAAACAAGAAACCAAGTTGATATCCAACATGCTGTTGAATTTATTACGAACCAAATTTCATCATCACTTGTAAATGATGAATTTATTTCGCGTAAATATTTCTGTATTGCAAATTGCTTTTGCTTTCAAAGTTTACTGTAAGTAAACTTCGATCAGTGTAACAGTAGAATCATACACAAAGACAATGAATCATACACTATGTATCCTGCTCTATTCACTCGCGTTTCATATTTTTGTTACAACTTGATCAATTATGCACTTACGAACCTTTTGCTACACGAAATTTCAATTTTATTTTCACCTACAGAACACACTGACAAAGTTCGAATATTGAATCTCCAGGAAACCAGTATGTAACATTTCGATATTTTACACATCTGTCCAACATGAGTCTGTCGGAGGACAATCATGTACAATTATATACAATTACAACATATTGGACTTGGATAATCATTTATAATACGTACAATAAGAGTCCATTAATTCTCTCTCCTATTGGCGATTTTTCAGAGTTCAAAATAAATCAAACAACTGGATTCGATTTAATCGGATGTTGACTGAAATTTAGCTCAAACAAATGGAATTCCACGAGCACGTTGTACGGTAAAACTTTCTTTTAAAATCGAAAGGAAAGTGCCGAGGCAATGGACTCGTTGAACAAACATCGTGACGATGTTTCGAGAGTCATCCTCGCGGATCTTAACGAGCTTAGAGCGGGAATTTTTTCGGACGCGTGATAAATCAAAACCAAGCGGCCGCTAGACCGAGAATTCAAGTTTAATCGCTTGAAATACTGTTTAAATCGGAGGCTCGGAGATAGATCCTCGCGCAGCGGCGAGCCAACCTAAGCGAATCTAATTAATTTCCGATAAATTAAATAACTACAAATCCTGGCCGGGCGTGTTACACCGTGAACCAAAGTTTCGCAAATCGTTAAATGGAAATGATAGATGAGCCCCGTCGAATTTCAAGCGCGATACCGATCCCCGCGAACTCTTTTTTTCCTCTTTTCGGGACGCAGCGGGCAGAATATCGATTGAACCGAGAGAAAATGAATCCAACAGTTCGCACAGTTTCGGACCCTTGTAAATTCCGCTATAAATTCACGCGACATATCCCGCCAATAATTAATCCGAATTTATTGGATACCGAAAATTCGCGGGACGTTTACGGGAAACCTTTTTACGAGCCTTGTTACGCGCAATTATACGAAACGTTTTGAAATTTAATCAGATTACTCTGATTATCACGATTATTCATCGGCCAAGTGTGAAATAAACGTAGAAATATGCGCAGAAGTTGCCGTGTATTTAATTTTAAGCGAGTAGGTGTATACGTGTATTACGGCAACATTGCATCAGAGATTCGAAAGGTGTTTAAACAGCCATAATCTGTTATACCGGTGAAACTCAATATTTGAGACTGTGTTTTATGACGAATATTCGTGCTGTATACCAATTTTTGCACAAGTATGTATACTGCAATTCACATTTACATATTTACAAATATAATACAAATATAATATATACAAATATAATATATTATATTGAAAATATAATGTTATATTACAAATGTAATATAATTTACATACATTTACAAATTTACAAATATGCTATAATAGTATTATCAATTTCTTGTCACAGCGATAACGAAATTTCAAAATATAAAAATATCTCCCCAAAGTAGCAAATTTCTCGACAATTTCGTGCAAGCTGTACGTCTAAATCAGTTGCTCCCATTTGAATCGGTTCAAACGAATCTTTCTCAGAGCGCAAGTTCCGCAAAATAGATTAGCAGGCGTTCAATTCGTTCCCGTTCCTCTTAAATTGAATAACCCGAGGGAGACTCCTCTCTACGCCTGTCTCAAACACCTGGCAAGATCCAGCAAACAGACATCGCGTCGAAACAAAGTTTCGTCGCGAAAAGTTCCGCGGTGCGATCGAGTGCACGATCGTTTCTTTCGCCGAGTCCGCTTCGAGTTTCTCGTCGAACGCGGAAACGAGCGAACAGCAAACCGGGCGGAATCGGTTGGCGCGCGTATTTTTGCGGGTATTTTCGCCAATGATAATATCCGGACGACGCATTCTCACGTGTCAATTTACTGGCCCGAGGCTACGCGCGCAATACACTACAGCTATTTTCGCAAAACGCGCGAACGCGTGGCTGTTACCTGCTCTCCGCGATAGAAATTATGCAAAGCGGCCGATACCTTGGAAACAGGTGAAAAAGGAGGGAACCTTGGCGAAAAGACTCGGCTGACGACTCAGCGAAATTTTAGTCGAATTCAACTCGACGCGCTAATTGTTTTGGGAAAACGAAATAGATCGACAGACACATTCGTGTCGAATTCTCTCCCTTTTCGGTAATTTCCGACGACAACGGTGGATGTAATTGTAACATTGTGTAAAACTGCAAAATATACTGTTCACAAAAATTAGAGGATATTTCAAAATGAATGTAAAGTGCGATAAAAAAAAGGAGCATTTGACTTTTTTTTTTTATTAAACAAGAACAACAGAAAAGCAAACGCATTTACTCATGATGAAATTAATTAGGTAAACGAATTTTAATACTTTTACTCTTCTAGTATCTTTCTTTTTTTATCTTTTCGCTCGACTATTCAGTAGGTTGAGTTAATCGCGAGACCTGAAAGAAAAATTACTGCATCAAGCGCGATGCAAAATTCAGCTGGAATGGAAGTGCGGATGCAAGTTTGTTTTTAATTATTCGCGTTAAAAAAGAAAAAAGAAAAAAAGGTGACTCGTCGCTACTTTCGTGTGCATTTTTCAAAACACTTTGCAAAAATACTGGTCGCGTAAAACACTGGTAAGAAATTGATTTATGTTCGTGAAGCGAAGAGCTAAATGCCGATAGTCGAATTTTTGGAATGAAGAAAAAAGTCACCCAAGTTTTGCTTATTTATAAAATTTGACTGCATTCAAAAATACAATGCAATGTAACTGAGAATTACAAAATTTTCTATTTTCTGCAATATTAGGTGTAACAGAAATAGAAGGTGCTGTCAAAACAATATTAAAGTACTGAGTGTTGTGAAGAAAATTTAACGTATCAGTCATTTAAATTTGCAACTACTGTTTGCTTCCATGTTACTTAAACAGAAAACCAAACTTAAACTAAATTTAAACCAAAAGTAAGTTATTTTTATTTTTAATTCTAAAATTATTACAAAAGTACATAAACGATTGAAAAATTTAATGTTTAAGGTGCTTTCTATTGATATTTACAGTTTTTTCTAGACAGACTAGAGATTTTTTAATACTACTGAACACATCTACTGTCATCTTTCAGTACACTATTGGTAACTATTTACAAATTTTATTAGAGTATTCTCACTCTCACGTGTTATATTCCCAACTAAAGGATATCTGTTAAAAAATTTTTCAATTTTGGCGCTTATAGCTGCAACAAACTCCTCAATTACATCGCTGATTGATACTCGATATCGTACGATCGTTTTCAACGAGCAAATGTCACGTTTGACGACGATCAAGGGACAGCGTTGGCTTCGTTAGGTACTATCTTCGGTCACGACGTCTAGACATCGTTGGCGGTAGCTCATTAAGACGATCAGAGAGGGTGTCGCGCGCTCTATTTTCACCAGACACCGAAGGTCAAGCATCGTCATTTAAAGTAGCCGGTTTATTAATTTGCTCTGCGCCACTGTAACGAGGCTGGCGATCACATTTGTCCCGTTTCTGATCGCTTTTTTTTCGCTTCGCCGACGCGATGCTTCAATTATTCAATCGCGGACTCGAGCCGCGCGATACGTTCATCTCGACTGATCGAAATTTCTCAAATTTCTCAAGCTGCTTCAACCATGACCGCGTAAGACAAACACTTGTACACGAGTACCTGTTAAACTTGTGATCAAATATATTTGATTTCTACTTACGGGGAATTGTATTTAAAACAAAAGGTCGTGTCGAATAACGAAATTCAGGATATTTAATTTTTATCTTCTCGTAAAGTAATTCCAAATCTGAGCAATTCAGTTGTACTGAATTGAGAAACTATTTTTCTTTCATTTCTCTTGGAAGACGCATTTATAAATGTTCCAAACTCCCGTGATCTTGTACGAGCATATTCTCAACACTCTTGAATTCTATCGATACAAATACAGAGATATCCATGAAATATGAAAATATTCACTTTCTTTAACTTTTTGTTGCAATTCAGATTTTGCGAACAATTTCTCGAATTGTGTCGCTGTATCATCTGTCGTTGGCGATTGATTTTTCGAGAAGTGTAAGTAAACGAACGAGCAGAGACGTGAAATGAATGACGATGAAAAATAATAAAAGGAAGTGCAAATAAACAGGCTGAAAAGTGTAAAAAAAGGAGAGGAGAAAAAGAACAAACGAGAGGGTGAATAATACGCACGAGTTGAATGAGGTATCCGCCGAAAGAGGCAGTTCGGCTTTTCAGACGAAAGTCGAAACCGGGTAACAAAAACGGAAACGTCGATCCCGGCTGCTATCTCCGCGAATTTTTCTCCTCGTCGAGAGCGGCGAGGTGTACGATATAACGTTGCTTTAATAAATAAATCTTCGGGGGGCCGATTGTTACGCGTTAAAGGTTGGCGGCGAACAATGGCGCGAGTTTATATTAAATTTAAAATACATTCTCGGCGCTGCGAGTTTCTCGGTGGCAGTGCGCAAAAGCAACCTTATTACACAAACTAAATCTGTCTCTCGCGGCTATAAAGTGTGTGTGTGTGTGTCGTGTATATATATATACGACAACGCCCATCGGACCAAGTTGCGACGACGCTATAACTCTCTCTCTCTCTCTCTCTTTTTCTCTTTGTCGGTAAGTAGAAAATTCTTGACGATATACTTAACTGGTAATGCTATTCACCCCTACGAAAATTACTTTCAGCCACAGTAAACATCTCGCAAGACCTCTTCCAAGTTCCACGCTCTGCTATAACGCGTGTACACAAATCATCTTTCAAGAGGGATGTTCGCCCGTAATATAGGCGAGGAAAACGATTTTAACCCCTTGAACGCGATAATCCGGTCAATAAAAAACAGAGAAGCGGAAAGAAAGATATTAAAAAAATAGTGTTTTTTTCTCCATTCTTCGAATCAGCTTGCGAACGAATGATACTTCCACCCGGTGTTTAACATTTCCTAACGATTCTTAAACTTTAATACTTGCTCTTGTTTCGGTAAACGAAAAAGAAAGGAAAGTTTCAAGGAAACTTTAAGGCGTCGTATGAAATTACTGTGAGAAATTGTGCATACTGAGAACAAAACGTTCGCACAAAAGATGTTTGTTTATTGTTGGAACGTTTGTCGATCTTATGGCAAGAAATATTAGAGCTGATAGTTGCAATCAAAAATTATGCAACGTCTCTGATTAGTAGACCCTGAATTTTAATGAATTTGTGAGAAACATAAAAAAATGCAAAAGTATACAAAATATTGAAAGCAGAATGATCGTTATAATATTTCAGTAAAGGAAAGAAATATTTCTTTAACTGTATTAAAGTACGAGATATGAAATATTAAATTCTTATTAAATTCTCATAAAAATTCGCGCTGATTGCTTTAACCTTCGTACACTTTGTAATTACTTTGAATTCAATTATTTTACGTATTAATTCTGTTTTTAAGCTGAATGCAATTCGACCATTGAACTCGACATAACGTATGCAAATGGAAACTCCGCGAGAAATGCAGCGACCAGTACCATTTCTGATTTGCTTCGATCGATTTACCAGCGCAGTTTCTCTGGAAGATCATTTCGTAAATGAATTAAAATCCAGAGGAAATAGAGATGAAGTATAATGTATCGGAGAGTTCGATCTCAGCACTCACTTTTCTTTTCTCTCTTCTCTCCAGTATCTCGAATAAATATTAAAGGCATTTTTTGTTCTTCGAGAGATACTCTTGAACGTACGTATTATAAGAATTTTTCGTTCGTGTTTTCACGCAAATCCAGAAATGACCATTTTTTAGTATCTTCCTTTCACGAAACACGGCTATCTTCAATTAACGAAATTAAGATTTTAATTGACGCTTTGACGTATCTATTTTATCGCATAGATTCATTACCTTATTGACATGCAATTAACAATCATCCTGTACATCAATCATATAAGAAGTAAATGTCCAAGAAGCTTCTATACATAAACACATAAACAATTACCTTAACTCAAAACTTAATAATGTAAGATGCAAGTTCATATCAAATGCTGACAATTAAGAGTTGTATTACGATATTTATAACTATAACTTTTATTACAATTTTAATGTAATGTATATTAATATACATTATATAACATTTTTATGATATTTTCTAACTCAAAGTGAATTTGTGGATTTATTTTTTGAACCAAATATCAATCACTGCCCAATTACACGAAATCTTGTTAATCGAGCCTGAAACTCGCATTGTACGAACGAAAAATCACCGTAACAGAGAGAATCAATGGACTCCTACTATAACCAATTCTAATTGTTTGTCGAAATTATTTGTCTCTCAACAAGTTTGTACAAAAGTTACTATATTACACATTGCACAACACACTACACAAGTTGTTATATATCTTCATTTACGATTTTTACTTGTTTTAGCGCGCCCGACATATCGACATGCAATTAACATTCGCAATGACAACTAAATTTCCGCGAAATTCTCCAAAACGTAGATAGAATCGAAATGTTGGAACAAGGTAACCAGATCTCTGCTTAAGAGGGATGCACACTCTTAATATTCGGTGCCGTGGATTAACGCGGAAAAGATGAGAACCATGCCGAGACCACTCGCCGCGCTACTTTCTTAAACTATCCCTTCATTTAGACGAAAACACTCGGCGGAAATTACGGAGCTGCGTCGTTCGCGGTAGACAATGCAATTAACCGATACCGTTGCGACGCTCGGCCGCGGTACATTTCGTGCCGGAGCTAATTTCCCGCGGAAAGAATTTCAGCGAACGGTTAGTGAGCAATATCGTTTCCAAGTTTTCTGAAAATGTAATTGCGCCTCGCTGTTACCGAAGGGAAGCCGCGGTATTTACGCCGCAGGTGGCCCCGCCATTCTCTCTCCAACTCATCGTTACGCGTCGCGCGAACCTTCTCGAACCCGTGTATCAAGGCCAGCATGTAGGGCAACGAAAATAAGAAAAATTTAATACAAAGTTCGAAAAATCAATATAAAGTTTACGAATTTCGGAATTGAGGAAAAGCGACCAAATCGAAATCTTACCCCCGAAACCTTCGTCTTCGCACGCTCGCAACCGTGTTCTCATACTTTGCGTCTTAAGACCTAAGACAAACAGTCCCAGTTTTGCTGTGACAAACGAACGAATGTCTATTTCAAGCAGACAACAGCTGCCTGGCATACGAAAAAATTCCGAAAAATGAGACATTCTCACCCCCGCAAATATACGCGGAACAACGTACGCGTTGTCGTTATCAACTCCGCGTTGCAGAATCAGTTTAATGCCCCGTAACCTATCCCATGTTTTTTAATTCCGGATCGGTACGCGTACCATCGGCGGTTTATCGGCGATCCGAGCGACAAAAATGACAACGCGGCCGCGTCTACGTCACCGATAACCAGAGATCGAACAAAACCTCGGCAACCTCGATGAGAACGTATTTGCCGTCTCTCGCGGAGGGAATTTTTATTTTATCGACACTCAAAACCAAGATTTATCTCTTTCAGTGGCGATACCACGTACGAGGAGCAAGTTCTCCTCTGATAAGTTCACGTTCGATGCATTGCCCATAAACGCAACAATCTCAGCGCGATTGAAAATATCGGAGACCGCGACTTTCGAACGTGTATCGATATTTTACGTTCGAGGAATTAAATTACACGCGATTTTGTAATTTCAAACTTCTCGACTGTTGTAAACGCAAAAGTTCGTTTACCAGTTCGTTCTTCGGTGATAAGTATGGTTCATTCAATGATAACAATAAAGAAATAATCATATTTAGTTAATGATTATGTTTATGACTATAAAAGGAGATCTCGATTAAAATAATGTAAGTCAAAATGATTGGATGAAAAAGCTGCAGGACTTGTACCCCAGTACGATTCGTCTCACTGAAAGGCCCAAAAGCAACTGTTCCGACTAGGAAATGAAGATGACTTTTTTGCCATAAAATTTTATTGATATACAAACATTTGAATCGATACAAAACAAATTATAGGCGCGATCGCTTGGTACCACACAACGCCACTCCTCGAGGTCTACCCCACGCCCCCTCGTGAATCACGTGACCCAAATCAACTAATCGCTAATTTTCGTTGCATTAGCGTTGCACCTGAAAAGACCCGATTTTCTGGGTTCGGTCGGTGAAAATTATTCAAAGTTAAACAACTATTATCTTTAACATATTAATAATAAAGCAACGTATCAATTTTCAGATGATACAAGTATACTTACTTACAAGTAAGCGTATATTGCCTTGTGGGTATGGCAGTGAATGGCTGAAGGATGAGCCGCGTTTGTATGCACGCGTTTAAAAATATATCCGCGAGAAATACTTCAACGTGACAAATCTACAGAAAAACACAGGCTTCGCTCTCCACCTTCGTAAAATATAAATATCGAGCAGATAAACCGCACTGTTTGAATTTCGTTCTAAAATCCCGTACGAACTTTTCTCCAATGTCCAACGCAATATAAACATTACGAAGAAGAATACTGCGCTTAAAAAGAAAAAGGGAAGAAAATAAAGAAGAGAAAATGGGTGAAACGTTTTGTCGTTCGTGCGCTTTCACGCAACGTGATGCGAGATAAACCGTTTAGCAAACCGAGAACGAATGATCGACGCGTAACGTGTATCGTCGTCGGGCCTGAAAGCAGTTGCGATTCCAGCTCGATGCTCGACCATCGCGCTGGAATCTTTTTAACGCGTTTTTCCATCGGCACGCTATTACATCCGCTTTTCTTATCTTCTCCCCCGGATGCCGATACGGCACCCGCTTGAGCTCGTCGCGCGAGATTCGACGAAAACGCGAAACAATGGCGGTGGCAGTAGTGTTCGCGCGACGACGCGTTTCCAACATTCGCGCCGAATCGCTTTTGGACATCATCGAATATCAGCGGTTCGACGAACGTATCACCGGGAACGATTTCACGGAAATGAATCGTTTCGCGCCACATCTACGTACGCTCGTTCGCCAACTGTTTGCCGGCAGAAATGCCGCATTCACGCTTCGAGTTTGCGAACAGTCGTAGTTTTGCACGCCGGCTGTTTGACGAGCAATTGGTTGTAAACGCTGCACGTATGCATGCAAAAATTGCATTTTCGAACTTGGAAAGATACTTGAGGGAGATCTGTTACATGTGCGAGTATCGATATTTGGATACGTGTCCAAATGTACGTATAAAATATATACACTTTGACGTAATTTTTCGTCTTCGATTTTGTCAGTGTGTTAAGAGTGTTGATAACACCTCCGACTGGAATTGATTTAAATAATTCAATCATATCCAGCACGGTATTAATAAAAACCAATTAGATAAAAAGGGACAATTGACGAGATAAATATAAATCCTTTCCCGCAAACATAAATATATTCCAAAAGTTTCCACAATTTCCAAAAGTTTCCCAATGACTCTAAGTAATCTTCGTTGGTATATCTTTGGAGATATGAAAAGATTTTCTTAACACAAGTTATTCAATATAAATGGAATCAATATGGCAGTAATTAATGCAACTTTTTATACAAAAGAAAAAAGTATATAACCCACGTGTGTCGAAGAATTATTAATTTAACAGATATTCTACCTTCGATTTTATATCATTCGTATCAATATTCATATTATTATATTATCTGAAAGTGATTTTAGCGGGGGTAACCCAGAAAACTGGGCCTCTTCAGGTGCAACGCTAATGCAACGAAAATTAGCGATTGGTTGATTTGGGTCGCGTGATTCGCGAGGAGGCGTGAGGTAGATCTCGAGTAGGAGTGGCGTTGTCTGGTACTGAGCGCCTGTAATTTGTTTTCTATCGATTCAAATGTTTGCATATCAATGAAATTTTATGACAAAAAAGTCATCTTCATTTCCTAGTCGGAACAATTGCTTCTGGACCTTTCAGTGAGACGAATCGTACTGGGGTACAAGTCGTGCAGTTTTTTTACGATAATCTTGCTTTTGATCGTAACCTAAACCTAAACTGGATTTAAAAACTAACACTCCAAGTATGTATCTTTCAACGTATGACAAGATTGGAGAAACAATTCGTAATTCCAATCCAACGACTAAACGCCCGATCTTATTCGCGAGTTACCCGATCCCGTTCTCTAGCAGTTTGCGAACAATTCGCCAACAGTGTGGACGCATTAGCGATCCACGAGATGGTAAAAGTTGGTCGATGGAGAAAGAGCAACGCTGAAGGCAGCCTCCTGGCGAGAATTTCATTTCAGAGCTGCCGGCTCCGCGATACAATAAGCGAAGATGGATGACGGAAAAAATGCCCCCTACCTTCAGACGAGATTTTTATCGAACGCATAATTCGAAGGGAGAAACTTGGAAATTGATGACTCGTTGCTTTATTCCAACGACTATTTGCACCTGCGTTTCCTCCACGTTGCGAAATTTGTTGCTCGTAGAGCGATCCGTAGCAAGTTGTTGGGAATAGAGTTTGACACACACGAGCGAATTTTGCTCGCGCAAGGGTTTTATCAATTCATTGGATTATATGGAAAATACACACGAATAGGCATACTCTCGGGTCGCACGTTCACTGTTGTGTAGACAGATGTGTATACAGGTACATGGTGACTCTAACAAACTGCATTTCTTCTGTTTCTTTCTGTTTTTTTTTTTTTTAATAATTGAGAGAGATATTAGAAATAGGAAGATAAATTATTGTGACTCGCGATAATATAATTCTTAGAATAATCGCAAAAATATCGCGTACGAAGTGAAGATGAGTGTTGGAAATATTTTTAGATTTCTTCAACGGAATAGTCGCAAGATTTACGAGCCATGAATATATATCAGCAAGCGAACAAGGAAAATTCTGCATAAGGACATCACGTAGGTATTTAATCCATAATTAATAAAGTAGAGAGATCATTTTGTCACGTGAATAATGTATTTAAAAATTTGCGTATATTTCAGAGAATAAAAGGAATATAGTATTCTGTATTATATTTATTAATTTATTTAAAGATTATTGATTTCTAACTAGTGAAGTAATAGTAAATACAGAACAATCCAAATGAAAATTATAGTTAATAAGAACAATGAATAAATAACTGTTATTAATGTTGATAAAGAATATTTAATATAAAAATTACTAATTCTCATTCATGTATGTATTTCCACGTAACGTCCAAATAAATAAATAAACAAACATATTTAAATAAAAATAATAAAAGCTATTATATCAATAATAATTGTTACGTAATGCTAATTCAAATAATTTCTGCATAATTACGTATGACAAACATTGTATTACCTAAAACGTTTGCGAATAATAAGTTTTCCTGCCGAGAAAATATTAAAACAGCTTTCATTCTTAATATTGAGTATAATATTTTATAGTAAAATTGTTAATATGAATGACACTTGACTAACAGAGTCTTTCTTGCATAAAGTATTATTTTATTTTTCTCAATTTCGAAACAAATATAGTTTTTGTCTCAAGATTTTTTAATATCACCCAGGCAATTTTGAATTTTCTTTCGTTTGTCATACGGAATATTATACGATGAACATTTATCACAAAAGTAAAAATTATTAATGTATGACAGATCCTAATAACAAACCGCGGCTGTTCGTCCAAATTTCAACCTTTCTGAACAGAGTTGATCCGGTAAAAATTTGTTTCATTTACTAAAATTATTGCGAAATGCATTCACGTGCTTTCTTACATTTTCGAACTTTTCACAAACGCAAGAAAATCGACCGTCCGTTCGTCAGTTATGGATTAAATCTGGTTTACACGAACGGTGTATCGCACGAGTGGAAATTATCGGTGCAGGTCACAACAGACAATATCGTCCACGATATCTACGATATTCTCGATGGAGAAGTCTACTGTAAGCGGAGAATGTTAAACGCGAAATACCGGTTGCCCGGCTAATCAAGCTCTGTATCTAAGGCTTACTGCTAATATTGATGTTCGAGATTAGGGGAACACCCCAAAATCTCACTGACCCCGGCATTCCTATTGACTCGCGTGTCGACGTTGGCGCACGAACTGTCTCTCGATTCGGTACTCGTCTTGATACTTCCGGTCAACTATAGTCGAGTCAGGACCTCAAGAAGTTGGAATCCAACTTCGGACGTATACAACACTTGCTACGTATTTCACGTATTTCTGCGTATTACGCGCAGTCTCTGCAATTTTTCATTTTTTAAGTTCACCGATTTGTCAGTTATGTTAATATTAAATTCGTTATCACGTGAGTGAAAATTTGTTTCATCTGTCTCTCGATTGATTCAAGAAGTATTTCAAGCAGCTGGAATGGAATTTCGAAACTGTATGATATTTATCAAAAGAGACGAAAAATGTTTTAACAAACGGGTGATTTCGAAATTATAAAATGCTTTCAGCCTAATAAATTCGTTATAACATAACAGATTTTGGCTATGTAAGTGCAATTTATTAAATTAATAATAAATCGAGCATCGAACGGTAATAGAGAAACATACTTTGTCACTATAGTATTGTAGCTCTCGTGTGTGTACGTGTGTGTAGAGCAGAATTATTCGCATCATTTAACATATTAACAGCCACACGAAATTTATACGTTCCCTATTCATAAAATGGAATATTCAGTTCCAGAATATTTGACCAATAAAGTCTCATATCAGAAAAATTCAAGTGCAAAGAATTAGTAAAAATTTTATAACGAAATAAAGAATACAAATATTTATTTACGTATTTTAGAACGAACCATTTAAATCTGTACAAGTTCATTGTTGTAAATGTAGAAAATTTCGCTTCGATTACTCTGTTTTGGTTCTAATGTTAATTTTCTTCAAATATTATATTACATAAAAAAGTGAAATGGAAAACATTTGTTAAACATTTTGCCACCACTGTGATCAACGTATCAAATGACGAATAATAATGTTGAAATTGCTTCAAATATATGCTTTGATCAAAGATGGATGTAATATTAACGAAAATACTTTGTGACTTCGAAAGTGACTTTTGCTTGTTTTTTGAATAATGCTGCATGTTCTCAAAATTTGAATTGGCCTGTACATGTGTATCTATATGTATTTAGCCGGAATTATATATTTGTAGAACAATTTCACATTTACGAGAACTTCTTCTGTTTGCGGATCGCTCTTTTTCTACATTTTTCGCCATCGTTCGGCAAAGAAAGGGACAAATGGGCATTAACTTTGCCCATTACGGCCGACCGGCAAGCCATTTCTACGTAGATTGAACACGGAATCGCGGACCAAGTTTGAAAGGACTTTACAAACGACGCCACTTCTCTGCCCGGTAGAAACCAAGAAAGCAACTTAACGTGGCCAGTTCAATTGCTGTTATAAAACGATAGCTGTGATATCGTATGTCCGCGCGTAAGTGCTTGCATTTTCGACTATCGAGTTTCAAAATTTGCTTTCTGCATAGAAATCACCCGCCGTTTCTCCTTTCGATTTCTGTCAGTCTTATTTTAACCCCTTTCGAGTAGAATGAGACTGCTATATTTATATATTATATCTAATATATAAATATATACATATATGTGTATATATATATATACTATATATATTAATGTAATACATAATCTAATGTATATATATCAATATAATATAATATAGTATATTATATATATATTAATGTATTACATTATACACACACACACACACACATATATTATGTATTAGATTTAATTTGAAATTTAACATCTGAAAACAAATTTACGGGTGTGTTCGATTTACTACTCGCAATTAGTTGGAGAAAATACGTCTTAACTAAAACTCGCAGAAAATGGAATCAACGCCGTTGTATATTTTGTACGAATCTACCTAATACGTAATGTTTCATAGAAATAGAGTTTGATAAAGGTCTCGATTCGGTTGCAGCAAAAGAGATTTAGATTCAGACAGTGGGAGCACTGAATCTCAAGATTCCTGTCCATGGCAGGCACATTCCTACTTGTCAATGACAGAAGCAGGATCAAAGATGGATACTACGGCTAACGATCTTTCTTTTCATCCTTACGTGTGTCTTTCCCACCCCCCATTTCTCTTTCCCCGCTTTCTGTCAACTTTATTTTCTCTTACTCTTCCTGCCCGTTTCTCCCTCGTCGGAACCGCTGCGACGGCGTTTTCCAGGCGTGAAAAATTCGAAACCTGGAAACGGGCAACCGTACGCGGAGGAAAAAAAAAATCGATATGGTACGCGCGAACGATTTGCTTATTTGTTTGAACGCGATGAAATTTCACTCCACTCGGCGTCTGCGCGCGAGTACGTTTCTGAAAATCGCGAGAAAGAATCGCCGCCGCGGCTGAAGTGAAAATTCCTCGCGACCTATTTCCACGCGGTTTTCCTCGGGTTTTCAATTCCGGCCGGAAGAAAAAACCCGGCCGCCTAAGTATTATTTAGTGGAGCTGCAGTAGTGCGCTACGGTGGAATCGAGTTTCATTAGGAAGTCGAGACAGATAAAACCTTCGACCGTTGGCCGCAGCTGTGACCGACTTCGATTTACCACGGCTCGAAACGAGAGGAGGAGAAAAAACGAACGATGGCAATTAAAAAAAAAAAAAAAAAAAGAAAGAAAGGAGTGGAGAAATAAAACCGAAAAAGAATCGAAGAGAGCAGTGAAAAGGCTCAGGTGTAGAACGCCAGGTGGAAAACAGAGAGACGGAACCGACGATTCGCTCAGACTGCGACGAGCGATCTTTTGGTTCTACGAGCGAACCAAAATTGGAACTCGGATCTTTTACGTGCAACCTGTAATTGTTGCCAATTATCTCCATTGTTTTCGGAAATGTGAGGAAACTTTGTTGACGAAAATTATCCAGTACGAATTTTGTAGATTTCAAGATCATCTTCACTTTTTCAGAGACGACATAAAATAAATTCAGAAGATGAAAGAAAAGAAAAGAAGTAAATTCGTAATATAAGAGAACAAATAAAATCATAAAGGAAGATATTTAAGATGGTGGTAGTTAGTCCACCCTGTGTCACACCCACTCACGAATCACGTAACCACCCAAATCAACCAATCGTTAATTTTCGTTGCATTGGCGTTGCACCTGAAGAGGGCAATTTTCTGGGTTACCCCCGCTAAAATCACTTTCAGTGATAAAAACGAAAGGTTTGTTGCTTCTGAAAAATGCACGACTCGTGACCGTCGTTATTGAGGAATTAATGTGTACTTCATAATTCTTAGACTCGGCTAGATGAAATGTAAGGTTTCACATTGTTTTACGTCTATAATATAGTCATTTTAGCCACCTTGATAGTTCTAATATTAAATGCAATAAATATAAAATATACTTTATTACAATAGACTCTGTTAATACGTTATATATATTGTACTATAAAATGTATATACGCGATAATTCACAACAAATGAGAAATCGCGATTCTCTGAAATTACTGAATGTGAAAGAGAAAGGTGTCCCCAAGACACTTTCGAGCGGGAACGTGAGTAGCTGAAGGGACCGCGGCCAGCAATCGAGTGCTACACACAGTACACAAGTTTCAACTGCAGTGGCAACGCGTGTAATGCAAACGTACGCGAACCAAAATCGATTAATGCGAAATTAGGACGAAAAGTCAAGTCCTCGCCGGATGAAATGTCGCACTCTGGCCCTACCGTGATTCGCACCGGGAACGATTTTCACGCGCCTTCGCGAATCGGGTCACGCCGCTCGGCCGCGGGGAGTTTTCTCCGCCGAGCCGGCGCGCCTCACGCTCGGATTTCCACTGCGACGCGTTGAAATTATAATGGTTCATCGAGCACCCGAAGAATCTCGGCTCAGCCCGACAACCGAGACAAAGAGAAACGTTTCGTTAAAGGAGGGGGAGCGGACCAACTTCTCGAATAAAGGGAAACCTTCTCTGTTTGATCGGGGCTACGATCAGAGACAATACATCCTTTTAGCTCCCGAGATTTTCGGGAATTTACTCGCGGTTTCAACGCGTTCTGTGATTTTAACGACTCGCGTAGTCTGCTAGAATCTCCTCGCCGCTAATGCAGACATTACAGAATTTAATCTGTAAGTGCGAGTTATTGGTAAACTGTCCTTGTGTAAAGATGTTTCATGTAGTTTGAAGAGAGCCACAATTTGGCATAAAAAAATAATTTTTCTCCCCGTAGATTTTCAGTATATATGTACGTATTTTACATTTTCCAATGCAGTAATGGATGTTGTTTATTGTTCTCTACAAAATTGTATTAGACATTTCTGGTGAAAAATCATTAATTTAGAAGATGTTTCAATTTCAACTTTGTAAACTCTATCTTACGAAGAACGAGAGAAAATACGAAATTTATAATTTACATTCAGAAAGTTTATGTTTTGATTTTTGAAATTGAGATTTATTTATACGTAATTTCTGTTGGTCGATAAAATCGACGATTCAAAAAACGAAATCGTACTTGAATCAATTCACAAAAGCTTCTTCGGATCAATATTTAAATATCAACTCTTTAAATATATAAATGTTAGTCTCAACGTCCTTTAAATATATAAATGTTAATCTCTTATAGGCATTAAGTATTCTTGTATCATAAATATTAATCCTTAAGCTTGGGATTTAAAGATTAAGTCTTAAGTCGTTACACCAAAGACCAACAGCATCTTATACCCTGCCCTCATCTAATACCCTAACTTAGTTTAATCTATATACACAAGTACATGTTTGTTCGGTTAGAAGATAACTTCCAATTATAAATGTTTCAAAAGTACATTCATATATTACAAAATGTTCAGTTCAATTTTTGAACAACATATTTTCTTAGCTCGTTCTAATCCCTTCGACACTGTTTTTCGCTACTTTCAAGTGTAAACTATGCGCTTTTGGAAAATAAATTACGACATTCCACAGACATTGTCAATTATTGACAATATTTGTTAAATAATATAAAAATGTTGGAAATTATTTTCCAAATGGATACAACTTACACCCGAAAGCACACTATCGACATATTAAAAATTCCAACCTAGGCCAATGCTCGAAATGAAATCACTTCGATCGAAAACAAGCGCCGCAGCTCGTAAAAACAAACCCACGATAAATAAAGTGACGCGATAAAAGATTTGATCGTCGGTTGTCTTACCGAGAGAGAGTAAGGAGAGGAATAAAAAAAAACGATAAATTCGTGTGAAAAGCGAGGAAGAAAACCGAAACAGTTCGTTTTGGCAAGGAGTAGCAACGAACGGTCGATACAACTTTCGACGTCGCGTGAATGGCCATCTTCGGTGCGCATTTTTCTGCCGAGTTCTCAAGAGCAGAGCGAAACGAATCCGATGCGTGTCACTGGGTCAACCGACGGCTGAATGAGGTGAAAGCCTGCGTTCCTTTCCACGGGTCGCATCAATTCCAGTCGCTTTCAAACCCGCGAAGCTCACGATAACCCGTGCTTGTTATTATATCCAGTTCCATCGGTCAATTATATCGCGGAAGATTCAATTAGAGCCAGGCACGTGATACCTAATGCCTACTCGAATGATACATCTACCGAGTACGAGATTTCGCCAGCTAATTGGAAATTATACGCCGTGCTAATTTCCACCGATTCACCCGAACCTCGCCGTTCAACCTCTTAATGCTCTAGCTGTTTAAGAGTGTGTGTGTGTGTGTGTGTGTGAGAGAGAGAGAGAAAGAGAGAGAGAGAGAAAACGTAACAAAAAGAGAGGGTGGAAGTTTATGCACGGTCGGATCGGAGCCTGGACAATGGCCTGGAATCCGCGATAACGGCAGACAGGGTCCACAAAGCTGTTCTTCCTTCCTCCATTCCTCGGCCGTTTGCTTGAAAATTCAAGCAAGCGTGAGGAAAGAGCGCGACGTCGGAATAAAAAACGTTGAAAGAATTATTCATCTTGGGAGAGTGGCTATTCCGAGTCTACACGTGTATCTCTCCCCGCCGTGATTCGCGATCGTGAGTTCGACCGTGCCGAACAAAATGCTAGGAAAATCTCCGGCTCCACGGCCGTTTCCGTGGAACGGGACAAAGCGGAACTACGAATCCCGGTAGTTTTACTTAAATCAATACCAAGTGGCACGTCGAACTTCAAAGGCGGAGTCCCCGCCTCTTCCGCGAGGAAGTCATTTCGCTCCAAGTCTCAACGTCCCCTCGAACGACACGCTGCTCGATCCGTCCCTTCATTTCCATCGCCACACGGAAACCCGAGGACCGGGAGAGGGAGGGAGAGAGCCAACTAATTCCACCGCGTTCTAACGATGAGGGAGCAGTTAACCCTGCAGGAAGCGATATCGGTGATTCAAAGCCCTTAACCCATCGACCCCTCACCCCCTTCTACCAGTCGGTCGACGATCCGTCGATAGATAGGTGGACGCAGCAACCGGAGCAACTACTCTCGTCGGAGAGTGAAGCAGCCAGTTGACAATCGGTGACCGACGAGAGAGAGAGAGAGAGAAAGGAGGGCGAAAGAGACGAAGGGCGGGGCCGGTACTAATTGTACGTCTGGTCCTCTCATCCTGTCTCTCGGCCAGCCTGCAGCAGACTCGAAAAAGCAAGCAACCAACAACTCGGTTGCTAGCAGCCGCCCTCATCATCCTGGAAAATAATACACGCTGGATGCTTCTGCCTCTCTCTCTCTCTCCCTGCTTCTTCTTTTCCATCGTTCCTTTGTCTGGACGTGGGCGTCCACGTCGTGTTCCTCTTTATCCTCTTCGTGCGCGTTTCTTCCTCTCTTCGTCACTGTTCGTGCCGTTCTTTGCCCTCCTCGCATTTCCCTTTCCATTTACGTCCTTTCCCTCTGGCACGGGTAACCGCGCCACAAAGGACCTTCTAAGACACGTTTAGACGCCTCTCTCGCCGAGAGTTTCTCTTTCCGCGTTTTTTCCCCGTTTTCTTCATCCCGTTGCACGCGCGTCGCACATCTTCGGAACTCCGGACACCAACGTGGGTAACGCCCACGTCATTAACCTCTAGCCACCGTCTAATTAAGCGAATTACCAAGTGGTCGGACCGAGGACCTTGATTAACCTAGATGGACGGGCGAGAGAGTCGAGTCGACCTTGAACGGGGTCGCGTTGGCCACTGACTCGAACTACTAGTGGTTCGCGAAAAACATTTGCAACGCCAATCGTGGAAAAACTTTTTATTTCCTACGTATCACGCGTACCTATTGAAGTTTCATATGTGCAACGAGCGACTATATGTGGAATGCAACGTGAATAGCTATTAAAGTACTATATTTTAAGCAATATATTGAATATTGATTATGGCTGTTTAAATGTTTTCGAGGTCTTTGCATTAAATATATTTTAACTTGAGTATATCTTTGGATTTACTTTCAACATAATCAGCACAATCGCGATCAACGCGACAATAAATACTAACTACTAAACAAAATATTAAACTATTAAATATTAACGTAACAAATATTAACTTGATAAATCTCACTAGAGCGTTGAGAAAAACACACGTAATACGTAAATAAAAAATTTTTGCGAATACTTTCGCAGGCAACTGTGTACGACAACGAGAATGCCTGCGATTCTGCAATCGAATTGCGCGTCCAAGGATCGTCGATAAAAGGAGAAGCCGCGATAATTCGTAACAGAGTCAACAATTGCAAAAATCATCGTGGAAAGAGAACTTGGATCCGACGAATGAATATGCATACCGCTGATTCCCAAACGAATGAATATGCGTATCGAGCGAGAGGAGACGGTCGATTCGTCAGCCGAGACCAATGGGAGGAAGGGGCCGACACCGCGATTCGACGTGAAATTACATTAAACGCAGGCGTGCGTCCGCGAGAGCGCGTTGATCGATCGTTGTAAACAAATTTCACATTCCAAACCTGCTTTCCAGAATAAATATTTCCGGCTTATTTCGCCGGGCCGTTGGAAAATTTCAAACAAAAATAACGAACTTCTCCAACTAGTTTGCCGATACGGCAACTCTGTTGTTTCCTTTTCCTTTTTTTTTCCTCTCTCTCTTTTTTTTTTTTTTGCTTTTTGCTTTTGGAAAGCACATTTATTAGTCTCGACTTTATCCGATGCTGATCGATCAGCAGAGAGAGAGAGAGAGAGAGAGAGAGAGAGAGAGAAAGGGGAGGGAGAGGAGTGGGAATATATATCACGATAGCTTCGGAACGCTCCGAATGGATGTAGCCTGGCGATTCAACGATCATGGCGAACGATACAAAACGTTGCATGATTCTTTATAAATGCACGGTCCGGAAGGATTTAATTGTTACACTATTGAATCTAGGATCGCTCTAAACCTACGGTGTTTTAGTTGATGAAATCCGCCAAAGTATCAATTTCCAAATGGACAAGCTTTTTCATCGGTTTCTTTTTGGTGAAAGTAATTAAGTTAATTGTAAATACGATGACGACGAAACGACTAGATTGCGCATTTTTATACATTTACGAGAATAAATTCGACGGTACAAAAGTGCAAAAAGTGAAAACATGATACGTGGAAATCACATGAACTATAATGATTTGTATTAAATTTGATTTTATTTTATGTTTTACACTGATAGAAAATAATAAGATATAAATAATAAAGATAGAAAATAATAAACAATATTAAATTAAATATTCTGAAACCACGCAATCTAACTGAAAATTATTATTCTTAAATCCTTAACGACCCGACAATACCAGCATGTCTCGTGCTAAAGTGTTTCATTAAACGTGTTCTAGTTTGAATTCGTGAATGGTTATAATAAAAAAACTGCAAAACAATAGACGTTTTGTCTATGCTCACGTATGTTTAGGCATTCGATAATTTTGTTGAAATTCCATCAAACACGAAAAGAGTCAAAATCTCAATATACAAGGTTCTCTTAATCAGTATCATTAGATTGTTGAAAATTACTTACAATATTTAAATTTGGAATTTTTGAATTAAATTAAAATTACTCTAATCTCAATTTAATTAAATTTTGGTAATTCGACGTAAACTACTGCAGTCGTCTATAACACAGAATTCACAACAGATCGATTCAATTTAATTTTGCTGTTAATTTCCATCAGGTGATAAATAAAGGTACAAAATACAAGATAAAAATTAAATACCCAAAATTTGAGTAATTCAACACGAATCACTGCACGATACTACTCTGTGTCGATAAACACAAGAATTTCAAACGCCTGATCCAAAAACGGAGCGTGAATTCGTGAAATTACGCTGTCGGAAACGGTTAAATCCCTCGATTCCAGTCCTAGTGTACTTCTTTACCTCGTCCTGATTTCGGTGACAAAGTTACTCTTTTGCCATGATTTCGCCGCTTGTTACCATTTTCCCACCTCCCTCCTTCTCCCAAGGGGGAGCAAATGTTCTATTTGCACGCCTAACGAACCCGAACAGCAACATCACCTCCTTCGCCCGACCGACTTGAGACACGCCGCGGCATATTGGAAAGACAAACAAAAATCGGAGCCGGCTGCCTCCTCGTCCAGCCGCAAAATAGTCACCTGGAGATTTGCGCTTCCGCGTGACCAGCATCAAAGCACGCGGGTTCGAGACGACTCGCGGCGGACCGCTTACCACCTCGAGCAAGAAATCAAGACGAAACCCAAGTGGTGAAGAAGAGGGCGGTGTTCAAAGCGCGCGCGGCTGGTCGATTCAGCGTGACGAGGGGGCGGAACGCCGGAGCGAGGGCCAGAGGGGTGGAAGAGGGGAGGGGAGGGAGACGGAGGAAGAAGGGTTGCTCGTTCTCTCGTTGGAAAATAAATCGCGCGTGCATGTGCAAACGTCACTTCCGGCGGCCGCGTGATTCGCGCAGTAAATCTGCAAGGAGCGCTTCGCGCCGACGAAATAAACAACCAGGTCAGATTTTGCAACACGGCCGACGCTCGCACGTAAAAATTTAGAGCGCGTCGAGAATTTCAAGGGGAACGAAAACTTCTTCTGGCTCTAAATGAATATCCATTTTTAAACATCGCGATGCCATCCTCTTTCGTTGAAACTTGGTAACGCGTGCGATGTTATCTTTCTATTGCCAAGGCTGTGATTAAAACCTCGTTTCGTTCAACTGAACGTTTGTCCTTTGTTGTTAAATCGATACATCGCAAAGGTGAAAAATTGATACTTGTAGTGAAAAGATAAATAGCTGAACTGGCAAATACTTCCGTTAATGGGAAATATATAAAGGCTGAATTTTTATATTCGATCGCATAAATCTCGTCCTTCATTACCGATTATGTTCAAAATTATAGACGCTCGTATGCATTCTCGAGAAGGATGAATTGAATGGTATAATAATTAAAGCAATTCACCTACTAAGTACTCTGAAAACGAATATTATCTGCAATTCCAATGATATGTTTTTTGGCATCAAAAATGTCAAAAACGTAAGCTATACAATATTAGATGTCACAGAGGCTTATCTTACTATCTGTAATGCAAAATAACACAATACTTTATAAGAAAACTGTATCAAATTGATAAGGTTAATTATATTTGATTATACCTTGACGATTCTGAAAGGTATTGCTTTGTATCAGTTTAACTCCTCATTAATTAATTGCTCAAAGAGAAATGTTAAATGAACATTTGTAAATCGCTAGAGGATGCAGAATATACAGATTCTGGTTTTGTGCAATCGTCACGTCTTACTTTTTTCACTTTGCCACTTTAAAGGTAATACAGTATTCTCTCTTGCGTGAGTCCGATTTTTCGAATATCTTAATATTCGAGTGCTACAATATATGAAGCATTTAATGCAAAAATGATACAAGTTAAAAAAGTAAATTTTTGGATAACAAAAATTCTGTAAAATATAATAGAATTAAAGAATATGAGTTATTCTACAGCTACGCTATATTTGGAGAAAATGGAATGAAGATTAAGTTTCCGAAATGTGATGTTAAACCAAATGAATAAAATATTGACTTATAATCCATTAAGCAGTTCATATAATTAGAATAAAATTGTAGATCATCTTTTATTCCGATAATATAATATAATTTAATAAAATATTCCAAACATAAAAGATCAGAGTTACAATTAAATACAGTGTTCTCATTTTTCATAAAAAGGTACAAAACTTGTTTCGCCTGAAAAATTAAAAAGCTCCTCTAATCTTCTTTCTTTCTTAATAAAAAATAAATCTACAGAACATAATGACGTTTCTCTCTGTCTCAAATGGATAACCGAATCATCGAATCGAAAGGACATTAATCGCGTTAAACATAACTTAATATAACCTTTAAAAATTAAATTTGGCACGCGACGACATAAAACGGGACATTGCAACGCGAGTTTTCTATTCGCTGCGACTGGACACACTCGTTACTGAATCGAAAGAGTACACCCCCATCGCCAAGATAGGAGAAACAGAACCTGTAATTAGATTCGAAAATTACATGTAACAGAAGCCGGGCGAAGTTTACTCTGGTTAAAGCATTGTACGGTTAAATACACGTTGCCGGGTAAACGAGAGAAGAAAACGACGAAAGAAACGACCGAACCGAGACAGGCTCTATTGAATATCCCCAGGAATCGGTCTGGTCTATCGATTCGTTTGTCGATTGGATTGGAAGTTTGTCAAAAGGAGCGTAGCTTTTGTAGGTAGAATCTTGCCAGGGAAACCGCAGAATTTGTCCCGAGGTAAAAAGCTCGGAAGCTCGGCTCCCACGAGCAGGCCGGAGTGGCCGTTGCCTCGAATCGACTGCGAAAACGTGTCAAGGGGGTTAAAGAGGAACACCGCTGCGTCGAACGAGTATACCCGTTCGCGCAATCAAACTTCAAATCGTTGTTAAATAACCGATGGCCGCGGCCATCCTGCGAATTCTCCACGAAAGTCTTTAAATTTCGTACCCTCGATTCTTTTCTTCTTCCCCGACTAAGAACCGCGTAACTGTTCTTTCGAAGATCCTCGCGACGTATCGCGATTTAAAGTGATCGGATATAGACGTTTCTGAGGGATTTAACAACGCGACAATCTACGGAATAGATAATAAAATGCAAAACTTACAATATTTAATATATAGCAAGACTTTTGCTATATAAATTTCACTTTTTCACAAAAATCTAACTAAAAGTTACACAAACGTGCATATATCTATCTAGACTGAATGCGAATGTTTTGCAAGTTTAGATTTTCATAAACGAAACTAGAGAAATACAATAGTTTATGTTTCAATTTGTCTTGATCTTCGAATATTACGAGAATATTATTAATATTACTTTGTTTTTATACAGGGTGTCCATAAAGTCTCTTTACAATTTCAAAAATTTATTACAAAGGCAAATGAAAAGACAGACAAGTGGAAATTGTTGCAAAATCGTCTTCTTTTCGTGGAAAAATTATGTTCGTAGCGCGAAACGTTAATTTATGAATCAAGTATTTTATCACGAGACTCCCATCAATATTACATTTTTCTTAAAATCTTGCGTCTCGTATTTTAATAATTTCTTTTGCCAATTATTATGAAAAGCCACGTCAAACTTTTATTTTATTCAGATGTACGCGAACATTTGGAAATTCGGATATAGAAAACGCCACTTTAATGCTACGTGTCTGTTTCGATATTTATAAATATACTCCAAGTACAAGTTGATCCAAAGACACTCCAAAGACACCAAGCTGATCAGACAGTAGCTTTCTCAATAACGCTCAATCAGAGCCGCTGGTTCGGAAAGATATGATTAAAACTGGCGGAAGTTTAAATGTTTGCTTGTTGGGACATTCTCCCTATTAAACCTGGTCTTACAAGATGGATAACGAAGGATATAGAACTACCAGCATCGGGCTTCAGCAAACTGAAGGACGCAGTTTACTGCATCCTGTCCCATCAGTCTTCCAACGTCGCTTATCTCCTGTCCTATTCCGTTCACTTCCCCCAACCCAGCCCCCGCTGCGCCAAACCACCACCGACGAAACAGGCCATATTAATTAACCGAGGTACTTTAATCCTCTGGAATCACGAGAGAAAGAAAAAAGAAAAAAAGGAGGAAAGAAGGGACCACACCGCTGTCTCCGTAGGTCTCGTCTTTGGTATTTCGATTCCGCCGTGTGCGCGTGTGTAGACACGCGCGTGCAGTTTAAAGCGCTTTTAGTTCACCTCGGTTGCCTAGTGCCTCGGGTATTTTCCCTTGGAAGCTCGTCATATTTCCACCCGCACGCTGGCATGTCCCCATCAAGTATCCCTGGGCTATGCATAGTTTTACAAATATTCCACCCCTTGTCAGCGAGCCGTTAATATCCCTCGCGGGGGTGGCGACAGGAATGGCGCAAGTACAGCGCCATGAATTAAAATTATCCAGCGAGCAGCGTGTAACGCGGTAAGAGGAAGGGACGAGGGGTAGTTTAAGTAAGTAAAAGTTTGCGGTGAATAAAGCCTCCCCTCTCCAACCCCTGTTCTCCACCCCTGAGCGTGGTTGATAGGAGTAGCAGTGCCACAGACTAGATACACAATTTCGATAATTAATTATCCACCGGGTCTGGCCATTGTTCCCCCGTTCTACCGCTGCGTGTTACGGAACGACGGAAATTTCCAAGGAAGGCACACGCCCGGTTCGATTTGATCGCTACCCGGGTAACACCCCGGATTTGCGCGCGAAAATTGTGATCAAGAGACGAGCAAAAGATTTGTAACGCGCGAAGGCGAGATTTCGCCTCGTCTCGATACGAGGAATTTAATTAAAAGACCAGGCGGAATATATTCGTTAAAAAAAAAAAAAAGAACGGGGCGTTGAATTCTTCGGCGCGATTGATTCGCGCGGTATTTAACGCGTTCCGGACGAAGAGGAAAAAAGAAAGAAAGAAAAAGAGAAAAGGAAGAAGCGAATGTGAAACTCGATTTAACGCGAGGTGCGATTAATTAGAACGGAGAAATGCATGTACACACCGACACGTTCTATTAATTCTACGCCAGTCTGGATATTGATAACGATTAATCGGTCGTTTTGTAACGTTGATAAATTATCGAAATTTCGAGATAGTTTCTTGACTTAAATACTGTGTTGGGTCGTATGATCTACAAGATTATCTTCTCAGAAAATTTATCATGTATCATGTTTGTATAGATTTCACGAGCGTCTCAGTCTTGAATCGTTGAGAATTTAATGCTTATTATCCCTAGCAGTTAAAGTTTTCGATCAAAAACGAAAACTGTAATTCGGCTGTATCTGGAAACAGTGAGATCTTTTGCGTTCACGAATTGAATAAGAATCGCTAATTTCATTTTCAGAATATTTTATATTTCAATAGCCTGGATACCCTCTCATCCAGGCATCGTTGGGAACGAGATAGCAAACTTGAATGCCAAGGAAGCATTGACCCTACCACTAAGCGAGTCCACAGACCCTTATCCCATACCAAGAGCTTATACACTATGCAAAACCAACGTCAAGGATGAATGGAACCGATTATGGACAACATCAGATCGAACGAAGATCCACAACGTAATAAATGACTTCTACCAAGAAGTCCCTTTTGGCGGATTAACCAAAAAAGAAAGAATTACCCTGGCTCGATTAAGGACCATCTAACCAAGAAGACTGACCCTCCCTCTTGCGATAGATGTCAACAGTCTGTCACAGCTCAACACATTCTATGTGAATGCACAAACTTTGAGTGGCAGAGAAGATTCCATAGTATTAATTTCACCGCTGCTCTGACTACTCAAAATCATCTGAAGAGAACACTTCGATACTCGATGGACATAAATCTACAAAAATGCTACAAAAATATAAGTACCTAGTCGTACCATGACCTCGATGTCGATGCGACTTTAAATCTACACAAACAAGAAAAACCTACACGACTTGTATCCCATTACGATTCGTCTCACTGAAAGGCCCAGAAGTAACTGTTCTGACTAGGAAACGAAGACGACTTTTTTGCCATAAAATTGTATTGATATGCAAACATTTGAATCGATACGAAACAAATTACAGGCGCGATCTCAGTACCAGACAACGCCACTCCTACTCGAGGTCTACTCCACGCCCACTTACGAATCACGTGACCCAAATCAACCAATCGCTAATTTTCGTTGCATTAGCGTTGCACCTGAAGAGGCCTGATTTTCTGGGTTATCCCCGCTAAAATCACTCAGTAATAAAAAAAAAAACCCATTAGCACGGAGAAATGTGCAGAAGGTTACAGCACTCTCTGCTCGCGTGGCGCATCGATCCGCGCCCGAACAGGACGAAAATTGCGTCGAGAGACTCGACGACGCGTCAGAAAGTAGCGAAACAAGCGGCGATGAAATTAAAAAGTTCAGTAATGGAAGAGGGAAGGGAAGGACTGAATTAACCACGAGAACGTAAGTTTCCGCTTCGCGCGAGCGTCGAGCCGATCGAGAGCCGAGGGAGAGGGAAAAACAGGGGGAAAAAGTGGACGCGGCAGGGGAGGACACAGGAAGAGACAGGGAAAAGGAGGGCAGCGGTGTATTAAGCAAATCGGGCTAGTTCGAAAACTTCGTTCAAATCGGATGTGAATTATGAACGATCCCGGCGGGTAACGCACCTACAGGGAGTTTCAGTCGAGCGACGGGAGTGGCGGAGTATTTACGAGGCCCCAGCGGCGCGGCTTACTTCCATTGATAAATTTCCCAGGCTGGCTGGCTGCTTTTTGTCGACCGGCACGGCACGGTGCTGTTCTCTAAGAAAACGCTTCGTTCTCGACGAACGGACTACGATTTCGTACTGGGGAACCAACCCTGTAGCTATTGGATGAATTTATTATTGAGTCGTCGTTCGTCCAATTTTCACTGCATTATATATATGTACGTACGATATTCTATATAGTTGTCGCGTAGGAAATTCCACGCGAAAGACAGCAGCAGATCGATAAAGTCGTGGAATTTCTTAGAATCTTTAGAAAGTTGGAATTTCAAAGTAAATAACGACAATTATGCCAAAAAATTTTAACGAAGAAAATTAAAAACAGAAACGTATTGGAAAATTTTTCAGAAAGCCATCCGATTAAAACATACCGATTTTTAAACATTTTGATTAGAAGCAACGAGCTGATGATTACAAACGATCGAGAAGTGATTCTTTCGATTCTGTTTCGATCGTCTCGTAACAGCATAAAGTATTTTTCGCAACACCGCCAAATGTTTCAACAGAAATAAATATCTCTCACTATGGTTGCGTTGAAATAAGCTTCGAGTCTGCAGTTTGGAAAACTCGAGTCGCGCTTCTAGTTTTTACGGCTTCAACTTCGAAGCTTCAAGCGTTGAGCTGTGAAAGCCAAAGTCTTCGACGTCCGAATCCTTAAACCTGGAACTCGAGCTGTCTGAGTTGTATACAACGACAATTATAAATGGTATGTATAAGCTGTCAAATGTCACGTGTTTAAAAACTTCGAGAGCTAACTTTTAAAGTTTCGAAAGCTCGAGCTTCGTATGACGTTAGTCTTAGAAGATTCAACCTTGGAACATCAATGTCTAACTATTGTAAGGAAACAAAATAAATTTCTCTCGGTGATAACTATTATGACTGACCGATCACTTATCGTTATTTACGATCAAACATTTTAAAACATTTTAGTCAAAAACAATAATTATTATTCTTATTTAGGATATTGTGTTCATTGTATTCGCCTAATCAACATTTTCGTCTTATTATTATTATTGTCTTCTTGTTATTATTTCGTCTTAATTCAAACAAGTGAAACATTTAACGAACTACATTTTCATGGAAGACGAAAAAACTTATACTCCCGCTGGCGTGGGATCGATCAATTTTTCGTGAAATCGAGTTTCACGATTGAAGACGAGGTGATTCTTTTCGATCAAACTTGCGGGACAAATCCCGTTGTCCCCGACAGTGCATTTCTCGGTGCACTTTACCGGATGAAAGCCACGTCGAGACAAGCCTAGCTAGGAAAAAAGTGGTTTCCCTTTCTTCCGAGCACTCTTCTTGCATTGCCGTGCCGTTTCTTTCTTACGTGAAAGCTTCTTCTAATCAAGTTAAATATTTCTTCAATCATATTACGGATTCGGGCCGGCCCCTCCATTTTCTTCACCATTACCGGCTGCAACGCTACGCTCGTCGGGCGCCTGTGATCATTTGTATTCGGAGAACTTTTGTTTTCGGAGCGGCTTTTTTTCCTTCGAGCGACCAAAGGACTGAATTCGAAGTCGAAACTAGGATTGCGCAGAACGTCCCAGTAATAATGTGGCACAGACAGGGAACAGGTGACTCTATTTTGAATAATAAATCGAATTTTATCCATATCAGATTGCAGATTTTAACCCTTCGCGAAATGGTATTTTCTCGATTCTCATTTCTTGGAAGATCCAACATATTTTCTATACGAATAACCCATGGGAAAAAGTGGAATGTCAAATTTCAGCACTAAATACTTTGACCAGTATTGTCAAAGTATTTACACTAATTATTTACACTAAACAATTTGACATTCCACTTTTTTCCGGAGTTCTTTCATATGAGATGAAATGAGATTTCCTGTTAAATAAGAAATAACAAATGAAAATTTCATTGATAAGTAATCAGCTTGTTTCTTGTATCTCTAATAGTTTGAAAAGTTCAACCCACGTTTCTTACAGGCAATAGAACACACTTATTTCCACGACACTCTGTATACTAATTTTCTCGGTACAGTTGCTGACTAAAGTTAACTAAATACACCATGTACGAGTACGTATTCTAGTTGAATTATCAATCGAATTTTTAATCTCTCGGTTGAACTTTGAAAACGTTAAAAATATATTACGCGCGTGTGTAACACTTCACGTTACAAGACACGAAGAAATCTCGCGCTTTACTCATTTTGCCAATTATTAAACTAACGCTACGAATCTATACTCGTCAGAGAATTAATTCGTCATAAAAATAACTATAACCTTTGCTCGCCATATTTTCTAAAATAGTACGTCCTATTTTGCACGGTACAACGCGATATGCTGCGTGGATCCGATTTCCCTGGTGCACTCGTTCGTAATATGCAAAACAGGTGTGTTTCGTTAACCAAGGCGGACAACGATTTTTTTCTCTTTTTTTTTTTTCTTTAAAATTAATGCAAAACCGAATAAAAGAAAAGAAGAGGAAGAATACGTGGTAGTGAGAAAAAAAATGTAGGATGCGACGCGTACCCGCGACCGGAAAGAAAAACCAACCGTAGGCTTTCGTAACGCGATACGTTCGAAACGAAAGGAAAAATAAATATGAATGCAGGGACCATTAAAAAAAACGTGCGTGATACGCGGTGGAAATGAAGAAGTGGGAACGACTTTCCAGTTGCATTTTCATTTCGTTGCATTTCGAACGGAGAGGCAGGGGGGGAAAAATCGAAAGCTCGTGAAACCTGGCGATATAATCGAAGAGCACGGCAGGCGGGCAAAACGTATTCGACCGAAGAGAAGAGACTCTGCACGGTTTTTTTCGCTGATTAAAAGGCTTTCATCTGGTATTGAGATGATCATCTAGCATGAAAGAATATAACGGAACAGACGAGCGGTATTGTGCGCAGATGTTGGCCACCGAATTAGGATCGCGTGCAAAAATTCTACTCTTTTTATTTATAACCAGGAGTAAAGAGATTTCTTTAACGATTCGAATTATTACTTAACACGTGATTGTGAAGTATAAATTATTTTATCTGTTTAAATTGTTATTAGGATATCGTAGAGTCAAGTCCGTCGCAGGATTATCTTATCGAAAATATGTAAACCTGTATTTTTGATTAGCACGTTACGATTATTTGATTGACTAAAAATTCTACGGATATTGGAAAGGACTCGAGCTACGTATACTCAAAGCAGAGAAAGAAACACAAATTATTTGTCCACTATTTTCAAATGCATCAATGAGATGAAAGTTTTAAAATTCGATCGAGGTCAAGGATATATATTTTTCTATACTTTTGTTCTTTTAAGAAACACGTTCATAAAAATTTGCAAATTTCAAAATTTCTCCAGATTTTTATTTCGATGACCCAAGATGTAAAAATCGAAAAATATTTCTTCAATTTATTTCTGGCTTTTAGATGCGATGAGCACTAATAATAATTACACTAAACTGCAATAATAAATCAATATTGTTGCGTACTTCTATTATGATAAAATTCAATTTCGCATACAAAACCAAACGAGGTTAAACTGATGATAAATGAGATTACTGATATCTATTTGAGTATGATCCAGAAAAGCCTCACGAAACATCGTCCTTTGCCATAAGAGTCTACGCGCGCATAAAGGCATCAACAAAAACGAACAAGAATCGCGTTCCCCTCCGAAACGAACGATGGAGAATCTTCAAACGACGGCCAACGTTTCTATAGTTCGTCAGAGAAGTCTACCACTTTCTTATCCCTTCGAATAGCTCCGGTTCGTTCTACGTGACCGAATCTTCGCGCTAAATCCTTCGTTTCGTCTTTGTTCTGTGTCGCGCAAGACCTGCGAAACGACTCGATGTCGCGGTGATTAGCTCGCAGAAAAGCTATTCAGAGAGGAGGAAGGACGTTCGAGGGTTGAAGAAAAGCACGTGAACGTTCCCCCAAGTTTTCCCAAGTTCGCTGATTTTTCTAATTGTTTCACACGAGTTCGAACTACTCTACGATATCTATACGTTACTGGAGTGGAGTTCTCACTGAAAAGAAAGCGCAAAGGAGGAAAAATAAATCTTTAAACGCACGAAAAAAGTTTAACCAGTCAGACGACAGAGTTAAATCTAGAAGAATTGCGTTTTTCCTCGAATTATTATTATATGCAATTCTTGGCTATTGAATTAGGACTATTTTTCAATCACACGCAGGATCACATTTCACATTTAGAACCACTCGTAATTTTATTCACATTTTACAAGATTTTAGTAGAATTGAAGAGTCTGAAAGCGATTTAACAATAAATTTTCTTAGTTATAAGTTAAATTTTACTAATCATTAGTTGTACAATTAATGTAATAATTAAACAATTATACAAATTAAATAAATATAGTTTATTATCATTCTCATTACAACGTCCGTTTTCAAAATATTCTCTTTCTTCTTTCGAATTTTTCTTTTTGACTTTTTATAATAAGATAAGTAACATATTTTTAGAGATCCAAGTAGAATATTCTCTCAATCTTTCATAACTGATCTATCATAAATAGCTCGGTGTTTAACTCCTCGTCACGTACAATAATTTCATCATTCTTAAAAATTGTATAAATTACTAATAAGTATACGTGTAGTATTTACAATTAATGAAACCTATAATTATCACCTATAATTATTATATTTTTTATCAAAAAACGTTGAAAATTTTCAGTGAATTCAATGGCCAAAGACTGTACTACAATAACTTAACCCTTTACCTCCGAAATTAAGTTATTTATTTTACTATCTTTTTAATAAATTTCTGGAATATTGTAAATATAGGGTTGAAAATTATTTAAATTGCAATTACATAAATTGCATAATACAAAGCAACATGTAGTTCTTATCTTTCTGTCATTTTGAAGAAATGGTCATTTTACGTGTCTTCTTGAACACCACCGAACTGCTGTTAACGCGCGAATGTTTATATAAAATAATAAAGACACAATACAGTAAAACTTCGTTTGCACAAATTCCATTTATTCGAATCAAATTTTAATCAATACCTGATGAACTCTTGCTTATTTGTAAGTGAACTCCTATTATATGAACGAACGAAAAAAACACTAATTTAAAAGGCTAGAAGAATCAGCAAATTCCTATTAGTATACAAACTCCAACTACTTCCACCGTCGAGTATCCAGTAAAAAGAAAAATCCGAATGAAATATCCAGTGTCCAAAGGCTAAAGAACTCGATTACGAAGCAACAATATCCCCCGAAATCAGTCGTTGAATTCTTCAAAACGCGGTGTATGTTTCTTATCGAAGAGGAGCGTAATATCCGGAGAAGGAGCAGAGCAATGAGACCGGGGGAAAACAGATGAGCAGCGATTTACGAGAGACGATATCGCTGTATCCCGAATCGATACCAAAAAGGAACCGGTTACGCCCGACAGCGGAAAAATGACAAGAATTCTCGGGAACCCGACGTCCCATCGAATAAATCCTGACGAATTTTTACGGCCGTTGGAACTTGCCAGACGGAAGGAAAGAAGCCGGAAGTGTAGCCGTTCTACTGGACCGGTGCCATATTTTTTAATCTGGCGGAGTGTTTTTGCCCATTCGGGCCGAATTCGGCGACGCTCGTACGTGTATCCACACATCGGCCTGGGGCCGATGATATCGCGTTTGGCGAGGGGCGACCAGTAGGAAATACGGCGGTCGGCCGGCGAACGATTCACTGGAAAATTGCTATTCAAAATTTTGGAAGGCTTCCCACCGTTCTGACGCTAATTTCGACGTTAATGACAAGCCGTGAATTCGCGCGACATCGTGAAATTCTGATCGCTCGATGACCCGGAAGATCCGTCGTTGCCGATAGTTTTACAGAGGGGTGATTTTGTACAATCACTTTTCAACCCTCAACGGGTTGTTATACGTGTAAATATCAGATTTTGTTAATTGAAATTCCGTAGCACGTCGCTATCTTGACATACGATTTCCTTCCTAATCTCCTTATACGAGTATAGCTTGTTACACCGTGTCAAATATCAAACTCATACTTAAACTCTTCAATTTAAAGAATCGAAATTAGAAATTCGTACTTAAATATATCTAACAAAAAGTTTTAGAATTTGGTTTGTTATAACGAACCCTTTTAATTCCATATATTTTCCAAAGAAAAATCGTTTCACTGCGTGAATAAGTATTATATTCTATCCAATGAAAGTTGCAGTGACACATATATTACGTATATTACTTGGTTCTACCAAAATATTTTTCTGAAAAGTGTACTTGTTACGATCAATAAAAACACTAATAATATGAGATTTGAAATGCAAATAAAAAACGCTGCTTCCTTCAATGCAAATCAGCCACCAAGATTATACATTCTCTGGAGACTTTTATTTGGAAAACGAAGCACGGGAGACGGATGAAGAATGATTCCCGGAATAGTAGAACTCTTAAAGAAACAAGAGAACTATCTGAATGATATCTTCGGGCGAGATTCTGTTGGTAAATGGAGTAGGAACAGTCTCCTTGCACGTTCGACCCTCGAAACTTTAACAGGCTCATGCAAAAGTCCTCGTGAAAAGTTCTCTCAGTCGTCGGAGCCCGGTGATCAACCTTCGAGGGCCATTTCACGTCTTTGCAAACACAGACATAATGGAATATATAATGTACCGATCGAACCACGTCGTTTCGTATAACATACTTTTGTATATTATCCTACGTTTGTTACCAATTCATTGTTACTCGAAACAACATTTGTCATTAACTTATTTTTGTCATTAATTTTCAATATCAATGTTGTCTTTCATGTCTCATATCCGCGACCAATGAACTGATTGCTGATAACATATCATATAAATATTTTAAAATAATTGAAACATGATGAGAAAAATTTCACTTTATAACTACGTATAGTTGCGTTTCGAATTAAATTACGCAGTTTTAAAATTTTTAACTTGATTTAATTCTATCAAATACTGATCTCAAAGAATGTGAAACACAAAATGAGATCAAATATTTTAAGTTATAGTAATCTAATCGTTTATTATCCAAAGATATTATTTAAGAGTCAAATAGTAATGATAAATAACTAAATGATACCATAAGTTACAAAATACGCTTTTACTGCACTGTTATTATAATATTTTACAATATTAAACATTCCAGTAGTCAACGTGTTAACTTTTCTTGCAATAGCGATTATAATCAAAACACCATGAAAAAAAAACTTATGTTGCAAAGCACAAGTATGTGTACAATATTTATTGAAAACTTCCAAACAAACTTTCCTTTATTCAGTGATACTGAAATAAGAAATTATAAATAACAAACTATAATTAAAAAAATAAACTGCAAAAAATAAAAGCTATAAAAAGCATTCAATTTTTCCTACATCCCAACAAACATTGTTATAGCTAAATATATTCAAACTAAATCTTTAGTTTAATTTTAAATTTCGTTCCCCTGAATCTGTAACATCTACGCATACACACACGAGTATCTCAATGATTTTCACGTTTATTCGACGTTTCAAGTTCAACTGTAAAAGAGCGTAACTACGCGCAACTCGCAAGACTATCCGCGTGCAACATTGAACGCTCATATGCATTGTTAAAATCTCGTCGCATACCGATGTGATTTCCACGGGGAGCCCTTCAAAGTAACTTTTGTTTGGATTAACTCAAGTTTTTTTCGAGGTTATTCGCCCGCGCTATTGTACGGCTGCGTTTACTCTTTGCCACGTTTAAAGTACCTTTTTCCTCTGGCGCGGACGTTGAGCGCCGGATTTGTGGGCCGCTGCTTAATTCCCTTTTTCCGTATCCTTCGACTGCCTTCTATTTCAAACCCTCCCCTCCTCCTCCTCCTCCTCCTCTTCCTCCTTCACCCGTCCGTATTTCAACCCACGGAGAAAACTAATCCTTTTTCCCTTTTTTCCTTTTTTTCGAAGCTGCCCGTTTATCTGGATACGCGGCGTTTCAAGTTCCATTCCCCGGCTCTTTCAGGCCGGTACCCCGCCGGACAATGGGGAAAAAACTGTGCGATCTTCCGCGTTTTGTTCGCGATCGAGCCCACGGGTTTTGTTATAAATTGCAATTACCGGAGGAAATTGAAACCGACGAGTTTCTTGGACGCGGAAATCGGCGGACCATTTCTGCATTTCTGTACGACGATATGCTAATCGGCATCGCGGAAATTAAACGGCATGAGCTTCGTAAATAAATAACATACACAGGGTGGTCCGTTTAAGCGAGGTCGTATGAACATCTTTTTCAATGGTGACAGTGCAAAACATATTTTCTGATTTCTAACATTCTGGTAGGAATATACATATTTTTTTTCAATGTACTTTTCTTTTTCAAAGTCACTGATATTCTTTTTCATACAACTATGTATTTAAGAAATACAATTATCAATTTTCTATAATTCAGATATGTAAAGAAAGCTGACCTGGGAAATTTTAGTTTTACGTATAAATTTCTCTTTATCGCGATCACATAGAAAAAAAAACATCAATGTCGTTGAAAGCTCCGAAAAGAATGACTTTGAAAAAAAGAATATTCTTACTCCAATTATTGGCCTTTTGATACTATTCGTGTTGGGCAAAAAATATTTTTTCATCACAATTCATCACAAAAGATACTTAAGTGAGCTCGTTTTAATGGATCACTCTGTATACAGAGCGAAGATGAAGAATCCTTGAGAAAGTCAAGTTTAAATTCATGGATTCGTCTAATTACCGAGAAAACAAAACTAAATAATTGATGGAAGTTTCCCAATGACATTTCCAAAATTAACATTAGTCGTTATAATTTTATTACAATTATACTAATTATTATAATTATAATTACATGTTCATATATCCATATAATTATATGTTCCATTTACGTTATTGTGTATCGAACAACTTATCATCCGTTAAATATATAAATAAGTAAATTAGTCACACCAATAAAACAATTTTTCCCTTCTGCAGTATCGTTTCCGAAAAAATCGAATTTGAAAATTTAAAAATCGAGTATTAACTATTTTTTTTTACCAAATACGTTCGAACAAAAACGAGATGTTGAGAGAAAGAACATTTTACATTACAACTGAACTCCGTTTATCTAAATTCCATTATTCATTGAAACTATTATTTGCTGGAACAAAATTTTAGTTAATGCTCGATCAACTGACTTTTCTTTGAATTTGTCTGAAAGCTAACTTTCGTTATCTCCTGAACGAAAGATAACATGTAATAGGAAAAATTTGCAAACTCCAGTTACATAAATTGTTTGTCTCTTGACAAGTTTAGATGAATAGAGTTTCTTCTATCTGTTCCTCGGAAACTAGTCAAATATATACATGCATGTACTTGGTAACTGTTCGACCAAATTTTCACAAAAATGAAGCGTGCAACGCGACTTTATCGTCTTTGAGTTTTGTTTCATTTCAAGCCGTACATGATCCGTCTGACATCGTTAGTTTTATATTTGCTAATTTCACTAATTTCAAAATTTACCATTCTCGTTATTATTATTTTTAACTATATAATTATTATCATCGTCTCTTTATTTCATTTCACCTTTTATCGTTACTTTTAACTAAGTCGCTGTATAAGAGAAAAAACAGAAACAGTACACCAAGAGTTAAAACGCGTTCATTGGAGATTGAACGCAGACGTCGATTCGCGATTATTAAAAATAATTCACAAGCTGACACACCCTACTCGATGGCTATAAAATCTCTTTATAGCGAGACAAATGGAGGTCGTCGTACTTAACGAGGACAATTTTTTGCAGCTCGTTTTCTCCTCTTTTTCCGCCCCCTTTTTCCGTCCCTCTATCATCGCTCAGCCGGAAAGCTTCCTTCGAGCGTTCAGTGAACCCCCGCCGCCCCCCTCCCAACCCTTCCTCCCATCCCCTAAGGTTCGATTCCAGGGCGTCGAATAACAATCTAGACGCGTATAAAGTCTCGAATCGTTAAGCGATTCGGACCGCGCCGTCGTCGACGACGAAACCATAAACGGTTATCGTCTGCCGCTGCCCCGCCATTAAAACCACGCGGCAACTGAATTCAACGACCGAAACTTTTGAGACCCGCGGACCCTAGCGTATTAATTAGAGGATTAACGCCCCGCGTCTTCTCGCTACATTTTTCTCATTCTCCGTGTTTCATTTACTTACAGCATAGGAAAGTGTCCGTATGTCATAAAATATGTGGCATATACTCGTCAGATGATGACCGAAAAATGGCAAACTTCCAGCTTAGTGGCTTCTACCAATTTACTTTAGTTTTTTTTTAATTTATCGCTAGAACGAGAGAATCAACTGAGGGGAAAACGATAAAGTAATTGTTAATAATAAACAAATATAAGTATTAATGTTTCGACTCGTGTTTATTAGAATTTCTTTCTGCACAATGTACCTTCAAAATTACGAATTCTTTTTCTTTTTCATCACCACGAAAATTGATGAATCAATTTCATTCCGTACGCAAACATAACGTAAAATTGTAACACACTGTTCGACTTTATTTGTATAAATTCCAAATTGTAACTTTCGAATTACATAAAGGAATAAATTAAGAAGAAGAAAAAAATGTAAAATGAAAAGTTAACAACCGTACGAACAAATAAATCGTTTCGTCCAAGGAAATTCGCCTGGTTCGTGCGACAGAGCGAGCAGCGAAGGAACGAGGGAGGAGAGACGGAGAGGAGACAGTAAGGGTTGAAGGCGGAATGAGAAGGTAGCACACCGAAACCGTATTCCCGACGTTTCCCGACAATTTCAGAAGCGAACGGATCCTTTAAAGCGCTTAAACACGCGGTCATGGTTTACTGCTTAACCGCAGGATCAGCAATGCAGAAACAAGCAAGGGATCAAATCAACGAGAAGCGAATGACGAGCGAGCCGAGATCGTTTTGCACGTCTGTTGCAACAACGAAACGATTAAAAACTCTCAGTTGCGGCTTGTTCGATCTTGCCGGTTAAATTACTCGTGACTTTTCGATTGAATTTTCACGTAGTTAGACAAATTTTTGTAACAATTTAAATCTTGTTGTTAGAGGTACAAATTTTGTGTGGCTGCACGAAAATTACATTTTAATAAATTACGTCAGTACGTTAAACATTAAAAAATGGATTGACAACGTCCATCAGGAAATATTTTGTAACTAAACAATTATAAATGCAACGTAACACGAATCTCTACTATTTTCAATTATTATTTTAATTTTTTTAAGTGGTTCAGAAACGTTCCACCATGCATGTCAGAGTATTAAAAAGGATATTTTTTAACTCATTATGTCCCAAATGTATAAAATAGAAAATTGAACATCTGCATAGAACAATTACATAGAGATTTGTTTACTATTAATAAAATTTAATTATTTGTTTTTTCATTGCAGATAGTCAATCTTTTATCACTGTGTCAATTTGATATTGGAAGTCAAATTAAGTTAAAAAAACAAAGAACGGATGAGAATTAAATATAATAAAAAAATGTTAGCTTTTCAATGTTTTTTTACGTAAAAATATCCATGATCTAAAATAATATGCGTTTGTCGTAGAATATCGATCAACTGAGTGTCATTCAATATCTGACTGACAATTGAAACGAAATATTTGTTTGCAATCGAAATTAAATTATAATGTATTTACCTTTTTTTATATATATATTTACTCGTTTTTCTATCTCTGTCCAGAGAGATATTTCTGAAACTCCAAAATAGAAAAGACAGAGCACGTCTCAAATGCACAGATCAGAAAAATATTGTTTGACTTTCGGATGATTTTGTGAAAATAAAATTTGAATAAAAATCTTGTTGCGACGATGCCATTTATTAACATTGTTATTTTAATTATTGAGTTATAAATTTAAAAATTCAAACTACTAATTTAAAACTTAGACTGCTAATATTAAATTTATAATTTTAATATCAGATTTAAATTGAGACTACTAATTTTAAACATTGTACAGAACAATTGTTTCTTTCTTGCAAATTACAACCCTCTTCTTATTAAGCTTCTTATTAATTTAAATTTCGCAAAAATAATTTCCCACTTTTTCCCAAGTTCTATTTACAGAATAAGGGGCAAACACGTTTTCGAAACTCGGCTTTTCACCAACTTTGGCCCGAGATATAACAAACAAAAATTTTTAATCCCGGCTCTCGCCCCATTTACCAACAACTCGCGAATGTTCATTTCGAGTGTAACGAGCAATCTTTGTTTAAACGCGCGCGTTTTATACAAAAGCGATACTTTGTAAATTCCATCCAGGATGGTATCGAGTTGGGGAGGAAAAAACATGTATGCACGGGTGTCACCACGTGCGCCCGTGAGAAATCAGAAGTGACGACGACAGTGACTTTCATTATTAAAAACGGAATCCCGACGACGTTCTTTTTATAACGCTGTCAATATTTGCGCGTTAATACGCCGACGGAGATTCACCGACGTCGGCCCATTTTAATAAAGCAACAACTTTCTACGCGCAACACCCAATAATATCAGCCGGCTCTCCGGTTTTATTGGGACGCGATCGTTCGATGGTAAACAATAATCGAGAATATCTCGTTTTTCCTGTCTATCGATCTACGGGGGACGTGTCCTGTAACAGGTGGCACACGGCCGATGACTTTCCGCGAGAGCAAACAAATTGAAAATGTCCCGTGAAAACTTTTTCCCGTCCGCGCGTCCATTTCCGTTTCGATTCTCGAAATATTCGAGTCGTTCGTAATTAACGAAACTGCGGGAGGGGAGGGGGGAGGGGGCGAATGAATTTTCGCAGACGCGATATAACTTGCGCCGAGCACTTCGTTTATTTACGAAGTGAGTTTGCTCGCCAGGCAAACGCTGGTAAATTATTCTAATGCCGGCTACGAACGCCTGTAATTCGATAATTTTCGATAATTCTGCGCCAGCTGCTGATTTCCCGTCGAAATTGGCGAAATTATCCAACGGCAAACACAAAGCCGGCTGGCGAAAACTTCAGTGTACGCGTTCGTGATTTGAAGAAAAATCAAGCTCGGTGACAGGCTAATAAACGGCGAAACGTTTGCACAAAGGAAATTTGGCTCGAATTTGCTAAAACGTCGTCATATAGAATCGCGTTGCCACATTAAATTTGATCGAGTTTAATTACCTGAATTTAAGTAAAATTAGATTTTAAAGAATTATTATCGATGTAAAATGCGCTACTTTATATATGTTCTTTGTATGCGTTCTGCGGATTTTCGCTTTAAAGCATCCCTAGTCTAGTAACGACTGTGTAAAATATCACGGCTGAGGCTTCTGTTTAATCCATTTGCGTAATTAGCGCAATTTTCTTGGCCAGTATATATACTCTTAATTCACAATGATCGTTATCACCAGAACATTTATATACGCGTTATTTTCTTAGTTTAATAAAACTACGAAAGGGCCAGCGAGTACGAACAGTTATGTTATTTTCGAGCTGTTCAAAACGACGAAGCATTTCACGTTTTTAAACGAAAATTAGCTGAAGAAATTATTGAGAATGTTAAAGAAGACAGGAACATGCAAAATACCTGTTACTGCCATCAAGATTTACTGGACGACATTTTCCAATAATGATAGAGACAACTTCATCAAGCTCAAAAGCGTCGTGTCGTTTGTTTATCTCAAAAGAAAAGGAGAGAAACAATTTATCAGTGCGATATACAACAGCAAAGTAGTTTTATGCATTGACCAAGTACTATCATGCTGAACAAAACAATTAGTTTACACGCATACAAGTGCTAGTATACACGTACGTAATAATTAAAAATCTTTGAGATTTCTTCTTTCTCACATTTTTGTTTCTATCTTTTATTGCAGAGCACTGAATTTTCATGTATCGACATAGAATATACAAAGTTCTTTCTTTTATATTTTGAAAATTTTCTACTTAGATATGATAAGAGAAAAATTGCTGATAAAAGTGATTATTCGTTCTTTCTTGTGACGGAAATGGACTAAATAACATAAATCGGGGAGGACGTTCTCGAAAACGAAATCTGCGTTTGCCGTAGATCACAAACGAACAACTGTCCACGCGACAGGTAATTAAACTACTTCCGCCGAACAACATGGTAGCCACGATCTCTCGTCAAGACGAGTCGCCAAGTTGGATCAAAGACAAGAGGGATCAAAGAGAGATCTCGACCAAACGGAGGAAATAATCTCGCCGAGCGGAAATTTTCTCTGGGCAGCTTCACTGTTTAAATCCTTCAGGTAACCATGCGAAGGAGAAGTAGCTCACGGTTTAAAGTCGCCACTGGACAAGCTCATTAAAAAATAACAATCGCACAATTTCGCCGGACGAGTGTACCTCACTTTTGGCGCGTCCCTCGTGCATCATTCACGATTATGCACCAGTCGGCAGCGTGACTGAGTGGTTCGCAAAAGAGAAAGAGAGAGAGAGAGAGAGGCTCGCCACAGGCTGTTCTGAAATTCTTATTTTCTAATTTTCCTGCTTTCCCTGGGACTCCGTCAACACAGTGATACGTGGTCCTTCTCTCTCTCTCTCTCTCTCTTTCTCTTTCATTTTTTTTCTTTCTCCTCGTTTTTCATTTTTCATTTTTCTTTCTTCCTTTTTTTTTTTTTTTTTTTTTTTGGCCAGTGGCTGCGACACACACGACGTTTAATACTCTTGGCGAGGAGAGAGCCGTGTTACAGAGGGCGCCCGGATGAAATTATTATTGCGAAACATTTGCATTACAAAGTGGTGTGTCCGTCGGTGTGCACCCGATGTGGCCGGTGGCCGCCAACAGAGAACCAGAGGCGAGAAAGGGGAGAAAAATGGAGCAGTGCCGTGGATACGGGTTCTCTCTTGGCCTCGTCGGAGTGCAACGCTGCCTGCCACTTCATAGCGAGGGGCCAACTCGGTCGCTTTAACCTGCATTCGCCACTGCGCCGGCAATAGCCTCGAAATGAAAAATGCAGTCTGTGCATACCTCTCACGGCCGGATGAAAATTCAACGTCCCCGCGTAACAACCGCGATCAACCGCGACTTTATAGATTCTTTGATCGACAAGTCTGATTCTCCCTTCGTCCCTTGATTTTACGTCAGGTTCGTATGCACGATTCGTTTGCTCGGAAGACGAAGCATGCAGGAATGTGTACAGAGAGAAGAAGACGAAACACTTGTTTGGCAAATGGAAATAATTATACACGACAATATATAGAGAAGAAGTTAGCCTGTTAAAATACATACATTGAATATTTTGTCCGAATCTCAATGCAAAAAGAGTATCGATAGAATAACATTGTTGAGGATCATACTTGTTAATAATAATACAGAAAAACACACGATTTCAAGAATATTTTCTCCAGATTCTATGGAACGATCGCTCCAAATATATTTAGCAATTCTCTCGTTGTTAGATGCTAGAACGTCGTTAGAACGCGAAATTGTTGCACGTACATCGACGCTGAGTTACACGTGCGCGTAACGACAGGGGAATTAATTTCCCTCTAAATGAAACGAATTACAATTCGGCGGAAATCGGGCCGCGGAGACAGCCGAGGAAAACGGGCGGGCGACCGATTAAAACAAACATCTCGCATGGTGGAATTTAAATGGCAGAGAAACCACGTAATTTCGCGGCCGCGCGCGATATCACAACCAGCGATACCAGCTTCGAAAGCAGCTTTTTAACCTGCTACAGTCGCTACTAAATCGGTACTGACCTCAAAATGAAAAATGCAGCCGGCACCGTTCTTCTCTCCCTCCCTCTACCGACGCGAGGGATTAACCATCTCTATCAGACGTTAAAAAATGTCGCATATTTCTCAGCGTTGACAACCAATTGCCAGAAAATCTCGATCTGCTTCGCTTCGGAAGCTTTCAAGCTCGATCTTATTCGCGGTGATAACTATCAGCTATATATCCAAATCCAAATGTAGAATAGCAAGACAGTAACAGGACACGCGATCGTTAGAGTCGAGTCACAACTAGGGTACAAAAGATTTCTCCAAGTTGGTAGAGAAATCAATTTTTAATACGCGGTATTTCTGAAAACGCGATAACACGGTTTCCATGCAGCACGATTTAATAAATTTGAGCAACTTTTACACAGCACGAATCTTTTCGTCATCTCTATTTCTGTATTTTAAGTTTCCTTTAGCGCAGTTTCGATACAACACGAGTTATATATTATATATAACATAATATTGTGTAAATTATTATAATATATAATGTATATATATAATATATAATATTTATATATTTCGATAAAACGAGGAAAAGAAACCATATGTGGCAGGTTAAAAATGTTTAAAATTGTCGAACGCAGAATACTTGTTACAATATTTAACAATCTAACAGAAAATAAATTTCTGTTTGGGCTCTATTCCCTTAATTGTATTCATAAGAGTTTGAAATTGCACGAAGATTTGTCAATAATGCGATTTGCATATTGATCTTTGTCTAATTTGAAGGAGAGAACGAGATTATTAATATTTACATAATTACTCAAGCATCTTGTTCTTAAGCTCGTAGTAAATAACGAGCATACTCGTCATGTGAGAAATGTAACTACAATTTGTTGCTTGAATTAAATTTTTTGAAATGAATGAAAATAAAACGTATTTGTAAATCTTAAACGTTTTAGAATATTTTGAGACTAGACTTGACTAGTTCTTTTACATCATTTCTAAACGTTTTCTTGCTGTTAATTATTATTAATTGAGTTAAACAATAAAATTACTGATTTTTCAAAAAAACAGCTATTTCCTCATAATTTGATTCAATTTTACAGCAGCTGCACATACTCTGTGTTTGACGAGGGATAATAGAAAATTGATTGAAATTCGTAAATTCGCAACAGCCCTGCCGAGAAAGAAGCTTCAACGTCTGGAGAACGGATCGGGGATCGAAATAATTAAACGCACGAAATAATGATTCCCATGTAGGAAAGAAATTCTATCTGGCGACAGAGGTCGAGGTACAACCGATAATTCGAGAAATTTAGCGGGTGGCACCATCGCGAGCAACGCCAATTCGAATACACCCGCATTCAGACGTCGGTTCGAGTGCAACGCTCGGGAGCGATCGATAAAAGGAGGCAAGGAAACGAAGCGCTGCACGTATAAACACTCGATTCGTTAAACAAGCAATTTGATGATCTCTAAACCGTACGATTTACCTCGTAATTCTTCTTCTTTTTCGACCAAAAAAATCGTGCGAGCCTCGCGTTCGTCAGTCTGACGAAATCGGCTGATCTCGCAACGACGATTCGTAGCGAAATAACGCGCGAATTCCGAGGAATTGGTCATTCGTCAGTTCCGTCGCAAAACATGTGTAAAAAAAAAAAAGAGAGAGAGAGAGCGTGTCCACCACTAGCCTGCGCAGCAACTTTTCGCCGGAAACGTTCGATCGCCTCCGACCATTTCGCACATTTCAAACACAGGCGAAATGCAGCGTGCACAACGCTCCGTACGGAAAAAGTATCTGCATCCGGCGTTCGCAATCGGGGAATTAAATATTTCCACGAACACGCGAGTGTTTAATAATTTCGACCCGGTATCTCGCTAATTATAACGCAACCAAGTTCAACTATATGGAAAAATGAATTCCTATTCTACTTCCTCCCCTCTCCACCTTCGTTGTTACTATTTCGTTCTGTAATTCGACGAATTCCAAAAAGTTAGAGGTACGATATTTCACGTTACGAGATTTCATCATCGACTGATTATTGAAATTTAATCGTCCGATTGACGCAGTTGATATCGGTAAAAAATGGAATTAATTCGACGCAGCCGTCAATGTCCGTTCCGTGCTCGTTGTTGCTCGTTTGATCTCCGTTTGAGCTCATTTGACGAATTCCAAAGGTTTGTAACGCTCGCAGATTTGTGTAGATTTTGCGGGAAGTGGGTCAGGCCGAAAATGGCAAATAGGAAACGAAATTCTGTCAATATAACTACGGTTGCGCCCAGCAGCTTGAAACGCCGCTGATTTTCGTGTTGATTGTGTTAAACTAAGCACGAGCACGATTCGCAAATAGCGCGGAACGTTCCGCGACCGGGGGAATTTTCTGCGTTATTGAAAACTCATAATTTCGAGGTGAAAGCCGATAAACGCCGCGGCGGTTCATGCCCAGGCGGGCTAAAAGGGCGTTCCATTACCCTCTCCTCTCCCCACTCTCCTCCTCGCTGGTACGTTCTCCGGCGCTTGTATATCAAACAAGCCGCGCAAGGAAGCGAACGTTTTGAATAGAAAAGTAAATAAAATCGCGCGAATTTCCCGCGAGCGTTCCTCGAAAACGCTCAGTAGCGCACGGTGACAAAATCGATCCACGTGCGGACGGGTAGTTAACCTCTTGACATACAACGACGTCTGAGAGACGTCATGCGTTGCCCAAGCTAAAGTCGGCAATGACGTATTCGCGGGTTAATACTTGATACGTATATAAGGATATAAAAAAATATTTTTCTACATGCCCGATTTGGCTATTTTCAAGTCTTATATCCTCTTGTATTATGAAGTTACCTACTTCAACAAAACAATCTGGTAAACTTTCGTTTGAATAATGCAGAAGAAACGTTATCTCATTTATCTCTACGCGACTATTCCACACGCGGCAGACCTTCGCACAGTAAATTTCCCTAAACATGTACCCTCCGCTAGTAACAAGAAACATCTTGCGAAGATATGTCACTTGTGCTCAAAACGTAAGACGTAAGAAGTGAAACGACTTGACAGTGTAAAACAGAAGTGGCTAACTGGCGGCCCTTGTTTACTTTCCCGATCGCTAGCGCTATCCCCTCCACTGCGTCGATCTCTCCACTGTGCGTTGAGAGTGTCGCGGCCACAACACTCGCGTTAGATACACATAAATTGTTTTCTTTACTGCAGCTGCTACAGTTAAAGGAAGATAGGGTATTATCTGCTGCGGAACAGTGTGGAAACTAATTTTTATGGTGGAGAACAAACTGAACGCCGCCTCTGGTATAAAAAAATGTCTCGAATGTTTCGAAAAGTTCTACTTCACAGGAGTATTAAATTATATTGAATTTGTTCTTTCATCATTTTACATTAATTTTGTCTATGAGTATTGTGTTTATGATGTTTCGCAGTACAAATATAAGAGTATAAAAATTATCTTTGTTGAGTTTACACAAATATCATTTTTGGTCATATCGAATTTCATTTATACTCGTGTAACATCTATCTGTATGTTTGCTTTGTTTCTGGACTTGGAAAAAACTCCCTCTCTCTCTTTCTCTCTCTCTCTCTTCGCAGATCGAAAATTCATCGGAAGATCCCACGTATTCGCACTCTCTGTCACTCAATTACGTTCGAGTAAGAAAATGGAGCAGTGCGGTGGATGCGGTTCACTTGGTTACGTGGTAACACCAACCACTTCACAGTGACCGACCAACTCGGTCGCTTTAACCTGTATCCCTAGCTATGCCAGTCGCTACCCTCTAAGTTAAAAAAAAAAAAAAAGAAGAAGAAGAAATACCGATAAAAGTGCGCCTCGACTATTAATTATTGGCAGCCTCTCGTTCTCCATCCTTAATTCCATCATCCTTCGGATCAGACCCTTTCCTGATTTCCTGATTTCCTGATTTCAAAGAATCCCACGCGACTCTCAGATCCCACGAACGTTCAGCGATATTGGTTATGTATATGCAACAACAGCATCTTGTAATCATAGTAAGTAATTATCGCAAGCGAAAATATTGACGTTGCGTGCACAATCGATAATATTTGCCGGACGGGCATTATGCTGCGAATGCGTTTGGAAAAGGGGAAGTACAAATTGATTAGCGATCGAGTCCTGCCAATATAACTCGACCGAACTGTGCGATATAACTCGATCGAGCCTCGGCTCCATTAATTTCAATCGGGCATTAGATTCGCGTTTAATCGCGCCTTTGTTCTTGTCTGATCTTGTTTCGCTAATTTTACACCTTACGCCGCTGTACAAAAGCACAATTAACGTCAAATTTTTATTTGATCGAATTTTGCTTTAACCCTGGAACTATCGACGACTGTAGTATAATATTTGTGGCGAGAAAATTAAAGAAAAAGTTAATAGTAAAATAAGGAACACAAGCTTCTATTAATGTATTTTATTAAAAATCGCTCGAGTACTTAAAAATATATTGTTACGATATAAAAAATTTCTATAAAAAGTTATAAGTTGGTCATTTTGACCACTTTATGACAGTGCTAGTGTTAATTGGCAAATACTATCGTTGAGCTATAGATGACTACACTTGTTCAAATTTATTTTGTACTTTAGGTTGTCAAAATAAATCTACAAACAAATTATAGATTTTTATGCAAATTCATATTCTTGCGGAAATAGTAATTAAAGAAGTATCATTTAAAGATCTACTGTAACAAATACTATTTTCGTATTTTCTATGAACGAGTAGAAAATATAAATGCATATCAGTAATAAGATTAGATTAATTAAAAAATTTCCAGATTAAATAATTTAACCCTTAACATTCGGTTAAAAACTTGTTACTTACATCTTTCGTTGTTTAACTCTATACGGTATTATCGCCATATCTGTAACTATAAAATAAAACGCGAGAAGACCGAGCAAAGCTTAGCCATGGGAATATCTGTTAATTTCTGTTCAGACGAGGAATTCAACATCAACTCTATAGAATCGCGAATTACACGGTCGATGAAACGGATGAAAAAAAAAAAGGGGAGAGAAAAGAGGGTCGAATCGTCGTCGTTCCGGATTATGCGATAATACGAGTACTAATCTACTGAAACAGAAAATCGAATCGAGCGAGCGATAAAAGAAGGCCGGTTGCTGCGTGAACAAACAGGATGATCGTAGGAAATTCGAAGCCGATTAAAAATCATCGTAAATTCGACGTAGATTAGCCGGACTAGGCCACGAACTGCGAATCGATTCTTTTTTTTTCTTTCTTTCTTCCTCTTCACTTGCCCCGTCCCGTACTGGCTCGATTTTTATTCAACGATTATCAACTGGTAACCTGATTAAACATTCTATACAACTTAACGAAACATATTCCATCTCCGATTTCTGCTAAAAAACGCATATATAAACGAAAGTTGAAAAGTATCCGTGCTAGATGATACAGCCGATCGATGTATGTAACTTTCTAACTCGCGTCTCTGCTTTTCATATTCCATTAACCCATTAAAGACCACACTGTAGGTTTATCTTTATTTCTTCGTGCTTTATTTTATATTATTTTCATAGTGTAAAAGATTAATGCTTTTCATTCATCATTACGTCTTCGACCTAAACTTATTTCTTAATAAATAAATTATTTCCTAAACTTAATTCCATAACTTGAAAAAAATATGAAGAATATGAAAAAAAATTGAACTTTTTAAAATGATAAATTAATGCTTGGTAAGCTTCAAATTTGGAGCAAATGGTTCATATAAGCAATCGAACCATTTTTTAGTCATCAGCTCTTCGAAGCGAATGTAATAAATGTTTTAATATATTTTAAAATAATTAAAATAATAAAAATAATATATTTTAAAATATAAATATATTTTAAATAGCGACGCTTATAGAATTCACGAGAAACTTTGCATTGGATGGTAACCAAAATTGAAAATGAAAATCGATAAATATTTTATATTCGAATCGGACTGTTGCGTGCGAAATGACCGATTTTACAAACGTGTAAAATCATTCATAATTGAATAATTAAAATAATGATGTTTATTATATTAGATTAATCAGACGCGTTGATTTAAAGCTGAAAGCTTGCCGAATTCAACATGAACGCAATTGTTTTGTCAATTGTTTTGTTACAAAAAGCAAAACAAATTACACGCGATCACCGAATTCTTTTTTTGTAAATTGAAAACTTTTTTCATAAAACTTGGCACTTCGACGAAGTAAATATTGATCGCAATACTAATATTGGTTACAGAAAAGCTGGATTAAAAAATACACGAATAATCTGCCATTCATATGAAAAACATACAAACGTGAACATTGGATCGCAAAATTATGAAAAACGACCGACTAAAAATTTTAATTGCATTAAGTATATGTCGCCGATTTCCATCCATTTTTAAATTTTTATGGACATTACTAAAGACACAGAAAGAAAGAAAATAAAAATTTCTTTCGTCTGCCACGCATCGTAATCAATGCGCTACTCTGAAAATTTTACACATATTTGCATACTTTTGCATCGTCTGCATTCCTGTGACTTTCAATTTCCCCATAAATGCACAAAAATCCGTACAAAGTTCGTATCAAATATAATGTATAACGTATCAAGTCTTAGAAAGTTTAATATTATTTTCAAGTAAGTTCACGAACGTCGAAACTTGCATTACAAATATCGCCGTTTCATCTGCAACGACCTAACGGAAAGTAGGAATCCGCTGGCAGAGGAAAACATTTCATCGGGAACACTTACTTGCAATAACATTAATTGCATCCTCTTTCGAGTTCGAACGTACCCAGTATTCACCCCAGACGATTCGCAAAAGTTAAACGGACAATTACTGTTTCACTCGTGCAGAAATTCGTGACGATAACAATTAACACTGGCTAAAGAGCGCCGAGTTGTCGGAGAATGAAGTAACCCTGTTACGAAAAGCTGTATAATTACCGTGCGCTGTACTTCGACTACGGTTCTCGAAAAAAACAAAAAAAAATAAAAAAAAGATCTCTTGGTTGAAACGCGATTCCAGGACGAAAAAAAAAAGGAAGAGAAAAGAAAAGAAAAGAAAAGAAAAAAGAAAAAGCGCGAATAGATGGCTTGGCGTGCATCGACCATACACACACACACACACACACACACACACACACAGGGTGAAATTAATATTCGCGCGGCAAAAGGTGGAGAAGTTTGAAGAATTAATTCCAACCGCGACCGGATAGTTCCGCGTTTTCGTCCACGAAATACCTGGCATCGGGTCAAAAGAAGAAAGGGGATTTCACGTCACGCGAAGAACCTTAGCGAACGTGACGAGCCAGCGGGAGAACACCGAACACCGCAGAGGCGGAGGCAGACGTTAATTCGAATGTAAATTTCGTCCCTGCATAGAACCATGACGGGTAGATCATAAATTTGAATAATATCGATATATCTCACGTAGCTAAATCACGTTCACGTGATGCCTGGACGATGACAGTCCTCGCGTTTTCGACGTTGTTTCTTGCACCGATATTTTTATAATTCCCGCCGTTCTTGCGTGAAAAAAAAACAAATGTCAGTGTCGGTGTAGAACTTGGAAGAAATGACAAGAAAAATTAATTTTAATGTCGCAAACCGCTGCAAGGAAGGACTATAGAGCGTTCGATTTATTGCTTTGCTATTTAAAAAGTTTCAACTTTGAAATGTCAATGAGCATTTGGAAGCCGCGGAATATTTAAAATTCTAGGATACTCCAAGAAACTTGTTTCATCGCGAATTCTGGTCGTGTTTGATCTGATAGCGTGTACATCTGATCTTGGACATCAAAATTCCCTTTTCCAATGTTAATTAAGAAGCTACTTTATACAAGTACAGAGCGACCGAACATCTTTCGCAAGTGACACAAAAATTGAATTTGCGTTTCACTTGAAATTTTTCAATATATGTTATCGAATCAAATTTGAAAATTCCTCCAGGTACAGTTCAATACGATTTGAGTGAATGATTTTATTTGAGCTATTTGCAAACTCATTTCTTGAAAAAAAGTCTCAAATAAAAAAAATGTCGATTTCTTTCATATATTTTTACGCTTTTCCGGAAACGCGATTTCTATATAGAAATCAAAGTGCATTTACTCGTCATTTTTTTCTCAAGTGTTTTCTCCAAACCTACAATCGTGAGGCATTAATCATCCCTGTCGATAACTTACTCCATCCTTGCGAAACGACCTTGTCGTACGAGTTAATATAAATTACTAAACGATGAAAAGAAAGATCTGTATTCGTTAAAAATCTATTTCGTTGCGCGAAATATGGAGGGGAGAGGAGGAGTAACAAGAAGAATCGAAACAAACGATAAACGCGGAAAACCTTTTGTCGAGGATGTACGATAATACCGGCTTTTGAAAAACCGATGTTTCATCGAAAATTGAACGCGCGTAGGATAGAGTGCTTTAATCAAGGTTTCGCCGATGAAATGACATCGAATCGGAACGCTGCGAAACGCCACCACGTCAGCAGATTTTGACCATTCGCCATTCGCTCTTGCATTTCCATGGAGACCCGGGTTCGGCCGGAAGTGTCAGGCTTTCTCCGGAAGCGTGGCGGTGGCGACAAAACTGTGGGTCCTTCATCCCGATTACCGAAAACTTTGACTCGAGCTATCGCGAAAAAATTACCAAATCACCGTAAAATTCGAGTCACCGTCGTTGCTCTAAATGAAACATTTTTTTCCCTATATATGTTTGCAGAATTGCACATTTGGGACGAAATTAACGTTCATTTACTAATTTTATCTACGCTTAATTCGTGTTTATATTGTATCGAGGCTTTTGTTGAAGAATTAACCCCTTGACCGTGCGACGAAATATTTTGTCAGACCAAGAAAAAATATAGAAAATTATATATCGTAACGACATAGTGAGACACAGCGATGTGACTATAGGAGTGACGATATATTTCGTTATCACAGAAAGCATTGGGCGTAACGATATATAGAAATAATTGTTCAATTATTGTTTAATGTAAATGTAGCTATTTCAACATCCGCACGGAAAAATTGAGCGATTAAGGGAGCACGTGTTTATTTTCACTAATATTGTACAACTTGAAAGTTTCATATTCATGTATCCACGTTTTGAGAGTATTTATTGCTTGACTACTGTATTTCAACACTATGTCATCACGAAGATATTAAATACAGCAATTATCAGTTGCTAGATTTTACGCAGGAATAACTAATAATACTTAACTATCTTATCTTTCTAATATTTTCCTCTTGTTAGTTAATCAAATCTGGATTAACACAGAGGATTATATGAAAGAATTTATTAGGTATAAGTGAATGAGAGATTGTCGATATGATAAATATAACGTATCTACGAAGATGGGCGACTATTCAAACATAATTAAAAGATTTCAGGAAAGAAGACGTAGACGATGCACCGACAAAAACATTCATGAAAATGTCTCTGTATAATAAATACGTATATAGCTAATGGTTGCTATTTCAAGAGTAATAATCTCGTCGTGGATGAAAATTGAACTGAACAATACTTTCAAAAGTTTTCTACGAACAGTTTATCCTCATTTCGTACGATAAATACACGTATACCTTACAACTCACGATTTTAAATAAAATATTACAAGAATTTTTAATTCCTCTTTTATCATATCACACCTTTCATCAAACATGCCAACATTCATAAAAAGGAGTATATAATCACACAACTCTGATATTTCAGAGAACAGTCCGTTTGAATTTCAGTAGAATAGTTCGTCAATAATCAGACATATCACGTGTATACACGAGAGAAGTACTCCTCGCTTCGATGAAACGTACAACGAAGAAGAAAAGAAAAGAGAGGAAGCTAAATGTGCTGAACGTCAAGGATGATAATCTGGATTAGAGTAAACGAATTTTTAAACGAAACATTCGAGTGCACCGTCGATTCGTATTTATCGACGGTACGAAACGTTTGCACAGTATGGATTTGATAGACATTTCGCGGATAAGACACGGAAAATTTCGATCGCCGGGCAAACAACCGCGACGGTGGAATTTGTTGACGGTTATATTATCTCTGTACTGATGGAGAAGAGAATCGAACTGAAAGATGAGGAGAAATCACGATCAATGAATCGGGTAAAAAACTGCATGACTTGTACCCCAGTACGATTCGTCTCACTGAAAGGCCCAGAAGCAACTGTTCTGACTAGGAAATGAAGACGACTTTTTTGCCATAAAATTTTATTAACATGCAAACATTTAAATCGCTACAAAACAAATTACAGGCGCGATCGCTCAGTACCAGACAACGCCACTCCTACTCGAGGTCTACTCCACGCCCCTTCATGAATCACGTGACCCAAATCAACCAATTGCTAATTTTCGTTGCATTAGCGTTGCACCTGAAGAGGCCCCATTTTCTGGGTTACCCCTGCTAAAACCACTTTCAGTGATAACAATAAACGTCATTATCGACGCGGTCGTAATTCAGAACGTTATCTTACGATAACACGAACAAACGGGAGGATTAAAACGCGGTCGCGGAAGCGAGAACGCAGGTTAATTCAGCCAGTTACAACGGCGACACAAGCGCGATTCCGAGTTCACCGAGTTTAAACCACCGTTTACATTACCATTGGGGGAACGTCGAACGCGTTGTCAATGATCCAATGAAAAATACTGTTTTGCGGATCGCGCGTCAATTCACGTCACGCCAACACATTGCAAATATTGTCGGCAAAGTAAACGCAAATTTTAATCGATGGATTCTCGCGTTCGGCAACTACCTATTCGACGGCTGTGCGCCGTCATTTTCACCCGCGCGACATCGCGGGACGGAAACAGTGGGATTGATGATTCTTCGCTCGAAAGATTCTCCTCTGCTCGTTTCCCTTCGGAAACTTGGCGAAACGCGAAATATCAATAAAATATTCAAAAGGGGGCGATAAACGCGGATAGAAAACGATATATGAGGGAAAGACAGTGAGAGGGAGAGGGAGAGAGAGAAGATGGATGGTGGGAGAAAAAGAGAGAGAGAGAGAGAGAAATAGAGGACTACGCCCAGGACCACGGCATCCCAATGTGAAAGCACTCTGACGTTTTCGCGCGATTCTGCAGGAGCTTTCGGATGGCTTGGAAAAAGTTCGAGGGAAGAAGCAATTTATTCGTCGTCTTGAGTAAAGATACGGCGCAAACAAGAAAAAAAACATTTTCGTTCCGTAGTTTAGTAGAATCGCGCGTCGATCAATCGTCCGTTCATTTTATCACTTGAATTGATTTCGAGTTTTTCGAAAATGAACTCCCCTCTCTCAGTGATACGATATTCTTTTATGCACTCGCTTTCGAGTCGCCGCATGAATAATAATCTTTGATTAAAAGAACGGAAAAGAACGAGAAGTTTGAGGAACTTGCCAACAGCTTTCGATGAGAGGGAACACGTTAATTTCGATGTTTCCTCGGAACGAGAGAAGAAAGAATGTTACTTCGAGCGGGGTGCAAAAGTTCAGTTGGATTTTAAGATTTGCGTTACAAAAGCGATTGCACGAGCGAATCGGTAACGGGAGCACTCTGTGAGGGAGAGCCTCGAGAGAGGGAGGAAGAATGCAGAATTATTTGTCTGTCAAACGGGAAAGGTTACATTTTAAAGTTCCACTCTATTGAAATCAAAAGAGAGAGAGAGAGAAAGAGAGAGAGAGAGAGAGAGAGAGAGAAGGGAATTCAATTATACGCTTTTGTTTTACTCAGGAGGGCGGACACGTGACAACGACAACGCCCTTAAAATTATTCGCATCGACGGACTAATTAAATTAATTCACACGTGCATTCTGAATACCTCTCGATCGTCCCGAAGGACTGTCCCGAAATTCCCGCGACTTTTATTTGTTTATGTAAATGAAACGCTCCTGGCGTTTTACTTTTCAGCACATTGAAGGCAACTGCCTCGCTTCTAGCGTGTTTCGACACGCTCGAACACGAGAACGATCGTACATTTTTATTTATATAAAGAAAATAAGAAAACGAAAAAGGAAAGAACTGGAAGTTTGGTCGAACAACGATGTTTATAAATACCCGTGTAAAAGTACTTCACCGGAGAAAAAGTAAATCATTGCCTAATCTACGCATACGTTGAGATACTAATTGTAACATGCAACTAAATTTCAATCCAAGAAAGGAAAAGTTTCAACGAGAAACCCTACAAAATTTTTAAAAAGACGATTAAAACGATTGAAAAGTGGAGCGAACAAGCTGCCGCACGAGGCAACGACGTCTAGAGTCGGTTAGACACGCGAGGCCTAACGAGACGCCAACGTGACGCGGGCGCAAGAGCTCTGGAGTTGTCGTCCAGAGGAAAGAAAAGTAAGATAAAGATGGACTCACGTTGCTCTGCCGGCGGGTGGGCACATTGCCCGCGGGCGTCGATGAGGAGTAACGGTGAAGGACGAGCTACCGTATTCCGGGCTTGCTGTGTAGGAAGCACGAGGACTTGGTGCGCCGTGCCGATTTACCCGCAGCAGTCCCCAGTCCTCGTCGCGTGGACGTGGCGCACCCGTACATATCCCCCACGTACTCGACGTCGTGGTCGTAGTGGCTGGTGTTGCCGGTGCCGGTGCCGTCGCTGCCGCCGCCGCCGCCGCCGCCACCTCCGTGACCGTCGTCGCGTCGTAGATCGTAGTCGTCGTTGTAAACGCGTCGCGCGTCAAACCGGAGACGTAACAACCGTCGTCGCGGTCGCGATCGCGATCGCCGTCGTAGTCGTGGTCGTGGTCGTGGTCGTGGTCGTGGTCGTGGTCGTAGTCGTGGTCGTGGTCGTGATCGTGGTTGTAGTCGCGGTCGTGGTCGTGGCCAGTCACCGGTGGGAACCGTCACCGAAACGCGCGCGAACACCGGCTAGCCTCGTAGCTAGCCGAGAGTCGACCGCACTGCGGGTACGCGGCTACCGAAACGAGGAACCGGCCGGCCGGCACTGGCGGACCTACTAACCCGTCACACGAGGGATCGCTAGACGGCGCACCAACACACCAACACCCAGCACCAGAGGACCACGCAGCACCACCGATAAATAAGACAGACGATGATAGCCCCGAGAAGAGATCCGGACGGCACAACAACAACAGCACTGATACTAAGGAGAAACGAGACAACACCGTACGACACGCGTTACCTACGCGCTACCAGGCCTTCGATGGCCCGAGACCGTACGAGCCAGCTACCG